>OX336388.2:372977386-374227386 GCA_946902985.2 Meconema thalassinum | reverse complement strand
TAGGAAGGAAAGAACGGGGAAGGAAGAGGAATAGGGAAAGGAGAAGGAAGCTTGTAGTTTTACGTGACCGTTAATAGTGCGATCATAAGCCACGGGACCTCCTTTTTACGTGGAATCCGAACCACAGGAGATGGCATTTCACATTGAAAATCTCAAATGCATTGACCTGGAATCGAACCCGGTCCACTTTGGTGAGAAACCATCAGCTTCACTGCTGCGCCACCACGCTCCCCGGAAGGAAGGGGAATAGGGAAAGGGGAAGGAAAGGAAAAGGCGGAAGGTAAGAAAAAGGGGATGGAAAAGGAAGCTGTTATTTTTTTTACGTGGCCGTCAATCTCGCGACCATGAGCCACGGGACCTCCATTTTTTACGTTGAATCCGAATCCCAGGGCGTGATATTTCACTTCGAAAATCTCACAAACTATGACCAGGAATCGAACCCGGTCCGCCTTTGTGAGAAGAAAGCATCTTGACCATCACGCTCCCAGAAAGAAATTTGTCTGATAACCTGTGTAACAGTGTGGGTATTTGTGATTTAGGTGATGATTGGGAAGGAAGCGGCCGTTGTCTTAATTCAGGAACCATCTCGACATTTAGCAGGAGTGGAAGTGGGAAACCACTGAAAACCAATCCCAGGATACCTGAGGTGGAAATCAGACCTCCCTCTTCATAGTTTTGCCTCGGAAGGGTGAGTGTGCCCCATTCCAGCCCTCAGACCAGAATTACATGTCTTGGTAGAACCGGGAATTGAACCCGGACCTCCGGGTGGTCAAGAAAGAAAGAAAGAAAGAAAGAAAGAAAGAAAGAAATGAACTGACGAAACAATTGTCTTTTACTGTTCTTACTTATTAGTTCAGATTTCACACTGCGCTGTAATTAAGTTGCAAGTCCGAAAATAGGTAGTTTCAATCCCAATGTTGACAGTGCCATCCTGAGTAATGTTGTCACCGATTTCTTCCACTCCTCTTCAAGGCAAATGCTGGGATTATACCTTATTTCAAGTCTCGGAGCACCTACTCCATAGTCGACGTTAATAATTACAGTTACATACACTAGTGCAGTCACCACAGAAACACTGGTTATCAGACTAATTACACACACACAAGTACACAGGGCTGATGACCTATATGTTCCAACCCCTATAATGTCAGTAATTAAGACACGAGTATGTTTATAAAACGAGCGAAGCGAGTTTTATAATTTCCATACGAGTGTCTTTATTACCATTATAGGCGAGTTGCATAGTTGCATACAACTGTTTACGTTCGACGATAATTATAGCTTTATTATATGTTTTAACATAATAATTCATTTAATATCTATAGGATTGAGTTACTTCAGTTAGTGAACAGGGCGCGCTGGCTTTGCTCACTGAACAGAGCGCATGCGTGGGTCAAAGTACTTCGAAAGCAGAGACCATTTACTTTGCTTGCTAATGCTATTGTTTACAGCCTGCATGATGACTAGTGCCGTCCAGCTCTAGCATTCACTAATATCGTCACCGAAGTCGTTTGAAAGCAATGCGCTGTGTAGAAATTGGTGTTGGGGATATTAAGGTACCGTGCTATTTCTTGTCCATATTCGCCAGTTTATTTACGCGAACATATGGACGGTGCACTTCCCATGTCGGTTATTTATATAGAAGGATGCTGTGTTGCTAACTTCTGGACGTAGATTCATAAATTTCTTGCATATGTCATAGTATTTTCTTGTTACCGTAAAGGCTCGTGCTGATTTTGTCTTTGTGTTTGGTATTGTAACTACAATGGTTGATCCGATATCCAATTTGAACTTTCAAATCATGTAATTCTTGTCCGACATGTTGGATTTTGAGCTCATGCGCGAAGGTATCCTTACCTAATTGGTCAATGAATGAGCTCTGATTGGTTGGAGAAACTGTCTCATAATGAAAAACAGTACTATAATGACCATCATTATGATACAGTTTTCTGACGTATAATATTTACATTTCGACATCGTCAAACATAAACGAATTAACAAAACCTAACTCCTCCCCGCCTGTGCAGTGCTGGGAAATACAGTAATATTTTGAGCACCCTGCAGCCAAATACGTCATGAACATAAAAGCTATGCCAACGCGCGTGTGCAATTTTATTTTTGTGTTGTTCATTAAATATATACACAGTACATATTGAAACATAATAAACTCTTTGTTCACTTGACCATTATTATATGAAAGCTTTTGTGAAATTCAATCAATCATGTGGAATTCATTTTTTAAACACATTTATGTCGGAAATACGTTTTCACACCGAAGGGAAACTTAAAAATCTTCGCGAATAGTAAAATTAAACATCTCTGGTTGTTCAGCTATAATATAGCCGAGTGTAAAGAATGGCGGGTTAGATGACGTGTTTGCCTTCTAAGCCCAAGGTTGTCTGTTCGATACCGTCTCTGTCCAATGACAATCTCTTGTCGCTAGATTTACCGGCACGTTTAAAACACCCCCGGAGCAGAATTCCAGCCTTCCTTCATCTTAAGTTATAGCAATTAAAAGTGACTTTAAACTCATATTCTTCCTCTTAACATCATCATCATCATCATCTTCATCATCATCATCATCATCATCATCATCAAAAAGAACCCTTAGCGTGGATGTGAAAAAGCAACATCCTATGATTTTCATAATTTATTATATTAGAATTCCAGCCAATGGCCATAGCAGGGCATTTCAATTGAACGCCCGTAGGCTCCCCAACACGTTCAATTTCAAGTGGCTCCAACTTTGGCTACAAGACGCCACTGGCGAACGTTGGAACTTAATAGAGCGTTTCTAACCAAAATAACCTACAAATTTGGCTACACTCTAACAGTTGTAGTGGTACGTTCTTTTACATGCCATAAATCTATGACATGGGCCCGCCGGATTTACTTTCCCTCCGAAGGAACGCATACGAAAGGATTTTAACGCTCTTAAAAATCCGAAGACCTCGTCCGGGTTTGAACTCGCGATCTTGGGCACAGTAGTTCAGCATGCTACTGAAAACTCCACCGAAGCCTTCAATTTTTATGAATTAAAGGTAAGGTTTTTGCGGATTTTTGCTTAGATTAGGTACTTTTTTTTATGTTCAGTAAAGAATATTGTATTGCACCAAATGGGAGTTTTAATTGCGTAAAATTCCTGGCCCTACGTAATTATCTTTCAGGATTGCCATGTTTACGCATTTTGTACGATCTTGTGCTATTTTTCTCGATAATTCGTACCTTTCTAACCTGTTACTACTTTGTTGTTTGTTCTAGGAACCGCCCCCGATCCCCCCTAGCCCGCCTCCAGGCTCCGAAGACGAGGTGGAACGCAGCACGGACGACGACCTCAGTAGCGATGTTTTGCAGGTGAGTTTTGTATTTGTATAGTTTACTCCACTGATTGAGAGTCATTGTGTCATTGAGAGTTTGCGCATTGAAGCGAGTTTAGTAGTCTAGTCACAGCCCACTTGAGGCGCTGCTGGTCAACAACGGAGCACACAGCTCGTGGTTTATCCGCGACTGTGACCCAGTGAAGCTCTCTGTGCGACTGACATTGACACTTGATGTGCCATCGTGCATGCCCAAGAATTAGGGACTGTATGATGTCCTGATGCGCACCCAGAGCCCACAGGCAGAAACGGCAGAGTTAATGAACTGTAGTGTTCAGATGTTTGTACAAGATGGTTGGTTAGTTTAGGGGCTGCAACAAGGTGGTCATGTAGCTCCGTGTACTTTGGGTGTGTGTAGAATTGTCTGATAACCAGTGTTAATTGTGATAGCTGTATTATTGTGTGTTATCTGAAATTCAGGTAAGGACTGCAGACGATCAATTTCAAGTAGTTCCTACTTTTGCTACCAAATGCTACCGTCAGCAACACCTAGCAGTGCACTTGGCTACTAGAAGCCACCGCAACTGGCACCTGACGGCGACGTCGGAACTTATAGTGCGTTAATCAAATATAACCTACAAATTTAGTTTCGCACAATCGTAGTTAGTAGAAGGTTCCTTTACATGACATAAATCTATGACATGGGCCCGCTGGCTTTATTTCCCATCAGAAGGAAGGCTACTGATGGATTTTAGATGCTCGTAAAAATTCCGACGACTTCGGCCAGGATCGAACCCACGATCTTGGGCATAGAGGCTCAGCATGCTTCCAACTACGCCACTGAAACCGCTAAACATATTACATAACAAGTAGTTCCGTGAAGAACTAAATAGCCTATTTTCATATATCCTACTTATGTTAATTGCCACTATCTACATACAAATTTTCAGTTTATTGCTGTAATAGATTCGTAGATATTGAGAACCAACTAAATATTTCGGATGGTCGCCATGTTGGATTTTTATATACACGAAGGCCTTAGAGTCATGTACTCTTAGATGATCATTATTGCATAGGTGTATTACTCAAACTTCAATCGCATGATTAGAACACAATAAATAATAAAAGCGAGATTTTAAAATTTCGCACAGCCGCCATCATTAGGTTATGAAAACAATTCAAATAAACAGGATATCAGTGGACTAAAATGTATATAAGCATTTACCAAGTTTCACTGCGCTCGGATGGTTAAATCGCGAGAAACGTCCATTAAAATATTAAATTTCGCGTCGCCGCCATGTTGGATTTATGCTCATCTGGTTATTCAAAGTCCCATAGGTGAACTAATGTTAACAGCCTTTATCAACATACAAAATTTCAGTTTGATTGCTGTCAAAGATTAGTAGATATTGAGAACCGTATATATATTTCAGATGGTCGCCATGTTGGATTTTTGTATATGAAGGTCTGAGAGTTATGTGCTATTAGATGATGATTATTGCGTAGGTATATTATTCAAAATTCAATCGCATGATTAGAACACTAGAAATAATATAAACGAGATTTTAAAATTTCGCACAGCCGCCATCTTGAGATTATGTAAACAATTGAACTAAATTAGATTTCAGTGCATTGAAATGTGTATAAACACTTTCTGTACCAAGTTTCACTGGGCTAGGATGTTTAAATAGCGAGTAACGTCGATTTAAATGTTTCAACTTCGCTTGGCCGCCATGTTCGTTTTGTACTTAACAGGTTTCTGAAAGTCACAAAGGTGACTTCTAGTAATGCCCTGTATCACCGTACAAACTTTCAGGGTGATATCAGTAGTAGTTTCGGAGATATATAATACCGGTGAAGTATTTCGCACAGCCGCCATGTTGGATTGGGGAGACACTTTATAATTTGAATGACACGGTCGGGGTCAGACGAAATATTACTATATCTTTAATGAGTTTCATTGAGATCGCTCCAGACGTTTAATAGGGGACACACACACACAGACGCACACACACACATGGACAAAAGGTGATCTCATAAGCCTATTTTATTTTTTATAAACGAAAATAGGTTAAAAATGGCATATTGGCATTGACGGCCAGGTATTTAAAACTCATTGATAATGCAACATTATTCTGGGGAATTATTGCACCATGTTAACAATATCGTTATTAGCCTTTCAAGATACGAATGCCGGCGGTCGAGTTGGGAACTATTCTTTGTTTGATTGTGTCACGCTGTCAGCGAGCTTGGTTGACAGGTAGAGTCTTGCGGGTTGTATGACTCAGCTACAATAGCCTCAGTCTCCGTGGTGACATGTGCTCCTGTTACGCTAGGCTGTGCTGTTGTGAAGCTGTGGCAGTATCGAGAAGGCAGTGAAAAAAAAAAAAGAGAGAGACTACAGGGATGCTTATTAGAAAAGGAGGACAGGAACTGACTGAGAATTTTTGTTACTTGGAATAGTTATTCTTATGTACTTACTGCAGTGTAAATGAAACCGGGTGAGTTAGCCGTGGTCGTTACGGCATGGCTGCTGGCAGTCACTCACATCCGGGAGGCGAGGAGGTTCGAATCCCCCCGCCGGCAACCTTGACGATGGTCTTCTGTAGTTTCCCATCTTCTTTCCAGGCAAATGCCGGGGTTGGTCCCTCACAAAACTGGCGAGCCGAACATGTCCTCGGACACTCCCGGTACCTAACGCCATACGCTAAAAAAAAGTGTAAATGAATATATTAAGTGTTGATTAATGTCAAGCAGTTAAAACGGTAACATTGGTGACATTAATCAACACTATATATGTACACTGCAGTAATTACATAAGAATAACTATTCCAAGTAACAACAAGATGTTCAGTAAATAACATATTACTTTCTCCAAAATGCATGGGTATTGTTATAACTCTTTGTCCTTTTCAAGGAGTATAATTGAATGTTGGTTGCAGTAGCTTGTTGAAATACAACGTGCTATACGGATATTAAACATGAATATGAGGTGCCCTTTGCTAGTGCTACCTCTGTAAAAAAATTCATTCAATTCGGTTTCACCGTGTTTGAATTGTTATGGGGAATCGATATGCACACATACATGGCCGCCATCTGCAAACTATTGGGCTGATGATCTTGTAGTTTAGTCAAAATATGCTTCCCACATAACGGTATGTTGTTGCAAAATTTGTTAAAGATCAGATTATTGGGTTGGTCGTAATTTGATTAAAGCTTTTAACATTTGGGTGGCCACCATTACGTTTCCGTCAAGATGGCGGCAATATAAAACAGGACAGTAAGGTGCCCTTTGCTAGTGCTACCTCTGTACCAAATGTTGTTCAATTCGGTTTCGCCGTGTTTGAATAGATAGGGGGAATCGATTTGCCCACATACATGGCCGCTATCCGCAAAGTATTGGGCTGATGACCTTGTAGTTTGGTCAAAAGATTCATCATACATAAAGGTATAATGTTGAAATTAATTTGGTAGAGATCAGATGATTAGGTTGTTCGTAATTTGATTTAAGCTTTTAACATCTGGTTGGCCGCCAATAGCCTACGTTTTCGTCAAGATGGCAGCGACATAATTAGTTAGTTATTGTTGTTTTAAGGGGAGGAACTACGAGGTCATCTGCCCCCAACAGCGATATAAAATATGACACTGAGGTGTCCTTTGCTAGTGCTACCTCTGTACCAAATTTCGTTCAATTCGGTTTCACCATGTTTGAATTGATAGGGAGAATCGATTTGCACACATACATGGCCGCCATCTGCAAACTATTGGGTCGATGACCTTGTAGTTTAGTCAAAAGATGCTCGCCATATAAATATATGTTGTTGCAAAATTTGGTAGAGATCGGATGATTAGGTTAGTCGTAATTTGATTGAAGCTTTGAACATTTGGGTGGCCGCCATTACGTTTCCGTCAAGATGGCGGCAATATAAAACATGACACTGAGGTGACCTTTGCTAGTTCTTCCTCTATACCAAATTTCGAACAATTCGGTTTCACCGTGTTCGAATTGATACAGGGGGGACACAGACATTCAGAGTACACACTCACACACACACACACAGACACAATTTTTGGCCCTGTGTAGATCTCATAGGTCTACTTTCATTTTTTGCAAAAATCGAAAGTAGGCTAAAAATTCGCAGTCGGTTCCTGTCCTTTTTTAATAATCTAGTCTCTCTTTTTCTTTCACTGCTTTCTCGATATTGCTACAAAACTGTTAAATAAAGCATCATTTTTTAATTCACCCATTATGATTAACTTTTCCGTTCACAATTCACAATAAAACTTCTAACACAAGTAGCGTGTGCAATCTTGCTTGGCTTATGTACAGACGGGACTCCCTCAACGTTCCGCAAGGCTCCTGCTGCTATAAACAACAAACTTCAGCAGCACTTGTATCTTGAAACGCTAATAGCAAAGTTCAGGGAAACCACCTGTAGTGTACTGGTTAGCATTCTTGACTGTTATCCTTGGAGTTCGGACTCGACCCGTGATTCTGCCAAGAATTTGAAATCCAATTCCACACATGCGCAAGCACACGATACCTCGAATTCAAACTCTGAAATTAATCAACGACAAAAATAATGCATGTACAGTAATTTCGGGGGATTATTTTGTCGTTTAGTCGAATATCTTTTATCTTTTTCGTGAATGTGGGATCTTTTCTCTCTCTCATTGCTGGGAAAGAAGGCTATGCCAAGTTTGTTCTACGTTATTTTGCCACGGAAGTCTCGAAGACTGATAAATGTGATTTTATAAACTTTTGTAGGATTGGGAGGGAGAGAGTGAAGGAAGTGTGATGTTCTAGTTTCTTTTCTTACTTCGTCTAGTTTTAACTTCTTCTTTGACTTATAATTTAATCGTTGTGATCCTCTTTGCAAAGTTAAGTCTTGTGAGAGTTTGTCAGCAGAGGGGGGAAATCAGTGACTGAACTACGTTAACTGTGGACCAGTTACTGTTAGTAATGGTCTGCTTTTTGTGCAGCCTCTCCAGTGCTGCCAGTTAGGACATACAAGAAGAAGAGCTATTGAAAAATCTCCATTTTCAATCAAAAACGCCCTAAACGTTTCCATGTTCCCGATGATAAAGGTTTTCCCAACATTTCTAATTTCACGTCGTTAAATAGGGGTGTTCAAATGAAAGTTGTTGTTTCATTTGAAAGGTTTGGATATCGTGGCCATTTAGCCCCGTATAACCGGGTGAGTTAGCCGTGGTCGTTACGGCATGACTGCTGGCAGTCGCTCACATCCGTGAGTTGAGGAGGTTCGAATCCCCCCGCCGGCAACCTTGAAGATGGTCTTCTGTGGTTTCCCGTCTTCCTTCAAGGCAAATGCCGGGGTTGGTCCCTAACTATAGGCCACAGCCGCTACCTTCCAACTCCTTGTCCTTACATTCAAACTTTCCTCCCCAGACAACACTCCACACGCGACGGTACGTGTAGCTCACCCATTGTGTGTCCGCCTCGAAGCAGCTACAAATCTGGCGAACCGAACATGTCCTCGGACACTCCCGGCACTAAAAGCCATACGCTAAAAACAAAAAAATAAAAAAAGCCCCGTATACTTGGGCAAGTGTAGAATTTGCCTGATAACCCGTGTTATTGGGGTATCTGTAGTAGTGTGTGTATTTGTAATGATTCCACATTAGTCTGAATGCCCTTTGGAGTCTTGAGGTTCTTTCTGTGTTGGCCAAACTGTCCAATGCTGATGGTAGAATTATTATTATTATTATTATTAATATTATTATTATTATTAATATTATTATCATTATTATTAAAGGTTATATCCTTCCATTCTCATGTTATTGTAATTTGGGGAACTACGGAAACAATTTCAACGACAGGCGACGGTGGAAATAGAGCCCACTCATATCCCGAGTCCTGGTATAACCTGGCTCCGTGGTGTTATGCGCGAAGCTACACTGGTACGGAGTATCGATACCAATATATATACAATATAACGAATTAATCAGTTGTATTGAATCAACCTCGTGTGAAGTAGATAGTTGGTAACAACAGGTGAACAGAGAAAAATATCAAGCCCTTTATAAACTAGCAGAGTTTACACAGCTGGAGCGAAACGAATTGCGCTCCTAAATACCGCTGTGGAATTGTTTCCCAGCGCTGTGAGAGAACTTTGTTATCTTCTCTGTTAAATAAATAAATAGTTCCCCTGTGTAGCATTAACGTAGCTAGCGCCTCGTTCGCTTTTCAGCCGGTTCGCACTTAGCGGTTAACACATATAACAGGTGTAAAATACTGGAATAACGGATAGATTGGAATATAACGAAAATAATCTGATGTGCAATTATTATGAACACACTTATGCCTTACAGAATAGCCAATGATGCTCTTCGTGTTATTATTATTGTTATTAAAAAGTATTATTAGTAATGTTATTTGTTTTACGTCAAAATAAGAGGGACATTGAAGGCTGTGGAAATATCTAAGAAGATACAAGTAAAGCGACTTCAATGGTTCGGGCATGTGAGAAGAAGGGAGGAATCCTACGTGGGGAGGAAGATGCTAGACATGCAAATACAGGGAGTGAGAATGCGAGGCAGACCTAAACGAAGATAGATGGATTATGTAGGCCTACAGGAGGACCTCAGAGAAAAACAGTTGTCGGAAGAGGATGTGCATGACCGGGCTAAATGGAAGAGAGCTGTCAGAAACATCGACCCCACATAGGAGTGGGAATGATGTAAAGAGAAAGAAGAAGAAGAAGATTTGTTTTACGTCCCTTCTAACATATGCGATATTTAGAGACGTCGCGTCACGGTGGCGGAATTTTGCCCCAACGAGGATCTTTAACGTGCCAGTAAATCTACTGACACGGCACCCTCACGTTTACGCACCCTCAAATGCCAGCTGACTGCGCCAGGATTCAATCCTGCAACCTTGGGAACAGCAGGCGAGAACGTTACCGCTGTGCCACGCAGCCAGCTAAAATTATTATTACATTACATTACATTATGCGAACCGACCAAAACTAAGGACAACGCAAATATTATTTCATTTCCTTCTCATAGTTCTTTCTTCCTTTCTCTTCCTCCACACTTCCTTCATTCTTTCAGTGTTGCGCCTTTCTCTCTGTCGTCCACCTTCCTCCCCTGCGTTCTTTCTTTTCTCCCACAAGAACCTTTATGTTGGAAAGTATTTCCCTGAATTGTGTTCTGTCTCGACAGTCGTCGTCTGTAATTTCTAGCCTCCGGAGTTCTTCCTTCATCTGCTTGGTGTAATCTCCTTGGCTCTTCAGATTATTATTATTATTATTATTATTATTATTATTATTATTATCATATATACAGTATATAACAGTGTATGTCTGTAAACACATGGGACGACACAAGTAACCTGTAATAATGTTATTGATTTACGTCCCTTTAACTACTGAGGATTTTAGAGATAGGAATACATCGGAAACAATCTGATGTGTACTTGTTATGAACACTCTTATGCCTTACTTAATAGCCAATGATGCTCGTATTATTATTATTATTATTATTATTATTATTATTATTATTATTATTGTTATTATTATTATTATTATTATTATTATTATTAGAAAATTAATATAATAATGTTATTTGTTTTTACGTCCCTTTTAACATTTGCGGCTTTTAGAGACGCCAGGGTGCCGGAATTTAGCCCTGAAGTGGATTTTCAACCTGGCAATAAATCTAGTGACACGGCTCCCTCGCATTTGCGTACCCTCAAATGCCAACTGACTGCATCAGGATTCGATCCTGCAACCTTGGACACAGCAAGCGAGAACGTTACTGCTGCATTGCTCACAACTAACCGATCGTAACAAATGAGTACCGGTATTCAAATGAGCAGAAGTGAGAAATGCACTCTCATTTCATAAACTTCGACAGTTTGTTTGAAAAGTACTATTAAACAAATCAACAAGATGATAGCCCCTGCCAGAACTGTGTCACGACGTGCCCGCATACCAATGAAGCCGGACGGGTGGTTTCTACACAAGCGAGAATTCTCGCATTGGTCCGCTAGTTATTGTTACTATTCTTTCTTCTTTTCTTTCTCCGGTTGGGATCTTCTGAGGACCACGAACCAATTTCAATGTTTAGTCCTTTGTTGTTCTTTCTTCTTCCTCCAGTGCTCCTTCATCTTTTCGCTGTGTGTCTTCTTTCTCTCTTCCGACCATTTTGAGCCTGTTTTCTAATATTGCCTTCCTTGGAGTCCTTCCATCCCAATACCTTTTTTTGAAAATTTCTCTCTCTAGTGCATCTTCTTTTCTTACATTGTTTTTTTTTTCTAAATCTTTCTTTACTTCTTGAAACCAGGCTGTTGTCGATTTCTTTTTCCAAAGATATTTAAAAATCTGTTTGGTTAACCTGCTATCACTATATAAATGTCCGAAAAATAACAATCGCTCTTCTTTATTGTCTCCGTTATGCTTTCAATGTTCCGATATATTTCTTCGTTACTTCTTAATTTACAAAACACTGTAGTTCTTAATGAACCGAGAATTTTGCGTATAATTTTTCTTTCTGATACTTCTAATTTATCCAATTTATAATTTAGTATTAGACATTCACTGGCATCTAAGCATTCTATTGTAATTATTATTATTATTATTATTATCATCATATCATTGTTGCCCTTATGGATATTGTTTGAACTTAAATATCTCATGATGACACAATTTTCACTTCTCTCCCTTCTTCCTCTTCTCTTCCTGTTTCCGTTCTTCTGTCCACATTGTTCCAGTCTTCTTCTTTTCATTTACTTTAAATGTTGTATTCTTGATTTTGTTTCTGTATTCTCCTCTGTCTCCAATCATTTGCCTGTCAATCCCCACCTGCCTAAGTCTTCCTCTATTTCATGATACCAATTAGCTTTCCTGCTTGAGCTGTTTACTACATCAAAGATTTTCTTTGTAAGTCTGTTGTTGTTCATTCTCTGTATGTGCCCGTAAAAAGGTAGTCTACGTTTTCTGATGATATCGGTGAGTCTGTCTGTGTACTCGTATAGCTCTTTGGTAGGTCTTTTCATCCATATGCCATCTCTGTGTATTGCTCCAAATATTTTTCTGAGAATTTTGCGATCTATTTTTTCAGTTTGGTTGGTTGGTTCTTAAGTTTAGGGGCTGCGACAACGCGGTCATGTAGCCCCGTGTACTTTGGGTGTGTGTAGAATCTGTCTGATGACCGGTGTTAATTGTGATGACTGTGTTAGAGTGTGTTATCTGTTTTTTTTTTTTAATTTAAGTACTGCAACTTAGAATTTTTCAAATAGTTCCTACTTTTGCCGCCAAGTGCCACCGTCAACGATTACTAGGCCAAGTTTAGAACTTAGCTACTAGACACCACCGCAGTCGGCTCTTGGCAATGAACATAGAAACCTAAGAGCGTTGTTTACATTCTTAAACTATCCAATTTAGCTTCACACAGGTGCAATTAGTGGAAGGTTCTTTAACATGCCATAAATCTATGACATGGGACCGCCGGCTTTACTTCCCCTCCGAAGGAAGGCATACTGAGGGATTTTAACGCTCTTAAAAAATCCGACGGCTTCGGCCGGGTTTGAACCCGCTATCTTGGGCATAGAAGCTCAGCATGCTACCGACTACGCCACCGAAGCCGCCTTTTTTCAGTTTCTATGATGCTAGATGTTGCTATTGTTGTCGTTTCTGACGCATATAATGCTTCTGGTAGTACGACTATTTTCTAGTTATTGTTATTGTTATTGTTATTATTGTTATAGTTCTTTTTTCATTCAGAGAGCGTGTTGTATCATTTCAATTGGCTTGATGACTTGTGCACATCGCCTTCTTATTCTTCCAAAATCGTTTTATCAATTCGTTGTATTGTTTCCCGCGTTCTTCTGAATATTTCTCACCAGTTTTCTTCTTGAGTTTCTTCAAAAATGTGTGTTTAGTCACTAATGTTCTATATGAATGCCGCATCGTTGCGTAATGACTAGCACTTGGCTGTCACTTCGGATGCCCGGGTTCGATTCCTTGCTCTGCCAATTCATTTCATTCTGGTCTGAGGGCTGGACGGGAATCGAACCTAGGACCTTCCGATCTGGAGTGTCAATACATTCCTTGAGACCAAGGAAGGCAGCAAACCCTAGATACTCCTATAGATATCGTTGTGAGGCAAAAGTGAGAAGAGGTGGGTTCGATTCCCACCTCAGTCATCTTGGAGGTGGTTTTCCGTGGTTTCCCACTTCTACTCTAGGCGAATGCCGGGATGGTTCCTATATTAAGGTCACGGCCTCTTTCCCAATTCTCATCTGAATTACAAATACTTACACTAATACAACCATCACAATAACACAGGTTATCAGACATAATCCACACACACCCAACTACACGGAGCTACATGACCACGATGTCGCAAAGCTCCTAAATGAATCAACAACAACATCTATAGTATTCTCGTCTAAGGGTTGTATCGGGGTAGGCTCAGCCTTGCGAGGCAAAACTGAGAAGTGGTGGGAATCCTCATCTTAATTACACATTTGATCTCTGTCCTACCTGCCCCCCGCCCCGCAGTCAGTCACGGTGCGTGACTGGAGTTCTCGGCTGTCGCCCTGGAGGTCCGGGTTCGATTCCCGCCTTTGTTACGAAATGTAATTCTGGTCTGAGGGCTGGAGTGGTGCACACTCAGCCTCGCAAGGCTAAACCGAGAAGCGATATGTTCGATTCCTACCTCTGCTACCCTGGGAGTGGTTTATCGTGGTTTCCTACTTCTACTCCAGGATAATTCCGGGATGCTTCCTAACTAAAGGCCTCGGTAGCCTCCTTCCCAATCCTCACCTGAGTTACAAATACACACCCTGCTACAGACGTCACAATAACATTGGTTATCAGAAAGATTATACATACACAGTCAAGTCAGGGAGCATGACGCAGCGGCCGAGCTGTTGGCCTCTCACCAAGGTGGACCAGATTCGATTCCCGGTCAATGCATGTTAGATATTCGAAGTGATATGTCATGTCTTGTGGTTCGGATTCCACGTAAAAAGGAGCTACCGTGGCTCACGATCGCAAGATTAATGGTCACGTAAAATTAAAAGCTTCCTTCTTTTTCTTTTTGTACACAGCCACGTACGCGGAGCTAAATGACCACGGTGCCAAAGCCTCTCAAATGAACCAACAACAACAACCTAAATGAATCTTGAACAACATAACTCAGTTCTGGGGAGGGGGTATAAGCCATGGAACATGAAAATAGGTACCATTCCGATGCTTCTTTGGAGGGAGTGTGATAAACAACCATGCGAAAACCACATTTAACATAGCCGCTGTAAGCGCCGAGGTTCGAAATCTTGTTCTCCGGACTGCCAGCTCCCCCCGCAGACATGGTGCGTGACTAAACGCGGACGGCTACGCTGCGGGATAACAGAAAGACGAATGGGACTCTTTGGAATATGAAAGACCAGCTACAATGTTAACACTGTGCATACATAATATGTTCGCTGTCAGTTTGAAAGCTTTTTTAAACTTTTATTACCTGCCGGAATAACCTGCGTAAATTTGATTCAAGAAGAATTACCAGCAATAAATCACTTCAGACTAGTACACACAGTAGCAGCATTTTCACCCTTAATGATATGGCACAAATCGATACGGATCATCGTAAATCCTTTTTATCCGTAAAGTTGGCATTGCAGCAGTTTGTTTCGTTCATGCAATCTCACCGCTTTCATCAAACGCCTGATTTATAGAGAAACATTCTGTACAGTTTACGAAACTTGCTCAATTCAATCAAAAGCTTTAGGGATTTGACGTAATTCTGCGTTTGTATTGACGCTAGGCCTGTGTTACAGGTTCGTTCCCGCTGTTCAAGTGAAACCTAGGGACAAATAAATAGAGTTTCATTTAGGGGCTTGCACATCGTGTTCATCAGCCTCGTGTACTCCTAAAGATACCGTGGACTGGTAAAGTCACACACGGGAATGTTCTCAGAAGAGCAAATGAGCCATGTAATAGCCATGCAACGAAGAATTATTTGTTAGTCACTTGATTCGACATTCTGACTGGTGCACCACCCTATTCGAAGGAAAATTGGAAGGAAGAAGGAGCAGAGAGCACAATCTGTCAGCAGCATTAGCTATTGGCCAAAGAACGAACGAAGACGATTGGACGCAATTTATGATACCCACCAACCTAACTGTTGAGGTGATGAAGTAAGAGAAGACTACTCCCGTAAATGGAATGGATAACATGTAATGCCACCTGGAATCCGCAGAGTGCTTGACTAAGAATCTAACTTTGGGTTGCGAGCCTTTCTTTGGTACTTGAGTTGACACGCACGTCCATGGCGAGTTTTGTGTATGTAGTTCATTAACATACGATAACGAGTCTGCGATCGAATAAATGGGGCGATAAGATACTGCAGGTGACGCGAGCAGATGTCGCTCATTAGGAATAGATATGCTCACCATCATCGCTGGAAGAGATGTGAAGGCAACGGGATGACGATATAAGCTGTTGCAGTGTACACGACGTGGCTGTAAATTTGTAAGTTTACTTCATAATATTCTTAATATCTTCATTTTCCAGGCGGAAATTTCCAGGTGCAGTACTTTCACAGAAGCCCCCGAGGCTTAGTCGGCAGCACGCCGGCCTCTCACCGCTGAGCCCGTGGTTCAAATTCCGGCCACTCCATGTGAGATCTGTGCTGGACAAAACGGAGGCAGACAGGGTTTTCTGCGGGTACTCCTGTTTTTCCTGTCAAAATTGCATTCCAGCAACACACTTCACTGTCATTTCATTTCATTTCATCTGTCATTCATTTAATCATTACCTTAGAGGAGTGCGACACGCCTCGGCAGCCGGCACAGTTCATATCCTCGCCACTAGATGGGGGCTTCATTCATTCCATCCCTGACCCGCTCGGTCGACTGGAAGCAGGCTGTGGATTTTCAGTACTTACACACAGCGGCGACCGGTCCACGCATTTTTGTTGTCAATTTTAGGAGTTTGAGCCATCTTGGTCTTCAACCCCGTGTAGTTGGATGTGTGTTGAACGCGTCTGATAACCTGTATTTGTGTGATGACTGTAGTAGTGTGTGTTACTGTATTAAAAACAAGGATGAGGTAGGCGCCCTGGGACTTGAAGTAAGGTACTCTCCCGGCATTTTCCTGGAGGGAGTGTGGGAAAACCCCGGGGAAACACACTCAGGATAGCCGCTGTCAGCTATGCGATTAAAACTTGTGATCTCAGGACTTGCTGCAGCTGCCCGCGCGGTCGTGGTGCACGATTTAACGAGCGCGGCTACGCTGGCTAAACGATACCAATGTCCGGTTCGCACAGTGGCTCAGGGTGCTCTTGAATCGCCAGTCGAGATCACGAGTACCTGTGATTTAGAGTCCCTACTGTATAATCCTAGGCGGCCGTTGCCATAATTTAAGAACCATCCTGACATTTGCCTGGAGTAGAAGTTGAAAATAACGGGAAACGACTTATAGAATTGCTGATATGAGAATCGAGCCCATTTCCTCTCAGCTCTGTCTCACGAGGCTGAGTACACGCTCCAGCACTCGAACCAGAATTAAATTGTTTGGCAGAGCCGGGAATCGAACCCGAACCTCCACGGTGACGCCAACAATGTTAGTCACTATGCCTAAAGAAGGTAATTGTGACCTTGGTGAGAAGAACGATGAATCTAAAACAAACACCGAATTACAACCGGGTGAGTTAGCCGTGTCGTTACTGCATGGCTGCAGGCAGTCGCTCACATCCGGGAGGCGAGGAGGTTCGAATCCCCCTGCCGGCAACCTTGAAGAAGGTCTTCTGTTGTTTCCCATCTTCCTTCCCGGCAAATGCCGGGTGGGTCCCTAACTATAGGCCACAGCCGTTACCTTCCAATTCATCGTCCTTACATTCACATCTTCCTCCCCAGACAACACTCCACAAGCGACGGTACTTGTAGCTCACCCCATGGGTGTCCGCATAGAAGCAGCTACAAACTCTGGCGAGCCGAACATGTCCTCGGACACTCCCGGCAGTAAAAGCCATAAGCTTAAAATACATAAATAAATAAATAAATAAATAAATAAATAAATAAATAAATAAATAAATAAATAAATAAATAAATAAATAATAATAATAATAATAATAATTACAAACACACAAGTTTAAAACAAACTCACTTGGATAGAGTAATCCTGGCACTTATGAGATAGAGAACAGTAAATTATGTCATTATTTTTATAAGAGCATGGATCTTGGCCGTCACCGCGGAGGGCTCGGTTTGATTCTCGGCTCTGCCAAGAAATTTAATTCTGCTCTGAGGGCTGGGACGAGGTTCACACAATTGTAGTTAGTGGAAGGTTCTTTTACATGCCATAAATCTATGACATGGGCCCGCCGGCTTTACTTCCCCTCCGAAGGAAGGCATACTGAGGGATTTTTAAAGCTCGTAAAAATACCGACGACTTCGGCCGAGTTCAAACCCACGATATTGGGCATAGAAGCTCCGTTTAATTTATAATGCGCTTAAGTACAAAAGGTCTTTGTGGAGCATAACGTTTTTAATTCAATCTCAGAAAATTTGACACTTTACCTCTTATATTTCTGAAAGGTTTATTCTTATTCTTCTGATACAACGAAAATGGAATTTTAACGCCCCGTGATAAAATGTAAAAGAACAACCAATGAGAGACAACAAAGACTAAGAGGCAGAATAACAACAAATCAAAGTTAATTGATATTCAGTTGGGCAAGCTAAATTCCACGGAGCTCTCCTGGAAGAGGGGAGGGGGGTTAACATTTTTTAGCCTACTTTTCACATTTTGCAAAAATGACGAAATAGTAGACTTATGAGAATGATCCGGGCAAATGCATGTCTGTCTGTCTTTCTGTCTGTCTGTCTGTCTGTCCTTCTGTCTGTCTGTCTGTCTGTGTGTGTGTCACCTATCAACACCTAAACGGCTTCAGCAATGAAACCAAATTTGGTATGAGTAAAGATCTGTAACTGAATAGCTGAGGGATATATTTGAAAATGATTTTAGTGCTACCAACTGCTGATAAACCGCAATTGAAATTTGAGATCCATGTTGGATATCTTGGATATTATGCATGGGAGCTATTCCAAAATTGGCACACATGTAGAAAATAATAATTCAGTTTAATTTCCAGGAGGCCATACATGACAGTTTTGCCAAAATGATTCTAAGCCTGCTGATAGGTCCAATATTCAAATGCATATAACTTATACACTATCAATTGGATTTCAACTAAATTTCGTATGTACTATATGTACATAAACAGATATGACTGAGCGTATTCTTAAGAGCCACCAGGGCTGCCAACTGATAATAAATGCTCCCTCTATGTTTCTTATCCCAATAGCAATATATAAGAAAGTATGCAAGGCGACAGCTTTAAACTATGCACACGTATAGTACCTGACATTCTAGATTAATTTGGAGTAACTAATTTACGTCAGTGCTGCCAACATGATTCCAAACATGTAACTTGTATACTAACAAATGGATGTCAATTAAAATTGGTACAACAATAGATCATAATATTTCAGATTATTTCTGACCAACACATGCATGACAATGTTGCCAACATGATTTTACGCACGCTGATAGATCCAATGTCTAACTACATGTAACGTCCATGCTATCCATTGGACTTGGGCAAAATTTTGTATTCTATACCTTAAGAGAAGGAACTAAGAGTATATTCAGTCACCAGGGCTGCCAACTGTAGTGCTCTATTAGGCTACATTATGCCAGGTATGTATTTCGAGCTAATTAGAAATTTCGACATTACCAACTTAATTTTATCATTATTCTAGATAGATCCATATAGATTAATCATTGGCATGCATCTTAAATTTTCAGAAAAGTAGGCTCTTTAGTTCGTCACGGAACTTCTTGTTAACTTTAATACCGCATTTCCAAAATTATGTCGCAGGTTGATTAAAAATCGAGGGCCCCTGAAGACCTTGTCTTAGGACCCGTAATCGATCTCTACGGCCCTGAACATAGGAACTAATTATGGGAACTTAATCAATGTTTTGTTCTGTACAGCTGATGGTTCCCGTGGCGACCGAGCGGCTCATCATCTCTCACCAATCACCGTCCACTGAGTTCACAGATGAGGAGCTGGAGGAGGAAGCTGCGTGTTGGGGATCAGACGTTCTGCAATTACCGTCGTCCCTGGAGCTGGACATCCGAGTCCGCAAGGGATCCGATAATCTGGGTAAATTCTCATTTTCCCTTACTCTTTCTTTACACATTCTTTCATGATCAAATATTAGCCACTAATACCATAATTTATTAGAACTTGCAGTTTCATACTTGTTTCTATTTATAAATATTAATTTACATTTACGGTCATTGTGTGACCGAACCCGGTACTTTAGAAAACATTAATATTACTTTATGTTCGACGATGTCGAAATGTAAATATTATATATCAGAAAACTGTATCATAATGAGGGTCATTATAACCCTAGTTTTCATTGTGAAACAGTTTGTACCACCAATCAGAGCTCAAGAAACAGTCGTGTGACCAATTAGGTAAGGATAGCATCGCACCTGCGCTGACTTCCACGGCCTTCTATTTTTAATTTCACTGCGTGACTTCTACTGCTCGGGTCTAAGCTGCGTGGACCTGAGAGGAATGTGCATCGCAGACTATGAGTAGTGGTGGTGACGAGTGATGAGGTTTCTCGGTCCTTGCGCAGTAACAGAAGCAAATACATTCGTCGGTGACTCACTCACTCATTCCCAACGCCACACTGATTTCAGAAAATACCCTATGTAAGCAGTATTAGAATAGACGAAAATGTCAGGTAACACGGCGGGCTGTCGACAGGCTTGTCAATTCTCGCCCGCTCCTACCCTGCCTCTGCCCTTCATCCCACAAGTTCACAGAGCTAGGACGCGAGCAGTAGTGTCATAGTGGGGTAATTCCAGGAGGCCATGGCATTTTCTGCGTCCCATGCACTCTGTTCAGTAAGTTACATAAAACTGGCGAAATCTCGACAGATATTTATGAATATTTATGTTCGAATACAAAATAGTTATAATTATCGTCGAATATAAACAGTCGTATGCGACTCGCCTATAATTAAGTCACTCGTATGGAAATTATGAAAGTCGCTTCGCTCGTTTTATAAACATACTCGTGTCTTAATTATTGCCATTATAGGCTCGTTGCATAATGTACTATTTATTGATTTCATTTATATTTTCGTCGTCTCTCAATCCCGTACTATGTACAGTGGAACTTGGATAATTCGAACCTCAAGGGACCAGTAAGAAATTCGAATTATCCAAAAATTCGAATTAAGAAAGTGCTTTGAAAAGAGTAGAGAAAATATACTGTATTACGTTTACATACTGATTTTCGTTCAACAAAGCAGATTAACAGACAATGGTACTTCATAAAGACTGTATCGTGAATAACCTCAAAAGTTTCAAATGAAAAATAAAACCAAAATGAACTATTCACCTATTTAACGACAGTAGTAATCCAGCATTGTAGTTAAGTCTTAGAGAAATCTACTGTTTTTCAAAATAGTTTGAGATTTTTACCTGTTTCCTACAATTAAGTCTCTCAGCCATCACAAAAGATACAAATTTAAGGAACGGAAAACAGAACTACTTAGCCTACGTCATTTCTACTTACAAAAAAAAAAAACAAAAAAAAAAAACGCGTAAGTTCTGTGATGTGGTTTGATGCTTGGGCTGCATTCGGAACAGGTTTTTCGGGACCTGACCCAACTGTCCCAACTGTTTGGCTTCCGATCGGCTTTTTACACTAAAAACTTCGAATTATCCAAAATATAATTCGAATTAACCACGATTTTTTAACATTGATTGTATATAAAATGCTAGGGACCTAGAGAAAAATTCGAATTAAAGAAGATTTCGAATTATAGAAATTCGAATTAGCCACGCTCCACTGTAATGGAATTTGTGGTTCTCCTTTGTTGTACACTCTACTGATTTATCATCTAGGTACCATTTAACAGACACCGGCTACGATAGTCTGCGACCTAAATACTCTACTGAAATTGTTGTCTCTCTGACAGTATTGAGTGAATCAAATACTGCTTTATTTCATAGATGCTTGGAGATCGATACAGTGACATCTCCGCAGGAATGGTCCAGCATCCTTTATTATCCCACTGTCGGTATCCTTGAAACTCAAGTGCATCAGCAGAGTCTCTCATAACGAGACTTTCCAAACAGGAGGAAAGGGAGACCTACCAAGAAAGTAACCTGTAAACTGCAGGGCTCAAATTAGGCAGGCAGGAAATCCGGACGATTTGCCCTCACTTGAAAAATATATTATCGGCTTTTAAAGCAATAATTCAAGCCTCCGTGGCTTAGGCGGCAGCACGCCGGCCTCTCACCGCTGGGTCCGTGGTTCAAATCACGGTCACTCCATGTGAGATCTGTGCTGGACAAAACGGAGGCAGACAGGTTTTTCTCCGGGTACTCCGGTTTTCCCTGTCAAAATTTCATTCCAGCAACACTCTCCACTATCATTCCATTTCATCTGTCATTTCATCTGAGAACAAAATGGTAAGCACGGGTGTTTTCTTAGATCTGACAGCTGCATATGACACCGTGTGGCAAGATAAGCTCCTTCTTAAATTTATCAGTATCATCCCTTGCCTGAAACTCACCACATTACTCAGTAACATGCTGAGTAATAGGTACTTTCAGATATTTTCAGAAGACTCCAGGAGTAAAGTACATAGGATAAATGGTGGACTCCCTCAGGGCTCTGTATTGGCCCCTCTACTATTCAACCTGTACTCATATGATCTCCCAGCAACGAAATCAAAAAAATTCATCTATGCAGATGACATCGCATTGGTCGCCCAACACCAACGCTTCGACGAGCCTGAGTCGATGCTTACATCAGACTTAAAGATCCTAGACAGCTACTTTCGTCAGAACAACCTTAGACCAAACCCTCAGAAAACTGTTGTGTCTACCTTCCACTTGCGGAATAGAAGTTCTGGGTACAAACCAACCATACCATTCAGAGGAGAGAATCTACAATACTGTAGTAACCCAAAATACCTGGGAGTCACCCTGGACAGGTCGTTGACTTACAAGAATCACCTCTGCAATGTGTCAGCCAAGATCAAGACCAGGAATAACATCCTTCAAAAGCTGGCGGGTACATCCTGGGGTGCTAATGCTCAAGTCCTGAGATCCACTGCTCTTGCACTTTCTTATTCCGTCGCTGAATATTGTTGCTCAACTTGGCTTAACAGTGCTCACATTGGACTAGTAGACACCCAGCTGAACCAGGCAATGCGTATCATTACAGGGTGCATCCGACCTACTAACACACACTGGCTTCACACCCTAAGCCACATACCACCTCCATCCCTAAGAAGATCACAGTCACTGCTTAACTTATGGAAGAAAATAGAAAACAATCCTCAACTCCCTATTCATTCTGATATAGCAGCTTCTCCAACCAAACGACTGAAATCAAGACACCCTTCTTGGCGTACTGCAATGATTCTACAGGACACCTCCTTTAATGTATCGGACGCCTGGAAAGAACAATGGCATCTGCAATCCTCGTTACCAAACCATCACATCATTAAGAACCCCTGCAAGTACCCTGATGGATTTTCCCTTCCTAGACGACAGTGGAGGACGCTAAACCGTATTAGGACCGGCCAAGGTAGATGTGGAGCCACTCTCTTCAAATGGGGATGGAAGGCATCACCTCAATGCGACTGCGGAGAAGAGGAACAGACAGTGGACCACATTACATTCGAATGTCCTTTACGTGCATATAGAGGCTCTATAGAAGACTTACACTGTGTCTCAAGCGAAGCCCTTCTCTGGCTCTCAAATTTAAACATAGAACTCTAGTTATGAACTTGAGATGGTAGTTGTACTGTATATATTGTATATAATATTGTATTCATCATACGCTAAATAATAATCTGTCATTCATTTAATCATTGCCCCAGAGGAGTGCGTCAGGCCTCGGCAGCCGGCACAGTTCATATCCTCGCCGCTAGATGGGGGCTTCATTCATTCCATTCCTGACCCGGTCGGAGACTGGAAACAGGCTGTGGATTTTCATTTTCAAAGCAATAATTCATTTTGTGCTAAGAGAAAAATATTGCTCCTTCAGATTCACAAAACGGCAATTGTCTAACAGAAAATATTGTTACCCTCGTTTTATCATCATACGTAGAGACGTATTAGTGTGGTAGAGAATGTCAGAGCTTGATTGGTTGATGTTTATTGGGGGGGGGGGGGGGCAACACCTTCAGGTTATAAAATAAGAGGATCACCGGCTTCTCGAAGACTGACGATCTTGGAGGAGCGAAGATGTAGTCAGCGGGGGCATAAATGAAAAACATATTAGACTTGGGTTGTCTACTGGGCTCCGTACTTTATGACGATCAGCGATCACCGATCTTTTAGCGTGGGTAAAGGCGTAGCTTCATACCTGGAATACCCGAAGTTTGATCCTCGTTAGTGGTTGTTATTTAAAGCAGCCACCTTATAGCCGGTTCCTGATTGACTCAGCCAGTAAGAATGAGTAACTGAGTCTAAAAGCCTATCGTGCTTACCGCCCAAGTAGGCCCACTAAGAGTCTACCAGCCAAAATAAAACAAGAACCTCCTATAAATAGAATCTATTTTCAATCGGTCAACACGAGTGTACCCAATTACGTTGGGCGGAGAGTAACAATTGATTTCCTAGTGCCTGAGATAAATACAGTATGTCGGCTATCCGGCCTAATGCGGTGGTAGGTGAAGCCGGATAGGCCGGAATTCTATATTCTCTCTTCCGATCCTAGCCGTACCATTAGGCCTATGCTTACCTTTCAACATCGTTTTTCTTGCTATCATTCCACTTCCACTACTCTGGGCAGCACACCACTTTTCAATTTCTGCTCGATTTTTCTTCCAGTCTCCAACTGTACTTTTTCCTACCCCTAACTCCAAAGCACTACTGTCGACCAGAATATTATGTGCACTCGAGTTTGAGAAGTAATCAATAGACCTACATAAAATCCAATAACATCATCATTTTCGACGTTCTATTTTACGTTACTTCATATAGGTTTGGAATTTTTAATTTATATTTTAATATTTTTTATCGCTGTTGGAACACAAAAAGTGCCCGTTTTTAAGCGTGTTTCAACCATGCGTCACATTTAAGAATTATTATCTCAAAAACCCGTCATCAGATCGAATCCAAATTTTAACACAATATACATTGGAATGTTGTAGCCTATAACTGGTTCATTAATTTCAAAATTGTGTGTGTCCATGAAACAAAGTTGTTATCATTTTTGTATGGTAACTTTTTCTCGGCTCGGGGTGGTTGGAAAATGTAGTTCTTGGTCGCGTTGTAATCTTTATACAATACCTCAAAAAGTTATGCTGTATGACTGTGAAATACGTAAATTAATTCACTTATTTTATATCGGTTTGTTACGGGGAAATAAGACATGGTTCACCAGCTAGCCGCTCCGGGGAGGACAATTGAGTAGCTGCCTGACACTGAGGTAGTGTCCCGGTCACGGAGACAAGTATTAACGGCCGAGGGTATCCGACGTGATGACCACGCGTCACCCCATACTCTGCAGGATAAATGGCTGGGCAGCGGTCCCTTGGTAGGCCTAGGCCCTTCATGAGCTGGGTTTGGAATGGTAATTTGAATGAAATTGCCAACTGTAAGCCATTACGGGCCCTTCAGAAAGTGCGGGCCCCCTGCTTTCCCCTCCCTCTTGTCGGGCCTGGTGGGGATCTGAGGCCCCCCACCCTCTCCGTCACAGGCTCCTTGTTGTTGTGTACTTACGATATCTGGTGCCAATGCTGAGTAAATATTGTGTTCGTGTGTTTCAGGAGTGAATGTCGACTCTGTTGATAAGGGAATGAATGGTATGCTGGTAGTGGCTGTGACTCCAGGCGGTGCGATAGCCAAGGATGGCCGCATTGTTCCAGGGGATTACTTGCTGTCGGTCAACAACGAGAGTCTCCGCAAGGTGACGAATTCTCAGGCTAGGGCGATCCTACGGAGAGCGCAGCTTCTCACCACTGACATCAGGTGAGGTTTTTTTTCTTTTTTTCGGGTGTGGGGGCTGTTTTCCGCAGCCCCCGCGTGACAGCCGACCTGATCTACTGCTGTCTCCGACATGCTGTTAGGCTACATAGTAGAAGAAACAGAATGGGGGTTTGGAAGGATTGCCCTTTGAGGCTTTGCGCCTGTCGGATTGCAAGAGCAATTTACCAGGCATCATCTATACAAATATAATAAAGCTGAAGAATTTGTTTGTTTGTGTGTGTGTTTAAACGCGCTTATATCTTGAACTACCAGTTGGATTCGAAAAATTATTTTTGTATATGATAGCCAGATTCAAGAGGAATAGTTTAGGCTATATAGCATTAGGCTACACCTCTCAGGTAACCTTAAAGATTGATTTTTGTTCAGTAAGTCGGAAGAACAAGCGCTCCCGAACAGCTTCAATAATACCTAAGTCTATTGTTGCCTGGCAATGCGGGCTGCGTCCTTGTTTTTATTTCCTTAGATGTTTTGAGCTTTTCTTTTGGCCCAATGTTGCCTCATCCTTTGAGATCTTGCTTCCCTTTCTTCGGCAGAGATGTGGATCGTACGCTTTTGTTTGATTTTAACTTGGAACCGTTGTTTCTTATCCTTGGTGACGGTTTTGGCTGTTTTGTCCACGAGCATGGTGTCTGTAATTTGGAGTTCCACGAGGTACGATTATCATTATTATTATTATTTCCGATTATTCCCCTTCAGGAGAGCGTGAGAACTTGAACCAATCACAACTTCACTTCCTTTTCCTCTCTTCTTTTCTTCCCAAAACCTCTTCATTAGTTCACTGTGCATTTTCTTCCTTTCCTCTGTCCATTTTTTCCCTGATGTGTCCTTCTTTGAAACTTGTACAATTTTCGTGTTTCTGATTTTATTTCTAAATTGTTCTCTGTCCTTAATGTCGTCTTCAGAGATTTTAAGTAATTCCATGTGTTCATGTACTTCTTTTATCCAACTGGTCTTTAATTTACTTGCATTCACGATATTGAAAATCTTCTTAGCAAGTCTGTTCTCATCCACCCTATATATGTGCCCATAGAACTGCAGACGTCTTATTATTATTATTATTATGGTACCTTATTTTTATTGTAAAGAAAAACCTGGTCGTTGTGCAACACTGCAACCTTGTTACTAGCCACCACTGGTGTTGATTGGCATATACGGTAATTAACAATTTTTGAGAACTTATTTAACAAGTCCTCTCTCATGGCTATGGGGGTTATATTATTATTGGAGCAGGATAATTCCTGTGGGCCACTGTGTTCTTTCTAGACAGGGCAGTGAGAGAGCAAAGATTCCAGGAAACATTAAGGCTGCACTGAGACCTTACAATGGCTCTCACAATCCTGTTAATGGAAGACACGAGAGCTTGGCAGTCTGGCTGGACAAATAGGATTTACCTGCTTTGGTTTCATTTGTTTCCTACAGTACTGCAGTAGTAGTTCTTTGGGTGCATTCATCAACATTTAACTTACTGGATATCTCAACTTTAGTCAATTTGGATACTTTTCACAGGTTTGTTTTGTTCTACCGTACTTTGTCTTGAAGGTGTCAATATAAACTACAACAAGAGATGAATCTGTAATAATTACTTTTCAGTATTTCCTATTTGAAATTGGTGCTTTACTGTATGGAATAATTTTTAGCCTATTTTCAATTTTGAAAAAATAGGCTTATGAGATCACCTTTTGTCCGTGTGTGTGCGTGTGTGTGTGATTCGTGTGTGTGTGTCCCCCCCCCCCCTAATAAAATCTAAACGGCAGAAGCGATTTCAATGAAACTCGGAAAGTTCATAGCACTATTCCGGGCGACCTCGACCGTGCCCTTCAAATTTTTTTACGACTCACCAATCCAACATGGCGGCTGTGCGAAATATTTCACCAGCATTCAATATCTCCGAAACTATTACCGATATTACCCTGATATTTTCTATGGTGATAGAGGGAACTACTATAAGTTCACTTATGTGACTTTTGAAAACCTGGTTACTACAAAACCAACATGGCAGCCAAGCGAATTTGCGACTTTTAAATAGACGTTTCTCGCGATTTGACCAACCAAACGCAATGAAACTTGGTACAGTATATGTTTATATACATTGTAATGCACCGACATCTAACTTCGTTCAATTGTTTACATAATCACAAGATGGCGGATGTGCGAAATATTTCACCGGCATTCTATATCTCTGAAACTATTAGCGGTATCTCCCTAAAATTTTGTACGGAGATAAAGGACACTACTGGAAATTCATCTATAAGACCTTCAAAAACCGGTTAACTTCAAAACGAACATGGTGGTCAAGCGAATTTGAAAATTTTAAATAGACCTTTCTCGCGATTTAATGTTCCAAGCGCACTGAAACCTGGTACAGGAAATATTTATACACATTGTAATCCACTGGTATCTAATTTAGTTCAATTGTTTACATAACCTCAAGATGGCGGCAGTGCGAATTTTAAAATTAAGTTTTTATTTCTTGTGATGTAGTCATGCGATCGAAGTGAAAGTTTGAATAATGAACCTACGCAATAATTTTCCTTTAATGGTACATGACTCTATGGCCTATACAGTTAACAATCCAACATGGCGACCATCCGATATATTTAGACGATACTGAATATCTACGAATCTATATTAGCAATCAAACTGCATTTTTTAATGTTCATAGGGGCTATGAACTTAAGTTCACCTATAGGTTTTTAAATAACCTGGTGATCACAAATCCAACATGGCGGCGACGCGAAGTATAAATATTCACATGGACGTTTCTCGCAATTTTATCATCCGCGTGCAGTGAAACTTGGTACAGTAAATCCTTATACGAATGTTAATCCACTGGCATCTAATTTATTTCAATTGTTTCCATAACCTCAAGATGGCAGCTGTGAAAAATTTTAAAATCTCCTTGTTACTTCTTGTGTCCTAATTATGCGATTGAAGTTTGAATACTACACGTTCACAATAATCTGCATGTAACAGTACATAACTCTAGGACCTACATATATAAAATCCAACATGGCGACCATCCGAAATATTTAGTCGGTTCTCAATATCTACGAATCTATTACAGCAAT
This sequence comes from Meconema thalassinum, assembly GCA_946902985.2. Lineage (NCBI taxonomy): Eukaryota > Metazoa > Arthropoda > Insecta > Orthoptera > Tettigoniidae > Meconema > Meconema thalassinum. The sequence continues at coordinate 374,198,931 of OX336388.2, read as the reverse complement.
CAAACTGAAATTGTGTATGTTGATAGTGGCAATTAACATAAGTAGGATATATGAAAATAGGCTGTATAGTTCTTCACGGAACTACTTGTTATTTGTAATTTTCATATTGGGGCCATCCTTAAAATATATTCACTCAAACGGGAGAGGTCCTTACAAGAATGTGATAAGAGTTAACAATAATTTGGTGTATGTACATCAGTCACTTCTTAATTCCAAATTAACTTTTTTTCCCCTTTCCATTTGGACTACATTAAAAAAAACTTTTTTCTTGTAGGTTGATTTGTGGAAGGAAAGATTTGTCCTGAGTAGCATTCTCATGATTTCAGAAATGTATTTCTTGCTTCTGGAGTTGGAGCACAGGCCTGTAAAGTGGGATTTTTTCCCCATTTTTTTAAATTTATTTATTTATTTATTTATAGGGTACAGAAAGTCCCAGTGAGCTGGTAGCTCAAGGGGGGACTGCCCTTTACAAATATGGCTTAGCAACTTATACTAGAATATATTAAGGTGGTAGGATCATTTATTCAGTCTTTATGGGTTCATCTATATTCTTCAACATATAGTTTCAGGAAGTACCTGCGTGCTTCCTTTTTGAATTTGTTTAAGTTTACAATTTGTCTCAGTTTAGGAGGTAAGATGTGCTGGCTGAATAGGAAATACTTTTAATACCATATCTAGTTGTGTTTGTTGACTCCATGTATAACTGGTTTGCTGATCTTGTGTTATGGGTATGAATGTCTTTCCTGCATTGAAGTTCAGTATTAAGATTAATAAGACCTTGTTTATATTTGAACATAAATAAAGCTTCAGAGTATTTGAGCTGGCTTCGTAATGGCAATATGTTTGTCTCCTGAAATACTTGTACAGTTGGTTTCCTAAAATCGTAACCATACATGATTTTAATTGCTCTTTTTTGGAGAACTTCGAGCTCATTTATTGATTCCCGTGCACATTTACCCCATATTATGTTCATGTACATAAGGTGAGAATAAATAAGAGAGGCATATATGCTCCTTAAATGTTGATTGCTTATTCCATACTCCCTTAATCTTTTTAGAACACCAATTACACTAACAATTTTCTTTTTCACATTTGTGACATGTTCATTCCAACTTAAGTTATTGTCCAAAGTTAGGCCTAAATATGTGTATTGTTTCACCCGTTCAATGGGTACATTACCAATTTTAACTATGTTGCAAGTGCTTGGACTGTAAGCTGGTTTGTGAAATAGCATGTATTTGCTGAACAAGTGGGGGGATTTATTTTAGACGTTCACTATGAGGCAGGGAGGATAATAAGAATTGTTACAATGTGTTACAATAGGGGAAGCGGTTAAATTTTATGGTATTTTTACAAATATATTTCATGGATGATCCGTTTATTGGTTGAAAGTTTTGAGTATCATCAGATTTGGCTTGTATAGAAGGGTTTTTACAGCAATGAAATGTAGGCTAAGCCTTAGTTGAATTATTTGTTATGCATTTGCAATATAAAATTGACAAAATTTTACAGTCCATTTTAGAAAGAATAATTATCAAACAATCAATAAAACATATAATCTGTGAAAAAACAATAATAATTTAGATGATTCACTAACTGGTATTGAAATTCTTTATCTATATTGAACAGGAAATCCATGCTAATTGATTAATAAAACCCAATAAATTGAAGTAGGAGAAAAAATAAACAAGAAAAGGAGGATGGAAACATATAAAAAGGAAAGAAAGATTAAGGCTCAAAATAAAACTGCAATTGGGGTTATATCTGAAACAATAAGTAGAGAAAATGAAAATTAACCTCATGATGCTTTCGAACTTACGACTAATTCTGTCAGGGTGGAAAGGTTGCTTTCAGTGTATCATTTAAGCAGTAAAGGTTCTTATACATTTTGTCCTTGTAGGCTGGATGGTGCAATTGCTAAAGCCGTGGCTTTCAAACCCCAAGATTGCATGTTCGATCGTATTGAAGGATGCTTAAGTGTGACAGCTGTTTTGTCTGTAGATTTATCAGCACATTAAAGAACCCTTTTTGTGCACTGTACTTGCACCTAAGGATCTTAAAAACCTGAACTGTTCTGAATAATATTATTACACTTTGGTGTGGCTATGTGCTTCATCAACATCGCAAGCCGGTGCTTTCGACTACGCTACCGTAGCCGCTACACCTACGTACTATGGACATGTAATTCATTCACTTATACTATACTTAATATTACAGTTTGTGTAGGCTTAATGGGAAAAGGAATCCATCTTACATGTCAGAACAATAAACTCTGCTATGATACCACAAAGCAATCTCTGTGACCCATTAGTTTAAGGGGTGGACTACCAAGGAATCTGTGCACAGGGCATAGAAATATATCATGAGACTTGGAAGGAACAAATAAGCCTAATTATTTTCAATAGTATATTTTATTGTTAGTTTGTACAATTTGCTCAGCATGCTGTGCCCAAGGTCGTGGGTTCAAACCTGGCCGAAGTCGTCGCATTAAAATCCTTCATTATACCTTCCTTTGGAGGGGAAGTAAAGCCGGTGGGCCCATGTCATAGATTTATGGCATGTAAAAGAACCTATCACTGCAATTGATCACTGCTTCGGTGGCATAGTCGGTAGCATGCTGAACTGCTGTGCCCAAGATAGCGGGTTCAAACCCGGCCGAAGTCGTCGGATTTTTTAAGAGCATTAAAAATCCTTCAGTATGCCATCCTTCGGAGGGGAAGTAAAGCCAGCGGTCCCATGTCATAGATTTATGGCATGTAAAAGATCCTTTCACAGACTAAACTTGTGTAAAGCAAATTTTTGTTAGGTTAGATTTCGTCAGAACGCTCTATCAAAGTTCCAACGTTCGCCACTAGGTATCATTGATATCTGGTGGCGAAAGTTGGAACTACTTGAAATTGAACGGAACTTGTAGCTTACCCTTTAGGGTGTCCGCTGGAAGCAGCTACAGACTCAGACGAGCCGAACATGTCCTCGGACACTCCCGGCACTAAAAGCCATACGATAGATAGATAGATAGACTGCAATTGGTGGTGTGTTGCAAAATTTGTAGGTTGTATTTCCAATGTTCGCCGCTAGATTAGTGACAGTGGCATCTGGTAGCCAAAGTTGATATTAACTTTCATCCATCTTCATTGATTTCATCTCTCATTAACGCCTCTCGTGAGGTTGGCGTCAGGAAGGGCATCCGGCTGTAGAAACTATCAGCCACGTTGTTCACTGCATCTCATCCCCCACCCCGTTGGTCACGGGATTAATAAGCGGTAGACATAGTACGTAGGTATGAAAAGTTGGACAATATAACCTAGAAGTGCCATGTCAGCGCCTATATGGTTGCTACATTGTATTCACGGGACATTCAATTAATGCAGGACTGAGCTGCTCATATTCAATGATTGTTAATTTGTAGCTCTTCAATCGGTCAACACAATTGTGCCCAATGAATGAGCGGGGTACAAGATATAAATATGTAACGACGCTCCGGGAAAAATTTACATGTATTAACTAGATTATAAGAAATAATGGGGCAGTTTAGGATTATGCATTTTGGCCCTCATCTGCCGTCATCAGATCCTGATCACTGTGTAGCGGTTCTGAGGATCTGATACCGGCCACTTGAGGGCCAAAACGCATAATCCTAACTGCCCCATTATTTGTTATAATCTAATTAATACCAGTGGCGTACTGACTGGGGGGTTAGGGTTTAACCCCCACCAGAGAAATTTCATTACTTGAATCTTTATATTGTCCCATCTATCACCTGTTTTACGCTACCGCTAGTGAGGCGTCTTAACTCCTGTATAGCTTGCCACGGTGGGTGAGTGGTTATAGCGTCGGACTACCAACCCCAAGATTGCAGGTTCGCTCCTGACCATGGTAAGTGATTTTTGAAGGCGACAAAAATCACGACACTCATGTCATACGTTGTTGGCATGTTAAAGAACCCATTTGAATTCAGTAGGCCGTGTTCAATGGCAAAATTAATCTCGGGATTTTCCGCCAACTAAAGTTTCTCCATTCTCTACTTGAAAGCGCTGTAGTGTCAAGGAGTTTAGATACCGTATCTAACCTCCTTGACTTTCATAGCGTTCATAGGAACGACGAAATTGACATGCAAGCTACCCTCTGGGTGTCAATTAACAAAGCTTGCGCCAGGCACCCGAGGCCATACGATATTATTATTATTACTCCTGTATATATTTTAAAGGTGATCACGTTCGTCACTTGGTTATTGCCCTACAATCTACTCGCAGCGAGACTCCTCCTTCAGCGTTGGAGCAAGCTATGAATCAGTTTTACTGTTGAAGTGTGCGATCGGTAACCTTTTTCAGGTCGCTTCGGGTTGCTTTAATTGTGAGTCCGTTTCGTCAAAGATAATTCAGTACATGAGGAGTTTCTTCAATTTATTCCAATTAATGAAACAGATAAAGTCATCAAAATAGGCAGATTTTGAGAGTCAACAGTAATGGCAGTAGAAACACGGAGAGCAAAACACTAATTTCTCTCACATAATATCAATATTATAAGCAACCACGTAACTATGGTCATGATGATACCACTGCATCGTTTCAGTTTTAATATTTAGTTACTGTTTTCCATATTTTATATATTTTATTTTTCATTTTTTTATTGTGTGGAAAAAATAATGAGGCCTAAAGTAGTTTTCATGCAAAGAGAATGGTTATTTAATTATTGCTTTTTAATAATATTAAACAAAATATAATTTTAATTATGATGATGACTGTCGTTTTAAGAGGCGGAGAAGCAAGGTCATCGTATCCTTTAATAATGTACATAATCACCCTATTCTATTAATGAAACTCCCCCAAGAAGGAAACACTGCGTACACCACTGGTTAATACATGTAATTTTTTCCAGAAGTGTCGTTACATATTTATATCTTACACCCCAGTATCAATTTTGTATAGGCAACACTGAAAAAGCATGGCTTCAAATCTATAAGCTTACACTAACAATGATACCAGATGCATTTCTCTTTTTTGCTGGCTTATATGAGGTGTACATACATGAGTGGGGTACATGAATGTACAGAACCATCATGCTCTATAAGTTGTAACCTCTATGTCATTAGCTGACAGTATTTCCTTGTGATCACTTCATTACAGGGGCGTATATAAGGGGAAGGGGGCAGGGGGCCCATCCCCCCCTCCATCTGAAATTTTTGTTACATATAATATTTGTCTATGAATTAAAAAATTAAAAACTAATATACTTATGGTATGCTAATGTTACTAAGCGATGTATGGCAATGTTGCTAAGCAAGGCGGTGCTAGAATGATGTAAACAGTGTGACAATCAGTTTGCTCTGATCTTATGTGTAACAACATAACCTCTTATTACTCTCCAGTGCCTTCGCTCTTATGAACGAACCAAGAACAGCAACAAGTGCTGTTGAAGCGTGTGACAAAAGTTTTTTCCCTAACTTTTATACCCTTATCAAACTTTTGGCAAATTTCCCTCTCTCTGTAGCTACCGGTACTGCCAAACGGAGTTTGAGTTGCTTGAAAACATACTTAAGAAATTCTACTTTTAAAACAGACTCAACGGTCTTGTGAAATGAAAATCCACAGCCTGCTTCCAGTCGACCGACCTGGTAAGGGAATGGAATGAATGAAGCCCCCATCTAGCGGCGAAGATATGAAATGTGCTGGCTGCCGAGGCCTGTCGCACTCCCTGGGGCAATGAGTAAATGAATGACAGATGAAATGAAATGATAGGGGAGAGTGTTGCTGGAATGAAATTGTGACAGGGTAAACTGGAGGACCCGGAGAAAAACCTGTCTGCCTCCGTTTTGTCTAGCACAAATCTCACATGGAGTGACCAGGATTTGAACCACGGACCCAGCGGTGAGAGGTCGGCATGCTGCCGCCTAAGCCACGGAGGCTCCCAACGGTCTAGTATTGTTATCTATTCATAGAGATATACAAATCACTGACGATGAAGCTATAAACTGATTTGGTAATGCTTCAAGAAACCTTGACTTTATAGATCGAAATAGTGAGGAAAAATTTCCGCCCAATCAATACCTTTCACACTATAAATTTAATGTTTCTTTCTCATACTAGGGACATGTTTCGAACAATATTTGTTCTTCTTCAGCCTTATACATTTATCAACATTGTAACTTATCTTAGACATTTGCATAATTAAAACACATACACAATAGCAAATGTCTAAGATAAGTTACAATGTTGATAAATGTATAAGACTGAAGAAGAACAAATATTGTTCGAAACATGTCCCTAGTATGAGAAAGAATCATTAAATTTATAGTGTGAAAGGTATTGATTGGGCGGAAATTTTTTACTCACTATTTCGATTTGTATGCGTCAATACGGACTTAAAAATGGATAACCCTCCAGTTAATCTTTTTGACTTTATAGTGTAAGTTGTAAGTCAAAACAGTAACATTAATTCTTTCCATATAAACACTACCAAGTGAGCAAGATGATTGTATTAATAACATGTAACATAAAATGGTCTTAGTTGTGCTTGACATTAACCAAACATAAAACATCACAACAAATTGGTTGAAAAAGTGATGCCGGATAGCCTTAAAACTCATCATTTTGCACGAAATTATACAAGCGTTTCCCGGGGAGAAGCCCGGACCCCCTATTCTTTGGGGCCTATACCATTCCCCCTAACCCCCGGTAGGGCATCCCGCAAAATGAAACTCTATATATGCCCCTGCCTCATTATATTTGCCGTTACAAGCTTTCACTGCAGACAAGTTGTGCAATCAATGTACAACAGACAACTAGCCAAACTAAACAGCCATGCACCTACTTATGGCTACAATGTGTTTCTCAGAGGAAAATTTAATAGCACATAGGTTGCACTACTTAAAGTGAATAGTATTAAGATGAATTTGAATTATAAGAGCTTCCAGGCTGCTTTGACAGGGAACTAAGCTTTTCATTAAAAATACAATCTGTAATCCTTTACTTGTAAAATTTCAAGCAACAGAAGGAAGAGTTACTTCTCAACGTGATAGTTTTTTGGTTCCTCAGTTTAGGGGCTGCGACAATGCGGTCATGTAGCCCCGTGTACTTTGGGTGTTTGTAGAATCTGTCTGATTACCGGTGTTAATTGTGATGGCTGTATTAGTGTGTGTTATCTGTTAGGTAGATTTCATTAGAAAGCTAACTATTGCAATGGGTCCCATGTTTCGACTTCCGGAAAATTTCGACATATCTTCGCGTTTCACATCCCCCAGACCCCAAAACCACCGTCAGTTCAAAAGTTTATATATAATTTATGTATATATATATATATGTATATATATATGTATATCAGTTTCTTGTGGACACGATAACTGCCGTAATTTTGCACCAATTACTTCGAATTTTTTACCGAAGATGTATACCTATAAAATCTCGGTCGAGTTCGTTACTGGGCTAAATCGGTCGAAGGGGGTGAAAATGGGGGGCTTTTTTCGAAAAAGTGAAATTTCGCTATAACTCTCTTAATACGTGCAATATCGAATCCATTCAAAGTTCATAATATGTGTCGGATAAGTGCCAAAAATTTATGTCAAATAAGATTTTTGATAGCACCAACCATTGACCAAAGGGGTGGAAAAAAGTGGGTTTTTCGGGAAACATTAATCATATCTCTCTTAATAGGCACAATATCAAAACCGTACAAAATGGACAATATTCCCCTAATAATTACCTAAAACTTTTGTCTGAAAGAATTTTTGATATGACCCACCATTACGCCAAGGGACGAGAAAAATGATTTCGGAATTATAAGAAAATGCCAAGAGCTATCAGTGGTTGCCATGGCAACACTACTAAATTGATGAGGCATGGACCATCAGACGTTGCCATGACAACGCACTTGCACGAGATCAGATTCAGTATTTCCATCTGATTAAGTGGTTGGTTGGTTGGTTCTTAAGTTTAGGGGCTGCGACAACGCGGTCATGTAGCCCCGTGTACTTTGGGTGTGTGTAGAATCTGTCTGATAACCGGTGTTAATTGTGATGACTGTATTAGTGTGTGTTATCTGTTTGTTAATTTAAGTACTGCAACTAACAATTTTTCAGATAGTTCCTACTTTTGCCGCCAAGCGCCACTGTCAACGACTACGAGGCCAAGTTCAGAACTGAGCTACTAGACGCCGCCGCAGTCGGCTCTTGGCAACGAACATAGAAACCTAAGAGCGTTGTATACATTCTTAACCTATCCAATTTAGCTTCACACAGGTGCAATTAGTGGAAGGATCTTTAACATGCCATAAATCTATGACATGGGACCGCCGGCTTTACTTCCCCTCCGAAGAAAGGCATACTGAGGGATATTTAACGCTCTTAAAAAATCCGACGGCTTCGGCCGGGTTTGAACCCGGTATCTTGGGCATAGAAGCTCAGCATGTTACCGACTACGCCACCAAAGCCACCTGATAAAGTGGGAAGCGGCTTCGGTGACGTAACTGGTAGCATGCTGAATGTCTATGCCCAATGTCGCGGTTTCAAAGCCGGCCGAAGTCGTCGGATTTTCTAAGAGCACTAGAATCCCTCAGTATGCTTTCCTTTGGAGGGGAAGTTCCAACGTTCGTTGCGAGTTGATGGTTGGGGTGGCATCTAGTAGCCAAGTTCACAGCTAGGTGTCGTTGACGGTTGTACCTGGTAGCAACATTAGGAACTACTGCTTGAAATTGACCGTCTGCAGTACTTACATGAATTAAGACTAATACAGCCATTACAATTCACACCGTGTATCAGACAGATTCTACACTCACCCAAAGTACACGGGGTTAGATGACCGCGTTGTCGCAGCCCCTAAACTGAGGAACCAACCAGAGGTAGATTTCGTTAGAAAGGTAACTATTGCAATGGGTACCATGTTTCGACTTCCGGAAAATTTCGACATATCTTCGCGTTTCACATCCCCAGGCCCCAAAACCACCGTCAGTTCAAAAGTTATATATAATTTATGTATGTATATGTATATCAGTTTATTGTGGACACGATAACTGCCGTAATTTTGTACCAATCACTTTGAATTTTTTACCGAATACGTATACCTATAAAATCTCGGTCGAGTTCGTTACTGGGCTAAATCGGTCGTTGGGGGGTGAAAATGGGGGGCTTTTTTTTCGAAAAAGTGAAATATTGCTATAACTCTCTTAATATGTGAAATATCGAATCCGTTCAACATTCATACTATGTGTCGGATAAAGCCCAAAAATGTATGTTTGAAGAGTTTTTTTTATAGCACCAACCATTGACCAAAGGGGTGGGAAAAAGTGGGTTTTTCGGGAAACATTAATCATATCTCTCTTAATAGGCACAATATCAAAACCGTACAAAATGGACAATATTCCCATAATAATTACCTAAAACTTTTGTCTGAAAGAATTTTTGATATAACCCACCATTATGCCAAGGGATGAGAAAAATAATTTCGGAATTATAAGAAAATGCCAAGACCTATCAGTGGTTGCCATGGCAACACTACTAAATTGATGAGGGATGAGCCATCAGACGTTGCCAAGATAACGCACTTGCACGAGATCAGATTCAGATTTCCATCTAAGTGTGAAGCGGCTTCGGTGACGTAACTGGTAGCATGCTGAATGTTTATGCCCAAGGTCGCGAGTTCAAAGCCGGCCGAAGTCGTCGGATTTTCTAAGAGCGCCAAAAATCCCTCAGTATGCTTTCCTTTGGAGGGGAAGTTCCAACGTTCGTTGCGAGTTGCTGGTTGCGGTGGCATCTAGTAGCCAAGTTCACAGCTAGGTGTCGTTGACGGTAGTACCTGGTAGCAACATTAGTAACTACTGCTTGAAATTGACCGTCTGCAGTCCTTACCTGAATTACAGACTAATACAGCCATCCCAAAGTACACGGGGTTACATGACCGCGTTGTCGCAGCCCCTAAACTGAGGAACCAACCAAAATCTCTGCGGTAGATATAATTTTGCGTGAAGAAGTAACAGACCGTTACATAGTTGCACATCAGTGTCGAAACCTAGCATAAGGACAGTGTGACCACAAGTATAAAAATGGACCCCAAATGACAAGAAGGTTACCGTTCCCATAAGACAATAAAATGTTTAAAATAAGCATAAAATGACGAAAAACAAAGTTAATTAAGCTCCAATTATAAAATACCTTCTCGCATTAAATGAGGTCTGATCCTTCTACGAAAATCTGCATATTCTGCCTATTTTCGCCTATCCCCAAGTTTGTCCGGTGAAATCTACCTCCGCCTTCCGGCGTGCCGAGAGGACTTTTTTTAAATTCAAGTAAGGACTACAGACATTCAATTTTCTAGTAGTTCCTACTTTTGATACCAAATGCCACCATTAACGACAACTAGATCTGAACTTGGGTTACTAGATGCCATTGCAGTCGATTCCTGGTGACGAACGTTGGAACCTAAGAGCGTTAGTCAAATCTAACCTATAATTTTGCTTCACACAAGTGTAATTAGTGGAAGGTTCTTTTATATGCCCCATAAACCTATGACATGGGACCACCGGCTTTACTTCCCCTCCAATGGAAGGAATACTGAGGGATTTTTATGCTCTTAAAAAATCCGACGACTTCGACCGGTTTTGAACCCGCGACCTTGGGCATAGAAGCTCATCATGATACCAACTACATCACCAAAGCCGCCTCTCAACGTCATGGTGCAGCTTGTCTCCCACCAGGGCAGACTGGGTTCAATTCCTGGTTGATGCATGAAATGTCATGGTGGTAGGGTTATCATGTAAAAAGGAGTTTCCATGGTTTATGAATGAATGTATTTGTAAAATTATTAGCCACCTTCCTCTTTTCACATCTCAGTGCTCCTGGCCTGAGCGGACAGCTAGCTTAGAGGGATAGGCAGACTTATGTCTTCACCTTGTCAACAGTGGTGTGCGTGTCCATCTGAGATTGTTGCTGGCCTCCGTGGAGCTTTCAAATATCCATTTATATTTGCTTTAAATCTTATTTTAATTGCGTGGACATTTGTAACAAAGACTGAAGTAAAACTCTGCTATTAATTTGCTTCACCACATTGAATATTCCCAAGTATTGTTTATGATGGATATGGGCCGTAAAAGTTTTAGAGAAGCAACGATTCAACCTTGTTGCTAATAAATCACACGCAGTGTTCATGATCATATGCTAAGTGTGCACTGTCCTACTTGCTTATACTGTGGCTAGGGTACTCGATCTTATGCAAATCTGTGCTACATTCCACCAGCAATGCTTTCTCAATATGAGGTATTCTGCTGTCATCATCATCAGGATATCCTTCCAGCGAGCCGGGTAGGAGCATTGTGATCGATATGCCTCCATTTAGTCCTGTCCTAGCAGGGCCGTATTCTTAGGGCTACCGGGGCTACCGGTGGTAGCCCAAGAAAATTACATTAAAAATAAGTAACACTTTATTACAGTTTCAACAAAGCATTCAAACAATCATGACTTACATGCACATTCTTCTTTACTGAAAGAAATAAAGGTTAGTGGGTAGTCAACGTGGCAACACAGTAGAAACCGACCAAGAAAGCGGCAGCCTTACGCCGCTCTCCCCATCACTCCGCACCCACCCTTGTTCCTTGCAGGCACAGCGCTCATAGCAATCGAGTTGCCGCTACAGCCAGCGGTTTCTTTGAAGTTAAAAGCGTGTAAAGCAACAAATAGCCTACAATAAATGTACATTATCGCGTGCATAGATGTGAATACGTTTTAGAAGTTGTTGTATTTTTGATGTGTGATTTATTTAAGTGTATGTATGCTGAAGAATCTTTATGTAGTGTTTTGTTTTAACTGTGTGAGTTGTGATTTTGTAAGAATATTATGGAACAAACACTGCGGGGATTTAAATGCCAATGACTGTATCATTAATAGAGAGTTTGTTAGAAGTTCCTTTCAGCCGTCGTCCAGACAGTGAGAAAGTTCATATTATACATATGACAAGGCCTACACCTAAACTGCAATTGTGTGCCAATGTATACACGTCATATGCTAGGTGGAATAGGTTATCTGGCAGTTCTAAACTGTCTAAATTGTATTGCTGGACGTGTTTGTTATTTAGTCGTTATGTTAATGAATGGTCAAATGAAGGGTTTTCAAATATGAACTCTTTTCGCACGGCAGTTCAAAAGCATGTTTTGTGTAATATGGTAGCCCAGATCTTCAGACCAGTATACGCCACTGTGTCCTAGTATAACTTTCCCCTCTCCACCGCATCCCATGTTACTACTCTCCTCATGTGATCTTCCTTAACCCTCTGACTTTCGAGGTAACGATCTGTCGTTGCACCCGGTTCGTGCCAAAACTGTCAGGATAACGATCCATTGCTACCGGCGTTTATTATTGATTATTTAGTTATTTTTACGCTTGATCACATCACTTTTCTGGGAATATGAAGCAGGCAATTTTAACTACGTTTATATTCCGTAGGAACCTCTGACAATCTGTATTTATATTAATTCTTAGAGTCTGAAACATGTGCTCACAGAGTTTCGTGTCTTGTTTACGTCGTGGTTGGTGGCAAGTTTACGTGTATTTTTCTCAGTTTCTGTTGGTAATTTTGAAAACTTGACATTTACCATTCTATGAAATAATATACAGTTTCTTTTAACATGAATAGTAGAACTGACTGAAGATAGAAGACTAGATTTGGAAATTAGCAGAAGAATACAACTCAGGAGTGCTTTCTACCAACAGGTACGGGGACTAGTATGGAACAAGGATATACCAATTAAGGCTAAATAAGTTATGTACAAAGCATATTATGTTCCTATAATGACATATGCAGCAGAAACTTGAACAAGGACTAAGATGGATGAGAGCAGAGTACAAGCAGCTGAGATGAGATTCCTGAGAAGTATGGTCCAGAAAACGAGGAGGGACAGAGTGAGAAATGAAGATATACGGAAAGAACTGGGAGTACAGAAACTAAATGACAAACTGGAGCCAAACAGATTGAGATGGACATGTCAAACGGATGAGGGAAGTAAGGCTACCAAGATGAGGCCCTGGAACGACGGATGACAAGGAAGAGAGGACGAGGAAGACCAAGAATGCGCTGGATGGACTCGGTGGAGAATAGTATTAGAAAATGGAACCTGGATTGGAACACCGTGTCGGAAGAGGAATGGTGGAACGACAGAACAGAGTGGAGAGGAACCATATTTGCCCCCACCCAGTGTCAACTGGAAAAGGGGAAATGAAGAAGATGATGATGATGATGAGTAGACTGGACAAGAGAATTCCATTTCCCAAAATTATTTCAAAAATTTCAAAACTGAAATTTGTAGATTTGTTTCTATTGTTTTTTCTTAACCTTGAAATTGTATGGCTCAGATACATCACTTGTTTTCAGTAATAACATGTGATTTATACACTTTATGTTTATAATATTTTATTTTAATATATTTATGGTCTCTCTTCCATCTCATTTCAAAAGAAGTGTGTGCACAGCTTGGTAAATATGTCTGACAGTTTTCACACATCCATCAGATGAGAGCTTGAAATTGAAAGGTTTAACCTGGTCTGTCCATCTCTTCCTAGGACGACCAATTGGTCTTCTTCCTGGCACCTCCATCTCCAAATACTGGCTTGGAGTTCTGGTCTGATGCATCCGTTTCACATGACCTATGAATATCTATGACTTTTGTCATTATTCTAGATTTTCCCATATTGATTATGATATATTACACCAATATCCACTTTACAATACAAAAATGTTTTTATACGATGTCCTTACACTCTTAGATACATGTTTCGGCTCTGTGAGCCTTCTTCAGTCAAACACATTAATGATTTTCATATGGCAGTCTATGTCTTGATCTTGTTAAAAAACTTTAAAAAATCTTTTTACAATCGTCAAAGTTATTGAAAAATGGACATAAAATACTAAAAGAATTCGACTATGTGCAGAAGTTCAGGACATAGGGTCTTCGTCGTTGAAATCACAATTCAAACACAGGACCCCATTGTACAAGTGTCTTGTAAAACGTGTTTGAAAAATCCTTGTGGCTACGGGTGAATGGAAGTTCAACGACGAAGACCCTATATCCTGAACTTCTGCACATAGTCGAATTCTTTAAGTATTTTATGTCCATTTTTAAATAACTTTGACGATTGTAAAAAGATTTTTTAAAGTATTTTAACAAATCAACACATAGACTGCCATATGAAAATCGTTAATGTGTTTTGACTGAAGAAGGCTCATAGAGCCGAAACATGTATCAGTTAGTGTAAGGACATCGTATAAAAACATTTTTGTATTGTAAAGTGGATATTGGTGTAATATCACATGACCTAACCACTTTAATCTCACCACACTCATCCTTTCCCCCCATGGTCAAGTTCACCTGCATGTCTCTCCTTACATATTCATTCCTGACCCTGCCTCTTCTCTTTTTTGTAGGGCTGATCTACGGAACTTCATTTCACATGCTTGTAATTGATTCTCATCATCATCATCATCATCATCATCATCATCATCATTATCATCATCATCGTTTCCCCTTAACCAGCTCCTGCCGGGTCGGGGTATTTATGGCACTTCTCCACCTTCCTCTTTCTTTCCACCATTCCTCTTCCACGATCTTTTCCCAGTCCAAATTTCTTTTTCTTATGCTCTTCTTCACTAAAACAATCCACCTTGTTCTAGGTCTTCCCCTTGCTCTCTTACCCTTGCACTTTGCCTCCAGCATCTGTCTTGGTATTCTATTTTTCTCCATCCTCTTTACATGTCCAAACCACCTTAGTTTATTCTTCTCAATTCTGTCATTTATTTTTCCCATCCCAACTTCCTTCCTAACATCTTCATTTCTCACTCTGTCTTTCCTTGTCTTTCCTATCATACTTCTTAGGAATTACATTTCACTGGCTTGAATTCTACTCTCTTGCCTGCTTGTCAGGGTCCAAGTCTCAGCTGCATAAGTCAATATGGGTACATAGTACACTTTATACTTTATATCTTTGCTTTTCCTTGGTACTTCCTTATCCCAAACAATTGATTCTCTTCTGTCTTATTTATGACACAGGTCTCCAGACTATATGTCATGATTGTCAGGAGGTAGGTTTTATACATAGTCTGCTTAGCTCTTAGAGGTACTCCCTTGTCCCATCTGCCTCCCTAATAATAGTCTGACAATTATAGTAACAATAAGATGGTAATAATAAAAAATAAAATAATAATAATACTAGTAGAAAAATTATATACAAAATAGTGCATACAGACCCAATATCAACCTAAAACACAAACACCATATACAAGAAATATATTAACGTATTCGTATGATAGGTTGTCAGCTATTGTGGGAGTTACTTCCTCCATTTTTGGTCCATATTGACTTTGATGATTCATAGCAAAAAATGTTATTCCGTCGATCAATACAATATGAATTGTCAGCTATTGTCTTGATGTTATAATTGAACACAAAAATAAGATGAGATTTACTACTTAACGGAGGAAGCTGTAACACTTGGAATTATTTTGTCTGTAAATATACAAATAAATTAATTATATTTTGCTTATAATACTCATAGATACTACTACTGCAGTATCCCATGCCTGTAGAAAAAGGAAGAAAAAAAAAAAAAGGACAAATGCTTGGCAATGTATTTTCGCTACACAGTCTGTTGACACTGCTTATCCAACAGGCTACCGTGTGTGGGTGCTGTTTCCCTGGATAATCTTCAAACTTTATACACACACCTAAATAACTTTGGTTTGCTCCCCTTGCATTTACGACCATCTTCGGACTACCTTGTGTCGTGCTTACAACTGTTTGTGAAAGCTGAGTACTCAACGTCAATGATGATGACGATGTTTCAATAGGTGTGCCATTTTCAGGGAAGAGAGCCAAGCGTTTGTTAACATCCATATTATTATTGGTAACAATCTGTGTTTTCACTCAGGAACATTTTCATATCTCAGGACTGATACAATACACTTTAAGGCTTTGTAAATGATTTCTTTCTTTCTTTCTTTCTTAGTGTGTCATACATTCCTGGTGAAGCAGCAGCGGCCTACCGAAAGTCTCTGCAGGAAACTGAGCCCTGTGTTCCTCCAGCCAAGCAGTCCACGCAGATATCCCCCAGGTAAGCTGATGCACACATTAACATCTGCAATGGTAGAAATCTCTAGACCCAGTGAGCACAAGGCAATCAGAGGATCTACACGATGGGCTAATATTTGAAGTGATTTACTTAAAATGTGATTTCACATTATTGATTATTAAGGGCCTTATTTTTTGGTGAAATAAAACCGTCGATTTCGGTGTTAAAACTGACGCTATTTTTGTGGGTATTTCGCGAAATAAATTGTCATAATGATCGATGTTTCTTCTGAAATCTTCCTTATAGTATGGGATAAATCTAACAGAATATGTGATGAGGGGGTTTTTAAGCTTCTTTGCGATGTGTAGAGTATCGCTGAATGTTATTTGCCCCTTAGAATTATGTTCATTTCCTTCTTTCTTCCACTTTTTATGCGTTGCTGAATCCCCGCAGTGTTTATCGCACGTGTCTTTTCGTTCCCACTGAACCCGAACATTGGAGTATTTACACATTAGAATCTTTCTTGCAGCGTCAAATACATTGAACCCCTCACTGTTGTTATTCCTCGGCCCACGAGAAAACTGTTGTGACTTTAATTTTCGGCATTATTTTACTTAAATGCTGGATGTTTGCCGATAGTTTTATCAGTCGTGAACTCGCACTGCTGTCTCTACGACCTCAACGCCATTTGATGTAATCGATAGCAGATATCGATCTTCATCCATAGCCTTAGAGATCGCAGAACTAAATACACTTACTTCCGGCTTTGTAGACAGTGGTGTAGAGAATATGCA
The DNA here is from genome assembly GCA_946902985.2 of Meconema thalassinum. Taxonomy (NCBI): domain Eukaryota; kingdom Metazoa; phylum Arthropoda; class Insecta; order Orthoptera; family Tettigoniidae; genus Meconema; species Meconema thalassinum. Next base: position 374,182,098 of record OX336388.2, on the reverse strand, counting down.
CCACTATCAATCAAACGAGAAGGAAACCACGATGGTCAATTCCTCAGAAGCGTTTAAACATATATTGGACAGCTTTTTCGATAATATTTAGCATTTTCGTACCAAGTGGAGTATATTTCGTGATTATTTGTGCAATTCGCGCAATAAATCAGATTTTGTGATATTTCGCAAGTTCATTTTGCTAAAATACACTAATTTAAGTACCTACAAGGTCATATATAGAAAAGAAAGGAGATATGAGAAAATTTCGCGCGTATCGCTATTACCAAAAAATACGGCACCTATTGATTATGTATAGGATGTAGTAAGAAAGAAGAAACATTAGTACCATAAGTTTACTTACTTACTTACTTACTTACTTCCTCGGCGCTACAGCCCTGGGTGAGCCGTGGCCTTGTTCACAATACACGTCCAAACTTTTCTCTTCTTTATCTTCTACCTCCATCCTTTATTACCCTCTGATTTTAAGAAGAATATTATCATTCCTATACCGAAGAAAGTGGGAGCTGAGAGATGTGAAGGGTGTCTTCCTGATTGCGGTCATTCCAGATTGCGTTCACCTCATTAGTAGTCCAGATTGCAGTCACTTTCATTTTAGGGAAGAGCTATAAACATTCCAGCGTCCAGATTGCGATCACTTTTCTTGGAAGACCGGTCCAGTTGTAACTCCCCTGGGGATTTCCTCACCTTTCACTACCACCCCTCTTGCCAATGTTGAGGTACATGTCATGTGTCAGTTCTCTTTGGTCCTGATACACTACATTTTTGACAGTGAACTTATTGATTTTGACTTATCAAAAGTCACAGATTTCAAAACTGGAATGTTAATAAACCCATGTTTGATTTTATGTGTAGCAGGGGGCGGCGACAAAAATTGATTACAAAGGGGATTTAAAATTTTACGAGACGAATTTTTCGAGGTAATGAAAATAATGTTTTTCACGATAACAGTACCTATTATAACAAGAAGTTCCATGACGAACTAAAGAGCCTACTTTTCTTAAAATTTAAGATTCATGCCAATGATTAATCTATATGGATCTATCTAGAATAATGACAAAATTAAGTTGGCAATATCGAAATTTCTAATTAGTTCGAAATACTGTATACCTCGCATAATGTAGCCTAATAGAGAACTACAGTTGGCAGCCCTGGTGGCTGAACATATTCTTAGTTCCATCTCTTAAGGTACAGAATACAAAATTTGGTTGAAATCCAATGGATAGGATGGACGTTACATGCAGTTAAACATTGGATCTAACAGTGCACATAAAATCATGTTGGCAACAATGACATATATGTATTGGTCAGAAATAATCTGAAATAATATGATCTATTGTTGTGTCAATTTTGAATAAAATGCATTAGTTAGTATAGATGTTACATGCATTTTGAATTTGGACCTATCAGCAGGCTTAGAATCATGTTTGCAGCACTGGCATAGGACTATATTAGTTACTCCAAATTAATCTAGAATGCCAGGTACTATACGTGTGCAAGGTTTAGACCTATAGGCTTGCATACTTTCTGATATATTGATAGGGTAACAAAAATAGAGACAGTATTTATTAACAGTTGGCAGCCTTGATTACTCTTAAGAATCGGCATAGTCATATCTGTTATGGTACACATAGCACACACGAAATTATTTGAAATCCAAATTATAGTATAGAAGTTACATGTATTTAAAGTTGACTCTTCAGCAGGCTTAGAATCATGTTGGTAGCACTGACGTATATAAGTTAATCCAAATTAATATAGAATGTCAGGTACTATACGTGTGCATAGTTTAAAGCTGTCGGCTTGCATACTTTATGATATATGGGTATTTGGATTTTAAAAAAATTAGAGCATTTATTAACAGTTGGCAGCCCTGGTGGCTCTTAAGAATATGCTCAGTCATGTCTGTTTATGTACACATAGCACATACGAAATTTGGTTGAAATCCAATTGATAGTATAGAAGTTATATGCATTTAAAATTTGGACCTATCAGCAGGCTTATAATCATGTTGGCAACACTGCCATGTATGGTCTCCTGGAAATTAAACTGCAATATTATTTTCTATACGTGTGCCAATTTTGAAATAGCTCCCATTCATACCTTCCAAGATATCCAACATGGAGCTCAAATTTCAATTGCGATTTTTCAGCAGTTGGTAGCACTGACATTATTTTCAAATATGGCCGTGAGATATTCAGGTATAGATCTTTAGTACTACCAAATTTTGTTTCGATTGCTGCAGCCGTTTTGGAGTTGATAGGGGGACACACACACATAGCCAGACAGACAGACAGACAGACAGACAGACAGACAGACATTTGCCCGATCTCATAAGTCCACTTTTTCCTCATTTTTGCAAAATGTGAAAAGTAGGCTAAAAATATATATCTCGCGCCTCAAATGGGGGAGGAGGGGCAGAAATTAAAAATTATACCCTATAAATATAAAATTTCCCGTTACAACAATTTTGTTGAAAGTGAAGGTCGTTGATTCCGATCCTGAAACGTTTCTATTTTTAAGACTGAAAATGTTATTGAAAATGTTATAATCATTGCTTTACGAGGTGCCGTCAGATTGGGAGGGGACTTGATTTTTTTAAGCGAAGTTTTATGGGGTGTACTCAGCTAAATACTGAACTGTATTCTTTGACTAGGTAGTGAAGTATCAGGTTCCCCTTGTTATCCACAAAACTTACGGAAGGTATGAGTCAGTCGGGAAGAACCAAGAACCAAGGACCAGTCTCCCAAGAAAAGTGATCGCAATCTGGATGCTGGAATGTTTATAGTTCTTCTGTAAAATGAAAGTGACCGCAATCTGGACTGCTAATGAGGAGAACACAATCTGGAATGACCGCAATCAGGATACAACCATGTGAAGATTACCGTACAATCAGCTTGATTACTCAGAGGATTAGAGAATAACCCATCTCATTTTGGGTACAACCGTGTTGACCGGCTAAAAATCATCAAACTTTTGTTTACTAAGGCAACACTGAAAAATGGCTTCAATCACCATAATGCTTAATTAAAGTGTTTCATATTATTTTTAGCCTATTTTCAATTTTGAAAAAATAGGCTTATGAGATCACCTTTTGTCCGTGTGTGTGTGCGTGTGTGTGTGTGAGGTGTGTGTGTCCCCCCTAATAACTTTTGAACAGTTGGGGCGATTGCAATGAAACTCGGTAAGATCATAGCACCATTCTGGCCGACCCCGACCGTGCCCTTCAAATTTTATTGTCTCACCAATCCAACATGGCGGCTGTGCGAAATATTTCACCAGCATTCAGTATCTCCGAAACTATTACCGATATCACCCTGAAATTGTGTACGGTGATAAAGGGTACTACTAGAAGTTCACCTATGAGACTTTCAAAAACCTGGTAACTAGAAAACCAACATGGCGGCCAAGCGAAGTTGAGACTTTTAAATAGACTTTTCTCGCGATTTAACCATCCAAACGTAATGAAACTTTTTACAGCAAATGTTTATACGCATTGTAATGCACTGGAGTCTAATTTAGTTCAATTGTATACATAACCTCAAAATGGCGGCTGTGGGAAATATTTCACCGGCATTCTATATCTCCTAAACTATTACAGATATCACCCTGAAATTTAGTACGGTGATAAAGGGCACTGCTATAAGTTCATCTATGTAACTGTCATAAACCTGTAAAGTACAAAACGAACATGGCGGCCAAGCGAATTTGAAACATTTTAATAGACTTTTCTCGTGATTTAACTCTCTGAGCGCAGTGAAATGTGGTGCAGTAAATGATTATACTTATTGTAATGCACTGGCATCTAATTCAGTTCAATTGTTTACATAACCTCAAGATGGCGGCGGTGCGAAATTTTAAAATTAAGTTTTTATTTCTTGTGCGATCGAAGTGAAAGTTTGAATAATGAACCTAGGCAATAACTGTCCTTGAATGGTACATAACTCTATGGCCTATACATATAACAATCCAAAATGGCGAGCATCCGTACTATTTAGGCGGTTCTTAATATCTACGAATCTTTTACAGCAATCAAACTGAATTCTTTTATGTTCATAGAGGCAATGAACATAAGTTCACCTATAGGACTTTCAGTAACCTGGTGAGCAGAAATCCAACATGGCGGTGACACGAACTATTCATATTTAAATGAACGTTTCACGCGATTTAACCATCCGAGGGCAGTGAAATATTGCACGTTAAATACTTATACATATGTTAATCCACTGGCATCTAATTTATTTCAATTTTTTTTTCATAACCACAAGATGGCAGCTTTGCGAAATTTTAATATCTCGTTTTTACTTCTTGTGTACTAATCATGCGATTAAACTTTGAATACCACACGTACACCATAATCTTCATGTAATAGCATATAAATCAAAATCCAACCTGCGAACCATCAGAAATATTTAGACGGTTCTCAATATCTACGAATCTATCACAACCTTCAAACTGATATATTGTATGTTGATAGAGGCAATAAACACGAGTAGGACATATGAAAATAGGATATTTTTTCCTTCACGGAACTACTTGTTATTGTGGTATGTTCATGTCCCATCCAACCCTAGCTCACATACATACTTCTCTCATTCACTGTCAATCTTACTTCTGATTTTCCAGAAACTGCATACTGAACGAATACTGTTAAATTTCTTCGACTCTGAATAGACGCATAAGTAATTTGGTAATTCTAAGGTAAATATGAATGGTTCGGTAGAATTGAGCTACATTCACCAGAACTACTTGTTCTTTTACAGCTTGTATATGGTAAAACATGTTTCCGGAGGTGTGTAGATCGATTGATTCTCATTACTGTAAGCCTATAATGACACAGATTTGAGAAATGAAGGAAAATCATTGGTGTCAACCCTCTATTGCAATAACTTTAGACATTTTGTAAATAATTGATGATCAGCAGGGAACGGATTTATATGTACTAATAATTGAATCTTGCCATACGATATTATTATTATTATTATTATTATTATTGAATCGGTCGGAGCTGAATAGCATTAACCTTCAATTAGTCGCGTCACGGGATTTTCTCCCGGGTCCTATTTGTTTTGCGCAGACTGTACCGGTTTGAGGTGGTGGCGGGTTGGCTGACCCAACAGCTCTCCCCCCAACCCTTCCACACATTTCACTTCTATTGTTGTCAGTGTTCGGCACGAGGCATGCTTGTTAACAACGATTTGCTAAATGACCTGGTCTGATCTTCCGTGCGTGACTATTTGTGCTGCCAAAGTGAACGGTAGAAAGTCCCGTGTGCGACTAAGTGCATGTATAATTTTTTAGATAATATCGTTTAGTTATGTGTAACTTTGGGTGTGTTTTACTTGATAATGGATCCTAGAGAAGAAAGCAGAATTAATGCTCTGTTATTGGAGCCAATGTCAGACGAAGATGACATCTTTTCTGACGGTAGTGAGGTTGAAGACAATTTAGAAGTTTCTGACCACAATACGAGCACAGAAAAATCTGAAGATGAAGAACAGCCAGGTCCACTGCCAGATGTATATCCAGTTCAACAGCCAATCCCTATTTTTGATGTGAATAGAAACACAAACATTATTTTGGGTAAAGACAAACTAACTCACTGGTATTCGTGTAGCCCACCTACATCTAGGAATGCTAGACGTAGACCCCACAACATTCTGAGAGTACATCTACCTGGCCCATGAAGAGATGCTCGAGAAGCTCGTACAGCCTTGGATTGTTGGAGTTCGTTTTTTACAGACCCCATGATAGATACAATTGTCCGCTACACAAATAACCGAATTGCAGTAAACCGACAACAGTATGAAAGAGATACAGATGCAAAGGATACAGACATGATTGAAATGAAAGCTATGTTAGGGTTACTGTATATGGCTGGGACCCTGAAATCGTCACACCTAAATCTGGATGACTATATGCAAATGATTTTACTGGAGTAGAATTTTTCCGATCTACATTGCCTTTAAAAAGATGGAGGTTTCTATTGAGTAGTCTAAGATTCGACGATGCTACTACAAGACAAGAAAGGCGACAGCTTGACAAACTTGCTCCGCTGCGAGAAATATTTGAAGTCTTCAATGAAAACTGCGTCAACAACTACACCCTTGGAGAAAACCTCACTATAGACGAAATGTTAGTACCTTTTAGAGGCCGGTGCCCGTTTAGGCAGTATATGAAAACAAAACCTGCTAAATACGGCATAAAAGTATACGCCCTGCCTGATTCTAAGACATTTTATGCCAGCAAAATGGAAGTTTACTGTGGGAAGCAACAACAAGGACCATTCAATGTAAGCAATAGAGCAAAGGATGTTGTGCTTAGATTAACACGGCCTATTTACCAGTCGGGTAGGAATGTGACCGTAGACAATTACTTCTGCTCTATGCCGCTCTGTGATGAATTGACAAGTGACCATCAGCTCTCTCTTGTCGGAACCTTGCGTAAAAATAAGGTTGAATTACCACCAATAGTACAAGAGCATACTAATCGACCAGTAAACAGTAGTTTGCTTTTTACGGTTATGACAAAACTCTACTTTCTTACAAAGCAAACAAAAATAAAGTTGTCTTGCTGCTTTCATCATTGCACGATTCTGATGACATTGACGTTGAAAGTGGTGACGCACTGAACCCAGAAATGCTGATTTATTATAACAAAACAAAAAGGGGAGTTGACACCCTGGACAAGTTGAAGGCAGCCTACAATGTGGGAAGAAAAACAAACAGATGGCCCTTGGCTCTGTTTTTCGCTCTTATGAACATTGGTGCAGTGAATGCTAACATAATATATTTAGCCAACACGCAGGCAAATATTGTCCGCAGAAACTTTTTAAAAACACTCGCAAAAGAACTGTCAATGGACCATATCAGACGAAGAGCTCTACAGGAAAAGCTACCTCGCCAAGTGAAGCGACGAGCAGTAAAAATCGCTGGTATTGAAGATGAAGATACGAAAAGACCACCTGCGGCTGGAACAGCTGGGCGCTGTGCATATTGTACCTGGATGGAAAACAGAAAAACTGTTGTGACATGCTCAAAGTGCTCAAGATACATTTGTAAGCGGCATACAACTTCCCTCTGTACCAACTGTGCAGAAAATGGGAACCAGGGCAGCAGTGATGAGGAAGTGTAGAGACTGATTTCAGGTGTTTTGTTCTGTTCTTTTACTTCATGGTTTATTTTTTGTAAATAATAGTACCAGTAGCTGTAGGTATATAATTGTTGAATTACACTTTATTTTTCATTTTTAAAGTTTTGTAGTTTTAAACTTTTTATAGTTTGTTTTTGACTTAGTAATTTAAAAAATTACTTAATCAAAAGAAATAAAACATTTTTTTAAATTTTAAATAATAATTATAGAATTTCAACATGTTTAAAATAGACAAATACAAATGTTGTACAAATAAAAATTGTTTTAAACACAATTTCTACCCATTTCTCAAACCTGGGAGTTTCTTCCGTGCGCGACTAATTACGTAATATTTTTCACGCGACTAATTGAAGGTTAAGTCAGTTTTCACTACTTTTCAGGAGACAGATAAAACATCACTGACAGAACAGAACTAAACAAACACAATATATTAGTCATCTATGTTGTGAAGCAACTATTCAGGTTATATTTGTGTTAGCGGAGTATCAATTTTAATTTAATAAACATATTTTTCTAATCAATTTTGCAAACTTGACTTAATGCCTTTCAGCTCCGTAGTCAGTTGAGTGCGGCCTAAAGCCAACCAAAATGAATATTTCACATGTTATTTTATTTTAAAATGGATTTGTAACATAAAAACCACCTAAACTCTGTGCAAATGTAATTTACAATCGCACTGTAACTCGCGGGAATCTTGCAGTGCGGCCAACATTAAGTACGGAATACGGCGCTGAAAGGCAGCAAGTCGTTGACTTAATGCTTTTCTCCTCTGATCGCACTACTACTACAAATTGCTTTGTGATGGATTTTGCCTTGCCAGTGAGCTTCCGTGCTTTATCTCCTGATGAAAATGTTTTGTGTGTAGCTTAAGCAGAAGTCTGACTTAATTCTTTCCTGTGCCGTTCCAAGGCCCTTGGGTCAATACTTCAGAATACTAATTCTTTAAAAAATGACCATTTTTGACTTACGGTTCAATTAATGAAATATTTACATACATGTATTTTTATTAAAAAATGGATTTATATATAGACTTATAATTACAAAAAAATAAAAAATCTATTTTAATATCCAAATTCAAAGAAGCTAAACAAAGTAGATCTACTTAAACATAAAGTTGCACTTCTCATTATAATATCAATATGATATTTGGAGAATACCATATTCAATCTTTTATTCCTTGTTACCAAAACAATGTATTACAAAATGCTGGAAAGTGAATCTTCTCCTATTGTCTCTTAGGACAGTTTTATATTGACTGAAACTGTGTTCAACATCAGAAGAGGTAATAGAGGCATGTTTGAACTTCATAATGTCTGCTGGGGTTAAATCCAATATTAACTTTACATTTAAATCTCCACACACAATTGCAGTAACCTTTCCCATGCCTTCATATTCAGGCTTCTTTGAAAGTACGGTGTCCATCTCCATTGTTGCCACATCTGCAACTTTACCTGTACTACGATTTAATTTTTTAAATATAGATTGTTAACTTGTTTCTCCATTATTGACAAAACTGCTAATTTACTAGAATTTAACACTTTCTAGCCGATATTTGGACTATATTGATTTTAATGACTAAGAATATGGAGCAGATGTGCTAAACTTCCAAACAGGGAAAAATATGGAAAATAAATACTCCACTCTTCAACTTCACATGCCATGAGTCGTAAAGATAATACAAAATATAATTAAGTTTAGCTTCCTAAATAGATATGAGGTGACCGGTTCCAAAATCAACGTTATCCAGTTTTTAGGAAAATTGAGTTTTTCGCTCATCTCCATAGCTCATATGATATAGCACCTTTATCAACAAGAAAATAGTTCCTAAACCCGTCTTATCCCATGTAAATGTAACATGAATTCAGGTGTCGTTTCCAAAACCCAACTTATCTTAAGACTAGCAGGAGTACCCATTCTTCGAACGGTCTTCGGTATTAATAACCAGAGCTACTGTTGCAATGGTTAGGGGCTTGGAACCTGTTTGTCGACAAAGAAAAATGATTGGTTTAAATGTGCTCTCTAACTAAATTTACCTAACGTGTACTTCCTGGCGTGAAAATAAAATTGAAAACCTCGTAGACGAAACGCAATACACGTCACTTGAAAACTGACCCTCACCGTTATGTCAAATCCACAGGAAGACCTCTGTAATACATTATAAAGGCGTGGTGCATGAAAATTCAGGTTTTTTAGCCTCCAATGGCCCAAATTCCTAAAAGCCATAAAAATACTATTTCAATTCAGGAATTTTTGAAAATAATGTTGCTGTTTGGAGATATAATTGACCTTTTGTACGACATATCGCACGTGTAAATTGCGTGAAAAAATATTAGGGTACCCCTTGACCCCCGTAAGCGCGTTATATATATTGATGAATTCTACAGCTTAATTTGGTTCCGTGATAACCTTATAGGCATTTGCAAACTTTCACAGTAATGTAATAAATGGAACTGCATTGCGTCTTATAGAAATAAATGGACCTTTGAGATTCTGTTGCCATGGTTACTGGCTTTCATTCTTTCATTAGTTTATTAACCCCGAGTTTCGTTTCTCACATTGAGGGTTTAAGATGAGCGTTGTCTCACCCTTCTACACCTATTTCAGCTTGTATTTTAAGAGGGTAGGCCCCCTTTTATGAGAGGTACAGAGAAGACTTACATCAATGAACAGTGTCATGCCACTGATGGATATCTGTACCAAATATTACGTTGATCCACCCAGCCGTTCTCGAGTTATAAGGGAACCAAAAATTGTCCGCAGACAAACAGACAGACAAAAAATTTATTTTCGTGCGCATCTGTCATAAAACAGTCTGAAACGTGTTAATAATGCAAATTTCCATAGAAATTCAGAAAAAAACAGTCTAACTTTCATTTTTATATATATAGGGAAGGGATGATGTTTCCAAAATCCACCTTATCCATATATGTGGCACCAAAAGTGGAACATATCTCAAAGAATACCGTACTCGTGGAGAAGGCGTCTGTACGATATTTATGAAGTTCTATGTGTACTGTGTAAGTGTATATTCTTTGAAACTGGTGGCAATGCTGTTCCCAATTATTTTGTGCCTGTTTTTTACACGCACATTACTTATTTTCTGGATAAACATTTCTTAATTTTTAACATATTTTATGACTTTAAAGAACATACACAATAAAACAATTTCGATTATAATATCACTTTATGTCGAAAGTTATCATTATAAAGTTTTAGTTACGTTTCCAAAATCCATCCTTGTCCACCATGACAGTTCCAGAACATTCCTTGTCCAATCTTAATTTGTTAATATCTTCCTTGTATATCACGAGTTGTATGAAGATCACAGGTTATGAATAAGGGCATATATCTCAATATAATAAACATGAATAAATACATTAATTTTACTGAAGTTGAAGCTTGCCACGGTGGGTGAGTGGTTAACGTGTCGGTCTACTAACCCCAAGCTTGCAGGTTCGCTCCCGGCCGTGGTAAGAGATTTTTTTGAAAGGCTGCAAAAATACAACACAATGTCATACGATGTTGGCATGTCAAAGAACCCATTTGAATTCAGTAGGCCGTGCTCAGTATGGAAGTCCCTGGAGGATAGAGGAGTAGAAAAATGGACTATAAGGAGGATAAAGGAGATGTACAAGGTAAGCATGAGCTGTGTGAAAGTGGGAGGAGAGAGATCGGACTGTTTGGAACAGAGAAACGGCCTGAAACAAGGAAGTGCACAGTCACCGTTACTTTTCATTGTGGTGATGGATGACATAATGATCCGAGTGGCACAAGTAATTGGGGAAGGAAAGTTGAAAGCAATGGTGTTTGCAGATGATTTAATGATTTGGGGAAACAAGGAGGAGGAGGTACAGGAACAGTTGGATGTGTGGGAAGGAATAATACAAGGATATGGGATGAAATTTAGCATAAATAAGCATGAGATGGTGATCACAATAAGGAAGAAGGAAAGAACCACAACGGGAATAACAATTGGTGGGGAACAGCTGAAGAAAGTGGAGAGTTTCAAGTATCTGGGAAGCCTGATACAAGATAATGGAAGAAACGATAGAGAAATAAATGAGCGGGGGAGACAGGCAGAGGCATTCCTAAGGAGTGTGAGAAGCATGTTATGGAGCAAGGATGTCCCTCAGAACAGCAAAAAGATCATATATCGGACGTACTATGTCCCTATCCTGACGTATGTCTCGGAGATCTGGGTTATGAAAGGAAGGGAGAAGAGCGAAATACAGGCCAGTGAGATGAGGTGAGAAGCAGTATTGGAGCTACAAAGATGGACAGAATAAGAAATGAGAGGACCAGAGAAATAATGAAGGAGGATCCATTACAGGATGGTATAGAGAAATCTGGACTTAGATGGTATGGACATGTAAAACGAATGGAGGAGAAGAGGATACCCAGGAGAATACACGAGACGAAGTGGGAAGGAAGGAGACCAAGAGGAAGACCGAGAGACAGGGGGCTGAAGGGGGTGGAAGAAAGCGTGAAGAAGAGAGGAGAAGACTGGACAAGGGTGGAGGCTGAGAGATGGTGGGAAGACAGAAGACGTTGGAGAGGCTTATGTTCCAAACAGACCTGGCCAGTGGCTGGAAACTGTGCAAGATGATGATGATGAGGCCGTGTTCATAACGACAAAATTAATCTTGGGAGTTTCCGCCAACACAAAGTTCCTAATTTCTCTACTAGAAAGCTCTATAGTGTTCAAGGAGCTTAGATATCTAACCTCCTTGACTTTTATAGTGCTTCAAGAAACAATGAAATTCGGCATGCAAGCTACCCTTTGGGTGTCAAATAACAAAGTTTGCACCCAGCACCCGAGGCCTTACGATATTATTATTTATACTGGAGTTGAACAAGAAACGCTTCTTTCGTCTCCTGAAAAACTTGCCAAAATGGATAAGGTGGATTTTGGAACCGTGCGCCTCATATGTATTTTCATAGAAATCTGTTCCCTGATGATCAGTCATGCTGCCTACCTGTGCTAACAAGAGATGGTTTTGCTTGTAGAAAGAACATTTCCCTTCATGCTATTCACAAAATAAGCTTATTGATCAGTAGCAGTCAAGTCCATTTGTGTGAATTATATAAACAATTTCAAGTTATCTTATTCCAAACATACCATACTCTAATTTTTAGTTAGTAAGGATAGCAGTAAATGCAACATATCGGTATCTGCTGGTTATCTTCCATTTAGATGGAGGATGTTGCTGTCATATTATACTCACCAGAAAATGCCAAGAACAGTTCTGAATCTTGCCTGGTCAGGCTCGACGTATTTCAAACCACAATTGGGACTCTTTTATTCTCCTTCTGGGGTTACTGGGGACAGCTGTAGCTCATGAAACTTCTATTGTAATTTTGAACAAAATTGATACCACATTCCTGGTTAAAGTAAACAAATAATTAAATCACTGCAGCTAATGACTTCCCAGTAGACATTAAAATCTTCAATTTGAATTCTGTGCACCAAGCATCTGTTAACTTATTAAACAGTCATTTTCTAGTCATATTGGCTGGCCTATTGACCCTAGGTTCGTGGGTTTTAATCTCATAATGTACTGTTATTTTTTAATGATCTTTCAAGTTTCTAATCATATCCTACAAATTTCTATTGGATCTGGCTCCTGTGTCTTATCACTGGAAAGAGAATGCCAAAAAACAGACTCATCATGTTCCCAGCCACAGTTGGGTATATTGGCTTTCACGGTCAAGGAATTAGAACTCAGCAATTTTTTTTAGGTTTATGCCGTGTCTTGTTTTGGAAGCCTTCATAGGGAGGTGAAAGGGCTGCTTCAACTTTTAGCTCTTGCAGTAAAGAAGCATAGGTGTGCTTCATAAGAAGGGAGGTAGTGCACAGTTTGCTACTCCTGTGGGGGTCCAGGTATGGACACCAGGAGCCTGTTAATGAGCCTATCTTGGTGTTCATAGGTAAAACCCCGCACAAGACATGGCATAAACCTAGAACTGTTGCTCAGTTTTAAATAAGTTAATGTTTGGGATGGAAAAGAGTGAGAAAAACATTATTAAATGTAGTATTACCATCTGTCCTTGTTTTTGGAGAATAAATTCTCCACCTTAATTTTGAGAAGCCTATCAAATATTCTTCATTATTTAAAAGAAACTGGATTATTTTGAGTGTAATATTTAGGCAAGTATTGGAAGATAATGTCCTGAGTAGGAAACAGAAATCAGCCTGCTAAGTTGGTGAAGATCTTTCATAAACTGCAGATTTAGGTCCTGTAATGCTTTTGGACTTTCCAAGCATTCACTGCAGACTTCCTGTTTCCATATAGTAGCTGTGAAGAGATATCTCGGCAATTAATAGGCTGGACTCTTTAGTAGAGTCTAATTATTCATTGTTTAGACCAGGGCCATCCAGACAGCGCTCCGGCTGCGCTCTAAGCCAGTGCACCGAGCGCTTTGTTGGAAGGTAGTTTCAGAAGTGGTGGGAGGAGCTTGGCTGGCTGAGCGTGCTGAAGTGTGCAGCCAATCCATCAGTCTCTAGTCTAGTCCAATGTGCTTTGTTGACAGCGTGTAAGTAAATCGATTTCGCAGTGGTCATGACTGAACAGCATACAAAAAAAAGGAGTGGTGAAGCAGCAGTCTTTAAAGCAGAATGGGAAATTTTCATTTTTCTGTACAGCTTATAAAGGGCATGCCAAATGTTTAGTGGGCAACAAAGATGTAATGTGTTAAAAAGAACATAATTTGTTGTTGAATTTTGCTCTCTAATATGTTCACATTTCAGTTTGAAATAAATCACAATATTATTTACTTAACACTGCACATTCCATACATTGGAGTACCATTCGATTTGTATATACGGTATATTTGTTATGGCAAAACAGCCCTATAAATATGTCAACAATCCCACAAGAGCCGTCGGCCGCACGACTGTACGTAAGTATTTAGTCAGCGTGGGCCAAACATTGTCCGTCTCCTCGCTGCCACAGTGTATTGGTGGTAGGGGAAGGAGCGCTAGTCTGACTGCCCAGTGCTCCCCGAGCACGGCCGCGCTCCCGAAGCGCAATGACTGGATGGCCCTGGTTTAGAAGTGCCTCAGCTGATACCTGCTTATTCCTTTGTAATGTGTTTTGAAATACCATGCTTATTTGGCCCTCACCAATTCTGTTGCATTACAGTTAGCTAATTTTGTTTTGAGTTGAGATATTGGTTTACATTGTTGTAAATGTTCATTTCTGTACAGTACTTTAGGGGCTAGATGAAGTGCATTAATCAGACCCATATATACGAGGGCGCTTTTTCTTTCAACCTCCAATGGTCCATTAAAGAAAGAGAAGTTTAAATAACAAAATGAATTTATTACCAAAACATGCTTACTTTTCACATAAGATTGAGACATTTGTCATATCATGGACGAGTTTTCCAATCCTCTCTCCATAGAATGTTACTGCCAGTGAGTTGACATGAGTGTTGCCAATTTGGTGGTTTTAGCACCAAATCTGATGTTTCTGAAGTTCATCTGGTGTCAGAAATTTTCATATAGTGCCATAGCGAAATACTGGTGTTATTTCAATAAAACCAGTGCCAAATCGGGTGCTTAACGGATTTTTCCATGAAATTGTCTCCTATGACTAATAAGTAAATCTTGAAAGCCATGTAATAATTTTAATAAAGTTAATCAATTAAGATAGGCAAAGTTCAGCCTTACACGTGTCAAGGTCACTCCAGCAGGGGAAGTCCCTTAAATTCTCATTCTCGTGCATAAATGCTAAGTAAGCGCAACATGCAGGGCTCAGTGCTAGTGCAGTTGTACAAAGAATCTGCCTATCCTCTATTTTCTTCCCAGCTGCCAGGGGATTTCCCAGTTTCATGCGAAAGCTCTTACGCAACCACAGTCACTATTGTAAATCTATCTCAAACTCACGGTCGCTGTTTGTTCGATGCCTAGTAGTAGTTGGCTGTAGGATATAGTGGCCAAATTTGGAAGTGTGCAGAGCTACAGCAGTACTACAAATTCCTGCTCTAAAGATGTAATAGTGGTAGCAGGCTCCAAAAGTGAAGAAGAAGATTTGTAATGAAAGAAATGTAAGTTAAAAGAAAATCCATTTATATATTTATATTTTTTGGTGTTTTTCTAGCGTTTTGAATCATAAAGTCCAGCTGGTGCTTTTCTGGTGTTTTAAAGTGCAGGGTTTAGTTCTTTACAATTTCAAGATTTGACAACACTGGTTGACATGGGCTTAAATGTTGTTTTGAAGATTGTCATTAGCGTGGAATCTCTGCCCTCCTAGCCACTGCTTCAGCTCGGGTAAGAGGTGGAAGTTGCTTAGCATTAGGTTAGGGCTATACACTGGTTATTTAAAAACTTCCCATCAAAATTGCTGAAGAAGCTGATGGATTTCAGCAGCACTGTGAGGGCAGGCATTGTCATGAATCAGAAGAACTTATTCTTTGATGAATTTATGCTGCAGTATTCCCTTCTGCTTGAAGAAATCGATTTACACTATGCAACCCCCACTTGTTGGGAGAATCAATTGTAGCAGCCATGTTTACGTGCCTGAAACTTAACTCAAATTGCCATAATGAGGTTGGAAGTGATAGTGGTTATAGTGGGGGAGATGGGCAATGCACTCTGAGCATATACACCTTCTACCACGCGATTTGATGTTTACCGGCACGATCGGAGGTTGAAAGAAAGTTGCCCTTGTATAAGGTTGTTTGCTACTTTTAAAAGGGTCTAACATCTATTTTATTGGCCCTCTCGTAAGGGTTCTTGAAATGAAACTTATACTGATGTCTTAGTAATAAACACAATACATATTAAGACAATACACACTGTATTACGACAGTATACAGATAAGTTTTAGAGAGTCTATTTACCTCCACTGATCAGGCAGCTTTCCCAATGCTGAACAAGTTTCTCTATTCCTTCAGTGAAGAAAGACACTGGTCACTGGCAAAATTAGTCCTCCACAGCATCATGAACTGTTTGGGCAGTGGTGAAGAAAGGCTATACCCTAGAGACGTTCTTGAAGAGGTAAAAGTTTAACACTGATCAAGCGGTTTGTGAGGATATGGAAGAATGGTTTTGCCAGCTAACAGCAGTGGTGGATCCAGGCCTTGCAGGGCCCTGGGCGATATGATAAGGCGGGGCCCACAACATTAGGAAATTAAAAAATATGAAATAAAATGGAAATTAGTTTTGTAAAAATAATAAAATAAAGAATAGTTACAGTATTTTGAGTACACTACAGTACATTTTTTAATAATATGAAAGAAACCTTTAAGTCCCCTTGAAGAAGATTGTGTAAACAATAAAGTATTACTTTGCCACTTTTTTCCGGCTGAAGTCTTCTATTATTTCACAGAAATCTAAACTTCTCAACGGTCAACAGAGGT
This sequence comes from Meconema thalassinum, assembly GCA_946902985.2. Classification (NCBI taxonomy): domain Eukaryota; kingdom Metazoa; phylum Arthropoda; class Insecta; order Orthoptera; family Tettigoniidae; genus Meconema; species Meconema thalassinum. Next base: position 374,165,583 of record OX336388.2, on the reverse strand, counting down.
CATAGCTGCACTGGGAAGAAAAAAAATAAATATATAAATTAGTTTGAAAAGTATAATTAATTAATTAAATTTTAAAAAACATGGCGCGGGGCCCTGGGCCGTCGCCCTCCTCGCCCTCCCCTAGATCCGTCCCTGGCTAACAGCATCATTCTTCACAGAGTGGGGGAAACTTGTTCATTGTTGGAACAGGTGCTTGAACAGTGGAGGTGACTACCGTATTTATCGACTCCCTCGAACTCATCTGTGTGATATACGGTAGTGTATAATATCCTATACATATTGTGTTTGTTTCCAGTTACCAGTCTGTGTTTAATTTGAACAACCCTTATGTGGGTGGATTTTGTCTAATAAACTGCTTTGTTGTTCATTTAGGGATTATGATGACAAGATCATCAGTCTTATTTGAGTATTATCATCTCTGAGCAGGTTTGGACTAGTATTTCTTTATCATGGTGCTTGTGGGCTACAGAGCAAGTGCTATGGTGATGTAATATGAGTAATACACAGTATTTACTGTGTCTGTTTGATAACCTATGTTATTTACAAATGTAGTCTTTACATTTGGCCTGACTGTTAACATTCAGAAAACCAAGGTGCTAACTCAGCCTGCTCCTGGAACCATCCCCCCAGATTTTGACATCAACATATCTGGCTCAGCTCTGGAAAAGGTGGAACACTTCTCGTACCTTGGTAGTATTCTGTCAGCGAACTGTACCTCTGAGAAGGATGTGAAAAACAGAATTCAGGCTGCCCATGTGGCTTTTGGACGTCTCTCACATCGTGTGTTTCTGAACAAAGATCTAAGTATCTGCACGAAAGTATTGGTGTACCAAGCTGTTGTTATTTCTATGCTACTCTACGGATGTGAAACCTGGACCCTATATCGCCAGGACATCAAGAAACTAGAACGCTTTCATCAACAAAAACTTAGATCAATCATGAACATCAAATGGGATGACTATGTAACTAATATAGTAGTCCTTGAGAAAGCAATGATAAACAGTATTGAAGCCTCCATTGTTGGTCATCGGCTTGGATGGGCAGGCCATATCCATCGTATGAGTGACAGCAGACTACCTCGGCAAATCCTGTATAGTGAACTCAACACTGGCAAGAGGCCATGTGGTGCTCCTTTAAAATGATATAAAGACCAACTCAAGCAGACCATGAGGAGAGTAGAGATAAACCCAAATACTTGGCATACTCTTGCACTGGATCGCCCTCGCTGGCGTGCTACCATCTCAGCTGCAGTTGCACAGTTAGAACAGGAACGTCGTAGACAGGAAGAGGAAATTCGCCAGAGGAAGAAGATACGTCAAATACTACCATGTCCTCCACCCTCCATCGGATGCAACATATGTGGTCGCATGTTCTATGCGAGAATTGGCCTGATAAGCCATCAGCGCCATCTTCATCGTCTGGACTAATGATTATGGAACTGTAGGCGAGAAGCGTAAACTCGGATATGAGTATCGGCCGACGACGAGGAGTCTTTACAAAAAATGGAGCTAGGACTGATGGGATATGTACGGTGCCCAAAATAATTTGCCATTTCAACATTTATCATCTAGGCTTACAGGATTGAGCCGCGTCGTATATCGGTTATTATTTCCCGACGTTTCGGCTGATTTGCAGCAGCCTTAATCATGGGTAGGTACGAGTTGGCTGGCAATAACCGTTAGTTTGAGTACGGACACCAACTCGTACCTACCCTTATTAAGGCTGCTGCAATGTCAGCCGAAACGTCGGGAAATAATAACCGATATACGATGCGGCAATGCATGAAAGAACTTCAAGTGAGAGACAGCCTCATAAACAAAGTGAAAATGTTGTACAATGGGTATAGAAGTTGTATTCAAGTAGGACGTGGTTTGTCGGACTGGTTGGAAACAAAGAGAGGAGTGCAGCAGGGCAGCTCATTGTCACCGCTTCTATTCATCATTGTGATGGATGTGGTAATGAAATCTATTAAAAGGAAAGAACATGGAGATATTAGAGCCTTCACATTTGCAGATGATGTTGCGATCTGGAGTGAATCAGAGGAGGAACTGTGTGAGAGGATGAAAAGCTGGAATGAGGAGTTAAGAAATATGGTTTAAACATCAGCAAGACAAAGACGGTGGCGATGAAAGTGTATGAGGAAGGAGCAGAACCAATAGTCATGCTAAATGAAGCCAAATTGGACACCGTTTCAGTTTTCAAGTGCTTGGGTAGCATTCTATCAAGTGACAACCTAGCAAAACATGAGGTAAACAATCAAATTAATATGGCAACACAATGTTACCACCAGGTAAGACATCTGCTGTGCGATGAGCAAATGCCCATGAAAACAAAGATGACATTGTATAAGTCCTATTATACACCGATTCTTACATGCAGTCTCGAAACCACAACACTAACCAATAGAGATAACTCTAAACTCCAGGCAGCCGAAATGAAATTCCTACGTACCATGATTCAGAAAACCAGGAAAGACAAGATCAGGAATGAGAAGATTAGAGAAGAAGTAGGAATAGATGATTCTCTCTTCAATAAGATCCAGATCTCAAGACTGAAGTGGTTTGGTCACATGAAGAGGATGCCACCCAACAGAACTTCACGGAAGGAATTTGAGAGAAAAGTAGAAGGAAGACGACCCGTGGGAAGGCCACGAAAGAAGTGGATAGATCAGTCAAGAACGATGTACTGCAGAGAGGTCATGATTGGGATAAGTTGGTGGAGGAAGAGTGGTACAAGGACAGGATGAAATGGAGGGGGCTTATTTACCACACCCGGGCAACAGGAGTTGGTTCAGGATGATGATGATGATGATGATACGACACGGCTCAATCCTGTAAGCCTAGTTTACTAAACACCGGCCGCGAAAATCTACGATCTAAACATTTCAACATTTGCCTACAGTTCAAGCCATTACAAGCATGGTCAATACTGCATTAGTAATCGAATCCACCAGCCACTCGAAACCAGGATACTGGGCTGCATTGGCCAATGTTTCAATGCACTGAGCATGATATGTGAGGATCATAGGCCCATAAGCAGGCCTTCGTGTTGCCAAGTGTGTGACCCATCAGCTGGTTCATGTGAACTTCTTTCGTTAGTACCAAGCAAGGATGAAGAAATCTTCTTCTTCTTCTTAGCGTGTTCCCGTTGGAACGGGGTCCGCTTATTGGGTCAATGCACGCCATTTCTTTCGATGAAGAGCTTCCCGTGGGCTTAGGCTTCTTGATCTTAGATCTGAGTTTAAAGTGTCTAGCCATCTTTGCTTAGGTATCCCAAGGTGTCTCTTGCCTTAAACAGCGAGATGATAGGCTGAGCTGATGACTGAACCATGCGGTCCTTGTACGATGTGGCCATACCAACAAAGTCTCCATTTCTGCATTTTCTCATCGATTGGAGCAACACCAGCTAGTTGTTGGATCGTTGTGTTGTTGTTGTGGTCGAGCAGAGAAATGCCTAACGATGTTCTCAGCATCCACATTTCCATGACATGTAGAGAATGCTCAGCACTTTTAGTGCCTACACTCCATACCATACAATGCAACTGGCCTCACCATTGAGCAGTATATATGTGATTTTAGGTGGATGGGCATCTTCTTATCACAAAGAACACCAGTTACATCTCTGAATCGCATCCATGTTGCGTTGATTCTTGCTCGCACATCTTCATTTATACAGCCATCACTTATTAATCGAGAACCCAAATATCGAAATGTATCCATCCACCTTGGCAAAAGGTGCTCCATTAAGTTGTATAGGATGAACAAATAAGCTTTAATAATTAAAATGTTGCTTTAAGTATACAGTATGTAATCTACTTTGTATAAAATAACAGATAACTATATCAATAGCATATAAAAATTAAATTAAATCAATTCAATTGAAAAAAAAAGCAATATAACCTTTCCTAAAACAGTGCACTATTACTTATCAGTTTCTGAAATGTTCACAGTGTCATTTAAACACAGCGTTGTGTTTTTGTGCACAATATATAAGAGGCCAAAAGCCTTATATGCTATGGAGTGTCTTTCTTTAAACCGATGGGGTCTGATGGAGAAGATGGAAATTAGGGAGAGGAGAATTCTTCGGAAGATCCTCGGTCCTGTAAAGCTAGATGAGAATTTCGTAGGCGACATAACTCTAAGCTCTACGAACATATAGAGAAACTATCTAATTAAGTGAATAGCCTTTTATGGCCATATCGTGAGATTACCTTCCACAAGATTGTCCAATCGTTGGCTCAGTTTCTGGCACAATAAGAAGGTTCGTACCTCGTCGTTGACGGAAACTGAGAAGGATATTAACGAACTGGAAATATCAGATCTGCATGACAGACAGGCTGTGAGGTGTACTTTGAAGGAAGTCCATGGTTTTCAGGAGAAACTTTGGAAGAAAGGTACCCCCTGAAAGAAAGATGTTACACCGGCAGAAAATGCGTCAATACTGGGCGAAGATCAAGACCCTCCAGTTAAATATGCGTGGCCCTAAGTAGGCCCATTCGAGAGAATTATGATTGACATGATGCAAAAAGCCCTTGCGGAAACTAGTAGCGTACCTGTGTGCTCTGTATGCCTTCAGCATCTTTTTTTAACAACTCTGCACTAAATTACCATTATCATGGTATAATCTGTGTTCCCATTGTGGTATCTATAGTATGTTAGTAATGTGACTGTAATCAATTAGAGTTAGGTTTGCTGGGATAAGTATCAAAAATAATTCACCATTTCAATGGAAGTGGCATGAGAATTACAAGATAAATCTCCTCCATGGATGGTCTCCGTAAGCACCAAGATTGACCCTCTGATTTTTGCAGGGTACGAATTACCAGTCTAATGATTTTACCCGAGTTCAGCAGGAGATTCACTTGATTATTTGCCTCGCCGTCATTAGTGACATCATGAGCTTGTCATCATAACTTATGCAAGAGACCACAAAACGCACTTATCTTCTTATGTTCAGTATTCTAATGGGTAAAGGCACCATATAATGATTCCGATCTTAGGACTTCCACATCCCAGCTAACCCACCTCTCTGCCCATATGTGTGGCTGCTCTGGTAAAGCCCCACTCTTGATGCCATTGGCTGGTACAGACGTTGGATGCCTAGAAAGATAATCATTTAAAGCACATTCTCTTAAAATCACTTTTGAAATGTCATCCTTGTTTTCCATTTTATGTAAAAGAAATTTGGTAGTCAGAGCAACAGGTAATGTAAGTGGTGTGATTCTAAAAGTTTTCATCATCATCATCATCATCATCATTGCTCTAGTTTCCCGGGTGCAGTGATTGAGCGTTTTCCATTTAGTTCTCTCCAAGAATGTCTCCCCTTCCACGACCTGCTGCAAATCCAGACCTCTCCCTGCAAGATCATTTCTAACCTGGTCGATCCAGCTCTTCCTTGGTCGACCTCTTGGTCTCTTGCCTTTCAGTTCTTTCTTAAACCACACTCTAGCTGTTCTTTGTGTGTCCATTATTTTGAGATGACCGAACCATTTCAGCCTGGCTTCAACACAGATCTCATTAAGAGATTGTTCTACTTGAACAAGACGGCATATCTCATCATTTTTTATTTTGTCTAAAAGTTTTAAGGTTACAATTATGTGACAAATGCACTGTGTATTAAAATTTCAAGGCTTATTTCACTTGGCATGAATGGCAATTTCTTCAATGCAGTGGGCATTTCTAAGCTAAGCTTTTCTGAATGAAATTTTTATGACATTTTCTAAGCACCATAACCAGATTCAGTTTAAGTTGTAGGATCTAATCACTCACTGCATAAGTTGTCTGAGACTTAACTTAATTTTCTGATTCACAGTCACTAGTACATTCCATCTGCTGTACACTTGCACTTGCGTTTGAAATTATAGACATGCATTATTTTATTTTTCACTTCACATGCACTATACAAATTATGCCTCTTTTTTTTCATTTGCTTCTCCAGGATATTCCCTGAATATTACCGGTAAGTTCGCTTTATCATTGCACAATGCCTATTGTATATAATTAATGGAACAGGAGTTGGAAATTTTGCTAAGCTGAGCATTCAGTTTTCAGGAAGTGTGTGATGAATATGTTTGACAGAGTTGGGCAAAATACTCACAAAATGTATTTTCGATAATTACAAAATTCAAAATAAAATGACTGAATCCTTGAAAATACAAAATACAAAATTGTTTTTAAAAAATAAATTGAAAATGCTTAACATTTTCATTAAAGTATCCTTGCATACCATTGATTTGAAAAATATTAATGGAATGGAATGCTTCTTTGCTGGAAGTATTACATATTTTCAGATTTATTTTAAAATACAATTTTGGATTTTGAACAAATCACATATTGTATTTTGAATTTTGTATCAAAAATGCATTTCTTGAGTAACTAGCCCAACTCTGATGTTTGAGTAGAATGCATGTTGACACATAGCAGCAGTGAGACAGTAAAAACCATTTTACAAGAACAGGTATATAACTTTCTCATAATTTGAATTGGTTAAAATAATTTTGCACCTGTGGTTAAAAGAATTTTACAGCGTACTGAGGGTTGTTGTGTAATTCAGCGCAGAACGTGGTGTCTTTTTTTCATTTTGGTCAGAATTAATACACACATCTTGTAATTTACATATTTCTTTAAAAGTATTAAGAAAGAAAATGGCATTACGAAGTCCTTGATTTTGTTGCAATAGTTCATTCATTTATCATCATTTTATTAGTATACACTAATTATCTTGCATAGACATGCCATACTCATTCATAAGCCTCATATTTAAAAATTTGTATTTTTTTTATTTTCATCCATGGCTCACCAGAAATTTTATTTCAATCATAAATCAAAATATCAGACACATATGTGAAATTTTAAATATTGGTAAATTTATTCTTGTTTTCAGGTAAGAGAATCAAATACGGTGCTGGGTTCACTTATTTGTTTGTGCTTTCCTATACATGAGATAACATCATGTTGTTCAGTGACATTTAGTGTGATGACTGGACGAAATATTGTGCCTTAAGTGTCCCAAATAAGCGAGGGTGCTGTTGTTTCTATCTCACGAAGAGGGAAGGCATAGCTGTTCAACATACTCTGCGTTGTTAATGCAGGGTGTGCAGATGGATAAGGAAGAAGCTGTTGCACAGCAGTTGAAATAGGACCGCCCTAAAGTGATGTGTGTACTGTGAACAACATGCAAGTATTAAAACTAAGATAGTGCAAGGAAAGAACATAATGCAGATGTTTTAGAAGTATATGGTAACAGTGACTAGTCACATTGTGTGATTTATTTATTTATCCGAGTCCAAAACACATACAAATATACATATAAATTGCACTAAATTTCATTTCTCCAGTGTTCAACTCTTAAAATGGCACAGTCATTGACTTCTATCAAGTCCTGCATAGCACATGGTCTTGATAACATGCTGCAATTCAGAAGGTGCTCAGGATCTTGTCCTTCACCACCACTACAAAGTTCTTCAGTACTGTATCCCCACTTCATTAAATTGCTTTTGCACCAACTCACACCAGTTCTCAGTCTGTTTAGTGTCTTCCAAGATTTGTATTGTAAATGGTAGCCTTCTGTCTCCTTCTCCTTCATTTCCCACGATCCACCCGGTGATTTTGTTTTCCAAAGTTCAATTCGGCGAGCTTCAGCTGAGGAAGGAATGGATATTGTTGTTTGGAGGAAGCTCTTTCTTTATTTTAGCCTAGGTGGATGGACATCAAGTCCATACATTGGGTGTCTTGGATCTGTTTCTTGCTTTTCCTTCTCTACTTCTGCCGCTACTTGTCTTCTAACTTCTGTAGGTGATAACACTCATACATCCTTGCAGGGACCCATTTAAAATTTGCACCAACCAAGGTTGCATATTGCTAGACAGGATTATCGTGTAGAAATAAATGTGGGCCATTTCTGGATATCTATATGTGGAGCCTATTTCCAAACATCAACATTTTGTTGATTTCGTATTCCTCTTGGAGAAACGCATCAAATGGATGGTGTAGGATGTTTCAAAACATGATATTTGTGGTTAAAAATCAATATTAAATTTTGACTTTATTTCCAAATCTTGACACCTCTATGGACATCAAATTGGCAGGTGAAAAACTAAAGGAAGTAGGAGACTTCTGTTACTTAGGAAGCAAAATAACCAGTGATGGACGAAGCAAAGATATAAAAAGTAGGTTAGCTCAGGCAAGGAAAGCATTTCTACAGAAAAGGAATCTGTTGACATCGAATATAGATTTAGGTATTAGGAAGTAATTTTTGAAGGCCTTTGTCTGGAGCGTGGCGCTCTATGGAAGTGAAACTTGGACTATTGGTGCAGCAGAAAAGAGGAGAATGTAAGCGTTTGAATTACAGGAGAATGTTGAAGATCAGATGGGTAGATAGGGTTACAAACGAAGAGGTATTAAGACGTGTGGGAGAGGAGAGATGTTTCTGATGACTGCTAATGACGAGAATAGATAGGTTGGTAGGACACATACTAAGACACCCAGGAATAGCAAGCTTAGTTATGGAAGGGAGGGTCGAGGACAAAAACTGTAGGGGTAGACCAAGGTTAGAATATGTTAAACAGATTGCCTCGGATATAGGGTGTGGTAGCTGTGTAGAGATGAAACTATTAGCTCAGGACAGGGAGGCAAGGAGAGCTGTATCAAACCTGTCAAAAGACTGAAGACTTAAACAACAACAACATCTGCTTTGTTTCGTTATTTCCATAATCCGACATCTGCACTTCGTTCCTAAAAAAGGAAAACGCTTGAACGATTGGATTCAGGAAATTTTATGTTATTCTTGGTACAAACTCTAACATAAACATAAAAAGTAGAATACTGTGACATAAAATGTCCTGAATTTTGCCGTTCAAGCATTTTTTTTGCGTTTTTCTCAATAACTTAGAAAATGCAGATGTCGACTTTTGGAATAGGCTCCTCAATATGATCATGATGGATCCTTCAAGATTACATTTACCAATCCTCAAAAGTATTGTGCAACACTTATAGTATGGCTTGTTCCTACTTATGCAGCTAACTAATTTCTTTGTTGTTCATCAAGCACCAGTATCCAATGCCAGCAGTGGTTGAATCAAGTCCACTTAAAGTGTATCGATATCATGGTGGCCTGCAAATGGCACATCCTCCACATCATCACATCTTTGGCAAAATGCAGCCACCCAATAAGTCACCATCTGATATCATTGCCACAAGCTTATTGTAGACTTGCATGGTAATCTTTTGAATTTCTTTCACATTCCATGCACATTGTTGCATGGTTTGTAAACATCACTTTAGGGTGATTACATTTGACACCAGAGCATAACAGTTTTATCCTTGACAAAACTACAGCTATGTGAGCCCTTCACACTTGTACAAATAACAGCCAAAAACAGAGATAAAGATATAAAAAAATCTCATAACAAAATAAGTCCAGCCGGTAGAATGTCGTTGTTCTTAGCCGTGTCGTCAATGGCCAAGATGACAGCTCTAAATACAGTTTAGGTTCTCGTTACCCAGCTTCAAAAACGTCCTCTTGGATGTGGATATATCCAGCTTGTATTTTCTTGCTATGCTATTGCGGTTTTGGAAAGATCGTTTGATTATTGAATGTTTAGTGTGTGGAATGTGGAGAATATCTTTGTGCCTGGTAGAATGGGAAGGGGCTCTTAGTTTGAAAAGTGACAGCAGATGGTCCGAATGGTAATGGCCATTTAAAATAGAGTGTAGGAAGGACAGATCAGTTACCTGTCGTATTGTGCTGAGGGAGGGGATGTTTATGGCTGAAAGTACTCGCTTAGTGGTGAAGTGTCTAAACCTTGGCATTCTGTTCCTCACAATGGCAGCATAGAAGGATTGAATTCTGTTTAATTTGTCTAAGTTTGATGGGCAAAAAGTACTATGGCTTTGTATAGATATGTTAATCCACAGTTGTTGGCTGATATGTACGAGGGCAGATCAAAAATTAAGTTGCACTTCCCAGTTATGGCCATTTATTACACCACCTATATGACATCAACACGCTTATAACGACATACAATGTAACGTCACTTTTCCACATAGTTTCCATGAGACTTCAAACATTTCTGCGAACGCACAACCAACTTATCGATGCCGGGTGCGTAGAAAGTTCCTCCAGCGTTGTGCAACCACACGGATACAGCGGCCTTCACCTCCTCATTGGTCTGGGAACCTTGACCACCGTTCTGTCTAATGATCGCATTCACACTGTTGACATTTGCACGGGTCCTGGACGTTGCGGGCCTACCCTCGCGATATTCGTCCGTGATATCCGTGCGTCCGGCATCGAATTGCTGACACCAATTTACGATCCCTTGCCAGGAATTGGCCCGCTCCCAATACACAGCACTAATTTCACGATGGATGTCCGTGTAATTCTTTCTTTTGGCCCATAGCAATCGGATTGTCGCACGCACCTCATATTTGGAGTGAACGTCCAGTCGACGCGCCATTGCTTTTGGCCGCTATTCACACCATACAAGACGAGACACCACAGCGACCTGCCTAACAGATGTGTGGGCAATGTCTGTCCCTTTCTCCGCTGTGCCCACATTTGTGACACACAGCGTGCTGCTGCAGCGCGTTAGTGCAACTAACTTTTTGATCCACCTTTGTATATATGTATTGATCTATGCTGGTTTATGATGGTCTTGTAGCCTGTAAATATGAAGAATGCATGAGAAACTAAACAAAAATATTATTCGATAAGAATCCATCCCTTCTTTTCTTTACAATCCAAAGGAATTGCCTTTTACTGTTTATAGAATTTAGCAAGAATCACAGAAGTTGTTATTCAATGTGTAAGAAATCCTTGAAACATTGCAAAAGCAACTTTAAAAACGGATTAAAATTTGCTTAAGTGAAGAAAATTACCATTTTGTTAAATAAAATGTTCACAATAAATTGCTATATTAGCTATCTGTGCATATGAATCCACTTCATAGTGATATCAGTGTTGCCACTACTTTCCTTTCAGCTTTCATCCTAAAGAATGACTGCTTTACATAATCTTGTGTTGTTGCAGCTCGCCGTATATATCCCAAGAGGCTGCTCCTCTGCCAGAAGCCGAGTGCAGTGAAACGCCGTTAGTAGAAATTAGTGAACTCGTTATTAGTCCCGTTACAGAAAGTACTGTTATAGTTTCCGAAAGTGCCCCCCATGTGCCGTCAGTGACTTCACCGGTTCGGACTGCGGAAGAGCGAGTGCCGGTGGTCAGTGAGCAGGTCGGACCGTGTGAAGTGGTGGTAGTGATAGAAAGTGAACCTGTCCGGAGAGACTCGAGTGAGGAGAAGTTAGAGGATTTTTATTATAGCAGTACGACGTCTCCTGTGACTTCTCCCCCGTCGCACTCTCAAGCCTCTCCGAGCGAACCTTCTGTGACAATGACTGTGACGCAGCCCCATCAAGGACACAACGCGGCATCGACGTCGGTGTTGTTGGCCAAACACTGGGGTCCAGAACGTTTAGTTGAAATCCTTCGCGAGCCCAATTGTAGTCTGGGCATTAGTATTGTTGGAGGCAAAGTGAGTATCTGTACCTACTAGTATTATTGTTATGATTAAAATGTTATCTTTAAGAATTGAGTTGGTAATTTTAGATTTCTAGGCTTTTCCTTCATTGCCTGACAAAATATATTACAATAGAAATCTTACGGGAGAATACATGAAATACAAACGATTCCTAAGAAGTTTGGGAAACTGGTTGTAGCCCCAATACATAATACCAGGCTATTTTCCTTCAAACATTCATTTGCTTTGAGATTGATCAGTCTAATCCCTAATATGTGGAAACAAGCTACTTATAGGCCACAATAATATTTCTTATCCCTATTCCCTCTCCCCTTCCTACTTGTCTATGGCATAACAGCAGCTTCCTGTTAACAGATGTTTTGAATGTCACAAGTTCGTCACTTGACTGTTTACGGGAATTCTTAATAAATATAAACAATTTAAGACATTGTGATAACCTCCCTGTTATTCATCATCATCATCATCATCATCATCATCGTTGTAGACCAACTCCAGTTTCTCGGGTGTGGATTATGAGCCTTTGTTGGTCCAGATAGATCTTGGTCTCTTCAATCTCTGTCCAATCCATTCCTCTACTATAAGGCATCCAACGTTTAGAATGAAGCATTGGTCATATGGCGCGTTACGACAGGGTTGCCACTCCATGAGAGGAGGCAGTACAAAGCGCTTCTCGTACACTTTCCGCACATTCAGCGATTGTGTAGTGACGAAGACTTAAATTAAGTACTGTATAATAATACTAATAGTAGGCTAACATTACACATATAACAAAATTAAATTAACTATAATGTATAAGGAATGTAATATAAAGAAAACAATCAAAATAAAATAAATAAAGTACAAGCACAAGGAAATGTGTGAAGTTTCGACTACAGTTAAAGTTAAAGTACGTTATTAAAGAAAATACTCCTCATTGGCTTACCTTTCATGATTTATACATTCGTTAGGTTTAAGATTCTTAAAATAACTGAACACATTAATTACGACCTGTTTTTCCCTCCTTCTGAGCACTTGACCACGCTTTCTTTTCACAAAATTATCTATTGTTGTACGTGAAATACGTAAAATACAACAGAACTGCTGCACACACACTCAAGATAGAGACAGCTGAACAACTGAAATACAAGCTCGGAGGGCACAGTAATAAAGCTGTGAGTAGCAAGCTGCACCCCGCTGTCCTTCGAAACTTCATTCTTATAATCCGCGGTGATTGAACAGCCCGGCCTGCGTAAACAATTAAACTACACTCTGGGTAAGCAGGTAGAAAACTTCTTCCAACATTCCTCTACAACTCTCAAACTGACATGACATGGTTATCTTTAAAAATAGGAAAGTTGGCAGCATACGAACTTTCTCAATGCTGCTATGCGGTTATGAGAGAATATTCAGAAGTTTTACCTACATGAAAATTGTAATATTGCCAGTATAAAATATTGCAATAATCCATCATCAAGACGGCACTTTTAGCTACACGTGTGTGAAAAATAGGCATCACAAAGTCAATGCAACATGATATAAGATCGATTTTACTAAAAAGGGGACACAGTTTGTCGTTTAAAAAAAATATGGATATCTAATTTTTCTAGCATTTCTATGAAGTTTACGTAGTTCTAATATAGGACAAAAAAAGACCGGCAAAACATAGTTCTACCCAAATATGCTGTTTTTTCGACAAAGACAAATTTTCGACTGATATGGCAACAGTGGAGTGCTAGAAAATGACAGCGTCATTCATGTCTCACGTGCAACAGAAAGAGAGAAGAATATCCCTATCTAACCAGTGCTTCATTCTAAACGTTGGATGCCTTATAGTTATGTTTTGTTTGACGTTATCAAGCCATCTACTTCTAGGTCTTCCTCCGGGTCAAGTGACTTTAACTGTTTTCTCCAGCCATACTTTTGCTTTTCTGTAGACTGCCATTCTTTTTACATGTCCAAACCACTTCCCTGTTCCGCCCCTTAAAACTCCAAAAACAAACTAACTAAACCTGGCTATAACAAACCGCAACATTCCAATTTTAAAAAGAATGTGTTGATATTCTCCACAATCAACGACAGGCTACCCATTATTGTTTCTGACCATCATCACATAGAAACCAACAATCGACTGGCTGCGTGGCGCAGCCGTAATATTCACACCTGCTATGCCCTATGTCGAAACCTGGCATTTGAGGGTGCTGTGTCAGCAAATTTACTGGTATATCTAAGAACCCCTTTGGGGAAAAATTCCGGCACCCGAGCGTCTCTAAAAACCACGGTAGCTAAAATGGACGTAAAACCAATAACATTATTATTATTATTAGAAACCAACAATCAAGTACAACTTTTTGGATGACATAAGAAACTACGTGTTATTTCAAATGCCTGTGCAAACAAGTGACGAAGGACAGAAGCCTGTGAATGAATTTATTTATTTGTCTACATCCTTTAAATAAACGTAGGAGAAAGGAGGTACCGGTACTTTTAAAATCTGTGTTAATGATATCCTTTTGGAGATCAACATGTTTACTTCAAAGTTGAGTGGGTGCAGTTGTCCTCAAACCCGCACAATCACGTGTGCCTCTACTGTTATGTAATGTAGATTGATATATGTATTTATTTATTTGCAAACGGGGACATACTGCAGTCCTGGGTGACAAAATTACAGTACAACTACAATTTGAAATGTGTACTCAAAGATAATGGATAACAGTTAAACATTCTGCTGAAACAATGAAATAACAACAACATTTTAAAATGAGAAAATACTAATCCACTCCCTTCCCTCCCACTCACATAAACTCACTGCAACCCACTAATGTAATCAAAACTTCTTGTTTAGTTGATACTGCCTGGATAGCCTCATAAACCTCCAAACATTTGGAGGCACAGGGTTGAAAATGTTCTCTGGCAAATGGTTCCATTCTATTTCCCCCAGTTATTACAGTATTCCACTGACTTAGATTAACTTTACAAGAAAGTTCAAATCAGCCCCATACATACCCCTACCATTCACAGGCTTCCACGAATATCTTCCCATGCATTCTCTCCATTATAAGCTAAAAACATACCGTCCAATCTTTCTCTAAAACATCTATCAGCCTAACTTTCCTAAATTCTGAATGTCACTCACACTACTTGTCCACCTGTAGTCCTCCAGTACATACCTGGCAGCCTTCCATTGCACATCTTCCAAGTATGATTGATATGAATCCCACACTTACTTATCTCGCGCTACAGCCCATGTAGGGCAGTGGCGACTGCTGATTTTTGTAATGTGTAGGACGTAATCAGTCTAATTTCAATTATTCAGTCACACAGCACTGTTACGAACACATTACACGATACAATAACATCGAATACCACTCCAAAGATGTGCACATGCTGAAAACAGACTATCCATTCTGATCGTGTGAAATCGTAACCAATAAGCCCGTAGTGTTGGTTAAAATTCAACCAATTGTGAGACTTGAGGATCTCAGTCCACGTCCTCAGAGCGCCATTAAACAGACCAAATCTGCCCCTTCCCCCTCAAGGGCTCCCATACATTTCTAAAGCTATAAACACGTGCTTTGAAGATGCAAGGCTTCCTTCCTCAGCTTTCTACTCCGGGCGGTGAAGGTCAGACTTCACCCATCTAGGGGTGAAATGTAGAACTAATTACCAGTACTGACAGTGAGACAGAGCTTATCGAGAGGGCGCGCATGGTATCCCCAAAGACTATTTTACAAAACAATGAATTTAATTTCTTAAAGCAGTTACAGCTGACTGTAGGATGATCCTCATGACCTACATGGAGGAATCACCACTGATGTAGGGCCCAGGTCTTGTCGACCACCTGTCTCGTCCAGTTGTCACTCGATTCCACCAGCCTTCTCCAATTCCGCGCACTCGTAATCTTCTCAAGTCTGCCTCTACATCATACTGCCACCGTAACAGGCCCCCCCCCCCCGACCGACTACTCTCTGGTTTTGTAGCTAGCACCTTCTTTAGTACTCATTGGTCATCCATTCTCTGTACATACCATAACCCAACTACCGTAACCTCCTTGCCTTAATATCCATAGTGATTGATAGGTTCTTGTAGTGTTCACACAGTTATGCATTTGTCCGGATTCCCCTCATTCTCACATATTATACCATAATATCTTCCGCAGTACCGTACTTGGTGTTCCCATGAACCCAAGATATTTCTCATTTGTAGAGTTATTGTCCATATCTCGGACCCATAAATTATAGCCCGCCTCTTTGCGCAGTAGCTAGCATTCTTTGCTGTCACCGCGGAGGCCCGGGTTCGATTCCCGACTCTGCCGAGATATTTAATTGTGGTCAGAGGGCTGGAATAGAGCTACACTCAGTTCATGAGGCAAAACTGAAAAGAGGCATGTTTGATTCCAACCTCAGTCATCCTGGAAGTGGTTTCCTGTGGTTTTCCACATATACTCCAGGCAAATGCTGGGATAGTTCCTAAATGAAGGCCATGGCAGTCTTCTTTCCAATTTTCATCTGACCTCCAATTTCTCACACTAATACAGCTATCACAATAACACATATTAGAAAAAATCCACGCACACCCAAGTACGGCTACATGACCACGATTTCACCAAGCCCCTAAAGTGTATCAACATCAACAACATACATTACAACAGGTTTTATAACTGTTTTGTTATCTGTCAATTTCAGCTGTCTTGAGAAGTTACAGGAGTGCAGCATGTTAACAAAGCTGTAATAGCACCTGTTGCCTGCAGCTATTCTTGCCTTTGTCTCTGTTGGCGCTATATTATCTTCAAATACTTCAACTGTTTTACTCTTTCATACCCTTCAAAATGTTCAGTACCTCTCCACCTAGTTTTGTTTCTTGATGGATAGCACACACCTACAGATAAGCCCTCACCCTAATTTCATGTGCAGTGATTTGTATTCCTCTTTAACTACAGGGTCATTATCAATGTGCACCCCGATAAACACGGCAAGCTAAGCCGGCTTTGACTGGCGCAGATCGCGGGCGCGCTTACACGGTTCAGCCGGTGGTTGGCGTGCACTTTTACACTTTTACCAAACCAATAATGTGTACTTACTGTGCTCATAGCCAATGCTGAAAATGTCCCCCCTCTCTTGTAACACACACCTGACATCTTCTGATGAAAGAATGGACAACAATCTCATTAATTTTTGTTCTGCAGGAACACAACGTTGTCTGTTAACTTTTTTTATATATTATTTACAGAGCCTGTTTTCTTGAATCGATTAGCGAGGCTCCTAATTGTACTGGCATTACGCACAGGTCTTCCTGAAAACTTGATTCGAAATTTTCGTCTTGTTGCAGAACAAGACTTTCTGCTTTTCATATACGAATTATGGATATACACACGTTCCTACAATGTGAATTAGTGTCTAGGCATGACCAACAATCACAGTAATCACAATACTCACTAAACATGCAACACTAACGTCTAAACTTTGCAGATACACGTCCATATGAATGACAAAACACATGTGAAGTAACGATATGAGTCAGCGGAGCGCGCCATCCACTGGCTGAACCGCGATCTGCGCCAGTCACAGACGGCTTAGCTTGCCGTGTTTATCGGGGTGCACATAGATAATGACTCTGTATCTCCACTATGTGATCTCTCCAATGAAAAAGACCTCCTCGCATAATAATCCCTAAATGTGTGCAGCTAGAGAGCATATTAAAATTGTCACAGTTTAGTCATGGCAAGTATCTGTTTTGTATCTTACTTTGTTTTTCCCTGAATGTAGCCCAGCTTACTGGTGGATATGTATGAAATATGTCGTGTGTCATTTATAGATGAGTGTTATAATATTATAAAGATTCATATTAGTCTAACTGTTTATATGTTCTGTGTACAGGTTGACTTGTACAATGCTGGTCCAGATAGTGGATCGGCCATCTCAGGTATCTTCATTAAAAATGTACTGCCTCAGAGTCCTGCCGGCCGCACAGGCGAGCTCAAGGTATGATATACATCGTCCTATGGAAGTACTTTATACATTATACAACTAGCTTCTTTGATGTGTTCAAAGAGTAGGCAGTTACTGAGGATAACCTCTATCTCATATCTCCCTTACCGAAGAAACGATAGATATGAGGGCTGTTTTTTTATAAAGTTCCGATAGACTCTATAAAAATAACAGATTGACATACCAAACTGATTTTACTACTAAATGTTTGCCTGTTTTATTCTTATGTCTCAAAATAATCGCCAAAACGATTGAAACATTGGTCATATCATTACACCAGCTTTCCAATGCCCTCGGCAAAAGATTCTGCCACCACTGAGGTGTGTACGTCCGGACAGTCTCCTGAAGTGTTTCCTTTTTGGCAAGGCATTGCCGCCCAACCATACCTTCAATTCTCGAAAAAGGTGAAAATCATTCAGTGATGGTTTGGACTAAACAGCAGATGGTCCAAAACTTCATACTTGAATTCTTTGAAAAAGTCTATCGTATCGTTGGCACAGTGCGGTAGTGAATGATTTTCACCTTTTTCGAGAATTGAAGGTATGGTTGGGCAGCAATGCCTCGCCAAAAAGGAAAAACTTCAGGAGACTCTTCAGACGTACCCACCTCAGTGGCGGCAGAATTTTTTGCCGAGGGCATGGGAAAGGTGATATAACGATACGATCAATGTTTCAATCGTTTTGACGATTATGTTGAGACATAAGAATAAAACAAGCAAACATTTAGTAGTAAAATCAGTTTTTTATGTCTCTCTGTTATTTTTATACAGCCCATCGGTACTTGAAAAAGAAACAGCCCTCATAAATTCCAATGACAGAAAAATGTATGGCAGCCTTTTGGAGGAGAGCCTTGCTCTCTAAAATCTGTATTTGAAGAGCTTATTCCAAAGTGTCTTAAGCCCATGAAATGGCAAAATCCAGAAATATTTTTTCTTATATTTTCAGATAAGCAATTTGAAATACAATTACCTACCATTTTAAGTTATGATTTACTACTTTATTGTCAACATTGACACCGACTTACAAAAATTGCTGTCCAATTGAAGTACTTTAGTAGTAAAAGGACCACCTGAAAATTCTGTACTGCCGGTAAAAATTGTCATAAGTCAATATTCCTTAGTTAGTTAGTTAATTCTAGTGGGCATTTGTACCATGTCCAACTGGAAAAGAGACGCACAAGTGATTTGGCAATTACAAAGGAGAAACTAAATTTTTTTAAATGTCAATAATTTATTTGTTAGGACAGATTTTTCACTCTGTGGTAAAATTTAATTTTTTGACTTGTGCCACTTTTCCCCAGTACTGTAGAATTGATATTTTAACTTTCAGTCGGCCAACACACAATAATTCCAATTATTGGAATATGTGAAAAACTAACCTGAAATAAATCACATATGTTATCATTTAGACTTTCACGGCCCGTGATACTATCCATTTTATAGAATTTTGGGCTTATGCCGTGTTTTATTTAATCAAACTCGACGCGTTTCGAAAGATACCATGTCTTTCTTCATCAAAATGAATGGAATGACGACTAGATTGTTGCTAAGAAAAAGGTAGATAGATAGATAGATAGATAGATAGATAGATTTATTTACCATCAACAGGATAGGCACCCAATTACAGATGATATAATAAAACATAATAAACATTAAATTTACTTAAAAGCAACTATTTAACTAACCTAGAAACAAACATTGATTCAAGCTTATAAACTAAGTTCTCTATACACTTAAATTAAAATAACAATTATTACACACTATATATACAACAAACACCTACGATCTTGAGTTCAACAATGATCTACAAATTTCCGTAGGCTTCGAGTAAAATATATCTATAGCGCTATCAAGATGGTTTAGAGAGCGCAACGCCATCAATAACCAGGAATTGGCATGGGCTACAGTTCTACACTTCTGGATCCGGAAAGTGAGTCTTTGCCTTGTATTGCGGCCTGGAACATGAAGCGGAATCAAACACAAAAGGGGCGCACAGTCGATTCTATTGGTCAGACACTTATATAGAAACATGGCATTGGCACACATGCGGCGAGACCTCAAAGACCGCATACCCATGGTTCCACAGAAGGTCTCATAATCCAATGTAGAGAGTCGAATGCCCATATACCTACAGCTGATCCACTTCATGAATCTTACCTGCACTCTCTCTAACCGCTGAATAGCATATTGCTGAGAAGGCAGCCATACCTCACAACAGTATTCAACAGTCGACCTTACATATGCTAAAAATAAAATTTTGAGAGAACCTATATTGGCGAATTCACTACAATTTCTCTTCAGAAAACCTAGTAATCTGAACCCCTTACTTGTCACCTTATCTACATGTTTTAGAAATGACAGCCCGTCATCGTTGGTAATTGTTATACCTAGGTCGTTTACTTCATTCACACGCACTAATACAGAGTTACTTATACTATAATTCCTCATGACAGGCGCCAACTTCCTAGAAAATGTTATCACATTGCATTTTGATATATTAAGGTCAAGTAACCACTTAGTACACCAATCTGTTAGTAGATGTAGGTCTAATTGAAGCAAGTCACAGTCTGACTCGTGGTCTATTACTCGAAACAGTTTCAAATCATCAGCGTATAGAAGGCAGTCACTATTCTTGAAGACCCCAGTTAAATCATTAATAAAGATTACAAATAAAAGTGGCCCCAAGATGGAACCCTGAGGAACACCAGAAGTTGGAAAGTATGGATTTGAAGTTTGACCATCGGATTTAACAAAGCAAATTCTTTCAGTGAGATAGCTTCTAATCCACTCTAAAACGCTGCCGCCTATTCCATACGCCGACAATTTGATTAATAATGCCTCATGTTGTACGGAATCAAAGGCTTTGGAAAAATCTGTGTATATGGCATCTACTTGTTGACTCCTGTCCAAGGCATTTGATATGAAGTTGACGTACACTGCCAGGTTCGAAACAGTCGAGCGCTTCTGCACGAATCCATGCTGAGCAACATTAATGTACTGGCCGACTGACCTGTATATTCTATTGTACACAATCTTCTCCGCCACCTTTGATAGGAGGGATAGCAGGACGACTGGCCTATAGTTGTCAAATACCCTTTTGTCACCCTTTTTGAATACTGGAATTACGTATCCCTTCTTCCACTCACACGGAAAGCATCCAGATTTAAAAGAAATATTTAAAATTGCACTGTGAGGTATCGCCAACTGAGGAGCACATTCTCTAAGTACAAGACCTGGTATCTCATCAGCCCCAAACGATTTTGCAGTATCCAATGATGACAGAATCTCACACACTTCAAAGGGCGTAGTCCGGATCGACATCAATCCCTGATTACACACGATTGGGACAGACGAGTGATACGGCCTCGCAGGAGAGTGATACTTCTTGAAGCCCTCTGCAAATTTATTAAGAATAGTTTTCTTGTCCTGGATTTCGATTCCATTCTGAAACATAGTGGATGGTAAACGTGAAGATTTTCTTTTATTGTTTACAAAATTCCAAAAATGCTTTGGATTGGTGGTTAATTTTGATTCAACTGAGATCACATAGTCTTTGTATTTTCTGTTCTGGAGTCTCTTATATTCCCCCCGTATCACCGAAAATTGAACATAGTCACACCAAAAGCCCGATTTCTTGAACCTTTTTCTGACTCTCTCTTTTTCTTTCAACTTGTTGATTACCTCTGTATCGTACCAAACTGGATACTTCCGAGTATTGATTGTGCAAGTGGGCACTGAATCCTTGATAACTGGAACAAAGAAACTAAAAAAGGTGCCCTAAGATGGACACCATTTCAGTCCCTCACATGGGGCTAAAATGGCATGCATCTTAGGGCACCTTTCTTAGTTTCTTTGTTGCTTTTTCTTAGCAACAATTTAGTAGTTATTCCATTCATTCCTGATGAAGAAAGACATGGTATCTTTTGAAACGCGTCGAGTTTAATTAAATACAACACGGCATAAGCCCAAAATTCTATAAAATGGATAAATCACATGTGGTTAAGGTATATATATATTTGTTATGGACTTCTTCTTCTGCTTCTTTTATGGAGCCTCCGTGGCTTAGGCGGCAGCACGCCGGCCTCTCACCGCTGGGTCCGTGGTTCAAGTCCCGGTCACTCCATGTGAGATCTGTGCTGGACAAAACGGAGGCAGACAGGTTTTTCTCCGGGTACTCCGGTTTTCCCTGTCACAATTTCATTCCAGCAACACTCTCCATTATCATTTCATTTCATCTGTCATTCATTTAATCATTGCCCCAGAGGAGTGCGACAGGCTTCGGCAGCCGGCACACTTCATATCCTCGCCGCTAGCTGGGGGCTTCATTCATTCCATTCCTGACCCGGTCGGAGACTGGAAGCAGGCTGTGGATTTTCATTCATTTCTTCTGCTTCTTTTATGACTGCATAGGATCACTGTAGTCAGTCCATCATTCAGATATTCTTTGAAGGGATTGTTCATGCTTTGCGTTCCACCCAGTACTTCTTAGGGCATTTTGATCGTTGTGCCCTTTCCTTAGTTCAAAATGTGCGTGTGGTAGGCTTGTTTCTTGTAAGGGTAGAGCAGGTTTTTGTATTCTTGTATTCTGAATGGAATTGATCATCTCTACTCCTGGCCGGTAATGAAAGTAAATTTGTATAAATATCTACATTTGTCTCAGTCAACAAATTTTCTTCAAAGAATAATAAACTTGCTTATGGTTGAAGTAAGATAACTTTGACTATAACTAATATCTTCTTTCGTCTTCATCTTTTCCCATTCTGGCAAGTTTCTTCCATTTTACTCGATCCAGTACAGTGTTATTCATGAGCTGTCGCTCCCCGATATCCTCTTGCACACAGTCTATCCGTGTTTTCTTTGGTCTCCTCTTTCTCTTGCACCCTTCACTTTCATCCTTATCATTCTCCTGCCAATGCACAGTGGGTCAAAATCGAAATCTAGGGGCGGGAATTATTTTTACGTTTTAATCATTAATTTAGAGTGAAAGTAACGTATATAATTTGTTTACTTCATAATAAACATCAGTTAAGATCTTTTTTAAGCTACACCTACACATGCAAGAAATTGTCTATGACTAGGAGTTGGATAGAGCATTCAGTTATCTCTTCAGAACAATTTTCTACACCTAATTTACTTTTAACAAAGTCACAAAGTTCCACTTTTGACATAATCGTCGAACCCAGTGCTTCAAACAGTTGTAAACGGTGAGAACTGGTTGCGCGGCATCTTCTAAAACGTAAAATAACTAAGTAAGTTGCAAAAAGATGTAAAAATCTTATAACAGGCATAAACTACAATACTTTATCTACATTTTTACATTAAGTAGAAAGTGACGCAGAGTGTCGCGACATACTAAAAATCTAAGTGAAAATATAATTTTAAAAATAATAGTTAAATATTATATAATGCAAATATAGCTAAAATTACGTAACAATTACGCCCATTAATAACTGAAACACGTTACAAAGATCATGCCTTCAGCTGCATGTTCCATCTTAAAGCATCACACTAACCACAAAGACAACCAAACCACAGCCACTTACATTCACCCTCCAATTCAGACTGCTCGAACAGTGGTGACAGATTTACACTAAGATGCGTTTATATCCCAGAATAGTAAGCGGCAACTGTATGAGAATGCTGTAGAAGTAAT
Organism: Meconema thalassinum; assembly: GCA_946902985.2. NCBI lineage: Eukaryota > Metazoa > Arthropoda > Insecta > Orthoptera > Tettigoniidae > Meconema > Meconema thalassinum. Next base: position 374,142,436 of record OX336388.2, on the reverse strand, counting down.
ACATTTTGATTTTTAATTATGAAAATAAATAATTTTGTCCTCCTAGATTTCGATTTTGACCCACTGTGCAATGTGGGGGCTGTCCCATTGTAGTCATTTCCTGGCACATCTTTATAGTCTTGATAGTATTTTGTAGAACTATTTTGTCTTGTAGATTTGTACCTTTTCATGGTTCTGATGATGCTCGCTTGACGAATGAAACATGCCATCCTCTTATTCCCCCTCCTCTTGTAATCTGTGCAAATAACTTTAATCGCATGTAATCTTTTTCAGGTTGTATAACATTTCCCAATAATTGGGATTGTACTCATACTTATATTGACTAACTGAAAAGTTACAATATCAATGGCCTGTCTTTGATATCTTAGTGATTTTAACGCTTTCTTGAATTATCTCATTTGGTATTTTACCAATTCTGTTAACGCCAACGCATTTAGCCTTATAGACTGACACGGTAACTGTGGTAGCGCCGACCCCGCAATCGGTTTGTTATTGGCAGAGGATACTCTTGGAAGGTCACTCTATACCAGTGGTTCCCAACCTTTGTCAGCTGATGCTCCCCTTTTCAGATACGGGAGTTCATCGGGCCGCCTCACCCTCCCCACTACTCATCGCTTCTATAACCTCTTCGATTGACGCGGAGGATATAGACCTAACCTAATAACACTACACTACATAATGGAATAGGCCTATCTAATACATACTAACTTCATTTTAGCACAATACAAAGAACACGCTTTTACAACAAATCCTTAAATTAGTCAACAAATGTCAGTGAGAGGGTTGACACTGTTTTCTCTTGGTAAGATTCGGTATGTTTGGTTTGACATTTGACAGAGCACAGCGGAGATCACGTGCAACATAAAGCCGACAGCGCTGCTTTGTTTCTATGACACTCACCGTTGAAAATCCTGACTCGCATAAATATGTCTTTGAAAATATAAGTTCAAACTGTTCAAAGCTTCAAAGAAATCACAAAGATATTCCAACGAGACGATAAAATTGGTATAATTTTGCTCCTTACAACACAGCAAATTCCTTATTTCACCTCCAACCTCGCGGTTCCGCAGAGGTTTGTGCCGACAGTTGGCAATTAGCCTACCAGTGCTTTTGAACGATTGACTTGGTGCGACAATCACTTGGAGAGATTTGAAAAATGTTTATTTTACAAAATTGTAATATTCGAGTTTAAAAAACTTAATTCGGAAATGACTTCACGCCCCCCTTGATAATGCTCCACGCCCCCCTAGGGGGGCACGCCCCCCAGCTTGGGAACCCCTGCTCTATACGATGGTGGTAAAAAAAATCAGCTCAAATTAACATTATGCCTCTATTTAAAGAGATTGAAAAGATGCGGAACAGGGAGTCAGCGCGTGGAAAAGGAAGGCCTTGCTTTGACAAGGCAGCTAGTGGATGGGTGCCATCCATTTCTGCGCGCTAACTCCTTGTTCCACGTCTTTTCAATCGATTTAAATAGAGGCATAATGTTAATTTGAGCAGATTTTTTTTTACCACCATCCTATAGAATGACCTATCAATTACAATCAGATCGGGAGGTAGACGCTTTCCAAGTTCCCTTGTGAACCTTCGTTGTTTCCCAGGTCTCTGCTCTGCTTGGCAAGTCTGGTCTCATAACGGCCTTATAGGCTCTCTGTATAAACTAACAAATACAGTAATCATAAATATGAAATGATGCCCGTTATGCACTATTATTTCTTATAGGATGATGATATGCTTTTACATTCATATACTGATCTGTGGTCCCTACGTGCACTTCTCAGTTGTAATAGTATATGTGTACTTATATTTGTAGACTGGAGATAGAATACTGGAAGTCGATGGTATTGATCTCCGTCAGGCGAGCCATGAGAGAGCAGTGGATGTCATCAGAGGAGCGGGTAACCCTGTCTGCTTCTTGGTGCAGTCTCTCATACAGTGGGTAAGTGCATGACATTGGTCCCTTTTCTTCTCACATCTGTCTTTGACACACATATTATTTTCAGAAGTACATTCAAATATATTTTCCATCCTGTATGTGTCAATATACATGTATTGTAACTGTATAAACCAGCAATTTCCAACACTTTTGGTCTGAAAATTGTGATAAATTCTACCTCAGCTCCAGGTTTTCTTACTCCCAGTTGGTTTAAATTAACAGTATAGAATTAGCAGATATCATTGAAGTGATGGAATTAAAACTGTCATTACCGGTATGGATTACACACTGATTTTATCAAAATGGTAAATATCATTGCATTTTAAAATATTTTAAGTTATCCTATTCTTCTTGTTGGGGCAAACCTAGGCTGCATATTGGTGTCATTTGTTGTAAGACACTGGAACCAGAATATAAATGCTGATGTCCCTTTTATGTAATTCTCTTACTAAAAAGTTTGACCTTGAATCAGTATTCTCCATACACCTTTGGTGTAAATCAAAAAGAAAGACCATCAGATTGAGGGTTGCTGGTTTTAATTTGTTAAAATTATGAATATACATGGTCAGCCAAAAAGAAAACAGAAACAATTCTAACGACTTACGATGGTATTGTTGATTTGAATGGCAGAACATCAAGGTTCTTCTTTTGTGACCACACAATTCAAGCTAGAGGTCTGTTATGAAAAGCATTTAAAAGTTGGAAATCAAACTCGAGTACTGAGGAGATATGGTTTCTTATATTTAACAGTGACTGTCTTATGTCTGCGGCACTTGAAGTATAGCCTCTGTAAAAGCCCATTATCTAGTTGTATAGTCTTCTGCTAGTTCCTGTTGCTACATAATATAATAACAGTGCCCCCCCCCCCCTTCCCCCTACAATTTTGATCGTTTGAGATGATTACCGTTTTGCAAGGTGATGATGTCGATTCCATTGCCACAGATTACTGTGATCCAAACAGCATTTATCTGAATTCCAAGACCATGCAATGCCTTGTTTCTCAATAATCCAGCACAACCAGAGTAAGAGATACGAGAAGAATAAACAACAGTTGGGAAATAAATATCAAAGAAAGACATTTCCACAGTCATTTATCATTAGCATAGGACATTTCAGGCAGTAGTTAATGCACAAAGAGGTCGCATCAAACCTTCACGAAGCAAGATCCACTAATGGTGACTCTGGGATTTGTAGAGTACCTCTAAACTGTTCTCAACCAGCATTTCTGTCACCATTCTCATTTCTTCCTTTACACATGTCTTATCTCCTTAATTTCCTTGCATTGCTCATGGAGAATATCACGAATCTCATCTGTTTGGGATGCTTCCTTAACAGTTTATTTTTTCAATTTATTGCCATCTTAACTGACCAGGCCCAGGGTTTGACTACACTCCTCCAATTATCAACAGCATCACTACAACCTCCGCTATCATCAGCTCAGTGACATTTCCCATTATCACTTTCCCGGCACCGATATCGCACATGACTCTAGCCTGCCAATGGCCAATGACTGCCGGTTCTGCAGAATAGCGATTCCCAGCATTTCCATACACTGCACTACATGTCCATTCACCTTGGTTTCAATTAATTTGCAGAGATGGTCTGCATTTGATCATAGAGGTGGTTTACTATGGTTTCCCCAGGTTGGCATATAGTCAAAGCCACAGCTACCTGCTTCTAGCTCCCAATTACAAGTACAGACAGTATTTACTCGAACACAACATTAACACAGGTTCCTCCTCGAGGGGGCTGTCTTTGAAGCATTGCGGAAGTAAGATTTCCTCATAAGTCTTCCACCAAAATGTGTAATAATTTGAGTTCTAGCTTTCTTTCTGTTTGCATTTAAAAAAAAATCTGATTTAATTTTTGGCCCACCCTGCATATTCAAGGAGCATGTGTAGATTTTGGAGTTGATGATGGTTTCAAATGTTGATAAATGAGTTGGTTCCTTTGTAGATGTATTTTGTACAGGATGTCCCAATAAATCCTGAATATGCTGTGATGACTGTATGTATGATATAATAGTATATTATGCAACGAGCCTATAATTGCAATAATTAAGACATGAGTATATTTATAAAACGAGCGTATGCGAGTGTCTTAATTACCATTATAGGCGAGTTGCATACGACTGTTTATGTTCGACGATATTTTATGTTCGAACATAAATATTCATAAATATCTGTCGAGATTTCGCCAGTTTTATGTACTGAACAGAGCGCATGGGACGCCGAGAATACCTTGTATTTGACCATGGCCCCCTCGATTACCTCACTATGACACTAGGCAATGCAGTGAAATTTAAATTAGAAGGCCTTGGAACTCAGCGCAGGTGCGATGCTATCCTTATCTAGTTGGTCAAACAACTGTTTCTTGAGCTGTGATTGGTGGGAGAAACTGTTTCATAATGAAAAATAGTGTTATAATGACCATCATTATGATACAGTTTTCTGACATATAATAGTCAGGGTCGAACATAAAGAGATTTAATTACTGGTAAATTGATTGTGTGGACCCCACAGAGGAAAAATCAGTGTTTCTAAAATTTACTCATATTAGGTTCTGATAAAGGCAGACAGAGTGCAAAGATATCACAGTACAGCCTCCATCAGCATCTTCGGTACCCAGTGTGAGCACAATTCCGATAATTTAAGCGTCCTGCCACAATTTGATAAAGAACACTCCTTGAAATTTCAGGAAACTCATAACATAATGATGAAATTGAAAGGCGGCGTCTGCTTTCTTGAACCTTTATATCAACTTTCTGCACCAAGTCTACAGTCATGTCAGATGATCGTCCACTACGCTCCTCATCATGGACGTTAGTACGGCCTTCTTTAAATGCTCTAATCCATTTTCTTACCATTTCTTTGTTTAAAGTGTGTTCTTCATACACTTTACTAATCAGCCGATGAATTTCTACCTTCTTCTTCTTCTTCTTCTTCTCCTTCTTCATGTGCCGTCTCCTCTTACGAAGGTTGGCGATCATCACAGCAATCCGGTTTTTGCATCTAGCAGCACTGAAAAGTTTACTGAAACTACACTTGAACCATTTTCATACTTTCACACTTTTGCATTTAGAAAATTAAGCACCTATTTCACACTCGGCGGAACGTTAATTGTCAGAGGCATTTTCAATGTAAATGTAAATGAGGATGAATGCTTCTGTAATGGCTTTTGTGGCCAGTCAACCGATGTACATACTGAGCATGCATGGACGAAACAACGACCATAGCACTGCAGCGGCCGCATATAAAAACGGTACGCACTTAGAAAACACACTTCGTATTTGTGGTCAGGAATCAGGAGACAGATCTTGGGAAAGGTAACAGAACATTTTCAGTCAATTCCTTGTGGAATAAGTCAGTATAGGTTGTGTCCAGAAATGTCCAGTATAGAGTAAATGCATTAAGTGTTTGCCTTGAGCCCAGATGGTTGTTTCTTTTTTTTTTTCCTCCCAAGTTAAAATGTGGGCGCCCTGATAAACACGGCAAGCTAAGCCGGTTGTGACTGGTGCAGATCATGGGCGCGCACGCGTGGTTCAGCCGGTGTGGCGCGTTCCGCTGACTCGTATCGTTAGTTCACACGTGATTTGTCATTCATATGGACGTGTATCTGCAAAGCTTAGATGTTAGTGTTGCACGTTTAGTGAGTATTGTGATTACTGTGATTGTTGGTAATGCCTAGACACCAATTCACATTGCACGAATGTGTGTATATCCATAATTCGTGTTGAAAAGCAGAAAATCTTGTTCTGAAACGAGACGAAAATTTCGAAGTTTCCAGGAAGACCTGTGCCTAATGCCAGCACAATTAGGAGGCTCGCTAAACGATTCAAGGTAACAGGCACCGTAAATAATAATAAAAGAGTTGACAGCCATTCTTTCATCAGAAGATGTCAGGTGTGTGTTACAAGAGAGGGAGGACATTTTCAGTATCGCCTATGAGCACTGTAAGTAAGAACATGTTTGGTTAAAGTGTGAAAGTGCACGCAAACCTTAGCTGATCTGGGAAGGCGCGCCCGAGAATTGCGACAGTCACAGCCAGCTTAGCTTTCCGTCTTTATCAGGGCGCACATAGGTAATGACCCTGTATGTCGATCGATGTGGTTAAGAAGGACATTTCGGTAAGTGGTCGTCAGTGGAATAGAATCCAAGAGGAGCTGTATAAGGATAAAGGAAGGTGGAAGAGGCTTTTCACTAGCACCTGGGACACTGGAGCTGTTACTTGATGTCGATGATGATGATGATGATGATGATGATATAAGGACACATGAATTTCACAAATGTTATTTGTGAATTTTTGTCTTTTTGCCCACAAACTTAATGTACTGATAGATATAAAGGATATGGGGATGTTTCAAGCCATTTTGTGTTCGTGACTTTGCAAATATTGAACATCCCCATTTTTCTTTGTCTTAAAACATAAATTTTCTTGATATTGGCATGAATATAGTAATTTTACCACTGTGGGATTTGGTGCTCACAATATTTGACGAATTTTAGACTTTCTCTGTTTATTGTTGTTGTTGGTTTCTCAGTTTATGGGCTGCGACAACGTAGCCCCGTGTACTTTGGGTGTGTGTAGAATCTGTCTGATAACCAGTGTTAATTGTGATGGCTGTATTAGTGTGTGTTATCCGTAATTCAAGTAAGGACTGCAGACGATCAATTTCAAGTAGTTCCTACTTTTACTACCAAATACTACCATCAAAAACGCCTACCTGCAAACTTGGCTACTAGATGCCACCGCAACCTGCACCTGGCGATGAACTTTGGAACTTAATGAGCGTTAATCAAATCTAACCTACAAATTTTGCTTCACACAATTGTAGTTATTGGTAGGTTCTTTTACGTACCATAATTCTATGACATGGGCTTGCCGGTTTTACTTCCCCTCTGATGGAAGGCATACTGAGGGATTTTTAATGCTCTTAAAAAAAACGATGACTTCGGCTGGGTTTGAACCCGCGACCTTGGGAATAAGAGCTCAGCATGCTGCCAACTATGGCACCGAAGTTGCCTTCCTGTTTTTTTTTTAAAGGAATTTGCAAATATTCAGCATGGAATTTGAGACTTGGTTGACTGGCCAGTGGTAATTTTACTGTGAAATCCCTTGCATTTGCTTGCGTTCTGCTTATTTTCACAATATATCACTCACTCACCTAAACGGACTCAAAGAAATCAGGTCTACCAGCTCGAAAGTGGCACGATCCCATCTTCATCACTTACTTCCATGTTTTCCTGATGCGAGGTATAACAGGCTGGGTGATGAATCCCAGTTTAATTTTCAATCCTGCTTTCATCATCATCCGTAACCATCTCCAGTTAGCCAGGTGCGGTATATGAGCGCTTGAAATATGTCAAATTATCATGACAATGCAACAAAATCCTATACGTGAGCCCAAAAATTGACTGACGTCAACATATTTCTTCTCCACTTTCACACAACTTTATTAACCATTTTGTGTTGTCTCTAGTCCACTGCCGGCTGGATCGCAACACTCCTGGTTGCTTTAAACTGCCTGCCCATTCGACGATTACAGCATTGTTTTGAGCGTACAACCTCGTTTCCAAATAAAGGCGCTAGGAAGCAGCACCAAGGCTCTGTAGCAGACATAAGTTTTGTATTGATGTTAATGGCGAATTCGTGTTTTGGAATGCTTTTTGTGTGATTTTATAATGGTGTACTGCTGCGTGCCCTTTTGTAAATCGGAACGGGGCAAGCTAGAATACCGGGGAATATCATTTTATTACCATAACACTTGAAGGTTACATAAATTATTATATAGTTTAATGTTTCTTTTCATGTCCCACCACCAGGGGCTTACAACTAGTGGGATGTGGGTTGGCTCCTCTCTTTCATCTTTCCTGCCAACTCTTGTTCCCAACGTTATTAGGGTATTGGAGGCCTGTGATGTCTTTCATTTCCCTGCCTTAATTGGCTCTTGTCTTTTTCTTTCCTATTTTTTGTGGGATCAGAATCTTTGAAGAATGAGTATTGAGTATTTGGAAACTACTAGAGCCATAAAAGGCAGATAGAAAAGGGAAAGAGGAGAGGGTCCACCCCAAAGTCAATAAAAAGGGGAAAATGGTTACAGCTCTGGAACCCCTCACAGTCGCTGACTTCCGAGCTCAAAAGCTGACGGTGTAGACTTAGCCATGTGCTGACCCTTCGAAGAAGGAGGGTATCAGGATAGATGATGTTAGGGCCAGTTAAGGCAGAAAAATGAAAAACTCCCTAGATTTCGGATACCCTAATACAGTCGGGGTTGGAAGAGAACAAGAGCTCGCTAGGGGAGGTCGACAGGTAGATGACAGAGAGGAGCCTGGCACAAGTAAGTGGAAATAATAACGGACAAGGCTGGGGTCCAGTGGTCTCGAAGCCAAGTCCCACTAGTTGTGATCCCTGGGGTTGGGGATATACCCTCAAGGGCTCATGGATAGTGAGGTTGGAAATAGGCATCTCGGAAGAAATTCTGAGCTGGGTTCGGTTTTCTCCTTTTCCCGTGACGGGGCTAACCCCTCTATCCGTTATTGTTTTAAGGGGCGGAAATACGAAGTCATCTCTCCCACACCCTTTTCTATCTGCCTTTCATAGCTTTACTTCCTTTCAAGTCCCTCAATCCTTCTCTCGTGGTTTAGCAGCTAGGATGCTTGGCACTAGCCCCGGAGGTAGAATTCAATTCCCTGTCTGCCAAGAAATTTAATTCTGGTTTGAGTGCTGGAACGGGGTATATTCGTCATCGCGAGGCAAAAATGAGTGGATGTGGGTTCGAATCCCACCTCAGCCATCCTCGAAGTGGTTTTCCGTGGTTTCCCCACTTCTACTCTGGGCAAATGCCGGGATGGTTCCTAATTTAAGGCCGCGGTCGTCTCCTTCCCAATCCTCACTTGACTTAAAAATACACACACTAATACAGTCATCACAATACGATGGGTTATCAAACAAATTCAACACACATCTAAGTACATGGTGCTACATGACCACGATGTCGCAAAGCCCCTGAATAAATGAACATCCCATTTTTCGGCGGCCCTTTTTTGATCTTTTATTGCCCTTATTCTTTATTTTCATCTCTAGTATACCGACAGTAGTGGCTACGCGGGCTAAAGCGCTACGTTAGGTCAAGAGGCCAAGCTCTCTGCTGACTCGGTAGACGCGTGGGATCGAGCCCCACCGTCGGCTGTCCTTGAAATGGTCTTCCGTGGTTTCCCATTTTCAACACCAGGCAAATGCTGGGACAGTACCCTCTGACAGGCCACGGCCGCTTCCTTCCACATCCTTGCCCAGTTTCATTCATCTTCATCCATTCCATCTCTCATCCCGACGCGCAGGTCGCCCACGGGCGTCGACTAGAAAGACCTGCACTCGGCCTCTCAGGAGGCTACACGACAAAAAATAAATCTCTAGTATGTAAGTTAGATTTAAATCAGTTGGAAGTAGCCTAATTGTATTTTATTACCATCCGTATAATTACGGGCAAATGAGCTAGACATTTCGCCCCTTAAAAACAATCGCCACCACCACCATGCATTTTTGCTTTTCTTAATACTGAAAATTTGCCCGTAAGTAGGTGTCTGAATACTTTTAGATGATTGAATAACAAAAGAACTAACTTATTGTAAAGTTTTCACGTCCGTCAATTTCGATATTGATCCTCCAAACATAGAAATTCTTCGTTTCAGGTATCTTCCTCTTTAAAAAGCCGCGAAAATTCCAGTGCCTTAGTGCTGCACCTAGCGGTGAATTAATGCATATATCTTGTACGCCTGTGAGTGTCGAATGGGCAGGCAGTTTAAAGCAACCAGGAGTGTTGCGATCCAGCCGGCAGTGCTCTAGTCACTCAGCTTGTACTAATAGGATCAAGGAACACATACACTCAATACAGGAAACTTAAAAATCAAGGAACTCCAAATAGAGGTTTGACTGTACAGTAGAGCGTCGGAAATCCGAACTAATTGGGACTGGGGGGAGGGGTTCGGATTTTCGAACATAACCTAGAAATTCCTAGTCACACTAAAAATGTTAATATAAATAAAAATAAAAACTTCATGTACATACTGTACCCATGTGAGTAATCTCCATGGAAAACATGCTTCTGCCTCCAGCTAGCTTCAGTTCTCAGGCGTGTACCGTCCTCCCACTGAGCAGTTGCATATTTTGATCTGAGACTAAAAGGTATCAACTCTACAATGATAAAACACAACTCTATTCTAAAGACTTTAATTCATCACTAAATCATGGCTTCAAACACATAAAAACACAATCCCAACAAATATAATACAAAAACGAAGCAAGATTACTCCCACAATCCACTAATATTCACATTTCATCCTATTAAAATCATATACCGGTAATTATTCAATCATTTACCCTGAGATTGACTTCACACTTCATCTCACGTGCTCTGATGCACATGTAAGTTCCACAAAAACTGTACTTATACTCTTATGTCACCTGGTGTGACTTCTTTAATTTCACAAGATTAATTATTTCTCACAACACATCTTACTTTACATTATGTGTACCTTTGTGTTTTGTTTCTCTCTTCCCACCAAAATGCTTTATCATGCAATAGCCAATTCATGGGTTGCACTTCAAATCTACTTGCAACTCCACAATTACATGTAAATATACCCCTACAGTTCCCTTTTTTCTATAGTTCCACTGCATGCTGTTGTGATTTCAATTTCAAAACTTCCGTTACCGCTGTGTCGGATGGTATATTAGGCTACCCTTGCGAGGGCATAGCCTCTGGCATCTGGTGCCAAGCTGCATAACTAAGTGTCAGAGTCAGTATAAAATGCAACTTCCAACAATTCGTAAGTTTGCTAAATATTAAATCATCAGGGTGATTTTTAATTATCAATGTGTTTCAAACCACACAAATTCCTTATACAATATAACAATGACTCTTTCATTAACAACAGGGTCTCAAAGTCTATCCCTTTTAAATGACAACCTTCAAGGGTCGTATAACGTCTCCCCCTGGGTTCTTGCTGCATAATGGGCTGTGGCGGGCGGTAACGAAACCCTCGTTCCGTCCTCCCCTAGCTCCGTCTCGCTTTCACTTCTGGTTTTTATCTCCAAGCAGTAACTTGTAACTTTCAATACAATAGTGTAGTCACAATGACCCACATGTCCCATATGATTTAAACTTAATGGTATGCAATTTAGGTTCTGGTCGAGTTTAAACATTTATTCCTAACCTTAGGATATTAATAACTGGCCTCAATAGGTCCATTTCATTATATGAAGGCACGAGATTCATCAAACACTGGTCGAACTGGCTAGCCGGTATCTTTAACTGCTACGGTCAGGCCCAAGCTGCCGCCAATTAGATTCACTTCTCAGGAGCTGAATCATTCAATAACAAGTTCTCGGTCGATCAGGTATGAATGCAGAGGTTTCCATTGTTATCCTCTCATATACCACAGGATTCGAATCCAGAACATTCTATATCCATCATCAGAGTTAGGGTACTACACTAAATACACTCTGGCACATACTAAATATCTCTGTACGCCCTAGGCTATACGAGAGTTCACACGTCGAACAGATTACCTGGCTTCCATGACCCCATGCTATGATCTCGTCCTTTGATTAGTAAGAGAAATCTATCAATTACTCTACAAGCTTATTCGCAAGCTGCAAATTCAATTCACTATTAATCTCTTCCATTTCCTATATTCTTGCATAATTATATTCCCATTAACACAATATACTCTGATATTAAACTGCTTTTCTCAGCCCTTAATGTATTATCTTACTGCTTGGATAGATAAATATTCCAATTAGCATAAATATCTCTTACAACATTTTCCCTGATGTATTCGTTTATTCCTTTTTATTATTATTATTATTATTATTATTACTGACATGAATTACCATAACCCGACACAACGTAACCATTCTAATAATCGAACATCCGTGTCCGTTACGTTAAGTTTTTATATAACTGATTTGCCATTTTATAATAGTGGTAACGATTGATCCACTCACTGATGTATAAAAACATCTCAACTTTACTAAAATCAAAACAACAATAAACATTTGAGGGTCTACCTCCTAATACTGATTCTTACTGGCACATTTTATAATTTTGAAATCACACGCCACACAGTAGACTATAACTGCTATAAAATTATGGTTTTTGGGTACTTACATAGGCTATCCAGGTGGCTCCAACCACTCACTCCTTCCAGTAACGCCTGCCATTTGCATAATTAGCGAGGCATTCTCACACTGATAAAACACATTTTATATAACCTTTGCCTCACACAACACACGGCACTTTTCTTTCCCATATTGAGGCTATTGCTTTCTTATACACATAACACTTTATAGCACTTGTTACACTATTACTTTTAAAGATATTTAACAGATCACCACTTCACTATTTACACTTCTTACTGGTTGAATTTTCCTGGCAAGATATCAGAACTGCAGGCGTTGACGGACTCCTCCTCGCTCCTACCCGCATCCTGATTGAAAGTCTCGATTATCTGCCTATGGATTCCTATCGGTTCACCCAACTGTCTATCAATTATCCTTCGATAAACTTCCTGATTTGGCATGAATATGCTTGCGTATCGTCCTGACCGTTAACTATATTGGTGTGCTCATGAAATTTCACCAATCGCATCATAAAGTTTATCCCTGCGCAGTCCGGCATACTAAGATATGTCCACTCAATATTTTACATACTGCGCTCAACCATTTTACCTTGTACTGGTACAAGTTATTACTCTCAAATGTTCTAGCTTGTCTATCACACGGTACTTTACCTACGTGCATAATAATAATCGCTCGTGATGCCGACTATACAAAGATGGCACGACTGTCCTTAATAAATAGTATTATAAATGTTTTACTGCACGGCTTCTCATACTGAAGTCCGAGCATCCCTTCTCGACTTCGGTAATGCGCATTTCGCATTAGATTGCAGTTCACTGATTACAGTGCTTATTATTAATTGTTCTCAATTTGTGCATTACACTGCACGGCGAATATACTGATTAACACTAAACAATGTTCAAGTCTTTGTGCGCGCGTTCTCTTCCTGGACCCGGGCAGCATACGCTCCACGCTAGATTCTGGTATAACTGTCTCCTCTGACCTGAGTCCACTCCCTTATATTCGTTTGAACAGAAAAAGTAGACCGGGAACTCCCCCGCAGTGTCATCTTCTCTCCCAGGATGATTCTGGTCTTGAAATAATGCTCATATGGTTCCTTTTTCCTCGCTGGTCACCAAACTGAATGCGTGCTCGAGGATCGATCGGCCAATTAATTAATATTAATTGCCTTTGCCATGGCGTGGGGACGCCGCGTCACCTAAAAACTCCCGACAGCATGGTTATAGCATTCCGCTAACTCCCAAAATACTGTGTCCTTGCGCATTCCATTAAATATGCCTCGATTTCACTGTTTAATGGCTTGATAATTAGCCTCCCGGCTAAACATTCACATGTGTGCAACCCTCATGTCACTGCGTTGCTCCAATCACGAGTAATCATTAATTTTCACTGGTATCTTCCCACTCCACTCTCGTTTCTTTTCTGAAACGGGGAAGAACTTGGCCATTATTTAACCCCCTGACCTGCTCCAGACGACTTAAGTAGGTCAGCAAGAGTGACAAGGCTCCAAGAATCTCCTCCCACTTTTCTGGAGTCATTTTCAAAATGTCAAACTCTCCAACTTCAGTGCTCACGTCCAGAGTAGTATGCTTCATACAGCCCAATAATGCTGTATTGTACTAATATTCCCTGCATTATATTAATAAATAATGTCAGCATTAGATGATATCACAACAGTGATTTAATATGTAATTCCTCTAGGGGTTTTTACAACTAAAATTCCCTCAAAAGATCTCGGGTTCGTTCCTTGCCGGAACCTCCATTCTGAGCTCACTATCTCTGAGATCCACGTTCGATACCAGTCAGCCTAACCCCTTTGGGTTCATATTCCCCTTGCAAAACTTATGGAAGTCAATTGCAAGTGACCTTCTGTAAGTAACCGGCTGACTGTCCCATCTGTCTGTGTTTACATTAGGGGTCCTTCACCTCGTCTGGCTGCGAGTAGGTCTGTCTGCTTCCCCCTTCCACTCTGCGCTCAGCCCTAAGCCGTGTATTCTTCCGGCGGAGGGTCTGATTCACTGCTTCAACCTCCCTAGCCTCTTCGACCATGTCTTTGTAAAGCTGTTGCAGACTCTGGCATTCTAGCCGTCCGCTCCTTTCACTGGGCAAGCTGCTTGTCTCACTTTTCGTCCCGCTGCGTGAGCCTTCAAGTCTGACCGCCTGGCTGACTTTGCTGTCCACGTCCAGTTGGTTGTGCGCTGCTATTACTTCCTCTTGTTCATCAAATTCCTCTGGTAAATAATACATTTTGAGGTTGGCTGCATTCATAACGACCTCGTTTCCCGTTTCTAAATGCCTTATTCTATGTGCATTATTCTGTAGGTCTCTTATCACCTCGAACGGGCCGTGATATCCGAAAATGAACTTTTTTATACTTCCGTGTTTCTGGATCTGAACTTGCTGGTTTCCTGACTAACACTTTTTCTCCAATGAGAAGCGGTCTGTGATAACGCTTCGCACGATTTCTTCTCTGGCGTCTCTCAGCCTGTGCTTGGAGATATTCGAAGGTTCGCTGGATCCTCAATTCTCGTCCTGGCTGTGCGTCTACAGGTAATGGAATAACACCAGTCCATGGTCTCTCCAGTCTCTGATCCAAATGTAGAGTCACGGGCACCTGACCTGTCGCCTCATGCACAGTATTATTTATGCAGTATTCTATTACATCCAAGAAATCGATCCATTTCCAGTTCTCTTCAGAGCAGTAAATTTTCATGTACTTCTGTATCTCTCTCATAACACGCTCAACTGGACTTAACTCAGGATGGCGAATGGTAGATAAAATCTGCCTGATTCCTAAATTTTCCAATTCCCGACGAAATTCTGCGCTAGTAAAACAGCTCCCATGATCCGAGAGTAGGTTATCCGGTTTCCCAAGTATCGGAATAACTCTCTTTTAGGCGTTTCAATACCTGCTTTGAGCTGGTCTTCTGTATGGGGCATAATACCACCATTTTTGAGAATACATCCATGGCTACAAAAATATGTCTATTGCCTCTACGTGCTCTAGGTAGTGGTCCAAAATTGTCTACACTCAATAGCTGCCTTGGCTTCTCTGGTACCAACGGAATGGGTCGTTGTCTCATTAAAAAGGGATTTGGCTTTACCCTTTTGCACAAATCGCATGTCCTAATAGCATTTCTCACAGTTTCTCTTAACTTTGGCCAAGTGAATGCTTCTTTCAGTAGAGCAGTTATTTTGTCTATCCCGGGATGTCCAAACGCTCTGTGTGCTAGCCATACCAATCTTCTCTGCAAAGATGCAGGAATAAAAATTCTTTGGCGGGTATGTTCCACATCATCCCACTTGTGTAGCATCTGATTGTACCATACATAATCTGTTGATAACGCCTCTGCCTCTCTGTATATTGCAGTTCCCCTTGCTAAGCGTCCCTCGAAGTAATCAATCATCATCTTCAACCACGGGTCTTCACGTTGTAGGTTGGTAAGATTCTTCAAGTCATCCAAGGTCTTCTGATCTCGATTCTCAATCTGGACAGCTAAAGTTTCCTCTTCTCTTGGGTATCGGCTTAATATGTCTGGTATTACATTCTCTTTCCCTGAACAGTATTCTATTTCCACATTGAACTGTTGAATATACAGGGACCATCTTGTCAACCTCTGGCTAGACAAGTCCGTCTTTAACAAAAATGTTAAAGCTTTATGGTCTGTTCTGAGGACTACTTGAAAGCCATAGATGAGTTTGCGCCAGTACTGCAATGCGTACAAAATTGCGAGCAACTCTATCTCTGTGATCGTGTAATTTTTCTCATGGGCCTTCAACCTCCTACTTATAAAGGCAATAAAAACTTTTTTTCGGGCTTATCAACATTTTCTTGGAACAGCATCGCTCCTATCCCAACAAGTGATGCATCCGTCTGTATTATGAACTTCTGGGTATAATCAGGGTATCCCAGCTTCACATATTCCAAAAGCATTTGTTTTGACCTCACGAATGCTTCCTGACATTGCTCCGTCCAATTCCACCTGCCGCCTTTCTTCAATAGATCCTGCAAGGGAGCCACAGTCGTAGTATAGTTTGGGCAGTGGTTCGAAAAGAATCCAATTACTCCCAAATACTGTCGGACGTGCTTTACTTTCGTGGGCCGAGGAAAATTTCGAATTACCTCTAATTTCTCTGGGTTTGGTTTAACTCCATTTTCATCAAAAACGTGCCCTAGGAATTTAACTTCCCTCTGACAGAAGTGCGATTTCTTGATATTAACCTTAAAATTAGCTTCTCGAAGGTTATCCAGCAACTTCTTCAGGTCTCTCATGTGCTCCTCCAGAGATTCTGATGTGAGTAGAATGTCGTCTACGTATCTGATGGTACTCTCTTTAACATCATCTGATAGATTGCGATCTAACGCTCTTATCAGGGCTGAACCAGCTGTTTTCAAACCAAAAGGTAGCCTTAAAAACGTGTATGTATGTTGATCAAACATAAATCCTGTCAACAGACTAGTTTTCTTCTCCAATTCAAGATGGTGAAAGCTCGAAGTGATATCTAAATTTGTAAATATGGTCTTCCCTTTAAATTTTCTGAGGATTTCTTTAATAGGTGGCACTTGGTCGAATTCCGGAATTACCTTCATATTTAAATGTCTCAGATCCAGGCATACTCTGATAGTCCCGTCTGTCTTAGGTACGATTACCAATGGGCTTACATAAGGCGTAGGTGTTTTCTCAATAACACCGGCCTCCAACATCTCCTGAATTGCCTCTTTGACCTTAGCATAGTGCTTTTCGGCTATAGGGTAGGGTTTCTGCCTAAATGGTGTCCAGTCACTAACTTGGAAAGCATGAGTGAAGTTCTTTATACGACCAGGTCTCGAGTCAAAGACTTCTTCTGTTCCAATAATAATTTCTTTAAATTTTCTTTATCTCTTGGACCAATTTTTGCTTCTTCTAGTTTTTCCGAAATATGTTCTTCCAGTTCGGGTTCCAGATCTTTCACCATGTCTGCGGCTAGTGTTTTCAGTTCATCTTCTAACTGCTCAATAGCTAACACTTCTTCCTGAGCCACGTCTCTGTATGTATGCCATACTTGTTCATCTGTCCCTGGTTCATTCTGATTGAGTGAGACCTCTAAGCCTTCGGCTTCCTCGTTCACACGGAACATAACTCTGTCCTGTGATAGGTCTATTACCACTCTGTATTCCCTTATAAACTCTCCCCAATAATCAGGTTAAAAGGCAGTTTGTTTACTAGTAGAAAACTCTGTGAAAACATAGAGCCTCCTGTCTGTAAATCTAGGAATACCTGATATTTGCATATCATCGTTTTGTCTGGATTGACACCTTTTATTTTGACGCTTGAGATAGGTATTTTCAAAACATTTTCTCTCTGGGCTATCTCATTATACAAAGCTTGTGTCATAAGACACACTGTTGAACCTGTGTCTAACAGACTTCTTATCTTCAACCCTGCCACTCTTACTAATATAATGGGCAATTCTCTTTTGATCATGACCTGTGATCCTCCTGTATCCTCGATTAACTCTTCTGGTTTGGCTATCCAATTAATGATGTTGACCGACTTCCATCCATCATTCTCAAATTCTTCTAATTTTGGAGTTTTTTTTCTGCAGCGCCAGTCCCCTTAGAGTTTCTTCTCTCCTGTTCACTGCGCTGTAACTCCAAACTTTTGGCTTCGTCTCCATATCTGTCTGGCGACATCCTATTTTGCATAGCTTCTTGCCAGCGGACTTGTTGCTTCTGGGATTCTTCTCCCCTTTCATTGAGGTATTGCAATGAAGCGTGATAACGTTCCTCTACCTCGTCATCAAAGCTTCTTTCCTGGGGTCTCCAATTCCTATTGTTGCCTTCTTGGCCATTGTTACCTCCATTATTTTGGTACGGTCTACCCCTGGTATTCTGATGATTCCAAGAATTTCGGCCTCCTCTTCCTCTACCAGCATTCCCTTTGTACTTGGGCTGCCATCTTCTGGGTTCATGTTCCCATTGACGTCCGTTGGAATCTAACGTTTCAGTGCTAGTAGCTTTATTATTCTTCGGAGCTTGGTACTGGTCAGTCTGCGTGTTGGTCACGTGTACCTGTTCCACGGTTCGATTCTGATGCATAGTATTGGGCGTTGTGAGGTCTAGTTGCCTAAGAACTGCCTCCATTTCCATTGCGGTTTTTTGCATTTGCCGAGATCAGTAGCATTTGAATTTCATAAGGAAGCTGCTTGGCAATAGCAATACATAGCTCCAGCTCGCTAGGTTTTTGGTCAAGTTTCTTGAACCGACACATTTGAGAGATAAAGAATTCTGCGTACTTCGTTGGATTGTTGGTGCTGTATCTTTTCGAATACAAATCCAATCGTAAATTCTGCTGTGTCATTGTATCTCAGTACCGCTTCAAAAAAGCTTCCCGAAACTCCTCGACAGTATCGAAGGTATAACGGAAACTGCGAAACCATAACGCACATTCTCCCTCTGTTAGTTTCTCTATGGCCCGTAGCCTGCGCTCTTGTGGTATCCACGCATCATTCAAATATTCAGACACTTCTTTCAACCAATACTTCGGTGTCATATTACAATGGCTACCTGAGAATTTTCTTGGTTTGTCTTCGCTTGCTCTAATTACGTTTATCACCTGGGTGTGCATAGCATTTTCATGCGGCGTAGAGGCTGCAACTGGTGCACCTGGCGTCACATAAGTACTTTCGCCTGGGCCTGTAGCATTCCTTATGATAGGTTGGGTTTCCAAATCTGCCCACCTGGTTTTCCTCATATCCTCCACGCTGCCTTCACTTGACTTAGGATCTTTCATTAGGGTTTCCTCCTGTGCGATTATCCTAGTCTCCATTTGATTGTGGCGCATCTCTGCTCTTTCCAGTCGAGTAATTACCTCCTTTTCTATTCTGCTAAGCCTATCTCTATTTTCTTCTGCCACTTGAAATATTTTCTTCTTATCTTCCTTCAGGCTTTGCTTGATATGGGAGATTTCATCCTCTACATCTTCCTTTATTTTAGCAAGGGTCTTGTCGCTTGCCTCTGTCTTTTGGCCTTCTCGCACTTCGAGTTCTTCTCTCAACCCTTTAATTTCCTCTTGGATATGTCCATTGACTTTGATATTTCATTTCGGACCTTAATGATTTCCCCTCTGTTTTCCTCTTGCTTTTTGTTAACGATAACAATGTCGCTTTGGATTTGGTCCAGTTCTTGATGAACCTTGCTCATCTGACCCTTCATGTTGCCTACCAGCTCTTTACTTTCGTTAGCGATAGCCTTAATCTCTCCTATTTCCTGACATTGATCTAATATGTTCTGATCCTGCTTCTTAAGATCCCCGTTAATCGTTCTAGCATAACCTTTCAACTTCTCGTCCCACTTATTGTCGTTTTCTTCTAACCTCTGATCTACTGTTCTAGTAAATTCTGAAAACTGTTTCGCTTGGCGTTCGAGATTCGTCTCAGTTTGGATTTGAATATCCTTAATGTCATTAGACAGCGCATCTAACCAACTGTTGGTTTCATCCTGCGCGTGCTTACATGCCTGTAAATTACTCTCAAGTTTGGCTTCTATAGCCTCGAAACGTTTATCGGTCTTAACCTGCATTTCTGATATAATGCTTACAACGGTTTCTGTTACTTCGGTCTTAATTGTTTCTTGCATTTGACCTAGCTTATCATTTATTTCAACCTGATTAGCATTCATTGCAACCTGATTTGCATTAATTGCCAGCTGATTGGCATCTAAACGATTACTCAATTCAATCTGATTTGCCTTAATTGCCTCCTGATTGGCATCTAAACGAGTGTTTATTTCATCCTGGAAAGTCTTGGCTTCCAGCTTATTCTGTTCATTAACAATGTCAGAATGCTGTCTTATCTCTGCAATCCCCTGAAAAATCTCCTCCGTACCAGCCATTCTTACAACAATACACTTTGAGATACAGGCAGGCTTCCTGGAAACATGTGTGGATTCGTTTTGAAGAGAAATACAAGACACTGTACACATATTGCAAGATTGTACTAAAACTTTGGATTTTAGGATAAATTGTGGATTGGGTGCGTAGCGCTCATACCCTTGGGTAATCCTCTTCTCAATAGAGAGATTCTGCGTTACCTCAAAAGCCTACTGAACTCAAAAATCACTCAAACACAGTTTGAGGCAAAAAATAATAATTATTATGGGTTTCCCCATGAAATACCATAAAAATCTATGGGGTTTCCCTAAATCCCATAAGCTCCACAAACCTGGGCGCCATGATAAATAAAAGGGAGTAGCTTGGCCTCGTAAGACATCGCAGCAACCATCCAAGGACTCGGTTGTACTGTCGAATGTCCCACTTGGGCCTTGCCATGATAAATAAAATACACCTCTGTGCCTATAGTGACCTGTATTTTAAACTGGCCCACATATCAGCGCCATGATAAATAGAATAGGGTTTATCTCATGCCTTACCAATGAAGTTCAGGTCTTGCAATGCCAAGATACACATATTGCACTAATGAGGCGATTCCACGATAGAGTACTACCGCCCCATGTTACCTGGATCATGGTAAGTATAAGGTGTTTATCAAAATTTATATTGTTTGTATCGGAGCTTAGCTAAGGTTAGGTGCGGTCATTCCCCTAATTCATTTTTATTCGTTACTTTAATAGAGTTGTTTACACTAGATCTTGACCGACTTCAGTTGTACCTATAGCTCAAATCACTGTACAGGACATCAATTTCCATGTACCCATGTGAGTAATCTCCATGGAAAACATGCTTCTGCCTCCAGCTAGCTTCAGTTCTCAGGCGTGTACCGTCCTCCCACTGAGCAGTTGCATATTTTGATCTGAGACTAAAATGTATCAAGTCTACAATGATAAAACACAACTCTATTCTAAAGACTTTAATTCATCACTAAATCATGGCTTCAAACACATAAAAACACAATCCCAACAAACATAATACAAAAACGAAGCAAGATTACTACCGCAATCCACTAATATTCACATTTTATCCTATTAAATTCATATAATTATTCAATCATTTACCCTGAGATTGACTTCACACTTCATCTCACGTGCTCTGATGCACATGTAAGTTCCACAAAAACTGTACTTATACTCTTATGTCACCTGGTGTGACTTCTTTAATTTCACAAGATTAATTATTTCTCACAACACATCTTACTTTACATTATGTGTACCTTTGTGTTTTGTTTCTCTCTTCCCACCAAAATGCTTTATCATGCATTAGCCAATTCATGGGTTGAACTTCAAATCTACCTGCAACTCCACAATTACATGTAAATATACCCCTACAGTTCCCTTGTTTCTATAGTTCCACTGCATGCCGTTGTGATTTCAATTTCAAAACTTCCGTTACCGCTGTGTCGGATGGTATATTAGGCTACCCTTGCGAGGGCATAGCCTCTGGCATCTGGTGCCAAGCTGCATAACTAAGTGTCAGAGTCAGTATAAAATGCAACTTCCAACAATTCGTAAGTTTGCTAAATATTAAATCATCAGGGTGATTTTTAATTATCAATGTGTTTCAAACCACACAAATTCCTTATACAATATAACAATGACTCTTTCATTAACAGCAGGGTCTCAAAGTCTATCCCTTTTAAATGACAACCTTCAAGGGTCGTATAACGTCTCCCCCTGGGTTCTTGCTGCATAATGGGCTGTGGCGGGCGGTAACGAAACCCTCGTTCCGTCCTCCCCTAGCTCCGTCTCGCTTTCACTTCTGGCTTTTATCTCCAAGCAGTAACTTGTAACTTTCAATACAATAGTGTAGTCACAATGACCCACATGTCCCATATGATTTAAACTTAATGGTATGCAATTTAGGATCTGGTCGAGTTTAAACATTTATTCCTAACCTTAGGCTATTAATAACTGGCCTCAATAGGTCCATTTCATTATATGAAGGCACGAGATTCATCAAACACTGGTCGAACTGGCTAGCCGGTATCTTTAACTGCTACGGTCAGGCCCAAGCTGCCGCCAATTAGATTCACTTCTCAGGAGCTGAATCATTCAATAACAAGTTCTCGGTCGATCAGGTATGAATGCAGAGGTTTCCATTGTTATCCTCTCATATACCACAGAATTCGAATCCGGAACATTCTATATCCATCATCAGAGTTAGGGTACAACACTAAATTCACTCTGGCACATACTAAATATCTCTGTACGCCCTAGGCTATACGAGAGTTCACACGTCGAACAGATTACCTGGCTTCCATGACCCCATGCTATGATCTCGTCCTTTGATTAGTAAGAGAAATCTGTCAATTACTCTATAAGCTTATTCGCAAGCTGAAAATTCAATTCACTATTAAACTCTTCCATTTCCTAGATTCTTGCATAATTATATTCCCATTAACACAATATACTCTGATATTAAACTGCTTTCCTCAGCCCTTAATGTATTATCTTTTTGCTTGGATAGATAAATATTCCAATTAGCATAAATATCTCTTACAACATTTTCCCTGATGTATTCGTTTATTCCTTATTATTATTATTATTATTATTATTATTACTGACATGAATTACCATAACCCGACACAACGTAACCATTCTAATAATCGAACATCCGTGTCCGTTACGTTAAGTTTTTATATAACTGATTTGCCATTTTATAATAGTGGTAACGATTGATCCACTCACTGATGTATAAAAACATCTCAACTTTACTAAAATCAAAACAACAATAAACATTTGAGGGTCTACCTCCTAATACTGATTCTTACTGGCACATTTTATAATTTTGAAATCACACGCCACACATTAGACTATAACTGCTAGAAAATCATGGTCTTTGGGTACTTACATAGGCTATCCAGGTGGCTCCAACCACTCACTCCTTCCAGTAACGCATGCCATTTGCATAATTAGCGAGGCATTCTCACACTGATAAAACACATTTTATATAACCTTTGCCTCACACAACACACGGCACTTTTCTTTCCCATATTGAGGCTATTGCTTTCTTATACACATAACACATTATAGCACTTGTTACACTATTATTTTTAAAGATATTTAACAGATCACCACTTCACTATTTACACTTCTTACTGGTTGAATTTTCCTGGCAAGATATCAGAACTGCAGGCGTTGACGGACTCCTCCTCGCTCCTACCCGCATCCTGATTGAAAGTCTCGATTATCTGCCTATGGATTCCTATCGGTTCACCCAACTGTCTATCAATTATCCTTCGATAAACTTCCTGATTTGGCATGAATATGCTTGCGTATCGTCCTGACCGTTAACTATATTGGTGTGCTCATGAAATTTCACCAATCGCATCATAAAGTTTATCCCTGCGCAGTCCGGCATACTAAGATATGTCCACTCAATATTTTACATACTGCGCTCAACCATTTTACCTTGTACTGGTACAAGTTATTACTCTCAAATGTTCTAGCTTGTCTATCACACGGTACTTTACCTACGTGCATAATAATAATCACTCGTGATGCCGAATATACAAAGATGGCACGACTGTCCTTAATAAATAGTATTATAAATGTTGTACTGCACGGCTTCTCATACTGAAGTCCGAGCATCCCTTCTCGACTTCGGTAACGCGCATTTCGCATTAGATTGCAGTTCACTGATTACAGTGCTTATTATTAATTGTTCTCAATTTGTGCATTTCACTGCACGGTGAATATACTGATTAACACTAAAAAATGTTCAAGTCTTTGTGCGCGCGTTCTCTTCCTGGACCCGGGCAGCATACGCTCCGCGCTAGATTCTGGTATAACTGTCTCCTCTGACCTGAGTCCACTCCCTTATATTCGTTTGAACAGAAAAAGTAGACCGGGAACTCCCCCGCAGTGTCATCTTCTCTCCCAGGATGATTCTGGTCTTGAAATAATGCTCATATGGTTCCTTTTTCCTCGCTGGTCACCAAACGGAATGCGTGCTCGAGGATCGATCGGCCAATTAATTAATATTAATTGCCTTTGCCATGGCGTGGGGACGCCGCGTCACCTAAAAACCCCCGACAGCATGGTTATAGCATTCCGCTAACTCCCAAAATACTGTGTCCTTGCGCATTCCATTAAATATGCCTCGATTTCACTGTTTAATGGCTTGATAATTAGCCTCCCGGCTAAACATTCACATGTGTGCAACCCTCATGTCACTGCGTTGCTCCAATCACGAGTAATCATTAATTTTCACTGGTATCTTCCCACTCCACTCTCGTTTCTTTTCTGAAACGGGGAAGAACTTGGCCATTATTTAACCCCCTGACCTGCTCCAGACGACTTAAGTAGGTCAGCAAGAGTGACAAGGCTCCAAGAATCTCCTCCCACTTTTCTGGAGTCATTTTCAAAATGTCAAACTCTCCAACTTCAGTGCTCACGTCCAGAGTATTATGCTTCATACAGCCCAATAATGCTGTATTGTACTAATATTCCCTGCATTATATTAATAAATAATGTCAGCATTAGATGATATCACAACAGTGATTTAATATGTAATTCCTTTAGGGGTTTTTACAACTAAAATTCCCTCAAAAGATCTCGGGTTCGTTCCTTGCCGGAACCTCCATTCTGAGCTCACTATCTCTGAGATCCACGTTCGATACCAGTCAGCCTAACCCCTTTGGGTTCAATACATATTGTACTTTGATTTATTTGTATTCTATGCCCAAGATCGTGGGTTCAAACCCGGCAGAAGTCGTTGGATTTTTTAAAAGTGTTAAAAATCCCTCAGTATGCCTTCCTTCGGAGGGGATGTAAAGCCGGCGGTCCCATGTCATAGATTTATGGCAAGTTAAAGAACCTTCCACTAATTACACCTGTGTGAAGTTAAATTATATATAGGTTAAACATTTGACTAACATTCTTCGGTTCCTACGTTCGTCGTCAAGAGCCGACTGCGGTGGCATCTGGCAACTAGAGGGTCGTTGACGGTGGTGTTTGGCGGAAAAATTAGGAACTATTTGAAAAGGTCAATGTCTGTAGTCCTTACTTGAATTGAAAACAGATAACACTCACTAATACAGCCATCACAATTAACACCGGTTATCAGACAGATTCTTCACACACCCAAAGTACACGTGGCTACATGACCGCGTTGTCGCAGCCCCTAAACTGAGGAACCAGCCAACCGATTTATTTGTATCTTTAAATCCAAAAAAATGCACTCATTCTATAAAAGAATCAATTCACTATATAATTACAAATTTACATATTTTACACATTTACACTTTAACGATGAAAAACACTCCCAAGGTCATTGTTCTCTCACAACGCCGTGCAAAGTACAGTTCAAATGTTTAAAGCGGACGTTTGGATTTTGACGTTTCGGATTTTTGACGTTTGGATTATTGACGCTCTGCTGTAGTTACTTTTTTCCCATCCAGAGTTTGTAAGATGGAGAAGAAAACCTAGGGAATGACCATGCTCCTGAGAGTTGTATGCATTTTATACAATATACAGGAACATGGAAATATTTCTTTTGAAAAACAAGGATGCAGAGTAATAAGAACCTTCTCAAAAAACAAAATGTCAGAGCTAATTCTTTGTGCAGCCTAATGCTGGGTTTCTTCCTTTATCAGTCATTGAGCCTTAAGAAGGCATAGGAACATAGAAGCCATTTCTTCAGTATGTCCCTTTTACATAGTGTTGAGAAAGCAGGTTTGTTGAATCACGGACATACACTTTACAACAGCACTCTAGTACGCAGGTTCCATGTGCTTTTGTGGATATAGATTTCTCATTATACGAGGAATAGCTGCAACTCTAAAGAAAATATAGCTCATATTTGGGCTTTGTATAGAACAAAACTGCAAGGAATATTGGGACATTCTGTACCTAACTAGACATTTGGTGCACAGTAGACACACCGATGATAGTAAGAATATACTTATCTCTGTATAAAATTTAGTACCTGTTAGATATTTTTAGTTATTAAGTTGTATGTAAATGCCTGTAGAGTAGAAATACATGCGAATGAATATGTTGTTGATGATTCATTTTAGGGGCTTTGCAACACCATGGTCATGTAGCCCCATGTTCTTGTGTGTGTGTGTGTAATTTGTCTGATAACCTGTGTTATGGCTGTATTGGTGGGAAAGAATACCTGAAAACATTATTTTCTCTCCAATTCTGCAGGGTGGTGAGAACTTGGTGTTACAAATTAGTGTGATCAACAAGGGGACCAATTTAAGAATGTCAAGCATAAGCAAGGTCTGGCTCCAGTGTGTGACTTTCAACTATAAATACATAAATTCCTGCTTTTCACTTATTAGCACATAAAAATATATTTTTTTAAATCGCTATGCTAGATCTTTCAGTTCATTGCATTTTAGTTCTGTGTTACTTCAACGAGGAAAAACCTGTGAGCTATCTAATCTTCATGCAGAGCTTATGTCAGCTTGCAACTGTGTTAGTCTTATCTTGTCGGCCCGTCCCACTCACTGTGGAAGCCGGGAATGTCTCAAGTAAAAGCAACTACAAATTATCGTCTGCAGCAGTATGTTGCAGAGTTTAAGGATAATTGTACTTCTGATGTGGGTGTTCTGTTCTGCCAACCATGTGGGAAAGCAATCAAGGCTGAACAGCGATCTCAAGTTACACCACACCTCAAGGGCAAGAAAGGGGCTGTGTGGCGCAGTCGGTAGAGGCGCTGAGTTTCTAACTGAAAGGGAGTGGGTTCGATCCCCACCCGGGTAGTGGATTGTACAAACAAAACTACCACTTTCGGAAAAACAAATGGCCATGGGGTTCACTCAGCCTACACCAGAAATGAGTACCAGTGTAATTCCTGGGAGCAAAGACAGCCGGGCGTGGAGCTGACAACTCCATCCCATCTAGGGCTGATGTCACAAAAAGTGGAAGCCTCTACCTTCCACTACTCCCAGGGCCTCCATGGTCTATATGGAGTTGGCTTTGCTTTGCTTCAAGGACAAGAAACATATCGCCGCAGTTTCGCGTCTTCAGAAGAAGTGTTTCGCGATAATCATCGGTCATTTGTGATGGACAACCTGAAGATGTATCTCGTTGTGTATTGTAATGCTTCAGCAGTTAGTGAGACATAGAATAAATTGCATTCAAGAGTGCTGCATATTGTTTATATTCGCATTAATAAACTAAATTATAATGAAATATTTTCACTTTTTTGTCACATATTTCAGAAATATTTAATACATAAAAAATAAATATTTCCCCGATTTTTAGCACCTAAAAATCCGAGCCCTAGTGATCAAACATTGCTGACTCACTTTACTTGGCATACTCGAATTAGTCCTCTCTGTGGTTTCCCCAATTTGTAGCATTGACAGTGAGGTTTTTACCACTCTGTATAGAAATCAGACTGTAGTTATTATAGCTGAAGGACATGAGAGAGAAGCAGGTATTCAGGGAGGTGTGAGCCAAGTCCATAATTTGTAAGCCGTACTTTTCAGTCTGTGCATTTAACGGGCAATGATGGAAATTTTCATTAGGAACTAAGGTTTAAGGTGGTAGTGTTATTGCAAATCTGAGATTTGCTGGTGACATTGTCATTTTACAAGGGAACTCTGTTAGTGTCTACCTCTCAATCGGTTTGTTATTGGCAGAGGATACTCTTGGAAGGTCACTCTATAAGAAAGTGGTAAAAGAATTGGCTAATATTCACAGATACTCCAGATGCATGGTCTATACTCACAGAAAGTACAAAGGTCTCGGATTATTTAGGATGCAATGGGAGGCTGTGCTCCAGCAAATAAATGGTTTACAAACTCTCAGAAAAACACAAAATGAATACATTGTGAACACGAGAGACATTGGAAAAGAGGTCGACGTTTGTTTAACAAACATTTCTTGGTCCTCGAGATAACTTTGTAGACATTCAAAAAGTACGGTCATATTTAAGAGATCAACAGTTTGAAGCGTGGTGTCGGTTAACTCAGAAAGGAAAAGGGGTCATTCTCTACAAGCAGTTCACGCCATCTTATAAATGGGTGTGGCACCACAAGGGTCTTTCCAGCTCTGAATGGAAGGATGGGCTGAAGCTTGTATGTAATGTAGCCGCAGTTAGAGCTGTACCAGGCAGAAGCCGCTGTAGCAACGAGATTGAAACCCTCCCTCATGTCCTTGGGTTCTGCAATTATGGTGAGGCTCTACATAACACAAGACATCACTCAGTGAAATCCATCCTTGTAGATAATCTGAAGGATGTTGGCTTTGCGGTGCATAAAGAAGTTTCAGGGTTAGACACGCAAGGCAGTACCAGGCGCATTGACATCATAGCCTACGAGGAGGATAAGAAGAAGGGTTATATATCAGATCCAACCGTGCGTTTTGAAACCACGCCGAGCAGCCAGATGAAGTGAACAATGAAAAGAAGGATATTTACGAGCCTACAGTACCTTTCTACAAGGAAAATTACAGCCTTCAAGAAATAGAAGTTATTGGGTTATTAGTGGGGGCCCGGGGAACAATACCTTCTCTTTTTGCTGCAATGTGTAAAAAATTTCGTATCTCAAATGCCACCATTAATACCATAGCAGTAACAGCCTTTAAGGGATCCATTAGTATTTTGAGAAATCACCTATATTTGTAAATTATGTGTGTTCTGGCGGAACACTACAACGACGGCTGTCAACTTCTTTGAGGAAGAACGTCGCAGACATAAAGAGGCCAAGCGACAAGCAAGAAAGCTTCGTCAATTGCAACCCCGCCCTCCCCCGACCATTGAGTGCAATTTATGTGGGCGCATGTTTTATGCAAGGATTGGCCTGTTTAGTCATCAGAAGCACATCCACAAGCTGGTCTGAAAAGCTCTATGCAGGAAGAAGTATGTTTACTTGGAATCGAGTTACAGCCGCCGACGCCGACGTTGTGTATTTTAAGGCTGAATAGCTAATTTAATTATTTATTTTTAGTTGCGGCTTGTCCACTCTTCAGGTCTTTTATTCTAATTTATATGTGTGTCATACATTTCATAGTTCATTAGTCGTAGTTTGTTAACCTTCTAATTTTTCTTCTTTCGCCTCATTATGATTGTTAAGCTTTGTATATTAGCAGCCTTGTAAGTCGAGGACGCGTAAGAAATAAAATAAGTGATTGAAAAGATGCTAATTTTAGCTGATTTTTTTTACCACCATCATATAGAGTGATTTTCCTCTGCCAATTACAATCTGATTGAGGGGTAGACAATGCATTTAGGTATTAGAAAGTAATTTTTGTAAGCCTTTGTTTGCAGTGTGGCACCCTATGGAAATGAAACTTGATTGTTAGAGCAATATAAAAGAGAAAACGTGTACATGGAAGACTCAAGTGGTCCAATGTGGCCAATAAAGTCAATAATAATAATAATAATAATAATAATAATAATAATAATAATAATAATAATAAAAGAGAGGGATAGAAGCACTTGAAATGTGGTGTTACAGGGGAATGAGGAAGATTTGGTAGGTAGATAGAGTAACAAATGAAAAAGTATTCAGATAATTGGGGGAGGAGAGATGTTTTTGGTGAGTGCTAATGAAACAAATAGATACTCTGGTAGGGCACATACTAAGGCACCCAGGAATAGCAAGCTTAGTTATGCAAGGAAGGATGGAGGACAAGAATTGTCCAAAAGGGCAAAATTAGAATATGTTAAACAGATAGCCTTGGATGTAGGGTGCCGTAGCCATTTAGAGATGAAACGATTAGTTCAGGAAAGAGGTACGGTATCTATTTTCGATAATTCTTAATGTTGTGGCCTCAAATTCCAAAGTGGGCAGTTACTATAGAAAAACACCCATATTTTACAAATGACTGTAAGATATTGTAGGCCAACGTCATCCTTAAGAACTTGCATAGCTCAAACCTGATCTTCCAAAAATTTTTAAAATCAGAATTCATTAAACAGTATTAATTCAACTATTTTTTGCCAAAAAGTATAGTTTTATGAATTAGTATAAGCTTCTAGTGAAAGATTGTATCTGGCATAGTATATAGCCCACTCAATTAATAAGGCTTGTTACTGCTGAACATGTCTAATGATGTCAGTAGAGCCAGCTTTGAAGGTTCATTAGACTTCCTCCTCACAAAATGGATGAGATATTGGAGGCAAATCATTAATTTCATAAACATTATTCTAAGTGGGAGCGAGCAGAAACAGTCTCCAAATCAAGACTGTCTGCAGTTCGAAAGACGTTACTTCATAAATGACAAATAAATGTTTTAGCTTCCGTCTGTGTTAGATTATTTCCAGTTCCACTAATGCATTCATTATCTTACATATGCTGTCAGGTTTTAGAATTTGAAATGTCTGTTCTTCAGGTTTAATTAATTTATTAATTTTTCTACAGTATATCTCGGTAACAATATTCAGAATTTAAAAAAGACGAGAATGAAACATGCCCATTTGTGACCAAGTGAATATTTGTAAAGAAAATTGTGGAGAAACATAGGTAATGGATCTGAAAGATAATATAAAATTTGTCCCCCAATTCTGCAATCCTCACCTGAATACCTCCTCAAGTGAAAAATGCTGGCATTACTGCTGGTGATGAAGACTGAGTAATTTAGTTTTAAACCGTCAAGTCCACTTTTGAATAAGGATCGCTGTTATTTGTATATCCCCTGTTTTGAGACATGAAGCAAACTTTGTTACTGTTGTTGTTGTTGTTCGAGTCTTCAGACTTTTGACTGGTTTGATGCAGCTCTCCATGACTCCCTGTCCTGAGCTGATCGTTTCAACTCTACATAGCTACCACACCCTACGTCCGAGGCAATCTGTTTAACATTTTCTAACCTTGGTCTACCCCTACAGTTCTTGTCCTCGACCCTTCCTTCCATAACTAAGCTTGCTATTCCTGGGTGTCTTAGTATGTGTCCTACCAACCTATCTCTTCTCTTCGTTAGCAGTCACCAGAAACATCTCTCCTCTCCCACTAGTCTTAATACCTCTTCGTTTGTAACCCTATCTACCCATCTGATCTTCATCATTCTCCTGTAACACCACATTTCAAACGCTTCAATTCTCCTCTTTTCTGCTGCACCAATAGTCCAAGTTTCACTTCCATAGAGTGCCACGCTCCAGACAAAGGCCTTCAAAAATGACTTCCTAACACCTAAATCTATAATCGATGTCAACAGATTCCTTTTCTGTAGAAATGCTTTCCTTGCCTGAGCTAACCTACTTTTTATATCCTCTTTGCTTCGTCCATCACTGGTTATTTTGCTTCCTAAATAACAGAAGTCTCCTACTTCCTTGAGTTTTTTACCTGCCAATTTGATGTCTGTAGAGGATTCTGATTTATTTCGGCTGCATTCCAATATTTTTGTTTTATATTTATTAATTTTCATCATGAATTCTTTCCTCAAGATGGAGTCCATACCATTGTTACTGATTTGCATCATAAAACGTTTCATTAGACAGGGGTTAGACACACTTCGAATAAAATGAACAACTAATTACTTTTAGTGTTTTGAAATATGGGAAGTAAGAATCCAAGTGACTCTCTTTCATAGATGGACTTGGCTAGATTTTAAACTAAATGTCTCTTGTATTGCAAAGGGTAGGTAATGATTTTTTCAGAAGTGGAAATGTTGAAAAATACAGTATGTATAGTTGAAGTATTAGAAGCCATTTTTCAGTGTTCTATTAGTTCTGTTAAAGAAAGCTTTTCAGTCGGTCAACACAAATTGTGTCCAATTACATTAGGCAGGAAAACAAGTATTTATCCACCCTAACCTGAAGCGGCTTTGGTGGCGTAGTTGGTATCATGCTGAACTACTGTGCCCAAGATAGCGGATTCAAACCCGGCCGAAGTCATCGGATTTTTTAAGAGCGTTAAAATCCTTCAGTATGCCTTCCTTTGGAGAGGAAGTAAAGCTGGCGGTCTCATGTCATAGATTTATGGCATGTAAAAGATCCTTCCACAGACTAAACTTGTGTGAAGCTAAATTTCTAGGTTAGATTTCCTTGAAACGCTCTATCAAAGTTCCAACGTTCACCACTAGGTATCAGTCATATCTGGTAGCAAAAGTTGGAACTACTTGAAATTGAACAGAACTTATAGCTCACCCAATGAGTGTCCACTTGAAGCAGCTACAGCCTCTGGCGAGCCGAACATGTCCTCGGACTCTCCCGGCACTAAAAGTCATACGATAAATAAATAACTCAGACATGACACTCTCCTCCAGGTAATTTTTGAAGGAAAAATTTTGGGGAAGAAACCAAGCGGACAACCAAGACAATTGCATCTCAAGAACATTGTCAAAGAAATGGAATGTGACTCATATGTCAATATGAAGAGAACTGCTGAAGACCTTAAGAAACGGCTGCAACGATATGGCTTTAAGCTTTCAGAAGCTGATGACGATGATGAACCTGAAAGTGATATTTATCACAAAATAGCATGCTCATATGTACATAAATGTTTCTTTTCAGGTTATTTATTTATTTATTGTATGGCTTTTAGTGCCGGGAGTGTCCGAGGACATGTTCGGCTCACCTGAGTCTGTAGCTGCTTCCAGCGGACACCCTAAAGGGTGAGCTACAAGTTCCGTTCAATTTCAAGTAGTTCCAACTTTCGCCACCAGATATCAATGATACCTAGTGGTGAACGTTGGATCTTTGATAGAGCGTTCTGACGAAATCTAACCTAACAAATTTTGCTTTACACAAGTTTAGTCTGTGAAAGGATCTTTTACATGCCATAAATCTATGACATGGGACCACCGGCTTTACTTCCCCTCCGAAGGAAGGCATACTGAAGGATTTTTAACGCTCTTAAAAAATCCGACGACTTCGGCCGGGTTTGAACCCGCTATCTTGGGCATAGCAGTTCAGCATGCTACCGACTACGCCACCGAAGCCGCGGTTAGGATGTATAAATACATGTTTCCCGCCTAATGTGATTCGACACAATTCGTGTTGACCGACTGGAAAGCTTTCATTAATGGTATGTATAGTACGTTATGTACAGTCGCTCAAACAAAGAGTGAGTGCGTTCTTCGTAACAACACAGTTTTTATTTATTTCTTGTTTAGTTCCTGAGTCCAAAGCCAAAACTCAAAGGAATGAGTAGAGTTCCCTCATAATATACTATACTTATAATCCCTGATACTGCTGTTTAAACCTGCCAGTATGACTTGGCCAAAAGAGTGTGCTTTTCTCTGCTTGAGCGACTGTACATAATGCTGTATATAAAATTCAAAAGATGGGTAGTTGACTGAATGTGTTAGGTGTTGTATTCATTGTTATACTAAGTGGGTAGTTCACTTCCAGTAGTGTAGCCTACATATCGTCTCTGAGCGTGCAATACCTCATATCTGACAATGTTCTTTATTTCCATTGTTATCCTCATGACTTGTCATGACTGCCAATCATATGTGGATGTACAGTCCAACAGAACAGTTTTCATTAGGTTAATTTTCCTATAAGTGAACTAAACATAATCTATAAATCTTCCATCTTTCTGCACCAAAACATTTGCAACAAAGCTTAGTACATTTTTTGGACAATCTGTAGCTTTTCCTCAGCAATAAGAAACCATCAAATCATAAATATCACTTCATAAGATGTACCTCAGACCATTCAGCATGTTTCCCTAGAGTGTCCAAGGAGGAGATATGAAGGAACCATTCATGACCTAAACAGTGCAACCGATGATGTTCTCAACTGGCTGTAAATACCTGAATTGTTATGGTACCTAAAATCTACTTTGTAAATATTGTATATATTTTAACCTCTTTGTTACCTGTTTGTTTTTAATTCTTTGCCGCAATGTATCCTTATTTTGCCATATGAAATAAATAACTACATAAGATCATGTCTTACATTTAAACTCTTGCTAACCAAAATAATTCTGTTACCAGTATATCATTTGAATTTTAAGTTTTGTTAGCAACTGTTTAAATGTGAACATTGATTTTTTGTAGTGATTTTTATATTTTGATGTTTTATTATGACTGAGGCTGACTACAGATTGCTCGAAGAAAAATCAGCATGGATTCACAACATATTCTACATGGTGTCTTTGTGTGCAAGAGTGAAGTAAGAAAGAGTAAAATGAACCTGATTGTACTAGAGTACAATGTATTTATGGTTCATTTTCCTTTATGTTAACCCAGAGGAAATAGACATAATGAAAATTATGGACTGTATGTCCACATATATTTCGTAGACGTGAGAAGCAAGAACATTGTCAGTTACGCTGTATTGCTCGTTCAGCGACGATATACTTGTTTGGTATATAGCTAGCTTCCCCTGCACCTCCCCTTGTGTGGCTAGACTTAAGACCATCATTTGTATGTTCAACATCAAATTATGGTCTGTATGTAGCTGTTCAGTAAAGAGAGCTACTAGCGTTTCTGGGATGAGAAGGAGAGGTGGCTCGTGGGAGAACATTTTCACTGAGCAAGCAGTTTTAGTATTTGGTTTCACTTCTGATGAGAAGTCAAGTGTCTCAATCAAACGTCTGCAGAAGCGATAGTGGATATCCCACGTGCCTCATTCCAGAGCGTGGACGGAGATGTTGAGAGTCAATCGACTGAAGTTGCGTCCACATCCTCCGCAGGAGCTGCTGCTAGCTCAGTGCGGAGAAAGGCACCCCCGCCCCCCTCCCCCTCTACCGAGTTGCTGAAGGCTGTTCCGCAGCCAATCCCTCCGGCCAGGACGCCCACCCCTGAGCTCATACAGGTAAGACAATATCAATTTAATGTATTGCTTTGATTTTATTCAATGAATAAAGTCATTATTTAATGTACAGCATGGTTTTTTGATTGTTTTTACCTTGTATGAAGCAAGTTTTAATGTTACTTAACTAGCATTTGTCATGAGTGAAGGTTGTTATCAGACATGAATGTTCCATTGCTCTTCCTTTGAACTATCACTTCTTTTGTTATTTCCTCTGTTGCTTAAGGCACTCAAAGACCCAGAAATTGCATAACAAAGTAAATAGACTTCCTCTCCCTCTGAACTCACAGAAAGGAGCAGAGTGGCTGGCAATGATTGTGTTAAATTGGGATATTTAGAAATACAGCGAATCATTTTGGATCCATATTCAAATTTAGTACATCTGATGTAATATAACTAAAAACAATTTCCTGTAGAGTATTGATTAGGTAGGAACTGTTCTTAGGTACATACCCTGAGATTTAATGGGGATGGTGGACCATTTTTAAAATAAAAATCTTCTTTTTACCATTACCACTTTTACCCACCCAGATATGACTTCTTCCATGCATATCGCAGGAGAAAGTATGATGGCACAGTGGCTAAACGTGCCACCTCTCACCGCAGTGGACTGGGTTCAATTCCTGGGGTTAATACAATTGGGATTTCTGAGGTAAAATATCACATCCAGTGGTTTGGATTCCACATAATAAAGAAGGTTCTGTGACTTATGATCGTAAGCCACATTAAACTACAAGCTGTAGTTTATTGTTGACAATTGGTTCATTATTGAGACTCTACAAACATCTTGTCCAACCAATCTTCAGGCAGTATATAAGTTATACTATACTTCAATTGGGATATATAATACACTTGATAATTACTTTGCCATGGCAACTGAAATTACATGTCATTACATTTATATTTCCCACAGTAGGCAGTGAATTTCTTGGTTATTTATTCACTCATCTATGAAACCAGAAATCATGTGAAGGAAATGGTTTTTAATGGCTTGGTTCTATAGAGCGTCCAGTGTTGGGTAACAACTATGGGTCTTACAGGCTTTTACTTTTAATGACAGTTTACACTGGTTTTGTTACCTCACTTTTTGTCATGAAGGAACTCAGAACATAAATATATTTCGTAATAATAGCTTCCTACAAGTATCTGCCAATTGATTACCTTTGTTATTGCATACAAGTATCGTTTATATTACGTCTTAGTCGCTTAAAAATTTTCGAGATCAGCATGCTGGAAAGAAGAACCTCGTCCTGTGCTGCATGCTTGCCCGGAGTGGAGCACGTGCTCAGTTCCGCCGGCAACATAAGTTATGAAGCACTATCCGTCATTGCATTGGTGTTACTGTTGTGTGTCTGTTTTATTTTCTGTTCGATCGAATCAGGGCAGCCGACAGTGGGGTTCGATCCCATTATCTTTCGAATGAAAGCTCACAGCTGCGCACCCCTACCTACACGGCTAACTCGCTACAATATTACAAATATTAATCTAAACAAAACAAGAATAAAATTGATAGAAGCTAAATTATAGCCTATCTATAAGGTGCGTTCAAAAAGTAACGAGCCGGAGGCTGTAATGCGCAAACCGGTGACGACATCAGCTAATCATGATGTAACGAGGTGTGGTTCCGACCAAAGCGTGGAAGGTCACAGCCCGTCGCTAGAGGCCACGCGTTCACGTCACGTGGCGATACAAAGTGAGCAGCAGCATGCATCAATCGTCCAACCAAGACCAAGACAGTAGGCCATTCGACATGCTTCCTGGTGTGATTGACGACTGTGGGTCACCCATTGGGCACACACTTTCCGCAAGTGCAGTCGTTCCTTCATGATGGTATGCACACTTCCGACGCTCAATCCGACCACGGCGGCTATGGCGTTCACTGTCACTCGGCGGTCCTGGGTAATGAGTGCATCAACCAGCTGGACGTTGTCATCGGTAATGCAGGGGAGTGCCCCAGACCGGGCATCATCG
This sequence comes from Meconema thalassinum, assembly GCA_946902985.2. NCBI lineage: Eukaryota > Metazoa > Arthropoda > Insecta > Orthoptera > Tettigoniidae > Meconema > Meconema thalassinum. The sequence goes on along the minus strand of OX336388.2, from coordinate 374,105,797 downwards.
GCTAACGATACCCGTCCTTCCCTGAAGCGCTTGGGCCACGCCTTGACCCTTGCAAGGGAGATGCAGTGTTCGCCGTACACTTTTGACATTCGGCGATGAATATCTGTTCCCCCTACACCTTTCGCTGTCAGAAACCGAACAACATCTCTTTGCTCTTCGTTTGACGCCTCCATGTCACTGTTTGCAATGCGACTGTCAGCATTGGACGATTGTTGTATGCTGCTGCTCGCTTTGTATCGTCACGTGACGTGCACGCGTGCCCTCTAGTGATGGGCTGTGAGCTTCCACGCTCTGGTTGGAACCACACCCCGTTACACACGCCACAATTAGCCGATGTCGTCACCGGTTTGCGCATTACAGCCTCCGGCTCGTTACTTTTTGAATGCACCTTATAATAACAATAAAAAAGGTGATGATCAACAGTAGACTATTGCTGACGAAAAAAATGTTATCGTCGTCAGCGTTCAGTACATCCGAGAAGGAAAGAAGGAAGGGTTGTGCTCTCGAGATCTGTCAATCAGTAATGCGTCATTTCACAAGGAAATGAATTTCGTTATTGGTTCTCTTCGCCTATCACTAACAGAAAACAATATGTTGCAATCGATAATGTAAAAGGATCTCAAATGAGAATTGACACAGGAGTACCTCAAGGTTCTGTCTTAGGACCAATTCTTTTCTTGGCCTATATTAATGATATAGTATTATTAGAATTGAAAGGCAAGCTTAAACTATTTGCAGATGATATTTTTATACTCTATCTGGGAACATCTGAACAGGAAATTATGCTAAATATTAATTATGATCTCAATAAGCTGGTGGATTGGTTGAGAGCACACAAAATGGTTATCAATATCACTAAAACAAAATATTTGTTCTTCCATAAACCATCATACAAGATTGAGACCACAAACATAGTCAACATAGCCAACAAAGAAATAGAAAGGGTTAAATCGGCAACATACTTAGGTATCACACTAGATAGTACACTAACCTGGGAAAATCATGTAGAAAATGTAAAACATAAAATCAGCCCTTTAATTGGTATTATTTTCAGATTAAGATATAGCTGTCTTACTAGCCAACAATTGAAAAATATATACTTTGCTCTGATACATTCACATCTAATGTACATGAATTTCATATGGGGATATTGTAAGAAGGAGCTGATAAAAGAACTTGAGATACTCCAGAAACGTGCTATAAAATCTATCTTTGGATTACCTTGGCTCACACCCTCAAATGAATTGTACTCAGGAACTAAAATTATGCCACTGCAAAAACAAATAGCTATGTCAGCAACAGTATTTGTATACAAATTAGAAAACAAATTGATACACACACACATCCATTTTACCCATGCAAATGACATTCATCACTATGCAACAAGAGGAGTAAATCAAATATTCACCAGCCATTCCCAATCCATTAAATTTGGAACTAAAGGAATTATGTCCTCTATAATAAAAGAATACAACTCGCTACCATTAGGCATAAGGGAAAGTTTCTCTATAAAAACAGTTAAGAGGAAAACAAAAGACTTCCTATTAAGGAATGAATAGCCAATGTACAATTGCCTTAAGCAATGCAATGTATCATACCGTATTATCTCTGTAAAGTTAGTCACTAGCAATCTAAGTTACTATTAAACTAAACAATAATGTTACAAAAATTATATATATGCCATGCTGTAACTATGTTACTTGATTGTCCCTAACACGAGCTCAGGCTCATTGGGACCTATGTAAATAAATAAATAAATAAAAATAAATAAATAAATAAATATCAGGGAGGCTTCAGGAAGGGCCGATCCTGTGCTGAACAGATCCTCAACCTGAAAACTGTACTTGCATACTCCAAATTGAGAAACCGCAAGGTGGTTGTCACCTTTGTTGATTTTAGGAAGGCCTACGACTCTGTTGATAGGGAAACACTTAATAGAATTCTCCAAGAACTAGGGTTAGACAACAAAACCCGCAAACTCATTCTAGAAACCTTGACCAATACCCATTCCAAGGTTAAATTTAGAGGCGAGGTCTCAGCAAGCTTCGAGATAAAAACAGGGGTGAGACAAGGGGATGGACTTTCTCCACTTCTTTTCAACTGTGTCCTTGAAAAGGTTGTGAGAGAATGGCGCAAGGAACTGACCAATATGGGTGTCCAGAGTGGGATATACCTGGGGCGTAGGAAGGAAGGACTGGTTGTAGATTGCCTGGCCTTTGCTGACGACATGGCACTTATTGCCGATTCTCTGGATACAGCAACAATGCAGGTCAATTGCCTCAGAAGACAGGCAGCCAAAGTGGGTCTTCAAGTGTCGCTGGAAAAAACAGAATTCTTCACCAACATCAAAGAAGCTAACAGAGAGATGCTACTAGAACAGGGAAAAATCAAGAGGATTGAGAAATTTAAGTATCTCGGCGAATGGATTGAACCCAACTTATCAGAAAGAGCATCATTATCCATGAGAGTCAACAAGCTGGAACTGGCTTATCGACTGACAAAGAACATCTACAACAAGAAATGCCTGTCACGCAACCTGAAACTGAAGCACTACACCTCAGTCATACGACCAGAAGCCCTGTATGCCATGGAGTGTCTCTCATTGAACCGAAGTGGTCTGATGGAGAAAATGGAAGTCAGAGAGAGGAGAATTCTCAGGAAGATCCTAGGTCCGGTAAAGGAAGATGAGGAATACCGTAGGCGGCACAATTCCGAGCTCTACGAACATATAGAAAGGCTCTCTGACTGTGCTAGGAAAAGGAGAGTAGCATTCTATGGTCACGTGGCAAGATTGCCTCCCAAAAGACTGACCAATAGGCTGTTCACTTTCTGGCAGAACAAGAAGGTTCGTACCACTTGGCTGACAGAAACTGAGAAAGACATTAATGAACTGGGAATATCAGATCTTCAAGACAGGCAATCTGTGAGACATGCCCTGAAGGAAGTCCATGGATTTCAGGAAAAACCCCGGAAGAAAGGTACCCCTTGGACAGATGAAAGGAAGGAGTTACACCGGCAGAAAATGCGACAACACTGGGCAAAGATCAAAGCTCAACAGTTGAACAAGCGTGGTCCAAAGTAGGCCCATTCGAAACAAGAAGAAGAAACAAATAAATACTGGTCCAATCCGTAAACACCTGCAAAACTGCTCCTTCATGGGCATGTTCTATGTCAGGTAACATTGTGTTGTGTTATGAAAGAGCAATACTCGAAGCAGTCGATGATAACATATGACATCACTGCTACCTCCGCCTAGAGTTAGCAACACTGTCGCCATAAGGCTCCACAGTCTTTTCTCAATGCTGGATGCTCTATAGGATTGGACACAAGGTGATTATATTTGTTCCACTGCAGGTGTCATTGCTGTCAATGTGTTCAGCTGGATCTGCAATTCAATACTCTTACGAGCATAATGATTGTGAATAGTACCAAAGTGTTGCTTTTGCTATTTACAAAGTCAAAAAATAGAAGGGATAGCTTCTACGAACCCTTATGGCCTTTCTAAGGGGGTGAAAGTGACATCTATGGGAGAACAATAATTTAATAATATCTGCTAAAGACATTGCAATAATCATTGCACCATGATCAGGAGTTTTTACACTTAGGCCATGGCCCTCTTCTCGGAACACCAAATGGCATAATAATAATAAATATCATTGCAGTCAAAGAAAGTACTTGGCCTAAATGGTGTTCTGTGACTCTTGTACTCTGTGATGGCTATGGGCAGGCCCAAGCCGAAAGTATACCGATTCGTAATCAATCCATTTGCCCTGTATGGTGGTGATTTCTGGCCTTCTACAAACGAAGTAGAACAACAGTTTGCCATCATGGAAACAAAGATGCTAGGGGGACATCTGAACTAACACTGCACGATCATGCAACAAAGATGTTGTTTGTAGGCACCAATTGTAGATAAAATGAGAGAATGCTGTCTATGTTGGTATGGGCATGTTCTTCGGGCAGAAGCAACATTGGTGGCGAAGACTGGTTTTAGTTTACAAGTAGATGGAAAATAGGCAGAAGCATGATCAAGACAGCAATGGCTTGACACACTGTATGATGATCTCGGCTCAGGCCTGCACCCTGATCAGGCAGAAGATCATGTGAAGCGGAGACAGAGAGCGAAAACAGACGAACCCGCCAGTACATGGGCAAATACTGAGGAAAAGAACTACAGAGAAAGAATCTTCAGTAAAATTCATGAATTCCTTCCATAGAAATAATACTCATTACTGAAACAAGGAAGTGCACTGTCACCGTTACTTTTTATTGTGGTGATGGATGACATAATGACCCGAGTGGCACAAGTAATTGGGGAAGGAAAGATGAAAGCAATGGTGTTTCCAGATGATTTGATGATTTGGGGAAACAAGGAGCAGGAAGTACAGGAGCAGTTGGACGTGTGGGAAGGAATAATACAATGATATGGGATGAAATTTAGCATAAATAAGAGTGAGATGGTGATCACAACAAGGATGAAGGAAAGAACCACAATGGGAATAACAATTGGTGAGGAACAGCTGAAGAAAGTGGAGAGTTTCAAGTATCTGGGAAGCCTGATACAAGATAATGGATGAAACGATAGAGAAATAAATGAGCGGGGGAGACAAGCAGAAGCATTCTGGAGGAGTGTGAGAAGCATGATATGGAGCAAGGATGTCCCTCAGAACAGCTAGAAGGTCATATATCGGACGTACTATGTCCCTATCCTGACGTACACCTCGGAGACCTGGGTTATGAAAGGAAGGGAGAAGAGTATAATACAGACCAGTGAGATGAGGTTCTTGAGAAGCAGTATTGGAGCTACAAAGATAAGAAATGAGACAACCAGAGAATGAATGAAGGAGGAACCATTACAGGATGGTATAGAGAAATCTAGACTTAGATGGTATGGACATGTAAAACGAATGGAGGAGAAGAGGATACCCAGGAGGATACACGAGACGAAGTGGAAAGGAAAGAGACCGAGAGACAGGTGGCTGAAGGGGGTGGAAGAAAGCGTGAAGAAGAGAGGAGAAGACTGGACAAGGGTGGAGGCTGAGAGATGGTGGGAAGACAGAAGACGTTGGAGAGGCTTGTGTTCCGAACAGACCCGGCCAGTGGCTGGAAACTGTGCAAGATGATGATGATGATGATGACTGTATGCACAGTGTATACGAGCTTAAGTCCGTGTAGTCTCAGTTCTATGCTTATATAGAGGAAGTCAGCAGTTATTTACGGCAATGTGATCAGATGTGATTCTGCGTTCCATCAGACAGCTTCATACTGATAATTTCACCAAGTTTTAGTCAACATTTCTGGTATTCAAAGCATCAGTATTGTGCTGATATGCACTACAAACTGTTTTGAACTTCAGTCTGTTTTGATCTCATTTTCTCTGTTAGATCATTCCTACTGAAATAATTTTCATCTCTAATATCTGTTGATGGCTTATAATCATGTGCCATTGTACTTTTCTTCTATTTTGGCTCCTTACATGTAAATATAGACAGTCAACATTATTAGATGTAGTTCAATACATTTTTTTTAGGTTTATGAAGTATTTAGTGCCTTAAAACAAAATTCCATTTTTGAAAAACTTCATTTTAGAATTTTTCATTCAGTTCTTATTTTTATTCACTCATTCAACGAAGGGACTTCTCATTTATTTTTTCTTATGTTAAGTCCCTTTTACTTAAACATGGACCATCAATAATCATCTATATGAGGCTGTAAATTTGGGCTAATGATGCAGGTGATAAGCTCCCGTAACTCAAATATCTTACCAGTTTTACCTCCTGAGTCTGAGTGTACCCCATTCAAGCCCTCAGACCAGAATTAAATTTCTTGACCGAACCTGGAATTGAACCTGGTTAACAGCCAAGCATAGTTAGTTATTGTTGTTTTAAGGGGCGGATCTACAAGGTCATCTGACCCTAACAGCCAAGAATGCCAGCCGCTACACGAGGAGGTGGACGATAACGTATTAGCAACACGTATCGTGAAACTCGATATAACTTGTCGGCAGAGTAACATTCTGGGCACTGTCACTCAGTTTTCCTAGTTCTGTTTGTACCTGCTGCTGCTCAAAGTAAAGCAATACAGTTGGTTCCTAGGTCACTTTCTGGCTGTTTGGGTGTGTATCAAGTGGAATTTCAAGGCCTTGATTGTTTGTCACTTTCTAATTCTATTCACTGAATATGCATGTTAACTTGTTTGTGATATTTTTTTTTCAGTTGTAATTTATGTTCAGTTGTGTCATGTTTCTTGTAGTGGACATATATTAATTGAGATTGCATTGATTGTTATTTATTTTGGATGGTAGAGTCTTGATACTTCTGAGTGTCAATATTCCCATTAATTAAAGCTGGTAAAATTGAATAATAATAATAATGATAATAAGCAATCAGATTAACCTCTTAACTGGGTATTTTTGAGCGCTTGGTGTAACCTGCCCTGTGTGCTATTTCCAGCCAATTGTTACGACAGTATAGGCGGAAAGGTCAGCGGGAATATTAGCAATAATAATGTTGTGTTATAGTATAATAAAGAAATTTCAATGTATTAAGTATAATTCAAGAGACATTTTGACCATTATTACAGTAACTACAAGGTCATTTACCTGATTAGAACTTAAGAGTTTTGTCCGTATGACCTAATAAACTGTTCATTTCCGCACATTGAGAATTGCAAATAAAACGTATCAAATGCTATCGAGATCAAACGTGTAGGTTTGCTTTCATTGATTGTCTTGTATTGCTCTCCGCATAAAGCGAAAACAAATACATGACCAAAACAGAAAGCAGAAAGCAGAATTCAAAAACAAAAGCAAAAGCGAAAAACAAACACAAAACCAAAAAAAAACAACAAAAAAAGCAAAGCAAAATGCAAAAAAAAAAAAAAAACGAACACAAAATCAAAAACAAAAAAGCAAAAATTAAAAATCAAAAACAAAAGCAAATACAGAAAATAAACACAAAAACCACAAAGCAAAAAAATAATTCAAAAACAAAAGGAAAAGCAGAACATAAACACAAATTCAAAAACAAAAAACAAAAAAGCAAAAATCAAAAACTAAAGCAAATACAGAAAACAAACACAAAAACAAAAATTCAAAGAAAAAAAGCAGAAAACGAACATAAAATCAAAAACAAAAAACAAGAGAAGCAAAATTCAAAAACAAAAGCAAATACAGAAAACAAACACAAAAACAAAAAACACAAAGCAAAAACAAATGAAAAAGAACACAAAACAAAAACAAAAGCAAATACAGAAAACGAACACAAAAACAAAAATAACACAAAGCAAAAACAATAATTTATAAAAAAAAAAGAAAAAGCAGAAAATGAACACAAAATCAAATACAAAAACAAACAAAAAAAACAAGTAGTTCCGTGAAGAACTATACAGCCTATTTTCATATATCCTACTTATATTAATTGCCACTATCAACATACACAATTTCAGTTTGATTGCTGTAATAGATTCGTAGATATTGAGAACCGACTAAATATTTCGGATGGTCGCCATGTTGGATTTTATATATGTAGGTCCTAGAGTTATGTACTGTTACATGCAGATTATTGTGAACGTGTAGTATTCAAACTTCAATCGCATAATTAGGACACAAGAAAAATCAAGGAGATTTAAAATTTTTTCACAGCTGCCATCTTGAGGTTATGGAAACAATTGAAATAAATTAGATGCCAGTGGATTAACATTCGGATAAAGATTTACTGTACCAAGTTTCACTGCACGCGGATGGTTAAATTGCGAGAAACGTCCATGTGAATATTTATAATTCGCGTCACCGCCATGTTGGATTTGTGATCACCGGGTTATTTAAAGTCCTATAGGTGAACTTAAGTTCATAGCCCCTATGAACATTAAAAAAAGCAGTTTGATTGCTAAAATAGATTCGTAGATATTCAGTATCGTCTAAATATTTCGGATGTTCGCCATGTTGGATTGTTAAATGTATAGGCCATAGAGTCATGTGCCATTAAAGGAAAATTATTGCGTAGGTTCATTATTCAAACTTTCACTTCGATCGCATGACTACATCACAAGAAATAAAAACTTAATTTTAAAATTCGCACTGCCGCCATCTTGAGGTTATGTAAACAATTGAACTAAATTAGATACCAGTGGATTACAATGTGTATAAATATTTCCTGTACCAGGGTTCAGTGCGCTTGGAACATTAAATCGCGAGAAAGGTCTATTTAAAATGTTCAAATTCGCTTGGCCGCCATGTTCGTTTTGTAGTTAACCGGTTTTTGAAAATCTTATAGATGGACTTCCAGTAGTGCCCTTTATCTCCGTACAAAATTTTATGGAGATACCGCTAATAGTTTCAGAGATATAGAATGCCAGTGAAATATTTCGCACATCCGCCATCTTGTGATTATGTAAACAATTGAACGAAGTTAGATGTCGGTGCATTACAATGTATATAAACATACACTGTACCAAGTTTCATTGCGTTTGGTTGGTCAAATCGCGAGAAATGTCTATTTAAAAGTCGCAAATTCGCTTGGCCGCCATGTTGGTTTTGTAGTTACCAGGTTTTCAAAAGTCACATAAGTGAACTTATAGTAGTTCCCTCTATCACCATAGAAAATGTCAGGGTAATATCGGTAATAGTTTCGGAGTTATTGAATGCTGGTGAAATATTTCGCACAGCCGCCATGTTGGATTGGTGAGTCGTAACAAAATTTGAAGGGCACGGTCGAGGTCGCCGGGAATAGTGCTATGAACTTTCCGAGTTTCATTGAAATCGCTCCTGCCGTTTAGATTTTATTAGGGGGGGACACACACACGAATCACACACACACACACACACACACACACGCACACACACACGGACAAAAGGTGATCTCATAAGCCTATTTTTTCAAAATTGAAAATAGGCTAAAAAACAAGATACAGGAGGCAGGAAATGTAGTAACTGCTGCCAACCTGCTGCCAAAACATCAATTTTCTTGAAGACATTTGCCATGCAGTTGAAACTCGACACGCCCAGGAGGCGTTAGCGGTAAAAGATGGAGTACATACAGTATATATTCGTCATGCCCATTAAATTATAACATTTAACATACGAATATATACGTCATACCCAGCTGCCAACAGTAGTTCAAAGTAACCCTGACAGACATCTTAATCTTTGCTCAGAAAGAGCATAGCAAAAGATACTAGTAAAGCAATCTATTTGATTTGTTTTCTATAATACATGTACTGTATTTTAACAATAAATTAACATACCATAAGTTCATTTTTAATTTAAATAGTGTGTATTGTAATAAAACTAAATGTTATGTTCATTATTTTTGGTATAACTTGTTAATTGTCATTTAAAATTCTTTTTATGAAATTTCTTAACTCCAGAGGTTTTCTCTAATTTGAGTTAATCTTGGATCCGTCCACTTATAATTATCAAGACTTTACTGCATTTGCAATGCAAGTTCAACTGTTTGATTGTTAAGTCTTAGTTATAATTTCTTTACAGCTCTTTACAGTTGTGCACTGTTGCTTTCCTCTACCCTTTGTTTTACTACTTAGAAAGAAAGAAAGAAAGAAAGACAGATAGAAAGAAAGATGGAAAGAAAGAAAGAAAGAAAGAAAGAAAGAAAGAGAAGGAGAAAAAAAGTCTGAAGTGATATTAGGAGGAAAAGATCAGAATGCTTCTACTTTTCTTGTGAATTAGAATTTTCTCATAATTCTTATACTATCACATTTCTCCTGCGAGGGAAGTACTACCCTACCAGGGAATTGTTACCGCTAGACGTAGAGCAGGCTTGTAGTGTATACATTACGTCATCTCTTCTAGCTATGGCTGCAGCGAGCGGTTGCGGAGCAAGAGGGGAATGCATGTACAGTCATACAATGAGAACATACCGCACAGCGCTCGACCCAGCATGAATCATGCGCACAAATGACATGCGAAGAGGTTTCGCTGGCGACGACTGCAAGCCTATTGCAGGCGTGTGGCTGGGCGGAGCACATTAGTTCCGATTTCCGCCACCGGTAACAATTTGCTGGTAGGGTAGTAAGCAAAGTTGGCATACGAAATACCCAATAATATGTATATGTGTAGTTTCTTCAATAACAAGCACAGCTAGTAGGGACTAATGTTTCGCAACTCCTTTTGTAGGGCATAATTGACGTCCAAAGTGAAACTTTCAATTGTTGCAACCGCAAAAATACACATGAAATGGCTCTGCATACATGTGTTGGTGTGGCGCGATCGGTAGAGCACCCGACAGTCAGCCGCTTGATCCGGGTTCGACCCCACCTCGTTTTTATTTTTTGTTTAGTTTCGTTTGTCTTTATTTGGTTCTTCTTTTTGTCCTTTTTGTTGTTTTTGTTTCCTTTTTTTATTTTGGTTTGTCACCAGGTACAGTCTTATAACTTACAAACAAGGAAATGAAAGTATGCTAATACAGTAATTACTAATTATAAACCACACATTAGAAAAACATGTCAAAATACAGTAAATCATATAACCAATTCATTTTCTTAGGAAAATATGTAAGATTAGAGTATAATTGGCAATGTACAGTATTCATTCACATTTGAGTACTGCAAGGAATGTGCAAAATTTACAGTAACTTTCAATATTACATGATTCGCTGTTTATTTTTTACTTTATTTCTATTTTAGTAAATTTAATGAATGATTTTCTTTCTTTCCTCCTTTCTTTCTTTCCTACTTTCTTTCTTTCCTACTTTCTTTCTTTCTTTCTTTCTTTCTTTCTTTCGTTCTTTCTTTCTTTTAACCTTTGAAGACCTGTGTCCTCATTTTGATTAAAGAACTCTCATTAAGTACAAATGATATGAATTCAATCATGTTGAATTTGGATTTGTATTGAAATATAAATATTCAGTTATGCCATATAAAAAAGTAAGAAAAGGTCCATCCAGCCAGTATACAAATTTAAAATTGATTTAAAGTTTTTTTTTCTTTTCAATAGTCTTCAAATATGTTATTACACATGCTGCTTTTTGAAAGGATTTCTCATCTATTGATTTCAATCACTCCTTTTAAGTGTTGCAATTCATGATTATCTTCATTCCAAGTTTCCAGCTTCCTGGGTCGGGTTGTGAATTAAAGACCACCATCGTTGCCTGTCTCTCCACCACTCCTCTCCTATTTTAAATACAGTAGAGCGTCGTTTATCCGGACTAATTGGGACCGAAAGTGCTCCGGATAACGAGTTTTCCAGATAATCAAACATGCGTTTATTTCATAGGAAAAAACATGCACATGTACATTATGGTAATAACCACCAAGCTTCTCATTTAGCTGCAACTCTTCCTCAGATAACAAAGTTCCAGAAATCGGATCTCCCTTACTTGTCTGAATAAACCATAAGTACATCACTTCTTGCAATTTTTTTCCCAATTATAGAGTAAACAAACGGAAGGTGACATAAGAGACAACAATTGAAAACGAGAACCAACTCACTACTGTAGTAAGCGCGCGCTGCTCCGTCTTTCTTTTTTTTTTTCTCGCCCGGATAATGACGTTCCGGTTGTTTGACGTCCGGATAAACGACGTTCCACTGGACATCTTCAGGTTTTCTTCCCCTCTTCTGTATGCACTCCCAGACTGTATCCATCCATCTCTTTCAGGGTCTTCCTCGTGGTCTCATCCCTGTCATCTTTTCAGAAAAAGGTTTCTTTGGTACTCTCTCCTCTCCCATCCTCATCATGTGACCACACCATTTTAACTTTGTTGTTTCTATCCTTTCCTGCAGGTTCAAGATTCCTGTCCCTTTTCTTATCTCTTCATTTCTAACTCTATCTCTTCTGGTCTTGCCCTCTACGCCTCTTAGAAATTTCATCTCCGCTGCTTGTATTTTACTCTCCTCTCTTTTTTTAGTTGTCCATGTTCCAGCTTAAGTGTTGCAATTGTATTTTAATATTCATTTAATTATCATCATTCATAATTTTTAAACAGTTGCAGTGACTTAGTCGAAGCCTCCGTGGCTTAGGCGGCAGCACGCCGGACTCTCACCGCTGGGTCCGCGGTTCAAATCCCGGTTAGTCCATGTGAGATTTGAGTTGGACAAAGCGGAGGCAGACAAGTTTTTCACCGGATTCTCCGGTTTTCCCTGTCACAAATTTCATTCCAGCAACACTCTCCACTGTCATTTCATTTTATCTGTCATTCATTTAATCATTGCCCCAGGGGAGTGCGACAGACTTCGGCAACCGGCACAGTTCATATCCTCGCCGCTAGATGGGGGCTTCATTCATTCCATTCCCTCACCCGGTCGGTCGACTGGAAGCAGGCTGTGGATTTTCATTTTCATTTTTCAGTGACTGAGTCATTATCATACTAAATGTTTTTGCTGATGAAGTATGTATAACAATCTGAAACATTTACGATAAACATCTTCTTGACATTTTAAATGTGTATATTGAGTGGGAGGATCTTTAATTGTCTTTTTATAAGCTATAAGTTAATTTAATATTTCCTAGAACGTGCCATAAAATACAAAATATGCTGACCGGAAGTTTCAGGTTTCAACATTCTTCTGCTAATGATAAAAACCAAAAACATATGAAGCCTGTAGAGAAAAGGTACTCTGTTACATACGGTATGCAAGGCATTTTTAAAAATCTTCATTCAGAGTGATTAATACTATACTGGCAAAGTTTTCTTCTTCATTTCCCGTTTCCAGTTCCCTGGGTTGGGTTGCGAATCAAGGACCTCCACAGTTGTCTATCCCTCCACCATTCATTTCCTTCTTTCAATACTTCTTTTTCTCTTACTCCTCTTTTCTCTATGCTTTCCTTCACCGTATCTATCCACCTCTTTCTGGGCCTTCCTCGTGGTCTTCTTCCTGGCATTTTCTCCATAAATATTCTTTTTGGTACTCTATATTCTTCCATTCTCATCATGTCTGTACCACTTCAGCTTGCTGGTTTCTATCTTGTCTTTCAGTTTTGGGAACCCAGTTCTCTCCCTAATGTCCACATTTCTGATTTTATCCCTCTGCATCTTCCCAAGTATTCCTCTAAGAAACTTCATCTCGGCTGCTTGGATTCGGCTTTCATCGCGTTTTGTTCTGGTCCAAGTAACTGCTGCATATGTCAAAATTGGTGTGTAATACATTGAGAATAGAACTTTCTTGCATTTCTCTGGGACTTCCTGGTTCCATACTAAACCTCTCACACACTGGTAAAACCCATTAGCTTGTTGGATTCTCTTTCCAATTTCTTCATTTATTGAACCATCTTCTGTGAGTATGCTCCCCAAATACTTAAAGCCTTTTACCATTTCCAATGGATTTCCATTGACTTCAATATTCTGTCTTCCTTCTCTCTTGTTTCTTGTCATCACTACAGTCTTACTCTTCTCCACACTTATTTTCATTCCATATTTCTCTATCTCTTGATTCCATACAGTGACTTGATCTTGCAAAGTAATACCAGAAAATGTCAGCAATCTCCTTTGTTTTTTCTCACTTTTAATTAGTAAGTTTATGTATTATTTGTTCACTTCATTCGAATATACGGTATCATAAACTTTGGGGTCCCATCATGAGGTGTGTTTCAGTGAATAAATATTGTGTGGAATTTTGTTTTGCTGGTGTAAATATTATAATAGTTTATGTAGCAGATCTTAGAAGTTTCTTTACTTTGAATGAGAAACATGTGATTCATATGTTGTGCCTATGTATAGGAGGGAATGGCTGATCACATAAACCAAGACCTACGAGAACAGAGCAAAACCTCCATTAGTAATGACACATCAAAGCAGTCAGTAGAGAAACCTCGATATTCTTCTAGTGAAGAAAGTGACGACGACGAAGAGGATGTTAGAGATTTAGAAGGTCGCATTCGTACAAAAAAGGGTCAAGAGGTCAGTTTTAGTGGCCAGTAGCCTAAAACCCAAAGCCCTCTGTCATAGGTTTCCTTCAGTACTGTACCCATTAACCTTAGTTCAGCTGTTAATTTCACCTTTCTGTTAATGTTGCATGTTATTTCTTGATTACATTACCTTTATAGTTTGAATTATTGCTTTGTTATTATTTTTTGGCCAGTGATGACCTGAAATGTATGTTATGTTCAATTCATTCAGTTGAGAAAGAAGTCTTCTGGTATCCTATATTCTTGTTTTGGTTTACTGTGATTGTATAGATAATGCTGTAGATGTGATTCCCTCAAAATACAGGTAAAGAGATCTAGAGAGCTTCCTCCATTGTAAATAAACTACTGAGAACTTGGAATAAATATATTTAGCTGTCTCCTCAATATTAAAAAAAAATGTACCAGTATATTATTATTGTAAGGTTGCAAAGCTACGACTATTTGAAAATTAGTTGTAAAATTAATACATCAGTAAATTATCCCTATTTATGGCATAACATTTTACAGGTAGTTGAGGATTAGAGATATGTAAATATTGAGCTATTTATTTTCCCTGGACAGCTTACTTGCTCCTCTAATAAAATTCATACGACGAACCATAAAGAAACATCTTACTAGCTCCAGTGGCGTACCGACAGGGTTTAAACCCCCCCCCCCCTCGCTCCAGAGACATTTCTTTACTTGAATCTTTACATTGTCTCGTCTATCACCTGTTTTATGCTAGCGCTAGTGAGGCGTCTTAACTCCTGTATATATTTTAAAGGTGAACACGTTCGTCACTTGGTAATTGCCCTACATTCTACTCGCAGCGAGACTCCTCCTTCAGCGTTGGAGCAAGCCATGACTCAGTTTTACTGTTGAAGTGTGCGATCGGTAACCTTTCTCACGTCGCTTCGGGTTGCTTTAGTTGTGTGTCCGATTCGTCAAAGATAATTCAGTACATGAGGAGTTTCTGCAATTTATTCCAATTAATGATACAGATAAAGTCATCAAGATAAGCAGATTTTGAGAGTCAACAGTTATGGCAGTAGGAACACGGAGAGCAAATCATTATTTTTCTCTCACATAATATCAATATTTTAAGCAACAACGTAACTATGGTCATGATGATACAACTGCATCGTTTCAGTTTTAATATTTAGTTACTGTTTTACATATTTTTTAATAATTTTTTCATTTTTTTATTGCGTTGAAAAAATAATGCAAAGAGAACGGGTTATTTAATTATTGTTTTTTTATGTATATTAATCGAAATATCATTTTAATTATGATGATGACTATTGTTTTAAGGGGCAGAACAGCAAGGTCATCTTCTCCTTTAATAACGTACACAATTACCCGCCCCCAGAAGGAAATCCTGCGTACGCCACTGACTAGCTCCAGTAGTCTGTACAGTACCTTTAGGGGTTTCCCAGTGGATAAGTTTAATTTAAGCTGATAAACTTTCTTTACAGTCTGATGATCCCCGTGTATTTATATTGTAGATCTCAAGAGCAAGTGCCGGCAATGTGAAGAGGACCCAGGAGGAGATTGAGGCCGACCCCGAAGAGGAAGATGATTATGGCTACACAGCAAGTAAGTTTTTATTTCCTGTTTCTTGAATGCTTATTTATAATTTTTTGTTGAGCAATTCCCTTAGATTTATAATTCATCCTTTTGAATTCATTCATCCCCTGTGATTCAGTGTCGGATCAAAATATTTTGCCCCCTGCATCCAATAGAAACTATTGTACAGCAAAAACTATACCATACTATCTATTTAAATTGAAAGAATTTTTAAAAGATAGTCTTCAACTCATATGTTTATGTCACACTAAAATGTTTATATTTACATCTGGCAAACAATGTAATACTGCCACAGACGTTTCTTAAACTAAATTTATATGGAATTTATCTGTTAGTTTGTGATTTCTCTCAAAATGCTACCAAGAAAACAAAGTCACATGTACATGTGTCCTCCCTGCATCAAACATAAATTATGTGTAGATTTTATTGTCAAAGAGAATTTTTTTTCATTCTTGTGCCAATGTAAGAAAATCTTTCCAGTTCAATTTGTAAAGCATCTACCAAGGACCAATTTATGGTTCGATAATGGAAACATATTAACCAACTATTAACATAGGCACTTAAATTAATTGAACAAATTATCAATCAAGTGTTGCCAACCTATTGTAAAAAGTCTTTAAAAATTACTCAAATTCATTTGATGGTATAATTACAAAGCTAGGGGTGCATTGGTCCCTGTGTTGCAGAATTTGTGTTTTATAGATCCAGCCCTGATGTGATGTTTTCTTTCTTAACCCGGGAGGGGTCGCGTCAAAATAGTTTCGTGATGGGTCGCTCACGGTCATTATGACCGGGGTGTATAAAATACAATTTTTTGTTGCAAAACACATATTATTATTATGGAAAAAAATATCCATGAAACTAAATACGGTACCAGGTTTTGTACCGAAACACATTGTACTGTATTAATGAAAAAAAAAATCAATGAAACCCACTTAATCTATTGATTTATTCATCCTCGGAATTATCCTGGGCTGCATAAGGATTAGTGCATTCCACCCAGGTAACACATGCAAGTTCCTTACGAAACATCTTCCAGATCCACCAATCGGTTGAACTAGCCTTGAAAATACAGCAAGTCTAGAATTATCAACGGAAAACGGTCCCTGAGGCTGCTTACCAGCGTACACTTCCATGAACATTGTGTGAAACAAAGCTCTCCACTAACTGACTGGGAATGAAAGTGGGAACAGCAAACGCAGACACGTGCAGTTGATGAGTCCATTGAAAGGTATAGGAGGGGAGGAAGCTTTACGCCGTGAAATTATTTCGGAGGAGTAAAAAATGTATGCACCCGGTCTAAAAGACCGTGACGTGACCCCTCGCGGGTTATTTGCATAAAAAATACAACCCGTATCTACAGACATCCAAGGCTAATTTAATATCTTGGTGTAGATAAATGTTGCTACATTCGAGTATGACCCATCAATTATTGGCATTAGATTGCTTGACTTTCAATTGGTGGCAGGATATGGTGGAACAACATGTGTGATGTATAGTTGGTAAGTTTTGCTGTGAGAAGAAAGAGTGTACTATTTGAATAGCTAATTAACATGAAGTTCTTCTGTGTGAAGCTAGCTGGCACTTAATCTTCTATCTGATGCTTTAGATAATAAATCCTCTCGGGCTTAGATATTCAAGTGGGACAATGTGTTTAATACTATTATTTTGTTTTTATTGCTTGGGTATGAGAGGAACCATATTACTGAATCTTCCAGTGCCATTGCAGCCCTAACACTCCATTGAAGATATTCTAAAGAATCCTGTATATAAACACGCAAATATTTGTGACATAAGCATTATAGTATCCCCCTTGCCTTTACTCTTTGTAAATCTGATAACTTATATTTTATAATCCCTTTGAATTGATTGTCATGTGCTCTCAGATTATTAAAATTATTTTGTACCCAGTCCTCCATTTAATGTGTAGTTTCCAGTTTGTAGTGTGAGAGCATATTGAGTTAACATAGCAGAATTTCAAGAAGATTTAAGGAATATATTGCATAAATTTTATTCGGGAGTAACTATGACCCCCAATCCCTCGAACGATGGCAAGAATTATTAACCTTTGTTATTGTGTAAAACTCGTTTAGACCTTTCAAACAACCCTATCATTTATTTATTAATGTAAAAAAATAAAGGATCCCCTTTGCCTCAGATCTCTTATATTTGTGTCATAAGGGGCAGTGTCCTTCTTCAAATACTTGGGCACGAACAATGTGATTCCAAACAAGAAATAAAATCTAGAATTGAACAGGCCAGGAAA
Source organism: Meconema thalassinum (assembly GCA_946902985.2). NCBI lineage: Eukaryota > Metazoa > Arthropoda > Insecta > Orthoptera > Tettigoniidae > Meconema > Meconema thalassinum. The sequence goes on along the minus strand of OX336388.2, from coordinate 374,088,106 downwards.
CAATTCTTTACCTTGCGGAAATTCTTTGTACGATCAGATCTCAGTCTACAGTTGCGAATCCGCATGATCCGTTGTTACATATTTTCTGTTCTTCTATATGGTTGCGAATGCTGGACCATGGGTCCTTCAAAAACAAATTGATGCCATTGAAATGTATCTATATCGTCGTCTCCTTACGCATAACTTGGATATTGAAAATTTCAAATGTCGAGGTCCTACATCGGATGAAAAAGCAAAAAGAACTGCTACATGTTATAAAGCAAAGAAAGACACAATACCTAGGTCACATCATGCGAAACGAGAGGTACCAATTATTACAGCTAATTATTGAAGGAAAGATACAAAGAAAAAGATCCGTTGGGAGACGCAGAAATTCATGGTTGAAGGACGTTAGAAGGTGGCACCGGTGTACATCGGAGGAAGCATTTCATACTGCAATTTCAAGGTCAGAGCTGGCTACGTGGATCGCCAACCTTCGTTTGGAGACGGCGTTTTAATAAGAAGAAGGGGCAGATGACCACACTGTTTTGCCACAAAAAAGAACAACAATCATCATCATCATATTTGTGTCATTCATCAATAAATTTACACACTACGTCCTCTTGCTGCTCTTAGAATGTTGCCATTGATCCTGTGATTTCAAGATACAGAGGTGTGTAAATTATTAGAATTTTCCAAAATTTCATTTTACTTTTCATGACTTGGGAATATTCAATAATAATTTTCTTGACTTAATGCAGTAAAAGTCTTTTGCAAGGCACTGAAATTATTTCAAATGTTTAACCAATAGTCTAAACTACATTTTCTTTTAAGAAACTGATGGTAAAATGTTTTTTAGAATTAAGCCTTGTTAATGCAGAAGAACTGGATGAAGAAAGGGAACAAGAAGGAACAATGGAGGAAGAAGAAGAACAAGAAAAGGAGATATCTATGCTAGAAATAGAGGAAGCCATAAAGAAGATGAAGAGTGGCAAAGCACCTGGAGTGGATGAGGTGACCACAGAAATGATAAAAGCAGCAGGACCAGTAGGGTTGCAGTGGCTGTATAGATTATTTAGAATAATTTGGAAGAAGAAAGAGATCCCAGAAGAATGGGGAAAGGGTTTAATTATCCCACTTTTTAAGAAAGGTGACAAAAAGGAATGTAACAATTACAGAGGGATCACCCTTATTGCCCATGTAGCCAAGATCTTTGAGAGAGTATTGGAAGGTAGACTGAGGAGGCAGACAGATGGAGAGATGGAAGAAGAACAGTATGGTTTTAGGAGAGACAGATCAACTTTTGATCTAATCTTTACACTAAGGCATATGATGGAGAAAAGATGGGAGTTTGGAAAAGACATGGTGATGACTTTTATTGATATTGAGAAAGCTTATGACAGTGTGCCTAGACAGGTGGTGTGGGATGTATTAAGAAAAAGGCATGTTAACAGTGCAGAAGTGCAAATGGTGAAAGCTATGTACAAATATTGTGTCAGTAGCGTAAAGACCACTATAGGAGAAACAGAATGGTTCAAGGTGGAAACGGGTCTCCGTCAAGGAAGTGTATTTTCCCCCTTACTATTCATCATAGTCATGGATGAAATCCACAAGAATGTTAAACAGAGATTTGGACAAGAGGCAATAAAAGCCATGCTGTTTGCAGATGATATAGTGATATGGGGTGAGGATGAAAAGGAAGTACAAAAACAAGTAGATGTATGGAACCAAGAGATTGAGAAGTTTGGGATGAAAGTTAGCATAGAGAAGAGCAAGACAATGGTAATGTCAAGGGGAAGTAAGGAGGGAAGAGGAAAGATAGAAGTGAACGGAAAAATTCTAGAAGTGGTGAAAAGTTTCAAGTACTTGGGAAGTGTGATCACAGAAGATGGAAAGATTACTGAGGAAATTGGAAAGAGAATACAACAAGCAAACAGCTTCTACCAGAGTGTTAGGGGTATTCTGTGGAACCAAGATGTCCCAAAGAAATGTAAGCAGGTATTATATTCAACCTATTATGGACCCGTACTAACATATGCAGCTGGAGCATGGACCACTACAAAAAGAGAGGAGAGTAGAATACAAGCAGCGGAGATGAAATTCCTAAGAGGTATAGAAGGGAAGACCAGAAGAGATAAAATCAGAAACGAGGAGATAAGAAGGAGGACAGGAATCTTGAAGCTGCAGGACAGGATAGAAACAACCAAGTTAAAATGGTATGGACATATGATGAGAATGGGAGAGGAGAGAGTGCCAAAGAAAGCTTTTCTGGAAAAGGTTTCGGGGAAGAGACCGCGCGGAAGGCCCCGAAAGAGATGGGCAGATACAGTGTGGGAGTGCGTGGAGAAGAAGGGAGGAAAACCTGAAGATGTACTTAAAGGGGGAGAGGAGTGGTGGAGAGACAGGCAACGTTGGAGGTCCTTGATTCACAACCCGACCCAGGAAGCTGGAAACGGGAAATGAAGAAGAAGAAGAATGCAGAATGTCACATGTTTTGTTTGGATTGCTATATTCTAGATTTCATGTGAATTTTGAGCAAAGGAATTCCAAGTCTTTTATTACTGGTGGTCTGCTCTTGGACTATTCAAAGATTCATGAACCATGGATGAAATCACGCAATTTAGAGGGTACATTCCAAAGTCAATGATAAAAGAGAAGACGGACCCAGCTTAGGTATTCCTCAGAATCTCCCACTCCAAAAATTTACAGATGCATTTTCTTATGTGAAAAGTGGTAAGTGTTATACAGAAGCTACTATATCCCGATACTGACCTATGCATCAGAAACATGGATAATGAAGAATACGGACATAAGCAGAATACAGGCAAGTGAAATGAAGTTCCTGCGAAGTAGGATCGGAGTAACAAGAAGAGACAGGGTGAGGAATGAAAAGGTCAAGGAAATAGTGAAAGAGAAGCCCTTGCAAGGTAGGATTGAGACATCAAGACTGAAATGGTGTGGGCACTTAAAGAGAATGGTAGAGAAGAAGATTCCCAAGAGCATGCATGAGATGCAGATGCAGAAGAAACGACCAAGGAGAAGACCAAGAGATAGATGGCTGAAAGGAGTGGAGGAATGTGTCAAGAAGAGAGGCAAGGACTGGACCAGAGTGACAGCGGTGAGGTGGTGGGAAGAAAGGACTAAGTGGCGAGGCTTATGTTCCAAACAGACCCAGCCTGGGGCTCGAAACTGTACAAGATGATGATGATGATGTAATATACTCATTTCCAAATTTTGATCATTTTAAGAACATTGGAAAGTTTATGAATTTAGTGGTCAAAATAATTAATGACCTCCCTGTGCCCCTAGATTTTCTATATTTTTGTTAAGATATATCATCATCATCATTGGTTCGCAGTCCTAAGACTGGTCAGTTGCCATAAAAACATGTCCAGATCGTCCTGTCATTTGCCGCTTCCTTCATTGAATTATAATTCTGTGCTTGGGTGTTGTTTAGAATTTGTTTAACCCTTCGCTAGTGACGTGAATTTTACTCTCAACTTTAGTGACTTTGGTGCAGTAGATCGGCCTTAAATAATTCCATACTTTTCATTGTTTTGAAAGTATATTTTTAAGGAAGGGTATAATACATAAGTATTTTATTATCTTAACCTTTTTTTTAAATTCACTTATGTAATCTATAAGCAATAATAAGGAGAAATTATAAATGAGTTATGAAAAGTGACATTAGCGAAATATCCAATGATAAATTCTGTCGAAAAGAAAACAAACAATCATGATCTAAAGTTTGTAAAATTGCATCAGTACACAATTAACCTTCAAGACAGTCGTAGCATACAACGTTTGCGTGTTCAAGGCACAAATACTTATGTCACTTGGACCGAATATGCTCTTAGTGACCTCAGTGTGTGAGACTGAAAAGACTTCCACTGACCTGTACTATTATCGTTCGAACTTATGCAGTGGTGAGTATACTCGAGAATGAAATTGATGAAGGTAACCTGATGCGCAGCTAGCTCACTCCAAAGGACAAAGAAGGAGGCGCAATCGTTTATGACATTGGTCTGTGACACCGTGCGTCACTAACGGAGGTTTAAGGAAGGTATTTCTAGGTCTTCCTTGTGGATGTTTTCCCTCAATGAACCCTTCTGCCACAGTTCTCATTAAAATGGAGTGGCGCATTGTGTGACCCCACCATGCGATACTACGTTTACGGATTGTGCGTAGGATTGATCTCCATTGGTTCTCGGTGTCGAGAACCCTTGTGCTCGATATCCTGTCTCTCCACGTCACATTTATCATCTTACGATAGCACCACATCTCAAAGGCTTCAAGACGGTTCTTTTAATTTTTATTTAGTGTCCACTTTTCACCGGCATTCAACTCAACTGTCCGTACAAAAGCATGTAGCATTCTTATTCGGAGGAAAAGCTTAAGCCGACTGGTACACAGTAATCTCCTCTTCTGCATAAAAGCTAGTTTCGCCTGAGCAATGTGGCATTTAACTTCAGGGGTGCACCTTCCGTTCTCTGTAATCTTTTGACCTAGGTAAGTGAAGGATTTGACTTGTTGTATGTCCGAGTTATTAATCTTTAATCAAAGAGGTTTTGGGAATTTTGAGACTGTCATGCATACCCAATGCCCTTTTATATCCATTTTAAAATTTTCATTAAGGTCAGAATAGGTGTTTAGACTTGAAACCTGGTAAATAATTTGGAACCTTCGAAGCTCCCAGTATTCATCCTAATTCTGAACCATGAAATAGAAGCTAGTTTGTGCGCTGAATTGATGATAGAGTTTCAATGACAACATTCTAATGTAAGAACAGTGAAGGGCTGTATTGTGTCCCTGGTACAATTACATACACTCCTACAGTCATCACAGCAATGCAAGTTATCAGATAAGTTCCAGAGACATCCAACTACATGGGGCTGATGATGAAGATGTCCCAAGCCCCCTAAAATTAATTTACAACAACAATAACTAATATTGATAAAATAGGGTAGTTATAATATGTCTAGTTATTCAAATGTAGCAACATTTAGCAAAGTCAAGTTACTGTATAAAATCGTAATGACTATGATGTAGCCCTGTCAACTTATTTGAAGAAGAATGTTGCAGACATGGTGTGGCCAAGCGACAAGCAAGAAAACTCCGTCAATTACAACCCCGCCCTCCCCCAACCATTCAGTGCAATTTACGTGGGTGCATGTTTTATGCCAGGGTTGGTCTGTTCAGTCATTGGAAACACATTCATAAGCTGGGTTGAAACGCTCTTTTTAATGCAGGAAGAAATTATGTGTACTCGGAATGGAGTTACAGCCGAAGATGACAATAAGCCTTCAAATATCATGATTAGGAACAACTGAGAGTGAAAATTGTTAAGTATATACTTCTAGGCAGTGCTTGATTTGTAAAAAAAGAGGTTCCGGTGCTGTGGACTTCCGGGTGGTGGTGGGAGGGAGGGGGGGAGGAGGGTGTCTTTATGGAATATTGAAATATAGAGGTCTAGAAACGATATTTTTACGCTTTTCTGAACACCTTTAAAAATTAATCAGCGGACAAAATAGCAATCAAATTTTGATCGCAATTTTAAATTAAATAGAGACTGCTGTAGCACATTTTTCTTACCATAGCCGTTGGCCTATATTAAATTTTAATGTAGGCCAACTAGGCTACCATTCAAACAATGTACATTATTTCAATTTAATTTGTTTACGTAATTTAAAAAATTAAACACATTCGGTTTGAAAATACACCCACGTTCACCAACAATCTTTTATTTCTTATTTTATAATTTTGTATTTATAGTTTTCTGAAATAATTATCCAGTCAAAGGCCAAGTTGACCTTTACTTACTACTAACGATCACAATTCTAAAAATTATGTTATATATTCTACTTTTCCCCCGATGAGAGGTTTTGGTACGGCATACCGGTGCGTACCGTCACAAATCTAGCCCTGCTTCTAGGTATATTTTACTTTGTTACCCATGGCTACCCATGTTACCCAGTCATGTAAAGAACAAGCAGGAAGATCTGAAAATTATTACACACCTTGATCCGAATCTCTGAAATTAATGTATTTTGTATGAATGGGGAACCAGGTTGTTAAGTCTGACAAATGGGTAACATTGTAAAATGAGCCTTATTTTCTTTCCCATTGCTTAGGTGAGGTAAGTAAGTACAGTATCATCACTTCTAGATCATCATTGTTCCCAGCACTTCTCAAATACTCTGCCAGGGTCGGTAAGATTATGCTGTGATACATTTTTACTCTCTCCTGTGGTGATATCAAAATAGGAATTGCCCATTGTGTTCACAGAAAAGAGGGGGTGGGGTTCATTATATAGATCTCTTGCATCGGGGGTTCATGATGCCTCTGAACCTCGTAAGTCTACGAAGAAGGAAGAAAGGAGCAATAGATGTAGAGTTATTGTTGAACACCAGAATTGCATAGGGGACAGCAAGATCCCTACTACTATATACTGGTATTATTTTTTGAATTAGGTATTGTAGAATTTCTTGTTTCTGGATCGACCTAGCATTTTGTTTTGCGTAAGTGTCATGGCAATTATTTTTCCCTTTTTATTGTTATCCATCTTGCTGCATTTCCAAAATCTCTCGCACTAAATTTTATTGAAGGTCTGCTATGAATATATTCATAGCAATGAAAGTAGGGGGCTGCGTGGCGCTGTCGGTAGAGGCACTTAACTTCTAACTGAATGGGAATGGGTTCGATCCCCACCCAGGTAGTGGATTTTAGAAACAAAATTACCACTTCTGGAAATGCAAATATCCCTGGGGTTCACTCAGCCTATACCAGAAATGAGTACCAGGGTAATTCCTGGGAGCAAAGACGGTCGGGCGTGAAGCTGACAACTCCATCCCATCTAGTGCCGATGTCACAAACAGTGGAAGCCTCTACATTCCACTACTTCCAGGGCCTCCATGGCCTGTATGGTGTTGGCTTTGCTTTGCCGGCCCTGTGGTATTGGGGTAGCGCACCTGCCTCTCACCCGGAGGCTCCGGGTTCGATTCCCGGCTCCGTCAGGGATTTTAGAAACTGACGTGAGGGCTGGAACGGGGTGCACTCAGCCTCGTGAGGACAATTGAGTAGCTGTCTGACAGTGAGACAGCGCCCCGGTCATGAAAACCAAGATACACGGCCGAGGGGACCCGATGCGTTGACCGCGCGTCACCCCAATACCTGTAGGCCAAATGGCTGGGCAGCGGTCGCTTGGTAGGCCTAGGCTCTTCAAGGACTGTAGTGCCAGGGGTTATTATTATTATTATTATTATTATTATTATTATTATTATTATTAGCAATGAAGGTGCTTTCTTTTTAAAGCAAATTGGTGCTATAGTTATTGAATGTTGATTGACCTGAAGGCATATACAGTATTAACAAATACAGAAGCTCATACGTGTCTCAGACTGGTTATGAGCCTAAACTGACCAGATTCTTCTTTGGTCAAATGAGAGCACCTAATTGTATACCTGAAATAAAATGTACCTACATTTCAGTATCATACGTAAAATGCACTGGTTTTATTGTATGAATGCAAGGTCAGTACCACTTTATTGTTAGGGTACTTTTTAATGTGTAGAATCTTTCCACTCGTTTGCTGGATATTTTTATGGGAGTGATTTTGAAAAATGGGACGGAATTGGATCGGATGGAAGTGGATCGGACGGAAGTGTACAAGACGCACTGACAGCTGGATCGCATCCCTCCTCGCTACTAAAGCAGCAGAGGAAACAATGAGCGCGCGGTGTCGGAAATTGGTACTATGACGCACTATCGGCCATGTGTGGAATGTTTATATTCGAAGAAGAATATTGTCATTTGGAATGTATATCACATACGGATTACTTCAAGGTTTGGAGGCGCCATTACAGATATTCCTACAATAAATCATCTTCAAGTTGTCGTTCTTAAGTGTAAATATATTCATTATATCATGTTTGATGAAAACAATTATGATTTATTAAGAGTCTGTTTTTCAATCTCTGGATAAAAGTGATGGGCATCCACTCCCCGAGTAACTTTGCTCAACACTTTCATACTGGACGGTAAACACTCATGCGAACTCTGGTGTCAACTGATTAAAACACAAACCTCATGTTCAAAGTCTTCATATCAGTATTTAAATGATGATATGCTTTAATATGAAACATTGTAACTAGTCGGCAATGCCGGTATTATGTTTCTGCACAATGGCTATTCAGATATTAACCCACATTGCGGTAATGCAGTGATCAATATAATATATATCGCTGTGTTTATACGGGAAATGTGCTAGCCTTTCATGGACCACTATAGGCATTCCCTTTACTGTCAAGTAGGCGTATTCATAACTAATTTAAAACTCAATTCCACGCAGGAACATTATCGAAAAAAAAAGCAAAATATTAATGGAGCATAAAAAATTACTTCCTTATTATTACCGGAACGTGAAAATAAGTAACCGTCTTGTACTCTAAATTTCTGCGGTTGTAATAGCTGCGATCATAGCGTCTTGGTCTGCGAATCATGAGGTCTCATGTTCAAACCCCAGTCTCAGCAATTTTTTTTGCTACCAGATTATCGATTTAAACGATATTTATCATAACATTATGCGTCATTTTAACAGAATCTACATGAAATTACGATTTATCTAATTTCAATTACAATAGTTTGCAGCAAGCAGGAGTTGGGAAATTGATTGTATTGAACATTATTTCCAGTAACCGACAGTAGTGGCTCAGCTAGCTAAAGCGCAGCATTAGGTCATGGGACCAAGCTCTCTGCTGACTCGGTAGACGCGTGGGTTCGAGCCCCACCGTCGGCCGTCGTCCTTGAAATGGTTTTCCGTGGTTTCCCATTTTCAACACCAGGCAAATGCTGGGACGGTACCTTCTGATAGGCCACGGCCGATTCCTTCCACATCCTTGCCCAGTTTCATTCATCTTCATCCATTCCATCCCGACGCGCAGGTCGCCCACGGGCGTCGAATAGAAAGACCTGCACTCGGCCTCTGAGGAGGCCACCCGACAAAAGAAAATATATATATATATTTCTAGTAGTCTATAGATAGGCTAGATACAATGGTTTCATTCCTGCTCTTAATTTTCAGTATAATATGTGATGTTTGTTCAAACAAGTGTGACAGTAGCATATCTCCAATTCAATCTATACATTCATCATAGTACCAGTATGTAAACTGAGCGTAAATTAACATTAAGAATGTCCAAGCTGTGTAGCATACGAGTAGGATAACATGTCAGATGACTTCACATACTCGTATATTTCATCTCAATTTCATTGTAGGATAACATGTCAGATGTTACACATCATATACGACTACTGTAAAGCTCGTGTCTGTTTTTTAAAAAGCAAACTGGTGCTATAGTTATTGAATGTTGATTGACCTGAAGGCATATACAGTATTAACAAATACAGAAGCTCACATGTGTTTCAGACTGTTTATGTGTCAGATTCTTCTTTGGTCAAATGAGAGCATCTAATTGTATACCTGAAATAAAATGTGCCTACATTTCAGGTACTTAAAAAGCACAGGTTTTATTGTATGATCCACTTTATTGTTAGGGTACTTTTTTACTTTACTTTCGATGATCAGAGATTTAAAATCACATCACTGACCACATTGTAACTACTGACCAGAAACACAGTAACAGGAACTGAACACCAAAGCACGATAATTGAGTGATTCAACTACTGACAATCGTAGGACTTATTATAAATATACTAGTCCGTCAATCAGTAGTTTAAATCACATATATTTAACAGTGGTACATTGTTCGGGCATTTTATTCTGTGTTTTGACCTGTTATCAACGAAGTTTTTATACATGTTTTTAAGTTTTCATGTCTTTGAAAAAAGAAAGTGAAATTGTTTCTTTAAATTCTTGATTTTTTAATTTTATTTTATCGTATGGCTTTTTGTGCCGGGAGTGTCCGAGGACATGTTCGGCTCGCCAGTTTTGTAGCTGCTTCAAGGCGGACACCCAATGGGTGAGCTACAAGTACCGTTGGGGAGGAATGTAAGGGCGAGGAGTTGGAAGGTAGCGGCTGTGGCCTATAGTTAGGGACCAACCCCAGCATTTGCCTGGAAGGAAGATGGGAAACCACAGAAGACCATCTTCAAGGTTGCCAGCGGGGGGATTCGAACCTCCTCGCCTCCCGGATGTGAGCGACTGCCAGGAGTCATGCCGTAACGACCACGGCTAACTCACCCGGTTAAATTCTTGATGTTGTGGCTGATGAAGGGTTATATGTAGTGCCCGAAGCATGTACCACAGTTAAATATATGTCATTTAAAGTATTGATTTATGGACTAGTACATTTATAATAAATCATCAAAGTCAATACGGACCAAAAAGGAGGAAGTAAATCCCACAATCGTAGGACTAACACATACCTAGCGAGTGAAGCTGCCATAGACGAGGGGTGAAACGAGGAAACAGACTTGGATCATTCTTTAGAAAAGGGGTTCATTTGAAGTACACATTCTCCAAAGGAGGACATTTGAAGTTTACATCCTCCAGAGGAGGACATTTAGGCATTCTGCCAGATTCATGGAAGCGGCTTCGGTGGCGTAGTTGGTAGCATGCATAGCTTCTATTCCCAAGGTCACAGGTTCAAAGCCAACTTAAATCGTTTGATTTTTTATGAGCGTTAAAAATCCTTCAGTATGCCTTCCTTCGGAGGGGAAGTAAAGCCGGCCATCCCATGTCATAGATTTTAAAATTACACTTGTGTGAAGCTAAATTATAGGTTATATTTGACTAACGCTCTTAGGTTCCAACGTACGTCGCCAGGAGCCGACTGCGGTGGCATCTAGTAACCAAGTTCACAAACTAGTTGGTCGATGACGGTGGCGTTTGAAAGCAAAAGTTGGAACTACTTGAAAATCGAATGTCTGCAGTCCTTACTTGAATTAAAAACAGATAACACACACTAATACAGCCATCACAATTAACACTGGTTATCAGACAGATTCTACACACACCCAAAGTACACGGGGCTACATGACCGCGTTGTCACAGCCCCTAAACTGAGGAACCAACCAACCAGATGCATGGAAGACAAAAATGCAAACATCCCTAAAAGAGAACATCTGGTCACCTTATATATGCCTTTTTAGCCTACTTTCGATTTTTGAAAAAAAATGAAAGTAGACTTGTGAGATCAACCCAGGGCGAAACAAGTGTGTCTGTGTGTGTGTGAGTATGTGTGTGAGTCTCTCTGTGTGTGTGTGTGTGTGTGTGAGTGTGTGGACTCTGAATGTCTGTCCCCCCCCTATCAATTCGAACACGGTGAACGCGAATTGAACGAAATTTGGTACAAAGGTAGCACTAGCAAAGGACACCTCAGTGTCATGTTTTATATCGCCGCCATCTCGACGGAAACGTAATGGCGGCCACACAAATGTTCAAAGCTTAAATCAAATTACGACTAACCTAATCATCCGATCTCTACCAAATTTTGCAACAACATACCTTTATAGGGGGATCATCCTTTGACCAAACTAATAGGTCATCAGCCTAATAGTTTGCGGATGGCGGCCATCTTTGTGTGAAAATCGATTGCCTCTATTAATTCGAACACGGTGAAACCGAATGGAACGAAATTTGGTACAGAGGTAGCACTAGCAAAGGGCACCTCAGTGTCATGTTTTATATCGCCGCCATCTTGACAGAAACGTAATGGCGGCCTCACAAATGTTCAAAGCTTAAATCAAATTACGACTAACATAATCATCCGATCTCTACCAAATTTTGCAACAACATACCTTTATGGAGGAAGCATCCTTTGACAAATCTAATAGGTCATTAGCCTAATAGTTTGCGGATGGCGGCCATCTTTGTGTCAAAATCGATTCCCCCTATTAATTCGAACACGGTGAAACCGAATGGAACGAAATTTAGTACAGAGGTAGCACTAGCAAAGGGCACCTCAGTGTCATGTTTTATATCGCCGCCATCTTGACGGAAACGTAATGGCGGCCACACAAATGTTCAAAGCTTAAATCAAATTACGATTAACCTAATAATCCGATCTCTACCAAATTTTGCAACAACATACCTTTGTGGAGGGAGCATCCTTTGACCAAACTAATAGTTTATTATCCTAATATTTTGCGGATGGCGGCCATCTTTGTGTGAAAATCGATTCCCCCTATTAATTCGAACACGGTGAAACCGAATGGAACGAAATTTGGTACAGAGGTAGCACTAGCAAAGGGCACCTCAGTGTCATGTTTTATATCACCGCCATCTTGACGGAAACGAAATCGCGGCTACCCAAATGTTAAAAGCTAAAATGTAATTACGACCAAATAATCTATTCTCTACCAAATTTTGCAACAACATATCTTGATGTGGGAAGCATATTCTGACCAAACTGCAAGATCATCAGCCCAATAGTTTGCAGATGGTGGCCAGTATGTGTGCAAATCGATTCCCCCTATCAATTCAAACACGGAAACGAAATCGCGGCCACCCAAATGTTAAAAGCTAAAACAAGATGTTCAGTAAAGAACATATAGCCTACTTTCTCCTAAATGCATGGGTATTGTTATAACTCTTTGTCCTTTTCAAGGAGTATAATTGAAAGTTGGTTGTAGTAGCTTGTTGAAATACAACGTGCTATAGGGATATTAAGCATGAATATGAGGTGCCCTTTGCTAGTGCTACCTCTGTAAAACATTCATTCAATTCGGTTTCACCGTGTTTGAATTGATCTGGGGAATGGATTTGCACACATACATGGCCGCTATTTGCAAACTATTGGGCTGATGACCTTGTAGTCAGTCATAAGATGCTTTCCACAAAAAGGCATGTTGTTGCAAAATCCGGTAGAGATCAAATTATTAGAATGGTCGAAATTTGATTTAAGCTTTTAACATTTGGGTGGCCGTCATTCCGTTTCCGTCAAGATGGCGGCGATATAAAACATGACACTGAGGTGCCTTTTGCTAGTGCTACCTCTGTACCAAATTTCGTTCAATTCGGTTTCACCGTGTTTGAATTGATAGGGGGAATCGATTTGCACACATACTTGGCCACCATCTGCAAACTATTGGGCTGATGATCTAGCAGTTTGGTCAGAATATGCTTCCCACATAAAGATTTGTTGTTGCAAAATTTGGTAGAGACTAGATTATTAGGTTGGTCGTAATTACATTTTAGCCTTTAACATTTGTGTAGCCGCGATTACCTTTCCGTCAAGATGGCGGTGATGTAAAACATGACACTGAAGTGGCATTTTCTAGTGCTACCTCTGTACCAAATTTCGTTCCATTCGGTTTCACCGTGTTCGAATTAATAGGGGGAATCGATTTTCACACAAAGATGACCGCCATCCGCAAAATATTAGGCTAATGACCTATTAGTTTGGTCAAAGGATGCTCCCTCCATAATGGTATTTTGATGAAAAATTTGGTAGAGATCGGATGATTAGGTTAATCGTAATTTGATTTAAACTTTGAATATTTGTGTGGCCGCCATTACGTTTCCGTCAAGATGGCGGCGATATAAAACATGACACTGAGGTGCCCTTTGCTAGTGCTACCTCTGTACCAAATTTCATTCCATTCGGTTTCACCGTGTTCGAATTAATAGGGGCAATCGATTTTCACACAAAGATGGCCGCCATCCGCAAACTATTCGGCTGATGACCTATTAGTTTGGTCAAAGGATGCTGCCCTCATAAAGGTATGTTGTTGCAAAATTTGGTAGAGATCGGATGATTAGGTTAGTCGTAATTTGATTTAAGCTTTGAACATTTGTGTGGCCGCCATTACGTTTCCGTCAAGATGGTGGCGATATAAAACATGACACTGAGGTGTCCTTTGCTAGTGCTACCTTTGTACAAAATTTCGTTCAATTTGCGCTCACCGTGTTCGAATTGATAGGGGGGGGGGGACAGACATTCAGAGTACACACACTCTCTCTCTCTCTCACACACACACACACACACACACACACAGACTCACACACACACACAGACTCACAAACACACATACACACACACAGACAGACACACTTTTTTTCGCCCTGTAGTGATCTCATAAGTCTACTTTCATTTTTTGCAAAAATCGAAAGTAGGCTAATGTAATTACGACCAAATAATCTAGTCTCTACCAAATTTTGCAACAACATATCTTGATGTGGGAAGCATATTCTGACCAAACTGCAAGATCATCAGCCCAATAGTTTGCAGATGGTGGCCAGTATGTGTGCAAATCGATTCCCCCTATCAATTCAAACACGGTGAAACCGAATTGAACGAAATTTGGTACAAAGTTAGCACTAGCAAAGGGCACCTTAGTGTCATGTTTTATATAGCCGCCATCTTGACGGAAACGGAATGACGGCCACCCAAATGTTAAAAGCTTAAATCAAATTATGACCATCCTAATAATTTGATATCTACCAGGTTTTGGATTGTTACGTCTCACCAATCCAACATGGCGGCTGTGCGAAATATTTCTCTAGCATTCAATATCTCCGAAGCTATTCCCGATATCACCCTGGATTTTTTTTACGGTGATAAAGGGATCTACTGGAAGTTCACCTATGTGACTTTTGAAAAACTGGTAACTACAAAACCAAAATGGCGGCCACGCGAATTTGCGACTTTTAAATAGACGTTTCTCGAGATTTAACCAACCAAACGCAATAAAACTTGGTACAGTATATGTTTATACACATTGTAATAAACCGACATCTAACTTGGTTCAATTGTTTACATAACCACAAGATGGCGGATGTGCGAAATATTTCACCGGCATTCTATATCTCTGAAACTATTAGCGGTATCACCCTGAAATTTTGTACGGATATAAAGGGCACTACTGGAAGTTCATCTATAAGACTTTGAAAAACTGGTTAACTACAAAACTAACATGGCTTCCAAGCGAATTTGAACATTTTAAATAGACCTTTCTCGCGATTTAATGTTCCAAACGCAATGAAGTCTGGTACAGGAAATGTTTATACACATTGAAATGCACTGGTATCTAATTTAGTTCAATTGTTTACATAACCTCAAGATGGCGACTGTGCGAATTTTAAAATTAAGTTTTTATTTCTTGTGTCGTAATCGTGCGATCGAAGTGAAAGTTTGAATAATGAACCTACGCAATAATTTTCCTCTAATGGTACATGACTCTATGGCCTTTACATTTAACAATCCAACATGGCGACCATCTGAAATATTTAGACGGCTCTGAATATCTACGAATCTATTATAGCAATCAAACTGATTTTTTTATGTTCATAGGGCTATGAACATAAGTTCACCTATAGGACTTTAAATAACCTGGTGATCACAAATCCAACATGGCGGCGACGCGAAGTATAAATATTCACATGGACGTTTCTTGCAATTTAACCATCCGAGTGCTGTGAAACTTGGTATAGTAAATTCTTATACGAATGTTAATCCTTTGGCATCTAATTTATTTCAATTGTTTCCATAGCCACAAGATGGCAGCTGTGCGAAATTTTAAAATCTCCTTGTTACTTCTTGTGTCCTAATCATGCGATTGTAGTTTGAATGCTACGCGCACACAATAATCTTCATGTTGCAGTACATAACTCTAGGACCTACATATATAAAATCCAACATGGCGACCATCCGAAATTGTCTCAATATCTACGAATCTCTTACAGCAAACTGAAATTTTGTATGTTGATAGTGGCAGTTAACATAAGTAGGATATATGAAAATAGGCTGTATAGTTCTTCACGGAACTACTTGTTTATTTTGTCCCTCCTTGTCTTCTGAACCATAGTTCTTAAAAACTTCATCTCCACCACCTGTAGTCTGGTGGTATTTCTCTTGGATTGGGTACAGGTTTCTAAGCCATATGTAGTAACAGGTACAAAGAACCTCTAGTAGAGTATTTGTTTTGATCTTAACCCGCGCGCTCTGGTGAGCGTGACGGCATCCCGCGCTCTTGACCTTGCTTTGCCCTTGGTTTGCACTTGCCGTTCGCGAGTAATTTGAAACAAGTTAATTATTATAAACCAAGATGAGTATTATGCAGATAATTTTCTAACATGTCAAGTGTGTTTGGCTTCGAGCGAAGCGAGAAGCTTCCAGCTTTTCTAGCCTTTTTTTTAGCATTTGTAGTATTTAAAATGATACAAAGTCTAGTTTTTCAGACTGACTGTCACTTTTTTAAGTAAGGGTCGTTTTTTTAAATTAACCGAACATTTAATTTGAAACCACATTTATTTTTAAGTTTTACATACCTTCCTCTAATTTTCTACATTGTTGCCTTGTTTATTTAGGCACTCGTCATATCTTAAAACTAAGTTCTGAAATCCCTCTGCATAAAAGTTTGCCGCCTGCTCTGACAACCAAGAATTCACGTCTGTTTTCACTTCTTCATCGTCGGCGAAGCGCTTCCCACCAAGATGACGAAGGGCTATATGGTGGGGGATCCAAAACTTCCCACCCAAAAGAGTCAATCAGTTCCCGATTCCGGGCAACAGTGTGAGGTCTTGCGCTGTGCCGGTAAAGTGCGGAAATGGGTACGCGAGTTCAATAGTGGCCGTGAAAATGTTCATTGCATTATCGCCATACACCGCACAAAGCTGACTTGTTACTTGCATTCAAAAAAGTATCACAGATCGTACCTCACACACGGCGGGCGAATCAATAATCTTGAACATTGTAAAGATGCACAGTTCAGCGTACAGGTTAGCTACACAGCTGCAACTGACGCCTGCTTGTTCGCAAAGGATGCCGGGAGTTAGCGCGCGCACTTTTTGTGGCGTGCGTACTAACTACGGGCTTTAAAAAACGGCCCGTACTTAAAAAACAGCCTCGTACATAGCCTAGGGGAACGACTTTCTCCTCAAATGTCTAAAGGTGTTGCTTTAGCACTTTACGCTTTATCTAATAAATTAAAAATATGATTGTAATGTCAGAGGATTCAGATAACAAACTTGCGGATGCGGATAAAAGTCGTGCGGATGCGGGCCGGATGTGGATAGCGTTTTGTTTATCCGCGCAGGGCTCTAGCTATCCCCCTGGAGGCCTCGGTTTGAATTCTGGCTCTACGAATATATTTTATTCTGGTCAGAGGTACTGGAACAGACATCCAAAAGGTTTCTAGTTTACTTTTTTACGGCGGCTTCAGTGGCGTATTTGGTAGCATGCTGAGCTTCTATGCCCAAGATCGCAGGTTCAAACCCGGCCAAAGTCGTCGGATTTTTAAAAGCGTTAAAATCCCTCAGTATGCCTTCCTTCGGAGGGGAAGTAAAGCCGGTGGTCCCATGTCATAGATTTATGGCATGATAAAGAACCTTCCACTAATTACAATTGTCTGAAGCTAAATTATAAGTTAAATTTGAATAACGCTCTTAGGAGCCGACTGTTGTGCCATCTAGTAAGCATGTTCAGAACTAGTTGGTCGTTGACGGTGGCGTTTGGTTGCAAAAGTAGTGTACCCGTTCGTCCGAGGGATGTGATGACCCATCTGCTATTACATCGCATTCCTGGATTTCCAGGACAGAGCGGAGTTAAATGAACATGAAGTCAAATAAGGAATGTGTCGGAAATTCAGTTGAAATATCACAAAAGCAGAGGGTAACACGAGATAAAGTATCTCCAGGGTCGTTACGGGCTTAAATTTAATAAAAAAAAAATACAAATAGAAATGGGCGCCACCAACTGAATCCCTAGCAAACCACATCCTTCCTGGTTAAGCCTTAATTAAGACAAGGAAAGAAATAGGAAAATCACATCATCATCAGATCACAACTAAGATAAAAAAAACAAATTTATTCAAACTATGATAGTCAGACAGAATTATTAAACACATCTCCTACCTAAGAGTATGGTCGAATGCCAACGTTAAATTGTCATTGTCCGGTAAATCGAACCATCTCTATTCTATTCAAAGTGTATTCCATCCACATAAAATATGAAAATTTTCTAAAGTTCACTTGGGTTCCCAGGATCACCGTAGTACTATGTCTATGCGTCACTGACATTCGTGATACCTGAGACCTAACTTCTCTTTAAGTTAACATCATGAATGTGGATGTAAGAAAATAATGAATCTGTCTAAACACATATATTCTAATCACATATTTAAATATCACCTAATTTTATGGCTTGAATGGCATTATTCAAATGCTGAAAAATCTTAGTAAATGCTCCTAGAAATCGAATAATTAATTTACACTATATTTACACTGTCATTAATAATGCTTGTTTGTGAATCACAGAAACTCCACTACTCATCGGTTATAATCATCATCATCATCAAAATTAAATATTTCTCACATTAGTTCGCATCTCAAAATTCATTATATTCATGTCAGAATAATTAATTCATTATCATCAAATCATTTAAATGAATATTATAATCATCAATTCATTATACTTTCTAATTATTCACACACTCTCATTTCATCATCTCATTCAGATTAAATCATCTTAAATCATCCATATAAATTGTTTAATTCATTAATTCAAGTTGCAATTCTTCAAATCATTCAAATCATATCTCTCAATTAAATTTATTTAAATCCATTTAAATTTATTAATCATCAGCTTCTTTAATTAATTATCACCTTCTAATTCAGTTATTCATCATCTATTTAATCATCTATTAATTTATTTAAATCAGCTTATTTATTCAATCTTTAATTCATCCATTTATTTAATTCATTGATTTATTCCAAAATTTAATTTATCAATTTATTTACATTTTATTCATCTGGTTATTTTTAGATTTTTATTTCATCGAGTCATTCAGATTTTTATTTCATTAGGTCAGATCATTAATATGCTTAAACTTCAGATTATTATTTCATTAATTATTATAATCAGAAAATCTTGTATTATCAACATTATTTATTTGTTTAATTTCCTAAGAAATTGTTTAATATGGGTTATAGAACGTTGTCTTACAGTTTTATCACTTCCAAGTTATATCTCGTATTTCATTATCATGCCAAAAATATTATTGCCTTCACAAAATCACGTTGGATCTCACTATCCAAAACTTCATCATATACTTTCACTTTATCAAATACCATATTTGAATACCATAATTATTCCACGTAACACCATAGCTATTCCACATACCACCATAACTATTCAGCGCACAACATGAATCTCAAAAATAATGCTAGACTGGGTTCGACAACCTCATGTTGTAACAGCTTTGCTAGCCCCTAACTGTTGGGTGAGAAATGTAACTGTTTACCTTTGCCTAAGCTATGTTGTTTTAATGGGCGCCAAGACCTCAACGCAATGTTGAAATCTAAATTTGTATTTAACAACGTCTAGCTCTGGTAGAACACCGTCAAGAATCTATTCACTCAGATCGTGGTATGATTTGATCATTAACCCAACAAACAATTGTATCAGGAGAAGGAATTGGTCTATATCTAATGCTACCTACTGAAAGCAAAGATTGCATTGTAAAAGAAATGAATTTATTATATAAAACAAGTATAGCAAAATTAATAATAATAAGTATAAAATTTAAATTGGAGCGTTGCGATTTTAATATTACCGATAGAAAATTACGTGAAAACGGAGTTTGATAAATTGATTTTACTCTTATTTCCAAGCTATGAAGTTACTGAAATATGAGATGTAAAACAAAGAGAAATGAGAGATTGCGTATTTCTGCGTCATTTGCGCTTACCACTGGAAATTGCCAAAGCATTTCCCTCGTACTTGATGATGCTGTGTGCTTCCCACAGTCTCCTGGACGTCGTCATCTCCGTCGAAATTTGATGATATTCTGGTAGATTAGATAATTCTATGGTCCGTACATCGGACCCAAACACTCGTACAACCACACTGGTTAAGTTTTACAAAAGTTAGTCGTCCACTCCACGGAACATCGGAGCGACTCCCGCGTCCAACCGTACTGCTTTCGTCTTACACAGAATCTCCTCGTTCCACGGCGCGTCGAACGATATATGCACCTGTCGGCTCCCCCACTCTTCAGTCCCAACTAGCTTACGTCGTCTCCACTGATTGGCTGCACCCCATGTGCTACTTCCCCTCCTCTGGCTCATTACACTCCGCGGGAGGGAGAAGTCGATTTCCGTTCCGTATATTCGCCTTTTCTTGACGATGCGAGCCCGCTTGCGTAATACTTCCCGACAGGATTAAGCTTGTATTTGAATTCCCAGTGAGTCACGTCTCTCAAATACCCTAACTGACAAAACTCCGTAAAATTCCGTAATCAGATAATTTTCTATGATATTGTCGTTCGTAATAATTTGCTTGATAGCGTTTTCTAAGACATAGAAAACCTATCTGTATGCTTATAATTTTTATAAAATGCTCCGAAAATATCTTAATAATAATTCTAATAAATTAATAATAATAATAAATTAACCTGAAAAATTCTCTTGGCTGAACAATTTGCCGCGTAAATAAATATAGAATGGCTTCCTACTGACTTATGCCAGTTGCATAAAACCCCTCGAAAAACACGTTATATATTCGCCTCGGTTCATCGGATGATTTACCGTGACGACGGTCCATTATCCGATTATCCCAGACACGTTAATAATCCCCATCCAAAATACATATTACATAAATGAAATCACCCTAAATTACAGATATATACACTCATAATTTTTCTTCACGCACTTTGCATCAAAGTTTGTTGTCACAATGGATTGCACTTTGCAACCAGTCCAATGTTTTACATATAGAATAGTGTTCCACGGATATTTCCGCCTTTCAAATTTCTCTATGTTGGAGAAATAGACATAATTAATGTGTGAGCACTATGTATTTATGATGTCATATCACACGCATTGAAGGTGTTCTGATATATTTATATCACCATAGAACTTCCTAATTTCACTGGAGGTCCCTTCCTTATGGTGAAATTTAATCTCACTTATCACTGAGCACACGATCACACTATTGTGGCAGCGCCTCGTGACCATAATACATGATCTCTCTTTATAAAAGATGATTAAATTAATATTGACTTCTGAAAAAAAAACCAGTAAATGTGCATTACATATAACACCAAATATTTCTGTGCCGTAATCTCCCTGTCTTGTTAAGTTCCCGTAGACCATATTCTACTTAATACTAGTTCTCAACACAGACCATTTCTCCTCACACAAATAATACCTTTGTACAAATTACCTTAAATTACACACTTACAAATCTTACATGGCGAGGCCGTAAACAGAAATCACGTGTGCTGATATGTATGAGTTTCATGAAGGACTGTCTCGCATTCTGATGGCCCATCTTTTGCCTCGTGGACGCCTTAAGCAAAAATACCCTGTTCAAGCGCTCACCCATCTCTTGGAGGCAAATGGGAATTCACCAGCGCTACCAAATTCTGGCCTTGGTGTATCGAGACATTTTAGTGCTCAAGAACATTCGACAATCCCGTCATATTTCCCTGTACCTTAAAAACTCTCATTTACTTACATACTACCCCCCTGTGTGACTTCTGATACGCCTGGCTGGAAGACCAGATCTTCCACGCACCAAATACCACACTTACTCATTTGATAGGCTGGCTCGCCAGCTAAACATCCTCACTTTATGACACATACTTTCGGAGACTATGTATATTATACGTCCCGTATAATCTGTTTCCCTCACTATTCTCCAGCACATATGCTGTTTTCCCAATACGATTGGAAACTATAAATGTTCCTGCGTCACCTTCTTCCAACCTTGCAAGTGGCTCCCTTAAATGAACGTCATCACGTTGCTCTACCTAGCACATTTCTCAGTGTCTGTAACGATGCCCTGTTGCTACTGTCCACACATGCACATATTAAAATACCGTCCTCTGCTTTAACCACAGGATAATCCCTACATAAATTAGTGTCCCTCGATAGCATGTCTGCAAGAATGTTATCTTTACCTTTAATATATTTTACTGTGAATTCGTATTCCTGCAGAGCAAGAATCCACCTACTAACTCTGTTAGAACTGAATTTACAAGTTCTCATATACAGTAATGCATGGTGATCTGTGAGGATCTCAAATTTCCCCCCTACTAAATACATTCTAAATTTCCCTAATTTGAAAACAATGCCTAAAAGCTCTAACTCAGTAATCGTGTATCTTTTCTCTGCTGCTGTCAGTCCTCGCGAGGCTAAAGATACAATGCACAGATTACCCTCATCATCTGTCTGACATAATACTCCAGCAATGCCTATATGTGAAGCATCTGTCATAACCACATATTCCTTATCTTTTAACGGATATTTCAGCACTACAACTTTCTCAAAACCTTCCTTCAGCGCTCTAAAAGCCTGATCATGCTTGGACTCCCATCTCCACCGAGTCCCACTTTTAAGCAATTCCCTGAATGGTTCTACCAACCCTGAGTATTTAAGAACGAACCTCCTGAAAGGGTTGCAAATTCCCAGGTAAGTTTTTAACTGTTTAACATTCTGTGGCACCTCTGCGTTAAGTATCTTATTAACCCTACTTTCTTCTGGTGTTACACCTCTACTCGACACTCTATGGCCTAAAAATGTCACTTCTGACTGACAGAATGACGACTTAGACAGCTTCAAAGTGAGCCCTGCCTGATCTAACTTCTGAAAAACTATATCTAAATGACGTAGATGCTCCTCAAAACTGCGTGAACTAATTACCATATCATCAATGTAAATGGTTACAAACTCTCCTGTGTCATCCCCTAATGCGATGTTTAAAGCCCTAATTAAAGCTGCTGAACTACTCTTTAACCCATAAGGTGTTCTACAAAATTGATAAAGGTTATATTTATGACTAAAAGCTGTAAATGGTCTATCTTCGTACATAAGTGGCACTTGCCAAAAACTGGAACTCAAATCTACACAAGTGAAATACTTCTTCCCCTCAAATGTTTGCATTAATTCCTCTATTGACATAGATTTCAGCTGATCTGAACTAATTCTACTGTTAACCAAACGAGCGTCTAAACAAATACGAACTGTGCCGTCGGTCTTGGGTACCGTGATCAAAGAATTAACATATGGACTGTTAGAGTGCTCAATAATCCCATCTTCAAGCATCTGGTTAATTTGTGCCTCAACTGCACTCTGATAAGCGAAAGGTACAGGATATCTATGGCCTGTGAATACTGATCTATCAATAACGTTCAATGAATGTGTATAGCAATTGGCCATACCAATGCGATCCTCAAAAACTCTCCTATTACACCATAACACATCATAGAGCCGAACACATTGTTCCACCTCTATATTTCCCAGAAATGCAGCATCACGTAACGAGTCCTCTAGACTTCCGTTCGTAATCACACTGCCCACAAAACATGGAGAACCCCGCTCTACGGCTGGCGATATCTCATTTAAAGTACAAATCACACCTACAATACTACTCCTCTGAATATGGTCATTGAACGCTACTTCTACTTCAGAATCTCCCCATTTAAATTTCAAACTCCCTACATCATAACATAAGTTACCAGACACTCTACTTAGCCACTCTGAACCCAAGATAACACTGAATACTAAATTTGGAATTACAAGGCAAATCTGCTTCTCTACATGATTATTAATTTTAATGTCTACTAAAACTTGCTTAGAAATTACTTTAGACCTCTTCCCAACAGCTGTGATAACAAAAGTGCTTTTAATTGGCATCTCCTCAAAATTTACTCCAGTTCCTTTCATTTTATCATAAAATGCACTACTTATGCAACTCTTCATACAACCACTATCAATTAAAACATCTGTGTACGCCTCGGACACGTTAAATTTAACTATGGGGCTCTTACTAGCCACTTCCTGAATAATACCTTCATCATTTAGTTCATGTAATAATTCATTTCTTACATTTAGGTCATAGGGTTCCTGTATAATTGTATGGACAGGGCATGCTACAGACTGAGATTCTGACCTTACTTCGCAGCCTGGTTCGCGTTTAAAGAACCGCTCCAGCTGGCCGTAGTACTACTAACTACTAAACTGGTCTGGTTGTTCTGGGCTGTGTTGTCATTGTTTGGCTGTATATTACTACCACTAGGCTGTCCTCTTCCTTGACCCCTATTCTGGTTGTAATTATTGTCATTATAATTTCTCCCTTGATTTCCCCTGAAATCATTGTTTCTCCCTTGATTTCCCCTGTAATCATTGTTCCTCCCTTGATTTCCCCTGAAATCATTGTTCCTCCCTTGATACTGATTACCATAGCCATTTCCTCTGTTCTGATTTAGCTGATTATTATTATTTCTATTTTGAGCGTTGGCCCCTTCGCCACCGTTCCCTTGAACTTCCTGATGCCTGGCCTCGTTAGGTCTATTATTATTACCCTGGTTCCGATTGAAATTGTCCTCATAACCCCCTCTCCCTAGTGCATCAAATGTGCTTAACAAATTTTCTACTTGTGATATAGTATTTACATTCTGGATACAAGCAGCCTCCTTGATCCTATAGGGAAAGTGCCTAAGTAGCAACCTCACCACATCACTTTCCTCCTTCAACCCATCCAGATATTTACACACTAATACCTGCCCTAAAAAGTATTCGGTCATGGTGGAGCTTCCTTTAGGGTTATATTTACCACACACTACTCCCTCACGATGCTGCGACTAAATAACCTCATTCCAGAACTTTTCACAGAATTTCATTTTAAAATCATTAATATCAGTAAACTTGTCTCTGTAGACAGCAAACCAATTCCTCGTTTCCCCCACAAACACTTGTTCTAAAATTTCAACTACCTGGCACCACTCAATACTACCATTTTCCAACCTCTCCCCGAATTTATTTTCTATAGTGTTCATGAACTCCATTGGGCACCCCTGTAGATTGCTGAACTTTCCCAGTTCTACCTCCCTGTGTGTGCTATTCACAAAAACTGGCCTATTCTGACTATTTTCTTGCCTGATCCTAGCTTTTAATTTTAACTCTAATTCTGCGATTTTCTCCTCGGCCTTCCTCTCAATACTGTTAATTTAATGTTTCCTTCTGATTCTTCTACTTTATCATCTAGCTTTGCTTGTTTCTCTTCAATCTTGCTAATGCTCTCTCTATTACTCTCTCTTAAATCATTTACTTCTGCAACTATTTGTGAGTGGACTTTCTCAATTCTACCCCCCAGCTGTTCCTTAACCTCTTTAGTAGCTACCTGAATTTTGTCAATTTCTCCCCCCAATTGCTTTTTGACTTGCTGTGTTTCCAGTTGCACTAGTTCTTTTAAATTTTCAGCCTGTGTACTGATTCTAATTTCCAACTCCTCCTGTACTTTTCCTAATTTTCTGTCTACATCTACAATAATCTCTTTAGCCTTTTCTTCCATCACTCCCCTGATCTCACCTCTAATCAGTTCGAATTTGTCACTCATTTCCCTACTGTTTTGTTCTAATTTAGCATTTAAAGTTTCAGTACTCCCTCTATTTTCCTTACTGTTTTGTTCTAATCTGGCGTTTAAAGTTTCATTACTCTCTCTATTTTCCCTACTGTTTTGTTCTAATTTAGCGTTGTTTTGTTCCAGTTTAGCATTTAAAGCGTCTGTACTTTCTTTATTTTTCCTACTGTTTTGTTCTAATCTTGCATTATTCTGTTCTAACTTTGCGTTTAAGGCATCACTACTAACTTTGTTCTGATACATGAACTCGAGAAGTAAAGTTTTTAATTCTGGTTGGCCGCCTACACTCCCTGTTTCAGTATCGGGATTTACCTCCGCTACCCCGGTACTACCCTCACTCGACATACTGCTCGTATCATCACTCTCCAGTTGATGACCACTACGTAACCTCATTTGTCTTTCTTTCTCATCCCCCATAATGATATACACTGATAAAGACAAATAACCCCCAAAATACAGGCACATAAATATATACCCTTCTCCTTCCACAAATGTTATTAGGTTTTCAGCCGCAAGTTGTCGGCGACAAGTGTAACGTTTATTTAATGCCCCATGTTGGTAGCGACAAGTGTAACAGCTTTGCTAGCCCCTAACTGTTGGGTGAGAAATGTAACTGTTTACCTTTGCCTAAGCTATGTTGTTTTAATGGGCGCCAAGACCTCAACGCAATGTTGAAATCTAAATTTGTATTTAACAACGTCTAGCTCTGGTAGAACACCGTCAAGAATCTATTCACTCAGATCGTGGTATGATTTGATCATTAACCCAACAAACAATTGTATCAGGAGAAGGAATTGGTCTATATCTAATGCTACCTACTGAAAGCAAAGATTGCATTGTAAAAGAAATGAATTTATTATATAAAACAAGTATAGCAAAATTAATAATAATAAGTATAAAATTTAAATTGGAGCGTTGCGATTTTAATATTACCGATAGAAAATTACGTGAAAACGGAGTTTGATAAATTGATTTTACTCTTATTTCCAAGCTATGAAGTTACTGAAATATGAGATGTAAAACAAAGAGAAATGAGAGATTGCGTATTTCTGCGTCATTTGCGCTTACCACTGGAAATTGCCAAAGCATTTCCCTCGTACTTGATGATGCTGTGTGCTTCCCACAGTCTCCTGGACGTCATCATCTCCGTCGAAATTTGATGATATTCTGGTAGATTAGATAATTCTATGGTCCGTACATCGGACCCAAACACTCGTACAACCACACTGGTTAAGTTTTACAAAAGTTAGTCGTCCACTCCACGGAACATCGGAGCGACTCCCGCGTCCAACCGTACTGCTTTCGTCTTACACAGAATCTCCTCGTTCCACGGCGCGTCGAACGATATATGCACCTGTCGGCTCCCCCACTCTTCAGTCCCAACTAGATTACGTCGTCTCCACTGATTGGCTGCACCCCATGTGCTACTTCCCCTTCTCTGGCTCATTACACTCCGCGGGAGGGAGAAGTCGATTTCCGTTCCGTATATTCGCCTTTTCTTGACGATGCGAGCCCGCTTGCGTAATACTTACCGACAGGATTAAGCTTGTATTTGAATTCCCAGTGAGTCACGTCTCTCAAATACCCTAACTGACAAAACTCCGTAAAATTCCGTAATCAGATAATTTTCTATGATATTGTCGTTCGTAATAATTTGCTTGATAGAGTTTTCTAAGACATAGAAAACCTATCTGTATGCTTATAATTTTTATAAAATGCTCCGAAAATATCTTAATAATAATTCTAATAAATTAATAATAATAATACATTAACCTGAAAAATTCTCTTGGCTGAACAATTTGCCGCGTAAATAAATATAGAATGGCTTCCTACTGACTTATGCCAGTTGCATAAAACCCCTCGAAAAACACGTTACAATGTCTGCCTCAAAATACATTAGCAATATTGCATATTCCACTTGGCAACTTCCAGAAAATTCCTATCACAAACTTCACTTAATCACGTTGCATGATCTACAAAAATATATAACTGGCTTCAAATTATCAACGCACACAATCTCCAATAACTGTAATTAATCTGATCACATCTAGACAACTTCTTAAACACTTAGGAAAAATATTACCTTAGTAATCGAAATCCAATTCAAGATCTGCTTTCAAATAGAGCATAAATTCTCTTAAAATTCTCAAAATTCACTTCACAGAAAAACACCAATGTGTTATAATCTCTCACATCAAAATATGTAATACTGATCTGCCTCAAAATAAATCTGACCATAAATGATTCATCTTACAGGATTCAATTACTTGAAATCCTTCTCAAAGGTATCAAACTCAATCACAAAAGAGTATCAAAAGTATCAAAATACCAGCTGTTAAATGAATGTACTCTCAAAAGCGTATAGCAACAAAATATTGGATTGGCAAACAAGAATTACAAAATGTAACTCTGCTGACATTTATTTTTAATTTATTTAACAAAATTCGACTGATATGTGACTAGTAGTTTCTTGTTTGATCCTCTTACAATCTCAAGTACACTCGGATGATAAAAATGATTTCCTCAATGGCAAGTCAGGTGAGTACTACCACGCAATCGCCTAAAGCGAAAGGCCTTGCCCCGTAGACTATCATGATAATGCCCTAGACGATGGGTCAGGTGTGTACCACCACGCAATCGTATAAAACGAAAGGCCCCATCTCGTAGACTGATGAGTGAATGTACCAGATTGGAATCAACAAGTCTCTGGTTGTCACATAAAAGCTATATTCATTCACTTGAGTGAATTAAATCTTAATATCTCCAAACAATCCAATGGAAAAAATCCCTACTGATGAATAATACACACTCGCTAGTATGCAATGAACTGACGAAGTGATTTAAATAATCCAATTGCAGATCACGAGTTCGAAATACTCGCCACAAAAAAAAACTATCCAAGAAAAACTATCCTTACTGAAAAATGTCAAAAAGACCAAACATCTGCTTAATAAAGTCAACCAATGGTGAGAATGTCGTATAATAGTGCCTGCCATATTCTAGCAAAAATGGAGCAAATAATGTCTAAGCCATGTCAAAATAATCGTAGAACTCCTACTAGAAATATATACAAGTATGCCCAGTGTTCATGAAAAAATCATATCAGGAAAGTCATAACTCTTACAATACCTTCTCATATCAGCTGTTAATATATTTCCAAGATCGTCGATTATCCTCGTGTGTGCAACAAATTTCTCGAAAGATCGACGGAAACATCGTATCACCCACTAAAATAACGATCGCCTTCATATTCCAAGTGAATCTACTGTTGGACATCCTCTTCTTCAGGAACCGAATCCATCGCTCTGTGGTGCCATCACGGCTCCGTATTCGCCTACTCCGACACGATGAACTGCATATTATACAGCACGGATACTGTCCAAATTCTTCCGTAAAAGTTCATAAATGTAGAGTACCCCATACTCTTCGATTATGTCACGCCACTGTCCCATACAATGTTCGGTTTGCATATGATAAAAGTTAATCTCCACAGCGGCTGAATTTCACTTGCAGAAAATAAAAATATTTATAAAAGTGTATAAATTTCTTAAACACCCTGTAGCTGTGTTCGTAACTGATATTTCAGAATAGTTCATGAAAAACCACTATAATGATGCACGTGCCAATGTTCCTTAAGTGCATATACTCGTAATAGTTCATTTGCCTAAAAGCATTAATGTTGGCTTGACCCCATGGTCGCTTTAAATATTCCGGTATGAAATGCATAATTTAATAAACCGTAATATCATTGGAATATATCTAAGTCCATTTGAAAGTTCACAATAGCAGTATATAATTACTATCTGCTTGCACAATTCGACTGTTGAATACAAGTTCAAACTTATAAAGTTGTAACAAAATGTTGAAATAAAGTTCAGCTTCCTGCATGTCGCCTGCTTATAAAATGTCGGAACCAGCACGCCCTGCTCTATCTCACTGTTCTAGAATGATCGACGCTTAAAACTTGCCTCGTCATATCGCTTCGCTGTGCTGTCCTGTGTTACGAATGCGGCTTGAAATAATGTTCTCAATCTTGTTACAATGCTGCTTATTATTTTAACATTTGAAAAGCATTGCTGTTCGCATAACTGTAATCACGATGTTGGAAATACTCCTGTCCGAACACCGGCTCTCCTTTCGCTTTCACGGCCTGTATAGCTTGCCTCGCTAATCACTCCTCGCACTGCACACCGTGCTTCTCTTGTCTTGACTGACTGACCTACTTTCGCTCTCCCAGCGTATACTGCTATCAGCCCCGCTTGCTGAACTAATACTGTCGTTTTCACCGTGCACCAAGTGCTGTACACAACTCTGCTTGCCGGAATACTACTGCTGTTTTCTCCGCGCGCCAAGTGCTGTACTCGGCTCTGCCGGCTGAACTAATACTGCTGTTCTCAGACTGCGTGATTATGAGCTCCTACTCGGCGCTGTCACGTGACGTTCCCCTACCTTCTGCGGTCATACGTCACAAGTATAATCTCGACCACCATCATCTCGGCTATTAAGTTATACAATAACTTAAGGAATTATCTGCCTTTCTTCAAGTTATCACCATAAAGATTGCTTGATCTTTCTTCTCTTCTGAGATGATATAATATTATGTTCCACATAGATCTTGATAATACTTCAATATTCCTCCCATAATTCCATCTGCTTGACTGGTAGTGCCACCTTCATCCTTGGCCTCCTACGTCATTTCCTAACATTCTTCTCGACTCGATCTGAGCGCTATCTCTTCTACGTTTCCCATAATTTTCAACTACGGCTCGATGTCAACTGGCGTAGCCGATAGCCTCAACTAGGTATCGGGTACATCAGGAACTACTGGAAAATTCAATGTCTGCAGTCCTTACTTGAATTATAAACAGATGATACACACTAATACAGTCATCACAATTAACACCGGTTATCAGACAGATTCTACACACAGCCAAAGTACACGGGGCTACATGACCACGTTGTCGCAGCCCCTAAACAGAGGAACCAACCAACCAACCTTACTTTTTTACCATCACAAACTATCTTATTGAAGCCTCCGTGGCTTAGGCGGCAGCACGCCGGCCTCTCTCCGCTGGGTCCGTGGTTAAATCCCGGTCACTCCATGTGAGATTTGTGCTGGGCAAAGCGGAGGCAGACAGGTTTTTCTCCGGGTCCTGTCACAATTTCATTCCTGCAACACTCTCCTCTATCATTTCATTTCATATGTCATTCATTTAATCATTGCCCCAGGGGAGTGCGACAGGCTTCGGCAGCCGGCACAGTTCATGTCCTCGCCGCTAGATGTGGGCCTCATTCATTCCATTCCCTGATCCGGTCGGTCGACTGGAAGCAGGCTGTGGATTTTTCAAACTATCTTATTCATGAAATCTTAATCAGAAAGAAACAAGATATGCCATGATATTTATCAGACATTAGTGGACACAGCCAGTGCATATGAAACCGTTGAACTAAAAAACTGGTGAGCCCTCTTTTGTGGTGTCTGGATACTTATCAAGACTCTTGTACCTAAATCTTGAAGTCAAACACTCTCAGTTAAAGAGAGACTATTGAAAGTCTTGATGATAAATCTTCATGTTGAAACACTGCATCGCAGACGTTAATTAGTTAAAAATCTTGATTATCATTATAAGTTGATGATATAAAACTCCTGTGAAATGTGAAGACAAGACCATCGAGGTCTGTTTACTCACGTACTACAGGGTCATTATCTATGTGCACCCCGATAAACACGGCAAGATAAGCCGGCTTTGACTGGCGCAGATCGCGGGTGCGCGTACACGGTTCAGCCAGTGGTTGGTGCGGACCGCTGACTCATATCGTTAGTTCACACGTGTTTTGTCATTCATATGGACGTGTATCTGCAAAGCTTAGACGTTAGTGTTGCACGTTTAGTGAGTATTGCGATTACTGTGATTGTTGGTCATGTCTAGACACCAATTCACATTGTGTGAACGTGAGTACGAGGCTCGTTTTTTAATTAATACCCGTTGTGATATTACGCCATTGCAGTGCTGCGGTTGGCATTACGTGCAGGTGCCGATCGCGAGTCCCGCCGACTCGTAGACAAGAGAGTAAACTCCCCTGTAAGATATGCTGCCATTTGGCCACCGCCGTAAGGCAAATTGCGTGCTTACTCAGGAGAACTCCGAATGTAGATTAGTAGCTTATATTCATTCATTAGTTTGTTTCGGGATTTTCAATCATCCTGAATACCTCCGGTCTCACATAGTCTGGATAAACGAGGTTCTTGTGTAATTATAATTAACACTGCTCCCCGTGGCACTGCAGCCCATGAAGGGCCTAGGCCTACCAAGCGACCGCTGCCCAGCCATTTAGCCTGAAGATATTGGGGTGACGCTTTGTCAGCGCATCGGTTCCCCTCAGCCGTTAATCTAGGTTTTCGTAACCAGGGTGCTGCCTCACTGTCAGACAACTACTCAATTGTCCTCACGAGGCTGAGTGCACTCCGTTCCAGCCCCCACGTCAATTTCTAAAATCCCTGACGGAGCCGGGAATTGAACTCGGGGCCTCCGGGTGAGAGACAAGCGCGCTACCCCAACACCACGGGGTCGGCAATTAATTTCTATACCATTTTGAATTTGTAGCCTACTTTTCTCATTTTGCAAAAATGAGATATAAGTATACTTATGAGATCGATCCGGGAAAATGGGTGTCTGTCCTTCAGTCTGTCTGTCTGTCTGTCTGTGTGTCCCCCAATCGACTCCTAAACTGCTGCAGTTATCGAAACCAAATTGGGTTAGAGTAAAGATCTATACCTGAATATCTCACGGCCATGTTTGGAATTGACGTCAGGGCTACCAACTGCTGAAAAATCGCAACTGAAATTTGAGCTCTATTTTGGATATCTCAGAAGTTACGCATGCCAAATATTCCAAAACTGGCACACATATAGATAATAACATTTAAGATTAATTTTCAGAAGTCCATACATGCCAGAGTTGCCAACATGATTCTAAGCCTGCCGATAGGTCCAATTTCTAAATGCATGTAACTTCTATACTATCGATTGGTTTTTAACCAAATTTTGTATGTGCTTTGTGTACTATAATAGATATGACTATGCTTATACTTGAGAGCCAGCAGGGCTGCCAACTGTTAATAAATGATCATTCTATTTATTTATTCTAATACCAATATATCAGAAAGTATGCAAGCCATCTGCTCTAAACTATGCACACGTATAGTACCTGCCATTCTAGATCAATTTGGAGTAACTAATATACCTCAGTGCTGCCAACATGATTATAAGCTTTCTGATAGTTTCAATTTTTAATTATTTGTAACTTCTACACTAACAAATTGATTTTATCCAAAATTGCTACTATAACAGATCGTAATATTTCAGATTAATTCTGAGCATCACATGCATGACATTGTTCCCAACATGATTTTACGCGTACTGATAAATCCAATATCCAACAGCATGTTACGTCCATACTATCCATTAGACTTCAACCAAATTTTGTATGTACATTCTATACCTTAAGAGATGGAACTAAGAATATATTCAGATTCACCAGGGCTGCCAACTGTAGTAAGTTACTCTATTAGGCTACACTATTTCAGGTGTATTTCAAACTGCAATACTTAGAAATGTTAGTACTGTATTACCAACTTGATGTCGTCATTATTCTAGATAGGTCTATATAGATTGGCATGAATCTTACATTTTAAGAAAAGTAGGATCTTTAGTTCGTCAAGGAACTACTTGTTTTTCTTAAGACTATGTTCAATGTAATTCCAACCATTGATACAGTAGGTATCTAAAACATTACAAGAACTATAATGAATTTTATACCGGGTGAGTTAGCCGTGGTCGTTACGGCATGACTGCTGGCAGTCGCTCACATCCGGGAGGCGAGGAGGTTCGAATCCCCCCACCGGCAACCTTGAAGATGGTCTTCTGTGGTTTCCCATCTTCCTTCCAGGCAAATGCCGGGGTTGGTCCCTAACTATAGGCCACAGCCGCTACCTTCCAACTCCTCGTCCTTACATTCCAAATTTCCTTCCCAACGGTACTTGTAGCTCACCCATTGGGTGTCCGTCTCGAAGCAGCTACAAAACTGGCGAGCCGAACATGTCCTAGGACACTCCCGGCACTAAAAGCCATACGCTAAAAAAAAAGAAGAATTTTATAAATACCGGCATCCGTAGTGTATTTCGCTTCTCAGCTGGCGAAATAGCAACGTTGTCAGAGTTGCCCATTTGATTTTTAACATACGGAAGTTGAAGATACCTTTATAAGACGGTAAGTAACACTACCGGTACTAAAACGGAGTCGTTAAATTGCCTGCCTTTCAGAAAGGTGGTCGGGGTTGGATTCTCGGTTAATGCAAGTGATATTTTCGAGGAGAAATGTCATGTCTGGTGTTTGGGATTCCACGTTAAAAGGAGGGCCTTGAATTATGATAGCGAGATTAATCGTAAGGAAAACTACGAGCTTTCTGACTTTCTTTACACTACTGCAGTTACCACTATAACACTGGTCTTCAGATAACTACGGATTACCAAAGATGCCTTTGGCCCTTAATTGAACAACTGATTAAGTGCTGACTGAAGAGACCAAGTCGGAGCGCTGTCTCATTACTTCTCTTGTGAACTCGGAATACAGCCGGGTAAATTCTGCAGAATTTGCTTGGTGTGTCCAAGTTGCAGGATCAGATTAATTCTCAGATAAGGTGCTGCTTTACGGGGGCGTTAAGTGCTCATGTAGTCTAATGAGTTCAGCGAGAAATGTTTACACTAAATAATAATAATAACTCACAACCAAAAGAGAATGCTTTTGTAGCTTATTTTAGGGGCTGCGACATCATCTTCATATATCCCCGTGTATTTGGGTATGTGTGGAAATTTGTGTGATAACCTGTGTTATTGTGATGGCTGTACTAGTATGTGTATTTGTAAATTGGGTATAGGATTGGGAATGGGGCGGCCATGGCATTAAATTAGGAACCATGCCTGGAGTAGAAGTGGGGAATCCATGAAGCACCACTTCGAGAATGACTGAAGTTTTCAGTTCTGCCTCACTAGGCTGAGTGTACCCCGTTCCGGCCCTCACATCAGAATTAAAATTTCTTGGCAGAGCCGGGAATGAAACCTGGACCTCCGGGCGGACAGCCAAGAACGCTAACGGCGTTGAACAGGAAGTAGGGAAAACACAAATTCAAGTGAGGAACGAGAACAATTCCGTCTAACATTGTTCATCATTTATTAAATGGCCCCCGTAGATAATTTGAATAAAACCTAGTAGTAGAAAACATCCATTAAGAGGTAGGGAGAATATAATATACAAATTAAAAAGGAGTAAAAAATTATGCTCTAGGACAGCCTTGAACCCGGGGCATAAATTTAGATAACAAGCATGATGCAAGCATGTGTCCTGATTGCGGTCATTCCAGATTGCGTTCACCTCATTAGCAGTCCAGATTGCGGTCACTTTCATTTTAGGGAAGAACTAGAAGCATTCCAGCGTCCAGATTGCGGTCACTTTTCTTGAGAGACCGGCCCTTGGTTCTTGGTTCTTCCCGACTAACTCATACCTTCCGTAAGTTTTGTGGGTTACAAGGGGAAACTGATATTTCACTACCTAACCAAAGCATACTGTTCAGTGTTCAGCTGAGCACACGCCATGAACCTTCACTTAAAAGAATCAAGTCCCTCCCAATCTGACGGCACCTCATAAAGCAATGATTATAACATTTTCAGTCTTAAGAATAAAAACGTTTCAGGATCGGAATCAACGACCTTCAATTTCAACAAAATTGTTGTAATGGAAATTTTTATACTTACAGGGTATAATTTTTAATTTCTGCCCCTCCTCTCCCATTTGAAGCGCGAGATATCTATTTTTATAATAGGTACCTCGAAAAATTCGTCTCGTAATAGTAATTTGTTCTGTGTTTGATTCTAAATCCCATTTGTAATCAACTTTTGTTAGTAAACATAAAAATTGAACACTATGGTTGCAGCTAATGTAGTGTATCAGGACCAAAGAGAACTGACACATGACATGTAGCTCAACATTGGCAACATTGGAAGTGAAAGGTGAGGAAATCCCCAGGGGAATTACAACCGGACCGGTCTCCCAAGAAAAGTGATCGCAATCTGGACGCTAGAATGTTTATAGTTCTTCCCTCAAATGAAAGTGACCGCAATCTGGACTGCTAATGAGGTGAACGCAATCTGGAATGACCGCAATCATTCATTCATTCATTCATTCATTCATTCATTCATTCATTCATTTATTTGCAATGGGGGGTGAGTCCCCCGGTGGCAAATTGGATATACATAACAAATAAATAATTATACATAACAATTCAATAACAATTATACAACAATTAAACTGGAGTATTTACACAAATAGTCAGTCTTTTTTTAAACACACCTATATGTTTGGGAAAAGGCTCTAAGACTGCGGCAGGTAGAGAGTTCCAGTTATCAATGGCACGCTTTACGAAAGAATATTTACCATAATTTGTTCGCTGTGGTCGGCCCTTAACTTTGAAAGGATGATCGCTCCTACCCAGGTAAGTGGGTGTTCCCAATCGTTTGCTAAGCTCACCCCATGCTGGTTGATTTGTATACGTGTTGTACATAGCGCAGAGTCTAGATTTCATCCTCCTAGCCTCCAGTGATTCCCACCCAAGTTTCATTAACATACGGCTCACACTGCTCCTGGGATTAAAGTCACTGAGCACAAATCTAGCGGCCTTTCTTTGTACCATTTCCAACTCATTGATGAGCCCTACTTGATATGGATCCCAAACCACCGAGGCATATTCCAGAATAGGTCTTACAAGTGACAAATATCCTAATTCTTTAGCAGAGGTACTACTTCCTTTTAATACCCTCATTACAAAGTGCAGGGATTTGTAAGCTTTTGAAACTACACATCCTACATGACTACTCCATTTCATATCATTCCTTACGTGAACGCCCAAATATTTGCAAGAATCTTCTTCTACAAGTATTTCCGAGCCAATGTTATATTGAAAATCCTGCCTTCGCACTTTCCCTACTTTTAAGAGACTACATTTTCTTGTGTTTATTTTCATTTTATTTACAATCGCCCACTTATAGACCAGGTTCAGGTCTTCTTGAAGCACTGCATTGTCTTGTGAGTCATGTATCAAGACACCGCGTACACAATTACGTTTATATTTTATGTTTATTGACGTGTTAATTATATTAAACTATTTATTTTTACCTGAAGTCAATATTTAGTATATTGAAACAGTACCGGTTTTGGTCACACTGTGACCTCCTTCAGCGTGGTATAAAATAAGTAACTGTGTAGTACCATAAAAAAGTTCACAGAGAAAAATTTCAAAAAACCAGATCTGTTACAATAATTTTGTTATTAAGTTAATGCATAAAAAATATCTTGAAAATCAGCGTAGAAATGAGTAGATGTGTATGTGAAAATATGTACTGTATGTTGAAAAACTATTATGAATAACATAATAATTTCGCCACACATATTCTAAAGATTTCCCCTACAATACCTGGCGAATACACATCAAGCATCATTTTTATAACCTAAGTTTTTCATCTAGTCAAGTAGCGACCAATGGTTTCGTCCAGACAGTTGTCTATCCAAGTAGCGACCAATGGATTCTTCCTGACCAATGGTTTCATCCAGACAGTCGTCTATCCAAGTAGCGACCAATGGTTTCGTCCAGACAGTTGTCTATCCAAGTAGCGACCAATGGATTCTTCCTGACCAATGGTTTCATCCAGACAGTCGTCTATCCAAGTAGCGACCAATGGTTTCGTCCAGAGAGTCGTCTATCCAAGTAGCGACCAATGGTTTTGTCCAGACAGTTGTCTATCCAAGTAGCGACCAATGGATTCTTCCTGACCAATGGTTTCATCCAGACAGTCGTCTATCCAAGTAGCGGCCAATGGTTTCGTCCAGACACTCGTCTATCCAAGTAGTGACGAATGGTTTCGTTCAGACAGTCGTCTATCCAAGTAGCGACCAATGGTTTCGTCCAGACAGTTGTCTATCCAAGTAGCGACCAATGGATTCTTCCTGACCAATGGTTTCATCCAGACAGTCGTCTATCCAAGTAGCGGCCAATGGTTTCGTCCAGACAGTCGTCTATCCAAGTAGCGACCAATGGTTTTGTCCAGACAGTTGTCTATCCAAGTAGCGACCAATGGATTCTTCCTGACCAATGGTTTCATCCAGACAGTCGTCTATCCAAGTAGCGGCCAATGGTTTCGTCCAGACACTCGTCTATCCAAGTAGTGACCAATGGTTTCGTCCAGACAGTCGTCTATCCAAGTAGCGACCAATTGTTTCGTCCGAATCAGCCACAAATACTCCAGTTAGAGACTTTCCTCCATGTTTGAAAGGAAGTGTGCCCCTGCCACCATCTACTGTCTCAATTAGGAACCAGGAGGGCCAATAATAATAATAATAATAATAATAATAATAATAATAATAATAATAATAATAATATAGTATGGCCTTGGATGCCGGGTGCAAGCTTTGTTAATTGGGCACAGAGGGGAGCTTTCATGTCGAATTTTATCGCTCCATGGAGTCAAGGAGCTTAGATATCTACGCTCCTTGACACTATAGAGAGGAGGAACTTTTTGTGTTGGCGGAAAATCCCGAGATTAATTTTGCCATTATGAACACGACCTACTGAATTCAAATGCGTTCTTTAACATGCCACTTTCAAAAATCTCTTACCTCGGCCAGGAGCGAATCTGCAAGCTTGGGGTTGGTAGTCCGACACGATAACCACTCACCCACCGTGGCAAGCAGGAGGGCCAATAAGAAGTTCAGAAATACGCCCTATGCTTGGACTCGAGCCAACGACTGAAGAATTAATTTTAGTACCAAGTTCCGAAGTTGGCACTGATCGAGCCCGGCGCTCGTCTTCAATTTTTTTTCCGCTCCTAACGGCATAGCCCGCACTCAGACCGGAAAGTGTTAAGGGAATACATGCCCCTTAAGAAGCCAAAAATGAACAACGGTATATTAATATTACACCTGTGCCTGTCATAGATCTTGTATAACAATTATATACATTTCCAGGAAACACACACATCTTGCTATTAGAGGCAAAACTTAAATTTTTAGCCTACTTTTCACATTTTGTAACAAGAATTTCCGTGACGAACTAGACTCCTTTTCTTAAAATTTAAGATTCATGCCAATGATTAATCTATATGGATCTCTCTAGATTAATGACGAAATTAAGTTGGTAATATCGATATTTCTAATTAGTTCGAAATACTGTATAAACTGGCATAATGTAGCCTAATAGAGCATTAAAGTTGGCAGCCCTGGTGACTGAATATATTCTTAGTTCCATCTCTTAAGGTACATACTAAAAAATTTGGTTGAAGTCCAATGGATAGCATGGACGTTACATGCAGTTAAACATTGGATCTAACAGCGCGCGTAAAATCATGTTGGCAAGAATGTCATGCATGTATTGGTCAGAAATAATCTGAAATAATATGATCTATTGTTGTGCCAATTTTGAATGAAATCCATCAGTTAGTATAGAAGTTACATGCATTTTAAAATTGGACCTATCAGCAGGCTTAGAATCATGTTGGCAGAACTGACGTATATTAGTTACTCCAAATTAACCTAGAATGCCAGGTACTATACGTGCGGAAAGTTTAGAGCTATTGGCTTGCATACTTTCTGATATATTGATATTAGGGTAACAAAAATAGAGACAGCATTTATTAACAGTTGGCAGCCCTGGTTGCTCTAAAGAATACGCAAAGTCATATCTGTTATGGTACACATAGCACATACGAAATTTGGTTGAAATCCAAGTGATAGTATGAAAGTCACATGTATTTAAAGTTGGACCTCTCAGCAGGCATAGAATCAAGTTGATAGCACTGACGTATATAGTTTACTCCAAATTAATCTAGAATGTCAGGTACTATACGTGTGCATAGTTTAAAGCTGTCGGTTTGCATACTTACTGATATATTGGTATTTGGATAAAATAAATTGAGAGCATTTATTAATAGTTGGCAGCTCTGTTGGCTCTTAAGAATACTCTCAGCCATATATGTTGATATACACATAGCACATACGAAATTTGGTTGAATTGCAGTTGATATTTTAGAAGTTATATGCATTTAAAAATTAAACCTATCAGCACGCTTATAATCATTTTGGCAACACTGCCATGTATGGCCTCCTGGAATTAAACTGAAATATTATTATCTATACGTCTGCCAATTTTGAAATAGCTCCCATTCATACCTTCCAAGATATCCAACACGGAGCTCAAATTTCAATTGCAATTTTTCAGCAGTTGGTAGCACTGATATCATTCTCAAACACGGCATTGAGATATTCAGGTATGGATCTTTACTTGTACCAAATTTTGTTCCGATTGCTAGAGCCGTTTAGGAGTTGATAGGGGGGGGGGGACACACAGCCAGACAGACAGACTGACACACATTTGCCCGGATCGATCTCATAAGTCTACTTTTTCCTCATTTTTGTAAAATGTGAAAAGTAGGCTAAACATGAGGAAAAAGTGCTAATGTGTGTCTGTCTGTGTGTGTGTCCCTATCAACTCCTAAATGACTGCATCTATCGAAACCAAATTTGTTATCAGTAAAGATCTATACCTGAATATCTCACGGCCATATTTGAAAATGTCGTCTGTGCTACCAACTGCTGAAAAATCTTAATTAAAATTTGACCTCCATTTTGAATATATCAGAAAGTATGCATGGGAGCTATTCCAAAATTGGCACACATATAGATAATAATATTTCAGTTTCATTTCCATGAGGACATACATCGCTCAGAGTCACCAGGGCTGCCAACTGTAGTGCTCTATTAGACTACACTATTGCAGGTATATTTCGAACTAATCAGAAATGTTAAAATTAACACTTAGAGCCTCCGTGGCTTAGACGGCAGCACGCCGGCCTCTCACCGCTGAGTTCGTGATTCAAATCCCGATCACTCCATGTGAGATTTGTACTGGACAAATCGGAGGTAGACAGGATTTTCTCCGGGTACTCCGGTTTTCCCTGTCACAAATTTCATTCCAGCAACACTCTCCACTATCATTTCATTTCATCTGTCATTCATTTAATCATTGCCTCAGGGGAGTGCGACAGGCTTCGGCAGCTGGCACAGTTCATATCCTCGCCGCTAGATGGGGGCTTCATTCATTCCATTCCCTGACCCGGTCGGTCGACTGGAAGCAGGCTGTGGATTTTCATATTCAATATTACCACTTAATTTCGTCATTATTCAACAAAAGTACTGTATATGTAGATTAATCATTGGCATCTTAACTTTTAAGAAATGATGATGATGATAATTGTTGTTTTAAGGGGCCTAACATCTAGGTTATCGGCATCTAATGGTTAAGGGTAGTAGTGAAAGATGAGATGAAAATGTAATGAAAACTATAACCAATACTAACTACAGTATTACAAACTAGAAGAAGAAATGGTAAACAAATAAAGAATAAGGCAAACAACGGAAAGGAGGAAAAGAAATGCCCTCAACCCTCGAAGAATGAGGATTAAGGGACTTGGAAGGATGGAGAACCAGAAGAGGCAGATGGGAAAGGGAAAGAGGAGAGGGTCCGCCTCAGAGGCACTGGAAAAAGGAAAAAAAAAAAAAAGAAACGGACCCAGGTCAGGAATCCCTCGGGGTGCCAACTCCCGAACTCACCAGCCGTGAGCCTTCGAGGGTGTAGCCCTATCCAGGGTGCACCAGGAGTGGTGGGGCTACACACGCCCTGCCTTGAGCAGAAGGCAGGAGATAGGAAGAGAACAGAAAAGGCCTGACCCCTCGAAGATTGAGGGATCAGGAAAGATGAGACAAGGGCCAATTAAGGCGGGAAAGTAAAATACTCCCTAGGCCTCGGATGCCCTGATACCGTTGGGGTCGAAAAGAACAAGAGTTGACCAAGGGTGGTCGATAGGAAAGATGACAGAGAGGAGTCCGGCACAAGTAAGTGGAAGCAATGCCGAACTCAGCTGGGGTCCCGTGGTCGCCAACTCATGTCCCAACAGCCGTGGGCCCCTTGGGGGACTTTTAAGAAAAGTAGGCTCTTTAGTTCGTCACGGAACTACTTGTTAAAATTCAAATCGTAACTATTTTTATTCATTTTTCAAAATTTGGTTCTAGGAAATGTATATAATTTGTATGATATTTATGACAGGCACAGTTAGACTCGTTATTGTTATGTCTTCTAAGTTGTATGTTCCCCCTTAAGCTGACGATGACCCCCAATGATGGATCGAAAACATGTTGGAATACGTGAAATGAGTCGTCCAGTAGCAAAACTCGTTTAATCCACTTGTGAATAAGAATCATTTTCATGAGAAACTTTTCTCTGCGCTTTGCCTCGCGTATCTTTTGTGTTTGTTTTCTACTTTTTTGTTTTTACTTTGTGTTTTTGGTTTTGTGTTTGCTTTTTGCTTTTCCTCTTGAATTTTACTTTTTGCTTTTCTTTCTTGGTTTTGGTTTTGTGTTTGTTTTCAGCTTGTGCCTTTTTTAAAATTTTGCTTTTTGCTTTGTATATCTTGTATATCTTATTCCTATAATTAGACCTGTTTAGAATACTGGTAGCACTGGCATTATAAGATTTGCCTAATAGAGCATTACATCATGTTCGATATTGTTTCCTTATATGGATTCTGAGATATTGAGAGTCTACATCTCAGGGAGAGTTATTAGCTAGTTGGTGACTGGCTTCCTAATCAGCACCTCATCATTTTCTTGAAATGGTTCGTGGAACCTCCTTCCTGCTTGTCTCCTGGCTCTCTTCTCCGCCTGTCTTCTGAGTCTCTCTCCTGCCATCTCGACTCTTCTTTCTTGTGTGGGTTGAGGATCTACTGGTGCCCTCACGACTCGGTCCCATGGTCTATCAGGTTTCAATCCATGATGAAGCATGGACGGAATCTGTCCTGTGCTTTCATGTACTGTGGAATTCAAGCATTGAATAATGATGGGTATCACTTCCATCCATCTATGGTGTTGCCTTGACACATATAAGCGGCACATTTTACTGATTTCCGGCATAATTCTTTCGGCTGGATTTCCCTCTGGATACCGCACAGAATTAAACACATGCCTTATTCCTAAACGTTCCATAGCAGTAGAAAATTCCATACTGGTGAATTGTGATCCATGGTCACTCAACAAAACTTCAGGTTTCCCCATACTTGGAATAACTGTTTTCTCTAATCTGTTGATCACGTACTTGGATGTAGCTTTCTGGATAGGGCATAGAGATACGTATTTAGAAAATACGTCTACTGTTACCAAAACAAACTGATTTCCTTTCGTCGAACGAGGAATCGGACCGAAAATGTCCGTAGCGAAACGTTCTCTTGGCTTGCTGGGTAATATTGATCTAGGAACTTCTTTCATTAGCTTAGATGAATATTTACTTCGCTGACAACTGTCACAGGTCT
Organism: Meconema thalassinum; assembly: GCA_946902985.2. NCBI lineage: Eukaryota > Metazoa > Arthropoda > Insecta > Orthoptera > Tettigoniidae > Meconema > Meconema thalassinum. The sequence goes on along the minus strand of OX336388.2, from coordinate 374,045,342 downwards.
TTATGACGTCGCGAATCGTTTGTCCCATTTGTCTCCAAACGAAGGTTTCTTGAGCGAGAGCCAAAGTCTTGTCTACACCTACATGAGCTGCAGTTCGGTGTATCATCCAAATAACTGGTTTGACAAGCTTGGGTGGGATCACTACTCTAAGTTTAGTATGATCCTGGTCGATATATTGGCATATAACACCTCCCATAATATGATATTTGCTAGCCTCTATCTCAGTTCTTTGAAAATCTGGATCAGCGTTGTCCATCCTGCGTGTCAAAAAAAACGGTAAATTCTTCGCAAAGGTGCATATCTCTTCTGAGTTTGCGCTAACATCTTCAACTTTTCTAGAGTACCATTATCCTCTTGAATCAAATTTATATGGTTGACAATTACTTCCTCACAAGGGTTTCTGCTCAACACATCTGCTAATAGATTTAATTTCCCAGGTCTATGTACAACAGTTGGGTTAAATTGTTGTAAGAACAGAGCCCATCTGGTGATGCGGTCACTCGCTAAGTCTGTCTTCATAATACATCGGAGGGCTTTATGATCTGTGATCACTGTTATGTCATGTCCAAACAACACCTTCTTCCACGTCTTAAGAGCATGAACCACTGCTAATGCCTCTAACTCAGTTGCATAGTAATTCTTCTCACAATTCCTGAGCTTGCGACTGGTGAAAGCTAAATACCTATGTTTGTTGGTATCGTCCAGCTGATATAGGATCCCACTAATACCTATTTTGGATGCGTCTGTCTCCACAAAAAATCTTCGTGTAAAATCTGGGTACTCAAGCTTGATATTTTGGATCAACATGTTCTTAGCCGTTAAAAACGCTTGATTGCACCTGTCGTCCCATTTCCATCGATTTCCCTTTCTTAGTAAATCCTGCAGAGGTGCCATCGTTTCAGTATATTCAGGACAATGTGTTGAAAAAACTGACACATGCCTAAAAACTGCCGTACCTCTTTAATCTTTCGTGGGGTTGGAAACTCTGAAATAGCCATAATCTTCTTCGGATTGGGCCTATAACCATCTCCATCGATTCTATGTCCAAGAAATTCAATTTCTTCATGAAAGAACTGACATTTGTTGAAATTCACCTTGAAGTTCGTCCTCCTAAGATCTTCAAATAGCATTCGAAGGTGCCTGATATGCTCTTCCGCTGTCTCAGACGCTATAATCAGGTCATCAATATAGCTCACCACATGCTCCTTAACTGCATCTGACAAATTTTCATCTAGTGCTCGGATCATCATCGGACCACTATTTTTCACTCCAAAAGGTAATCTATTGAATACATATGTTTTATAATCGAAATTTAATGTTTTTTCGGTCGGTCAACACTATTGTACCTAATTGTATTGGGCGTTTCCCTAATCCTGAAAGAAAATTATCTGAGATTAATAAATATACTTGGATTACCTGTTTCGATCGTCAAGCGATCATCAGATCCATTACACTTAGGCTATTAAATCTATGTCTACAAGTATGGGTGTTAGTATTTACAATACTATAGATAAATAAATAATACATAATAAATAATAAATAGCCTATAATGTACAGAAGTTCCTGTAGCTTCAAGAAAAGTACCGCTGGATTTGTTCTTTCTTTCTTTCTTTCTTTCTTTCTTTCTTTCTTTCTTTCTTTCTTTCTTTCTTTCTTTTAATCTTACCTTACATTATATTCGTAGTGAAGCATAATATGGAATAACTGATTTTCTTCTTCATTCTATCTTTCTTCTAAGCGTACACACCGGCGTTATTTTCTTGGGATTTTCTTGTGTCCTACTTGAACGCCACCAATATGCCTCTACGTAGCTCGTTGCCTATTTTCACTCATCTACTTCTATTTCAACGCTACTTATTTTAGTGAATAATGATGAATATTTTTTAAGAGGCGCTATCTGGCCGATCTGCTCACTAATTTTGACGTTCTGCTTTCCCCAATATCTAATAGAAAACTTGTATGCGGGTAACCCGTGGCTGAGATTTAGTTCCGTCTTGTAGTCACCAAATATGATCGAGAGATATTGTAATATATCTTAAAATTGAGGGTTGCTTTTAGACTTTTAGACTGGAGCATTCTGGACAGAACAACGGAAACAGGAGCACAGTCAAAGGATGAACAGATTTCGGGAGAGAAGAGGAAGAAGGGAGAGAAGTGAAAATTATGTCATGTGATTTTTAAATTCAAACACTTTCCATAAGGGCAAAAATGGTATAATAATGATACGATTAATGACTACGATTTTGGTAGTTTTGGCCTGCATGGGGCCGACAAAATATTTACATAAATTAAACCAACATGCAGGTGGCCGGGCCTTTTAGTGAGTATTTTGAATTTTAATTGCTGAAAGACATTAAGATAATTAATCAATCCTTCGATAAATGCCAATATTGTGTAGGGTGGGTATTTTGTAAGTATTTTTATTCTCAATTGCATTTTGTGACTATTTTGAATCTAAATTACATTTTGTAAGTATTTTCTAACTAAATTGCATTCTGTAAATATTGTCAATTCAAGTAACAGTACAGTAAGTATGTAGTTAGTTTTAGTTGTAAGTAGGTAGTTAGTTTGTCTATTATATATGTCATTATTCTATTAGACTGTGGTGCGTGAGTGTGTCTGGTAGCAGTTGCATTGTTTATTAGTTATAGTTCATTGTTTCAGTAGACTGTGATGTGTGAGGGTGCATGTGAGTGTGCCTGGTGACAGACTGTTTTAGTGGTAGTATTTGTTGTAGGTGGAACTTTAGTATTTTTTTCGTTTGTAGAATTTTGGTATTTAATTGTTAGTACGGTAGAAGGTTAGTATTTTTGTTAGTAGAATTGCTCTTTACTTATTCTGAAAGGGAGTAGCAGCCTTTCAGAATAAATCAATTCTTTACTAGTCTTATAGACGGTTAAGATATTGATAATATAAGCCAAATAATGGCTACACTGCGTCCTGCTGCACGGCTGAAAGCAACGGGAAACTACAGCCGTATGCTATTCCCGAGGATATGCACCTCTCTATGCATAATTACATGTGATGATGGCCTCCTCCCTTGTAAAATTTCAATCCGGAGGTAAACTAGTCCCCCGTTCGGATCTCCGGGTGGGGACTACTCGAGAGGGGGTTAACATCACAGAAGTGACAAAGAGGAAATCTGACATTCTACGGATCGGAGCGTGGAATGTTAGAAGTCTGCTAGGAAGTGGAAGGTTAGAAAACTTAGAAAGGGAAATGGATAGGTTGAGGTTGGATTTGGTTGGGATTAGTGAAATGCGCTGGCAGGAAGAACAGGACTTTTGGTCAGGAGACTATAGGGTCATTAGCACTAAATCAAACAATGGCCAAGCAGGGGTTGGCCTCATATTGAGTAGGAAACTTGGACAGCGGGTGGAATATTATGAGCAATATAGTGGACGGATTATTGTAGCAAAAATCAATACTAAACCTACCTGCACCACAGTGGTACAAGTCTATATGCCTACCAGTCAAGCTGATGATGAGGATGTTGAAAAGGTCTACGAAGAAATAGACGAAATTCTGAGGTATATCAAGGGTGATGAAAATGTTATAGTAATGGGAGATTGGAATGCTGTGGTAGGAAAAGGGAGAGAAGGGAAGATAGTAGGAGATTTCGGATTAGGTGAAAGGAATGATCGAGGAAGCAGGCTGGTAGAATTCTGCACCGAGCATGAATTGGTCATAGCTAACACCTTATTCAATAACCACAATAGAAGAATATACACATGGATGAGACCAGGAGATACAGGGCGTTACCAAATCGACTTCATTATGGTCAAGCAGAGGTTTCGAAACCAGATTTTGGATTGTAAAACATATCCTGGTGCTGACATAAACTCTGACCACAATCTGGTTGTAATGAAATGCAGATTAAAGTTGAAAAAACTGAAGAAAAGTCAAAAGCCAAAAAGGTGGGCAATAGACAGACTGAAAGAGAAGGATGTAAACGAAAGATTCAAGAAGAGTATAAAGGAAGGACTAATGAAAAACCCTAAACAAACTTCAATTGCAGACGAATGGGCACTTTTGAAGAATGAAATAACAAAATCCGCAGAAGAAAACATTGGTAGGAAAGAAAGAATAGGTAGAAAACCGTGGATCACTCAGGATATACTAGAATTGATGGATGAAAGGCGGAAACACAAGAATGTAAGAGATGAAAAGGGGAAAGCAGAATACAGACGTCTGAGAAATGAGGTTAACAAGAAGTGCAAGGAAGCGAAAGAAGAATGGTTGAAAGAGAAATGTGCAGGTATAGAAAATTGTCTGAAATTAGGAAAAGTAGACACAGCTTATCGAAGGATTAAGAATACTTTTGGGGAAAAGAAGACTAAGTGCTGTAATATTAAGGACACAAATGGAAAGCCTCTAACAGATAGGGAAGAAAAGGTTGAGAGATGGAAAGCTTACATAGAGAGTTTGTATAAGGGAAAGGAGATTGAGAATCATGTAATGGAAAGAGAGGAGGAAATTGATGAGGATGCGAAAGGAGATTTAATATTGAGATCAGAATTTGATAGAGCTTTGGAAGACTTAAGCAGGAACAAAGCACCAGGCATAGATGATATACCGATTGAGTTGCTACGCTGCATAGGAGATGAAGGTCTGATCAGGTTATTTCACTTGGTGTGTAGGATTTATGAGACAGGTGAGGTACCCCCTGATTTCAAGAAGAATGTAATCATCCCTATACCAAAGAAAGTGGGAGCTGACAGATGTGAAGATTACCGTACAATCAGCTTGATTACTCATGCTTCAAAGATCCTGTCTAGAATAATTTACAAGAGGATTGAAAGCCAGATAGAAACGGAGTTGGGTGAAGACCAGTTTGGTTTCAGGAGAAATGTAGGAACAAGGGAAGCTGTACTAAGACTTAGGCTGATTTTGGAAGGTAGAATAAGGAAAGATAAGAGAACGTTCATGGCTTTTGTAGACTTAGAAAAGGCTTTTGATAACGTTGATTGGACTAAATTGTTTGACATTTTGAAATCGATTGGAATAAAGTACAGGGATAGGAGGGTGATATACAATCTATACAGAAACCAGACAGCAGTCATTCGAGTTGAAGGACATGAGATAGAAGCTGGTATTCAGAAAGGTGTAAGGCAAGGCTGCAACTTATCACCCATACTTTTCAATCTTTACATTGAACAAGCAATGAAGGAAATTAGAGAAAAATGTAAAGTGGGAGTGAAGATTCAAGGAGAAATAATTTCAACTCTGAGATTTGCTGATGATATCGTCATCTTGGCCGACAAGCCTGAGGATTTGAGTGAGTTTTTGAATGGTATGGACTCCGTCTTACGGAAAGAATTCATGATGAAAATTAATAAATGTAAAACAAAAATACTGGAATGCAGCCGAAATAAATCAGAAACCTCTGTGGAGATCAAATTGGCAGGTGAAAAGCTGAAGGAAGCAGGAGACTTCTGTTACTTAGGAAGCAGAATAACCAGTGATGGACGAAGCAAAGAGGATATAAAAAGTAGGTTGGCTCAGGCAAAGAAAGCATTTCTACAAAAAAGGAATCTGCTGACATCGAATATAGATTTAGGTATTAGGAAGTCATTTTTGAAAGCCTTTGTCTGGAGCGTGGCGCTCTATGGAAGTGAAACTTGGACTATTGGTGTAGCAGAAAAGAGGAGAATTGAAGCATTTGAAATGTGGTGTTACAGGAGAATGATGAAGATCAGATGGGTAGATAGGGTTACAAACAAAGAGGTATTAAGCCGAGTGGGAGAGGAGAGATGTTTCTGGCGACTGCTAATGAAGAGAAGAGATAGGTTGGTAGGACACATACTAAGACACCCAGGAATAGCAAGCTTAGTTATGGAAGGAAGGGTCGAGGACAAGAACTGTAGGGGTAGACCAAGGTTAGAATATGTTAAACAAATTGCCTCGGATGTGGGGTGTGGTAGTTATGTAGAGATGAAACGATTGGCTCAGGACAGGGAGGCCTGGAGAGCTGCATCAAACCAGTCAAAAGACTGAAGACTCAAACAACAACATCTTGTTTTTGAATTTTGCTTTTTGCTTCGTGTTTTTTGTTTTTTGTTTTATGTTTGTTTTCTGGAAAATCAAAATAAAACCTAACAAAATAAAATAAAATAAAACAAAACAAAATCAAAATAAACAAAACAAAATAAAATAAAAAACAAAAAAAACAATTTAAAACAAAATAAAACGAAATAAAATAAAACAACATAAAATGAAACAACACAAAATAAAACTAAATAAAATAAAATAAAATAAAATAAAATAAAGTAAACAAACTAATTAAATAAATAATTTTACGTCATGATCCTTATTCACAAGTGGATTAAACGAGTTTTGCAACAGGACGACTCAAATGTTCAAGTAACTTATTAACAAGCGTCTTGCTAGAAGTATAACACTCTACAATTAGATTACGGTTGTGAAAGGCAATGTCAGTTAGAGAGAACTATTCTCAGGTCAATAAAATGTACGTTGGATTTAGAGCCCCTGTTAGTGCGACCGAGTGTATCGTAAGGAGCCTCTTAAGCGCTGTGATGTCCAATAATGACTCGCTTGTAACGACCGCTCTTGCAAAGCACAGCCTGGATCTCAAAGCCTGGCCATTAATCCCAGGGGCGTATTAGGGAAGTTATTATTGGGAAAGTGGGACGAAACTGGATATAGGCAGAGGGGTGGTGCCAATGTGGGTGGTCCTCTGTCTAGCCGCTCTTGGGAAGCCGTGACGTAAGTAGAATCAGTTGCGTAACCAGGGTTTGTTTCTGGAGGGTGATGACGTGTGTCAAAATTACATTAGGGGGAATGAGGGCTCGGACGTAGTGAGATATAATCAATAAAATAAAATATACCATTCCGAAGTTTCAAAACCTCATATTTTCTGTGTGTGATTTAATTTGCATTTGATACGTTCTACTTGCACTTATCAATGTGCAAATGCTCTAAAATTAACAATCATCATATATATTATTTTGGTAGTATAGATCCCTCCAGCGGTGCTCACAAGCGACCGATACCGACAAATGAGCATTTAAATTGAAGAGAATAGACATTAGCAGTGGAAAATTGCACCCTAATTTCATAAATATCTATGATTTCTTAAAAAAATGACTTTAAAACATGTACGAAGTGTGCTATTTGCAAATGCGGTTGATGTAGGAAAATAATTGCTCTTCACTTCACATTTTGGCCGCTGTGACGCCTGTTTCATGTTAATTTAACATTCTGAGGTCTTTATCATTTTGCATGGATTTCAGAAACAGTAAATCAAAGGAATGGGTAGTCTACTCTAATCGTATAATTTCATAAATATCGAATACCCGGTGAGTGTTATGATGATCCAATTTTCAGTGATTGCCTTCTTAAGTTAGGGAACGTAGAACTTGGAATTCAAACTGAAATGTAGGTGTTAATAGTGTTCTATAATCATTTGGTTCAAATAAAAACATAACAACCTTTCTCCTTAAGTCTCTCATTATAAACCTATTGGGGAAAGTGTGGGTTATGAATTGCAAGATTTCTCGCACGGGTTAGTTAGTTATTGTTGTTTTAAGGGGCGGAACTACGAGGTATTTCTCGCACGGGTCCTCTAGTTGCTATTAAATTATAAAGTCCAGAGTTGTTCGTAAAATCATCTGACCATTCCTCGACATTATATACGTATTAACAATTTCCAACTAAAGGTTTGCTTAAAAGAGCAATACGAGTAAACACGACATTTTTCACTTTCCAAAATGACACTCGCACTCGGATTCTAGTAGAATGGCAACTAACTAGAGCTCATCACTTCCGAGCGAGGCGCGCCATGACGCTTGATGGAGCCCATCTTGGCAACATTGTACAGCTTTCACCGGAGCGGCTAACTGGTGAACCTTGTCTTAATTCCCCGTACAAATACAAACCGATATAAAATAAGTGAATTGATTTACGTATTTCACAATCATACAGCATACCTTTTTGATGTATAAGGATTACAACGCAACCAAGAACTACATTTTCCAACCACCCCGAGCCGAGAAAAAGTTACCTTACAAAAATTATAACAACTTTGTTTCTTGGACACACAAAATTTTGAAATTAGTAAACCAGTTAAACAACATTCCAATGTATATTGTGTTAAAATTTGGATTCGATCTGATGACGGGTTTGTGAGATAATAATTCTTAAATGTGACGCATGGTTGAAACACGCTTAAAAACGGACACTTTTTGTGTTTCAACTGCGATAAAAAATATTAAAATATAAATTAAAAATTCCAAACCTACATGAACTAACGTAAAATAGAACGACGAAAATGATGATGTGATTGGATTTTATGTAAGTCTATTGGTTACTTCACAAACAACCTTCAAGCTCGAGTACACATAATATTTTGGTCGACAGTAGGTATTGGAACTCTGCCACCGTCTCAATCTCTTCTCCATTTATGTGGAACCTCTTTTCTGGATCGATTTTGCTATTCATTCGCATTTCCTTTGTCTTTTTGCAGTTAATTTTCATTCCTGCTCTTGCTCCGTGATCTTGTATGTTGATTGAGTCTTCAGTCTTTTGACTGGTTTGATGCAGCACTCCATGTCTGCAAGTCCTGAGCTAATCGTTTCATCTTTACATAGCTAACACACCCTACATCCGAGGCAATCTGTTTAACATATTCTAACCTTGGTCTACCCCTACAGTTCTTGTCCTCGACCCTTCCTTCCATAACTAAGCTTGCTATTCCTGGGTGTCTTAGTATGTGTCCTACCAACCTATCTCTTCTCTTCATTATTAGTCGCCAGAAATATCTCTCCTCTCCCACTCGTCTTAATACCTCTTCGTTTATAACCCTATCTACCCATCTGATCTTGATCATTCTCCTGTAACACCACATTTCAAACGCTTCAATTCTCCTCTTTTCTGCTGCACCAATAGTCCAAGTTTCACTTCCATAGAGTGCCACGCTCCAGACAAAGGCTTTCAATAATGACTTCCTAATACCTAAATCTATATTCGATGTCAACAGATTCCTTTTCTGTATAAATGCTTTCCTTGCCTGAGCTAACCTACTTTTTATATCCTCTTTGCTTCGTCCATCACTGGCTATTTTGCTTCCTAAGTAACAAGTTTCAATTTTCCCTCCATGTTGTTAAAACTTTGCTTAGAGTGACCCTATTTGTGACTGCTTCGAGTTTTAGTTACAACCTACAGTGGGTTTTGTTTGAGTTTCCAACCAGTCTCAGGGAAGAACATTTAACAGACAGTGTGTGTGTGTGTGTGGGGGGGGGGGGGGGGGGGTGAGGGGCACAGGAGGCGGTGATAAATTTCAAACGAGGGCCCAGTGGGAGCAGGTGGGGGTCCTGGTTATTATAATTTCCAACACGTCTAGAATGCAAAAGGAATTAGACTACAATATTATAAGGGAGTATCAAGAGCGCAGTAGCAATTTCCATTTTATATGTCTGGAGCTATGAAGAAATAATAAATGTCTGCGGTAATCCAGAACAGTTAATTAAGCTTACGAGACTGACCTAAGGTTACAGTGTGGCGTTCCGGGAATGTTAACACGGAGCCGCAAATTAATGTTGAGAATATACAGCTAACGGCGCTGCTAGCCCATTACCTAGGTCCTATGCAAATGATACGACTGGACCGAACCTACCTGTAAGCTCCCTTATTTCCCCTCTCTATGTAAACTACTACACACAAACTCGTTAGTTCTGAGATCAACGGCGATTAGTGGCTTGAACAAGTAACCAAGAAGTGATGGCTGTTCAGACCCATTTTTGAGTCGCCATCGTCAGACGATGATAATTGTTTATTTTTGTTGTTGTTTTTAGCCTATTTTCATTTATGAAAAAATAGGCTTATGAGATCACCTTTTGTCCGTGTGTCTGTGTGTGTGATTCGTGTGTGTGTCACCCCCTAATAAAATCTAAACGACTGGAGTGATTTCAATGAAACTCGGTAAGTTCATAGCACTATTCCGGACGACCCTGACCGTGCCCTTCAAATTTTATTATGTCTCACCAATCCAACATGACGGCTGTGCGAAATATTTCACCCGCATTCAATATCTTCGAAACTATTACCGATATCACCCTGGAATCTTGTACGGTGAAAAAAGGAACTACTAGAAGTTCATCTAGGTGACTTTTGAAAACCTGTTAACTACAAAACCAACATGGCAGCCAAGCGAAATTTAAATAGACGTTTCTTGCGATTTATCCAACCAAACGCAATGAAACTTGGTACAGTATATGATTATACACATTGTAATGCACCGACATCTAACTTCGTTCAATTGTTTATATAACCTCAAGATGGCGGCTGTGCGAAATATTTCACCGGCATTCTATATCTCTGAAACTATTACCGGTATCACCCTGAAATTTTGTACGGCGATAAAGGGCACCACTGGAAGTTCATTTATGAGACTTTCAGAAACCAGTTAACTACAAAACGAACATGGCGGCCAAGCGAAGTTTAAAGTTTTAAATAGACTTTTCTCGCTATTTAATGATCCAAAAGCAATGAAACTTATTAGAATATTCTACATGTTGATGATGTTGATAATTGTTGTTTAAAGGGGCCTAACATCTAGGTTATCGGCCCCTACTGGTCTGGGTGATAGTGGAAATGAGAGGTGATAAAATGAAACTTACAACTAAAACTAACTACTCACTTACAAACTAGAAGAGGAAACGCGAAACAAGTAGGAGAAGGATGTAAATAAAATACTGGAGGAAAGGAAATGCCCTCAACCCTCGAATAATGAGAATTGAGGCTCTTGGAAGGAAGGAAGGAAAACCAAGATAGGTAGCGAGGAAAGGGAAAGAGTCCACTCCAAAGGGGGGAAAATACTTGATCCAGCTCAGGGATCCCTCGGGGTCGCCAAATCCCGAACTCACCAGCCGTGAGCCCTTGAGGGTGTACCAATATCCAGAGTGCACCAAAAGTGGTGGGGCTACACACACCCTGCCTCCTTGAGGGCCCTGTGCTGAAGGCAGGACATTTCATGAAAAGAAAAAAAAGAAGGCTGGGCCCTCGAAGAATGAGGGCATCAGGAAAGATGAGAAAAGGGCCAATTAAGGCGGGAAAGTGAAAGTCTCCGTAGGCCTTGGATACCCTAATACCGTCGGGATTGGAAAAGAACAAGAGTTGACCAAGGGAGGTCGATAGGAAAGATGACAGAGAGGAGCCCGGCACTAGTAAGTGGAAGTAATGCCGAACTCAGCTGGGGCCCCTTGGTCGCCAACCCACGTATCACTAGTCGTGAGCTCCTGGGGGAGAATATTTTACAATAGAGTAGTTTTCCTTCTACCCAAAATTATTCTACTCCCCCACAAATTGAGGTCTTCAGCATCTTCCTTGGTTAAGTCTCTGGTAGCCATACTACTCTTTACACCATCCAGCCATTGTTCTCTTGGTTTACCCAGTTTCGTTTGCCTTCAACTTGCCAATGTAACTTTAAATTTGGAATTCTACTATTCTGCATCCATTTCACATGTCCAAACCATTGTAATGTTCTTTCTTCAACCACTTCTGGTACATTTATTTTACCTGCATAATTTCTCTGATAAGTCGCCTCCGTAGCGTAGCGGTCAGCATGGTTAGCTGCCACCCCGGAGGTCCTGGGTTCGATTCCCGGCTCTGCCACGAAATTTGAAAAGTGGTACGAGGACTGGAACGGGGTCTACTCAGCCTCGGGTGGCCCAAATGAGTAGAGGGGGTTCGATTCCCCCTCAGCCATCCTCGAAGTGGTTTTCCGTGGTTTCCCACTTCGTCTTCGGGCAAATGCCGGGATGGTACCTTCTTCAAGGCCACGGCCGCCTCCTTCCCTCTTCCTTGCCTATCCATCCTCACCATCCCTTACCTTCCCTCATGAGGCCCCTGTTCGCTTTGCGGGTGAGGCCACCTGGGCGAGGTGCCAATCGCACATCACCAGTTCTATCCCTTCCGATTCAATGTTCCCAGCTCTAGGACACTGCCCGTAGAGGCGGTAGCGGTGAGTTCCCTCGCTGAGTCCGTGGGTTCCACCAACCTGGAAGGTAAACGACTTTAAAAAAATCTCTGATTTTCGTAATTCTAATTTTATCCAGCCTTGATTTTCTTGCCGCCCTCCTCCAATAATCAATCTGTTACTAATAATTTGCTAGCCGTCTGTTTAACATCCAAGTTTCTGCTCCATATAACAAAATAATTTGTTCTAATGAACTGTAAATACATTTCTTAGTTTTGTATAAAGTAAGAAAATAGACTTGTGGATATTAGTACAATCATGTTAATGTGTGTTGGATGAAAAGGGTTGAAATAATAATTAATATTTTTTATTTTTTTATTATTATTATTATTATTATTATTATTCATGTGTTTCTAGGAAATTTAACCGTTTTTCATTCATTATATATATTTAAATTGGAGCCTCCGTGGCTTAGGCGGCAGCACGCCGGCCTCTCACCGCTGGGTCCGTGGTTCAAATCCCGGTCACTCCATGTGAGATCTGTGCTGGACAAAACGGAGGCAGACAGGTTTTTCTCCGGGTACTCCGGTTTTCCCTGTCACAATTTCATTCCAGCAACACTCTCCACTATCATTTCATTTCATCTGTCATTCATTTAATCATTTGCCCAGGCCTCGGCAGCCGGCACAGTTCATATCCTCGCCGCTAGATGGGGCTTCATTCATTCCATTCCTGACCCGGTCGGAGACTGGAAGCAGGCTGTGGATTTTCATTTCATATATATTTAAATTGTCGTTTTATTGTGATTTTGCCACCAGGGACTAGCCTATTTGCATATCTATCTGTCTGAGAGGCGTGATGGTGCAGTAATCAAGTTGCTTCCCTCTCACCACGGCGGACCGGGTTCAATTCCCAGTTAATAAAAGTGAGAATTTCGAAGTGAAATGTCACGTCCATCGGTTCGGATTTGGCTTAAAATAAATGGAAGTCTCGTGGCTCATATCACGAGATTAGCGCTTCCTTCCTTCATCTGTCCACACCTTTGGAATTGAGGACACACTTTCGATAATGAATTCTCCAAATATAGGGCGAAAATTACAAATGATATTAATATTGGCTTTTTGTCATCTCTTTTACCCGAATACACAATGCCAAACATTGAGCTCAATAGAATATCCACACGTGATGTAAAATTGCTTCGTAATGCGAGCATTCGATGAAGTGTGGTAGATCCATGCTGAACACGTTTTATTTCTGGACCATAAAGATTACTTTCCTTAGCACTTCACCCTCTATGTTTAATTACAATCGGAGGATATACTGTAATAACTTCTGCAAACTGTTGGAGACTGGATTGGAAGACAATTTTTATCAGTCCAATTTTTAATTAGATTGGACCTTTTCTCCCCACATTTTAAGACGGGAGAGATGTCTGAGAGGGACTTGGTTTTATAAAGTCATATCTCACGACGGCAAGTGGATGTACATTCTATCGGCTCCATCTCGTTTGGTGTCTCGTAAAAGAGGCGCTACTGCTCATGAAAGTGGAGTTTGCTGGAGGAGCCCGTATCGGTCCATCAGCACGCTTCCCCGCTATCTCATTGTGGCGAGGCTTGTTACCCCTCACATTCTTTATTCCAGTACAGCCCGTGCCTTAGGATGTTACTATTTTTGTCGCCTAGGAACAACGTGCTTATCAATCCGGCATACCTAATGTGAAAGTTAGTACATTGGTTTGCAAATTATTATTATTAGAGTTAAATGAAAATCCACAGCATGCTTCCAGTCGACCGACCGGGTCAGGGAATGGAATGAATGAAGCCCCCATCTAGTGGCGAGGATATGAACTGTGCCTACTGCCGAAGCCTGTCGCACTCGCCTGGGGCAATGATTAAATGAATGACAGATGACAGATGCTGGAATGAAATTTATGACGGGAAATACCGGAGTACCCGGATAAAAACCTGTCTGCCTCCGCTTTGTCCAGCAGAAATCTCACATGAAGTGACCGGAATTTGAACCACGGACCCAGCGGTGAGAGGCCGGCGTGCTGCCACCTATGCCACGGAGGCATTATTAGAGTTAAATCTTCTTCTTCTTCGTCTTAGAGTAATTCAGGCTGAATTGGTTTGCCCCTGCGACGAGTTTTCTCCAACCGGGTCGATCCTGTGATGTACGTTTGGCGTCTGCATAGCTCCTGCATCCTGAGTTCACAAGAAGTGTCATCATGAATGTCTTTCTTGGTCTTCCACGAGAGCATTTTCCTGGTATTTTACCTTCCAATATTTCCGACAACACATTCCTATGTCGAAGCCTATGTCCCATCCACAAAAGTTGTCCCTTCCTAATCTGACTCACCAGCTGTCTCTTTTCTTCAACAAGGTTCAATGTTAGCCTTCTTCTCCACCCAACTTATCCGTTGTAGCCGACGCCAACACCACATCTCAAAGGTTTATAGACTCTTAATATCACTCTTGGTTAACGTCCAGGTCTCAGCACAATACAACGCAACGGACCAAACATAAGATTTCATTATTCTTTTACGTGAGCTGAGGGACATTGTTTTCTGACATAGAAGGCTTGCTTTGAGTTAAATAATGAATGTAAATCAATCACACATTTGTATTCAAAATCATATTATCTTAGTGATTTATTCTCCTCTATGGACTTACAACTTTTCCCATAAGATATTGCGCCTGGAAATTTTCAAAATTGGAGATTCTGAGGGATACCTGAGTTGGATCGGTTTCCTTTTTTTCATGTACTTTGGAATGTACGGTACCATCTATATGAGGTAATTTGAATCCATTGTCCACGAATATTTGAAAAGTTCAAGATTGGACCATGAGTAATAAAATACTTCAAATTCATTTCCTATAAATTCTGACAAAATCTAGACTAAACTAATCAAATCGAAACGGGTGAAATTATGCATTAGCAAGGAAATTCTAAAATAGTACATTATGCAACGAGTCTATAATGGCAATAATTAAGACCCGAATATGTTTATAAAACGAGCGTAGAAAGTTTTATAATTTCCATACGAGTGTCTTAATTACCATTATCGGCGAGTTGCATTCGACTGTTTATGTTCGACGATAATTTTAACTATTTTATGTTCGAACATAAATATTCAAAAATATCTATCGAGATTTCGCCAGTTTTATGTACTGAACAGAGCGCATGGGACGCAGAGAATACCATGGCCTCCTGGAATACCTCACTATGACACTAGAAGCCACGCAGTGAAATTTAAAATAGAAGGCCGTGGAAGTCAGAGCAGGTGCGATACTATCCTTACCTAATTGGTCACACAACTGTTTCTTGAGTTCTAATTGGTGGGAGAAACTGTTTCATAATGAAAAATAGTGTTATAATGACCCTCATTACGATACAGCTGACATATAATATTTACATTTCGACATCGTCGAACATAAGAAATCATTTTAATCAGTTTCTTAAAATAAAATGTAATTAAGACTATTAATTAAATATTTGAAACGGGACGTGATGGCGCAGCGGTCAAGCTGTTAGCTTCTCACCAAGGTGGATCGGGTTCGATTCCCGGTCAATGCATGTGAGATTTTCGAAGTGAAATGCCATGTCCTGTGTCCTTTGGTTCGGATTCCACGTAAAATGGAGGTCCTGTGGCTCATGATCGCATGATGAACGGTCACATAAAACTAAAAGCTTCCTTTTTTTAAATATTTGAAACGATTTCACCACCTTGCAAACAATTTTACTGCATTAAATCATAAAAATGTAAAAATTAAATGTTGGAAAACTGGCGTTCAGTCTAAAAATGTGCACACGTCTATAGTTTGCTATTGCTGTTTTAACCACCTTTTTGCGTGGTGGCTAGCATTCTTGGCTGTCACCGCGGAGGCCCGGGTTTGATTCCCGGCTCTGCCAAGAAAATTAATTCTCGTCTGAAGGCTGGTACGGGTTACACTCAGCCACGTGAGGCAACACTGAAAATAGGCAGCTTCGGTTCCTAACTCAGCCATCCTGGAAGTGGTTTTTCGTGGTTTCCCACTTCTACTCTAGGCAATTTAACCGTTTTTCATTCATTATATATATTTAAATTGTCGTTTTATTGTGATTTTGCCACCAGGGACTAGCCTATTTGCGTATCTATCTGTCTGAGAGGCTACGGCCGCTTCCTATCCGAATCATACCTCATAATAATAATAATAATAATAATAATAATAATAATAATAATAATAATAATAATAATAATAATAATAATAATATTAATAATAATAATAATAATAATAATAATAATAATAATAATAATAATAATAATAAGAAGAAGAATATGGTATGGCCTCGGGTGCCGGGTGCAGGCTTTGTTATCTGACACCCAGAGGGTAGCTTGCATGTCGAATTTCATTGTTCCTTGAAGCGCTATGAAAGTCAAGGAGGTTAGATATCTAAGCTCCAGGGGCTACATGATCGCGTTGTCGCAGCCCCTCAACTGAGGAACCATATCTAAGCTCCATGATCACTATAGCTCTTTCTAGCAGAGAAATAAGGTACTTTGTGTTGGCGGAAACTCCCGAGATTAATTTTGTCATTATGAACACGGCCTACTGCTTTGAAATGGGTTCTTTGACATGCCAACATCGTATGACATGCTGTCGTAATTTTTGCCGGCTTTCAAAAATGACTTACCACGGCCAGGAGCGAACCTGCAAGCTTGGGGTTAGTAGACCGACACGTTGACCACTCACCCACCGTGGCAAGCTAGCTCAATTACAAATACACACACTAGGTCAGAGATCACAGTGCCACAGGTTATCAGACAATTTCTACGCACCCAAGTACACGGGGCTACATAACCACGATGCCGTAAAGCTTCTAAAAGGAATCAACAACAACATTGTTGTTTTAAGGGGTGGAACAGTGAGGTTATCTGCCCCTCTGGAAATAGATTAATTGTATTGAAATTTAGAGATAGACACCTGAATATATGTCTAAAATAATAATAAAAAACAAACTAATATTTATAATAATAAACAAAAACATACGGAAATAAAAAATAAAAAGAGAACAAGTTCTTTGAGTTTAACGCACACTTGAGAATGTAGATTGAGTGTAAATGTTAAAGGAAGAAAGCTTGTTGTATTATGTGACTTTTAATCTCGCGATCATAGGCTGCTGAACCTCTATTTAGCGTTGAATCCGAACCACTGTACCTACATGACATTTCACCTCAAAAATCCCACCTGCATTAATTGGAAATCGAATACTGTCCACCTCGTAGAGAAGCAATCTGCTTGACCGCTGCACCTTAACACACCAGTGTGAATGTTTTATGTGCCGTTGTGGTGTTTGCATAAATATGCAGAAGAACCTCACTTTAACGTCACAAAATTATCAATTTTTCGCACTTATATGCAACTAACAAACCCTGTTTCTGAAGTTGTTTCTCGCTGTAACGCCCCTAAAAACAACAATATAACTAATAAACCCTTCTTCACCCAGTTGGACAGAATCAGGAACTGTTAAACGCTATTATCATAGCCCGGACGACGAGATTGTAAAGTCTTCAAGAGATTATCACCGAGAGCTTACTTGATACATCCCAGTCGGAGTGAAGAGAGAGGAAGCAGCAACATAAAAGTTTTTCCGTAAATTAAGAAAAGCTGGGAGAAGGAAATAAAACATGGCACACTGCATAAAGGTGTTAATCTCTCCATAATAAGAAAAGTTCAGTCAAGTTTCTCTCCATCCGTCTATTAGTTTGTTCGGGATTGACGCCTAAACGACCCAGCTGATCTTAATGAAATTTTCAGGGATGGTTTGTTGGCTCCTCAGTTTAGGGGCTGTGGCAACGCGGTAAGTAACCCCGTGTACTTTGGGTGTGTGTAGAATCTATGTGATAACCGGTGTTAAATGTGATGGCTGTATTAGTGTGTGTTATCTGTAATTCAGGCAAGGACAAAGTAGTTCCAACTTTTGCTAACAAACGCCACCGTCAACGACCAACTAGCTCTGAACTTGGTTACTAGATGCCACCGCAGTCGGCTCCTGCCGACTAACGTTGGAACCTAAGAGCGTTAGTACAATCTAACCTATAATTTAATTTCACACAAGTGTAATTAGTGGAAGGTTCTGTATCATGCCATAAATCTATGACATGGGACTGCCAGCTTTAATTCCCCTTCGAAGTAAGGCATACTGAGGGATTTTTAACGCTCTTAAAATTTTTCAGGGACCAGGATTGGCTAAGTTTTATTCCCCATTACATGAGAATGTCGGGATTACGCGGGTTTATACCTCATTGCCTACCTTAAAAATGATCATGAATTGGGATATTGGCATTCCATGACATTGACATTCCTTTCTCATGGCAACAAAAACAGGGTATTATTTTTCCCGTGGTGGAGCGTGCTTTTTTTCTGTCATTCATTTACTCTTCTATGGAACAAGGCATCAAGGTAAAGAATCTCATTTTGATGACTTTGATACATGTCACTGCAGAGAAAATGTTGAGCCTTTTTTTTATACATAAGAAGACATTGGGGGCAGCGGGCCGTATTTATAACACATACTAGTACAGCATTACAATACACCGGTTATCAGACAGATTCTACACATACCCAAAGTACACGGGGCTACATGACCGCATTGTTTCAGCCCCTAAACTGAGGAACCAACCAACAAAGCAACCAACCAACCAAAATATTTTTACTGTAGATTTAAAAATACTATTTCATAAAAGAGATAAATTTTGAGTGTCAAAACTTGTAATGTAAACACTATTATGCCGGTTCGTGCAACAAAATTTGAATTGAAGAGTGGATGTTACGGGAGCTTGTGTTGGTGAGCACTTTTGGCTCGTATGACGAGAGCACCAAGTTTCATTTAAAGAACACCGTGCTGCCACGTTGAGAACGCCTTTCGTAGAAGCTGCACTTTCTTCAGTATATTCTGCAACATTGTTGTTCCCTGAATTCAAATTTCAAATCCGAGCAGCGCTGGATAGAAATGCTAGTTGTGTCAATAGAACATACGTCTGTCAATTCCCATCGTCACTACAGTAGAGTCTCGCAAACTCGGCCTAATGTGGACCGAAGAGTGGCCGAGTTCGCGAAAATGCCGGGTTATCGGGAAATGTGCTCAAAAGCAGAAATAAGCTGTTTGTTTTGGTTTAAAAGGAATGCAATGCAGTACATTTATTTGTTTTTAACAGAAACACAAGTTTTAAAACGATTAAGCCACTACAATTACAGTACTTTAATATATAGTTCAGTGCTGTACTACTGTACTGCATATAATCACGGAAAACAATTACGGATTCCGTCTTCATGATGAAAATTAATAAATGTAAAACAAAAATACTGGAATGCAGCCGAAATAAATCAGAAACCTCTATGGAGATCAAATTGGCAGGTGAAAAGCTGAAGGAAGTAGGAGACTTCTGTTACTTAGGAAGCAGAATAACCAGTGATGGACGAAGCAAAGAGGATATAAAAAGTAGGTTGGCTCAGGCAAGAAAGCCTTTCTACAAAAAAGGAATCTGTTGAAATCGAATATAGATTTAGGTATTAGGAAGTCATTTTTGAAAGCCTTTGTCTGGAGCTTGGCGCTCTATGGAAGTGAAACTTGGACTATTGGTGCAGCAGAAAAGAGGAGAATTGAGGCATTTGAAATGTGGTGTTACAGGAGAATGATGAAGATCAGATGGGTAGATAGGGTGACAAACGAAGAGGTATTAAGACTAGTGGGAGAGGAGAGATGTTTCTGGCGACTGCTAATGAAGAGAAGAGATAGGCTAGTAGGACACTTACTAAGACACCCAGGAATAGCAAGCTTAGTTATGGAAGGAAGGGTCGAGGACAAGAACTGTAGGGGTAGACCAAGGTTAGAATATGTTAAACAGATTGCCTCGGATGTAGGGTGTGGTAGCTATGTAGAGATGAAACGATTAGCTCAGGACAGGGAGGCATGGAGGGCTGCATCAAACCAGTCAAAAGACTGAAGACTCAAACAACAACATAAAAAACTTAGAAAAACTAATCCTACAAATTATTTTTATAATTTGTACATTGTACAGTATATGTACAAAAGAATTCCCTTAGGCAAATAGTTTTTTCACTTAATGAAAATTACCATTTACTTTTTGCAAAAAAATAAGTAATGTTCTTTTGCTTTTCGCTTTGAAACCTGTTTCTTGAAGCCTCGTCACGAAGAGGGCGAAGAAACAGAATTGCGGAGAATGCGCAATCAAATAAATACAACGCTCTGCGCGAACACCGTTTGTTTACTTCTTACTGCCAACAGTACTGTACTGTACCGTCCCTGTATTTATCAGGTCGTCGTTACTCTTCTTACTATGTACTGTAGGTCAACTTGTTTCGCGTCGTATTTGACCGTCGATTATTCCATTGATGGGCAAGACGAAAGAAAACATAATAACGCTCTGTGCGGAAACACAGAAACAAACAAAAATCATGATTTTTTTCTCCTGTCAGGGTGGCCGAGAAATCCGGAGTGCCGGGTTACCGAGTGCCGATTTTGCGAGACTCTACTGTACTTGTACTGTCAACTGAAAGATAACTGATATTAAATCATTTAACCTGACTCTTGGGACTGACTGTATTGGCGGCCGTAACGTTTTATACATGGTTAATGAAAGTACCGTGCGCTGGGACTTAAAGCCGATCACCTATAACATCGCAGAGGGAATGAATACTCTCACACGCGTATGGGCTCGGGCAATGGAAGGGAGGGGAATCTCCAACCCCTCCGCCCAATTCCATGGTTTTACTTACTGTATACTCATTTACTGCCACGAGGTATTCACTCCTGAGGCCCGGGTTTGGTTCGTGGCTCGCCCAAGATATTTAATCTTAGCTGCCACCCTGGAGATCCGAAGTTCGATTCCCGGCTGTGCCACGAAATTTGAAACGTGGTATGAGGACTGGAACGGGGTCTACTCAGCGTCGCATGGTTCAAATGAGTAGAGGGGTTCGATTCTCACCTCAGTGGTTTCCCACTTCGTCTCCAGTCAAATGCGGGATGATACCTAACATAAGGCCACGGCCGCCTCCTTCCCTCTTTCTTGCCTATCCCTCCCAATCTTCCCATCCCTTCCCTGGGCGAATTTAAAGATAAGTTTATAATATTAGTTGAAGGATCAAAAACAGAAAATAAATTTGTTATAATTTTCAATTTAAAGAAATTTGTGGTCGTCCCACCTCCCCAGTTGTATCACCCGACACGATGTTTCAAGCTCCAGCACACTGCCCTGGACTCCAGATAAATGCTTGGATGGCTGATAATTTAAGACCACGGCCGTGTCATTTCCAATCCTGGCTTCATTTAAAAGTAAAGAGTTCATAAAAAAAAAAAAGAAACAGACAAGCCAAAAAATTTTTTTTTGAGATAAATACATCTTTTTCCTCTTCAAGGCCAGCTCTACGTATAAATATTATTGCTGTCTAGAAGAAGGGCGGCTTCGGTGGCGTAGTTGGTAGCATGCTGAGCTTCTTTGAGTAACAATCACTGAAAATTTTACTTTAGTTTTAAAGAAATGAATCACTTGTTATTTAATTTATACCTCATGAATGCTAATGTATTATATCTGCATGGTATTGTTCAACATATAATATTCGACATCCATGATCTTTTTGAGGATATTCTAGTGGCCATTTTGCCTACCAAGTGTACCCAAATACGAGTATGTTAAACTTTAAGCGTTGGATTAAATAGGATTTTCGTAACCTACAAGGTCCACTTAAGATCAAGCTCGACGTTTGCTTTTGAAGCCATTAACGACTATTGCTGAACTATGTCAGTAATGTAAGTTGTGTAGTGCTCAGATCAAAGCATCCTTAACCTCCTTATGAAGTCTTTCATAAAGATGGTATATTGGCTTTCACGGCCAGTGAATTAAAACTCAGCAATTTTTCTAGGTTTATGCCGTGTCTTGTCTGGGGTTTCGCCTAGGACACCAAGATAGGCTCATCAGCTGGCTCTTGGTGTCCGTGCCCGGACCCCTCCAGGAGTAAGCGAACTGCGAGCTACCTTCCTTTGCTTTTAGCTCTCGCAGTAAAGAGGTGCAGGTGCGCTTCATAAAAGGGAGGTAGCGCGCAGTTCGCTACACCTGTGGAGGTCAGGGCACGGACACAAAGAGCTCGCTGATGAGCCAGCTTGGTGTTCCTAGGCAAAACCCCTCACAAGACACCGCGTAAACCTAGAAAAATTGCTGAGTTTTAATATATTAATAAATGATGATAATAATAAATGAAATTTTAAAAAAGTTTGGTGCTTTTCAGTAGGTGAACACGAATGTACCCAAAAGAGTTGGGTTATACCCTAATCCTGAAAAATACAAGAGATTAATATTTTTTCAGGATTAGGGTATAACCCAACTCTTTTGGGTACATTCGTGTTGACCGACTGAAAAGCACCAAACTTTTGTTCACTAAGGCAACACTGAAAAATGGCGTCAAACCCCATAATAAATGAAATAATAAATTAAAAAAAAACCGTAAGAGCACATTATTACACGATATTACAAATCTCTTTGTAAATATTCATATTTATGTTATGAATACTCTTGCTCATTAACATGTCCTTGAATTCCTGCATTTTTGCCCTTGTTTTGCAGGAGAGTAATATTTTTACAGGATTAAAACTGGATATCATATAATCTGTATCCCATTATAGGCCCTGCTTCCCTTTAAATGGATTAGTAAATCAATTATTAATTGTGTGTATTGGATACCACCTTTTTTTTCGTATTCAATACAGGGGCAATGGGCGAGATAGGCCGTTGTATAGTTAATATCTTAATTGGTTCGGGAGAGTGTTTTGAAATTGCGCGTGGTTTGGACTAAATGGATTAGCTGGAGCACGGAGCTATATTGTGGAATGCAAACACCAACAAAGTTCAGTATCCCTGAGCCGTGGGTGATCATCCTAATTGTGTAGTCCATATTGCTTGTTCGCCGCACTTCCAACCCTTATTAAGTGGTCCAATATTGAGGAACAGCGTCCTCAGTGTTAGAGCACATACTCCGTATCCCTTGAGACAAAAGGAGAGCTCTGAAGGGTACTCTTTATTTACCTATACAGGATAGCTGGCGTATTACTAAAGTTGGAGGAGTATGACGTCATGCGGACAAAGCCCGAATTAATGCTCATCATTGCCGCACATTCCCTTCGCTGCTTCTGCCATTGAAACCACTTTAAACTATTTGTTCACGCGAGTTACCACAATCTACCCCTAAATGATAATACACCCAGGCGCTCATATCTAGTGGGCCGTGGGTTGGCGACCACGGGACCCCAGCTGAGTCCGGCATTGCTTCTACTTACTTGTGCCGGATTCCTCTCCGTCTTCTTTCCTGTCGACCTCTCTTGGTCAACTCTTGTTCTCTTCCGACGCCGACGGTATTAGAGTAACCGAGGCCTAGGGAGTATTTCAATTTCCCGCCTTCATTGGCCCTTCTCTCATCTTTCCTGATCCCTCATTCTTCGAGGGAGCAGCCTTCTTATTCCTTTCATTTGTATTCCTTTTCTCTTTAAGTTTCCCGCCCTGTTTGTATCAATTGGCTCCAGGTGTCTCTAAATTACATTTTGTGAGTTTTTGATGTGTAACATCTTTCCACTCGGTTGCTGGATATTTTTGTGGGAGTGATTTTGAAAAATGGGACGGAAGTGTGTAAGACGCACTGCCAGCTGGGTCGTATCCCTCCTGGACATTCATCAACACACAAAAATATTTTTTATTAACACACTGATAATACATAACAATTCCAAGACTCTCTTTTTTTTCTTCACTGCCTACTAGATATTTCTACTCTCGCACTGCCTTCTTGATTGTTCTCGCACTGCCTTCTTGATACTCTGCTGTTAATCATATCAATATGACTCATTTTGACAGAATCCATATGAAATTACGTGTTGGTCTGTGAATCAAGAGGTCCGGAAACTGGGCAAGCCTTTCATGATCTACTGCTGTGCACATTGCATTTACTCGCAAGTTAGCCTATTTATATGGAATTTAAGGTTATGAACGGTGTCACGTCTATTAATCTAGTTGACCCATATCGTATTCTTTATTTAGGCTAGTACTGGTGGAAGCTACAAATCATCTAATAAAATGAGTTCCGTATTTTAAACTACAATATCTGTAAAACACTCCCTTTTACAATTGATTAATATTTGTGCCAATACTATTATAAAATACCGGTGTATCAACAATTTCACGTGAGGTTTCTTCTTTGTCAGATGTTACACATCATATGCGACTACTGCAAGACTCGTTTTTTTTTTTTTTTTTTTTTTTTACTCAACCACATTTTGTAAGTACAGTATTTTCAATCTACATTGCATTTTGTAAGTATTTTCGATCCAAACTCCATTTTGTAAGTATTTTCAATCTAAATTGCATTTTGTCAGTACAGTATTTTGAATCGCGGGCTTCCACATATTGTGAGTATTTTGAATCTACCATACATTTTGTAAGCATTTTCAAATTAAATTGCATTTTGTAAGTACCGGTATTTTGAATTTCAATTGGACCTTGTGAGTATTTTGAATCTAAACCGGCCTTATTCAATCTCACTTGCATTGTGTATTTTCAATTCAATTGCATTTTGTAAGTATTTTGAACCTCAATTGCATTTTTTTTAAGTGTTTTCAATTTCAATTGCATTTTGTAAGTATTTTGCATTTCAATTACATTTTCTTGAGTATTTCGAATCTACATTGCATTTTGTAAGTATTACTACAATTAAGGTGATCAAGGCCATGGACAGCTAGACGTGTGAACACATGCCTCAACTCAAAGTTGGATGTTGCCCACGTCCGGTCGATTATGTCTCCAGATCCATGAGATTCTTTCTTTCTTTCTTTCTTTCTTTCTTTCTTTCTTCAATGATGGTAGTAGTTTTCGACGTCCTAGTGTTTGGTAGATGTAAATAGTTTCTAAGAACTTCAACCAAGAAATGATTCTATTATACTCTTTGATAAAGACAAAGAGTTATTACTACACTCATACATTTGGGAGAAAGTAGGCTATATGATTTTTAGTGAACATCTTGTTACTAAATTTAAGCTGTGTTCTTCCCAATGTAGACAAACTTGACAGGCTGCTCTCTCGCGGATAAAAGTTCATCTAACGCCTATGTGTTCATTTAGTTTCCAATTTCCATACTGTCCACTGTCAACTTCACGCCTCATGCAGCGCCAAGACCTTCAACGTCCCACTTTGCCGCATACCGCGTGCATGGAAATAAGGCTAACTGAGACACTACCAGACAGTTATACGTCCTGAAGCCTTATATGCTTCAGAATGTCTAGTATTCAACGGGAAGGGACTCACGGACAAACTCGAAATACAGGAGAGAAAGATAATGAGGAAGAAATTGGGACCTGTTAAGGAAGGTAATGAATACAGAAGGTGGCCTAATCAAGAGCTCTGCACGTACTGTGAAAGAATCACGGATGTTGTTAGGAAACGACATCTAGCATTTTATGGACACGTCTACAGGATGCATCCTACCAGGTTGACCAATCAGCTCCTCGGTTACTGGCAAAAGCGGAAGACCAAGTCACCATGGTTGTGGGAAGTGAGCAAAGATCTGCAAGAACTTGGAGGGACGGAAAGAGTCTTAAAAGACCGGACATCTCTCAGGAAGATGCTTCAGCAATTGAGGTTCCAGGACAAACCGCCAAGAAAGAAAACAGGTGCCCTCTGGATCCAGGAGAGGAGGGAACAACACGACCATAGGATGCGTAACTACTGCGCAAACATCAAAGCGCACTCCAAATGTAACAGTTGAATGTCGTGATCCTTAGATGGCCTATACGAAACAACAAGAAGAACAACTAAACGCGCTTACCCTACGCACAGTATAGTAATCATATACAGTATGGACACATCAGGCCTTCACCGTGTAATTTTTTCGTCATGGTTTTGAACTTAGCCTCCAATAATAAAAACTGCCGTCACCGGAAGCACCACACGCACGCACGCATGACAGCGATGGTTCACCATGTATCCGCGAGAGAGCAGTCTACCCATATTCATTATTGAGTCCGTGGTTCAAATCCCGGTCACTCCATGTGAGATCTGTGCTGGACAAAACGGAGGCAGACAGGTTTTTCTCCGGGTACTCCGGTTTTCCCTGTCAAAATTGCATTCCAGCAACACTCTCCACTATCATTTCATTTCATCTGTCATTCATTTAATCATTGCTCCAGAGGAGTGCGTCAGGCCTCGACAGCCGGCACAATTCATATCCTCGCCGCTACAGTAGTTGGGGGCTTCATTCATTCCATTCCTGACCCGGTCGGAGACTGGAAGCAGGCTGTGGATTTTCATTTTCATACATTCAGCACCCAGCTGTTTATCATGTCACGTCCGAGATCATGTGTTTGTCAATAAGTGGTGTTACCAAGCGGCTTACAGGTGAATTGGTGCTGCCCCTTATCAATTGTTTTTTTTGAAAATCCGTTCTTCCGGTTTTGCCTAAGTGTCCATACTGTAATGATATCTATACTGTGGCCTAGCCGGCCCCGTGGTGTTGGGGTAGCGTGCCTGCGTCTCACCCGGAGGCCCCGGGTTCGATTCCCGGCTCCGTCAGGGATTTTAAAACTGACGTGAGGGTAGGAACGGGGTGCACTCAGCCTCGTGAGGACAATTGAGTAGCTGTCTGACAGTGAGACAGCGCCCCGATCACGAATACCAAGATTAACGGCCGAGGGGACCCGACGCGCTGATCACGCGTCACCCCAATATCTACAGGCCAAATGGCTGGGCAGCGGTCGCTTGGTCGGCCTTAGCCCGTCATGGGCTGGATAGTGCCAGGGGTTGACTTTTTTTTAGCCTACTTTCGATTTTTGCAAAAAATGAAAGTAGACTTATGAGATCAACACAGGGCGAAAAAAAGTGTGTCTGTCTGTGTGTGTGTATGTGTGTGAGTCTGTCTGTGTGTGTGTGTGTGTGTGTGTGTGTGGACTCTGAATGTCTGTCCCCCCCTATCAATTCGAACACGGTAAACGCGAATTGAACGAAATTTGGTACAAAGGTAGCACTAGCAAAGGACACCTCAGTGTCATGTTTTATATCGCCGCCATCTTGACTGAAACGTAATGGCGGCCACACAAATGTTCAAAGCTTAAATCAAATTACGACTAACCTAATCATCCGATCTCTACCAAATTTTGCAACAACATACCTTTGTGGGGGGAGCATCTTTTGACTATACTAATAGGTCATCAGCCTAATAGTTCGCGGATGGCGGCCATCTTTGTGTGAAAAACGATTCCCCCTAATAATTCGAACACGGTGAAACCGAATGGAACGAAATTTGGTACAGACGTAGTACTAGCAGAGGGCTCCTCAGTGTCATATTTTATATCGCCGCCATCTTGACGAAAACGTAATGGCGGCCACACAAATGTTCAAAGCTTGAATCAAATTACGACTAACCTAATCATCCGATCTCTACCAAATTTTGCAACAACATACCTTTATGGAGGAAGCATCCTTTGACCATATTAATAGGTTATTAGAGTAATAGTTTGCGGATGGCGGCCATCTTTGTGTCAAAATCGATTCCCCCTATTAATTCAAACACGGTGAATCCGAATAGAACGAAATTTGGTACAGAGGTAGCAAAGGGCACCTCAGTGTCATTTTTTATATTGCCGCCATATTGACAGAAACGTAATGGCGGCCACACAAATGTTCAAAGCTTAAATCAAATTACGACTAACCTAATCATCTGATCTCTACCAAATTTTGCAACAATATACCTTTATGGAGGGAGCATCATTTGACCAATCTAATAGGTCATTAGACTAATAGTTTGCGGATGGCGGCCATCTTTGTGTCAAAATCGATTCCCCCTATTAATTCGAACACGGTGAAACCGAATGGAACGAAATTTGGTACAGAGGTCGCAGTAGCAAAGGGCACCTCAGTGTCATGTTTTATATCCCTGCCATCTTGACGGAAACGTAATGGCGGCCACACAAATGTTCAAAGCTTAAATCAAATTACGATTAACCTAATCATCCGATCTCTACCAAATTTTGCAACAACATACTGTGCCCGCTTCTCCAATGGGACAGGCGATCACCCGGCTAGCATCCCGGCCCCATCAGAAGAAACAGCCAAGGGAGTGGGTAAAAAAAAATTAGGGCATGAATCTTGGTTCATACAGACAAGATTAAAAGGAAAGGTCCAGCGAGCTAGAGACAAAGGGTCTCGGGTCGTTTACGGGTTGGTATGGCAAATTGACTGAACCAGGATTCAAAAGCAAACTCCCTAACTTGAATTAACAAACAGAGAAGAAAGGAAAAGCCCTCGTGAAATCACATCTGCTCCTTTATTGGCCCAAGGATAAATAAATATGCAACCTGCCTACCACGCACGAGTATAAAGTTAGGGTGGGACAAAGTCCGAGAGAAAAAAAATAAAGTTCATAGTCCCTAAACAAACAAAAGAAAATTACACTTATTCAAACTCGTGGGTGTCCTCTCTTAAAGTTCCGACAAGGAGATCGCCTTTTAGCTAAATTAATCTTAATCTATCGGTGCACACGCATGTAAACATCACTAGCCACTTATCACAAAGTTCACCTGCGGCAAAAGGAATTCAAGGAAAATATCGAATATCTATGTAAATTACAACTGTCTACCCTTATACAGCAATGGACGGATCTCCTCTATCGAACTGCAAATTAATAATTAAAGAGCATCCTATTACATCAAACAGCACTCAAACATCGACTCAGCTTCACATAATATGACATTCAACAATTAATTATAACCTATCATAAATTATTAACACACCCAGAATGTGCTTACATATTTACACTACTAATTCTTATTATTATTACTGATTTATATTCGCCTTTCCAACAACCTTGATCCACACTGTCATATTTGTCATTGTAATTAAATTATAGCATTGTCTAATGTTTATGAAAGGTTGAGAACCTCGCAATAAGGCGCCCTAGCGTATTTCATACTCACAACAAACATTTAATCGTAACCCTTCCGCCGAACACTCTGTGTGAGGATCCAAACGACCTGACTGTCGAGCGCACCATCAATTACACACCTGCGCTATTCAATACAACTCATCAATGAACGTAGCACGTTCGTCAAGAGGACCCTGTCCTCACAAATTCAATTCCACGGACATACGTCGCCCCGTGAATAACCTCGTCATATATGACGGAATAATACCATATCTAACTACCACATAATTATCACATAAACTTTACACAACATCATTACAAAATAAATCATGCATTATTAGCATGTCTCACGAACCCACACTAACAGAGCGTATCAACTTTATCGGGACCACGAGGTCGTATGATAATATGGCATCCTATCCAAGGAACCTTATCCGACTTGAGCTCCAACCATATTCATTTGCTATAAAAATCTATGCAATCCGTGACAAACCTTTCAGAATAAAATTCGAATAGTGACCTCTGAAATCGTCATGCTAGAATCTCCCAGTAAAGTGGGCATCTCCTATTATCGTTACCCAATTTCAAATTATTATTATTGTTATGTCTCAGAGAATAAATACATGTCTTACTCCTACCATTGATGCTGTAAATTTATGTAGGTCAAATGACCCAAAAAGAAAGACAAGAAAACATCTGCACGACCCTATGAAAAAAAAAGATGCTCTTTCAATCTGGAATAAATAATTATAAAGGGCGTTAAGTTACACGATCGCAGGCTATCTCATGGCATGGCTATCCGAGGTAGAAGTTCTCTTCTTTCTGATGAACAAGGATGGAAATGAAACGTCTTACTTTATATCCGGCGTCCTCGGAAATCCATGGCGTCGGCGTCGGCGTCGCGTCGTCTGCGGCATCAGGGCGGCGTCGTTCCTCCAGTGTCTCCGCGATGTGGTCTCCCAGCGTACTGGTAGAGGTATCCGCCCCCGGCACCTCTCGATCTCCTGGCGACGCCCATGTCCGCCCACAGGTTGTCCCCGGTCACCTTCAGCAGCGGCGTCTCCCGACGTCCCAACCATGGTCCACTCGTCCATCTCGTTGCGACCGTTCACCCCATTATGGCCCCTTTAGAAGTTCAGTGCAGCATAACTTGCGTGTTAATATGCATGCTGATTCCCAGAATATTTGAGTCCATGGTTATTAAGTTCATGCTGCCGTGTGGCAATATTACATTTCACCATATCAGAGCACTTTCACGCTCGCGCACTATAGCGTCTAGTTCCTGGTTCACTTGAGTTATATGTCTTCCTTTAACCCAGTGACACACTTCCTTCCACGAGGAGCTATTTCGAGCTGACCTTGACCGACATATCAAGTTGCTTGCGGCCTACAGTCTTCCAACACAAGCTTAAAGTAGATGTAGCCTTCCCTATTGCCTTCTCACTGCGTTTCTTAAAATGCCACACTGCTATGCTATTTCCGAATGGATGTCTGTTACAATACGGGGCCTCGCGATAATGCTTCGCCTCGACTATCGTTATATAGTTCTTTCCCTGATACTCGTAATTTTAAACACCTCCTGGTATTCATCTTTAATGAACATAAATTGTCGGCATAAACGGACTTCCTTTATCAGTTCTGACTATTTCCTCACATACTAGCGAGTCCGATATCGTCTTGAAATTCATACTGTTCGACAAACAAACTGACATACTTCACAAAAAAACTCACTGGCAATACATGCACGCTAGTTTCAGGCTTCATGGCCTGCTGGTCACTCACGAAAACCATTCAAGTTCCCGATGTAAAATCACTGTCTACGTGACATGGGCTACTCTTCCGTGCTCCGCCGTATAACATACTCATCCACGCACTATTAACTCACATACTGCTGACTCACATACTGAACATTCCGGAACTCCGTCCTTCTTCGAGAAAAAGAAAGTGGGAGGGGTTGGAACCTTCTGGAGCATTCCCCTACTCTCGCGGTTGCCTCGCCGCGTCATGCCATGACGTCATACTGACTCTTCCCGTGGCCGACGAGAAAGACAGGCCATGGCGCGGATCTGTGACGTCAGAGGAGTGGTGTCGCTCGCTCGCCTCGCCGCATTGATTGCACCAAGGTATTCTCATCTATAGAAGCCTACCAATAGCCGAGTAATTTGTTAGTGTGAATTTAAGGATACTCAAAAATAAAGTTAAAAGCTGTGGAAGAAATCCACCCCTATCACTAGCTCAAAACCTTAGAGCAGTAGAATATTAAGCAGTGTAATACAAACGTTGAATGGATGTTCCAGTTTATGCAGATATACAAAACTGTACATATTATCCTCTTATCTTCGTTCATCAATAAGTTGTTTCCATACCAGTTTACATGTAAGTTTAACTTTAAAAGCAGCTGGAATTAAAAAAAAAAAGAAGAAACAACCAAGCATTGCATTAGGAGAAAGTATCCAGTGCTTCATTTATTGCAAGGGAAGGGTCATTCATGCCCCAAAATAATAAAAATGAATATAAGAAATTTGAGCCAACACTCGTGGTTTTTAGCATTTTGCTTTTTTGAGTAGGCCTACCATAAGACAATCATTTTCAACAACAAAAATTTAATGCATAGGACTACTTCAGATACATATATGAATTGCTGAGATTATACTTACCTCCTTTAGCAGAGAGCCTTTTATCTGACACCAATCCCCTACAGTGCCAGGTTTACTTCTTGTGGCAACTACTATCATGATGGACATGTTTAACGGTTCTCTCCCGTTCCCAGTTAGGCTTAGGTCAAATTTATGGTTTTATGGGCTCAAGATTTTTATAACGAAGTATATTACTACAGGTGAAGGACCTTGGAAACTTATTCATTGTGAGTTAATTCAGTGGATTGAAATGTCGTGGATATCAGCCCCATGCACTTATGTGTGTACTGTACTTGTATTAGAAAAGGATGTGGTAGTCGTTTTCAGTTAGCTTTTATTTACAGTTGAGTTGGGAAGACACTTCCAGGATGCAAGGAGTGGGATTCAAATCATTCTGTCAAGAGCCTTTGTGCGAAGCTTTGAAGAATAAATCCTATATCAGGTTTCAAATAATCCTTCGCAAAGCAGGTCACCTGGACAAGAAGCCACTTTACTTACCCCTACTCCATTTAGGTGGAACTGTTCCATTTATTAAAATTAAAGAAAGACCATACTTGACATTGTAATTTGGATCTATGCTGGCTACACGGACATGGTATCTCCCTCCCAATAAGATGTCCAAGATCTCCACCAAACGTCAAACGAGACCCTTCAAATTATTCAAATGAAAGCATTCCTCAACTTTTAATTATTTTTTCTTATTTTTTGTTTCACCCTGGTGGTCTGGGGATGAAGAATTTTATAACATACCCAGTCCCCCCCTACCCCTTCTTCCCATAAAATATCGTATACTCCTCACCACATCCATTCCCCCTGAAAAAGAACATGGGCATCCTTGCAGGCCACATGGAAAATAAGCAGTTAACAGTACTACACACTGGGTAAATCGGTTTGAAATGGGTAAATCTAGAGCTTTAACAGAGAATTCTGGATGTGGTGATTGGTAGGGCCCTGGAGTACAAAACTATACTTGTATCTTCAAGAACACTAGCAAATTGCAAGTAATCTTCATCCAATGACACAGTAATGTTTACACTTAATTATAATAAGCACACACAAAATGTATTACAGACATTATTTTATTTAGGACATTGGTTATAAATATAAGCATCTCAAGCACATTAACACATTGTCTGGAAGAATCTTAGAATGTAGAAAATGAAGTTTGCAGGTTTCACCAAGTAGACTATAAAGGTGATATCTTGCTGATCTTGGATATATTACTGGCGATTATTAGGATCTAATATCCTCCAGCTATTAATATTCTCAAAAAATCCTGCACTGCACATAGGGCCTACAGCCATTATACCCTGCTGATGATTCATGATCTCTTCAGGATTTTAAATTTTTCTGACACCATTTCCCAATCTCACTGGAGCTTAGTGGGTTACAAATTCATCGTTACAAAGATGCATGAACACAATTTGAGGACTGGACATGTCTAACTTGCTTCCAGCTGCCTTGCTACTGTTTCCTTATGCAGTACAAAATCACTATCAATTACATTGGTATCTTGCAGCCTTGGCAACGATAGAGTCTTCTATTAACTCTTGTACTATTTTCATCTCTAATTTATCTCAACAAAACAAGCCTGCCAACTTGTGTCAATAGCTTTAATGTGGACATGGAATGGAATTTACACTTACAAAATTCCCCTAGACACAAAATGGCATCATCCATGACAACGTGGACAACACTTAGGGTTTAAACGCTGCATACATGTTAAATTCTATGTGTTATACTCTGATTTACAAAAGATGAACGGTGCAAGCTGCCATCCGCTTGAATGGTGAGGTGAGGAGTGGAGACAAGAGGGGTAACGGTGTCCATAGCAACAGCGAGCAGTGTTGCAATGAATGCCGACACAGCAGTGAGCACATGGTTTGACGCAGTGTTCTACTGTGAACTAACTCGTCACTGCCATTAGTAATATCCCGAGTATATATTGAAGTGCATTTGCTTATTCTTTCATAGGCTACAGTAAGCGTTATCGTTCTGTTTTTGTTGGAAGCGTGTGTATATACAGATTTTGAGTTTATTTCTTTTATTTGCATCATCGTGTCTATTTTCGTTGTGTAAAAATGGCATCGGTACATGCTCGCGGAAGGCCCAGGATCCATTCTCTGCGACAGAACAACTTCAGGCCGTAGTGTGACTCTCCGTAGCCAAGTAAAGGAGATGGTATGTGCGGTGAGGAATTTTATGGAGGAAGAAGAGGAAAATATGCGCTTACGGGAGGAACCTCTGATTCCATTTGTTCAGGTGCGGAAAAGAACTGCCAAGACTCTTGGTGTGAGTGAAATCACTGCATACCGAGTGACGGAAGGGAAGTTCCTGTCTGATGATGCTGGCCCGTCTAAACTATCAACTCCAGGGAAGAAGAGGCATAGAGAAGGGGTGGTCACTAATTTAGATGGCTTTCAACAAGATGCTGTTAGACGGCATATTTATAGCTATTATTTTAGGAAAGAAATTCCAACATGTCGCAAACTTCTTGTTTTTGCTCAGAGAGGCACAATTATTTCAAGGAAGCCTTTCTTCACTGAAAGTGTTGCACGATCTGGGATTTAAATATAAGAAAATTAATGGGGGGAAGGTGATCATGGAGAGGCCAGATATTGTGGCTTTGAGGTGTCAGTTCCTACATGAAATGGGGAGACCCTACTGAGTTGTAGGCCAAAAATTACAAACAAAAAACCAAAATCTGGTTTCATGTCCTAGAAGTTACCTATCACTTGGGGCACTTAAATATACATTTGTTTTTTAAGTACGGCCATTTTTAAATACCTTACGGGGGCTTTTAAAGAACACGTGCTTAGGTCTTGAAATGGGCAACGCCTACTTCCTAGAACCAAAAACCCCTCAATTTTGTTGTAATTTCATACTCTTGGCCAATATTATCATGCCAATCATCTGAATACAAGCTTATGGTGCCATCTGTTGGTAAATTTATCAGTTATGAGTAGCCTAGGCAATGTTTGTCAAGTGTGAAACTTTTCTTAGAGCATTATTCTTACTTTTCTTACCGTACATGTTATTTTCTTATCCCATATAATTTTTAACTGTATGGCATTCACTAAAAGAATATCATTACTATACACATGCACATATTTAACATCGAACAGAAGTATTTTGGTTTGTAGTAAAGTATAGGCCATTTTGGATACATGGTGGAACCATGCGTCTTTGTTTATTTTGATGGTCAGTGGCTTTAGTGAAGTTTATTCGCAAGAATTATATTTTTATTGGTTTACTGTGAGTGGTGGAACTTGTGTAAGTTAATGGTATTTTAGAGATTTGTGTGCAGTTTATTAGATGTATTCTGTATCTAGTCGATGGTGTAAACCGAAAGTCCGTGAAACAAAGAAATGGAATAGTGCTATTTAGAATGTTGACAAACAGTGGGGTGATATTACATGTGAAGTTAAGTAATGCAAGTT
Organism: Meconema thalassinum; assembly: GCA_946902985.2. Taxonomy (NCBI): domain Eukaryota; kingdom Metazoa; phylum Arthropoda; class Insecta; order Orthoptera; family Tettigoniidae; genus Meconema; species Meconema thalassinum. The sequence continues at coordinate 374,010,379 of OX336388.2, read as the reverse complement.
CAACAGCTGCAACTACTTCTTCTGCCAGTGTCAGAAAACTGGAATAGGCCTATTTTAGTGAGGAGAATACTGTTTGACCTAGTGTTAATGACAAGCACATTCTCATTCATATATGGGTGCCCTCCAAAATTTGTTTACAGACCTGTGTGGTGAATGTGGCAGTAAATCTTCGTGTCAACATCAGGGAGAAAGATGGGTTTAGTAATAAGTTACCTCTGAAGTGTGGGAAAAGTGATTTGTAAACTCAGGGAAGTCTTGATGCAGGAAATTCCACTAAAATACTGTATTTTTTAATAAAGTTAGCTTTTTCTCAATACCATATTTTTCAGCATTTTAAATGTTCCAGTTGCCTGCGTTTTGATCCCATTACCTTCAAACTTGGTTTTCACATACAACTTTGTGGTCTTAATAATGTGTGGAATTCATTTTGAAAAATATTAATAACTTTCAGAAATATTTAGGTTCAAATTTGAAAAAAATGACATATTTTAACAGAACAACAGGTCATTCTAAAAAAAAAAACCATTTTAATAATAAACCATTTGCACTGATTTTAAAAGTAATACCAATTTTTATTTGTAGACCATTGATGATCATTCCATACAAGTTTTAGATTGATAACTTTAAATTTGATGTACCTGGGACATTTTCAAAATTTGCATATTTATTACATAAAATGTTATAATTTCTAAATGATTGAACCAAATAGCTCCAAAGTTTAGAATTCCCTTAATTATGCTCACTTTAAAGAACCTACAAAATTTGGTGAAAATTGGGTGAAAATAGGCTACTGGAAAATTCAAAACTTAAGTTAATAGGGCAAAAATGTTATGGATATTGTGTGGTTAGGTGAAATGTGGGTCAATGCTGGTCACACAGTGTCTAAGGGTTGGAGTGACAACTCAGTTCAGGGGACAAGGAAGGGCCGTCAGGCAGAGGGGGTCGATTTATTATTCTACATGCCGGGCAATCACACGGCTTTGTTAATAATACACTTTTGCTCTTTAGGTCGAAAAGAACTGGTGATTTCCATGAAGACATGGACTACAACTAGTTTTTAAAATGGTTCCAGGAACAATTGTTACCCAACATCCCTGAACACAGTGTTATTGTAATGGACAATGCTTCGTACCACATAGTACAGATAGAATAAGCTCCAACAACTTCAAGTACGAAGCCGCGAATGTTGGAATGGCTCGACCGCCATCATGTAGCCTACCATGCGACAGCTCTCGGACAAAAGGAATCCTTCTCGGTAGTGCTGAATGAACATAGAACGAGCGATAACACTCTATATAATACATGAATTAGCCAAAATACCTTATAAAAGGATGAGAAATAAATCAGGAAGCAATGTTTTAATAGATGTTTCCTCCTCCGCCGTCTGTGACCCACCCAGCCATTCCAAATATAGCGAAAATTACAGCAGTGAGCGGCATTGTTCAAATCAATCATCAAAAAAAGTACCATAACAGTACTGCCAACCTCGCCCTTACGGTACTATGTGAAACAAAAAAGTGCCCAATTCAGTCTCTAGTGGGCATCATTTGTTCGCAACACTCAGTTCACGACTCTAATTATGCTAGTGTGTGCAATATTTCGCATCTCTGTACGGCTGAAATGAGTGTTTTTTGTTATCTGCTCAGTAATAACTATGCAGTATATCGCTCTCCTGTAATATGTATGTCTATTTTTTTCCGCACAACTGTGGTTTTGACAAAGGTTACAGCCTAACGTGCCCAGATCAATGGTTTTGTGTCAACCATGCCCCGCTAGCAGCGCGCGGCCAAGGCTGCACCTACACCTGACCATTCTTACCTTCACTTTGTCCAATCCAATGGTTTTTGACAATGGTTACAGCCTAACGCACCCAGATCAATGAGTTTTGGCAATGGCTACTGCCTAACGTGTCCCGATGATTCTTTTTTTATCAACAGTGATTTTGCATCCCACTTCTTTTTATCAACAGTGATTTTGTATCTCACATGTGTGCCTCGATGCGTGCTGCTAGAGTGAGCCTTGATGACGGTTAAAAGAGATCAAGTGCTATCGAAGCATGGCAGCTGTTTTTAAAATAGCAAAAAATAAAAACACATATTTACGTACTTTAGCACATATATGAGGTTCAGTAGTAAGTTTTAATTAGGGTTCCTAATTTCAATACGTAATATCGCCCAAAAAATGAAACAAGGACACAAGGAATGTAAAAGTACATTCATGTCTGCTACAAGTGTATAAGCCGCGTTCCACTTTCATTCAGAATTAATATCCTTCTCAACCTTATACAGCAGCGCAAGCCTAAATCCATGTAGGCTACCACGTGGATGAACTGGCGAGAAAGCATGGCCATGAGATCATCACGCTGCCCCATATCATTGCCACTTCAATCCTATAGAAATTATATGGGGTCAAGTGAAGGGTTATCTAGCACGGCATAATAAGAATTTCACACTCCGTGAGGTTGAGAAGCTTACCGTTTAGGCTATTAGGGAAGTGACTTCATAAAACTGGAAGCGTTTTGTGTTAATAGTGCAACGAGAACTGGATGAGGCTACGAAACGTGAATGTATACTCGATGATGGGGTAGATTGGTTCATCGTTTCCCTGGAAAGCAATTCCAGATCCAATTCAGACACAAGTGATGAAGAGGGGGCTATGAAAGGAATAGACCCATAATTAAGTTAGTAGCAGCTAGAGCGATTAGGCAACTAAAAATTCCCCTAAACTCGCGTGCATCGCAATGTTTAATTGACCCTTCACACGAATATGGCTGACACACCACAGATCCCAGTATTTGTGTCTTCCTGGAAGCTTCTTGGAATGTTATGAGTCATGATCTGCCTCAGTGGCAACGCAGCATTTCCTCACGTGTTAGCTTTGACAGCTGCCAGCGCTCATTATTGGTACCGGCAATACAGAGTATTCTTTGCGTACAAACACAAACCTAACCCCAGACCTCCTTGCTTGTACTACTAACAATAATTTTGGTCCAGATAGTCGCCTAACCAAGTAGCGACCAATGGCTTTGTCTCGCCATGGCTTTAGAAGAGTACAGTTCAACTTTTCCATTAAAATGAACTACGGTAAAAGTAATTTATGAACATTCATGATCTTTCAAGAAATTATTCTTCTTTAGACTGAGATAGGCTACTCAATACTCCCAATAATGTCAAAAGTACTCAAATCAAACTTACCAAGCAACTTTTGAAGATTTGATGGATGAGGCAGATAAGTCTGACCACTCCGATGTAACTTTTTGTACACTGATGACAAGTGAACATATTATATGGAAGCTGCCAAGAGTAACGTGTCTCCACTGTACCTACGATTGTTTGCCTAACATCTAAAAAATTAACTTGCTCTATTAAAGACTATAATGGTGTGCAATCATCACTCGAAAAACTTCTCTGTAGGATGTTCACAGGAGCATTCACTGCTGACAACTTTCTTCCATTTTCATCGCACTCAGAATTTTCAATGAAATGAAGTAGGCTAGTTCATCAAATGAATTTTTATCAGTAATGCAAAGAAAGTTTTGTGGAACTTAATGTTTGGGAATCTGCAACCCATTGACAGCCAGCTCAATGCTGAGGTTATTTAGAATACACACAGAACCTGTAATTATGGGCACTGCATCACTCAAATTCTTCAAGCACTTCACCAACTTGTCTTCTGTCTTGATATGTGTCCATTCCTGCTTAAATTTATTCCTGTTGGAGGAGAAGTGTTCAGATATATCCGATAGACTGTGCACAGAATTCTCTTCTTCGTAGTGGCTGAAGTCTTCCAAGCTCGCTTCTATGGCTTTATCCGAGATTTTCTACCTCTGCATCACACAGTCTTCTAGAAGAAGGCCCAGGAGTGGATAGCTATCCTGGCAAATTCGAAAATATTGAAGATACTGCATCAGGTTTCAACTTCGGATAACTCCTAGCAAATGTCTTTATTTCCCCATCAACTTGCTCTGTCCTGATAACAGAGCTATCAGGAAAATGTTTTATACAAATTATAGGCTTGCTCACTTTAGAGAAGTCAGTGGGAATTTTTCTAGGCCATATATTTCCTAATTTTTCGTCCTTTGGGAGAGAAAATGTAGAAACATTTTCATGCTGAGATCTGTAATTGTTCTTACAGCCAGCCACATTACAGCATCTCGGCATTTTGATTTCCTGTAAAGAGACACATTCATTAAATATCTAACTTTAACTCAGATAATTAACTTAGCATGCATTCTAATAGTCCTTAACATCCACAATATTAGGCTAACGAAGTTCGTACATAACCTGCACCACACGTGCGTTTGATTAACCTGTATCATTAATGAGAAATAAAGTGTTAACACTTACCCTGTAGGCTACGTGATTATTGCAGCTACATGATGCACCACAACACAAGTTGGATGTAAAGTTGGACATTACACTTTATAAAACACTAACTATTCTCACACTGCTATTCACAAGAAATTCACAAGTCGACTCAACCAGGGTCACTACATCGCCTACGTCACAGACAAGATGGCTGTTCGCACTGGGGCCAGTATCTTTCGTCGGCCACGGACTCTTCCGTGCTCCTCTCGATCTCCTGTCATCCGGGGCCGGTAATTGACCCTGACTGGATCGGTCACAATACCTTTATGGAGGGAGCATCCTTTGACCAAAATAATAGGTCATTAGCCTAATATTTTGCGGATGGCGGCCATCTTTGTTTGAAAATCGATTCCCCCTATCAATTCGAACACGGTGAAACCGAATGGAACGAAATTTGGTAGAGAGGTAGCACTAGCAAAGGGCACCTCATTGTCATGTTTTATATCACCGCCATCTTGACGGAAACGTAATCGCGGCCACCCAAATGTTAAAAGCTAAAATGTAAATACGACCAACCTAATAATCTAGTCTCTACCAAATTTTGCAACAACATATCTTTATGTGGAAAGCATATCCTGACCAAACTGCAAGATCATCTGCCCTATAGTTTGCAGATGGTGGCCAAGTATGTGTAAATCCATTCACCATATCAATTCAAACACGGTGAAACCGAATTGAATGATTTTTTTTTACAGAGGTAGCACTAGCAAAGGGCTCCTCATATTCATGTTTAATATCCCTATAGCACGTTGTATTTCAACAAGCTACTACAACCAACATTCAATTATACTCCTTGAAAAGGACAAAGAGTTATAACAGTACCCATGCATTTAGGAGAAAGTAGGCTATATGTTCTTTACTGAACATCTTGTTTTATACTGTAGCCTACGTAACCACAACTAATTCAGTTGTTAAAATACTCAACAGCTCGCTAGTAAATCCCTATCTACGTAGTAAAAACGAGGGTTGTGAACAATTTATACAGTTAACTAAGAAGTAGGTTGGAAGGGAGGGGGTGAAACATTTTTAGTGATGACTAAAATAAGGAAGTTGAGTTGATATTGTTTCCATGAGCTTATTTTGTTGAAAATCTGAAATATAAGTGGGAATTTTATATGCCTATAAACGCATATTTTGGCCATTTTTAGCATATTTCCATTTATGAAAAAATAGGCTTATGAGACCACCTTTTGTCCGTGTGTGTGTGTATGTATGTGTGTATGTGTGTGCTTCTGTGTGTGTGTCCCTAATAACTTCTTAACGGCTGGAGCGATTTCAATGAAACTCGGTAAGGTCATAGCAGTACTGTCGACCAAAGTATTATGTCGTGTACTCGAGTTTGAAGGTTGTTTTTTAAGTAACCAATAGACCTACATAAAATCCAATACCATCAACATTTTCGTCGTTCTATTTTACGTTAGTTCATGTAGGTTTGGATTTTTAAATTTATATTTTAATATTTGTTATCGCAGTTGGAACACAAAAAGTGCCCTTTTTTAAGCGTGTTTCAACCATGCGTCACATTGAAGAATTATTATCTCTAAAGCTCGTCATCAGATCGAATCCAAATTTTAACACAATATACATTGGAATGTTGTATAACTGGTTTATTAATTTCACAATTTTGTGTGTCCAAGAAACAAAGTTATCATTGTTGTAAGGTAACTTTTTCTCGGCTCAGGGTGGTTGGAAAATGTAGTTCTTGGTTGCGTTGTAATCATTATACATCAAAAAGGTATGCTGTATGACTGTGAAATACGTAAATTAATTCACTTATTTTATATCGGTTTGTATTTGTACAAGGAAATAACGCATGGTTCTCCAGCTAGCCGCTCCGGCAAAATCTGTACAGCGTTGCTGAGATGGAGCCCATCACTTCCGAGCGAGACGCGCCATGAAGCGTGTGGGCACCATTTCGGCAATGCTGTACAGCTGTTCCCGGAGCGGCTAGCTGGTGAAACATGTGTTATTTCCCTGTAGAAATACAAACCGATATAAAATAAGTGAATTAATTTACGTATTTCACAGTCATACAGCATAACGTTTCGATGTATAAGGATTACAATGCAACCAAGAACTACATTTTCCAACCACCCCGAGCCGAGAAAAAGTTACCTTACGAAAATGATAACCACTTTGATTCTTGGACACACACAATTTTGAAATTAATAAACCAGTTATACAACATTTCAATGTATATTGTGTTAAAATTTGGATTCGATCTGATGACGGGTTTTTGAGATAATAATTCTTAAATGTGACGCATGGTTGAAACACTCTTAAAAACGTGCACTTTTTGTGTTCCAACTGCGATAAAAAATATTAAAATATATATTAAAAATTCCAAACCCACATGACCTAACGTAAAATAGAACGACGAAAATGACGATGTTATTGGATTTTATATAGGTCTATTGGTTACTTCACAACCTTCAAACTCGAGTGCACACAATACTTTGGTCGACAGTAGTTGGCCGCCCCTAACCGTGCCCTTAAAATTTTATTACTTCTCACCAATCCAACATGCCGACTGTGAAAAAGATTTCACCGCCATTCTATATCTCCAAAACTATTACTCATATCACCCTGAAATTTTGTACGGTGATAAAGGGCACTACTAGACGTTCACTTATGTGACATTCAGAAACCTGTTAAATACAAAATGAACATGGCGGCCAAGCGAAGTTGAAACATTTAAATAGATTTTTCTCGCGATTTAACCATCCGAACGCAATGAAACTTGTTACAGCAAAGGACTATACAAGTTGCAATGCACTGACATAACATTTAGTTCAATTGTTCACATAACCTCAAGATAACGGCTGTGCAAAATTTTAAAATTAAGTTTTCATTTCTTGTGTTCTAATCATGTGATCGGAAATCAACGTTTGAATAATGAACGTACACAATAATCCTCATCTAATAGTACATAACTCTATGGCCTACATATATTAAAATCCAACATGGCGACCATCCGAAATATTTATATGGTTCTAAATATCTACGAATCTATTACAACAATCAAACTGATATTTTGTATATTGATAGTAGCAATTAACATGAGTAGGATATATGGAAATAGGCTGTATAGTTCTTCACGAAACTACTTGTTGGTGTGTATGTCATATTTTGCTCAGTTTAGTGATATAACGTCATATTTGGCTATATTTTGTACTTTTTTTAAAAAAAATTGAGTTGTGGTGGTGGTGTTGTTATTGATTGAATCTACAGTCTTTTGACAGGTTTGATGTAGCACTCCATGCCACCCTGTCCTGAGCTAATCGTTTCATCTCTACATCCGAGCAATCTGTTTAAGATATTCTAACTTTAGATATTCTAACCGTTCTTTTCCTCGACCCTTCCTTCCATAACTAGGCTTGCTATTCCTCGGTGTCTTAGTAAATGTCCCACCAACCTATCTCTTCTCTTCATTAGCAGTCGCCAGAAATATCTCTTCTCTCCCACGCGTCTTAGTAGCTCTTCGTTTGTAACCCTATCTACCATCTGATCTTCATCATTCTCCTGTAACACCACATTTCAAATGCTTCTATTCTCCTCTTTTCTACTGCGCCAAGAGTCCAATTTTCACTTCCATATAGCGCCGCGCTCCAGACAAAGGCTTTCAAAAATGTCTTCCTAATACCAAAATCTATATTCGATGCCAACAGATTCCTTTTCTGTAGAAATGCTTTCCTTGCCTGAGCCAACCTACTTTCTATAACTTCTTTGCTTTGTCCATTACTGGTTAATTTGCTTCCTAAGTAACAGAAGTCTCCTACTTCCTTTAGCTTTCCACCAGCCAATTTCACGTCCATGGGGATTTCTGATTTCTTTCGCCTGCATTCCATTATTAGCCTATTTTCAATTTTGAAAAAATAGGCTAATGAGATCACCTTTTGTCCGCGTACGTGTGTGTGTGTGTGTGTGAGTGAGTGAGGAGTGTGTGTGTCTAATAATAATAACGTCTAAACGGCTGGAGTGATTTCAATGAAACTCGGTAAGTTCATAGCACTATTCCGGACGACCCAGACCGTGCCCTTCAAATTTTGTTACGTCTCACCAATTCAACATGGCGGCTGTGCGAAATATTTCACCAGCATTCAATATCTCCGTAACTATTACAGATATCACCCTGGATTTTTTACGGTGATAAAGAGAACTACTAGAAATTCACCTATGTGACTTTTGAAAAACTGGTAACTACAAAAAGAACATGGCGGCCACGCGAATTTTTGACTTTTAAATAGACGTTTCTCGCGATTTAAGCAACCAAACGCAATAAAACTTGGTAGGCCTACAGTATATGTTTATACACATTGTAATGCACCGACATCTAACTTGGTTCAATTGTTTACATAACCACAAGATGGCGGATGTGCGAAATATTTCACCGGCATTCTATATCTCTGAAACTATTAGCGGTATCACACTGAAATTTTGTACGAAGATAAAGGGCACTACTGGAAGTTCATCTATAAGACTTTCAAAAACCGGTTAACTACAAAACGATCCTGGCGGCCAAGCGAATTTGAAAATTGGAACAACACATCCCCTTCCTATTGGAAGAACGGCAAAATAACGGGTCTAACAACATCCTGCACGTACCGAGCGCTGATTAGCGTTCCCTCCACAAACACCAAAGGTGAACGAGAGTTGTAACTTATCGCACCCCAGACCATAAGGCCTGGGGTGGGGCCGGTGTGTCTTGGACGAATGCACTCTACGAGTCAGCGCTCACCAGGTCTACGTCGATCGCGCCAACGTCCATCACTTGCGTGCAGGCAGAAACTGCTTTCATCGCCGAAGACCACGGCGCGCCATTCCATCTTCCAAGTGATCCTCTGACGGTACCAGTCGAGCCGTGCACGTCGATGCTGTGGCGTGAGTGGAAGACGGGCTAGAGGTTTGCGTGCCCGTAGTCCCACTGCTAGTATCCGATTCGCTCTGCCATGGCTGCCTTTACAATACGACGATCCTGGCGGACGTTAGTGCTGCGTGCGTTCAGAACCTCGTCTATGGGTGTGAGAATGTTCACGTGACCACTGATACCAGCATTGTTGCACGGACACAGGACGTCCAATTTGTGTGGCAATTCCCCGAAAGGACCATCCCGCCACTGAGAAGGCCGCAATTTTGCCCTTTTCAAACTCGCTCAGTTGGCTGTAGGAAGCAGGAGTGCGTCTCCGTGGCATTGTTCCTGCTTGCTTCACACGTTCGCACCACAATGAGCCGTATGCCTGTGACCTTACCCTATTAAATGGTAGACACATATTACGCTCTGGTAGCTAAGTCACTACGCTATCTGGTGGCGGACGGCGTTGAAACCCTTATCAGTACATCTAATATCCCCCAGGTGGCATTTGCCGTCATCGGATCAAAATCGACGTCGTCTTTTCAGGGCATATTCAGCTAGTTTCTAGGACATATTCAGCTAGTTTTAGATCATATTCAGCTAGCAACGATACTGCTTGTTAATTTTACTTTAGTCCTTAGTGGAGTAAACAACTTTTCTGCTACTACATATTGTATAGTTATTGATACAGTCTTTCGCCATCAACAAAATAATGAAAAATGAATGTCGATGCTATAAAATGTGTTTCGTTGGATATGCACATTATTGTTCCAGGGTTATGGCAAAACAGCCTCCTCCTAACTGGCTGTCGCATTACGACAAACTTATTATTATTATTATTATTTTTAATGTAAGTATATCCATTTCCTATTATACATAGTTACATATAGATTAGATTTATATTTAATTTAATTGAGCAGAATAAAACCTCTTTATTTAGTAAATATATACAGTATGATATATAATCCGCCTTGTCAATACTAAAATATGTAGTTTATTATTATTATTTAAACGAACACGTTTCAATACACAATGATAACTTCGTCAGCGTTCTAATTAATAGCGTTTAACATTAATATAACAAAAAGGGATATCCTTACAAATAATTTGCTTACAATTAAAGTTACGAACAAACAAATATTTTTATTTTATTTCAAATTCTCACAAAATTATAACCTACTCATAAAGTACCCTATATTGTTATCAGAAAGCAATGATATTGAATTAAGATTATCTCAATAATTAAATCACTTAATAATTTCAGTCACCTCTAAATATACAGCCAACATGTGCACTTGTAAGCACATATAACATAATAAGTCTATAGATGATATGAGCATCACAACCAGGCCATACATTGTAATAACGCCAAGAGCATTTGTTTTTCAAGGTACAATTTAACGTCAGAACAATACCATTCATTTTCAACTCCGATGCTAATATAACCTGCTTGACACAAGAAGCATAGCATTTGGTTCGAGTGGAACTTGCAATACAGGGAATCATTCATATATCAGCGCGAAAGTGTTGGGTCCTTGTGGGGTGTATACATGTTTTTAAAGCTACTGTATTCGAATAAATGCAGCGAGAGTTGGTCGAAAAGTGAGTTTGCGATTTTGGTGGATGTCATTGTTAGAGGTCTCAATTACTTACTTACTTACTTACTTACTTACTTCGTTGGCCACACGAACCGAAGTCGGTTCATTGCCTCACTCTTTAGCCTCTTCCATTGGTCTCTGTTGCTAGCCATGTTCTCGTTGGCTCCCAGTGTCTCCAGGTCTTTCTTGACTCCATCCATCCACCTCAGTTTTGGTCTACCCAGGGGTCTCGTACCTTGTGGCTTCCCTTCTAGCACTGTCTTTACCATTTTCCCTTCTCTTCTCAGGACATGTCCCAGCCATTCAATTCTTCTGCTCTTTATTACAGCTGTCACATCGGGTTCATTAAACAGCGTGTGTATTTCAATATTTTTTCTTCTTCTAAAGATTCCATTTTCAGATACTGGCCCAAAAACTTTTCTTAATACCTTGTTTTCAAAAGTAATAATTTTTCTCTCCATTTTCTTGCTCAGTGTCCATGTTTCCGCCCCATACATTAATACTGGTCGCACGATTGTCTTGTAAATGCGGAGTTTCGTTGTTTTCGTTAATAGCCTGCTGGTAAATAGTTTATTCATTGAAAAGAGACACCTCTCTGCAGATTTTAGCCGGTTCATTACTTCCTACTCCATGTTGTTGTTGGCATTGACTGTACTTCCTAGGTATTTGAAAGACCTAGTCTTCCTAAATTCCATATCTTCTATTGCCAGTACTCCCTATGTTTCCTCTTCATTGTTTCTGGTTACAATCATATACTCTGTCTTATCTTGATTGATCCTCAGACCCACTCTTTGTGCTTCTTCTATTAGAACTTTAGCTGTTATTTTTAGTTCCTCTTCCTCCTCCGCTAAAACCACAATGTCATCGGCAAACGCTAAGAGTTTCACTTCACCACCTACAATCGTATCTCTTCCAATCGATGATGCTCTTTTTAGTGCTTTTTCCAAAACCAAGTTAAACAGGCTGGGCGATATGCAATCTCCCTGTTTGACACCCGTCTCCACAGTAAAGCATTCAGATACCCTGCCTTCAACTCTCACTTTACATTCCGTTTTCTCAATGCACATTCTTGTCAGCCCGATCAGTTTCGAAGGTATTCCCGATTCTTCCATTATCCTCCAGATGCTTTCTCTGTTGACACTATCATAGGCCTTTTTGAAGTCAATGAATAGGCAGTATACCTTCTTATCAAATTCCCACGTCTTTTCAATTATCTGTCTGACTTGTGAGTATGAATATTTGGTCTGTTGTTGACATGCCTTTCCGGAAACCGGCCTGGTGTTCTTCAAGATTTTCCTCTATGTATGGTAGTAGCCTATGTAAGGGAATGCGCGCAAGAATCTTGTATGCGCTACATAATAATGATATGCCCCTGTAATTCGCACACTTGGTTATTTTTCCTTTCTTATATATTGGGCATATTACTGCTTGTTGCCATTCATTGGGCATCTTTTCATTTCTCCATACTTGCAGTATCAATCGATACAGTGCTTTTCTGCATGCTTCTCCACCTTGTTTTAGCAGTTCTATTGCCATGCCGTCGGTTCCTGGAGCTTTGCTGTTCTTCATTTGCTTTAGAGCTTCATCCATTTCCTTTATTGTAGGCTCCTCCACATTTGGTTGGGATCCTTCATATGCCTTTGTTTCCTCAGTCACTTCTTTTCCCTCAGGGACATTCAACAATTCTTCAAAATAGTCCTTCCATAACTTCTAGCCCTCTTCTTGACCAGCCACCAAATCACCTTCATTGCTTTCCATCGCTACGATTCTTGGCCTGTACCCCGTCTTGAAATACCTTGCATACCTATAGAATTCCCTTACATTGTTCTTGTTTCTGTCTTCTTCAGCTTTTTCCAGTTGCTTGTTGATGAACTGCCTCTTTTCTTTGCGTATTACTTTCCTTGTTTCCCTCGCTGCCTCCACGTATTCTTCTCTGGATTGTGGGGTGTCGTTATCTAGCATCCTCTGTTTGTACTTCTTTCTCTTTTTAATCGCCTCTTTGCACTCCTCACTGAACCATATCTTGTCCTGTCCTTTATTTTCTTTCCTCTTTAGGTGTTCCTTTGCAGTCTCAGTCACAATGGATTTGAATATTTCCCAGCTGTTATCTTTCCCTTCCTCTCTTTCCTTTCTCCTTCTTCTAGCTCCTCCAGAGCTTGAAAACGATTTTGTAGCTTTATCCGGTACTCACTTCGTATTTCCTCATTTTCCAGTAGGCTTACGCCTATTTTGCCTTTTAGTGTGCCTGCTTTCGTCATCCTCTCTCGTGATATTCTTTGTTTCACTTTAATTAATACCAGATTGTGATCACTTCCCACTTCTGCTCCTCGTACTGCTCTGACATCCTCGATTCCACTTGCATGTCTTGAATCCACCAAAACGTGGTCAATCTGGTTGGTATACCACCCTCCTGGAGCGTTCCACGTTCCTAGGTGAATATTCTTGTGTGGGAACATTGTGCTGCCGATCTTCATGTCCTTTGCAGGTGCAAATGTTAACAGCCTTACCCCATTATCATTAGACTCCTTGTGTAGGGTGTGCGGCCCCGCTCACACCTCTATTTGCAGTATCAACACCAACTTTTGCGTTTGCGTCCCCTATCACCATTTTCATGTCGTATTGCGGCATTCCGTCGTATACTCGTTCAGTCATTTCATAAAAGCAGTCATTTTCCTCGTCGTCCTTTTCTTCTGTAGGGGCATGTACAGCGAGGATGGTCATGCTCTGAAACCTTCCCTTCATTCTCACGTAGCAGAGCCTTTCGGTGATTGCATCATATTTAACCACAGCGTGCACTGTTTTATTGTTGACTGCTATTCCTGTTCCAAGTTGCTCTTTTGTTCCTCCAGTCCCACTGTGAAATATATTGTAGTTATCTCCCTTCTGTATGCCTTCCTCTTTCCATCTGATCTCCTGTAAGGCAACCACATCCATATTATAATTGCACAACTCCTCATCCAATGCCTTCACTGCTCCTGGTGCATTCAGCGTTCTGATATTCCACGTCCCCATCCGTAAATGTTTGTATCGTAGTCCTTGTCCTTTGCCATGTCCGTCAACATATGAATCCATCTCCGAGGCTTGTTTTGAGTGTTTCGTAACAATCGTTTTTAACAGCGAGGGTTGTCGGCCCGACGCCCAACCCCCAACCTGGATGGCCAGGATTTGTGTAGGGTTTACTCCCATAGAGAGACTGGCTTCACTTCGCTTTACAGAGCTCCCTCTACCCATGGTTTTCTGTTAGGGTTTGCCTTCCCTAAGCCTTTGGGGTGCGACCCTACCTGCAAGGCAGCAGGGGCAGCACTTATTTACTGGCGGTGCTTGCTCGCCATGTCACAGGATCAGCATTGAGCTCGTATGGTATTTGTTGAGTGTATTCCTCCCACGCTCCCTTATCCTGCCACCTCGGTCCGGGACTGCTTATTAGGATTTCTCCGTATTCGCAGCTAACCCCCATATCTGAGGGCCATTCACTATCCGCCACCTGTGACCCGCCTGGTAGCTGAGGCTCGCCCCAGAGAGGTCTCTGGTTACAATCATATACTCTGTCTTATCTTGATTGATCCTCAGACCCACTCTTTGTGCTTCTTCTTTTAGAACTTTAGCTGTTATTTTTAGTTCCTCTTCCTCCTCCGCTAAATCCACAATGTATCAATTACCGTACGTTATTTATTATATACAATGCACAATGTGCACATAAGGCTTATTGATATGAATTTACAGGTCTTTAGCGTAATTGGCGAGTGTAACAGTTCTTTTAGAGCAGTTCCTCAGGTGGAACTGCGCACAGTTCATTCCACACAGTTGGCATTTGCAGTGTTCATCCGGTGTGTGGTGGCCGTCAGTCGTGCAGATCTTCCAGTGAAAGCCATGCGCCGAATCCTGTGTAGACATGTCTGAGCTAGAAGTTTGTACCTGTATCAGTTCACCACAATCCATCGCAACTCCAGTTTACTGTAGAAGCAACTTTTTTCAATCTTTGAAATAAAAAAGATGTATTTAGAACATCAATTTTAATCAAATTATTTGTAAAGATATCAATTCTTATTTTATTAATGTTAAACGCTGCTAATTTGAACGCTGATGAAGATATCATTGTGTATTAAATCATGTTCGTTTAAATAATAATAATAATAACTAGCATTATCCGTCGCGGCTTCGCCCGTGAATATTCTAGTTGTAAAGAGTACACTTCCAAAATCTCAATCATGAATGCTATGACTGTTTTATCCTTGGTATGAATAATCAGACTTTATCAATTCAGCTGTCCGGCCCTGTGGCTAAATGGTTAGCGCGCTAGGCTTTGGCCCAAAGTGCCCCGGGTTAGATTCCCGGCCGAGCCATCAGGGATTTTAATCCCCAGGGGTTAATTCCCGTGGCTCGGGGACTGGGTGTAGGTGCCGTCTTCATCATCACTTCATCCTCATTACAACGCACAGGTCGACCACGGGCGTCAACTAGAAAGACCTGCACTCGGCCTCTCCGGAGGCCACACGGTCATTATTATTATTATTAATTCAGCTACTGGTACAGTGGTTAGGGGTTTGTCATTCCTTCATAGGTATATCAGAGCGAAGTTAGTTTTCTGGAAATATCACAGACAATGTTAATTTAAGGGCCTTTAAATGTGGTTTTCCGAGACCCTTTATAGTCGGGTGAAAAAGACCTTTCGTACCACACTCACACGTGAAAATTGCGTGAAAAATTCTAGAGTGCCCGTTGACACCCTTAAGCGCATTGTACTGTACGTATTGATGAATTTTACAGCTTAATTTGGTTCAGTGATAACCTTATAACCGTCTGGAAACTTTCACAGTAATGTAATAATTGGAATTGCATTGCGTCTTAAATTACAGAAATAGATGGACCTGTGAGATTCTGTTACCATGGTTACCGTGTTGCATTCTTTCATTATTTCATTGTAAATATACATGTTTTAAGGTATTTATTTAATTGTGAGGCATTTAAAGAGGAGTGCGTTTCACTTACGCATTGGGTTATGCTGAACCTGTAGGTACCCCATATGTGTAGGTTGGTGTTAATGGGACCTCATTTTCGGTACAAAACTGGAATGGAACATTAGCAGAATAATATAGGGAGGAATTATAAACTACATATGGTATTTTAGTATTGACAAAAAGCGGATTAATAAACACAAATATTTAATACTGATGAACATTAACTAACCAATATGGTAAACATATACGCATCTCATTGTTGAGCTGGCTAAAGCACAGCGTTAGGTCATGGGACCAAGCTCTCTGCTGACTCGGTAGACGCGTGGGTTCGAACCCCACCGTCGGCCGTCCTTGAAATAGTTTTCCGTGGTTTCCCATTTTCAACACCAGGCAAATGCTGGAACGGTACCTTCTGATAGGCCACGGCCGCTTCCTTCCACATCCTTGCCCAGTTTCATTCATCTTCATCCATTCCATCTCTCATCTCGACGCGCAGATCGCCCACGGGTGTCGAATAGAAAGACCTGCACTCGGCCTCTCAGGAGGCCACACGATTTAAAAAAAAACTCATTGATTAGGTCAAAACATGCCCATTAACTTATTAAACTCGCAATACGTTTTATAAAATTTAGTATTAGTTTGACGGATTTATTATTACTGCTACATACTGTAGGTATATCTATGTAACAGCCCAATATATTTGCGTTGATATGTTTTCCAACTTTTGTGTGGATACACCCACCCTATCCCTCGAAATGCTTCAGCTACGTTGATTACAGAATGTCTTAGAGATATCAGATATCAATAAGGCTCACTATCACATCATAACTTATCAAAGGAGACTTCTTAGATTTCCCATTTCGCCAAGATTGATTTTCTTTCCTGCTGACGTCTTGGTAGCTGCGGCTTTTGTCAAGGCTACGCAATGTTGTGAGGGATTTCTGAGTGAGAGCTACCGTGAAAATGAGCGTCTGATGACAGCCACCACGAAGCAGGAGGTGTGTTGTGTTCGCATGGCGTCACCGGCTAACAAGCTCTGCTAGGGATTTTACATTACGTAGTTCAGGCGTGTCACATTTTTAACGATATCTGGCTCACGTAATTGCTATAATGGAACTGCAGTACTTCCGTTCGATTGGTGATAGAATAAGAATTTGTATTTTGGAAACATTTTCGCTTGGTTTCAAATATACAGGGTGTAACAAAAATGTACGGCACAAAATGCAGGACGCATTGCTCATTCTTAGACGAAGAAATTATGTTATATGAACATGGGTCCGGAAACGCTTCGTTTCCATGTTATACCTCACTGTCTCCAACGCATAAATCATGAAAAACACACAAGAACAGAACATACCAGCATACCACATGCAGCTCTTTGTCACCGGAGATGTTCAATATGCCTTCCGTGCGCATTGATGCATGCATCAACCCACCGTCGTAGTGAATCTCGGATGCGCTGATGTATCTCTGGAGTATCGCGTATGGTTTCGTAGCCTTCCATAATACGGGCACGCAGACTCTGAACATCTGCTACAGGAGTTCGATACACACGAGCTTTCAAATATCCCCACAAATAAAAGTCCAGTGGGTTTAGGTCCGGAGAGCGCGTAGGCCAGGCAATTGGTCCACCTCTACCTATCCACCTGTCACAAAATCTGTTATTTAGAAGCCAATGGATATTAACACTAAAGTGAGGAGGTGCTCCATCGTGCATGAGGTGCAGGTTTTGTCGCACAGCTAAAGGCACATCTGCTAAGTCGCATGGCAACAGGGCCATGTAAAACAAAAACTGGTGGTGCACCTACGATAATGACAACGTAACCAGACGTAACCAAGAGTGCATGTTCCCCATGATCCTAACGTTCTGTTCTTGTGTGTTTCCCATGATTAATAAGTTGGAGACAATGAGGTGTAACATGGAAACAAAGCGTTTCCGGACCCATGTTCATATAACATAGTTTCTTCGTCAACGTTTGAGGAATGCGTCCTGCATTTAGTGCCGTACCTTTTTGTTACACCCTGTATATATAGATTAATACAATCCGATGTTTGAGCGGGTGTCACTGAGCTGGGCTAATAGGTTCTCTCCTCGGGGGTCAATTAGGAAATTCCTAACAGGAGGCGTGTTTCAAGGGAGATATGGAACTGCGCCCATAATCAGTGGTATTTCCAGGTCCTTTTAATTATGCAGATTGAACTGCGCCCACGGTCAAGTCGGCTATTAGCCCAAAGTCGGTTTAAGGGGAAGTGACGGACTGTCTCCCACCACTAGCTTCTGCACTGCTGAGAATAAGAGGTAGTCCCCCGTCCCGATAAGCAGCTGTACTACGGGCCTCCGGGGGTGGCAGCTAATCACACTAACCACTACACCACAGAGGCGAATAATGAAAATCCACAGCCTGCTTCCAGTCTCAGACCGGGTCAGGAATGGAATGAATGAAGCCCCCCTCTAGCGGCGAGGATACGCATAGTGCCGGCTTGAGAAGCCTGTCGCACTCCTCTGGGACAATTATTAATGAATGACAGATGAAATGAAATGATAATGGAGAGTGTTGCTGGAATGAAAGATGACAGGGAAAACCGGAGTACCCGGAGAAAAGCCTGTCCCGCCTCCGCTTTGCCCAGCACAAATCTCACATGGAGTTACAAGGATTTGAAGCACGGAACCCTGCGGTGAGAAGCCGGCACGCTGCTCCCTAAGCCACGGAGGCTACACTAATAATAATAATAATAATACAACTCTCTCTAATCCACCATAAATAACTACCCCTTTAGTTTTGTTATACAATTAAAAAATATAATAATCTTCTAAATGGTAAGATTAACTCAAACTAGATTATTAAACATTTGCAATAACAAAACTATTTTTAAAATATGGTTAGGTTGTCGAAAACATCCCAATGTACCAGTTACTGCTGATATTGCTAGAACAAAAATTAAATATTAGTCTGTTTTGAAAACTGTACCTGTTTTATGTATCACAGGCCAACACTAATCTCTTGTCCGCAATCTGGACAAGGTATATTTAGTTGTTCGCAATCTGGACGGTTTTTGTCTTGTTCGCAATCAAGAAACAACAGATTTGAAATGAGTCACTTCGAATTCACACCACTCGACACAATATAAATCGGTAGAGGGTTGGAGGGAGGGAACCTACCTGACCGCTCCCAATGGGCGCAGTTCCACTGCCACTTTTGAAAGGTTTATACTAATGACCAGGGTCATTAGTGAAGCTTGGGCGCAGTTCCATACAACCCATATTCACGGTGTTCTTCACTATCTACTCTTATTATCCCAAAATACGTATTCGATACTATTCATTAACAAGTTTTGGCATTATTCCAGATTCATGGATTTCATTAGTTCGGTAATTTTCTTTTTAAACAAAGGTTTGGTGCTTTTCAGTCGGTCAACACGAATGTGCCCAAAAGAAATTACATGAGATTAATAAATACACTAGGATATTAATATCATGTAATTTATTTCAGGATTAGGGTATAACCCAACTCTTTTGGGTACATTCATGTTGACCGACTGAAAAGCACCAAACCTTTTTTTACTAAGGCAACACTGAAAAATGGCTTCAAAGCCCATAATATAACATTTTCTTTGTGTGTTCACAGTAACAATTCACATCTGCACATTTTATTTTTTATGTTTTAGCTTCGTAAAAATGTCTTCGTATGTAAGTGATAGCCTGCACTATGAGCTTTAAAACTATATCGTGGGAACCAAAATGCTTATATATATTCTGCTACAAAATAAGGTGCATTCATAAATAAATGGGCAGAACATTCCTTGTTCGAACACCTCCACTTTTGTCTTCGTTGTGACAACTCGCAATTCCCCACATCTTTGACTGTAGACCTATTGTGCCCGTTTAGACCGGAGTCCGCACGACTACATATGCATTTTACCAATAATCAGTCAGCACGAGAGTCAAAATATCCCGGAGCGCCAGATGGGTTAAAGCAAATCGCAAAAACGACATCAAATAAAAAAAAAATGCTTTACTGATTTTTGGCTCAATGCAACAATAAGGATAGAAGGAGATTCAATTGGGTATAACACATCCTGTAAAATTATCTCATTTTATTTTGAATTTAAAATTGACTGCAAAAATGCTCAAAGCAGCATCATTCACGTGTGGCGACCCACACTCCTATTTACACAATACACAGAAATTTCCCAAACACATTTGACAATTATTTTTTTGGAAACACAAGTCTGATTGTTAGTCCTGTAGACTGTGTTCCAAAATTATATTCATTTATGATTAAATCCAGTTCAAATTTAATTGTCTTTACTGGAAATATCGTAGTTCACTGTTTGAATTTTTACATAATATTAACACTCGTAGAATAAATGTTCATAGAATTTTTAACTTTCACTTATTTTTCCAGTTTCAAAAAATATTGTCAAAAAATATTATCATCATTGAATCAACACAAATTATTTACACATATTAATAACATCTGAAAAGTATTTGACCTTGAGCATAGCATCGAAGAACTGTGCGAAGCACAACAAAAATTAATTGTTCTTCTGACATTAAATGTTTCGAGAAGTGACTCGATTATGAACTTCAAGTTCCTAACAAAATATATGATTTCTGAATCATCAACTTGATTAATAAATTGTTGAACCATTCAACTATTCAATTTTCCACTTGGAATCACTATTATGAAAAAAATATTTATATTCATGGCTATTTTAGTAATTTTCACAACTTGCAATTCTTCGACAGAATGCGGAAATAAGAATTGTAGCTTCATACTAAATTCATTTAGTTCATGGCACTAGGATTGAAAACATCCTTCAAATTATTCGTGGTTATAGAATTATTTTTAAATTGGCAGTGGCCCATTCTATTATTTTCATAAGAACACAATATTACAACAACAACGGCAAAGGTCTTCCTCTGAAGAAGAATAAACTACTATCATGACAAATTCGGGTTCTAGCAAAATCAAAGTCTAAATGGAATCCGTAAACAAGGTTGAAATAAGAACTGATGGTTTCTAAGAAATAACCTTCGGGTTATTCATACGACGAAATGTGTAGTTCCAATACTCCTATAAACCTGAGCCATCGAACCTGCTATTTGATTGATGCTCGAAAAATCTCCTCATTCCTGCGACTTAAACATGCGCACCTGGGAATGGCATTTCAACTACTCCACACACATAAATTTTCTTCCCAAAATTTATACAATAAATCAAGCCTTTGCTTGTTATCAACACTGGAAGATTAATAAACTTACAAGTTTATTTTATTTTACCATTCGGTTCAACCCGTGAATTTACCATACATATGAAAATCTTTATTTCACTTTCGAGTGTATTTACGTCATGATTTTACATAAATACAAAAATATCCTATTTGATACAAATATCCTTTGCTTCCCGTTTCATGCCTCTCCGTGTTATCTGAAAAATATACTTTGCTCATTGCAAATATCAACTGTTCAACCAGAACTGAAATGTTGGTTGAATGCGGGCTTGCGCTAACCACTCTCCTTCGGAAAATCTCCTGTTCCAGACTAGAAATGATTAAACTACTTCATAAGCTCTCTCTCAATAAATGTGATTATTATAAAATATAAGATCCAAAAATTATTTAGAAAAATTATGAAAATTATTATTATTATTATCAGTGGATTATTATTATTATTATTATTTTAAATATATTTAATTATTATCTCATTATGTGAGAATCCACATGTTCGAACCTTCGAATATGGAAAAAAAATATCCATTCCTCAACAAAAATAATTTAACTTTTACAGTTACATCGGCTGATTACCGTGATTTCCCAAAAATATGAAATATTGAAATAAATGCTCGATATGCTCGGTCATCGATCCTAAACTGTTCTGAGTGCTGAAAATACTCAGAATAACTCTAATATGTCTTGCGTAAATCATTGCAAGATTTAAATACGAAGAAAAATAAATGTGTTGGTCATCTGCCGAAAAATAGTTTGTTCCAATTAGCTAGGCATAATATAATTCAAATGTGGCTTACATTTCTTGATGGTCTTGAAGCGTAGTGAACCTGGTCTGTACCAGATTTATCCATAGACATGCCCTATCGGACAAGCATGTATAATCCTTGTATCGGCCGCCATTATATACCCACTATCCGTCTAACAAGACATAGTGGTAATATCTCTTGACGTTTGAAGTAACTGTTGATCCATTTTAATATTGGCTTCTGTTAAAGCCATAACAGTTTGCTTAAATGGGGTCAGATCTAAGTGATCTATTCTTAGATATGTCAGTTGTAACATAACTCACGGTAATCTTTTCAGTACAAGAAAACACTGATAATCTAACCAATCAACGGCTGTTCTGAAGATCGTTCCCTGAGCATGGCTTCACACCATCTACCATGCGCGAAGCAACATGTAGTTTCCCTGCGTAGACTAATGAACACCACCGTGATAGACTGGTCTTCAATGTACTGATAGATCGAAGTGGTTAACAAGTTACAAATATGAAAACTGACTAAAATGGACTTAAAATATCCAAGTATTAGGTTATTACTGGGCTGTGACAAAGTATTAATTCTAGACAAAGTCTAGCATATGTCCATGTGAAAATAAAAATATTTCACCAGTGTCCGTCGAAAAATATCAATCACCTAGTGATTGTCCCTGCCGGAAACTTACTAAGTTCCACTCGTTAGCGCAGCACTTTTGTGACTATCACAACTTTGAAAATAACTTCTGCGTAGATCCGGCAACCTTGTGCCTTGGCTCAGCGTAGTAGCACCTTGCTAGGCAAGTGCTTGTGTCGAAGTGAGCTAATGTTGCCTGTGCCGGCCGGCTTTTATTCAAAACTGCCAGGGTCACGCGTCATCACGCTGAAATCTGGAAATCCTCATATCTCTGGTATCCCTGGTCCGATTTACTTGATACTAAGTGCATTCTCTTTCATTTGGCCGTGCCAGGAATCTGATCCAAGTCTCAAGTCTCTACTCCATGGTTAACTATTTAATCAATAAATAGCCTCGACCTCTGCTATTACTCGCTACGTCACTTGACATGCTGTTAGCGGTATATTCTTTCCAATTGCTTCGAGAAGCAATGTAGCGCGATATTCAAATATCTCAACTTTCAAAAGCGGCTGTAGCCTTTCCCTTGATATCTAGGTGTCTGAATCTTGGAATACCCATTCCTAGAGTTGGGCACACTATGTGGATAACATATTTGCTGCACTGATTATATCTACCGAGACTCCATGGGGTCCAGGTGTAGGTAGCTATCAGTCAACATTTCAGGAGAGGTCGCCTACCCCCACTCTCTTCCCAAACCCATTGGCGTAAGTTGATTGGACCCTCTGAGTTTAATCCAATTAGCGCAGTTCGACCATCCCGGTGTTAGCTTAGGCTAGTAGTGGGATGACTTAAAGGGTAACGACTTCCTTTACAAGAACGACAAGTGAGGAGCTATTTTTCTCCTCTCCCATAGAATTACGGATCCAAAGGTCTTCGGTTTGATTCGCGAGACTGCCAATAAACTTTTGTTGTTGTTGTTGTTGTTTCATTTAGGGACTTTGCGGCAGCGTTGTCATGTAGCCCCGTGTACTTGGGTGTGTGTAGAATTTGTCTGGTAAGCTGTTTTATTGTGTGGTGTCTGTGTGCATTTGTAATTTAAGGTGAGGATTGGGAAAGAGACGGCCGTGGCCTTTAAGTTAAGAACCATCCCGGCATTTGCCAGGAGTAGAAGTGGGGAAACCTCGGAAAACCACTTCCAGGTTGACTGAGGTAGGATTCGAATCCACCTCTTCTCAGTTTTGCCTCACGAGGCTGAATGTATCCCGTTCCAGCCCTCAAACCGAATTAATTTTCTTGGCAGAGCCGGGAATCGAACTCTTGAAAGTATAATTACATGTGATTAAAAATTATTAGCACGGATTGCAAGAAGAGGGAGAAAATACAGGGTGACATGTTTCGCTGAGAAGAGATGGGTTCGATTCCCACATCATCTCACCTAAAAGGACCTGAAGATCCTCGCTTGACGAGAGAAACATGTCATGCTTTATTTCCTACCTCTTCTTGTAATGCGAGCAAATACATGTAATTATTATCAAGGCTGTTTTACATTTCCCAATAATTAGGATTGTAATCTTGTTCACCAACTGAAAATTTTCAATTTTAAGACAGAGTCTACACATATCCAAGTACTACATATGCAGTGAGGGCCCTTCCTATAGAACGGAGTTTTGCAGAGGCCGTGCGGCGGACGGGTCGAAATGACCCACCGCCAGATTTATAGCATGTGCCGATTACAACATCGGGTTCGGAAGCCCTGGAAGCTATCATTTCATTCATTATAGACGCAACTGGCAAGACACCTTAGTTGGGATAATTAAGACTTACTGTGAAGTACTGTAGCCTACCTCGTATCCCGTGAACATAGTTAGTTTCCTAGTGGAAACTTATTTTTTATCTCAGGAAGAAGTTTGCAGTACATTTGTTCGTAAGTTTCAGCGCCATGCGATTTTTACTTGTGGGGGAACCTCAAACATAAAGTATAAAAAACAATCCGCGTACGCTGGAGGCTCTTGAGAACGAAATACCTGTACTGATACGAAATATCCGTGAGGATGAATTACAGCGAGTGTACCAAACCGATGACATCGTCATCTTGGCCGACACGCCAGATGATTTGAATGAGTTTTTGAATGGTATGGACTTCGTCTTGAGGAATGAATTCATGATGAAAATTAATAAATGTAAAACAAAATATATTGGAATGCAGCCGAAAAAAATCAAAAACCTCTATGGACATCAAATTGGCAGGTGAAAAGCAGAAAGAAATAGGAGACTTCTGTTACTTGGGAAGCAAAATAACCAGTGATGGACGAAGCAAAGAAGATATAAAAAGTAGGTTGGCTCAGGCAATTCTACAAAAAAGGAATCTGTTGACATCGAATATAGATTTAGGTGTTAAGAAGTCATTTTTGAAAGCCTTTGTCTGGAGCGGGGCGCTCTATGGAAGTGAAACTTGGACTATTGGTGCAGCAGAAAGAGGAGAATGGAAGGGTTTGAAATTTGGTGTTACAGGAGAATGATGAAGATTAGATGGGTAGATAGGGTTACAAACGAAGAGGTTTTAAGACGAGTGGGAGAGGAGAGATGTTTCTGGCGACTGCAAATGAAGAGAAAAGATAGGTTGGTTGGACACATACTATGACACCCAGGAATAGAAAGCTTAGTTATGGAAGGAAGGGTCGAGGACAAGAACTGTAGGGGTAGACCAAGGTTAGAATATGTTCAACAGATTACATCGGATGTAGGGTATCGGAGCTATGTAGAGATGAAACATTAGCTCAGGACAGGGAGGCATGGAGGGCTGAATCAAACCAGTCAAAAGACTAAAGACCCAACAACAACCAAAACTTCCTACGTCAGTGAAACGTGTGTTTAACAAGTAGTTCCGTGGAGAACTAAAACCTTTTTTCATATAACCTACTTATGTTAACTGCCACTATCAACATACAAAATTTCAGTTTGTTTGCTGTAATAGATTCGCAGATATTGAGAACCGACTAAATATTGCGGATGGACGCCATGTTGGATTTTATATATGTAGGTCTTTGAGTTATGTACTGTTACATGAAGATTATTGTGTACGTGTAGTATTCAAATTTCAATCGCATGATTAGGATACAAAAAGTAAAAACGAGATTTTAAAATTACGCACAGCTGCCATCTTGTGGTTATGGAAACAATTGAAATAAATTAGATGCTAGTGGATTAACATTCGTATAAGGATTTACTGCACCAAGTGTCACTGCACTCGGTTGGTTAAATTGCGAGAAACGTTAATGTGAATATTTTTAATTCGCTTCGCCACCATGTTGGATTTGTGATCACCAGGTTATTGAAAGTCCTATAGGCGAACTTATGTTCATAGCCCGTATGAACATAAAAAAATTCAGTTTGATTGCTGTTATAGATTCGTAGATATTGAGATCCGTCTAAATATTTCGGATGGTCACCATGTTGCATTGTTATATACTATAGGCCATAGAGTCATGTACCATTAAAGGAAAATTATTGCGTAGGTTCTTTATTCAAACTTTCACTTCGATCGCATGATTACGACACAAGAAATAAAAACTTAATTTTAAAATTCGCACAGCCGCCATCTTGAGGTTATGTAAACAATTGAACTAGATTCAATACCAGTGCATTACAATGTGTATAAACGTTTGCTGTACCAAGTTTCATTGTGTTTGGATCATCAAATCGCGAGAAAAGTCTATTTAAAACTTTAAACTTCGCTTGACCGCCATTTTCGTTTTGTAGTTAACCTGTTTTTGAAAGTCTCATAGATGAACTTTGAACGGTACCCTTTATGTTCTTACAAAATTTCAGGTTGATACCGGTAAAAGTTTCAGAGATATAGAATGCCGGTGAAATATTTCGCACAGCCACCATCTTGAAGTTATGTAATCAATTGAACGAAGTTAGATGTCGGTGCATCACAATGTGTATAAACATATACTGTACCAAGTTCCATTGCGTTTGGTTTGTTAAATCTCGAGAAACGTCCATTTAAAAGTTGCAACTACGCGTGGCCGCCATGTTGGTTTTGTAGTTACCAGTTTTTCAAAAGTCACATAGGTGAACTTCTAGTAGTTTCCTTTATCACCGTACAAAATTCAAGGGTGATATCGGCAATAGTTTCGGATATATTGAATGCTGGTGAAATATTTCGCACAGCCGCCATGTTGGATTGGTGAGACGTAACAAAATTTGAAGGCCACGGTCGGGGTCGTCCAAAATAGTGCTATGGACTTACTGAGTTTCATTGAAATCGCTTCAGCTGTTTAGAAGTTATTAGGACACACACACACACACACACACACACACACAAGAATCACACACACACAGACACACGGACAAAAGGTGATCTTATAAGCCTATTTTTTCATAAATAAAAATAGGCTAAAAATGAAGGACAGCATTTCTAGCAACTACTCTGAAATACATGTAATGAGAATCAAAGTGCACGCCTATTGCTCAGGGGTCAGAGCACCGGCGTACAAAGTTGGTGGCCGTGTGTTCAAGTTCCGCTACGTTCTTACAGTTTAATTAAATGCTTTAACTTCCATCTGCATGGCTTGCATTACACGATCTGATAGGTTGAAGCCTATATTTCTAATTCTTAAATAAATGATGCGTTTTATGTTCACACTGTCATATTGTCATTTCATTCCCACCCAAGAAGGGTGGGCGGGCCCCTATAGATGGTCACACCATCTCTTGGGCTAGAGGAGGGGATTGTTTTGGAGATTTAGAATTATAGGAGAAGGATGGTGGTGAATTGTGAAAGTTGGAGAAGGAGAAATGGTATGACCTCTTGGCTAAGATTGAAGTTTTGTAATTTTGATGTTTTGAGAAAATTTGCTCTTTTTATGTTTTGTAATTTGTGGAGTTTGAAGTTTTGGAATTTTGAGATTTTTGAAATTTATTAGGTTTTGTAAGTTAGAAATTTCGAAAATGTAGTGATTTTATAATTTTGAAAGTTTGGGAATTTATGTAATTTTGAAATTGTTGTAATTTTTTAAATAATTTATTTTATGTAATGAGAGAAATGGATGATGACGTATTATGAGAAGGGAGTAATTGATGATGTTTGTGGAGATGAGAAGGAGGCAATGCTGTAGAAGAGAGAGAAAGAGGAGAGAAGAATAGTATATGAGATGAGATGATTGTATGAATTCGATAATACTTTAAAGATGGATTGGGTGATGGTATGTGATGAGATGATGTGATTGAGGTGGAGTGTGAGAGATGAGACTAAGTAGTTATTGTTTTTATTATTTTGTAACGAATGCAATGGAAGAAATGGATGATGGTGTTTGATGAGAAGGGAAGTAATGGATTATGTTTGTAGAGAAGGAGAGCGGTGCTGTAAAAGATTTGATTGATTGATTGATTTTATTTTCACGGCTAGACTTAGAGCTTAAGAGCTCCTTTACAGTAGCGCCCCACATAACATAAGATTACGGCTTATAAAAATAAATATTTTCACTTACATTCACAATTTAAATAATAAGTCTAACAATTATAGTAACAAAAAGACAGTAATAATACAATAATAATACTAATACTAATGATTATGGAAACATTATTCGAGTATACAAAAGAGTGCATACAGACTATCAGCCCGAAAAACAAACACCATATACAAGAAAAGCTATTAAAGTAGGCAGGTTGTCAGCTATTGTCCTGATGTTTTAATTGAACTACAAACGAAAAAAAAAGGACTTCATGTTCGACCCTGACTATTGTATGCCAGAAAACTGTACTATAATGAGGCTCATTATAACACTATTTTTCATTATGAAACAGTTTCTCCCACCAATCAGAGCTCATGAAACAGTTGTTTGACCAATTAGATAATTAGATGCGCTGAGTTCCACGGCCTTCTAATTTAAATTTCACTGCCTGACCTAGTTATAATTATCGTCGAACATAAACAGTCGTATGCAACTCGCCTATAATGGTAAGTAAGACACTCGCATTGAAATTATAAAACTGGCATACGCTCGTTTTATAAACATACTATTAACATAATGCAGTAATCAAATGTGAGAGGTATATTGCTCCAAGGAGCAGGATGAAAGCTGTCTTTTGAGAGCTGCAGTGCTTGCAATGTTGACGAACTTACATATAAAGCCCTGCGCGGATGCGGATATCCATGGATAAACCCGCGGATATCCGCAAACGTTTTCGCCATGCGGATATAGTTCGCATGGCTGCGCGAATAGCGGATAAGCTGCGGATAATGTTTCGAGTAAATTTGCGGATAGTTTTCAGAATACAATCCTAATTTGATGAATATTACTAGGACACGGATGTATTATTCGTTTTTTTTTCTTTCATGATAAATGTATGATGATGATTTACGCTAATCTCATTCCAATTTTGTCATTAAGCATAATTAACACTCCATACTGAAAACGGTTGCAATTCTGGCTGTATAACATTCATTTTAAATATAGCACATGACATGCATGACCTAGGGGAACAACTTTCATCTCAAATGTCAAAAAAGTGCTGCTTTAATGCTTTATATAATTAAAAATGTTATTGTAATGCCAGTAGTGCGGATGAGGATAACAGTCGTGCGGTTGCAGGGCGGATGCGGATAACAGTCGTGCGGATGCTAGGCGGATGCGGATAACGTTTTGTTTATCCGCGCAGGGCTCTATACAGGGTCTTTCATATAAAATAAGAGCGCCAAGCGGCGGCCTTGTTATCCGCAGCTGCGGTCACCTTGGCCGAGCTTGTGGCGCGCCAAGGCCCCCTGCTTTAAGCGTGTGTACAATCCTATATGATGCAGCGGCCTTGCTAGCGTGTCTACAATACTGAAATCTTACTTTAGTTAGTTAGTTAGTTATTGTTGATGAAACCGAAACCCCTACTTGTGCTAATTTTGTGAGTGATTTATTCGGAGACCGTTCAAGATTCTCGCCAATGTCATCTAGCTCATCCTCTGTTAAAACTGTTCGTGTGCGGGCATGTTTTATATTGAGCACCGAGCCAGTAGTGTCAAACTTATTTGCAATTACGTGAATCTGTGCTAGTGAAGGTGGCACTTCATCAGGAAATTGCTGAACAAATGCATCACGTACCCGCCGAGCCGACTCGTACTTAAAATAAGTTTTACATAAAAATACGATGTTGCAATGATAACTGTCTTGAGGTTTAGACTGGCGACTGAGCACCTGCACGCTTATTGCAAGGTCAAGTTTGGTAATGCCAATCTGTTATTTGTATACAGTCCATCGGAACTTGAAAAAATAAAAACAAATAAAAAAAACCAGCTCTCGTATGTACTATGCGCGCGCTTTCAATACTACAGCAGGGGGCCGTGGCGTGCCACTAGCTCGGCCAAGGTGACCGCATCTGCGGTTAACAAAGCCGCCACTTGGCGCTCTTATTTTATATGAAAGACCCTGTATAAGCCGAAGGTGTTGAAGAGAGAGAAAGAAAAGAAAAGAAAGAATAGTATATGAGATGAGATGATTGTAATGGCCACTTGATGAAATGAGGTGTCTTGCTACACTGTCACTAAGCATAGAAAGGATAAATAAGTAGGTCGCTGCATGTGAGGCTCAGTTTTATGAACATGTTGAAGGCTACGGTATAAACATATCTACAGTACTGTATATCTTGGACACTTCACACTTGCTGTTATTTTTGAACTCTTTGGAATGTGCCACTCTTGAGTTTCCTGTGTTCTGGTTCATACTAGCTCGCCCAACAGAGGCACTCCATTGTTTCGTGTCGTATGTTTAGATTTCCTTCTGGTGGCGCCCGCTATCCTGTGCTAATGTGATTTGCTAATGATCGGGAAGCTGTAGTGTGTGTTGCCTACATAACCAGGACGAGGCGCGCACAGGAGCGGACACACCAGCATCAGCATACATCCCAATTCATGTACACCAGTGCAGTGGTATTCAATCTTATTTTAATGAAGGGCCAAATTTTTGTTATGGAAGGGCTTGCGGGCCGCACTAATCTTAATATATATGTTGTCTTTCAACTTGGACGAAGAAAACATCATTTTTTAAAATAAGTTTTTATTTAGTTTTAAAATTACAGTGAAATCAATATTAAAATATGTAACAAAACATAAAACTAAATTAAAGACATCAAAATGGTAATTGTTTTTAGTTCAATGAGAAATCTGACAGTTTTTCTTTTACTTATCTGTCAACATTGGCTTTTATGTTGGATGAAGAAATTCGAAGAGAGTTCTCTAAATGAGTGTCAGAAACACAATTCCTCAATTTTGACTTCACATTCTTCATTTTGGAAAATAACTGCTCACAGATGTAAGTGCTACCGAAAAGGGATGTTTTTGACAGAACATGAGATCTGATTGCTGGAAATTGATCTTTTTCAACATACAATTGGGCGAAACTCCAAAAGTCCAACATTTGTAAATTTCTCCTGTAAATCGCTATTACACTGAAATTCAATAAGTTCCATTTGTATGTTTCCGGGATAGTCTTCCACATTCACACGAAATGGCCCCAGAAGAGCTTCATCATTTCTTTTATTTAACTCGAAATCTTCAAACCTGTTACTGAAATCAGATCGTAGAACAGTGAGTGCTTCACTGTATTTTCCTCTGTTTTGAACTTCACATCGTTCCGCGGGTTGAAGATCTCTAATGTACACCCTTTGTCTGAAAAGTTCGGTGAATGGGTCTATATTTCGAACAGATTGTTGGCTTACCTGAAACAGCCGTTACTGTCCTTCGAAGTAATCCCCGTGGATGGTTATGCACTTCTGAGAACGACTGAACAAGTCCTGAAAACTCCTGGCATAGGCTTCTTTAGGAATAGCCTTCAGTTTGGGTCGTCAAAACACTAAATTGAAATCAAGAGAGAAGCGTGAATTTATGCAACCTGCCTTGCACACCTGATAGACGGGCGGCAGTGAGAAGGGGGAATTTATGCAACCTAACGTGCACACCTGTTCGACGGGTGGCAGTGAGAAGGATGAATGTTCCGTGGAATGGGATGGTCCTGAAAACCATCGTCACGGGTGACGAGACCTGGTGCCTGAGGTATGACATCGAAGGCACGCGTCGAAGTATGGAGTATCGGGGTCCAGGGTCGCCGAAAAACACTGAAGGGCCAGAGGTTTTCGGTTATTTCGGACATCCAACGTAATGTGACGACCCAGCTGAAGGCTATCCCTCAGGAAGACTATACCAGGACTTGCACAGCCGCTCTAAGAAGTGCATAACCATCCACGGGGATTACTTCCAAGGATAGTAACGGCTGTTTCAGGTTGGCAAACAATCAGTTCGAAATATGGACCCATTCACAAACTTTTCAGACGGAGGGTGTATTTCGAATACAGTGATCGAAGTTTCAAGTTACTAGAATGACAAAATACTATACAATGCACTTTTTAGCCTACTTTCGATTTTTACAAAAAATGAAAATAGACTTATGAGATCTACACAGGGCCAAAAATTGTGTGTCTGTCTGTGTGTGTACTCTGAACGTCTGTCCCCCCCCCCTATCAATTCGAACACGGTGAACCCGAATGGAACGAAATTTGGCACAGAGGTAGAACTAGCAAAGTGCACCTCAGTGTCATGTTTTATATCGCCGCGATCTTGATGAATACGTAATGGCGGCCACCCAAATGTTAAAAGCTTAAATCAAATTACGACCAACCTCATAATCTGATATTTACCAAATTTTGCAACGTTATACCTTTATGTATGAGGAATATTGGGACAAAACTACAAGGTCAACAGCCCAGTAGTTTGCGGGTGGCGGCCATGTTTTTGTGCAAATCGATTCCCCCTATCAATTCAAACACTGTAAAACCAAATTGAACAAAATTTTGTACAGAGGTAGCACTAGCAAAGGGCACCTCAGTGTCATGTTTTATATCGCTGCCATCGTGACGGAAACGAATGGCGGCCACCCAAATGTTAAAAGCTTGAATCAAATTACGACCAACCTAATCATTTGATCTCTACCAAATTTTGCAACAACACACCTTTTTGTGGGAAGCATCTTTTGACTGAACTACAAGGTCATCAGGCCAATAGTTTGCAGATAGCAGCCATGTATGTGTGCAAATCGATTTCCAATATCAATTCAAACACGGTGAAACCGAATTGAATGCATTTTTTTACAGAGGTAGCACTAGCAAAGGGCACATCGTATTCATGTTTAATATCCCTATAGCACGTTGTATTTCAACAAGCTACTACAACCAACATTCAATTATACTCCTTGAAAAGGACAAAGAGTTATAACAATACCCATGCATTTAGGAGAAAGTAGGCTATATGTTCTTTACTGAACATCTTGTTCCTTTTTAATTTTTGTAAATCGCTTATCTTCCCGGCTCGGCCTCACCCACGGACTCCGCAAGATGTCATTCCTCTACCGTCGCAGGGACTGTGTCTGGGAGCAGATACTGAGGATGGTGATAGGCCGATTGCCCAAGCGACCGCTAACTTGAATCTAATTAAGGAATGTTCAGGGAAAGGATTTTGGCAGTAAGTCAGTAGTGGACCTGTTGAAAGGAACCGTCCCAGCATTTGCTTAGTGGTGAAAATGGGAAAATACGGTAACCATTTTAAGGACGGCCGAGGAATTCAAACCCACTGTCTCCCGAAACCAGAGAGGTAACGAGTTAATGCTCTCGGCCACCGTGGCCCGTATTAATATACTGGTGTAGTTACGCACGTTAAAGTAAAGCGCAAGGCCATGGGAATAGCCTGTCTCCAGACTCGGAAGACGAGTTGGTTCGAACCCCACTATCACATCGGCGTCCTTAAATTAGTTCTCCCTGGTTGCCCATTTTTAACTCCAGGCAAATGACGGGACAATACCTTCTAATAGGTCACGACTACTTCCTTCCAAATCCTTGCACAGTTTTATTCATCCTCATTAATTTCCTCTCTCATGACCTCCTCTCATGAGGTTGTCGCCGAGAAGGACACACAGCCGTAAAACATTCCTGCCCCATAGCCTTTCACCGCATCTCTCTTAAGGGCGTGGTGGCTCAGCGGTAAAGCTGTCTGCCTCTCATCAAGGCGGACCGTGTTGGATTCCCGGTCAATGCATGTGAGATTTTCGAAGTGAAATGGCATGTCCTGTGGTTCGGATTCTACGTAAAAAGGAGGTCCCGTGGCTCATGATCGCGAGATTAACGGTGATGTTAAACTACAATCTTCCTTCACCACATCTCATCTCCGACCCCATTGTAAACGGGAATAATAAAGAATTGACGAATAACATTCCAATTGGAAGATAGATGACTCCAGTGGGACTCCAACCCGTGACTTCCGGCTTTGTATGCTGGTGCTCTGACGACTGAGCTATATTGAGGGGGTGGGGTGACACTTAAATTCTCACTTCGCAATTATAGTCTACATCTAGGCCTATCCTGCGTCACTGTGAGTGTTGACGGCTTGGGCTACCTACAGATTTCAAGAATTGGATTTTCACTGCCATCTACTGTATATGGTTAACACTATCTGTGCATTACACGGCCAAATAGCTTAAAGCCTTCATTTGTATTATTACTACTATTTTTTTCCATGCGAATCGACCACTTAGGATCACGCAACAACTTTACTTCTTTTTCTTTTCCATTGCCTGGAGTTTTCTCTGTCTCCAATAATATCATTATTATTATTATTATTATTATTATTACCATGCATATATAACGCTATTAAGTGTGTTTCACACAACTCAAGCTCTTAAACTAGAGGGAGGTAGAAGGTATGGTTTGTGCTAAAATCTCCCAAATCATCTCAATAGTACAGGAAACATCTTGCATCTCTTGAAAAGTCAACGGAAATATATTTATACTGTTACGTGCTTTTGTAGGGACAGTTGCGTTGTATGCGTGTGAAACGTGGACACTAAATAAAAATGAAAGGAAATCGTCTTGAAACCTTTGAGATGTGGTGCTATCGTAAGATGATAAATGTGACGTGGAGAGACAAGATATCGAACACCAGGGTTCTCGACACCGTGAACAAACGGAGAATAATACTTCCCACAATCCGTAAACATCGTCTCGCATGGTTGGGTCACACAATACGCCACTCCAATTTAATGAGAACTGTGGCAGAAGGGTTCATTGAGGGAAAACATCCACGAGGAAGACTTAGAAATATCTTCCTTAAACAAATCCTAAACGACATCCAAGCACAGCATTATACAGTGAGTTCCTCTCATGACTTGGCCGGCCAGCGCACCGAGCTTATCTGCTTCCCGTTGACTCATCACTCCCCGCTCGGCATAGCATAGCAATAAGAACAGAACAGCACTTGGCTTACTTGGCCAGAACTGCGAAGTACGTGCTGTGTAACAGGAAGTGATCAGTCAACAGGAGGCAGATAAGCTCGATGCGCTGGCCGGCCAAGTCATGAGAGGAACTCACTGTAATTCAATGAAGGAAGCGGCAAATGACAGGAGGATCTGGACATGTTTTTATGGCAAGTGATCAGTCTTAGTACTGCAAACCGATGATGATGATGATGATGATGATGATGATGATACGTAAACTTTCTCGACCTGTATCCATTATATAGACTACTGTAGCTTTGTTTCTTTAAAAAGTGCGTTTAAACAAACAAGACGATAGCCCTTGCCAGAACTGTGTCGCGTCCAGCCCTCATAACAGTAAAGCCGATGGCTGGTATATATCAATATGCCATTCTCTTTCTCTCCTCTCAGAATTTCTTCATACGGTCGCTAAGATTTCTCCTTCTGTGTTCAGACCAAATGACCATGGATTTTGTTGATATATGAATCGCAGCCAATGGCCATA
Source organism: Meconema thalassinum (assembly GCA_946902985.2). NCBI lineage: Eukaryota > Metazoa > Arthropoda > Insecta > Orthoptera > Tettigoniidae > Meconema > Meconema thalassinum. The sequence continues at coordinate 373,975,249 of OX336388.2, read as the reverse complement.
AGCTGGGCATTTTTGATTGAACGCCCGAGGGCTCCAACAAGTTCAATTTAAAGTAGTTCCAACTTTGGCTACCAGATGTTACTGTCACTAACACTAGCGGCGAACGTTGGAACTTGATAGAGCCTTTCCTAACTAGCCAAATATAACCTACACATTTTGCCACACACCACCAATTGCAGTGGTAGGTTCTTTTACATGCTACAAATCTAAGACATGGGCCCGCCGCCTTTACTTCCCCTCCGAAGGAAGGCATTCTGAAGGATTTTAACGCTCTTAAAACTCCGAAAACTTCGGCCGGGTTTGAACCCGCCATCTTGGACAGAGCAGTTCAGCATGCTACCGACTACGCCACCGAAACCACTGTATGCTCATGGTTTTTTGCCTATTTTCATTAAAAAAAAAAGGCTTATGAGATCACCTTTTGTCCGTGTGTCTGTGTGATTCGTGTGTGTGTGTGTCCCTAATAACTTCTAAACGGCTGGAGCGATTTCAATGAAACTCGGTAAGATCATAGCACCATTCTGGCTGACCCCGGCCGTTTCCTTCAAATTTTATTGTGTCTCACCAATCCAACATGGCGGCTGTGCGAAATATTTCATCAGCATTCAGTATCTCCGAAACTATTACAGATATCCCCCTGAAATTTTGTACGGTGATAAAGGGCACTACTAGAAGTTCACCTATGAGACTTTCAAAAATCTGGTAACTACAAAACCAACATGGTGGCCAAGCGAAATTGAGACATTTAAATAGACTTTTCTCTCGATTTAACCATCCAAACGTAATGAAACTTGGTACAGCAAATGCTTATACACATTGCAATGCACTGGCGTATAATTTAGTTCAATTGTTTACATAAACTCAATATGGCGGCTGTGCGAAATATTTCACTGGCATTCTATATCTCCGAAACTACTACAGATATCACCGTGAAATTTTTCACGGTGATAAAGGGCAGTGCTACAAGTTTTTTTTATGTATTTTTCAAAAACCTGTTAAGTACAAAACGAACATGGCGGCCAAACGAATTTGAAACATTTTAATGGACTTTTCTCGTGATTTAACCATCTGAGCGCAGTGAAATGTGGTACAGTAAATGATTATAAATATTGTAATGCAATGGTATCTAATTTAGTTCAATTGTTTACATAACCTCAAGATGGAGCCTGTGCGAAATTTTAAAATAAAGTTTTTACTTCTTGTGTCCTAATCATGCGATTGGAGTTTGAATAGTCTACCACACGTACACAATAATTTTCATAAAATAGTACATAAATAAAAATCCAACATGGCGACCATCTGAAATATTTAGATGGTTCTCAATATCTACGAATCTATCACAACAATCAAACTGAAATTTTGTATGTTGATAGAGACAATTAACTTCAGTAGGATATATGAAAATAGGATGTATAGTTCTTCACGGAACTACTTGTTGAGCTATGCTTTACCTTAAACCTTTTAATTTATCTACCTTCCCTCGATTTCCTGTTCTGTTTAGTAGGCTGTATCTTCTGAATTAATTCCAGAGATCCTTTCCTGTATCTTCAACCCATTTTGTGGTGGTCTAGAACATGGCAATGAAAATTAATATCATTTTGGTCAATCAACTGTTGTTCATCCTTGCGTGCTGTCCGTTAAGTTTCAACCTTCTCTTACGTATTGTATCCGTAAGTTTCTCCACCTGGCTGTACTAGTCCCTATTTCTTCTTTTCTTCCATAAGCCATCTGCTCTCTTTTCTGGCCCCAATATTTTCCTTAGCATTGTTCGTTTTTCATACTCTTCTATTTCTCCTTGTTGTTGTTGTTGTTGTTGAGAATCAGGTATTGTGAACTATAAAGTGCTTCAGGTTTAATCACTGTGGTATAATGGCTTACCTTTGCTCTGAAAGTTATCACTTTTTCGCTCCTACCTTTTATGCGTTAATCTATTTGGAATCACCATCTTTCGAGCTCTTGCTTTACTGCTTCCCTATCAAGGCCATTCGGTTTGAATTTGTCTGTTGTTTTGTTACTTATTATTGTTATAATCATTATCCAAACAAAACTAAGAAACTTATTTACAGTTCATTATGTTTTATATGGAGCAGAAAATTGGACGTTAAACAGACAGCAAGCAGACAAATTATTAGAAACAGAGATGGATTATTGTAGGAGGGCGGCAAAAAATCAAGATTGTACAAAATTAGAAATACGGGAATCAGAGAAATTATATATGTAAAAAAATTAAACTAGAAGTGGTTGAAGAAAGAATATTACAATGGTTTGGACATGTGAAAAGGATGCAGAATATTAGAATTCCAAATTTAATGTTACATTCGCAATCTGAAGGCAGACTGAAACGGGGTAAACCATGAAAACAATGGATGGATGGTGTAAAGAGAAGCGAGGCTACGAGAGGCTTAACCAAGGATGATGCTGAAGACCGAAATTTGTGGGGGAGTAGAATATTTTTGGGTTGAAGGAAAACTACTGTAAAGTATTGTAGAATATTCCTAATAAAAATTATTATTATAATTGAATAACTAGCAAAACTAGCAAATTTCAATGAAGAAGAAAAATTACATCGCTTTGTTTGTTGAGATTGGTACTGTTGTGGAAGGAAAGTAAGAGTCATCTCAGTCTTTTGCTTTGTCTGTGTTTAAAACAAGTGAGTATCTGTAGTAGGGTATAGAGGGTTGATATTGACAAGTGAACGTAACAGTTTTGGGTGGTGGCCGTGACAGTAGACTTGAGAAGCTGTCATGAGGGCAGAGCAAGTGAAAAATTCTCAACAGTAAAGCTTTGAATCAATTCTAGAAGAAAGGATGTGAGCTGGGTGCCGGATATACCAGGTCATTAATCAATTCAGCTCCAATAACTTGGCGTGCTGTGGAAATGCCTTTCTCTGATCATAAACATGGACTGTTCTACATTTTAAAGAACATTGGCAGTGATCTGCAAAATGAACAATTGTTCACATTTATGAGTGGCCAAGAAATATTTCCGCTGTTAGGTCGTAAGTTTTACAATGAGGATAAGCCATATACAGGGTGAGCCATAAGTCATTCTAAATATTATCATTGGTGGGCCTATAACGACTAATGACCTACGTATCTAGAGATCTAAGTGATCTCCGTCGTTCTATCTGCAGAGGTGAATACGTCGTCAGATTTGTGCAACATATGTAATATTGCTGGCGTTATTTTTAGCAAAGACGATATTTACTGCGTCCGATGTTGACTATTCATTCGGTCTACACATAGATATGCTCAATTAAATTCCGTGAAGAAACCTACACGTGATTACTTATTAATTCCACATATTATAATTGAATTTAATTAATCAATCACATACAGATTTTGTGCAATTAATAATAATTAATAACATGTAGATTTTTGTGCGAATAATAATTAACCACGTGTAGACTTTAGTGCAAATGATAATAAACCACATGTTGATATTTGTGCTCCCGGTCTATTGAGAAAATCTTGGAACTCTTCAGTAATGCCGGCCTTGGTTTATTGAAGATATGGTACAGGGCACATCCTAATCCACTAACATGTTTCCCTTGTTGCCTCCTTATCTATTCTCGCTACACCGTTGTGTTGTTTCTCGTTTCCTATTGGGGGTGTTTTCTAAAGTGAGGTGAATTCTCCCTGAATGTATGTTCGTTTACATTATTAGGGTTGTTTATTTTAGCTAAGTGTATCTCGATTGCTTCCTTTATGTCGAGAGTTCTTCCTTTCGGTTCGTGATGTATGATTTTTAAGTCTGTTTCTATATTGGTGAATCTGTGTGTTACGTCATCCAAATATTCGCATACGAAAGAGTGTGTCCCGTGTTTTATCGAATGTTTGTGTTCTTTGTATCTCGTTTCCATTCTTCTACCAGTTTGGCCAATGTAATTTGCTTGACACTATGTGACTTGGGACGTTATTGAGTATACCCCTGATTTTGATTACGAGCCTTGTTTATTTAAGTCACTGTTGTGCAGATGCATGCCGGTTGTGTAGTAAATGTCATTTTAATGCCTTGTTTCGTGAATAAATTGGTGATTTTGTATGTATTCGCATACACGTAAACGGTTCAATTAGTCGAACGGGAATCACTTCTGAGGAAATAATCTGACCAGTCACCAGTATCGCTTGTTAACAGTGAACACACCTTAGATATATTCTAGACCACGATGGCAGCAGTCATGATTTGTGAGAAAATACCATTCCAGCGCAGCGTTCAGAAGTTGACTGGGGTATTAAAACATCATAGAGGTTTTCAACGTAATCACTTAATTTGGGTCCGCTTTGTTGCTGTGTAATCCCTGCGAAATAACCAGCATGTTCCCTTTCCATTAACGTGAAGCTCACAGCTGATAATCCCTGTTGTCATACTAGGCAGATTGAGAATAAATTGCTTTGTTAATATCAGTCTAATCGCTCTTTGAATGAAGATTGCGTTATATTACATAATTTTGTATTTTTAAGACCTTGTATTTTCATTTCTTACTGACTCATCGATATTAAGTGTGTTTGTGGGCCGCCTTCTATGGTCTCGGGGTACATATTGAGACTTCGAATCCATTGGTCATAGGCTCTATTCCCGGCTCTGACAAGGGTTGGAACGGGGCACACTCAGCCATCATGAGGCAAAACCGAGAAGTGATGGGTTTGATTCCCACCTCAGCTGTCCTAGAAGCAGTTTTACGTAGTTTCCCACTTCTACTCAGGGCAAATGCCGGGATGCATCCTAACTTACGACCACGGCTGCCTCCTTCCAATCCTAGCCTCAAATATTACATAAACACGTTAGCACCACCATCACAGTGATGCAGGTTATCAGATAGATTCCCCACCCAGGCAAGTAACCCACATGCGGCAACATGACCACAATGTCCAAAATCATCAATATGAATCATTATCAACATCAACAAAAATGATCCGTCATTAAACTAAACTGTAGATGGCTGGATGGCCGATGCAACTTACAGAAAAAAATTCTCACTAGAGACCAGCTACTGGGGGAGCAATCCAGCTCAACTTGGTGCCGGTCCCAAGCCCGGAGAAATGGTGAGGGTCAATGGCTGGTTATTGAGTCTTGGTAGGGACACAAATGTCGAGTAGGTGTCTCTGGTAAATGCTCAAGTTGGTAGGTTCTGTACTTACGCAACCAGCAAATCCTACTCAGTAAGGGGATGGGTGAGGGCGAGTTTCCAGCGCAGCGCCTTGAAACTGGATCAACTCGGCTAAGGTATGGTAACCGTGACAGGAAAGTCCCTGGTCCTCCAGGTTGGAGGTTGGGCATGGAGCCAACAATCCCACCCTAGAAAACAATAGTGTTACGAAACCCTCTGATGAGCCTCGGATAAGTGGATCTACGAGGCTCGTTTTTTAGGTTATACCCGTTGTGATATTACGCCATTGCAGCGCTGCGGTTGGCATTCCGTGCAGGTGCGCTGTGTACCTGCATCTATTGGAAAGCCTGAGACGCCATTATGGCATCAGTCGCCCTTGTGTGGGTGTGTTGACAAGCTTTTGAAATGACATCGCTGATGGCGAATCCCGACGACTCGTAGACAAGAGAGAAAACTCCCCTGTAAGATATGCTGCCATTTGGCCACGACTGTAAGGCAAATTGCGTGCTTACTCAGGAGAACATAATTGTAAAGCTCCTTCGATGCCATGGGTAGTGCCAGTGTACTATTAAACATAGCGCAATTAAATCAACAATTTTTCTAGGTTTGTACTTTGTCTTGTGTGGGGTTTTGCCAGGACACCAATAATAATAATAATAATAATAATAATAATAATAATAATAATAATAATAATAATAATATCGGATGCCGGGTGCAAGCTTTGTAATTTGACACCCAGAGGGTAGCTTGCATGTCGAATTTCGTTGTTCCTTGAATCAGTATGAAAGTCGAGGAGGTTAGATATTTAAGCTCCTTGAACACTATAGCGCTTTCTAGTAGAGAAATGAGGAACTTTGTGTTGCCGGAAACTTCCGAGATTAATTTTGCCATTATGAACACTGCCTACTGAATTCAAATGGGTTCTATAACATGCCAACATCGTATGACATGCGTGTCGTATTTTTGCCGCCTTTCAAAAATCACTTACCACGGCCAGGAGCGAACCTGCAACATTGGGGTTAGTAGACCGACACGCTATCCACTCACCCACCGTGGCAAGCTTAGGACACCAAGCTGGCTCATCAGCGGGCTCGCCACACGGACCCTCACTGGAGTAGCAAACTGTGCGCTCCCTCCCTCTTTATGAAGCGCACCTGCTTCTCTTTACTGCGAGAACTAAAAGCTCAAGCAGCCTTAACCTCCCTATGAAGGCTTCCAAAATGATGGTATATTGGCTTTCACGGCCAGTGAATTAAAAATCAGCAATTTGTCTAGGTCTGTGCCGTGTCTTGTGCGGCATAAACCTAGAAAAAAAATGCTGAGTTTTAATTTACTGGCGGTGAAATCCAATATACCATAGCGCAATTACCTTTCTGGCAGATACAAAGCGATGGTCTATCTTAAGGAAGGATCTTGTATTTTCGCTTTAATTAAGTGAACATCTAGGTCAGTGGTTCTGAACCCGTAGAAGTCTGCGGACCACTCAGCGTGAAATTGAACCATGTAGGACCACCTCCCTTCCCTCCCTTCCCCTCCTCCCCCCAATACACCTTATCAGTTGTATCCCTTCCTCAATAACACTTATTTTAAAGATATTTCAATTCAAAACCTGATAGTCATCGCCGCGAATACATTCGGACGATTCTCACTCAACGCACATTGTTTATAAATCCACATTTTTTGGCCACTTTTTTATACGTGCTGGTGGACCCTTCTCTCCCGCGGACCACTCCCGAGGCACTCGCGGACCACCGGTTAAGAACCACTGACCTAGGTCATCCGTCTATCATTTGTTACAATTATTACTTTGAAGAACGAATACGGAGGAATTACAACTTCTCTAGAATAATAATAATAATAATAATAATAATATCGTATGGCCTCGGGTGCCTGGTGCAAGCTTTGTTAATTGACACCCAGAGGGTAGCTTGCATGTCGAATTTCGTCGTTCCTTTGAACGCTATGAAAGTCAAGGAGGTTAGATATCTAAACTCCTTGACACTACAGCGCTTTCAAGTAGAGAATGGAGGAACTTTGTGTTGGCGGAAAATCCCGAGATTAATTTTGCCATTGAACACGGCCTACTGAATTCAAATGAGTTCTTTAACATACCAACAACGTATGACATGAGTGTCGTGATTTTTGTCGCCTTCAAAAATCACTTACCATGGCCAGGAGCGAACCTGCAATCTTGGGGTTGGTAGTCCGACACTATAACCACTCACCCACCGTGGCAAGCACTTCTCTAGAAAAAACTTTGGTAATAGCCTACATCGCGAGTATGAATCATGATGAAGGTCGGGGGTGTGAAGTATATGAAAACCAGATCTGTAGAGAATGTTATATGAAATGGGAAATATATCTCCCGTAGAATATCCGGAACGGAGCTGCAGTTGCCTCATACGAGGTACAGTAATCCAATGAAGAAAGCCGAAACGAGATGAAATGGATATCGATTTCTGTAGCACCGATGCGACTTTGAACAGAATGTAAATGAAAAGGAATCAGAAAACGCGTTATCGTGGGGTTTGTGATAGAACATGATAGTATTACAAAATGTGCAACAGTGAAGTATATCACATGACAGAGAGGTATACCTCGTGGTGTAGCGGCTAGGGTTCGAATCCCGGCTCTGGTAATTAAATCTGCCTCGTGAGGCGAAACTGAGAAGAGATGGGTTCGATTTCCTCCTCAGCCATCCTGGAAGTGGTTTTCCGTTGTATCTCATTTCTACTCAAGGCAAATGCCGGGATTGTTACTAAGGTATGGCCACGGCTGCCTCCTTACCAATCATCACCTGCATTACAAATACACACACTCATACAGCCATCACAACAACTCAGGCTATCATACAAAAATTTAAACAAACACACACCCTAGTGCACGGGGCTACATGACCACGATGTATGTGTGTTTGAGTCTTCAGACTTTTGACTGGTTTGACGCAGCCCTCCATGCCTCCCTGTCTTGAGCTAATCGTTTCATGTATACATAGCTACCATACCCTACATCCGAGGGAATCTGTTTAACATAATCTAACCTTGGTCTACCCCTACAGGTCTTGCTCTCAACCATTTCTTTCATTATTAAGTTTGCTATTCCTGGGTGTGTTCGTATGAGCACTACCAACCTATCTCTTCTCTTCATTAGCAGGCGCCAGAAACATCTCTCCTCTCCCACGCGTCTTAATATCTCTTCGTTTGTTATTCTATCTACCCATCTGATCTTCATCATTCTCCTGTAACACCACATTTCAAATGCTTCTATTCTCCTTTTTTCTGCTGTGCCAATAGTCCAAGTTTCACTTCCATAGAGCGCCACGCTCCAGACAAAGGCTTTCTAAGATGACTTTCTAATAATCTATATTGATGTCAACAGATTTCTTTTCTGTAGAAATGCTTTCCTTGCCTGTGCCAACCTACTTTTTATATCCTCTTTGCTTCGTCCATCACTGGTTCTTTTGCTTCCTAAATAACAGAAGTCTCCGACTTCCTTTAACTTTTCACCTGCCAATTTGATTTCAATAGGTGTTTCTGATTTCTTTTGGCTGCATTCCATTATTTTTGTCTAAGCCCCTCGAATGAAAGAACAAAAGTACTTGTTAGGATGGGAACCGAACCTGCAATTTTATAGTATCATGAAATGGACACACTACCGGCGACCCATCGAGGAAGCATTTTCTCTATCGATAAAACTGGAATGCAATTTGGCTTGTTTCACCCCTTAAAACAACGGTCTTCATAATTAGAAGACGTTGGTTAGTTGGTTGGTTGGTTCCTTAGTTTAGGGGCTGCGACAACTCGGTCATGTAGCCCCGTGTACTAGGGGTGTTTGTAGAATCTGTCTGATAACCGGTGTTAATTGTGATGACTGTATTAGTGCGTGTTATCAGTTTTTAATTCAAGTAAGGACTGCAGACATTGAATTTCAAGTAGTTCCTACTTTTGCCGCCAAACGCCACCGTCAACGACTACTAGTTCAGAACTTGGCTACTAGACGCCACTGCAGTCTCCTCCTGGCGACAAACGTAGGAACCTAATTAGAGCGTTGTTTAGCCTATAATTAATTTAGCTTCACACAGGTGTAATTAGTGGAGGGTTCTTTAACATGCCATAAATCTATGACATGGGACCACCGGCTTTACTTACCCTCCGAAGGAAGGCATACGGAGGGATTTTAACGCTCTAAAAATCCAACGACTTCGGCCGGATTTGAACCCGCGATCTTGGGCATAGAAGCTCAGCATGCTACCGACTACGCCACCGAAGCCGCCAGAAGACGATACATTCTCAGTAAACTCTGTTTAGGTTACGCTGGATTGTGCTCTGTCTCCCGTATGATACAATGCCGGATCGTGGCGAGGACGTGCGGCTAAACTGTCTGATTTGTCAAGTGTCAGCTGCAAGAGCCGGGAACGCTGACTGGGAGTGGGAACTGTCCTTGGCAGTACTTTGTGCGGGCCGTAACGCACGCACACTCCCTTTCATGACCACCTCATGGCGCTTGTCCAGTCTCGTTAACACTTTATCACACTCAATTTTGACCTACTCGCACGTGCCGGAACGCACAAGACCTCCCATTAATATTACTCTTCATAAATTCGTCATCACACCGTACGTTTACAGTGGTCGTAGTTTCCGATAATCACAAATGAGACTTCAAAATGAGACCAAGTTTCCTGCTGTACGTTTATCCTGTGCTGAGAAAACGTTACGTTGAAAAAGTATAAGAACTTTTTATCGGGTAGTTGAAAAAAATTGAAACTTGAGATTTGCACTACCAATACTTGTGCCTATCACATATAAAAATAGCATTACCCTCAGCCAAGTAGTTTTCCATGTATATAGTCTTAAGTGAGTGGTTCCAAGAAAAGACGTCAAAAACACGGACAATTTTTCATACAACCACAAATAAATAAATAATTAATACACTTGAAAATAAATGGCTTATATTTCCTAACGCAGAATTAAACGAGGACAATATTGGTATAACTCGTTTTTCAATAGGTCTGTTGGTTTGGTTGTAATTAAGACCTAAACTCGAGTATCCATAATAAAAAATCCGATAGTATGTAGGGAGGGAAAGCTGACGTGTAGGCGCAATGGCTTGGCTGTTGACTTTGCACCCGAAAAGTCTGGGTAACTGCGGCGTGGAGTTTCCACCTTCTCACGAAGTACATTCGATCTTAAGCCCCTCACAAAACTCAAAATTGAATCAGACCGACTCCTGTGAATCCAAATGGGATATGCTGAAGAAAATTGAAGTAGCATTTTATTACCAAACCATTCGGACAGACCATTGTCCATAAATTTTACTGACATGATAACGAAACCCTTCAGGGGAATTTTGTGTTTTTAATCTATAGTAGTAAACTATTATTATTATTATTTATTTTGCGCATGCGCTTACACATTCTCAGCATTTGCTGGAAAGAAAACATTTACAATCCCAGATACCGTACATATCACAAGGAGCAAATTCTTGGTGACTGCATTGAGTAGTAGCTTCATATTCCCCTCATTGCTTCAGGCCTGATTGCCCAAGAACAGCCTTACTACGTGACACGTAGAAAGTATGACTGTTTTCTGCATCAGTTTGAAAAGGCCTGGGTCTAATTTCAACGCCGTGAGCGATTCCTTTAAGTTGTTGGGAATCACGCCAGTGCTGGAGATAATAATAGGAACTGTCCTGACTTGTGCCATGTGCCATTGCTTCCTTATCAGTTCTGAAAGCTCTGTGTATTTTGACAGCTTTTCAACATGCTTTGTTAGTATGTTGCCACTGTTTGGGATCGCCACATCTATGAAGGTGGTGTGCTTCATGCATTTGTCAACAAGAACTAAATCAGGTCTGTTGTGCACAGCTGATTGGTCTGTCAATACAGTACGATCCCAGTACAACGTAAAGCTGTCATTTTCCAGTACACTTTCAGGAGCATATTTGTAGTATGGCACTTTCTCTTGGCTCAGCAGTTGAAGTTGTATAGCCAATTCTTGATGGACTATCTTGGCAACAAAATCATGTCTCTTCCTATATTCTGTCCCTGCAAAATGGCGACAACCCGATATAATATGCTGAACAGTCTCAGATGTTGGGCAACCGTATCTGCAATGGTCATCTTGCACAGATGCATCCTTGGTTATGAACTTTAGGTAGTTCCTCGTGGGGACAACCTGGTCCTGAATAGCCATCATAAAGCCTTCTGTTTCAGGTAACATCTGCCCAGAAATCAACCAAAAGTTCGACGCTAGCTTGTCGACGTGAGTTTGGATGACTTCATTGGGATGTCTTCCGTGTAGTGGCTTGGACAACCAGGCATTGAATCTATCCAAATCACTGCGCACCTGAATTTGAGTCTCTTGCTGACTTAAGAGTAGTGGAGTTGAATCATCTGCTTCTGTGACAGCCCTGTGCAGCATCGAATGGTTCGATACAGAACAGAAGTATTTTCTTAGCTCATAGATCTGTCGAGCTACTTGGTTGTTTATATCAACAATTCCTCTCCCACCCATATGTCTCGGTAACATGACTCGTTCCACAGATGCCCTGGGATGGTGTTTTCGTGACTTGGTCAGTGATGTTCTAATTTTCTGTTCTAAGCTTGCAATGTCAGTTTTACTCCACTTGATGACCCCAAACGAGTAACTAAGAATAGGGACAGCATAAGCGTTGATTGCCTTAACCAAGTTTTTACTGTTGAGGCTGGTGTTAGAAACAAGCTTAATTCTTCTGACAAATTCCTTCGTCAGATCTTGTTTCACTACTGAGTGTTCTATGTGTCTGGCTTGCTTCATTCCCAGATACTTGTAGGTCTCGCTAGTGAGCATTGTTGCAATCTGATGGCCCTGAGCTGTTTCATATACACCTTCCTGCAGCTTGCCTTTCATAATGTTCAGCGTCTTACATTTCTCCAGCCCGAATTCCATTTTCACATCCTGTGAAAAGGTTTCCACTATCTTCAACAGAAACTCTAGTTGTGCTCTGGTTGCAGCATATAGCTTTAGGTCATCCATATACAGGAGATGGTTGAGCTTTGCAAGCTCCCTGGAGTTCTTCTTGATACTGAATCCATATTTTGTTGAATTAAGTTGGTTTGATAGTGGGTTCATCGCAAGACAGAACCATAATGGGCTCAAGGAGTCTCCTTGGAATATTCCCTTGTGGATTGGGATCATACTTGTTGCAATACTGCCATTTGTAGTACTAAGGCTCATCACTGTACGCCACGATGTCATGGCGTGTTCCAAGAAATATATAATCTGAGGATCAATCTTATACACTGACAAAATATGGATCAACCAATCATGGGGCACGGAATCATAGGCCTTCTTGTAGTCAATATATGCCGTGAATAAATTTCTGTTATTGTTATTATTATTATTATTATTATTATTATTATTATTATTTTACAACGTTATTCCAAACTAAGGAACTCGATTGAACCTATTTAAATATGAATTCCTTACCACGGTGGGTGAGTGGTTAACGTGTCGGACTACCAACCCCAAGCTTGCAGGTTCGCTCCTGGCCGTGGTAAGTGATTTTTGAAAGGCCACAAAAATCACGACATTCATATCATACGTTGTTGGCATGTAAAATAACCCATTTTAATTCAGTAGGCTGTGTTCATAATGGAAAAAATAATCTCGGGATTTTCCGCCAACACCAAGTTCCTCCATTCTCTACTAGAAAGCGCTATAGTGTCAAGGAGTTTAGATATCTAACCTACTTGAATTTCATAGCGTTCCAAGGAACGACGAAATTCGACATGCAAGCTGTCCTCTGGGCGTCAATTAACAAAGCTTATACCCGGCACTCGAGGCCGTACGATATTATTATTATACGAGGCGCCAGGTAATGTTCTCCACAGTAACGGCTGGCTCCTGCCAAAGCTATAGAGCATCCATCGTTTAGAAAAGACTGTGGGTCTTATGGGCTTTTACTTTTAACGGAAACTCCCCCTACACTGGTTTTGTTACCTCATGTTTTATCATGAAGGAGCTCTGAACATAAATATTTTTCTTCATAATAGCTTCCTACGATTATCTGCCAATTGATTAGCATTGTTAATATATACAATACGTCTTAGTTATTTAAAAAATTTCGAGGTTTGCACGCTGGAAAGAAGAGCCACGTCCCGCGCTGCATGCTCGCCCGGAGTGGAGCACGTGCTCAGTTCCGCCGGCAACATAAGTTCTGAAGCACTATCCGTCATTGGTGTTACTGTTGTGTGACTGTTTTATTTTCTGTTCGATCGAATCGAAATGCCTGGTGTTTTGGTGAAACGAAAACGAGGTGAGACGCTGAGAAGTAAGGATCGGACAACAGTTGTAAACGTTTTCAATTACTTAAAGAATAGAAATCCCGTCCAAAGTGTGAGTTGGATCGCCGAAGAAACTGCTGTTGCTACAGGTACATGCGGATCATTAGTGTTCAAACTGCGCAGTGAATCGGTTCGTGGCCCCCTGGTGACACCTAATAACAAGCTGGAGAGAAAAGTGAAAGAAAAGACAATAGACTTAACGAAATTTAGTGATTTTGTTAAAAGTGCTATAAGGCGCCTTTACCAGCTGCCCTCTGGGTATCAAATAACAAAGCTTGCACCGGGCACCCGAGGCCATACGATATTGGTTGGTTGGTTCTTCAGTTTAGGGGCTGCGACAACGCGGTCATGTAGCCCCGTGTAATTTGGGTGTGCGTAGAATCTGTCTGATAACCGGTGTTAATTGTGATGACTGTATTAGTGTGTGTTATCTGTTAATTAATTTAAGTACAGACTGCAACTTAGAATTTTTCAAATAGTTCCTACTTTTGCCGCCAAGCGCCACCGTCAACGACTACTAGGCCAAGTTCAGAACATAGCTACTAGACGCCACCGCAGTCGGCTCTTGGCAACGAACGTAGAAACCTAAGAGCGTTGTTTACATTCTTAACCTATCCAATTTAGCTTCACACAGGTGTAATTAGTGAAAGGTTCTTTAACATGCCATAAATCTATGACATGGGACCGCCGGCTTTACTTCCCCTCCGAAGGAAGGCATACTGAGGGTTTTTTAACGCTCTTAAAAATCCGACGGCCATACGATATTAGTATTATTATTATTATTGCCCTGAATTTATGAGAATCACGTATTTTACTGTGACTGCTGTGGCCGTAGGATCGTGGGGAAGGGAAATTATGAGTAGTGTGTTTTGGATGGTTCAGATCCCTCCACCTCCACACCCTCCACACAAGATGGCGGCAGCCCGATAACTCCCGAACCCGTGGTCGGATTTTGACGAATGAGGTGTCATTGAACTCGGGCTAATACCCCCTTTCCATTGGACAACATATTTCCACCCCATAATAAAACCTACCCCTACTAGAGGGTGAAATTGATTTTTTTTAGAGAATCTCTCTTTCCAATTGCAACATGTGAGAGTTTGAATGCTAATATGGAATGAAACGTTGTTCTACACAAGAGAGATGTGTGCGGTGGAAAGCCACTATGAATTAGCATGCCCACTCATGGCTTTTGAAGAGGGTGGGGGAGCGGTTCCCTGTGGACGGGTCCTTGTTGACAGGTCCCTGTGGACGGGTCATTGTTGCCGGGTCATTGTGGACGAGTCCTTGTGGACAAGTCCTTGTGGACAGGTCCTTGTGGACGAGTCCTTGTGGATGAGTCCTTGTTGATGAGTCCCTTTGGACTGATCCCTTTTGGACCGGTTCCTATGGACTGGCTCATGAATTTATTTAAATTATGTCAAAGGGCCTAACTACATTTGCGTGTGTTGAACTGACGTTGTTCACCAACCCCCACTATTATAATGGGATAACGATATGAAAGGAGAGTGACGAAATACTTGTGAACACGTGCGAGATGTCATTATTAGCATTCTCCTTGTGAAACAAGTCACATCCTGTTTTGGTTCATACGTGAGAAAATGCAAGTTCATGTGTAATATGACCTAACACACAAGTGTACACATGTGCACGTGCACGATAAGAGCTAACAAGTCACAACCTGTTTTGACAGTGGTGGGAATAAGGCTAGAGACATGTACAAGTAGTCAAATTACTCCGGCAGACAACCCCTTTCCTATGGATAACTTATTTCCACTCAAAAAAAAATCTACCCCTACTAGGGGGTGAAATAATAATTTTTTGGTAAAAGTCGCTTTCCATGTGCAATATGTGGGAGTTTGTATGCCAATATGAAATTAAACTCGTTTCACATAAAGTGCATGCATACAACTGAATGCCGCTATGATTTATCAATTTTTGTTTTTGTTTTACGAATGCGCAATTGTGTTTTTGTAAGAGGGCGGGCTTTTTGAATAATGATTTATAGATACGTTTTTTTCCACGAATTAACCAAAGATCCAAAAACTAATAGGTCATCGGCTTTTTAATATCTTATGGACTAAGAAAGCTAGGGACTTGTATGAGGGGTCGTTGGACTTGGGGGTGACGCCCTGTTTTTGAATGTATTATTCATTTTTTGTCAAAAGGGCCTAACTGCACTTTCGTTAATATCTCGCTAACTAATAATCACAGAGGGTCAAGTGAGGTGTCATAGGACTTAAAATGGCCAACCCCTCCCCATGACCAATGAATTTACAAAAAAAAACAGCAAGGTCATTAACCTAAGATTCTATCAACTAATAATCAGAGAGGGACAAGTGAGGTGTCACAAGACTCAGGATGGCCAACCCTTTTCCATGACCAACGAATTTACCAAAAAAAAACCAGCAAGGTCATTGACCTAAGATTTTATAAACTTATCAGTAGAGAGGGTCAAGTGAGGTGTCATAGGACTACGAATGGTTAACCCTTTCCCATGACCAATGAATTTACCTCAAAAATTCAAAACAGCAAGGTCATTGACCTGAGATTTTATAAACTAATAATCGGATATCAACATGTGAGGTGTCATAGGACTTAGAATGGTCAACCCTTTCCCATGGCTAATGAATTTACCCAAAATTACCCAATACATCAAGGTCATCGACCTGAGATTTTATAAACTTATAATCGGATATGGACATGTGAAATGTTTACAGTGAGTGATGAAACATAGCTAGGTAGTGAAAGAATTATTGTAGGCTACATGTATGGTGACTGACAAATCTTTCACCATTGGAACTTGTTTTCAGATCAAACTGCAGTACAGAGAGAGTATAGGTTGTAGGTATGGGATAATAAATGACAAATGGTGTATACAAAATCTGATTTATCGATTCAAGAAATAAGAGTAGACAATCTTTAATTGATTGGTTAAAGAGGATAGCTAAAATCTAAAATAGTGACTACATTGAACTAAACTGAACCAAGCTGAATCAAACCCAACCAAACCGAACCAAACTTAATCAAAAACAAGCCAATGGTTTAAGTGTAAAACTTGTGGGTGAATGTGGTCATTGGTAATGTCAGAAAGGAAAGGGATAACGCTCTACCTATAGAGGGTAAGGTAAAGCTAGTGCATGATGCTAATGCACACACACAAGTACATGAACCACACACAACTATTCTATGCAGTTATTATGGGTTGACTGTTAAAACTTGCTCAGTGGTTACTGGGACAAGATGGTCGCTACACACAACAAGCTTTAAATACCTGAGGCTAATAATCTATACACACACTCACACACACTTGTTCTAAACTAAACTGTCTTGCTGGCAGAGCTCACACAGTAGGTAAGTGACAGAAATGCTTGACTAACAGAAATACAATCATTTTCGGTTGTCTAATGTTACCAGCTAAACATTACGTGCTATAGTGGTGAGCACATGTGCCTCTTTCACTGGAGATCTTAACTCGATTTCTAGCTCTAAGGCCTAGAACGAATCAAACTAAGAAAAAAGGGTATGGTGACGCAGTGGTTAAACTGTTAGCCTTTCACTAAGGTAGACTAGGGTTTGATTTTAGGTTAATATGCATGTCATAAACAAACAAATAAGAGCAGAGATAATGTTTAAAACTGATTACATTTGTCTCTTTTCAAATTATTACTTAGATTACAAATACAAACGTGGACTGGGTTTGACATACAGTTAATGCCTCCTATCACATACTAGACTGTAAGAAAGCCAAACAAGCAAAAGGCGTAGGTAGAGCAGTGGTAAAATCGCTATGTGTAGAGAAATATCTAACGGTTTTATGAACTGGCAAAGGTATGTCGCATAAACAGTGCAGGATACAATCCAGCAACCATAATTTTTATCTCGTGGACAAGAGAAAACATATATATAGAGAGAGATATACAGAAAGCTTGTGTGTGTGTGGGTAGCATTGGTTGTTTGACCAGAGAAAATACGGTGAGGTAGGGTGGGGAGAGGGAGAATTAGCACTTATATATGAATGGAAAATAGATTTTTTTCAATCGTTTTGTTTTTCAAATGCAGTGGTAGATAGTCGTTTTTTTTGTAAAACATTCTTACTTGCAGTAGTAATAAGCCTCTATGGTTCCGCTAACACATATATAGACTGTATTATTGCCATGGTCAAGCACTCACATTAAGATCATTTACAAAATCATAAAATGAAAAAAATAAAAAATCTTGTTTTGGAAATATCGTTTTTCAACGTACACACAAAATAAATATATACAAAATTTGTAAACAGCAAAATGGAAAATCCATGTTTCCATATAGACAAAATTTTAAAACCTTAAACGGACATTTAAGAAAATATATACTTACTTACTTACTTAATTCCTGCCGCTCCTTCCGGAGCATAGGGCCTTGGCGAAATTTCTCCACGCAGTACGGTTCCTGGCCATTCTCTTCACTTGACTCCAGTTCTTGTCCACCTCTGCAATTACATTTTCGATCGTCCTCTTCCAGGTCTTCTTAGGTGGACCTCGCTTCCTGGCGCCTTGAGGATTCCAGTCTAGCGCCGCCCTCTCAATAGCTCCGTCCGGCTTCCTTAGTGTGTGACCAATCCAGCGCCATTTCCTCTCCTTGATCTGGATGCTAATCGGTTGTTGATTGGTGATGGTCCAAAGATCTTCATTTGAGATTATGTCCGGCCACCTCAAATTCATGATGCGACGCAGACATCTGTTAATGAACACCTGTAGCTGGTTGTTGATCGGTTTTGTGACTTTCCATGTTTCACAGTCGTAGAGAAGAATCGACTTTACGTTGCTATTGAAAAGGCGGAGCTTGGTCTTCCTGGAAATGTTTCTATTTCTCCAGATGGGATAGAGCTGGACAAAGGCACCATTTGCCTTCCTGATACGGCTTCGAACATCTTCCTCTGCTCCCCCATCATTTGTGACTATACTTCCAAGGTAGAGGAAGGACTCAACTCGCTCGATGTACTTTCCGTTGACTGTCAAACTAGTCGTGATGTCAGAATTTATCCTCATCTCTTTGGTCTTGTTGGTGTTGATCATCAGTCCTGCACGTTCTGCTTCTCTCTGCAACCTCCCCAGCTTATCTTCTATGTTTCGGTACCGTTGTGCCATAAGACAAATGTCGTCTGCGAAATCCAGATCTTCAAGCCTGTCATTTATACCCCATTGAATACCCCTCTTCCGTCCTCCCATTACCTTCTTCATCACACTATCCAGGACCAACAGGAACAGAGTGGGGGAAATGACACACCCCTGTCTCACTCCGGAACTGACCTTTATCTTTTCTGTTAATTTGCCTTCGTGAAGAACCTGGCACTCATACCCTTCGTACATCTCTTCCATGATTCTGATGATCTTTGTTGGAATTTTATATTCCTCGAGGGTCTTCCACATAATTCTTTGATTTACGGAGTCGAAGGCTTTCTTGAAGTCAACAAATGTGAGGTAAAGGGTATTCCGCCACTCCACACTCTGCTCCAGGATGATTCGGAGGGTGTTGATGAGATCCACACAGCTGCGATGTTGTCGAAATCCAGCCTGTTCCTTCCGAAGACTTTTTTCTACGCAGTCTTTTATACGATTCAGGATGACTCTCGCCAGCACTTTGCTTGGAATAGACAGCAAGGTGATACCCCTCCAGTTGTTACAGTTTGTGGTGTCCCCTTTCTTCGGCAACTTGACTATCAACCCCTTCTTCCAGTCGGTTGGTATTTTCTCCTCCTTCCAGATCTTCTCCAACAGCGGGTGCAGCAGATCGATCGTAATATCCAGGTCTGCTTTCAGTACTTCCGCTGGGATATTATCCAGACCTGGTGCCTTCCCGCATTTCATCTGCTTCAACGCTGTCCGTATTTCGCCCCGAGTTGGGGAGTCGAGGCTGATGCTTGGGTCACTTTCTGCTTCCTCTTCATCTTCTCCTCGCTGCTTACTTTCTGGTCCTCTATCTCTATTAAGAACCTCCGCAAAGTGTTCTCTCCATCTTGTCAGTTGCTGTTCACACATCGTGAGGATCTCGCCCGTCTTGCTCTTCACAGGCCTAGTTTTATTAAAACCTTTCTTCGAAAGCATCTTTGTGATGCCATAGAGCTCCTTAACGTCCCCCCTTCTTGCCGCTTCTTCTGCTTTCTCCGCCTGCTCATCAATCCACCTCCTATGATCCTTCCGTACACTCCTCTTTACCTCTCTGTTTGCTGTTGAATACTTTGCTTGTGTGAGAGCCTTCTGCTGCCTAGTCTTGCAGGTGTTGAGCTTGGCCTTAATCTCCTTCCTATAATTTATCTTGTCCCAGGTCTGATCGGATATCCATTCTTTCCGCAGTTTGTTCTTGTACCCGAGCTGCATCTCACTAGTTTCCACGAAGATATTCTTTACCTCGCTCCACACAGTCTCCACGTCCTTCTCTGTCTCTGAGTCCAACACCTGGAATTTATTTCTGAGCTCCAGTTTAAATTGGTCCAATCTCTGCTGGTTCTTAAGCTTGCCCACATCAAACTTGTTGTGCCGAGTGTTAAACTTTCGGCGGACTGCGACAATCTTCATGCGGAAGTTGGCAACCACAAGATGATGGTCACTACCAACGTCCGCTCCTCTCTTGTTCCTAACATCTTCCAAGCTTCTTCTGAACCTCCTGCTCACCGCGATGTGATCAATTTGATTTTCTGTGACTTGATCAGGAGACACCCAGGTGACCTTGTGGCACCGCCTATGAGGAAATACCGTGCCACCCATTACCAAATCCTGACTGGCGCAATATTCCGTAAATTTCTCCCCATTGTCATTCATCTCACCAAGGCCATGTTTACCCATGATCTGCTCCAACCCCTCATTGTTGGAGCCCACCTTCGCGTTGAAGTCTCCCATAACAATGAGAATGTCCTTCTTACTTGTTTGTCTTGTGACATCTCTCAGCATTTGGTAGAATTCTTCCTTCTTCTCTGGCTCCGATTGTTCTGTAGGCGCATAGCATTGGATGATGATCACATTCCTGATCTTTGACTTGAACCTAGCAAACATGAGCCTACTGGAAATTGGCTTCCACTCCATAAGGCTTCTCTTTGCATTTCTGTTGAGCAGCAACCCCACTCCATCCCTGTGTTCTTCATCATCGCCCCCAGAATAGAGAAATGTAATTCCATCTGTTGACTGTTTTTCACCAAATCCTGGCCACCTCACTTCACTCAATCCTAGGATATCCAGCCCATAGTTCTTCATCTCCCGTGACACTTGTTTCAGTCTGGTTTTCTCCATCAAGTCCTCTCAAAAGCCGTCATCAGGTTATCCGTCCGGTTTTGTAATTTCGCTTCAGTTTCCATAATCAGTTTATTTAAGAGGAGCGAGTGATTAACCCACTGCCTCCGAGTGCCTTGGAGGGGCTGCCACCTTAAGCCTGAGGCACCAGGCTGATTTTCTGTCAGGGTTTCTTCCCTTAGCCTTTGAAGAACCAACTCCAAACTACAAGGCAGCAGTTGTTTCACCAGAGCCCCGTTAGCCGTAATTTCTTCAGGGTTCCTGTAGGGCCTTCACAGCTACCGTAGCGGTCTTGAGGCACACAAAGTCCCCACTGTACTTCACCCCTACAGGCAATCCCCTACTTAATTACGTTGCCCATCTCCCACGACGAGGACGAGGGGTTGGATTTGTGGGAGACAAGAAAATATATGCAAATGGGAAATTGACAAATGTGTAAATATGAAAATGGAAAAATCCATGTTTCCATATCATGAAATTGAAAAACATCAAACTGTCATTTTAAAAAATGCAAATGGAAAATTGACAAATTGCAATGTGTGAAATGTGAAATTGAACAAATGGCTATCATTATTTAAAAAAAAGGAACATGGTGCTCTATGGTTGAGGTGTGAATCAAACCCTCTCTACTTATTTGGACCACTCGAGACTGAGTAGACTAGTTTTAGTTGTCATACCACTTTTAAAAGTTTGTGTTAAATCTAGGAATTGAACCCAAGACCTTGTAGGGGGGATCCAAGGTTATAATATGTTAAACAGATAGCCTTGAATGTAGGGTGTGGTAGTTATATAGAGATGAGACGTTTCGGTCAGGGCAGGGAGGCATGGAGATCTGCATCAAACCAGTCAAAAGACTGACGACTCAAACAACAACATGTAGAGCTCACCAAAATAATGTTGTGTAACGGTAAATGTTAGTCAACGAACAGTAATGCATTACTAAAACCCATGACACGATACCTAAGAGCTTTTCTAAAATTATTTTAAAATGCATTTAACCTTATATTAAACACTCAGTTCACAAGACTCATAACTGCAATGTTATGGTCAAACAAAACAAAATCTATATTTCAAAACAAACAAGTGGTTTAGTCAATGTATACTGGAAAAGTTTTATAAACACTCAAGTCCACAAAAATAATTAAATTAGTAATTGTCAGGTTGACCGAGTGGTTATGGTGTTTGACTTAAGTTCAAATTTTCTGTACAAGAAAGCAAGGGTTCGAATCCCTTACCTGATATAACTGTTACCTCAACATGGCTTGACCACACTGTATTATTGTGTACTCGGTACACAAACCATAGATAGAGTGTATTGTTTAAGGTCACTCTCTTTGCGAACATAGTCAGAGACTGTTGATGGTTAACAATTGCATTAATAGTGGGACATAGGGATAGCAATTAAGAAAAACAGACAATACCCATACACTATTTTTATTTATTTAATGTAAGTACTTGTACAATAGATATATACAAACTACAACTCTCTTTTGTCTATTACTATCTAGTCCTTTTCGATCCACTTGCATAACAAGGCAGATGACTTTGTAGATCAGCCCCTTAAAACAACAACAACACTACCTCTTGCATAGTCTGTGATGTTGATGACTCTTGAGGCGTGGAAGATGGATACAACATAACTTTTACAACAGGGGTTAAACGTTGCTCAACAAACAATGCACTATTTTGAGTAGCAACGTCTTTCTCTTGTACTAACTTATTAGCATTCTGATGATTTTTTGCCAACACCATCAGTGTTTTGTCTGGTGCACTACATTGATGATCACTCACACTTAAAACCACACTATTTCTACTTTTCATATTGCCTCGACATCTTGTTGACCTCTGTTTTGAGCATCGCCAGAATATTATTCCTTTTACATTTTGTCGTCTATATAGTACACGTTGTTTACCTCGGTTAGTTGTAGTAAGTTCCATAGTAGTAACTAACCTGTTAGTATGATTTGCACACTACAAAGGTTATCTCTGTTCTGGTAATAGAATTATTTATCGTTGGCTTTTATATTTAATATGTACAGTTAAAAATGATAGAAAAGTGGTAGAAACGTGGTAGCAAAGTGGTAGACAAGTGGTAGACAATTGGTAACATAGTGGTAGAAAAGTGGTAGCAAAGTGGTAGAAAAGTGGTAGAAAAGTGGCAGAAAAGTAGTAGAAAAGTGGTAGCAAAGTGGTAGAAAAGTGGTAGCAAACTAGAAAAGTGGTAGAAAAGTGGCAGAAAAGTAGTAGAAAAGTGATAGAAAAGTGGTAGCAAACTAGAAAAGTGGTAGCAAAGTGGCAGAAAAGTAGTAGAAAAGTGTTAGCAAAGTGGTAGAAAAGTGGTAGCAAACTAGAAAAGTGGTAGCAAAGTGGTAGAAAATATTACATGTATTGTTAAGAAATAGTTTAAGCGGTTACATGGATTCATTACACTATAATTTTAGCATCACGAAGCTCATTTTCTATATCCAAAAGTTCTTCCTCATATTTAGTATGACCAGCCTGTTTACAGGTATGCAAGTACTGAAGCCGCTGGATTAGCTTATTGGGATTGTTCCAGTAAACAAATTTAACAAATGATTTTTTTGGGTGTAAACCATTATCATCATCATCATCATCATCATCATCATCATCATCATCATCATCATAATCATCATCATCATCATCATGGTTATCATCATCAATATAATCATCATCAATATAATCATCATCACTATTACTATCTAATCCTTTTTGTTCATCTTGCAATGCAACAACCTTTGGCATAGTTTGTGTTGTCTTTGATAGTGTTAGAGGTTTCTTAGACGTTAACGACTGTCCTAACATGTCTTTTTCAGGAGATAATAAATGCTCTTTAACAAACAAAGCACTATCTTGAGCCACACTATTTTTTCTTGGTCTTGCTTTTTTACCTTGGTTCGAGTATTTTGTCCATTTAAATGAGTATTATTTTGAGCTTTACAATGATGATCGATTGAAATAAGTATGTTGGAGCCTTTTGTTTTAATCATTCCTCGACACTTTTTAGATCGTTGTTTCGAACAGCACCAAATAACAGTTCCATTTTTATTAGTTCTTTTTACAATATATGCATATCCTTTATAGTAAGCACATGGCTTACCATAGCTAGTCGTTGATACTTCCATGTCAACTGTTAAGCATAAACTAATGTCTAGTAAAGTTAACTCGATAATAAAAATGATAGTTTGTAGTACAGTATGTGCAGTTTAAAGTAAGAGCAAAAGTGAGAGTCAAATGGTAGAAAAGTGTTAGCAAAGTGGTGGAAGAGTGGTAGCAGTTTATAGCAGTCATGATCTTTTTTACCAGAATGTGATTTGAGTAAATGTAATTTCTAAACCTTAGCAGTGAGTAGTCAGTTAGTCTTGGTTCAGACAAGCGTAAACAGTTCTCCAATGAATCAGAGATCAAGGTTTTCATTATGAAACAGTTGTGTAACCAATTAGGTATCGGTACTTGATAGCTTCACACATGAACAAAAATTCCAACATATCTGACATGAATTATATGATTTGAAAGTTGACAAAGAATATCCAATCAACCATTGTAGTTGCAATGTCAAACACAAAGACAAAATCAGCATGAACTTTTAAGTTACAGGAAAATTCTATGAAATAGACTATGCAGGAAATTTGGAAATACACATCAGAAGTTTGCAACACCATCCTTCTAGCCTATATAAATTATCGACATGGAAAGTGTGCACTGCCCCTAACATTAAACCAATTTATCAATAACGCAAGTCAACAATCAAAACATTTTGTGTTGAGTCTATCATTTAATGCATATAATCTCTCTACATTGAACAGTAACAAAAAACGCCATTCATAATTAATTAAGTTTGCTTTAATTCTTTATGTAATGATAAATACATATTTAAAGTTTTGGCTGACTGTTCAGGGTGAATCGGCTTTGAACACATAAGAGAGGGAATATTTTAAGACTTAACCTCAGCTCACCTAACATAACCTAAATTTACCTAACCTAACCTTGTCATATAGGTAAGAAACAGGTCAAGCTATGCTTTCGACTACCGAGTTTCAGCTACTTTTCAAGGTTACTCTCCCGAACATTGCCGGAGACTGCTGATAAACACCTGTGTTCCCACGGTGGCGGTGCGCAACGACTTACATGACGCGCTTCCCCCTTTTCATTGATCCCTGTTGATTTGTCCCTTTGGACTGGTCCCTGTTGACTAGCCCCTTTGGAAGGGCCCTTTTTGAATGGAGTAATTTTTGACGGGTCCCTGTGGACAGGTCCTTTTGGCTGATCCCTTTGGACCGGACCCTTTGACATAATTTGGATAATTGCATGGGCCAGTCCATAGGTACCATTCCAAAGGGACCGGTCCAAAGGGATCAGCCAAAAGGACCTGTCCACAGGGACCCGTCAAAAATGACTCCATTCAAAAAGGGCCCTTCCAAAGGGGCTAGTCAACAGGGACCAGTCCAAAGGGACAAATCAACAGGGATCAATGAAAAGGGGGAAGCGCGTCATGTAAGTCGTTGCCCACCGCCGCCGTGGGAACATAGGTGTTTATCAGCAGTCTCCGGCAATGTTCGGGAGAGTAACCTTGAAAAGTAGCTGAAACTCGGTAGTCGAAAGCATAGCTTGACCTGTTTCTTACCTATATGACAAGGTTAGGTTAGGTAAATTTAGGTTATGTTAGGTGAGCTAAGGTTAAGTCTTAAAATATTCCCTCTCTTATGTGTTCAAAGCCGATTCACCCTGAACAGTCAGCCAAAACTTTAAATATGTATTTATCATTACATAAAGAATTAAAGCAAACTTAATTAATTATGAATGGCGTTTTTTGTTACTGTTCAATGTAGAGAGATTATATGCATTAAATGATAGACTCAACGCAAAATGTTTTGATTGTTGACTTGCGTTATTGATAAATTGGTTTAATGTTAGGGGCAGTGCACACTTTCCATGTCGATAATTTATATAGGCTAGAAGGATGGTGTTGCAAACTTCTGATGTGTATTTCCAAATTTCCTGCATAGTCTATTTCATGGAATTTTCCTGTAACTTAAAAGTTCATGCTGATTTTGTCTTTGTGTTTGACATTGCAACTACAATGGTTGATTGGATATTCTTTGTCAACTTTCAAATCATGTAATTCATGTCAGATATGTTGGAATTTTTGTTCATGTGTGAAGCTATCAAGTACCGATACCTAATTGGTTACACAACTGTTTCATAATGAAAACCTTGATCTCTGATTCATTGGAGAACTGTTTACGCTTGTCTGAACCAAGACTAACTGACTACTCACTGCTAAGGTTTAGAAATTACATTTACTCAAATCACATTCTGGTAAAAAAGATCATGACTGCTATAAACTGCTACCACTCTTCCACCACTTTGCTAACACTTTTCTACCATTTGACTCTCACTTTTGCTCTTACTTTAAACTGCACATACTACAAACTGTAATTTTTATTATCGAGTTAACTTTACTAGACATTAGTTTATGCTTAACAGTTGACATGGAAGTATCAACGACTAGCTTTGGTAAGCCATGTGCTTACTATAAAGGTTATGCATATATTGTAAAAAGAACTAATAAAAATGGAACTGTTATTTGGTGCTGTTCGAAACAACGATCTAAAAAGTGTCGAGGAATGATTAAAACAAAAGGCTCCAACATACTTATTTCAATCGATCATCATTGTAAAGCTCAAAATAATACTCATTTAAATGGACAAAATACTCGAACCAAGGTAAAAAAGCAAGACCAAGAAAAAAATAGTGTGGCTCAAGATAGTGCTTTGTTTGTTAAAGAGCATTTATTATCTCCTGAAAAAGACATGTTAGGACAGTCGTTAACGTCTAAGAAACCTCTAACACTATCAAAGACAACACAAACTATGCCAAAGGTTGTTGCATTGCAAGATGAACAAAAAGGATTAGATAGTAATAGTGATGATGATTATATTGATGATGATTATATTGATGATGATAACCATGATGATGATGATGATTATGATGATGATGATGATGATGATGATGATAATGGTTTACACCCAAAAAAATCATTTGTTAAATTTGTTTACTGGAACAATCCCAATAAGCTAATCCAGCGGCTTCAGTACTTGCATACCTGTAAACAGGCTGGTCATACTAAATATGAGGAAGAACTTTCGGATATAGAAAATGAGCTTCGTGATGCTAAAATTATAGTGTAATGAATCCATGTAACCGCTTAAACTATTTCTTAACAATACATGTAATATTTTCTACCATTTTGCTACCACTTTTCTAGTTTGCTACCACTTTTCTACCACTTTGCTACCACTTTTCTACTACTTTTCTGCCACTTTGCTACCACTTTTCTAGTTTGCTACCACTTTTCTACCACTTTGCTACCACTTTTCTACTACTTTTCTGCCACTTTTCTACCACTTTTCTAGTTTGCTACCACTTTTCTACCACTTTGCTACCACTTTTCTACTACTTTTCTACCACTTTTCTACCACTTTGCTACCACTTTGCTACCACTTTGCTACCACTTTTCTACCACTATGTTACCAATTGCCTACCACTTGTCTACCACTTTGCTACCACGTTTCTACCACTTTTCTATCACTTTCAACTGTACATATTAAATATAAAAGCCAACGATAAATAATTCTATTACCAGAACAGAGATAACCTTTGTAGTGTGCAAATCATACTAACAGGTTAGTTACTACTATGGAACTTACTACAACTAACCGAGGTAAACAACGTGTACTATATAGACGACAAAATGTAAAAGGAATAATATTCTGGCGATGCTCAAAACAGAGGTCAACAAGATGTCGAGGCAATATGAAAAGTAGAAATAGTGTGGTTTTAAGTGTGAGTGATCATCAATGTAGTGCACCAGACAAAACACTGATGGTGTTGGCAAAAAATCATCAGAATGCTAATAAGTTAGTACAAGAGAAAGACGTTGTTACTCAAAATAGTGCATTGTTTGTTGAGCAACGTTTAACCCCTGTTGTAAAAGTTATGTTGTATCCATCTTCCACGCCTCAAGAGTCATCAACATCACAGACTATGCAAGAGGTAGTGTTGTTGTTGTTTTAAGGGGCTGATCTACAAAGTCATCTGCCTTGTTATGCAAGTGGATCGAAAAGGACTAGATAGTAATAGACAAAAGAGAGTTGTAGTTTGTATATATCTATTGTACAAGTACTTACATTAAATAAATAAAAATAGTGTATGGGTATTGTCTGTTTTTCTTAATTGCTATCCCTATGTCCCACTATTAATGCAATTGTTAACCATCAACAGTCTCTGACTATGTTCGCAAAGAGAGTGACCTTAAACAATACACTCTATCTATGGTTTGTGTACCGAGTACACAATAATACAGTGTGGTCAAGCCATGTTGAGGTAATAGTTATATCAGGTAAGGGATTCGAACCCTTGCTTTCTTGTACAGAAAATTTGAACTTAAGTCAAACACCATAACCACTCGGTCAACCTGACAATTACTAATTTAATTATTTTTGTGGACTTGAGTGTTTATAAAACTTTTCCAGTATACATTGACTAAACCACTTGTTTGTTTTGAAATATAGATTTTGTTTTGTTTGACCATAACATTGCAGTTATGAGTCTTGTGAACTGAGTGTTTAATATAAGGTTAAATGCATTTTAAAATAATTTTAGAAAAGCTCTTAGGTATCGTGTCATGGGTTTTAGTAATGCATTACTGTTCGTTGACTAACATTTACCGTTACACAACATTATTTTGGTGAGCTCTACATGTTGTTGTTTGAGTCGTCAGTCTTTTGACTGGTTTGATGCAGATCTCCATGCCTCCCTGCCCTGAGCGAAACGTCTCATCTCTATATAACTACCACACCCTACATTCAAGGCTATCTGTTCAACATATTATAACCTTGGATCCCCCCTACAAGGTCTTGGGTTCAATTCCTAGATTTAACACAAACTTTTAAAAGTGGTATGACAACTAAAACTAGTCTACTCAGTCTCGAGTGGTCCAAATAAGTAGAGAGGGTTTGATTCACACCTCAACCATAGAGCACCATGTTCTTTTTTTAAAATAATAATGATAGCCATTTGTTCAATTTCACATTTCACACATTGCAATTTGTCAATTTTCCATTTGCATTTTTTAAAATGACAGGTTGATGTTTTTCAATTTCATGATATGGAAACATGGATTTTTCCATTTTCATATTTACACATTTGTCAATTTCCCATTTGCATATATTTTCTTAAATGTCCGTTTAAGGTTTTAAAATTTTGTCTATATGGAAACATGGATTTTCCATTTTGCTGTTTACAAATTTTTTATATATTTATTTTGTGTGTACGTTGAAAAACGATATTTCCAAAACAAGATTTTTTATTTTTTCATTTTATGATTTTGTAAATGATCTTAATGTGAGTGCTTGACCATGGCAATGATACAGTCTATATATGTGTTAGCGGAACCATAGAGGCTTATTACTACTGCAAGTAAGAATGTTTTACAAAAAAAAAAAAAAAAAACGACTATCTACCACTGCATTTGAAAAACAAAACGATTGAAAAAAATCTATTTTCCATTCATATATAAGTGCTAATTCTCCCTCTCCCCACCCTACCTCACCGTATTTTCTCTGGTCAAACAACCAATGCTACCCACACACACACAAGCTTTCTGTATATCTCTCTCTATATATATGTTTTCTCTTGTCCACGAGATAAAAATTATGGTTGCTGGATTGTATCCTGCACTGTTTATGCGACATACCTTTGCCAGTTCATAAAACCGTTAGGTATTTCTCTACACATAGCGATTTTACCACTGCTCTACCTACGCCTTTTGCTTGTTTGGCTTTCTTACAGTCTAGTATGTGATAGGAGGCATTAACTGTATGTCAAACCCAGTCCACGTTTGTATTTGTAATCTAAGTAATAATTTGAAAAGAGACAAATGTAATCAGTTTTAAACATTATCTCTTCTTTTATTTGTTTGTTTATGACATGCATATTAACCTAAAATCAAACCCTAGTCTACCTTAGTGAAAGGCTAACAGTTTAACCACTGCGTCACCATACCCTTTTTTCTTAGTTTGATTCGTTCTAGGCCTTAGAGCTAGAAATCGAGTTAAGATCTCCAGTGAAAGAGGCACATGTGCTCACCACTATAGCACGTAATGTTTAGCTGGTAACATTAGACAACCGAAAATGATTGTATTTCTGTTAGTCAAGCATTTCTGTCACTTACCTACTGTGTGAGCTCTGCCAGCAAGACAGTTTAGTTTAGAACAAGTGTGTGTGAGTGTGTGTATAGATTATTTGCCTCAGGTATTTAAATCTTGTTGTGTGTAGCGACCATCTTGTCCCAGTAACCACTGAGCAAGTTTTAACAGTCAACCCATAATAACTGCATAGGATAGTTGTGTGTGGTTCATGTACTTGTGTGTGTGCATTAGCATCATGCACTAGCTTTACCTTACCCTCTATAGGTAGAGCGTTATCTCTTTCCTTTCTGACATTACCAATGACCACATTCACCCACAAGTTTTACACTTAAACCATTGGCTTGTTTTTGATTAAGTTTGGTTCGGTTTGGTTGGGTTTGATTCAGCTTGGTTCAGTTTAGTTCAATGTAGTCACTATTTTAGATTTTAGCTATCCTCTTTAACCAATCAATTAAAGATTGTCTACTCTTATTTCTTGAATCGATAAATCAGATTTTGTATACACCATTTGTCATTTATTATCCCATACCTACAACCTATACTCTCTCTGTACTGCAGTTTGATCTGAAAACAAGTTCCAATGGTGAAAGATTTGTCAGTCACCATACATGTAGCCTACAATAATTCTTTCACTACCTAGCTATGTTTCATCACTCACTGTAAACATTTCACATGTCCATATCCGATTATAAGTTTATAAAATCTCAGGTCGATGACCTTGATGTATTGGGTATTTTTGGGTAAATTCATTAGCCATGGGAAAGGGTTGACCATTCTAAGTCCTATGACACCTCACATGTTGATATCCGATTATTAGTTTATAAAATCTCAGGTCAATGACCTTGCTGTTTTGAATTTTTGAGGTAAATTCATTGGTCATGGGAAAGGGTTAACCATTCGTAGTCCTATGACACCTCACTTGACCCTCTCTACTGATAAGTTTATAAAATCTTAGGTCAATGACCTTGCTGTTTTTTTTTGTGGTAAATTCGTTGGTCATGGAAAAGGGTTGGCCATCCTGAGTCTTGTGACACCTCACTTGTCCCTCTCTGATTATTAGTTGATAGAATCTTAGGTTAATGACCTTGCTGTTTTTTTTTTTTTGGTAAATTCATTGGTCATGGGGAGGGGTTGGCCATTTTAAGTCCTATGACACCTCACTTGACCCTCTGTGATTATTAGTTAGCGAGATATTAACGAAATTGCAGTGAGGCCCTTTTGACAAAAAATGAATAATACATTCAAAAACAGGGCGTCACCCCCAAGTCCAACGACCCCTCATACAAGTCCCTAGCTTTCTTAGTTCATAAGATATTAAAAAGCAGATGACCTATTAGTTTTTGGATCTTTGGTTAATTCGTGGAAAAAAACGTATCTATAAATCATTATTCAAAAAGCCCGCCCTCTTACAAAAACACAATTGCGCATTCGTAAAACAAAAACAAAAATGATAAATCATAGCGGCATTCAGTTGTATGCATGCACTTTATGTGAAACGAGTTTAATTTCATATTGGCATACAAACTCCCACATATTGCCCATGGAAAGCGACTTTTACCAAAAAATTGTTATTTCACCCCCTAGTAGGGGTAGATTTTATTTTTGAGTGGAAATAAGTTATCCATAGGAAAGGGGTTGTCTGCCGGAGTAATTTGACTACTTGTACATGTCTCTAGCCTTATTCCCACCACTGTCAAAACAGGTTGTGACTTGTTAGCTCTTATCGTGCACGTGCACATGTGTACACTTGTGTGTTAGGTCATATTACACATGAACTTGCATTTTCTCACGTATGAACCAAAACAGGATGTGACTTGTTTCACAAGGAGAATGCTAATAATGACATATCGCACGTGTTCACATGTATTTCGTCACTTTCCTTTCATATCGTTATCCCATTATAGTAGTGGGGGTTGGTGAACAACGTCAGTTCAACACACGCAAATGTAGTTAGGCCCTTTGACATAATTTAAATAAATTCATGAGCCAGTCCATAGGAACCGGTCCAAAAGGGATCAGTCCAAAGGGACTCATCAACAAGGACTCATCCACAAGGACTCGTCCACAAGGACCTGTCCACAAGGACTTGTCCACAAGGACCTGTCCACAAGGACTCGTCCACAATGACCCGGCAACAATGACCCGTCCACAGGGACCTGTCAACAAGGACCCGTCCACAGGGAACCGCTCCCCCACCCTCTTCAAAAGCCATGAGTGGGCATGCTAATTCATAGTGGCTTTCCACCGCATACATGTCTCTTGTGTAGAACAACTTTTCATTCCATATTAGCATTCAAACTCTCACATGTTGCAATTGGAAAGAGAGATTCTCTAAAAAAATTCAATTTCACCCTCTAGTAGGGGTAGGTTTTATTATGGGGTGGAAATATGTTGTCCAATGGAAAGGGGGTATCAGCCCGAGTTCAATGACACCTCATTCGTCAAAATCCGACCACGGGTTCAGGAGTTATCGGGCTGCCGCCATCTTGTGTGGAGGGTGTGGAGGTGGAGGGATCTGAACCATCCAAAACACACTACTATTATGCCTTATAATCCGAAAAAATATTAATACAGTAGAGCGTCGATAATCCGGATTAATTGTGTCCGGACCCAGTCCGGATTGTTAAAATGTCCGGATTTTAGAAAATAACCAAAACATGTCGTTTGAGTTGATAACAAAAAGAAAACTTGCTAAAACCGTTAATAATTCACTTTATTGGTTAAATAATTGGAGTAGATAAATAAAACCTTAAATTAATATGAACTTATAATCTATTTTATGTTCGACAATGTCGAAATGTAAATATTATATGTCAGAAAACTCTATCATAATGAGGGTAATTATAACACTATTTTTCATTATGAAGCCGTCGGATTTTTTAAGAGCGTTAAAATCCCTCAATATGTCTTCCTTCGGAGGGGAAGTAAAGCCGGCGGTCCCATGTCATAGATTTATGGCATGTTAAAGAACCTTCCACTAATTACATCTGTGTGAAGCTAAATTGTATAGGTTAAGAATGTAAACAACGCTCTTAGGTTTCTACGTTCGTTGCCAAGAGCCGATTGCGATGGCGTCTAGTAGCTAAGTTCTGAACTAGACCTAGTAGTCGTTGACGGTGGCGTTTGGCTGCAAAAGTAGGAACTACTGTATTTGAAAAATTCAAAGCTGCACTCCTTACTTGAATTAAAAAACAGATACACACACTAATACAGCCATTACAATTAACACCGGCTATCAGATAGATTCTACACACACGGGGCAACATGACCGCGTTGTCGCAGCCCCTAAACTGAGGAACCAACCAAACAGTTTCTCCCACCAATCAGAGCTCAAGAAACAGTTGTTTGACCAATTAGGTAAGGATAGCATCGCACCTGCGCTGAGTTCCAAAGCCTTCTCATTTAAATTTCACTGCGTGGCCTAGTGTCATAGTGGGGTAATCGAGGTGGCCATGGTCAAATACAAGGTATTCTCTGCGTTCCATGCGCTCTGTTCAGTACATAAAACTGGCGAAATATCGACAGATATTTATTAATATTTATGTTCGAACATAAAATAGTTATAATTATCGTCGAAAATAAACAGTTGTATGCAACTCGCCTATAATGGTAATTAGGACACTCGTATGGAAATTATAAAACTCATGCTCGTGTTTTAATTATTGCCATTATAAGTTCGTTGCACAATATACTATTAATAAAATAATATACATATGTAATGTACAATATGTACATATATACAGGCTACTGTACAGTTTACACATTGTCAGAGCTCTTTAAAAATGCTGTTACTGATTTTTGAACTTCAGTAGTGATTCCCTTTTTTGCTGCCAAGTGTTTGATTCGTGGCGGTAAGACGACCCCGCCCATCCTATCTCATCAACGCTTTTGTTTGACAAATATATATTCACTTCAACTCTTTTTTTTTACCGGAATTGAATCCAGATTATCGATTTACGTCTGGATTATCGACGTTATTTTACGTCTGGATTATTGACGCTCTACTGTAATAGAAGGCTAGTAGTATTTTTTAAAATAGCAAATTCTTGTGTTTCCGTGGGCATCTAATGTAGGAAACGAAATTCAAGAAACATATTACTGCGTTTTGTTATATGTACGTAGGCCTACTACGATTTGTAGAGATTAAAACTACATGAGCGTATTCCAATTTACTGCAAATTCCAAGATCTGAGCTTCGAATTTCGATGCTGATAGCGGCCATCCTGACTGTGATTTTCCATACTCGCTTCAGATAAATACGGAGATGTTATCTTACTTTTCTGTGGGTGCCTACTTCAAGCCAGGAACTCCAATAATTACAATTACATACACTACTGCATTCACCGGAAAAACACAGGCTACCAAACAAATACCATACACACACGCGCACACGTAAGCAGGGTTGATGTTCCAATTTGTTCGTCCCGCCGTGCAGCCGTGTTCGTAGAATCGTGCACTACGCCCGCGCGGGCAGTTGTATCATGTCACGATATCGTAGGCTCGAATACCGGTGCTGCACAGTGGGTCAAAATCAAAATCTAGGAAGACAAAATTATTTATTTTCATAATTTAAAAACTCAAAATGTATTACTTCTACAGCATTATCATACAATTGCCGCTCACTATTCTGGGATATAAACGCATCTTGGTGTAAATCTGTCACCACTGTTCGAGCAGTCTGAATTGGAGGGTGAATGTAAGTGACTGTGGTTTGGTTGTCTTGTGATTAGTGTGATGCTTTAAGATGGAACATGCAGCTGAAGGTATGATCTTTGTAACGTGTTTCAGTTATTAATGGGCGTAATTGTTACGTAATTTTAGCTATATTTGCATTATATAATATTTAACTATTATTTTTAAAATTATATTTTCACTTTGATTTTTAGTATATCGCGTCACTCTGCGCCACTTTCTACTTAATGTTAAAATGTAGATAAAGTCTTGTAGTTTACGCCTGTTATAAGATTTTTACATTTTTTTGCAACTTACTTAGTTATTTTACGTTTTAGAAGATGCCGCGCAACCAGTTCTCACACGTGTATAACTGTTTGAAGCACTGGGTTCTACAATTCTGTCAAAAGTGGAACTTTGTGACTTTGTTAAAAGTAAATTAGGGATAGAAAATTGTTCTGAAGAGATAACTGAATGTTCTATCCAACTCCTAGTTATAGACAATTTCTTGCATGTGTAAAGATCTTAACTGATGTTTATTGTGAAGTAAACAAATTATATACGTTGCTTTCACTCTAAATTCATGATTAAAACGTTAAAATAAATTTGTCCCCCTAGATTTCAATTTTGACCCACTGTGCGCTGACAGCGGCTATTGTGAATGTGGTTTTCCCCCCGGTTTTTCCGTAATCACTCCAGGAAAATGCCGGGATAGTACCTTATTTCAAGTCCCGGGGAGCCTGCCCCTTCCTTGTCCCTAACACAGTTACACACAATACTACAGTCAACATATAAATACAGGTTGCCAGAGAAATTCAACACATACCCAACTACACGGGGATGGTGACTAATATGTCCCAAGCCCTTTAAATGAATTAACAACAAGCAACTAAGTTATTCCTTATAGCAACAACATCTGTATCAATCAGACGGACGTTTGCTGTAGAGTAGACCGTGTGTTGCGTGGTAGCGGTTCCTACAGGGGCACCGTGTTACTCACAGCCAAGCGTCCTGGGTTTCTACTCCTAAAGGGCTGCAGCAATCGAAACAAAATTTGGTAGGAGTAAAGATCTATACCTGAATATCTCAATGCCGTATTTGAAAGTTATGTCAGTGCTACCAACTGCTGAAAAATCGCAATTGCAATTTGAGCTCCATGTTGGATATCTTGGAAGGTATGAATGGGAGCTATTACAAAATTGGCACACGTATAGATAATATTTCAGAGTAATTTCCAGGAGGCCATACATGGCAGTGTTACCAAAATCATTCTAAGCCTGCTGATAGGTCCAAATTTTAAATGCATATAACTTCTACACTATCAATTGAAATTCAACCAAATTTTGTATGTGCTTTGTGTACATAAACAGATATGATTGAGCGTATTCTTAAGATCCACCAGGGCTGCCAACTGTTAATAAATGCTGTCTCTATTTTTGTTACCCTAATATCAATATATCAGAAAGTATGCAAGCCAATAGCTTTAAACTTTGCACACGTATAGTACTTGGCATTCTAGATTAATTTGAAGTAACTAAAATACGTCAGTGCTGCCAACATGAATCTAAGCCTGCTGATAGGTCCAATTTTAAAATTCATGTAACTTATATACTAACAAATGGATTTCATTCAAAATTGGCACAACAATAGATCATATTATTTCAGATTATTTCTGACCAATACATGTATGACATTGTTGCCAACATGATTTTACGCGCACTGTTAGATCCAATGTTTAACTGCATGTAATGTCCATGCTATCTATTGGACTTCAACCAAATTTTGTATTCTGTACCTTAAGAGATGGAACTAAGAACATATTCAGTGATCAGGGCTGCCAACTGCAGTGCTCTATTAGGTTACATTATGTCAGGTATACAGTATTTCGAACTAATTAGAAATTTCGATATTTCCAACTTAATTTCGTCATTATTCTCGATAGAGCCATATAGATTAATCATTGGCATGAATCTTAAATTTTAAGAAAAGTAGGCTCTTTAGTTCGTCACGGAACTTCTTGTTGATACTTGTGACGATGATAATTATTATTGTGTTGTTTGAGTGGGCGGTACTGATTTTTGGTTAGTTACAAAAAAAAAAAGGGCCGGACGTTTGATTTAAACGAGTGAAAAATCATAAGGGAATCCTGGAGGTGAGGTACTACAGGACCTGTGTTGTTGTCAGCTGCCCCATGTGGTCCGATGATTGACAAAGCTATTTCACACTACTGCTGAAGTACAGTCGTTGTCAAAAATAATGGCCTTTTGTTCGTAACTATGTTACGTGTACTTCCGCGTCACACAATACTTCGTCGGGTGTCTTCCTGATTGCGGTCATTCCAGATTGCGTTCACCTCATTAGTAGTCCATATAGCGGTCACTTTCATTTTAGGGAAGAGCTATAAACATTCCAGCGTCCAGATTGCGATCACTTTTCTTGAGAGACCGGTCCCGTCCCTACGCACTTGCAGGAGTACCCTACCTTGACCACATCATTGAGGGCTTCCTTCAAAAATACCATCTTATAATTTGAGTTGTTTTGACAGTGAACTGGAATGTTATTAAACCTAAAACTTCAAATGTTTGATTTTGTGTTTAGGAGGGGGCGGAGACAAAAATGGATTACAAAGGGGATTTAGAACAAACGCAGAACAAATTACTTTTACGAGACGAATTTGTCGAGGTAATAAAAAGAATGTTTTTTACGATATTCAGTAGGGGCCTACCTATACACAGTACCTATTATAGAAATAGATATCACGCGCATATTCTCAAGACTGTCTGGCTGCGTGGCTCAGGGGTAACATTCTCGCTTGCTGAGCCCAACGTTGCAGGTTCGAAACCTGGCGCAGTCAGCTGGCATTTGAGGGTGCGCAAATGCGAGGGAGCTGTGTCAGTACATTTACTGGCACGTTAAAGATCCCCTTCTGGGCAAAATTCCGGCACCCAGGCGTCTCTAAAAACCAGGGTAGTTAAAAGGGACGTAAAACCAATAACATTATTATAATAACATTATTATTTATTCTCAAGACTGAAAATCTTATAATAATCTTATAATTGCTTTACGAGGTGCCGTCAGATTGGGAGGGGGCTTGATTTTTTTTAAGCGAAGTGTTATGGGGTGTGCTCAAGTTTGGTTAGGTAGTGAAATATCAGTTTCCCCCCGTTATCCACAAAACTTATGGAAGGTATGAGTCAGTCGGGAAGAACCAAGAACCAAGGACCGGTCTCCCAAGAAAAGTGATCGCAATCTGGACGCTGGTATGTTTATAGTTCTTCCCTAAAATGAAAGTGACCGCAATCTGGACTGCTAATGAGGTGAACGCAATCTGGAATGACCGCAACCAGGACACAATCCTTCGTCGTAGACTGTACTGATCAGCACAGTGGTGTCGTCACGTGGTCAATTCTGAAAAACCATTATGTCGGACCGGTGGTGACAACTGTGAAGGAACAGGGCGAGAGAGTGGCTGTGTACAGGCTCACCCGCAACCTTCAAGGTCAAGGACAATCGTCTGAATGAATGTAGTGATATCACTGTACTCGCGGTAGAGGTGAATGATTAATCGACCCGACTACGAATTATATGTAGAAGGACATCACAATACCCACAAGCAATAATAGAAGACATATATTTCCAAAATAGGTAACTATATTATTCCGAAAACTAAATTGTTCTAATATTAACCAGACACTGAATTTATAATTTATTAAATAAAGACGCCGGGGGCGGCTTCGGTGGCGTAGTCGGTAGCATGCTGAGCTTCTATGCCCTAGATAGCGGGTTCAAACCCGGCCGAAGCCGTCGGATTTTTTAAGAGCGTTAAAATCACTCAGTATGCCTCCCTTCGGAGGGGAAGTAAAGCCGGCGGTCCCATGTCATAGATTTATGGCATGTTAAAGAACCTTCCACTAATTGCACCTATGTGAAGCTAAATTGCATAGGTTAAGAAGGTAAACAACGCTCTTAGGTTTCTACGTTCGGTGCCGAGAGCCGACTGTGGTGGCGTCTAGTAGCTAAGTTCTGAACTTTGCCTAGTAGTCGTTGACGGTGGCGCTTGGCGGCAAAAGTAGGAACTATTTGAAAAATTCTAAGTTGCAGTCTGTACTTAAATTAATTAACAGATAACACACACTAATACAGTCATCACAATTAACACCGGCTATCAGACAGATCCTACTCACACCTAAAGTACACAGAGCTACATGACCGCGTTGTCGCAGCCCCTAAACTTAAGAACCAACCAACCAAAGACGCCGGGTACTGACTTCTTTCTGGTAGGGGGTTCTTTAGGGTGGCAGTAAAACTATTCCGCTTACGTTTTGAAAGTCAACGTTTAACCGACTGCGCCACTCTGCCCGACGCACGGTAAATTTATAACTCTTATTCGCAATGAAAGCAATGGTGTTTGCAGATGATTTGATGATTTGGGGAAACAAGGAGGAGGAGGTACAGGAACAGTTGGATGTGTGGGAAGGAATAATACAAGGATATGGGATGAAATTTAGCATAAATAAGAGTGAGATGGTGATCACAACAAGGAAGAAGGAAAGAACCACAACGGGAATAACAATTGGTGGGGAACAGCTTAAGGAAGTGGAGAGTTTCAAGTATCTGGGAAGCCTGATACAAGATAATGGACGAAACGATAGAGAAATAAATGAGCGGGGGAGACAAGCAGAAGCATTCCGGAGGAGTGTGAGAAGCATGATATGGAGCAAGGATGTCCTTCAGAACAGCAAAAAGATCATATATCGGACGTACTATGTCCCTATCCTGATGTATGCCTCGGAGACCTGGGTTACGAAAGGAAGGGAGAAGAGCAAAATACAGGCCAGTTAGATGAGGTTCTTGAGAAGCAGTATTGGAACTACAAAGATGGACGGAATAAGAAATGAGAGGACCAGAGAATTAATGAAGGAGGAACCATTGCAGGATGATATAGAGACATCTAGACTTAGATGGTATGGACATGTAAAACGAATGGAGGAGAAGAGGATACCCAGGAGGATACACGAGACGAAGTGGAAAGGAAAGAGACCGAGAGGGAGACCAAGAGACAGGTGGCTGAAGGGGTGGAAGATAGCGTGAAGAAGAGAGGAGAAGACTGGACAAAGGTGGTGGCTGAAAGATGGTGGGAAGATAGAAGACGTTCGAGAGGCTTGTGTTCCAAACAGACCCGGCCAGTGGCTGGAAACTGTGCAAGATGATGATGATGATGATGATTCGTAATTTCTATAATACCGACAGTGGTGGCTACGCTCGCTAAAGCGCAGCGTTAGGTCATGGGACCAAGCTCTCTGCTGACTCTGTAGACGCGTGGGTTCGAGCCCCACCGTCGGCCGTTCTTGAAATGGTTTTCCGTGGTTTCCCATTTTCAACTCCAGGCAAATGCCGGGACGGTACCTACTGGCAGGCCACGGCCGCTTCCTTCCACATCCTTGCCCTTCACCATCATTCATTTCATCTCTCATTAACTCCTCTCCTGAGGTTGGAGTCAGGAAGGGCATCCGGTCGTAAAAACCATCCGCCACAGAGACTTCCATCGCATCTAATCCCCGACCCCGTTGAAAAATGGGAATAATAAGGGGTAGACATACAATTCGTCATTTCCATAAAATGTATTTCCCTCGTAAGATTGAAATCTACGGGAGCTTACTTTTCCTTTTTTTTTCTCTCGAGTCGGTGATGTACGTCCAGCTGACAGGTTATAAGGTGCAAGTGTTATCTCTTCCTTACAGACTCCATGCTCGCCACCTCTTTCTTATTCATAATATTGTACTATGGTGTGACGAAGTCCCCCTGGCGGCGGACGCTGCAAGCTGCATGCTGCAGGCACAGTGTAGCACAGCAGTGCCCAGGCCCGTTAGTTGATCGGGCGAGACGCGCGTGTACTCACGGTCTAGTCCAGTGCTAGTGCAGCTCGGGCGATGTGATAACATGCCGGCAGGCGGGAATACCTCATCATGGAAACGATAGCAGAGGATGCTGAGAGTGAATATGAACTGGGTTTGTGTCGCCTCGTCTTTCTATCGCCTGCCTGCCTGCCCTACTCTGCTCTGCCCTGCTTCTCAATTTATGCTTTCTGCTGTGTTTCGCGAGATCAATGGACTATCCTTCCCCACTTGTTTAAAAAACAAAGTCCTCTCGTGTGCCATATTATGTAGACCATGTCACAGAGGTGCATGACCCAATGCACGGGATGCTTACGCTTGCAAACCTGCCGCATAATTCCTTCTGCTATTGTACATAGGGTTGCTAGATTTCAAGAATGGATAAACAGAACACACGTCCCAAAACATTGTATATATATAATCAAGGTTGTTAAATGTTGTAATAAATAATACACATATGTATTAAATAAGCATTACATAATCAAATACACATAATTAAAACTAGATATTGCTGACATATCATAATAGGCCTATGACACCAGCAACTTACAAATGTTCTTTATTTGAACGACCCTTTGCAAGGATTCTTGTTTTATCAAACTAATTGAGTTTCTGTTTCTATCATCTTCCCGTTTTATATTCAAGACAGAAAAAACTATCTCCGTAAAAACATTGAAGGGGAAAATGCTGAGTATTGACTTCACAAGGACTAAGATATTCCTTAATGTTGTTGCCCCTAATAAATCTATAACATGTACCAATCTATCTGACACAGACATAGAAATCATTTTCTCTTTCAAATTTACACCTGTATCACCAGAAAACAAGCTAGGTATTTCAATCAATTCTGAAGCGAGACATTTGAAAATTGGTGCAAAATTTAATATATTATCAGATTAACAAAAAAAACGGAATATTTGGCGGTCCGTTAAAGATTAAAATGGAACGTGGAACAAAACAAGAAAAAAACGGAATTGTTCCGGGTAAAACGGAACGTCTGGCAACCCTATTTTGTACAGTATGATAAATATCTCACCATGAATAAAATAGTTACAAAATAGAGTTAAAGGGAAAACTTCAGCACCTTATTTTAATATTCATTCATTTTATCTCACTGATAAAATTATTTCTGCAAATTAGTTTTATGCTACATTATTTTATTTATTATTGCTCAATTTTGGGTTTGTCCAATTAATTGCACGTGACAGAAGATCCAAAATACATAATATTATCGGCTTTGAACGTCTCAAAGTTATTTATTTAAGGACACCACGTACTCTTGCATGATTAAAAAAAATCTGAATCCAAATATATGTAGTTTGTTGGGGGTTTGATGTCTACAACTACCTTAAATTCGTTTTTTAAAATTAGCGTCCCGTGCTCTGAATAATACACTTTTAACTTTGCCAGCTGTTTTCCGTTAATACTCATTTTTCATGTTTAGGTACCAATAACTAGGAAACCATTTAAGTTAGAGGGCTATTTTTTTAAATTAACTTGCCTAATGGAGTACTTGAATGTTAACCTATTTTCACTTCCAAAACATAGTAGGCATGGATTGGGAAGAGAAAAATTGATACATATTTTTGAATAAATTTAAAAAGAAAGAGTTCGTTTTTTTTCGTGCATTCTGTCCCAATAATAATGAAACAAAGTGGTTACTCATCTGCCATGATCCATTCCAAGTATGTGAACAAAATTTGAGAATATTTGATTGAAAAACAACTGTGAAATGTCTACCTGAAGCAACGTATACAACATTTTTTTTGAAAATGTATCTGTCCAAATTTGTATTCATTTCACACATCCTATAAAAGCAAAGTAGCACTACATGGTCAAAAACAGCTCAGAATATACCGCTTCTTATATGTGACAAGAATCATAGCTGTACCTTTAACATAAACCCAGAAAATAAATAGTAAAGTGATGCCACAAAAATATAATTTTTCATCGTGTAAGAGTACGTGGTGACCTTAACTCGTTCAATTTATTTCGTACACTATTTTACCTCATGGATACGGTTGTGAGTACTATTTTATGAATACTAAATTTTAACGAAGATTGTCTGTTTGCCAACTGAATAGTTATGACAGAACTGTAACAATGGTATGCGCTTTTATTTTAACTATTGTAGCTTTACCGACGCTCCGTTGTAAGAGTGGTAGATTTTAGCTGAATTGTAAAGCGAGCTTTAAATCTCCAGTATATTTATTGCGCGTAGCTGTTGCGTTCCAGTATTCTTAAATGCCATTGATTTAACCGCAATCTTGGGCTCGCCATTCAGTCTGACCTCAGAATCGATGTTTTTGTTAAAAGGGATATCGAATTCAATTTAATTCATGGAGAACAGTTTTCATCCCACATTTCCCTGTAAATGTTTTCATCTATTCATACTTATTTCCGTGACGATTATCCTGCTTACAAATTGGAGTTCACATGATCGTTTCTTTCCTGTTTCCTCAAGAACTGTCCCTGGCTTTTGACTTAAAAAGAATGTTACGTGATATGCCACATAATTATGTGAATAAAAGTAGCCTATTAAATTTTTCTGTGATAACTTCGCAGATTTCGATGTCATTCCACATCAAAATAGCATAGCTCTTCGGGTCACATGGTGGAAAATACAGTAGGCTATATCTCTAAAGCTAGCTTGCCACGGTGGGTGAGTGGATAGCGTGTCGGTCTACTAACCCCAAGATTGCAGGTTCGCCCCCTGACAGTGGTAAGTGATTTTTGAAAGGCGGCAAAAATACGATACGCATGTCATACGATGTTGGCATGTCAAAGAACCCATTTGAATTCAGTAGGCCGAGTTCATAATGGCAAA
The DNA here is from genome assembly GCA_946902985.2 of Meconema thalassinum. Lineage (NCBI taxonomy): Eukaryota > Metazoa > Arthropoda > Insecta > Orthoptera > Tettigoniidae > Meconema > Meconema thalassinum. The sequence goes on along the minus strand of OX336388.2, from coordinate 373,931,929 downwards.
ATTAATCTCGGGAGTTTCCTCCAGCACAAAGTTCCTCATTTCTCTACTAGAAAGCGCTATTGTGTTCAAGGAGATTAGATATCTAACATCTAACCTCCTTGACTTTCATAGTCAAGGAACTACGAAATTCGACATGCAAGCTACCCTCTGGGTGTCAAATAGCAAAGCTTGCACCAGGCACCCGAGGCCATACGATATTATTATTATTTATCTCTAAAGCTACGTTTGTGTCATCGATATACAGTATATAATGTTAAGGTCAATTATTTCACACTTTATATCTAGGGTGCATATGTTTATGACATGTCATATTTTTTCATGGCTGTCATTTCAGTCGTGGTGTTGAATTAAATAAACATTGAACGTTTTTGTTTACTTTAAGATACATTTTTCTCTTATATTTAGGCCACTTACATAAGTTTAGTGATATTGTGCACATTTTGTGAATTAAGGTCATATTTCAATAATATATTTGTGCACATGATCTGATATTCAGATACATAATAGACTATATAGACTAGAACTTGTTGTAGCTGGCTGCATGGCTCAGTGGTAACTTTATCGCAGCTGTGTTCAAGGATGCAGGATCGAATCCTGGCACAGTCAGTTGGCATTTGAGGGTGCGTTTATGTGAGAGAGCCGTGTCAGTAGATTTATTGGCACGTCAAAGATTCCCTTTGGGGCAAGATTCCGGCACTTCGGCGTCTCTAAAAGCCGCAGTAGTTAAAAGGGACGTAAAACCAATAACATTATTATGTAGAACTTATGGTTTGTAGCATTTGCGATGCATGCTAAATTTGTCAAAAACTCATCTTGTTATGTATTTTCATGTGCTTTGATCCTCCCCCATACAAATGGACTTAAGTGGTACGGTATCATATATATTATTTCAGTAGTATAGATCCCTCCTGCGGCGCTCAGTGGCGACCGATCGTGACAAATGAGCATTCAAATGAAAGAGAATAGACATTAGCAGTGACTTATTACACTAAATTTTCATAAATATCATTGATTTCTTAACAAAATTACATTTTAAAAAATGTACGAAGTGTGCGATTTTCAAACACCGTTGTTTTAGGAAAACACGCTCCATAATTGCTGTCCATGGGCCGCTGTGACGCCTACGTCATGTCATATTAACATTCTGAGGTCTTTCCTTTATCCTGAAGTGTAAATAGTGTTCTATAATCATTTGGTTGAAATAAAAACATAACCTTTCTCCTTAAGTCTCTCATTATAAACCTATTGGGGAAAGTGTGGTTTATGAACATGCGAGATTTCTCTCACGGGTCCGCTAGTCGTATTTAATTAGCGAAAAAATGCAAAATTGCCTCAAAAAGCGAAATATTTTGTTTTGTGCGGAATAAAATCGTTATTCTTGATTATCTAATAAATTTAAATAATATAAAAATATAATAGTGGTATGTATAGCCTCCGTGGCTTAGGCGGCAGCACGCCGGCCTCTCACCGCTGGGTCCGTGGTTCAAATCCCGGTCACTCCATGTGAGATCTGTGCTGGACAAAACGGAGGCAGACAGGATTTTCTCCGGGTACTCCGGTTTTCCCTGTCAACATTTCATTCCAGCAACACTCTCCACTATCATTTCATTTCATCGGTCATTCATTTAATCATTGCCCCAGAGGAGTGCGTCAGGCCTCGGCAGCCTGCACAGTTCATATCCTCGCCGCTAGATGGGGGCTTCATTCATTCCATTCCTGACCCGGTCGGAGACTGGAAGCAGGCTGTGGATTTTCATTTTTCAATAGTGGTATGTACTGTACGTTCGTAACATAACCTACTGTTGTTTAAGTCTTCAGTATTTTGACTGGTTTGATGTAGGTCTCCATTTCTCCCTGTCCTTTAACATTATCCTTGACTAAGTTTGATATTCCTGGGTGTCTTAATATGTGACTTACCTTCCTGTCTCTTCTCTTCATTAGCAGTCGCCAGAAACATCTCTCCTCGCCTTATTCGTTTTAATACCTCTTCATTTGTAACTCTATCTGCCGATCTGATCTACGAGAACACCATTCTCCTGTAACACCACATTTCAAATGCTTCTATTGTCCTCTTCTCTGCTGCACCAATATCCAATTTTCACTTGAATAGAGTACCACGCTCCAGACGACGACAACAACAATTAAGAAATACGAGCCTTACAGTAGTCACATATGATGTGTAACATGTGACATGTTATCCCTTGTTAACAGTGAACTCTGTTGGTCATTGAAATAACTACTTGTAAAACTGCAGTGCCAAATCCTGACCGGTTTTCAGCAAATATGATATAATGAATATTTTCACACCAAAGAACGACAACTTGAAGATGATTTATTGTAGGAATATCTTTAATGGGGCCTCCAAACCTTGAAGTAAACCGTATGCTATATACATTCCACATAGCCACATGGCCAACAGTATCAAGAGTGCTTACATTAAATAAGAATACAGCAAAAGTATGAAGATTTTATAAATCATAATTGTTTTCAGCAAATATGATCTAATGAATATTTTCACACCAAAGAATGACAATTTGAAGATGATTTATTGTAGGAATATCTTTAATGGGGCCTCCACACCTTGAAGTAAATCGTATGCGATATACATTCCACATAGCCACATGGCCAACAGAACGTCGTGGTATCAATCTCTGCCACCGCGCGCGGTCATTGTTTCTGTTCCATCAATTTTCATTTCATTGTTTCCGTCCCATCCATTTCCGTTTCATTTTTCAAAATCACCCCCACAAAAAATATACAGATACCGAGTGGAAATATGTTACACATCAACAACAACAACAACAACAACAACAACAACGAAGCCTGAATTAGGAGGCCTATTGTTAATATCTGAATTCCGAATATTGGCAACATTTGGAGCCGGGTTTGTTGTCCTTTATTCGCAAGTGACAGCTGTACTATGTTGCATTACATGTGTAATGTGCTGTCATATTATGCATTCATGTATTCGTATTAGCGGTGAGTTGTTCAGTTGTTGCCCTTTAATCGGAAGGATTGTATATTTCCATAGAAAGTAATCGCATTGCCCATGCATGCTGCATCATCTATGATTTAGGGCGTTTTATTTGACACACTTGCATTGTCGGCGAGCATGACAGAGCGCGATACTGGGTGAACTCATTAACACTTACGAGTAGTATTGCCAACTTAAGTAGCAATTTAGAGACATCTTTTGACGACATATTTAAAGGCAACTAGACTAGAGAATTTCTAGAGACTCTGCGTCTGTAGGTGATTAAGGACTACTCTTTTTCGGTGTAAGTAGGCCTAGTCGTAAAACTCATAAGTATGCACATTATTATTATTATTATTATTATTATTGAAAAATGAAATGAAAATCCACAGCCTGCTTCCAGTCTCCAACCGGGTCAGGAATGGAATGAATGAAGCCCCCATCTAGCGGCGAGGATATGGAAGTGTGCTGGCTGCCGAAGCCTGTCGCACTACTCTGGGGCAATGATTAAATGAATGACAGATGAAATGAAATGATAGTGGAGAGTGTTGCTGGAATGAAATTGTGACAGGGAAAACCGGAGTACCCGGAGAAAAACCCGTCTGCCTCCGTTTTGTCCAGCACAGATCTCACATGGAGTGACCGGGATTTGAACCACGGACCCAGCGGTCAGAGGCCGGCGTGCTGCCGCCTAAGCCACGGAGGCTCACATTATTATTATTATTAGTATATTATTATTATGATTAATATTTTAGTAGGCAATTTTATTATTTACTAGCAACCCACCCTAGCTTCGCCCGAGAACAGTTATGAATGCATTACGACAGGCTGTTTCAAATCCACGAGTTTGAGTATGCGTACACGCGTGTACTCAGCAGTGATGCTCGGAGAACGGTTGGGGAGGGTCTGGGGGTCATAGCCAATACGTCACTGGTCGAAGGTCATAACTAGGGCTCGGATTTTTAGGTGCTAAAAATCAGGAAAATATTTACTTTTTATGTATTAAAAATACCTGAAATATGTGACAAAAAGTAAAAATGTTTAATTATAATTTAGTTTATTAATGTGAATATAAACAATATGCAGTAATCACGAATGAAATTTATGCTATCTCTCACTGAATGCTGAAGCATTACAAAACACAACGAGATTCATCTTCAGGTTGTCCATCACAAATGACCGACGATTATAGCGAAACACTTATTCTGAAGGCGCGAAACTACGGCAATATGTTTCTTGCCCTTGAGGTGTTGTGTAACTTGAGATCGCTGTTCAGCTTTGATTGTTTTCCCACATGGTTGGCAGAACAGAACCTTTAAATTCTGCAACAGATGATAACTTGAAGATGTTTTTACTTTAGGCATCGTAGAACTGCCTTAGACTTCACAGTGCCGGAAATGAACTGCATGTGAGTGAGACTGGTTCCAGGTAGCTGGGGGAGGGGGAGATCTAGCACGTGGTGCAATGTGGCTATGGACAAGCAAATCCTCGGCTTCCACAGTGAGTGGCACGGGGCGACAAGTTAAGAATAACACAGTTGCAAGCTGCATACTCTCTGCATGAAGATTAGATAGCTCACAGGTTCTTCCCCGTTGAAGGTACACAGAACAAAAATGCATTAAACTGAAAGATCTAGCATACTGATTTAAAAAAAAATGTAAATATTATGTCATTTTATGTGCTAATAAGTGAAAAGCAGGAATTTATGTATTTATAGAAAAATGCTTAAAATATGTATTTACATAAAAAAAACTGGCTTCCTGCCAGTGTTGGTGTATCCACCGCGCAGGGCCAGCAATCCCCACAGCAGAGCTGTATTGCATGTTGCATGTTTACTCACGAAAGGCTGCGAGTACTCATCTGCTCCCTCGCGAGCAGCTCGGCTGGAAAAGCCTGCATTACGTGATAAGCACTTTTTTTCTATGTCAATCAACAACGACCTATATCCGTTCGTCTCGGCATAATGGGTTAAGATTACTGACTGGACTATAATTATATTATCATGGAAGTGCATGTGCAACGAATTCTTGTCAGACGTAATTTAAGAATTGGCGAGGATCATGAAACACAAATCCCTCTTCCGTCCAATCTTAACTTGTTTGTGTATTTTGCGGAACGAAAAGTTCACAGGCGAAATGAAGAAATGTCAAGTTGCACTTCCTGGGAAACTCCAAACACAACCACTCTTCACCGAAGTCTTAACTCAACACGACTCGACAGTTTGATGCTGGCTGTATCTCGGGTAATAGGCTCGCCCGCTAGCTAGGCTGTAACTGGAGTGATAGGCTCGCAAACTGTCGCCTCAGTAATTGAATGGAGATTGTAAAAACACTTATAGTGGGCGATGTATTGAAGATAAAGATATCCTCTCTCGGACTTTCTTGTAGAACATTTCATGATGAACAATTCTTACACTCATACTATATTGATATTTTTAACGGTTTGCTCAGCGTAAGATTATAAAGCGCACGGACGCCCGGTTTTTTTTCGACTTTTTCACTGAAATCGTTACTGCCTGTCTTGCTTTGATCATAAATAAATTATTTTCTACAGAAACCTTCCTCGAGATATCCTTAACAGAATGATGAAAACCGCATCAAAATCCATCCAGTGGTTCTCGAGATTACGGGGACTTTGTTTTATACGAAGTAGAGATTTTGCGCATGCGCTTTAACTTTCTCAGCATATTTCTGGCAAGAAAATATTTACAATCCTAGATATACAGTACATCATAAGGAGCAAATTCTCGGTGACTGCAGTCAGGGGCGTATATACATTTTTTCCGGCGGGGGGCTGACTATCCAAGAAAATTGTGAGTATTCTCAGGGGATTGTCACCACAAAATACCCAGAAATATCAACCAATACACTGAAGAAAATGGAAATTGCAAAACCATGAAGGCATTGGTCATTTGTGTTGATTTTCAAGATATGGAACGATGCCATGTAGGTATGTAAACGATCAAAGTTTCAGACCCATTGGATTGTTGCTACAGGTCTCCCCACGTGATTGGTCGCGGAGGAATCAACTCCAGTATACGGACTCTGGTGTAGCGTAGTTGACTTGCAGTCTGTGCAGTGAAGTGTTCCCCGTCAAACATGCCTCGACGACAGAGAAGAGCACGCTATCAACAACTGTCGCCGTTTGAGAGGGCTCGGATAATAGGGCTGTGTGAGGCTGGATTATCGCTAAAGACTGTCGCTTCACGTGTTGGCCGACAGGCATCTACGGTACAACGTGTATGGCAGCAGTGGTCAAATGAAGGTACCCACACTCGTAAACCTGGCACAGGCCCAGCGCGACAGACAACTGTGAGAGAGGATCACTGCATCATTCGGAAGGGCCGGATGGAACCCCTTGCAACAGCAGCGCAAATTCGAGCAGCCGTGGCTCCCCACGTTACACAGCAAACAGTTGGTAATCGCCTGCGAGCAGCTGGCTTACGATTCCGTGTCCCTGCAGAAGGTGTTCCATTGACCCCACAACAGCGACGTGTAAGGCTGGCCTGGTGTCGAGAACGATCGACGTGGGTCGACGAATGGCATAGGGTTGTCTTTAATGATGAATGGCGCTTCTGTATTGCCCGCAGTGATCGCCGGAATCGTGTGCGCCGACGTACCGGGGAGAGGGGCCGCCCAGACCTTATTGTCAAGAGGCACACAGGACCAACACCAAGTATTATGGTCCGGGGAGCTATTGGCTTTAATGTGAAATCACAATTAGTGCTTGTTGAGGGCACTATGACTGCTCGACAGTACGTTGATAGGGTACTCAATCCAGTGGTTGTCCCTATGATGGCGAACATTGCTAATGGGATGTTTCAGCAGGACAATGCCCGGGTTCACACTGCACGCATCTCCAGAGAAGCTCTCCAGGGCATCACAACCTTAGAATGGCCCGCCAGATCCCCGGACCTCAGTCCTGTTGAGCATGTGTGGGACATGATGGGTCGACAACTGGCCAACCGTCCTCAGCCAGCCACAACTCTGGAACAACTGACCCGTGCAGTGCAGCAAGCATGGGCCACAATTCCTCAGGAAGCGATCCAGGGCCTTATTGACTCCAAATTCATCAATGTATTGCAGCTCCTGGTGGGCACATCCTGTATTGATTGTTGTCCAAACTTGCGGTCAGAGGAACCTGAAAGTGTAGTCATCGAATCACAACCGAACACTCGTCCTGCATGTTCAATTGCTGCAATGTAGCACCACTCATTCTGGGTGTTGCAATTTCCATTTTCTTCAGTGTATCTTAGAGCATAGGCCTATACGAGTAACTTTGTGTCATTATTTTAGATAAGATTCAAAGTTTACAAAGACTACAATAATTAGGCCTACTGACAATACAAAAAAGTTGTAAAACACAACACACAAATAAAATTGTATACTTAATGAACTTTCTATTATGACCTATGGAGTATGAATGGCAAATATTTGTCAATTTACTAAGCAGAAAGCTAAACAGATTTTTTTACAAGTCGATGATTTATGTGTCAAAAGTACCGTACGGTGGAATTCTCAGGTTTGCCTCACAAGGCTGAGTGTACCCCATTCCAGCCCCCAGACCAGAATTGAAATTTCTTGGCAGAGCCGTGAATCGAATTCAGACGTCCGGGGTGGCAGCCAAGAATGTTAGCCACGAGGTAGTCTAATTTCAATCTTAATATCATTTATAACTTAGCCAATAAGTTAAGATTAGGGTACAACCAAATTTACAATTATTTTATGCACTTACCAAAGCAACACTTTCTTAATTTTATTGGCTTTTTTCGGGAGCGGGGGGGTGGGGGTGGGGGGGGGGGGGTGGGGGGGAGGAGCTGGAGCCCCCTCAGCACCCCCCTTATATATACCCCTGACTGTGAGAGATTCCTTTTAGCGGGTTCACTGGCATAGTTGGTTGTATGCTGAGCTTCTATGCCCAAGATCGCGGGTTCAAAAAACCCGGCCGAAGTCGTCGGTTCTTTTAAGAGCGTTAAAAATCCCTCAGTATGCCTTCCTTCGGAGGGAAGTAAAGCCGGCGATCCCATGTTATATTTTTATGGCATGAAAAAGAACCTTCCACTAACAAAACTTGTGGAAGTGAAAATTTATAGGATAGTTTGATAACGCTCTATTAGTTCCAACGCCAGGTGCTGACTGCGATGGCATTTAGTAGCCACATCCGCAGCTAGGTGTCGTGGATGGTAGCATTTGGTAGCAAAAGAAGGAACTACTTGAACAAATTAATCGTCTGCAGTCCCTCTACCTGAATCACAGATAACACACACTATTACAGCCATCACAATTAACACCGGTTATCAGACAGAATCTACACACACCCAAAGTACACGGGGCTACATGGCCGCGTCGTCACAGCCCGTAAAATAAGGAACTAACCAAGAGATTCCTTTAAGTTGTTCGGAATCACGCCAGATGATTACAGGGTCTTTCATATAAAATAAGAGCGCCAAGCGGCGGCTTTGTTAACCGCGGCTGCGGTCACCTTGGCCGAGCCTTTGGCGCGCCAAGGCCCCCTGCTTTAAGCGTGTGTACAATCCTGTATGATGCAGCGGCCTTGCTTGCGTGTGTACAATGCTGAAATCTTACTTTAGTTAGTTAGTTATTGTTGATGAAAGCGAAACCTCTACAGTTATTGTTGATGAAACCGAAACCCCTACTTGTGCTAATTTTGTGAGTGATTTATTCGGAGATCGTTCAAGATTCTCGCCAATGTCATTTAGCTCATCCTCTGTTAAAACTGTTCGTGTGCGGGCATGTTTTTTATTGAGCACCGAGCCAGTAGTGTTAAACTTATTTGCAATTACGCGAATCTGTGCTAGTGAAGGTGGCACTTCATCAGGAAATTGCTGAACAAATGCATCACGTACCCGCCGAGCCGACTCGTACTTAAAATAAGTTTTTCATAAAAAAGTACGATGTTGCAATGATAACTACTGTCTCACCATGTTAGCACTTGATGTTTAGATTGGCGACTGAGCAACCTCACGCTTATTGCAAGGTCAAGTTTGGTAATGTCAATCTGTTATTTTTATACAGTCCATCGGAACTTGAAAAAAGAAAGAAAAACAGCTATCGTATGTACTATGCGCGCGCTTTCAATACTATAGGGGTTTCGGTTTCATCAACAATAACTAACTAACTAAAGTAAGATTTCAGTATTGTACACACGCTGCAAGGCCGCTGCATCATATAGGATTGTACACACGCTTAAAGCAGGGGGCCTTGGCGCGTCAAAAGCTCGGCCAAGGTGACCCCAGCTGCGGTTAACAAAGCCGCCGCTTGGCGCTCTTATTTTATATGAAAGACCCTGTATAGTTACCGGTACTGTCCTGACTTAAACCATTTCTTCCTGATCAGTTCTGAAAGTTCTTTATACTTTGCCAGCTTTTCAACATATTTTGTAAGCATGTTGCTACTGTTTGGGGTTGCCATATTTATGAAGGTGGTGTGCTTCATGCATTTGTCAACAAGAACCAGATAAGGTCTGTTGTGCATGGCTGACTTTTCTGTCAATACTGTACGATCCCAGTACAAGGTAAAGATGTAATTTTCCAGTTCACTTTCAGGGGCATATTTATAGTAGTCTACGGCACTTTCTCTTGGTTCTGCAGTTGAAGGTGTTGATGTACTATCTTGGCAACAAAATCATGTCTCTTCTTATATTCTGTTCCTGCGAAATGGCGACAACCTGAAATAATATGCTGAACAGTCTCCGATGTTCGAATTACGAATTATTCGCATTAGTGCAATACCCCGCTATTCAGTAAATAGTTGAATGATTGAACGAACAAGTAGAATTATTCAAATGTTCGAATAATAAACATAGAAGCAAAGAGAAAAAACTTGACGAGCCTTTCAGCAGTCACATATGATGTGTAAAATCTGACATAGAAGAAACCTCACGTGAAATGGTTGATACACCGGTATTTTATAATATTATTGGCACAAATATTAATCTATTGTAAAAGGGTGTGTTTTACAGATGAAAATGAAAATCCACAACCTGCTTCCAGTCGCCGACCGGGTCAGGAATGGAATGAATGAAGCCCCCATCTAGCGGCGAGGATATGAACTGTGCCGGCTGCCGAGGTCTGACGCACTCCTCTGGGGCAATGATTAAATGAATGACAGATGAAATGAAATGATAGTGGAGAGTGTTGCTGGAATGAAATGTTGACAGGGAAAACCGGAGTACCCGGAGAAAAACCTGTCTGCCTCCGTTTTGTCCAGCACAGATCTCACATGGAGTGACCGGGATTTGAACCACGGACTCAGCGGTGAGAGGCCGGCGTGCTGCCGCCTAAGCCACGGAGGCTTGTGTGTTTTACAGATATTGTAGTTTATAATACGGAACTCATTTTATTAGATGATTTTCAGCTTGCACCAGCACTAGCCTAAATAAATAATACGCTATGGATCAATTAGATTAATAGATGCGACACCGCTCATAACCTTAAAATCCTTATAAATAGGCCAACTTGCGAGTAAATGCAATGTACACAGCAGTAGATCATGAAAAGCTTGCCCAGTTCCCGGATCTCTTGATTCACAGACCAACACGTAATTTCATATGGATTCTGTTAAAATGAGTCATATTGATATGATTAGCAGCAGAGTATCAAGACGGCAGTGCGAGAACAATCAAGAAGGCAGTGCGAGAGTAGAAATACAAAGTAGGCAGTGAAGAAGAAAAAGAGAGTCTTGGAATTGTTATGTACGAGTATTATTAGTATGTAAATCAAAAACATTATGGAGTTGATGAATGTCCAGGAGGGATACGATCCTGCTGGCAGTGCGTCTAAAACAATTCTGTCCGATTCACTTCCGTCGCATTTTTCAAAATCACTCCCACAAAAATATCCAGCAACCGAGTGGAAAGATGTTACACATCATAAAAAAGAAAGAAAGAAAGAAAGAATGAGATAATGATGCTTAATTCAGAGGTTCTCTCTGGCAGGCTGGGGAAGGGCTTAACCCCCATCCGACTGGACATAATTCGTTACACAAACTGCTGTAATTTCTTCTTTCTTTGAATAATTGAAATATTTGAGCAGTTCGATTTATTTTAATAATTGACTGTTCGAAATACTTGAGTAGTCTACTTCGAATATTCAAATAATTCGAACAACTGAAGCATTTGGACGTTCGCATTGTTCAACGATTCGAATATTCGGATAATCTATTTGAATTCCGAATTGGCAAATGTTCGAAGTTATCAAATGAATTGAATATTCGAATGATATGTTCAGCCCTACTTTGCATTCTCGATGAATGAAATGGGGATACTTGCCACGTAAATTAATTCTAATTTGTTGGAGTAGTGGATAAATCTTTCCTTTATTCTGTGGACGCTAAACCGAATAGAAAGGTACTAGCGGACCCGTGTGAGAACTCTCGCATATTGGGTTGTGTGCACCCCATGTATACAGACTACCCACCTGGCCCTAGTGCTATGCGGGTTGTACGCGAAAGAGTTTTGGCAGGGGCTATCGTCTTGTTTGTTTGTTTGTTTGTTTAAAAGCACTTTATTTCCGTTGACTTTTCAGGAAATGCAAGATTTTTCCTGTACTATTGAGACGATTTGGAAGATTTTGGTACAAATCGCACCTTCTAACTCCCTCTGGTTTATGAGCTTAAGTTTTGTGAAACATTCACCTTAGCGTATTATATAATAAGATTGTCTTCCCGAGAGAAGGAAGCCGACGTCCTCAATTGCTACTGACTGTAGTGAGCGGTTACGCGTGCTATATTACAATGTGTGAGAAATGCTCTGCAGGCTTCTTCCTTTACTTGAGCTTGTTTTACTGTGTGACGCAATGCGAATGTTTACATCAGGCGCATCGTAAACATGCACACCATCACAGAGACTCCGTGCCGCGTCGTGTGGCCCATAGTGCCGCGCTGGCACTTTTCGTCGTACTCCTCACATCGAGTGGTGTTAGGAACTCGCTTGAATGCTAGACAGAGGAATGTAGACGTCGAGAACGCGGCACCTCGTTGCTTGACTGAGGCTTAATGATATCTGCCTACCCAAAACACTGCGCCATAACTCATTCACACAGAAACTTCTCCTGGAAAGAAAACGAAGGGGAAGATGACCTCGCTGTTCCTCCCCTTAAAACAATAACAACGAAAACAAAACATAACGGTGTGTGATAATAACGCCGATAATAATAGTGCAGATACACACACCAGGAAACCCACTCAGTTGGTGTCGGCGCAACGGGTCGATGCATTCTACAGAGTAGTAAGCAGGTTTCTATGGCTACTAAAGGACCACTGTGTGGAGGGAAGCCCATTCCTCCCGCTCTCCGACTCACTCCACTCTCCCCAACAGTATAGAGTACAGTGGTCTACTACAGATCTTATCCTCAACACTTTCTTCCATAATTAAGTTTGCTATTCCTGGTCGTCCTAGTAAGAGTCCTACCAACCTATCTCTTCTCTTCATTAGCAGGCACCAGAAACATCTCTCCTCTCCCACTCGTCTTAATACCTCTTTATTTTTTACTCTATCTACCCATCTGATTTTCATCATTATCCTGTAACACCACATTTCAAACGCTTCTATTCTCCTCTTTTCTGCTGCACCAACAGTTCAAGTTTCACTTCCATAGAGCGCCACGCTGCAGACAAAGGCTTTCACAGATAATAATAATATCGTATGGCCTCGGGTGCCTGGTGCAAGCTTTGTTAATTGACACCCAGAGGGTAGCTTGCATGTCGAATTTCGTCGTTCCTTTGAACGCTATGAGAGTCAAGGAGGTTAGATATCTAAACTCCTTGACACTACAGCGCTTTCAAGTAGAGAATGGAGGAACTTTGTGTTGGCGGAAAATCCCGAGAATAATTTTGCCATTGAACACGGCCTACTGAATTCAAATGGGTTCTTTAACATGCCAACAACGTATGACATGAGTATCGTGATTTTTGTCGCCTTCAAAAATCACTTACCATGGCCAGGGGCGAACATGCAATCTTGGGGTTGGTAGTCCGACACTATAACCACTCACCCACCGTGGCAAGCGGCTTACACAGATGACTTCCCAATACCTAAATCTCTATTCGATGCCAATAGATTCCTTTACGTTAGAAATGCTTTCCTTGCCTGAACCAACCTACTTTTGCTATTCTCTTTGCTTCGTCCATCACTGGTTATTTGGTAGCAGTAGTCTCCCACTTCCTTTAGCTTTTCACCTGCCAATTTGACATCAATAGAGTGTCTGATTTCTTTCGGCTGCATTCCATTTTTCGCCTATTTTCAATTTTGAAAAAATAGGCTTATGAGATCACCTTTTGTCCGTGTGTGTGTGCGCGCGCGCGCGCGTGTGTGTGTGTGTGAGAGAGAGGTGTGTGTGTGTGTCCCCCTAACAAAATCTAAACGGCTGGAGCGATTTCAATGAAACTCGGTAAGTTCATAGCACTATTCCCGGCGACCTCGACCGTGCCCTTCAAATTTTGTTACGTCTCACCAATCCAACATGGCGGCTGTGCGAAATATTTCACTAGCATTCAATATCTCAGAAACTATTACCGATATCGCCCTGAAATTGTGTACGGTGATAAAGGGCACTACTAGAAGTTCACCTATGAGACTTTCAAAAAACCTGGTGACTACAAACCCAACATGGCGGTCAAGCGAATTTGAGAATTTTAAATAGACTTTTCTGGCGATTTAACTATCCAAACGTAATGAAACTTGGTACAGCAAATGTTTATACACATTGTAATCCACTGGAGTCTAATTTAGTTCAATTGTTTACATAACCTCAAAATGGCGGCTGTGCGAAATATTTCACTGACATTCTATATCTCCGAAACTATTACAGATATCACCCTGCAATTTTGTACGGTGATAAAGAGTACTGATACAAGTTTACCTATGTATATTTCATAAACCTGTAAAGTACAAAACGAACATGGCGACCAAGCGAATTTGAAATGTTTTAATAGACTTTTCTCGTGATTTAACTCTCTCAGCGCAGTGAAATGAGGTACAGTAAATGATTTTGCAGATTGTAATGCACTGCCGTCTAATTTAATTCAATTGTTTACATAACCTCAAGATGGCGGCTGTGCGAAATTTTAAAATTAAGTTTTTATTTCTTGTGTCGTAATCATGCGATCGAAGTGAAAGTTTGAATAATGAACCTAGGCAATAATTGTCCTTGAATGGTACATAACTCTATGGCCTATACATATAACAATCCTAATTGGCGAGGTTCCGAAATATTTAGACGGTTCTCAATATCCGTGAATCTTTTACAGCAACCAAACTGCATTTTTATGTTCATAGAGACTATGAACATATGTTCACCTATAGGACTTTCAGTAACCTGGTGAGCACAAATCCAACATGGCGGCGACGCGAAGTATAAATATTTAAATGGACGTTTCTCGCGAATTAACTATCAGAGTGCCGTGTGAAACGTTGAACGTTAAATGCTTATACAAATGTTCATCCACTGGCATCTAATTTATTTCAATTGTTTGCATAATCACAAGATGGCTGCTGTGTGTAATTTTAAAATCTCGTTTTTACTTCTTGTGTTCTAATCATTCGATTGAAGTTTGAATACCACACGTACACAATAATCTTAATGTAATAGTACAAAAATAAAAATCCAACCTGGTGACCATCTGAAATATTTAGACGGTTCTCAATATCTACGAATTTGTTACAGCAATTAAACTGAAATTTTGTATGTTGATAGAGGCAATTAACATGAGCAGGATATATGAAAATAGGCTGTATATTTCTTCACGGAACTTCTTGTTTTTGTTTTACATTTATTGAATTTCATCATGAATCTTTTCCTCAAGATGGATTCCATACCATTTATTAACTTATTTAAACCCTCTGGTGAATCGGCTGAGAAGACGATGTCATCAGCAAATCTCAGGGTTGAATACATTTCTCCTTGAAACTTTACTCCTACTTCAAACTTTTCCCCAATTTCCTTCATTGCTTGGTCAATGTACAGGTTATATAGCATTGGTGGTAAGTAGGGCTCGGAGTTTTAGGAGCAAAAAATCGGGAAAATATATATATATATATTGTACATCGAGTTGAGCCTCTATGGACTGCGTGGTAACAACCAACTTCACTTTAGTGTCTAGGTCTTGCTCTTGTTCCGGCTTTGATTTCCTGCCAGTATCTTCTGACCCCAGCGACGAGTGCCTGTTTATGTTCTTCGGACAAAGGTCCTCTCCGTCTTCCGGAAGTTGATGCCATTTTAAAACCTTGGTAGTTGTTCACCAATCTTCTAAATGTGTTGCTGTCACGAATTTCTCGGTCTAGAATACCAATTTTCCTGAGATCTTTTTCGCATTCCTCGAACCATCTCGGCCTTGTTGCCTTAGACTTCATGAAACTCCATATTCTTTGGGTTAATCGATCATCAGTCATCCTCAAAAGGTGACCGTAAAATAGTAGCCGTCCCTTCTTAATTGACGCTGTGATAGGGTCTGTGTTGTTGTACAAGTCCTCATTTGCTCTCATTCGCCTCTGTCCATCAACCCATCTATTACCTAGGATTTTCCTTAATATCCTACGCTCTCTTTTTTCCAGTTGGAAAAATAACTGAATAATGTGACATAAAAAGTAAAAATATTCAATTATAATTTACTTTATGTTCGACCCTAACTATTATGCGTCAGAAAACTGTATCATAATGAGGCTCATTATATCATTATTTTTCATTATGAAACAGTTTCTCCCACCAATCAGAGCTCAAGAAACAGTTGTGTGACCAATTAGATAAGGATAACTTCGCGCATGCGCTCAAAATCCAACATGTCTATATAAATTACCGAAAGTGCACCGTCCATATGTTCGCGTAAATAAACTTGTGAATATGAGACAAGAAATAGCACTGTACCTTAATATCCTCCAATACAATTTCTACATAGCGCGTTGTATTGAAACGACTTCGGTGACAGTTTTACTGAATACACAATCTGAAAACATATGGCATTGAAGCACACAGAGCGCATGCGTCGGTTGTCCAGAGAGCTTCGAAAACAGAGATATACTACTCACCGCAGCACCCGATCACAACGTTCTAGTAACTGAACAGATATTTATGAATATTTATGTTAAAACATATAATAAAGTTATAATTATCGTCGAACATAAACAGTCGTATGCAACTCGCCTATAATGGTAATTAAGACACTCGTATGGAAATTATAAAACTCGCATACGCTCGTTTTATAAAAAATACTCGTGTCTTAATTATAGCCATTATAGGCTCGTTGCATAATGTACTATTATTAATGTGAATATAGACGATATGCCGTACTCACGAATGCAATTTATTTATTCTGACTACTGAAGAATTACAATACACAACGAGATACATCTTCTGGTTGTCCATCACAAATGACGATTATCGCGAAACACTTATTCTGAAGACGCGAAACTGCTGCAATATGTTTCTTGCCCTTGAGGTGTTGTGTAACTTGAGACCGCTGTTCAGCCTTGATTGCTTTCCCACATGGTTTTCAGAACAGAACGCCCCCATCAGAAGTGAAATTATCTGCAGACGATAACTTGTTGCCAGAAATGACACTGGTTCCAGATAGATGGGGAAGGGGAGGGGGGTAAGGTCTAGCACGTGGTGCAATATGGCTATGGACAAGGAAATCCCCGGCCTCCACAGTGAGTGGCACGGGGCGACAAGTTAAGAATAACACAGTTGCAAGCTGACATACGCTCTGCATGAAGATTAGATAGCTCACTGGTTATTTCTCGTCGAAGTAACACAGAGCAAAAATGCAATAAACTGAAAGATTTAGCATACTGATTTTTTAAAAAATGTAAATATTATGTCTTTTTATGTGCTAAGAAGTGAAAAACAGGAATTTATGTATTTATAGAAAAAATGCTTAAAATATGTATTTACATAAAAATATAATAATATAGTTGAACAAGTGTCCTCCTTCAAATACTTGGGCACCATATTGAACGAACAATGTAACTCCAAACAAGAAATAAAATCTAGAATTGAACAGGCCAGGAAACAATTCTTTACCTTGCGGAAATTCTTTGCACGATCAGATCACGGTCTACAGTTGCGAATCCGCATGATCCGTTGTTACATATTTTCTGTTCTTCTATATGGTTGCGAATGCTGGACCATGGATCCTTCTATTGAAAAACGAATCGATGCCTTTGAAATGTATCTACTGTATATCGTCGTCTGCTGCGCATAACTTGGATATTGAAATTTTCAAATGTCGAGGTCCTACATCGGACGAAAAAGCAAAAAGAACTGCTACATGTTATAAAGCAAAGAAAGACACAATACCTAGGTCACATCATGCGAGACGAGAGGTACCAATTATTACAGCTAATTATTGAAGGAAGGATACAAGGAAAAAGATCCGTTGGGAGACGCAGAAATTCATGGTTGAAGGACATTAGAAGGTGGTACCGGTGTACATCGGAGGAAGCATTTCATACTGCAATATCAAGGTCAGAGCTGGCTACGTGGATCGCCAACCTTCGTTTGGAGACGGCGTCTTAAGAAGAAGAAGAAGAAGAAGAAGAAAATATAATTATTTACCTAAAAATCTGAGCCCTAGTGATATGGTGCACCCTTTCCTTACACCTTTCTGAATACCAGCTTCTCACTTATCATTCCGCTCGAACAACTGTCGTCTGGTTTTTGTACAGATTGTAGAACACACTCCTATCCCTGTATATTATTCCAAACCAATTCGAAGTATGGCTGTGAATAATATTGGTGATGTTTATTTACTTTTTGATACACTGTACTTTCGTTCTCCCATTGTTGTCCTCGTCGCTTGTTCGCGCGTGCCCAATGTGTTGCAGACGTGCGTGTGCTCGGCAGATTTATTGGCAGAATGATTGTTCATCCTGGCTACTTGTAGGCTATTGAATGTATGGAACTCATGTCAAGTTCGAGCGGGTGCTACGTTTAAATAGCGGAGAGGTATTAAAATTCCTGCAATGTTACAGTAGTTTTAAAATGCAGCGCGGAATATCTCTCTTTGCATTTCAGTCTGGCACCTGTCCGGCATTCTACAGTAACAATGCGAATGAAATACAGTAACCGGAGTGTTTCGCAAAACGCTCGATATTTTTTGGCCCAGCGTGCGAGATTATTTTTATTGCAGTGCAGAATAACTAATAAAAACTTAGAGTTATGCTACTGTTATTACTGTTGATGTTGCTAGGCCCCGTGTATATGTGTATGTGTTGAATGTGACTGGTAACTTGTGTTACTCTGGTGGCTGTAATAGTGTGTGTAGCTGTAATTATTACGGTGAGGAATTTGGAGTAGGTACCCCGGGATAATACCAATATTTCTCTGGAGGGAGTGAGGAATAATCGAATAACTAAAACACTTTCAGGATGGTTGCTGTCGGCACCGGAACTCGAACCCTCGATCTTTGGCCTGTGTCACTGTGATGTCTGTACAATTGTGTTGTGTGTATTTGTAATTTGGGTAGGAAGCGGCCGTGGCTTTAAGTTAGGCACCATCCCGGCATTTGCGAGGAGTGGAGTTGGGGAAACCGGTGCTCAGGTCCTCATCACCACACCGGGTGCACGGACGCGACGGTGTGCGCCAACTGCAACTTCATCCTCCTACCGGTCCATGGTAGGAGCAGAGAGGAAGGAGGCTCGTTCCCGTGGACCTCCCGCTAGGCCCCTGCTCTGGCAGGCGAGGCCCCCCTCCCACTCACCGGTGACGGAGACTCGGTACCAGGGACCCCAAGGAGACCGAGTTATGGCGCATGTTGTAGGTGTGCTTGTGTCCCTGCTCGGTAGCTGGCAAGGCCCGCGCTGATCCCAGCAGTGCCGAGTTCTAAACGGATTCCCCGGAGACAAACAGGCGAGAAGACGGACATGAAACTGGTGCATGATACATTCTCCCAATACTAACAAAACCACACATGTCCTTTCTCATTCCTTGCATGTGCTATAACCAAGCTGCCAGGATTTACGTGTAGGCAATCCTTGTTTTCTGCCTTTGCGGGTTTTCCCTGGCCCTATTTATGTTTACACATATATATTATTTCTGTCTGTTAGGTAGTCAGACTAAATGCTGGTTGGATCCTCAAAAAGCACTGCCGTTAGGTTATGTGGGTTGATACCCCACAAAAACCCAAGGCAGCACTATATTGAGGCGTACTAGGCAAGATGAGGAGTGAGGTAGTTTGCCATTCCTTTCCTCACTGTATCAGAACAGCAGAACTAACACTATGAGTAGAACCTTTCACAGCATCCACAGGCACTGACTGCGCCCCGAATGTCATTACTAAGCACCACCCATACCTCAGTATCTTCCATATAATCACAGCCATGGGTGGGACTGAGACAAGCCACATTTTACTCTAGCCTGTGCCAACAGACACCTATGTTAATATACACAATGATGCCTGGTAGATTGCAACTGCGATGGGACAGGCGCGAAGCCTCGCACGGCATTTCCTTTCCAAACCCCCAGTCTCTTCTACTATCGTAGTTTAACAGCATGTCGGAGGCAGCAATAGTACACGGAAGAGTACAGGATGGACATAAGATCGTTAAAGGGAGCACAGTGAACGGATGAAGAGATAATCGAAAGAAAAGAGGGTAAATCGTGCATAAGTTCGAACTACCTTCTTTATTGGGCATAACGAATAGAAAAAAAATATCTAAATATGAAATACAATGATGTTAATGATTTTATGTGAAGTAATCTACCAAGGGTTATTTTTAAACAGAAATTAAATGCGATGGTGGAAATTATTGTTTTTAGATTTGTAACATCTAGGACTAGGTAATATGCTCCTAGTACAGAAAATATGTTTATTCAGCTTAGTATAGGAAATCTAGCGATCGAGCTTAAACAGTAGTCTTGGTTGGTTGGTTCCTTAGTTTAGGGACTGCGACAACGCGGTCATGTAGCCCCGTGTAATTTGGGTGTGTGTAGAATCTGTCTGATAACCGGTGTTGATTGTGATGACCGTATTAGTGTGTGTGTGAGGAGTGGAAGTGGGGAAACCGGTGCTCAGGTCCTCATCACCACACCGAGTGCACGGTGCCACGGGACGCGCCGGTTTGCGCCAACTGCTACTCCGTCCTCGCTTTATTTCAAGTAAGGACTGCAGACAATAATTTCAAGTAGTTCCAACTTTTGGTACCAAATGCTACCGTCCACGACACCTAGCTTACGGACTTGGCTACTAGATGGCATCGCAGTCAGCACCTGGCGGTGAACGTTGGAACTAATAGAGCGTTAACAATTTTAACCTACAAATTTTGGCTTCACACAAGTGCAGTTAGTGGAAGGTTCTTTTTCATGCCATACATCTATGACATGGGACCGCCGCGCCGGCTTTACTTCCCCTCCGAAGGAAGGCATACTGAGGGATTTTTAACACTCTTAAAAATCCGACGACTTCAGCCGGGTTTGAACCCGTGAATTTGGGCATAGAAGCTCAGCATGCTACCAACTTCACCACCGAAGCCGCCAAAACAGCAGTGTATAAACATGTCTGTAATACAGAAGTGTAGGACTTTACCATTTCTGCAGTGTTGGTTATATTGTGACGCAGTGAAACATGACCGTCCTCAACCAGGTGTGAGTGTGACTTTAGAAGTCTTGAGACTTGCAATTTGAATAATGGTCGTGCCTTGCAGTCAGCCGTGTGTATTAATAAGACTCCGCATAGCGCAGAGCAGTTCACTGAGCCAGACTTGTCATGCTCCAGAAGAATATCCATTTGGCGCGTACTCTTTGTCATCTGTGCTCCGCGTTACGGGAACTGAAGTGTGAACCATGCGCTTTGAAACTCAGCCAAGGCTGGCTTGTCGCTCGCAGTCTCTTGGAAAACTAACTCTAGAGCTCATTTCTTTCATAACAAAAATCAGTATTATTTAGAGTCTAATAATAATAATAATAATAATAATATAAAAAAACGAGCCTTACAGTAGTCGAATATAATGTGTAACATCTGACATAGAAGAAACCTCACGTGCAATTGTTGATACACCGGTATTTTATAGTATTATTGGCACAAATATTAATCTATTGTAAAAGGGAGTGTTTTACAGATATTGTAGTTTATAATACGGAACTCATTTTATTAGATGATTTGTAGCTTCCACCAGCACTAGCCTAAATAAAGAATACGATATGGATCAACTAGATTAATAGACGCGACACCGCTCATAACCTTAAATTCCTTATAAACAGGTCCTCTTGATTCACAGACCAACACGTAATTTCATATGGATTCTGTTAAAATGAGTCATATTGATATGATAAATATCGTTTAAAATGATCTGGTAGCAAAAATATCTACCCCGCCCAGGATTCGAACCCAAGATCTCTAGATTCACAGTCATACGCAATAACCCCACGGCTATTTCGACTACGCAAATATTGTGCACAATATGGTGACTTATTTCCACGTTCCAATAATACTGCATTACGGAATTAAGTTTCATTTATATTTTACTTGTTTCGATAATGTTCCTGAGTGACATTGAGTTTAAAATGCCTTATGCCAATGTAATGTCGACTACTTACAATGTTTGATATTAAGGCATTTTACCATTTAAATACTGATACGAAGACTTCGGACATGTACCATGTCATTTGTTTAAATCACTTGACACCAGAGTTCGCATGAGCGTTTTCCGTTCAGTATGTCATATACATTCCACATGGCCGAGAGTGCGTCATGGTATCAATTTTCGACACCGCGCGCTGATTGTTTCTCTTACCAGTGCCAGCTGGATCGATCGATCGTGTTGGCAGTGCGTCTTGTACTTCCGTTCGATCCACCACTGCCAGCTAGGGCACACTTCCATTCGATCGATCGAGCGGGCAGTGCATACTTCCGTTGTCCACCACTGCCAGCTAGTACACTTCCGTTTGATTGATCGAGCGGGCAGTGCATACTTCCGTTGTACACCACTGCCAGCTAGTACACTTCCGTTTGATTGATCGAGTGGGCAGTGCATACTTCCGTTGTCCACCACTGCCAGCTAGTACACTTCCGTTTGATCGATCGAGCGGGCAGTGCATACATCCGTTTGATCCACCACTGCCAGCTCGATCGTTCCGATCCACTTCCGTCCCCAATTTTCAAAATCACTCCCACAAAACTATCCAGCAACCGAGCGGAAAGATGTTACACATCAATAATAATAATAATAATAATGCCAAACTGAAGCACTACTGCACGGTCATGCGGCCAGAAGCGTTGTATGCAGCGGAATGTCTCGCCGTGAATAGAAAAGGCATAATGGAAAAACTGGAGACCAAGGAAAGGAAGATATTGAGGAAAATCCTAGGTTCAGTCAAAGAACACGGCGAGTTCCGAAGACGCCACAACCAAGAGTTGTACACACACGCAGAGAAAATAACTGACGTGATGGGGAAAAGGAGGATATCTTTTTATTGACATATAACCCGAATGAAATCAACACGGCTATCCAACCGAATTTTTGCTTCTCTCCATGAGAAAAATACAAAGTGGGGCCTGGTTCAGTGAAGTAGAGGAAGATCTGTTGGAGACTGCGATAACATGTGAAGATATCCAGGAGCGTGGCCCACTTAGGGAAAAACTTCAGAAACAACGGAGTTTTCAACTTAAGCCGAAACTAAAAACCGGGAAGGCGAGGACGACGGAGAGAAAGGTGCAACATCGATTGCGAATGAAAGAGTACTGGGCCAACATTAAAATGCAGAAGAGACAGTTGACATGACGTGGTCCTTAGTTGGACGTAACGAAGGACGAATAAGAAGAAGAGGAATATTCAAACAAACTGCTTGATATTAATTCAAAGAAGGTCAAAATCAGTTGGTTAGAAGAAATCAAACAGAACTTAAAATAAACATCACAAAAGATATCATCAAGACTCGCAAGGCTTTCGGAACTCTAGTTGCAAATCATTCTCCGAAAATGCTAAAAAGACCACTTGAAAAAATGACGGAGAACTTAAGAAAGGGGCACAGTGAGTTCATGAGGAGATTTTGGGAGGAAAAGAAGGAGAAAACACCATCAACCAAAGTCAACAAGTTCAAACGCTTTCCCTAAGTGCGCAAAACGAAGGAAGAAGAATAATAATATCTAAATAAGAAATAGAGTGAAATTAATGCAAAATGAAGTCATTAAGAGTTATTAAGTGGTCCACAGGCCAAAATCGATTTGATAATAATAATTCCGTAATAATAGGAATAATAATAATACCAATAACAATAATTAAGGTGGCTGAGAGCGCTAACGCGCTAGCTCGTGCCTCGCATCGTGAGAGCGTGGGTTCGAATCCCATCTCGGCGGTATTGAAAATGATTTTCCTGGTTTCCCATTTTCACCACCAGGCAATTGCCAGGACGGTTCCTTTCAACAGGTTCACGGCCTATTTCCTTCCAAAATCCCTTCTCTGACCCTTACTTAACCTTTTAAGTACGGTACTGAGTTTCCTAGTTAGTTATTTGTTACCTCGGTGATGAGTTTTTTAATTCGCATTTTAAACAAGTAGTGTCGTGAGAACTAAAGAGCCTACTTTTCTTAAAATTTAAGATACATGCCTATCTATATAGACCTATCTAGAATAATTACGAAATCGCGTTGGTAATACTAACATTTCTAAGTACTGCTGTTTGAAATACACCTGAAATAGTGTAGCCTAATGGAGTAGCGTACTAAAAGTGACAGCCCTGGTGACTCTGAATATAGTCTTAGTTCCATCTCTTAAGGTGTACAATGCACATACAATGCTGTTTGATATTGGATTTATAAGTGCGCGTAAAATCATGTTGGGAACAATGTCACGTATGTGATGCTCAGAATTAATCTGAAATAGTGCGATCTATTATAGTGCCAATTTTGGATAAATAGCTGCAGTTTTTAGGAGTTGATAGGGGGGGGGGAGACACACACACACACACAGACAGACAGACAGGCACACATTTTCCCGGATCTATCCCATAAGTCTACTTTTTCCTCATTTTTGCAAAATGAGAAAAGTAGGCTAAAAATGTAGAAGTAATGTGTTTTTTTTACTTATCAGGAGGGGGGTGATAGGTTTGAAATATCTAAAGCGTTTGAATCTTTTACTTTTCCTTGCGAACAGACCAAAACTAAGGACCACGCAAATATCACTTTATTTCCTTCTCATCGTTCTGACTTCCTTCCTCTTCCTCCATATTTCCTTCATTCCTTGAGAGTGTTGCGTCTTTCTCTCCTCTGTCCATCCTCCTACCCTGCGCTCTCTCTTTTCTTCCACAATAAACTTTATGTTTTGTTTTCTGTCTTGACAGTCATCTGTGATTCCTAGGCTCCTGAGTTCTCCCTTCATCTGCTTAGTATAGCCCCCATGGCTCTTCAGATTGTATATTTTATCAAAAATGTATTTATTCATCGTTACTGGATCTATGTGTCCATAGAAACTCAGTCGTCTTTTCCTGACCGTCGTTTCAGGTCTTTCACCCTGTGATATATCTCCTTGTTTGATTTTAGTATGTAGTTTCCCTATACCCACTTGGGCCGTAAATCCTTCCCAGTATTCTCCTTTCAATCTTCAGGAGCTTTCCCAGGTTCGTCAGGTTTGCCGTTTCCACACCATTTAGGATCACCGGTTTTACCGCAGCATTGTAGTGCTTTATTTTTGCGTTAATTGATAGGTTGTCTTTGTTGTATATATCTTCGGTGGCAAAGCTTAGATTTTCTAAATTTTTTTTTTTTTTGGTATTGCCTCTCTGTCCATTCAATTGATGCTGATGATCTCTCCGAGGTATTTAAACTGTTTCGAGACCTTTACCTTTTGAATCTTTATTAATTTAAATGTAAATTCAAAATCCTGTGATAGTGTAAATTTGTATTTCGAGGGGAATCAAAATTAAAATTGTTGTGCCCGTTCTTACATCAACTCCATACCAGGTGAAGGATGCAAATTAATATTATTTCCTAACATCAGCAGGCTACTAATACCTGTTGCTCCTTGCTAGTGCAAAAATTGATATTCTTTGATCTGAAATCACAGCATGGCGTGAAGAATTTATTTGTTATTCCGCCATGCTTGTTTAGAGAACAATGCACTGCTTTATTATTTTTTATTTTGCCACTTGTTGGCATAAGAAAAGGTCAATACAGTCATATCTTCAATTGTTCTTGTGCAATTCAGAAACGAATATGCGCTTGAGGTCTGAAGATTTTGCCAGGGCAGTGGCTCTGATAGAAAATGGTGGCGCGCACATCTTTCCGCTGAAAACAGCATCATGTCAATGAATCGCTATTGTTGAGTGAAACAATGACATGAAGAATGATAATACATCCACGGAAACAATTAACCTTACTTCCATGCTATAAAGAGTAAGTTATGTACTGTGTCAGTGTATCTCAGATGAACTTTAGCTGTAGAGGACATACGCCTACATTAAATGCTTTGTTAGTTAGTTTCGGAAGCAAAACTCCAAACTGAAGTAGTAATACTTACTGTCCAATATATGGCAAAATACACCAGTGATTGACTCAGCACCTAAACATGAATGGGGAATTATATATGTTAAGAAACGTTCTTGTGCGACGCTTATAGACGGGCGAAGCACTCAACAGGTTAATTGGACCAAAGCTTGTTACCGTTTCCAGTTGCTTCTGCTGACAAAGTGTGTTCAGCTCCCAGACACCGTCCTTGAGGAAATGTTCTGGTTTACATTTATACACCTCATATAGTACAAAATGTTTATATCAGTAAACTAACAGTCAACTAAGAAGGATCTACATTATT
This sequence comes from Meconema thalassinum, assembly GCA_946902985.2. NCBI lineage: Eukaryota > Metazoa > Arthropoda > Insecta > Orthoptera > Tettigoniidae > Meconema > Meconema thalassinum. The sequence continues at coordinate 373,906,200 of OX336388.2, read as the reverse complement.
GTTTATTATATAAAATTTTAAAACTCAAAGTTCAACCAGCGTGGTTTACACAGACATTAAAGGATCTTAAGAAAGTCGACATTGACATTACAGATACACATAATAGGAATTTATTTCGGGACAAAATTCAAAAAGTCATCTTCAGGGAGGAACAACAAAGACGACAAAAGCAGCCACGTAACATTTAACAGCTCCGGAAGCAGATATCAGAGAGGATGAAGCGAATGTGGGCAGAGGGAAAAAAGACATGTGGCAAGATTTGAAGTATTGATTTACGTGCTGTATAAACTTAATAACATTTGAGTCCAGAGCAGCTAGTCCAAGATTATGGTAGACTACTTCAAAATAAGCTGTCATTTGCAATAAACTCCAATTATTGCTAACGATGAAAAGCATTATTTAAGAGTTGTATTGCAGCGGCAGTGGGTACGGACTTCTGAAGATAAACGACAGGCACGCTCCGTGCCTACAAATGTCTACCGACTACACGAAAAAGATCCCCGATGTGAACTAACAAGGAGCTTTCGGTAGAAGGGTTTCAATCGGATTTTCTGTTGTTGATGATTCACTCTTTATTTGAGCGACTAGCTTGCCACGGTGGGTGAGTGGATATCGTTCGTTCTACTAACCCCAAGATTGCAGGTTCGCTCCTGGCCGTGGTAAGTGATTTTTTTGAAAGTCGGCAAAAATACGATACGCATGTCATACGATGTTGGCATGTCCAAGAACCCATTTGAATTCAATAGGCCGAGTTCATAATGGCAAAATTAATCTCGGGAGGTTCCACCAACACAAAGTTCTTCATTTCTCTACTAGAAAGGGCTATGGTGTTCAAGGAGCTTAGATATCTAACCTCCTTGACTTTCATAGTGATTCAAGGAAAAACGAAATTCGACACGCAAGCTACCCTCTGGGTGTCAAATTACAAAAGCTTGCACACGGCAACCGAGGCCATACGATATTATTATTATTATTATTTGAGCGACTGTACACAACATGACCTAATCAGAGTTGGGGAGTAACGCGTCACTTGTAACGCAGTTTTCCGTAGTTTCCCACTTCTACTCCAGGTAAATGCCGGGATGGTTCCTAAATTAAGGCCACGGCCGCTGCCATCCAAATCCTCATCTGAATTACAACTGCACACACTAATACAGCCATCACAGTAACACAGATTATACGACAAATTCTACACACACACAAGTACACGGGAGCCTCCTTGGCTTAGGCGGCAGCACGCCGGCCTCTCACCGTGGTTCAAATTTTGGTCACTCCATGTGAGATTTGTGCTGGACAAAGCGGAGGCAGACAGGTTTTTCTCCGGGTACTCCGGTTTTCTCTGTCACGAATTTCATTCCAGCAACACTCTCCACTGTCATTTCATTTCATCTGTCATTCATTTACTCATTTTCCCAGAGGAGTGCGACAGGCTTCGGCAGCCGGCACAGTTCATATCTTCGCGCTAGATGGGGGCTTCATTCATTCCATTCCCTTACCCGGTCGGTCGACTGGAAGCTGGCTGTGGGTTTTCATTTTTCCAAGTTCATGTGACTACATGATCACGATGTCGCAAAGCCCCTCAAACAATCAACAACAACAGTACCTCGTACCAGCCCCTCATCAGATATTAAATCTGTCGAAGTCGGCAATCGACTCCAGTTTCTCCTTGTTAAAATACACCACTGGAACGTCATTTCTCAAAACACTAAAGCTAAATTAAAAAGTCCTCTCGGCACGCCGGAAGTCGGAGGTAGATTTCACCGGACAAACTTGGGGATAGGCGAAAATAGGCAGAATATGCAGGTTTTCGTAGAAGGATCAGACCTCATTTATTGCGAGAAGGTATTTTATAATTGTAGATTAATTAACTTTGTTTTTCGCCATTTTATGCTTATTTTAAACATTTTATTGTCTTATGGGAACGGTAACCTTCTTGTCATTTGGGGTCCATTTTTATACTTGTGGTCACACTGTCCTTATGCAAGGTTTCGACACTGATGTGTAACTATGTAACGGTCTGTTACTTTTTCACGCAAAATTATATCTCCCGCAGAGATTTTGGTTGGTTCCTCAGTTTAGGGGCTGCGACAACGCGGTCATGTAACCCCGTGTACTTTGGGATGGCTGTATTAGTCTGTAATTCAGGTAAGGACTGCAGACGGTCTATTTCAAGCAGTAGTTCCTAATGTTGCTACCAGGTACTACCGTCAACGACACCTACCTGTGAACTTGGCTACTAGATGCCACCGCAACCAGCAACTCGCAACGAACGTTGGAACTTCCCCTCCAAAAGAAAGCATACTGAGGGATTTTTAGCGCTCTTAGAAAATCCGACGACTTCGGCCGGCTTTGAACTCGCGACCTTGGGCATAGACATTCAGCATGCTTGCTACCAGTTACGTCACCGAAGCCGCTTCACACTTAGTCAGATGGAATTCTGAATATGATCTCGTGCAAGTGCGTTATCTTGGCAACGTCTGATGGCTCATCCCTCATCAATTTAGTAGAGTTGCCATGGCAAGCACTGATAGCTCTTGGCATTTTCTTATAATTCCGAAAATATTTTTCTCATCCCTTGGCATAATGGTGGGTCATATCAAAAATTCTTTAAGACAAAATTTTAGGTAATTATTAGGGGAATATTGTCCATTTTGTACGGTTTTGAGATTGTGCCTATTAAGAGAGATATGATTAATGTTTCCCGAAAAACCCACTTTTTCCCACCCCTTTGGTCAATGGTTGGTGCTATAAAAAAAACTCTTCGAACATAAATTTTTTGGCTTTATCCGACACATTGTATGAACGTTGAACGGATTCGATATTTCACATATTAAGAGAGTTATAGCAATATTTCACTTTATCGAAAAAAGCCCCCCATTTTCACCCCCTTCGACCGATTTAGCCCAGTAACGAACTCGACCGAGATTTTATAGGTATACATATTCGGTAAAAAATTCAAAGTGATTGGTGCAGAATTACGGCAGTTATCGTGTCCACAAGAAACTGATATACATATATATATACATACATAAATTATATAAACTTTTGAACTGACGGTGGTTTTTGGGTCTGGGGGATGTGAAACGCGAAGATATGTCGAAATTTTCCGGAAGTCGAAACATGGGACCCATTGCAATAGTTAGCTTTCTAATGAAATCTACCTAAAATTCAGGATGTCGGAAAATAAGAGGTGGCAAATCAATCCACGCAAGGGGGTCGGTCTGGGGAGCAATATGAGATAAGATACCTGTGGGCGCAAACCAACCGTTAAGCCCCTGTGAGCATTTGTAATTACGAGGAAACTTGGCACCGTCGTGCAATGAGTAGCATCGAGTGCGGTGTCGACACTCTTATGTGTTTCGAGCTGAGCAGCTGACCTGTGGTTCCCATAGCTCAGTGGGCAAGGCGCTGGCGCCGTTCTGTGTGCTCCCATCTGCTTAGGGTTGAATCCGGAAACACTTAATTTTTTCCCCCCGATTTGTTTTTTCTTTATTTTTCTTTGCATGACAGATCTTATTGCGCATTAATCACGACAGCTCGAAACACACAAGAGTGTCGACGCCGCACTCGATGCTGCTCATTGCACGGCGTTGCCAAGTTTCCTCGTAATTACAAATGCTCACAGGAGCTCAACGGTTGGTTTGCGCCCACAGGTATCTTAACTCATATTGCTCCCCAGACACATCCCCATGTGTGGTTTGATTTTCTACCTCTTATTTTCCGACACCCTGTATATCTCAAACAGATGACCTTGTTTTGGAGTAAGTCACTTGTATTGCAAATGCCTTGTGTGTTTGTTTGGTTAGCAGCAATATTGAGTCAGTTCATAATTATGGGCACCGAACATTACAAAAGTGTGGAATATTTTAATGTGATAGTTTAACCCTTCATGAATGAAAATCCACAGCCTGCTTTCAGTCTCCGACCGGGTCAGGAATGGAATGAATGAAGCCCCTATCTAGCGGCGAGGATATGAACTGTGCCGGCTGCCGAGGCCTGACGCACTCCTCTGGGGCAATGAATAAATGAATGACAGATGAAATGAAATGATAGTGGAGAGTGTTGCTGGAATGAAATTTTGACAGGGAAAACCGGAGTACCCGGAGAGAAACCTGTCTGCCTCCGTTCTGTCCAGCACAAGTTTAACCCTTCATAAGGCAAAATATTATGGAATATTTTTGTTTGTATATATTTAAAATTAATTTTAATTATTTTTATTATTAATATTAATTTTAGGTTTCGTTAACATTTTAATGGTCTTAAAATTAAGTTTATAAAAGAATGGAATTTTAATTTTTATAAGCTTATTTATTTTTAATTCTAATTTTATTATCATTTTTAAACTTTTTAATTTTAATTGTTTCACCCTAATATTAATTACGGAAATCATTTTTAGCCTGTTTTCAAGTTTGAAAAAATAGGCTTATGAGATCACCTTTTGTCCGTGTGTGTGTGCGTGTGTGTGTGTGTGAGGTGTATGTGTGTCCCCCCCTAATAATTACTAAACGGATGGAGCGATTTCAATGAAACTCGGTAAGTTCATAGCACTATTTCGGATGACCCCGACCGTGCCCTTCAAATTTCGTTATGTCTGACCAATCCAACATGGCGGCTGTGCGAAATATTTCACCAGCATTCAATATCTCCGAAAATATTCCCGATATCACCCTGGAATTTTTTACGGTGATAAAGGGAACTACTAGATGTTCACCTATCAAACTTTTGAAGAACTGGTAACTACAAAACCAACATGGCGGCCACGCGAATTTGCGACCTTTAAATAGACGTTTCTCGCGATTTAACCAACCAATCGCAATAAAACTTGGTACTGTGCCCGTTAAGACCGGAGTCCGCACGACCACATATGCATTTTACCAATAATCAGTCAGCACGAGAGTCAAAATATCCCGGAGCGCCAGATGGGTTAATGCAAATCGCAAAAACGACATCAAATAAAAAAATGCTTTACTGATTTTTGGCTCAATGCAACAATAAGGATAGAAGGAGATTCAGCTGGGTATAACACATCAAGTAAAATTATCTCAATTTATTTTGAATTTAAAATTGACTGCAAAAATGCTCAAAGCAGCATCACTCACGTGTGGCGACCCACACTCCTATTTACACAATATACAGAAATTTTCCAAACACATTTGACAATTATTTTTTGGAAACACAAGTCTGATTGTCAGTCCTGTAGACTGTGTTCCAAAATTATTTATGATTAAATCCAGTTCAAATTTAATTGTCTCTACTGGAAATATCGTAGTTCACTGTTTGAATTTTTACATAATATTAACACTCGTAGAATAAATGTTCATAGAATTTTAACTTTCACTTATTTTTCCAGTTTCAAAAATATATTGTCGAAAAATATTATTATTTCTGGATCAACAAAAATTATTTACACATATTAATAACATCTGAAAAGTATTTGACCTTGAGCATAGCATCGAAGAACTGTGCGAAGCACAACAACAATTAATTGTTCTTCTGACATTAAACATTTCGAGAAGTGACTCGATCATGAACTTCAAGTTCCTAACAAAATATATGATTTCTGAATCATCAACTTGATCAATAAATTGTTGAACCATTCAACTATTTGATTTTCCACTTGGAATCATTATTATGAAAAATATTTATATTCATGGCCATTTTAGTAATTTTCACAACTTGCAATTCTTCGACAGAATGCGGAAATAAGAATTGTAGCTTCATTATAAATTAATTTAGTTCATGGCACTAGGATTGAAAATATCCTTCAAATTATTCGTGGTTAAAGAATTATTTTTTATTGGCAGTGGCCCATTCTACTATTTGTGTAAGAACACAATATTACAACAACAACGGCAAAGGTCTTCCTCTGAAGAAGAATAAACTACTATCATGACAAATCCGGGTTCTAGCAAAATCAAAGTCTAAATGGAATCCGTAAACAAGGTTGAAATAAGAACTGATGGTTTCTAAGAAATAACCTTCGGGTCATTCATACGACGAAATGTGTAGCTCCAATACTCCTATAAACCTGAGCCATCGAACCTGCTATTTGATTGATGCTCGAAAAAAAAACCTCCTCATTCCTGCGACTTAAACATGCGCACCTGGGAATGGCATTTCAACTACTCCACACATATAAATTTTCTTCCCAAAATTTATACAATAAATCAAGCCTCTGCTTGTTATCAACACTGGAAGATTAATAAACTTACAAGTTTATTTTATTTTACCATTCAGTTCAACCCGTGAATTTACCATACTTATGAAAATCTTTATTTCACTTTCGAATGTGTATTTACGTCATGATTTTATATAAATACAAAAATATCCTATTTGATACAAATATCATTTGCTTCCCGTTTCATACCTCTCCGTGTTATCTGAAAAATATCCTTTGCTCATTGCAAATATCAACTGTTCAACCAGAACTGAAATGTTGGTTGAATGCGGGCTTGCGCTAACCACTCTCCTTCGGAAAATCTCCTGTTCCAGACTAGAAATGATTAAACTACTTCATAGGCTCTCTCTCAATACATATGATTATTATAAAATATAATATCCAAAAATTATTTAGAAAAGTTATGAAAATTATTATTATTATTATTAGTGGATTATTATTACTATTATTAGTTATATTATTTTAAATATGTTTAATTATCATCTCATTATGTGAGAATCCACATGTTCGAATCTTCGAATATGGAAAAAATATCCATTCCTCAACAAAAATAATTATTAACTTTTACAGTTACATCGGCTGATTACCGTGATTTCCCAAAAATATGAAATATTCAAATAAATGCTCGAAATGCTCGGTCATCGATCCTAAACTGTTCTGAGTGCTGAAAATGCTCAGAATAACTCTAACAAGACTTGCGTAAATCATTGCAAGATTTAAATACGAAGAAAAATAAATGTGTTGGTCATCTGCCGAAAAATAGTTTGTTCCAATTAGCTAGGCATAATATAATTCAAATGTGGCTTACATTTCTTGATGGTCTTGAAGCGTAGTGAACCTGGTCTGTACCAGATTTATCCATAGACATGCCCTATCGGACAAGCATGTATAATCCTTGTATCGGCCGCCATTATATACCTACAATCCGTCTAGTAAGACATAGTGGTAGTATCTATTGACGTTTGAAGTAACTGTTGATTCATTTTAATATGGGCTTCTATCAAAGCCATAACAGTTTGCTTAAATGGGGTCAGATCTAAGTGATCTATTCTTAGATATGTCAGTTATAACATAACTCACGGTAATCTCTTCAGTACAGGAAAACACTGACAATCTAACCAATCAACGGCTGTTCTGAAGATCGTTCCCTGGGCATGGTTTATCACCATCTACCATGCGCGAAGCAACCTGTAGTTTCCCTGCGTAGACTAATGAACACCACCGTGATAGACTGGCCTTCAATGTACTGATAGATCGAAGTGGTTATTTAGTTACAAATATGAAAACTGACTAAAATGGATTTAAATATCCAAGTATTAGGTTATTACTGGACTGTGACAAAGTACTATTCTAGACAAAGTCTAGCATATGTTCATGTAGAAATAAAAATATTTCTCCATTGTCTGTAGAAAAAAAAATCAATCACCTCAGTGATTCTCCTCGCCGGAAACTTACTAAGTTCCACCTCGTAGCGCAGCACTTTTGTGACTATCACAACTTTGAAAATAACTTCTGCGTAGATCCGGCAACCATGTGCCTTGGCTCAGCGTAGCAGCAACTTGCTCGGCAAGTGCTTGTGTTGGAATGAGCTACAGATACCTCGGTCGGCCGGCTTTTATTCAAAACTGCCAGGGTCACGCGTCATCACGCTGAAATCTAGAAATCATCATATCTCTGGTATCCCTGGTCCGATTTACTTGATACTAAGTGCATTCTCTTTCATTTGGCCGTGCCAGTAATCTGATCCCAGTCTCAAGTCTCTACTCCATGGTTAACTATTTAATCAATAAATAGCCTCGACCTCTGCTATTACTCGCTACGTCACTTGACATGCAAGTATCGGTATATTCTTTCCAATTGCTTCGAGAAGCAATGGAGCGCGATATTCAAATATCTCAACTTTCAAAAGCGGCTGTAGCCTTTCCCTTGATATCTAGGTGTCTGAATCTTGGAATACCCATTCCTAGAGTTGGGCACAGTACAGTATATGTTTATACACATTGTAATGCACCGACATCTAACTTGTTTCAATTGTTTACATAACCACAAGATGGCGGATGTGCGAAATATTTCACCGGCATTCTATATCTCTGAAACTATTAGCGGTATCACCCTGAAATTTTGTATGGAGATAAAGGGCACTACTGGATGTTCATCTACAGTATAAGACTTTCAAAAACTGGTTAACTACAAAACGAACATTGCAGCCAAGCGAATTTTAAAATTTTAAATAGACCTTTCTCGCGATTTAATGATCCAAACGTAATTAAATCTGGTACAGGAAATGTTTATACACATTGTAATGCACTGGTATCTAATTTAGTTCAATTGTTTATATAACCTCAAGATGGCGGCTGTGCGAATTTTAAAATTAAGTTTTTATTTCTTGTGTCGTAATCATGCGATCGAAGTGAAAGTTTGAATAATGAACCTACGCAATAATTTTCCTTTATTGGTACATGACTCTATGGCCTATACATTTAACAATCCAACATTGCGACCATCCGAAATATTTAGACGGCTCTGAATATCTACGAATCTATTATAGCAGTCAAACTGATTTTTTTATGTTCATAAGGGGTATGAACTTAAGTTCACCCATAGGATTTTAAATAACCTGGTAATCACAAACCCAATATGGCGGCGACGCGAATTATAAATATTCACATGGACGTTTCTCGCAATTTAAGAATCCGAGTGCAGTGAAACTTGGTACAGTAAATCCTTATACGAATGTCAATCCAGTGGCATCTAACTTATTTCAATTGTTTCCATAACCGCAAGATGGCAGCGGTGCGATATTTTAAAATCTCGTTGTTACTTCTTGTGTCCTAATCATGCGATTGAAGTTTGAATGCTACACGTACACAATAATCTTCATGTAACAGTTCATAACTCTAGGACCTATACATATAAAATCCAACATGACGACCATCCGAAATATTAGTCGGTTCTCAATATCTACGAATCTATTTCGGCAATCAAACTGAAATTTCGTATATTGATAGTGGGATAAGTAGGATATATGAAAATAGGCTGTATAGTTCTTCACGGAACTACTTGTTATATTTATTTTCTTTAACTTTTTACTGCTCTAAATATTGAGGATATAAAAGTATTATAATTTTATGGGCTTATTTATTTTTAATTGTAATTCTATTAAGCCCACCATTATTATAACTCTTTAATTTTAGTTCGTTCTATTAAAATAATTGTTTCGTGTACTTTAGGTCAAGGAGGTAAAGCCTCCGTGGCTTAGGCGGCAGCACGTCGGCCTCTCACCGCTGGGTCCGTGGTTCAAATCCCGGCCACTCCATGTGAGATCTGTGCTGGACAAAACGGAGGCAGACAGGTTTTTCTCCGGGTACTCCGGTTTTCCCTGTCAAAATTTCATTCCAGCAACACTCTCCTCTATCATTTCATTCCATCTGTCATGCATTTATTCATTGCCCCAGAGGAGTGCGTCAGGCCTCGGCAGCCGGCACAGTCCATATCCTTGCCGCTAGATGGGGGCTTCATTCATTCCATTCCTGACCCGGTCGGAGACTGGAAGCAGGCTGTGGATTTTCACTTTAGGTCAAGGAGGTAAAGAGATAATATTTCAATTTTGGTTTTTCAGCATTATTAACACTTCCAAAATAAAATTTGTTAGTATATGACTAAAAGATTCAACCATCAGCATCATCGACTGTATAAATTGTCCTTATAGTAAGTAACTAGCAACCCGCACAGGCTTCGCCCGGGAACAGTTATGAATGCATTACGTGATGAGCACTTTTTTTGGATGTCAATGAACAACGACTTATATCCGTTTTAGTCGCGGCATGATGGGTTAAAGTCATTGACTGGACTATTAATTATATTATAATGGAGATGCTTGTGCATCGAATTCATGTCAGACGTAATTTAAGAATGGCGAAGTGCATGAAACACAAATCCCTCTTTCGCCCAATCTAAAAACGCTTATAGTTGTCGATGTATTGAAGATAGAGATATGCTCTCCCGGGCTTTTTTGTAGAACTTTTCATGCTGAATAATTCTTACACTCATAATATATTGATATTTTTAACTGTTTGCCCAGCGTAAGCCTAAAAAGCGCACGGGCACCAGGTTTTATTTTCGACTTTTTTTACTGAAATCTTTACTGCTTGGCTTCACTTCATTATACATAAATTATTTTCTACAGAGAGCTTAATCGAGATACCCTTTACATAATCGTGAAAACCGCATCAAAATCCAGCCAGTTGTTCTCGAGATTACCCGTGACATCCAAGAATCGGGGACTTTGTTTTATACTAAGTAGAGATTAATATATCGACCACTACTGTAACTTATAAAGGTTTGCGGTGTGTGACAGTGAGCCAAGTATAATTATAAAAGGCCCTAACAAGTGACGAGAGTTCTTAAGAAAACGTAGCTCTGTTCATAAGTGATTCAATAATTTTTGCAGCAAGGCTCCTCTGGCGCGGAAGGAATGAGATGGGATGAGATGAGATGTCTCCTCGATGGCGCTGCTACGGTACGGCTCTAATCAACGTTTGCTAGGAAATTAAATTGTCGCTCGATAATTGGCGATGAAATTACAGCCGCGATTAGCACGTTTCAAGTGAGCCAGGACTTATTAATAAGCGAGGGGTAATTTCTGCGGCGAGGTCACTTCATCTTACTACACATTGCCGAGTAGACTACTGACGCTAATCCACTACTAACTCGAAGTCTTGGCTTGGTGGCCTCGTTGAGGTCACTTCATCTTACTTTGCAGAGTAGTCTCCTGTCACTAATCGACTGCTAACTCAAGGTCTTGGATTGGTCGCCTCGGTGAGGTCACTTGATCTCACTTTACATTACAGAGTAGTCTAGAGTAGTCTACTTTCACTAATCGACTACTAACTCGAAGTCTTGGCTTGGTGGCCTCGTTGAGGTCACTTCATCTTACTTCACATTGCCGGGTAGTCTACTGTCACTAATCGACTACTAACTCGAAGTCTTGGCTTGGTGGCCTCGTTGAGGTCACTTCATCTTACTTCACATTGCCGAGTAGTCTACTGTCACTAATCGACTACTAACTCGAAGTCTTGGCTTGGTGGCCTCGTTGAGGTCACTTGAGCTTACTTCACATTGCCGAGTAGAACTTCGGCTTACCTTACATTGCCGAGTAGTCTACTGTCACTAATCGACTACTAACTCGACGTCTTGGCATGGTCGTCTTTACAGGTCATTTGATCTTACATTGCCGAGTAGTCTACTGTCAATAATTGACTACTAACTCGACGTCTTGGCATGGTCGTCTTTTCAGGTCATTTGATCTTACATTGCCGAGTAGTCTACTGTCAATAATTGACTACTAACTCGACGTCTTGGCTTGGTCGTCTTTACAGGTCATTTGATCTTACATTGCCGAGTAGTCTACTGTCAATAATTGACTACTAACTCGACGTCTTGGCATGGTTGTCTTTACAGGTCATTTGATCTTACATTGCCGAGTAGTCTACTGTCAATAATTGACTACTAACTCGACGTCTTGGCTTGGTTGTCTTTACAGGTCATTTGATCTTACATTGCCGAGTAGTCTACTGTCAATAATTGACTACTAACTCGACGTCTTGGCTTGGTTGTCTTTACAGGTCATTTGATCTTACATTGCCGAGTAGTCTACTGTCAATAATTGACTACTAACTCGACGTCTTGGCTTGGTTGTCTTTACAGGTCATTTGATCTTACATTGCCGTGTAGTCTACTGTCAATAATTGACTACTAACTCGACGTCTTGGCTTGGTTGTCTTTACAGGTCATTTGATCTTACATTGCCGAGTAGTCTACTGTCAATAATTGACTACTAACTCGACGTCTTGGCTTGGTTGTCTTTACAGGCCATTTGATCTTACATTGCCGAGTAGTCTATTGTCAATAATTGACTACTAACTCGACGTCTTGGCTTGGTTGTCTTTACAGGTCATTTGATCTTTCATTGCCGAGTAGTCTACTGTCAATAATTGACTACTAACTCAAAGTCTTGGCTTGGTTGTCTTTGCAGGTCATTTGATCTTACATTGCCGAGTAGTCTACTGTCAATAATTGACTACTAACTCAAAGTCTTGGCTTGGTCGTCTTTGCAGGTCATTTGATCTTACATTGCCGAGTAGTCTACTGTCACTAATCGACTACTAACTCGACGTCTTGGTTGGTCGTCTCTGCAGGTCATTTGATCCCCTGCCTGATTTGTGTCGCGTTGAGCCCGCATAACAGTAAAGTAGGGCGGAAGGTTTAACACATGTGAGATTTCTTGCTCAGGCCTTCTAGTTATTTAATATTTTATCCAATTTGAGGAGAGATTTTTTGCCAATCTTTGCATTAAACACACACTGAGTATCTATGGCCTGGCTTCTAACCGCTGAGAGTGCATTCATGGCTTAACAAGCACCGGTATGTTGAAGATAAAAGTTTAATACAGTGGGCGTTGCACATAGCTACCGGCACTGTGTAACATCAAAGCGGAACTTTGTAGGCGCCGGCTTGGCGACACACTGTGTAATACCGCCAGTAATGAGTGCAGATGAGCGGCAGAGGACTTCATTGACTGTGGTACTAGATGAGCTGTCCGGCGTCTCTATGTCCACACGCTCTCAATCTCTACTTTCACTAGATCGTATTAAGACCGTCTCAAATTAGGGCGCAGCGCAAGGTTCGCTTCTTATTAGGTACAGCACTTGATTACCCTTGCACGCTAACAGGCCATTTTGTATCCAAAGACAGTTCTACTGTTTGCCAATACTAACTGCCATATATGAAGTACTTGCTGATATTATGGTGTTTGCAGCCATTTTTAGCCTACTTTTCTCATTTTGTAACAAGTAGTTCCGTGAAGAACTATAGAGCTTATTTTCATATATCCTACTTATGTTAACGGCCACAATCAACATACAAAATTTCAGTTTAATTGCTGTAACAGATTCGTAGATATTGAGAACCGTCTAAATATTTCAGATGATCGCCAGGTTGGATTTTTAATTTTTGTACTATTACAATAAGATTATTGGGTACGTGTGGTATTCAAACTTCAATCGCATGATTAGACAACAAGAAGTAAAAACGAGATTTTAAAATTACGCACAGCAGCCATCTTGTGATAATGCAAACCATTGAAATAAATTAGATGCCAGTGGATCAACATTTGTATAAGCATTTAACGTGCAACGTTTCACGGCACTCGGATAGTTAATTCGCGAGAAACGTCCATTTAAATATTTATACTTCGCGTCGCCGCCATGTTGGATTTGTGCTCACCAGGTTCCTGAAAGTCCTATAGGTGAACATATGTTCATAGTCTCTATGAACATAAAAAAATTCAGTTTGGTTGCTGTAAAAGATTCATATATATTGAGAACCGTCTAAATATTTCGGGAGCTCACCATTTAGGAGTGTTATGTGTATAGGCCATAGAGTTATGTACCATTCAAGGACAATTATTGCCTAGGTTCATTATTCAAACTTTCACTTCGATCGCATGATTACGAGACAAGAAATTAAAACTTAATTTTAAAATTTCGCACAGCCGCCATCTTGAGGTTATGTAAGCAATTGAATTAAATTAGATGGCAGTGCATTACAATCTGAAAAATCAATTACTGTACCACATTTCACTGCGCTCAGAGAGTTAAATCACGAGAAAAGTCTATTAAAATATTTTAAATTCGCTTGGTCGCCATGTTCGTTTCGTACTTTACAGGTTTATGAAATATACATAGGTATACCTGTATCAGTACCCTTTATCACCGTACAAAATTGCAGGGTGATATCTGTAATAGTTTCGGAGATATAGAATGTCAGTGAAATATTTCGCACAGCCGCCATTTTGAGGTTATGTAAACAATTGAACTAAATTAGACCCCAGTGCATTACAATGTGTATAAACATTTGCTGTACCAAGTTTCATTACATTTAGATAGTTAAATCGCGAGAAAAGTCAATTTAAATGTCTCAACTTCGCTTGGCCGCCATGTTGGTTTTGTAGTCACCAAGTTTTTGAAAGTCCCATAGGTGAACTTCTAGGAGTGCCCTTTATCACCGCACACAATTTCAGGGCGATATCGGTAATAGTTTCGGAGATATTGAATGCTAGTGAAATATTTCGCACAGCCGCCATGTTGGATTGGAGAGACGTAACAAAATTTGAAGGGCACGGTCGAGGTCGCCGGGAATAGTGCTATGAACTTCCCGAGTTTCATTGAAATCGCTCCAGCCGTTTCGATTTTATTAGGGGGGGACACACGAATCACACACACACGCACACACACACACACACACACACGCGCGCGCACACACACACGGACAAAAGGTGATCTCATAAGCCTATTTTTTCAAAATTGAAAATAGGCTAAAAATGAGGAAAAAGTAGACTTATGAGATCGATCCGGGAAAATGTGTGTCTGTCTGTCTATCCTTCTGTCCTGTCTGTTTGTCTGTGTGTCCCCCCCCCCTATCAACTCCTAAACGGCTGCAGCTATCGAAACCAAATTTGGTAAGAGCAAAGATCAATAACTGAATATCTCACGGCCATATTTTAAATTGACGTCAGTGCTACCAACTGCTGAAAAATCGCAATTGTAACTTGAGCTCTATGTTGTATATCTCAGAAGTTATACATGCAAACTATTTCAAAATTGGCACACATATAGACAATAGCATTCCAGATTAATTTTCAGAAGACCATACATGCCAGTATTGCCAACATGATTCTAAGCCTTCCGATAAGTCCAATTTCTAAATGCATGTAACTTCTATACTATCGATTGGATTTCAACCAGATTTCGTATGTACTATGTGTACTACAGCCGATATGACTGTGCGTATTCTAATGAGACACCAGAGCTGCCAACTGTTAATAAATGCTCTCTCTATATTTTAACCCTAATATCAATATATCCAAAAGTATACAAGCCAACAGCTCTAAACTTTGCACACGTATACTACCTGGCATTCTACCTTATTTTGGAGTAACTTACAGTATATACATCAGTGTTGCCAACACGTTTCTAAGCCTGCTGATAGGTCCAGTTTTTAAATGCATATAACTTCTATACTAACACATGCATTTCAACCAAATTTCGTATGTGCTTTGTTTACCACAACAGTTAAGACTATGCGTATTCGTAAGAACAAGCAGGGCTGCCAACTGTTAATACATGCTCTCTCTATTTGTTTAATCCTAATATCAATATATCAGAAAGTATGCAAGTCATCATCTCTAAACTTTGCACACGTATAGTGCCTGACATTCTAGATTAATTTGGTGTTACTAATATACCTGAGTGCTGCCAACATGATTCTAAGCTTTCTGATAGTTTCAATTTTAATTACATTTAACTTCTATATTAACAAATAGATTTTATCCAAAATTGGCACTATAATAGATCGTAATATTTCAGATTAATTTTGAGCATCACATACATGACATTCTTCCCAGCATGATTTTGCGCGCACTGATAAATCCAATATAAAACAGCATGTAACGTCCATATGTGTAGACTATTCTATACCTGATGAGATGGAACTAATTATATATTCGGAGTCACCAGGGCTGCCTACTGTAGTAAGTTACTCTATTACTTGATTTCGACATTATTCTAGATAGGTCCATATAGATTGGCATCATTCTGAAATTTTGGGAAAAGTAGTCTCTTTAGTTCGTCACGGAACTACTTGCTAGTGTTGATGCTTTTCAGTCGGTCAACATAAATGAGATGGGTTATTCTATAATCCTGAAAAAATTACGTGAGATTAATAAATACACTTGAATGACCCGTTTCGATCAACAAGCGATCATCAGATCCATTACACTTAGGCTATAAAATCTATGTCTGAAAATATTAACAATATAATACACTTATTTAGTGGCAGTTGTTGTTGTTTGAGTCTTCAGTCTTTTGACTGGTTTGATGCTGCTCACCATACCTCCCTGTCCTGAGCTAATCGTTTCATCTCTCCATAGCTACCACACCGTACATCAGAGGCAATCTGTTTAACATATTCTAACCTTGGTCTACCCTACAGTTCTTGTCCTCGAGCCTTACTTCCATAACTAAGGTTGCTATTCCTGGGTGTCTTAGTTTGTGTCCTACCAACCTATCTCTTCTCTTCATTAGCAGTCGCCAGAAACATCTCCCCTCTCCCACTCGTCTTAATACCTCTTCGTTTGTAACCCTATCTACCCACCTGATATTAATCATTATCCTGTAACACCACATTTCAAACGCCTCAATTCTCCTCTTTTCTGCTGCACCAATAGTCCAAGTTTCACTTCCATAGAGGACCACGCTCCATACAAAGGCTTTCAAAAGTGACTTCCTAATACCTAAAGCTATATTCGATGTCAACAGATTCCATTTCTGTAGAAATGCTTTCCTTGCCTGAGCCAACCTACTTTTTATATCCTCTTTCCTTCGTCCATCACTGGTTATTTTGCTTCCTAAGTAACAGAAGTCTCCTACTTCCTTTAGTTTTTCACCTGCCAATTTGATGTCCATAGAGTTGAGATAGTCCAACTCGTCAGTATTTGTAAGTTATAGTCTATGTGATTTTTTGTTAAGATACTGGAAGTGGTGATTGTCCTCCGGAATTTGCTTGTTTGCAGTGAATATGTGGTTGTTGTAAATGGTCAATTCAGATTTCATTGTACAGGCTATTTATCTGGTTGAGTATTGTGCGGTCCTGGTGAGAGCAGTTAACTTGGTCATTGTCTGCACTCGACTCACCCATACTTTCAGACATATATTTTATAGCCTAAGTGGAATGGATCTGATGATGATCGCTTGACGATCGAAACTGGTGTATTTATTAATCTCATGACATTTTTTCGGGATTAGGGAATAACCCAGCTCTTTTGGGCACAATCCTGTTGACCGACTGTACAGCATCAAACTTTTGTATTTAATTACTGATATTTAATTCTGGTCTGAGGGCTGGAACGGGGTCCGCTCAGCATCGTGAGGCAAAATTGAGAAGAGGTGGGTTCGATTCCCACCTCAGCCATCCTGGAAGGCTGGGATGGTTCCACGCTTAAGGCCACGGTCGCTTCCTTCCCAATCCTCACCTTAATTAAAAATACACACACTGCTATTGACAGCAGAATTACACCAGATATCAGATAAAAAATATGCATGCACCCTAGTACACGGGGCTAAAAGACCACAATGTCAAAGCGCCTCAAATGAAATAACAACAGCAAAAACAGGGACAAATTCTAGAATTCCCGCGTCTCTAAAAGCTGCATTAAAATCAGCATTGTTCTTTCTTCTTTCGCCGTTATGCCCATTCAAAGAGCGCGTTTGAACTTCTTAGTTGGCCTGATGGTTTTCGCCTTCTTATCCTCCCAAAATCTCTTCATGAATGCACTGTGTTGCATCTTGCGTTCTGTCGACCACTTCCTACAAGTTTTCTTTATGGGTTTATCCCTAAATTTATGGTTGGCTACCTTTGTCCTAAAAGCTCCACGATTGTCTATGATGTCGTCTGTGATATTCATTTCTTGGAGGTCCGCCTTAGTTTCTTCTAGCCATTTTATCTTGACCTTCTTGGAGTTGATAACTCTGAATAATCTCTTAGTTAGTCTGTCGCTGTTCATTCTGTAGATATGGCGTTAGAAATTCATTATTATTATAATTATTATTATTATTATTATTACAATGTCAAGCCGGCCCCGTGGTGTTGAGGTAGCGCACCTGCCTCTCACCCGGAGGCCCTGGGTTCGATCCCCGGCTCCATCAGGGATTTTAAAACTGACGTGAGGGTTGGAACGGGGTGCACTCAGCCTCGTGAGGACAATTGAGTAGCTGTCTGACAGTGAGACAGCGCCCAGATCACGAATACCAAGATTAACGGCCGAGGGGACCCGACGCGCTGATCACGCGTCACCCCAATATCTGCAGGCCAAATGGCAGGGCAGCGGTCGCTTGGTCGGCCTTAGCCCGTCATGGGCTGTATAGTGCCAGGGGTTGATTACAATGTCAATTTCATTTCATGGTGAAAGTTCGAACAATGCCAATAATGGGGAAAGCCTCTAACCGAACATGAAACGACAGAAATAACAGAAAAATAACGTACCTTCTGCTCAATGAGCTACTAACTGCTAACGACGCATTGCCTGATTAGCGTCTCTCTACTTGGCACAGCGAGCTGTAGATTTATGAATTTTCAGAATGTTCCGGCACACCGTTGCAGATTTGAGTGTCTCACATGACGAATAGCTCACTGTGTCAAAACAGCGAAGAGATAGAAAATAAGATTCCGTAACGGCCCTCTCTCGCAGGGGTGTTTCCAAGTAAGTTCGTCTGCCACCCACGTGGCCGACGTGACGACATCCTTATCCGCAATACCTTTGCTTTAAGTCAGTGGTCTTCAACCTTATTTTAATGAAGGGCCAAATTTTTGTAATGAAAGGCCTTGAGGGCCGCATTAATCTTAGATATCTATCTTTCAACTTGGAAGAAAAAAAAACATAATTTTTTTAAAATAAATATTTATTTTGTTTTAAAATTACAGTGAAATCAATATTAAAATACTGTATGTTACAAAATACAAAACTAAATTAAAACATGTCAAAATGGTATTTTTTTTAGTTCAATGAGAAATCTGACACTGTTTCTCTTTCACTAATCTGTCAACATTGGCTTTCATGTTGGATGAAGAAATTCGAAGAGTGTTCTCTAAATGAGTGTCAGAAACACGATTCTTCAATTTCGAATTCACATTCTTCATTTTGGAAAATAGCTGCTCACAGATGTAAGTACTGCCAAAAAGGGATGCTCTCGACAGAGCATGAGATCTGATTGCTGGAAATTGATCTTTTTCAACATACAAAAAGTAAAACTCCAAAAGTCCAAAATTTTAAAATTTCTCCTGTAAATCGCTATTACACTGAAACTCAATAAGTTCCATTTGTATGTTTCCGGGATAGTCTTCCACATTCACACCAAATGGAGCACATAATTGCAATTTTCCGTTTGTTACTACTCATAGACATTATTCACAAAACAAACAAGCGTTCACTCACTAGGAGAGATCAGGTGATACTGATTAGTGAAATGTGGAAAGCAGTCACAGTTGACTGACCTTGAGTCACAGGGTTGCCACACTTGCTTCGCCGCTTACAAAACTCCCTACTACAGCCTACGAAGTATGACAACATTTAAAAATCAACAAAATGACGCAATCTTCTGAACTCTTTGTTCGTTTTATCATCGGTACATCAACATTACACGGTTGTGGCTATCGAAATACCATGAAATATGAATTATTGAAACTAAATAGTTTTGCGGGCCGCTGAAATATATACGGCGGGCCGCGGGTTGAAGATCACTGCTTTAAGACATAGGACACTACTTCTCTTTCCAAACACATACACAATATCTTCACAAGGCTGAGTGCGCACCTTTCCTCTATGTGGCAGAGTTGGTAATCGAGCCCAGGGCCTCCTAGGTTAGAATCAAGCGTGCGCCCCGTACATCGCAGAGGTGGCCTCAATCCTTTTGTTAAATCATTAAAATATAACCACTTATAGGTTAGTAGGCCTACTGCATGTACCCACCACTATTTTATCTGTATTCTCAACTTAATTACTTGTTCTCTGTTCTGCAAAATATTAAGTTAGAGGAGTTTGTATAGGTGTAATTTGAAGGAATCCAAGTCGAAAGGAAGAACCTAGCATACCTTGCCTACGCAGATGATATCACTTTACTCTCCAGCTCTCAGGAAGAGTTGAGGCAAATGACCAGAGCACTCAAGGCAGCTGCCAAGGAATTTGAGCTAATCATGAATGAATACAAGACGGAGTACCTCAATATGACTCGCGGGCAAGGCCACGTTTTTGGGCAACTACAGTCACTCCGGGTAGGGGACCAGTCCTACAAGAGGTCCATGAATTTAAGTACCTAGGCTCGCTTTTCACGGAGAACTCATCATATGAGGCAGAAATCAACGACAGGATCCAAGCACGAAACCGAACTCTCTACAGCTTAACACAGCTTCTTCGGTCCAGATGTCTCTCCAGACAGTTCAAAATTCGTCTGTATAAAACTGTGATCCAACCCGTTGTAGCCTACTATATGGATGTGAGACATGGAGTATCCGAAAACAGGACTTTCATAAACTATTCGTTTTTGAAAGAAAAATTCTTCGGAAGATCTTCGAACCGGGGAGGGATGTTCACACGGGTGAATGGAGGATTAGACACAATCATAAAGTAGAAGACCTGTACCATGATGCCAACATAGCTGGAACCATCAAAATCAGAAGACTGCAGTGGGATGGAAGACCACCGATGGCCTCGGAAGCTACTGGATTTCATCCCCACAGGAAGAAGACCACCAGGGAGACCAAGGAAGCAGTGGAGTGATGGACTCCATGAAGATCTTCAACAGGCAGCGATACGTGTGGACAGTTGGCGGATGGTAGCTATGGATAGGAGACGATGGAGAAGGAAACTCGTATAAGCGCGCGGTCCTCTGGGCCTGATCGCGTAGAAGAAGAAGAAGAAGAAGAAGAAGAAGAAGAAGAAGAAGAAGAAGAAGAAGAAATTTGCAAAGGACCTGTGTGCTCCTCATGCACGAAAGGAGGCTTTATATTGGGTCCCCAAGTGTCTACGAACATCATCCTTGCCACTAAGGTTAGAGTACCAATCATATAGTCAGAAAGATGACTGGTATTCTTCATCAGTCTGACGAAATTTACCGTATCTTCCTTTTAATGTAAGGAAGACCCTGATACAAAGCGTGATATTTCCTATTCTAGATGATGGGTCATTAGTCATCATCATCATCATCATCTTCATTTCCCCATCTCCAGCTGACACTGGGTGGGGGCAAATATGGTTCCTCTCCATTTTCTTCTGTCGTTCCACCATTCCTCTTCCGACACGGTGTTCCTATCCAGGTTCCCTTTTCCAATGCTATACTTCACCGAGTCCATCCAACGCATTCTTGGTCTTCCTCGTCCTCTCTTCCCAGTCATCCGTCGTTCCAGTGCTCGTCTTGGTAGCCTCTCTTCATTCATCCGTTTGACATGTCCAAACCATCTAAATCTGTTTTGCTCCAGTTTGTCATTTAGTTTCTGTACTCCCAGTTCTTTCTGTATATCTTCATTTCTCACTCTGTCTCTACTCGTTTTCTGGACCATACTTCTCAGGAATCTCATCTCAGCTGCCTGTACTCTGCTCTCATCCCTCTTAGTCATTGTCCAAGTTTCTGCTGCATATGCCATTATAGGAACATAATATGCTTTGTACATAACTTCTTTAGCCTTAATTAGTATATCCTTGTTCCATACTAGTCCCCGTATCTGTTGGTAGAAAGCACTCCCGCGTTGTATTCTTCTGCTAATTTCCAAATCTAGTCTTCCATCTTCAGTCAGTTCGCTTCCCAAGTATTTGAAGTGTATCACCACTTCCAATTCCTTATCTCCGACTTTGATGACTCCTTTTCCTTCTTTCTTACCTCTACTCGTCTTCACTGTTTTACTCTTCTCCACATTTATCTTCAATGCCCAATGCTCAATCTTTTCATGTATTACGTCTAACTGTTCTTGTACCTCCATCTCATTAGTATGCAGCGATATTTCTGATAAATACATTATGAAGCTGCAGCGAGTACAGAATGTATGTCTTCGTTTCGTCTTCAACATTCGTAAACAATGTCATGTTAAACCATTTTATAAAACCATTGGCTGGCTAAAGCTTAGGGAAAGTCGGTCGTACCCGACTTCTTGCTTACTATTGAGAATTTTAAAAACTAATTCACCCCCTTACTTGGCTAAATCCTTTGTTCAAATGTGACAAGTGTATGATCGGAAAAAAAGATTCACAGCTACAACTCTGCAGATCCTTCAGCACCACACAAAGAAATGTAACAAATCATTTGTGGTAAATGCTTCGAAATTATACAACACTTTAAGGCTGGACGAGGTACGGCAGAGGAGTGTCAAGGCTCAGAAATCGCATATTCACTCGTATTATCTGTGTAATTATTAAAACATATATACGTGTATATGATGACATAGTGGCATAATAATTAAGTAGGTTAAAACAGTTTTGTATACATTTCTTTCTTCCTTAGTATTTAAACTAGTTAGGTTAGGTTAATTTAAGACTATGTATAAAATAAATAGTGACAGTTACTTGCATCTAAAGGGACTTAATTTAGTCCTAATTGTAATTAACTTAAAATGAATAAATTTCAATTTCAGTACAATGTTCTTTATGACGTGTATTAGCATATATAGCCACCAACCATTCAAGGAAAATTAACCTGAAAAAAGTTGAGCGTTCAGGAGTTACATCAGAGGCTATTTATCTGTCTTTTAGCACTAATGATTAGTAAGAATCGCATTTTAAGTAGGAGGTACTAACCAGTGAAATCTATCTTACATAATAAGGTAATGACAGATGCATAACCCCGATTGGGTTGGAGACGGTCGCACATATTCAAGAACCTCTACTGCCTGGTAGCAATATTGGCGAGAGAATTGAAATGGTGCTCTATATGAGTTCTCCAATTAGTAGTTCATCAGATAACTTTCCGCTTGGCCGAGCAACATCTTCCTATGATGCGCTGGATATATTCCAACATATCAAGTTAACGATCTACGGTTGGAAGTACAGAAGAATGTGAAAACTTTGAAGAAAGTTCTGAATGTTTTTAATGAATCAAGCATCCCAATTACTGCTCCTCTCGATCATTGGTTTTTCCAATTTCAAGGAAGACTGTTTTGAAATATCGCTTACACCTCATTAACTTACTCGTTCGTAGATAGCAATTCTTCAGTTGCTTGGTGATAGGGAATGCATGCCTACCCCTCGTTACTGCTTTTTCCAACGGGGTCGGCGATGAGATGCCATGAAAGTCTATGTGGCGGATAGTTTTTACGACTGGATGCCCTCTCTGACGACAACCTCATGAGACGTGTTAATGAGAGATGAAATGAAAGAAGATGAATGAAACTATACATCTGGGTAAGGATGTGGAAGTAAGCGTCCGTGGTCTGTCATAAGGTATTGTCCCAGTATTTTCCTGGAGCTGAAAATGGGAAACCACGGAAACCCATTTCAAGGAGAGCCAACGGTGGGGCTCGAACCCACATTTACCGAGTCTGCAGAGAGCTTGGCCTCAACGCCTAGCGCTGCGCGTTAGCGAGCATAGCTACCGCTGTCGGTGCTTGGTGATAGGGAATAAAAAAGTGATTTGAAAGAACCTGTCTTCGTTCAAGACATTTTAGCTTATTTGCCACATAAGCCGCTAAAAGAAGAACATTAAATCTCGATTACTAAGGCAAGACTGAAAAATGGCTTCAAACTCCATACTGAAATATTACGGTGGTCTTAAAACTTTTGTCAGGTACTGTACAGTATTCTGAAGATTATCAATTGTTAGAATAAAACTCGAAAGTGGTGTACAAGTAAAATATATTTAATACCCTCTCCCAAACCACTGAACATTTGTAACCGAAAGATAGCGATATTGTATTGTGTTCAGAAACTCCGAGGAATTATTTCTGTTTACGGCCATTTTAAATGGATATCTAAGCCTTGCTTAGTTAGTAATTCCGACTGTTCCAGGCGATAACTCATTCCAGGTGGCGCGCTTTTATCTTGTTGGCAATTTCAGTCGCGAGATCCGCCATTGTAAATCGCGGAAATGATTTATTATCCACGTGGTGAAATGTAAATATATTCGCCCATTTGTTAGCACGGACAATGCTTGCATATCGAAACAACAGAGCATATAGCGTGAATTGTAGTTATACACTTCATTAAAAACATTCACCATACCGCCGCACATCTGCTATTGTGTGAGTGTAGCGGTCAGCATTCTCTGCCAAGAAATTTAATTTTGCTCTGAGGGCTGGAACAGTCTCTTTAGGCAAAACTGAGAAGAGCTGGGTTCGATTCACCCATCCCGGAAGTTGCTTTCCTTGGTTTGCCCACTTCTACTCCAGGCGGGTGGCAAACTGAGCTTCTATGCCCAAGGTCGTGGGTTCAAACCCGACCAAAGTCGTCGGATTTTTTAAGAGCGTTAAAAATCCCTCAGTATGCCTTCCTTTGGAGGGGAAGCAAAGCCGGCGCGGCGGTCCCATATCATAGGTTTATGGCATTAAAAAGAACCTTCCACTAACTACACTTGTGTGAAGCCCAAATTTGTATGTTAGAATTGATGACGCTCTATTTGTTCCAACATTCGCCACCAGGTGCTGACTGTGATGCCATCTAGTAGCCAAGTCCGCAAGCTAGGTGTCGTGGACAGTCATACTTTGAGTCAAAAGTAGGAAGTACTTGAAATTATTGTCTGCAGTCCTTACTTGAATTGAAACAGATACACACACTAATACAGCCATCACAATTAATACCGGTTACCAGACAGATTCTACACTCACCCAAAGTACACGGGGCTACATGACCACGTTGTCGCAGCCCCTAAACTGAGGAACCTACCAACCAACTACTCCAAGCGAATGGCCACGGCCGTCTCCTTGCCAATCCTCGCCTGAATTACAAATACACACACTAATACAGCCATTACAATGACAGGTTATCAGGCAAAATTACACAAACACCCAGCATACGGGGCTAAATTACCACGATGCCCAAGCTCCTCAAATGAAAGAAGAAGAAGAAGAACCTATTGTGTGTGCTGAAAATTGGAGAAATGCAAGAGGAGTTGCGTTTAATCCTCACGGCACAGAGATTTTGTCTGTTATTAGTCTTTCAAATTAAGCCTCCGTGGCTTAGGTGGCAGCACGCCGGCCTCTCACCGCTGGGTGTGGTTAAAATCCCGGTCACTCCATGTGAGATTTCTGTTGGACAAAACGGAGGCAGACAGGTTTTTCTCCGGGCACTCCGGTTTTTCCTGTCAACAATTTCATTCCAGCAACACTCTCCACTATCATTTCATTTCATCTGTCATTCATTTAATCATTGCCTCAGGGGAGTGCGACAGGCTTCGGCAACCGGCACAGTTCATATCCTCGACGATAGATGGGGGCTTCATTCATTTTATTCCCTGACCCAGTCGGTCGACTGGAAGCAGTCTTTCAAAATACGATTGACGGTGGTAGAGGTGGAAACTACTCTTGGTTGTCTACTGACAGCGTGCAAGGTTGACAGGTACAGTCGCACCAGTAGGATATGACTCAGCTCAAGTAGCCTCAGTCTCTGTGATGACCCCCCAGGAGCTCACATCTAGTGAGACGTAGGTTGGCAACCACGGGACCCCAGCTGAGTCCAGCATTCCTTCCACTTGTGCTGTGCTCCTTTCCGTCTTCTTTCCTGTCGATCTCTCTTGGTTAACTCTTTTTCTCTTCCGACCCTGACGGTATTAGGGTATCTGAGGCTTAGGGAGTCTCTTCCTATCCCGCCTTAATTGGCCCTTGTCTCATATTTCCTAATACCCTCCTTCTGCGAGGGTCAGCCTTCTTTTTCTTTTCCTGTTATCTCCTGCCTTCTGCTCAAGGCCCTCAAGGAGGCAGGGTGTATGTAGCTCCACCACTTCTGGTGTACCCTGGATATTGCTACACCCTCAAGAGCTCACGACTGGTGAGTTTGGGATGTAGAGATCCCGGGAGATTCCTGAGCAGGGTCCGTTTGTTCTCCTTTTTCCACTGACTTTGGGTCGGCCGTCTTCTCTTTCCCTTTCATATCTGCCTTTCTTAGCTCTCCTTCTTTCCAAGTCCCTCAATTCTCATTCTTCGAGGGTTGAGGGCATTTCCTTTTCTCTTGTCTTTTATTTACATTCTTCCCCCTATTTGTTTCCCATTTCCTCTTCTAGTTTGTAAGTCAGTAGTTAGATTTAGTTGTAAGTTTCATTTTCACTATCACCCAAACAATTAGGGGCCGATAACCTAGATGTTAGGCCCGTTAAAACAACAATTATCATCATCATCATCTCTGTGATGACATGTGCTCCTAGTACGTGCTGTTGAGAAACAATTAGAAACGCACCATTCTTAATTCACCCATTGTTATTAATTAGCAACCCGCCCCGGCTTCGCCCGGTTTCTTTAATAACGGTTTACGCAGCGTAAGCTTAAACGGCGCACGGACGGCAGATCCCAGACACAATTCAGAAATGCCAAGGTGAACAGCGAAACTCCAAACACATATAGCGGTACTCTTCTCTAAAGTCCTAACTCGACATGACTGGCCGAAGCTGGATGATAGGCACGCTCGCTAGCTCGTAAACTCGCTCCGCAGCAAGTAATTTAAATTTCCACTGAATGGAGATTTTTGGAAGAAATGAAAATGTAAAAGCATTTTATACGGGCGATGTATTGAAGATAGAGATATGCTGTCCTGGACTTTATTTTGTAGCACTTTTCATGCTGAACAAATCTTACACTTATAGAATACGGATATTTTTAACGGTTTACCCAGTGTAAACTTAAAAGGCGCACGGACGGCAGTCGTTTCCTTGACTCGATTCAATTAAAATCGTTACTGCTTGGCTTCCTTTGGAAATAAATGAATGCTTTTCTACAGAAACCTTCCTCGAGAAATCCTTTACAGAATCGTGATAGCCGCATCAAAATCCATTCAGTGGTTCTCGAGATTACCCGTTTCATCCAGGAATTGGGGACTTTGTTTTATACTACAGGGTCTTCATATTATTTGCTTGGCAAGGACATTCTCGCCCACGCGCTCCGCCAGTGACGGCTCAGTTGCCAGAGCATAAGTACGGCAGAATACGGTGCTTAAAATCAGTATCATCCATTTTTACTCACCATGTTTACAGTAGATGCTGAAAATGTTCCCCATCCGCTGCCAAACGTGATCGGCATCTCCTTATGACGTTTCCAGTTACTCCGGTTAATTTAGCTTCAGTAAGGAAATAACGACCTTTACGTCTATTTTTAGCCTACTTTTCACATTTTGCAAAAATGAGTAAAAAGTAGACTTATGAGATCGGGCAAATGTGTGTCTGTCTGTCTGTCTGGCTGGCTGGCTGTGTGTGTCCCCCCCCCCCTATCAACTCCTAAACGGCTGGAGCAATCGAAACAAAATTTGGTAGGAGTAAAGATCTATACCTGAATATCTCACGGCCATATTTGAAAATGATGTCAGTGCTACCAACTGCTAAAAAATCTCAAATGAAATTTGAGCTCCATGTTGGATATCATGGAAGGTATGAAAGGGAGCTATTTCAAAATTGGCACAAGTATAGATAATAATATTGCAGTTTCATTTCCAGGAGGCCATACATGGCAGTGTTGCCAAAATGATTATAAGCCTGCTGATAGGTCCAATTTTTAAATGCATATAACTTCTACACTATCAATTGGAATTCAACCAAATTTCGTATGTTGTATGTGTCCATAACCAGATATGACTGAGCGTATTCTTAAGACCCACCAGAGCTGCCAACTGTAAATAAATGCTCTTAATTTATTTTATCCAAATACCAATATATCAGAAAGTATGCAAGCCGACAGCTTTAAACTATGCACATCTATAGTACCTGACATTCTATATTAATTTGGAGTAACTTATATACGTCAGTGCTACCAACATGATTCTAAGCCTGCTGAGAGGTCCAAATTTAAATACATGTAACTTCCATGCTATCATTTGGATTTCAACCAAATTTCGTATGAGCTAAGTGTACCATAACAGATATGACTATGCGTATTCTTAAGAGCAACCAGGGCTGCCAACTGTTAATATGTGCCGTCTCTATTTTTGTTACCCTAATATCAATATATCAGTAAGTATGCAAGCCAATAGCTCTAAACTTTGCACACGTATAGTACCTGGCATTCTAGATGAATTTGGAGTAACTAATATACGTCAGTGCTGCCAACATGATTCTAAGCCTGCTGATAGGTCCAATTTTAAAATGCATGTAACTTCTATACTAATTAATGGATTTCATTCAAAATTGGCACAACAATAGACCATATTATTTCAGATTATTTCTGACCAATACATTCATGACATTGTTGCCAACTTGATTTTACGCGCACTCTTAGATCCAGTGTTTAACTGCATGTAACGTTCATGCTATTCATTGGACTTCAACCAAATTTTGTATTCTGTACCTCAAGAGATGGAACTAAGAATATATTCAGTCACCAGGGCTGCCAACTGTAGTGCTCTATTAGGCTACATTATGCCAGGTAGGCCTATACAGTATTTCGAACTAATTAGAAATTTCGATATTACCAACTTAATTTCGTCATTATTCTAGATAGATCCATATAGATTAATCTTTGGCATGAATCTTAAATTTTAAGAAAAGTAGGCTCTTTAGTTCGTCACGGAATTTCTTGTTATTGTTTACTGAACCTGTACGTTTGAATCTCTTAACCAGTTGTTTTAGTAACCGATTTATAAGAATGGGTCTCCCTGGAAATTTCACTCGAAACTATTGCCATTTTGTAGTGCACGTCCCCCCAGGGGCTCACATCTAGTGGGACGTGGGTTGGCGACCACGGAACCGCAGCCGAGTCCGGCATTGCTTCCACTTACTTGTACCGGGCTCCTCTCCGTCTTCTTTCATATCAACCTCACTTGGTCAACTCTTGTTCTCTTCCGACCCCGACGGTATTATGGTATCCGAGGCCTAGGGAGTCTCTTCCTTTCCCGCCTTAATTGGCCCTTGTCTCATCTTTTCTGATACCCTCCTTCTGCGAGGGGTCAGCATTCTTTTTCTATTCATGTTATCTCCTGCCTTCTGCTCAAGGCCCTCAAGGGGGCCGGGTGTATGTAGCCCCACCACTTCTGGTGCACCCTAGATAATGCTACACCCTCAGGGGCTCACGGCTGGTGAGTTCGGGAGTTGGCGACCCCGTGGGATTCCTGAGCTGGGTCCGGTTTACCCCTTTTGTCCCTTGCCTGTGGGGTGGACCCTCTCCTCTTTCACTTTCCTATCTGCCTTTCATGGCTCTCCTTCCTTCCAAGTCCCTCAATCCGCTTTCTTTGAGGGTTGAGGGCATTTCTTTTCCTCCTGTCCTTTATTTGCCTTATTCTCCTTTAGTTTTCCATTTCTTCTTCTAGTATATGAGTTAGTAGTTAGTTTTTAAGTTTGCATTTCATTTTCATCTTCACGATCACCCAAACCATCAGGGGCTGATAACCTAGATGTTAGGCCCCTTAAAACAACAATTATCATCATCATCATCTAGTAACAAAGATGTATATAAAACATGCAGCAGAGTCTCAGGTACCATACGAAAACGAAGGGTTTCTTTGGACATGTTTCAAGAATGCCTGACGACTGACTCAATAAGAACATTTTTAACCACTTCAAAAAGCCCAATAGAAAAGGCAACTCTTATGGAAAATGATTTGCTAACACCTAGAAGGATCTACACGAAATGAACATCACTGATCAAGACATCCGCAACAGAACCACTTACAGAAATAAGATACACACATTTAAGGGGTTCCTAGAGCCAGAAACATGTAGTGCACGATTGCCTGCACTTTATGTATGTATTGTGCAGATATACACGTTCATGTAACGAATGTTTCACAT
This sequence comes from Meconema thalassinum, assembly GCA_946902985.2. Taxonomy (NCBI): domain Eukaryota; kingdom Metazoa; phylum Arthropoda; class Insecta; order Orthoptera; family Tettigoniidae; genus Meconema; species Meconema thalassinum. The sequence goes on along the minus strand of OX336388.2, from coordinate 373,876,509 downwards.
AATGCATTACAGCACTATACAGAATTCCAACAACATGTTTCATAGTATTCTCAACTATTGCTACCTTACTGAACCAATACCTTTTATGTTTCATTAACATCTGTAGACCACAGTGAAGTGTATGTTCATTATCATAAATTGTCTCGTCGACGAACACTTCTGAAGATGGGTAGATAGGATTACAGTCGAAGATGTATTAAGACGAGTGGGAGAGGAGAGATGTTTCTGGCGACTGCTAATGAAGAGAAGAGATAGGTTGGTAACACACATACTAAGACACCTAGGAATAGCAAGCTTAGTTAAGGAAGGAAGGGTCGAGGACAAGAACTGTAGGGGTAGACCAAGGTATGTTAAACAGATTACCTCGGATGTAGGGTGTGGTAGCTTTGTCGAGATGAAACGATAAGCTCAGGACATGGAGAGCTGCATCAAACCAGTCAAAAGACTGAAGACTCAAACAACAACAGTCCATTGCACCACACAGTGCTATTGGCACACACACAGCCCGCAAGGAAGCTTATTCTGAGAACTCTGTTGCGTTTACACGCAATCATCAATTATAACAGGCGAGAATCGAGCCTTCTGCTTAAGGAATGGCATAGCGTCACGCAGCTTAGGAATGCATTCATCTCTCTAGAAGCGTGATGTCCGCGTTTTTTCTGAAAATGTATCTTCAACTGAGGCACGTGTAGAGAGTCCTGGACAGCCAGGAAGAGCTCCGGAGAGGGACAATATGTGTGAGAAAGAGGGAAGGCCTCTCTGCCATCTTTGCCGGTGATGTGAAGACACAATTTTTGAAATCATTCGAATTGAGCCACTATGGACTACGGAGTAACAATCAAAATCAATATTTCGTTCTAGATCGTCTGCCGGCTTTGATGTCCTGCCAGTATCTCTTGAGCCCATCACTCAGCGGCTTCTTGCTATCTTCTGAAAGAGGTCCCCTCCGTCTTTTGTGTTCTGCCCCTACCTTAAATCCCTGGTAACTTTTCATTAAGTTCTGAATTCACACCTGTTCATAATTTTGCAGTCCGGAATACCAATTTCTATAAGGTCTCTGTTACATTCTTCAAACCATGCCAATATTGTCCTCTTTGGTTTCACGAAATTCCAAATTTTCTTTGTTAGACGATTGTTGGACATTCTGAAAATGTGTCCATAGAACAACAACCATTTCATTTTCATTGTTGACGTGACTGGTTCAATCTTTCTATATAACTCTTCGTTTGACTTCAAACGTAAGTGTCCGTCAACCCATCTGTTGCCTAAAATGTTTCTCAATACCCTGCGTTCTCTTTTGACTAACTGGTCGACTAGTCCCCGTCTGTTCATAGTCAAAGTCTCCGAAGCATATAATGCTTCAGGTTTGACAACCGTGCTGTAGTGTCTTAATTTGGCTCCAATGCTCAGCGACTTCCTATTGTAGAGATTCTTCGTCAGGTGATAGGCTCGGTCTAGTTTCCAGATTCTAAGATTAATTGCTTCCTGTACTAGGCCATTTTATTCGATTACCTCACCCAGGTATTTAGATTTCTTTAAACGTTTAATCTTCCCTTGGTTTGTTTTCATCCATTCAGGTCCATCACTGACGTTTGTCATGTACTTTGTCGTAATATTTAATACAGTATCGGCATTTATATTTTTTCATTGTTTCATTTTTCACTTATTGCATAATTTTAGGTAGATTTCATTAGAAACCTAACTCTTGCATTGGGTACCATGTTTCGACTTCCGGAAAATGTCGACTTATCTTCGCGTTTCACATCCCCCAGACCCCAAAACCACCGTCAGTTCAAAAGTTTATATATAATTTATGTATATATATCAGTTTCTTGTGGACACGATAACTGCCGCAATTTTGCACCAATTACTTTGATTTTTTTACCGAATATCTATACCTATAAAATCTTGGTCGAGTTCGTTACTGGGCTAAATCGGTCGAAGGGGGTGAAAATGGGGGGCTTTTTTTTTCGAAAAAGTGAAATATTGCTATAACTCTCTTAATATGTGAAATATCGAATTCGTTTGAAGTTCATACTATGTGTCGGATAAAACCCAGAAATTTATATTTGAAGAGTTTTTTTTATAGCACCAACCATTGACCAAAGGGGTGGGAAAAAGTGGGTTTTTCGGGAAACATTAATCATATCTCTGTTAATAGGCACAATATCTAAAAATTACCTAAAACTTTTGTCTGAAAGAATTTTTGATATGACCCACCATTACGCCAAGGGATGAGAAAAATGTTTTCGTAATTATAAGAAAATGCCAAGAGCTATCAGTGCTTGCCATGGCAACACTACTAAATTGATGAGGGATGAGCCATCAGACGTTGCCATGACAATGCACTTGCACGAGATAAGATTCAGATTTCCATCTGACTAAGTGTGAAGCGGCTTCGGTGACGTAACTGGTAGCATGCTGAACTTCTATGCCCAAGGTCGCGGGTTCAAAGCCGGCCAAAGTCATCGAATTTTCTAAGAGCGCTAAAAATCCCTCAGTATGCTTTCCTTTGGAGGGGAAGTTCCAACGTTCCTTGCGAGTTGCTGGTTGCGGTGCCATCTAGTAGCCAAGTTCACAGCTAGGTGTCGTTGACGGTAGTATCTGGTAGCAACATTAGGAACTACTGCTTGAAATTGACCGTCTGCAGTCCTTACCTGAATTACAGACTAATACAGCCATCACAATTCACACCGTTTATCAGACAGATTCTACACTCACCCAAAGTACACAGGGTTACATGACCGCGTTTTCGCAGCCCCTAAACTGAGGAACCAACCAAAATCTCTGCGGGAGATATAATTTTGCGTGAAGAAGTAACAGACCGTTACATAGTTACACATCAGTGTCGAAACCTTGCATAAGGACAGTGTGACCACAAGTATAACAAGATGTTCAGTAAAGAACATATAGCCTACTTTCTCCTAAATGTATGAGTATAGTTATAACTCGTTGTTATTATCAAAGAGTATGATAGAACTATTCTTTGTTGAAGACCTTAGAAACGATTTACCTCTACCAAACGCCACAACCTAGATAAAAACTGCTACCATCTTTGAAGAAAGAAAGAAAGAAAGAAAGAAAGAAAGAAAGATAAGAAGTATATCAAGAATGTTATGGATCTGGAGACATAATCGACCGGACTGGCTGCGTGGCTCAGCGGTAACGTTCTCGCTTGCCGGGCCCTAGGTTGCAGGTTCGTATCCTGGCGCAGTCAGCTGGCATTTGAGGGTGCACAAATGCGAGGGAGCCGTGTCAGTACATTTACTGGCACGTTAAAGATCCCCTTCGGGCCAAAATTCCGGCACCCCGGTGTCTCTAAAAGCAGCAGTAGTTAAAAGGGATGTACAACCAATAACATTATTATTATTATTATTATTATTATTATTATTATTATTATTATTATTATTATTACATATACGACCTGCCGTGGGCAACATCCAACTTTGAGTTGAGGCATGTCTTTACACGTCTGGTTGTGCATGGCTTTCACAACCCTAATTGAATTAACAAATCTTTCCATGACCCTACAGAGACGTGTGGATACAAACTATGTGGATATTTTCGATTGCTATTTGCCTGAAATAAAAGTAGTAATTACTAACCTGAACTAACACCAACGGCTTGAATTCAGTTACTATGTGAAATCGTTTTGTTCTTTACTTCAAATAACATTTTCAAGTAACGCAAAATAGGCTGTTACAAACCCTTTAAAATAAAAAGTAAAAATGTATCGTAGTATCATCTTGTCATTCTTCAAATTCGATGCGCATAGAATGCCAATGGTATAGTAATCAATGGAGCCCCACGTAGACTAGTGACATTTAGTGGTGAAATATCGAACAATATATTCCTAACAGAGCGAGTGCATTCTAGCGGCCAGAAGAAGAAACTTTTCAATAAAATCTGGAAGTTAATAAGTAGGTCGGCGTGCAGTTACCTTTTTGGCAGCTAGATGTCTCGAGTAAATCTAATGGCGAATTATCTTTTAATTAAATATATATTTTACACCATAATATGCACAATATAACGCTTAATTTTAAAACATCTGAGTCATTACAAAACAATAAACATATAACATTTCATGGCCTGTTTGCCATCTCTTGATGAATGCAGTACATTTGCATTTGTCTGTTGGCACAGGCTAGAGTAAAATGTGGCTTTTCACCTATATCTCAGTCTCACTCATGGCTGTGATTATATGGAAGCTACTGAGGTATGGGTGGTGCTTAGTAATGACATTCAGGGCACAGACAGTGCCTGTGGATGCTGTGAAAGGTTCTACTCATAGGGCTAGTTCAGCTGTTCTGACCCAGTGAGGAAAGCAATGGCAAACTACCTCACTCCTCTTCTTGCCTAGTACGCCTCAATATAGCACTGCCTGGGATTTTTGTGGGTAAACACCCACATAACCTAATGGCGGTGCTTTTTGAGGATCCAACCAGCCTTCGGGCTGATTACCTAACAGACATAACATTTCAAGCAAAAAAACTAGCTCTGATCGGGTTTGAACCATAGGCATTTGAGCGATAGGCTAACGCTCTACCACTGAGCTAATTGTGTCATCGTATATCGTTCTATATAAAATGACTTACATAGAACTTGTTAGCAAATAATGATTTATACTAAACGATTTCATCACTGGAGTATATTATTTATATATAAAGCATTTCATACAAAGTTTATTTATTTTGTATCAGTACGCTATATTGCATGCAATACTCAAATTAGTGAAATATAAGTCAGGTACAAGTTATCCGCTGCCATCTTGTCTTATTACTGAATCGGCTCAGCTTTTTAAAATCACGTCTGCACTATAGTATTACAAAATAAACTTTTAATTTCGAACGTGCCTCTTCCTTTAGAACAGTTAAAACGATTCTCGGCTCGATAATCGGAACTGGTGGGTCCCATGATATGGATTATAAAGTTTGCATAATTCGCACGGCCGCCATCCTGAAATGGTATGGCGGACGACCATGTAGTTTGGTCACAAGACGCATCCTATACGAAGGTATGTTGTTACCAAATTTGGTAGAGATCGGATGATTTGGTTAGTCGTTATTTGATTTTATGTTTTGAACGTTTGAGTGGCCGCCATTCAGTTTTAGTAAAGATGGCGGCGATATAAAACATGACACTGAGGTGTCCTTTGCTAGTGCTACCTTTGTACCAAATATCGTTCAATTCGCATTCACCGTGTTCGAATTGATAGGGGGGGGGGGCAGACAGAGTACACACTCACACACACACACACACACACACACACACACACACACAGACTCACACACACATACACACACACACACAACTCACACACACACATACACACACACAGACAGACACACTTTTTTCGCCCTGTGTTGATCTCATAAGTCTACTTTCATTTTTTGCAAAAATCGAAAGTAGGCTAATAAAAATGGACTCCAAATGACAAGACGGTTACCGTCATCATAAGACAATAAAATGTTTAAAATATGCATAAAATGACGAAAAACAAAGTTAATTAATCTCCAATTATAAAATACTTTCTCGCAATAAATGAGGTGTGATCCTTCTACGAAAACCTGCATATTCTGCCTATTTTCGCCTATCCCCAAGTTTGTCCGGTGAAATCTACCTCCGCCTTCCGGTGTGCCGAGAGGTCTTTTTTTATATAATAGCCTATATTTTGTATTTTATAATTTATTTTTACATTTTTCATTTTTCACTTTTTACATAAAATTTTATATTGTGTATTGTATATTTTCTTAATTTAAATCTTTTATTTTTAACTTTTTACATACAGGATATTTCTAAATTCCCAATACAAACATTGAGGGTTTGTAGTGGGGACCATGTCGGTTAAGTGTAGCATAGGAACTTGTGTCCGGAAATATACCGTCTTCCCGCTACCCTAAAAAAAACCACCACACCACACTTTCAAATATCCCGCATTTTAACCGCCACTGACTAGAGTACGTACATCATTGAACGGTCACCTGTTGTCCCATATTCCATATAGGATTGTTGACATTCCATGCCATTCAGTTGAGTGCTTTATCCGCACCACCTCATTTTACACTTGTGGTCCGAGATCATCTGCACCACAGATTTGAGAGCAACAGTGGATAGGTCGTGGTGGCGCGATTGCTTGGCCTGCACGTTCACCTGACTTGACACCGCTAGACTACTACATGAAAACCTTTATTTACGAGATACAAGGAAGAACTACTGGCGCGTGTTATGGCTGCGGTGGATGTTGGAGGACCAGTGATTGGTGATCGTGTGTACCAGAACATGTTACCGTGTCTGTGTTGACGTTGGTGGTCGAGCCCAACCTGTAACTGACCCCAGACGACAAGCAGCAAGAGTCAGACAGAGCGCCGAAAATGCGGGAGCCGTGAACATGTGTCGTAGTGCTTTTTTTTCTTTTTTGTGGGTAGCGGGCACGTTTTTGGACAAGTTCCTATGCTAAACTTAACTTTCTTGGTTTCCACTACAAGCGGTCAAAGTCTGTAATGGGAATTTAGAAACACCTTAAATATATTGTATGAAAGAATGGTTTCAGGAAGGTCTGGAGAGACTGACACATCGATGGCAAAACTGCATAAAGTTACATGGAGATTATGTTGAGGAGGTGGACGTAACAACTGATTTCAGTAGAAAAACAAGAAGTTCCGTGACGAACTACAGAGCCTACTTTTCATGCCAATGATTATTCTACAGTATATGAACCTCTCTAGAATAATGACGAAATTAAGTTGCTAATATCAAAATTTCTAATTAGTTCGAAATACTGTATACCTTGCATAATGTTGCCTAATAGAGCACTACAGTTGGCAGACCTGATGACTGAATATATTGTTAGTTCCATCTCTTAAGGTACAGAATACAAAATTTGGTTGAAGTCCAATGAATAGCATGGACGTTACATGCAGTTAAACATTGGATCTAACAGCGCACGTGAAATCATGTTGGCAACAATGTCATGCATGTATTGGTCAGAAATAATATGATCTATTGTTGTGCCAATTTTGAGTGAAATCCATTAGAGAGTATAGAAGTTACATGCATTTTAAAATTGGACCTATCAGCAGGCTTAGAATCATGTTGGCAGCACTGACGTATATTAGTTACTCCAAATTCATCTAGAATGCCAGGTACTATGCGTGGGCAAAGTTTAGAGCTATTGGCTTGCATACTTTCTGATACTGTATATTGATATTAGGGTAACAAAAATAGGGACAGCACATATTAACAGTTGGCAGCCCTGGTTGCTCTTAAGAATACGCAAAGTCATATCTGTTATGGTACATATAGCACATACGAAATTTGGTTGAAATCCAAATGATAGTATGGAAGTTACATGTATTTAAAGTTGGACCTGTCAGCAGGCTTAGAATCATGTTGGTAGCACTGACGTATATAAGTTACTCCAAATTAATATAGAATGTCAGGTACTATACGTGTGCATAGTTTAAAGCTGTCGGCTTGCATACTTTCTGATATATTGGTATTTGGATAAAAAATAGGAGCATTTAGTAACAGTTGGCAGCCCTGATGTGTCTTAAGAATACGCTCAGTCGTATCTGGTTATGTACACATACAACATACGAAATTTGGTTGAATTCCAATTGATAGTGTAGAAGTTATATGCATTTAAAAATTGGACCAATCAGCAGGCTTATAATCATTTTGGCAACACTGCCATGTATGGCCTCCTGGAAATTAAACTGCAATATTATTATCTATACGTGTGCCAATTTTGAAATAGCTCCCATTCATACCTTCCATGATATCCAACATGGAGCTCAAATTTCAATTGCGATTTTTTAGCAGTTGGTAGCACTGACATCATTTTCAAATATGGCCGTAAGATATTCGGGTGTAGACATTTACTCCTACCAAATTTTGTTTCGATTGCTCCAGCGGTTTAGGAGTTGATAGAGGGGGGGGGGGGGGGCGACACACAGCCAGACAGACAGAAGGACAGACAGACAGACGGAAGGACAGACAGACAGACAGACATTTGCCCGATCTCATGTCTACTTTTTCCTCCTTTTTGCAAAATGTGAAAAGTAGGCTAAAAATGAAGTGCAAACCAATATAGTACGCCCCTCGTATGTTTTATATTATAGGCTGCATGTAGATTTTGTATTTTATCATTTTAAATGATCTTGTCGACTTCGTCGTTACGCTGGGGTCTGGCGTTACGTTACGGTGACGGGACGAAATGTACCCACATGCACTGAGGTGAGTGACGTCATAGTACTGCTTGCTGCATGTGTTCCCCGACAATCTCTACTTCGTTAGTATAAGACAAAAATCCCCGATTCCTGGATGTGAACCACTGGATGGATTTTGATGCGGTTTTCACCATTCGGTAAAGGATATCTCGAGGAAAGATTCTGTAGAAAATAATTTATGTATGATCAAAGGAAACCAAGCAGTAACGATTTCAGTGAAAAAGTCGAAAACACACCTGGCGTCCGTTCGCTTCTTAAGCTTACGCTGGGCAAACCGTTAAAAATATCAATATACTATGAGCGTAAGAATGGGTCAGCATGAAAAGTTCTACAAAAAAGTCCGCGAGAGCATATCTCTATCTTCAATTCATAGCCCACTATAAGTGTTTTTAGACTGGATGGAAGGGGCACGTCCCCGCGCGCTCTGGTGAGCGTGACGGCATCCCGCATGCTTGACCTTGCTTTGCCCTTGCCGTTCGCGAGTAATTTGGAACAAGATAAGCAAGATAAGTATTATGCAGATACTTTTCTAACATGTCAAGAGTCTTTGGGTTCGAGCGAAGCGAGAAGCCTCCAGCCTTTCTAGCATTTTTCAGCATTTGTAGCATTTAAAATGATACAAAGTCTAGTCTTTCAGACTGACTGTCACTTTTATATTTTATATTTAGCATTTTATTTTTTATGATTTAAATTTTAAAATTTTTAGACTTTTTTAAATTTTTACTTTTTAATTTTTTAATTAATTTATATTTTTGTGTTTAAAATTTTATTCGTCATATTGTACAACAAAAACGGAGGCAGACAGGTTTTTCTCCGGGTACTCAGGTTTTCCCTGTCAAAATTTCATTCCAGCAACACTCTCCACTATCATTTCATTTCATCTGTCATTCATTTAATCATTGCCCCAGAGGAGTGCGTCAGGCCTCGGCAGCCGGCACAGTCCATATCCTGGCCGCTAGATGGGGGCTTCATTCATTACATTCCTGACCCGGTCGGAGACTGGAAGCAGGCTGTGGATTTTCATTTTCATATTGTACAACAACTACAGTGGAAGTATTGTGAGGAATAATTCTACGGTTGTTTGAAGTTGTGATGGTGGTGGCCGTGATTGTTGTTTTAAGGGGTGAACCCAGCCTGTGGAGGGGGGGGGGGGGGGTAACGTGTTACTTGTAACGGCGTTATTAGTAAGTTACTGTTTGTGGTAACGAGGCGGGTTATAGTCATCACATAAAACATATAGGTTATCAGACAAATTCAACACCCACCCAACTACACGGTGCTGATGCCCAAGATTTCTCAAGCCCCTAAAATGAATTAACAACATCATATTTACTTTGGGGAACCACGGAAAAACACCTCTTACAAAGGCCGAGAGTAGGATACGAACCCGTCACTCTCCACGCTTCTCAACTGTCCTCTAGTGTCTTATGAATCTCACGCTAGAATTAAAATTTATGATAGAGATGGAGATCAAACCGAGGCCATCCTCGTGGAAATATTTTAACATTTGCCATGTTATTATATTTATCTATTATTCAGTTGAAATGAAGTAAATTATATGATTATGTTTAGAGACCAGTCGCCTCCGTTGCGTAGTGGTCAGCGTGATTAGCTGCCGCCCCGGAGGTCCTGGGTTCGATTCCCGGCTCTGCCACGAAATTTAAAAAGTGGTATGAGGACTGGAACGGGGTCTACTCAGCCTCGAGTGGTCCTAATGAATTGAGGGGGTTTGATTCCCACCTCTGCCATCCTCGGGCAAGTGCCGGGATGTTACCTACCGTAAGGCCACGGCCGCCTCCTACCCTCTTCCTTGCCTATCACTTCCAATCTTCCCCTCCCTTCATCTTCGGGCAAATGCCGGGATGTTACCTACCGTATGGCCACGACCGCCTCCTACCTCTTCCTTGCCTATCCCTTCCAATCTTCCCCTCCCTTACCATCCCTAATTAGGCCCCTGTTCGCTTTGCAGGTGACGCCGCTTGGGCGAGGTGCTGATCCCACCTCCCCAGTTGTATCCCTCCTTACCAGATGTTCCAAGCTCGGTAATGGTGGGTTCCCTCGCTGAAATCGTGGGAAAACCAACCTGGAGGGTAATATCAACTTTAAAAAAAGTGTTTAGAGACCTATTAGTATGTTCAAATTATCTTTTATGATATTCTGTGTATTTTGTATTCCACATAAAGTAGGGACCAATGAGATCCCTAGTTATGAGTGGAGAGTGTTTATTTATGGATGGCCACTTGTTAATCACGTGAAACGTTCTAAAATGTGACTCGAGCTCTTGAGTGGACGCGAGTAAGGTTTTCGTCAGTTTATAATAGTGAACCACTTGACCGTTGTTCACTGCTGTTACAAGTGCACATGACTTAAACAGCGCCACCCTGCGGCGTAGTTGTGCGCGTTAAGTCTCTCACCTTGAGCTCTGTGGGGAGCTGCATCAAGTCCAGAGATTGCAGGTTCGAATCCCAGCATTGAAGGCTATCCTAAGTGTGTTTTTTCCTCGGGATTTTCCACACTCTGTCCAGGAAAATCATATTTCACACCTCCCCTAATTACAGTTACCCATGACTACAGTCAACACTCAAACTCAGGCAAATTGAATGCACACCCAAGTACACGAGGATGATAACCAAGATGTCTCATGGTCCAAATACTAATTATTTACACCAGGAACAACAACAGAAAACAACTTAAATATACTAACTACACTGCGCTTGAATTACCGGAATTAATTTTAATACAAATCTGTTCTTAACAGCTGTTGAATAAGATTGGAACCCAAATCTTCTGCATTCCAGATAGTAGTCTTACTTCGCAGATGATATAACCGTCCCAAAGGGAGATTCTATCTGCAGTAATTTCTTTGACACTTGTTGCTCTTATTGATTCATTTAGGGGAATGCGACATCATGGTCATCATCCTTGTGTTTTGTGGAGACTTCTGATAACCTTTGTTATTTTGATACGAGGGTAATTCCAAAAGCCGCCAGTAGCGTTGTTACTGTTGCTGTGTGCTCTTGACAGTGTCAACTCACAATGTTTAAGACAATTAATCAGCCCGCCGATTGTGAAGGGCAGTGATACGGTTTCTGTCTGCAAGAAACATTTCTGCGGCAGAAATTCATCGGCAGATTACTGAATTGTACGGTCCTAACATAATGAGTGACAGTAAAGTGCGCAAGTGGGTGCGAGCCTTTAATGAAGGACGGGAAAATGTGCACGATGAACCCTGCTCTGGCAGACCATCAGTGATTTCAGACAACTCGTCTGCGGTTGACGACAAAATTCGTGAAGATCGACGATTCACTATTTCAGGGACAACGATCAATAAAGCCGCCTACTGCGCTACCCTGACTAAACTTCGACGTGCAATCCAGAATAAGCGACGTGATCTTTTGTCGTCTGGAGTGTTGTTGTTGCATGCGAATGCCAGACCCCATACTGCGAATGACACGCAAACTCTAATCAAGAAATTTGGATGGGAATAGATGGACCACCCACCGTACAGTCCGGACTTGGCGCCAAGTGATTTCCTCCTGTTCCGCTACCTAAAGGAGTTTCTTGGCGGCAAGCGCTTCGACACAGATGATGAAGTGAAAGAAGCTGTTAAAGACTGATTAGCTTCGTAGGCGGCCGAGTTCTACGACTTAGGCATTCAAAAGCTTATGGAACGATGTGACAAATGTGTAAATAGGTATGGAAATTATGTAGAAAAATAGAGAAAGACGTAAGGAATGTCAATAAAACAATTGTTTTGGAAACAATTTTGATTTTGGATGGTTTTTTTAACCGGACCTTAGTTTTGGAATAGCCTTCGTATCTTTATTAGTGTGTTAACTTATTGTTATTTTGATGTCCTTATTAATGCGTGTAGACTTCTTATAATTGCAACGAGGATCGGCAAGTACGTGGCTTTAAGTTTACCCTTACCGTGTCTTTTACGGAATATTCGCAGTCTATCATAAGTTTACATTTAATAACGGTAGGCGGCAGGAAGGTAATAGACAACCTTTAAGAAAGTAACTGGGACCGGAAATGAATGCGTGAATCATATTCCAAGGTATGCCTGTTCCACCATTTTGTTTTCATAGTTTCACTGAACTGTTGTACTGTTTTCCTCCTTTTAAATGTGTTTCTAAACAATATAAAACAATAAAAATTAGCACTTCTTAAAACTAAGAAAACACTTAAGTTAATTATACGCCAAATCAATACTAATAATAACACACTTAAATGTCAACAATTTATAGATCATTTGAAGTGTACATGTTTCGAAACAACAATGGTTTCTTCTTCATCACAATTGAGAGAGAAAAACATATTCTAAGGAAAAACTTAAATTAAAAATGGATATCCTTACAATACGTCTTAAAAGAATAATTTTGAAAAACATTTATAAATCCTTTATCTATGAAAATTTAGGCAATTATATGGTTAATCTTCTGAAAAATATATATGAAAACTATTGTAAAAATTCCTCTTCTGAAAAATGTATTAGTTAATATGGATCTCTGAACATAAACAGTATCTTAAAAAAGAAGCTAGTAAAGCTTTATAGTACTGTATCATGAAGTTGAAATAACACACGTAGTCATATCTCTGGAAATGATACAAACTTGGACCCTACTAATAGCATCACGTCTAACTTTCGATGTTAATTCAGTTCTTATATGCCTTTTGTTCCGCATGCCAACTATTTCAATACGTGGTGGCGTCTCAATCTCGAAAATCTCAATTCAGAGCATCAGATTAGCATCTACGTCGTTATGCCTTCAGTTCTACGTGCCAACTATTTTGGGATATTTAATATATTGATATTAAATATTAAACTTCTTAAAACGTCAAAGAATACGTCAACCCTCTCGATTAGAGTATACAATGCAACATAATGTGATGTTTTGCGTTTGGCGACACTGTAAATAAATAAATAAATAAATAAAATGACCTTTCATTTTTTTCCTCTGTTACTCTTTGTAATCCATGCAAAAGTGAATGCGAACTGTTAAGGGAGTGGGGAAGGTGGAAGGTGGGGAATGTAACGTAGCACGGCAGGTCGCTGCCTGGTGGCCGGAGCCATCGCGTGCTGCTAGGATTCTAGGCCAGCTTTACCTCTTCCCACCTCCTCGCTCATGCCATCGCCCGGCAGGTTTTCGGCGTTCAATGTTGGCGTTCAAATTTTAAAGTGGCCCACGCGGTTTTCACTACGGCATTGTACAACCTTTTAGGAATAATGTGAACTAAATTTCAACCAGATTAGAATTTTACACCGCAATCCGTTCCCTTGTTAGTAATGTTTTCTACCCTGTGGACTTACAACGTTTCCCATAAGGAATTGCATCTGGAAATGTTCGAAATTGGAGATTCTGAGGGACACCTGAGCTCGGTCCGTTTTGTTTCCATTGACTTATGGATGTATCCTCTAAATCAGATGATTTCAACCCATGGCCCACGAATCTTTGAACAGTTCAAGACTGGACAATCAGCAATAAAAGACTTCCAATCTCTCTGGAGTAAATTCACACGAAAACTGGAATAAGTTAATGAAAACAAAACGTGTGGCATTCTGCATTAACAGGGCTCCTCTTTGAGTGGGAACTGTAAAACATTAGTTGACTGTCAGATTCCTTACAAATTTTTTTCTAAGACTATTAATTTAACATTTTAAATAATTACAGCGCCTTGCAAAACATTTCTACTGTATTAAGTTACAAGACGTACAAAGTAAATGTCGGAATACTGCCATCGAGTCAAATAATTTCCACCCCTCTGTATTACAACTGAAATGATGCAGTAGTATCATGTCCATACGTGATTGCTTATAATATTGATATTATGTGAGAGAAAAATAATGTTCTGCTCTCTGTGTTATTACTATTGCCTCTATCTGTATCAATTATAGGAATAAATTGCAGACACTCCTCATGTAGCGAATTATCTTTAACGAAACGGACACACACAATTAAACCAACCTGGAGCGACGTGAAAAAAGTTACCGAACGCACACTTAAGAGCAAAACTGATCCATGGCTAGCTCTAGTTCTGAAGGAGCCGTCTCGCTGCTAGCAGAGGGCAGGACAGTTACCAAGGGATGAACGTGATCACGTTTAAAGTATATACAGGATTTAAGACGCCTCACTGGCGGTAGTAATCCTGGCAGGAAGACATGTACATGTACATGTCTGTACATGTCTTTGAAAATGTGGGTACCTGGTACTTCATAAATGTGCTCCTTATGCCCCTTAATTTATTTTATATTTTGTTCTTATCATATCTTCTTTTATTTTAGTTCCTTTTCTGTTTTTTAACTGAGCGTTGCACCTTGCTAATACTTTAATGTTAGCTTCGTATACAGTATGAATTTTTGTTGAATGAATCTTTTATATAATTGGATTACCGCCATGTCTACTCCTCGCCATGGTTAGTCCGCACTAGCGGTAGTATAAAACAAATGAGATAAAGATTAGAGTAAAGAAATGTCTGGGGGGGGGGGGGGGGGGGGTTAAATCCAAATCCCTCCCCGTCGGTACGCCAATGCTTACGACAGTCAATGCTGGTATATAATCCTACGCGACATTGATTCATATCGATGGGCCACGAAGAAGAATAACAACGAAATGACACACAGAGAGTTATCTTCCATTTGCAAGCAGTAACGCGCTCTCTTCACAGCTCATGTACTGTATGTGATAATGTAATGGACTTGAGCTGAGCTCAGTGTGTTCTAGAATGTAAATGTAATTTTCTTAAATTCTCTTCTCCCATTTCCTTAAGTACTAGATGTATTGTGATCGTCCGGAGATCTCCCCGTTATGCCACGTTCTAAACGGGAAGGGATGAACACTCGCTGAATGAAATGTACATCTCTATCTCCTTGTTTATAAACTGTTTGCCAAAAAGCCCTCTACTTCCAGTTAAAGAGCATAAAACTTTATTGCCTTATATTTTACCCGTCACGTAGTTCTCAACAGAGAATATTTCACTGTGTTTACAGTGGTTTTCAAACGGGAAGCTTTTTCAATCGCTGCCAATGACAAGCAAGGAGCGATGCGTCAACGCTCACTCAAGTGCGGATATTAACGTCAAAAGCGGCTTCGGTGGCGTATTTGGTAGCATGCTGAACTGCTGTGCCCAAGATAGCGGGTTCAAACCCGGCGAAAGTTCGGACTTTTTAAGAGCGTTAAAATCCATCAGTATGCCTTCCTTCGGAGAGAAAGTAAAGCTGGCGGTCCCATGTCATAGATTTATGGCATGAAAACGATCCTTCCACAGATTAAACTTGTGTAAAGCTAAATTTCTAGGTTAGATTTCGTTGGAACGCTCTATCAATGTTCCAACGTTCCCCCCTAGGTATCATTGACATCTGGTAGCGAAAGTTGGAACTACTTGAAATTGAACGTAACTTGTAGCTCACCCTATGGGTGTCCTCTCGAAGCCGCTACAGCCTCTGGTGAGCTGAGCATGTCCTCGGACACTCCCGGCACTAAAACCCATACGATAACTAAATTAACGTCAAACGTTCAACGCTGATAATATATTTTACTGAGCCTCGCGAGGCAAAACTTCCTTTGGCACTTCTTGCTGCTATTGTTTCATGTAGGAAAATGCGACATCATGGTCATCATCCTCGTGTTTTGTGGAGACTTGTGATAACCTCAATCATCCTGGAAGTGGTTTTCCGTGGTTTTCCACTTCTACTTCTATTCTGTGCTGTACCTGTTGGAGAAGTATAAATTCTGTCCTAAAACTTCCCCATACGGGAGAACGAAACGCGTCAGGCGAAAGCCTGGCCAAAATAACTACTGTGGTCAAGAAAATTAGACTGAAGCGGTGCGGGGTATTGAGCATGAAATACGTGACTAGAAAACCAATATAGGGAGCAATGCATTAACAATTTTTATTACTAATAATGAATTTATAATGAACAAACAAATTGCACTTAAGTGCTTATTACAGAAATTAACAATTATAAATGTAGCAAAGTGTGAGGGCCTGATTACAGAACCCAGATTATAGAAAGGTCCATGAAAAGCTTGCTTGATTGGAGAAAAGTTGAGCTTAATATATAAAATGCAGTTTATAAAAAGAGAGAACCATAAAAAATAATTAAGAGTGTAATAACTGGTATGATATAAGCTCTTGATAAGATTAAACTTATCTTTGAAGAGAGTTGAAGAGCCAGCTCCTTAAAAAAGTTCCAGCTAGCACACGTAGATTTAAAAGTCTTCACGGTTTTCTTGGAAGGAGGCGTACATGGCCTAGAGTTATGTGCACCATCGATAAAATTTCAACTTTCTTTTCTTGCGCAGGAATGACATTTATAGTTTCCAAGAGCTGATCCAGAGATATTTTGAAGGACGGTTCCAAGTATCCTCTCCAAGGTGAAGTTGAAGAGTACAGCGGCTGGCAATTATTCTTGCCATCTTGAGCAATACGTCATGGTGCAGATCTTGTGACGTAACTGCCCGCTAGCGTAGATATCAGCGATGGTGTCATGAGATGTAGCGGTGACCAGCGGGTTGAAGTGGTTCAGAAGTGGCGGTTGATCCGAAGTGATGATTGATCTGAAGTGCAGATTGATCTGAAGTGATGAAGAACGCCAGCAAGCGGCGTCTTAAATAGGGACCATAGAACTCTCTCGAAGTTTGGAGATCGCCCGACCAGACCAAGACCTGCCATTGGTCGAACGAAAGTCAGGGTGACGTCAGTCGACACTACTCAGCAGACAGTGGATCAACCAGTAGATGTCTGGTAAGGCGTGAGTAAGGACGCCTGAGATAGCGAGCGACTGAAACACTCGAGGTGAGAACTATAATATCTATGAATAAGTGATTGATAACAAGATTATGCATATGGTTTAAGCAATTAACATTTATACAGAAATAATTACCATTCGGGGATCTCAGTAACAATAAATAAAATTTGACCGACAAATGGGCCAAGCTAAACATTGAAAGTATCACAAAAGTGATCACCTGTGAGTGGATATGAGAATTGGCGCAGGCCATGCAGCATATGGACGATTAGCGCACCGGGTCTTCATGAATAAAGATCTGTCCATGAGTACAAAGCTTATGGTGTACAAAGCAGTAGTCTTTTCTTCATTGTTGTATGGCTGTGAAACGTGGACCCTTTACCGACGTGATCTTAGGAAGCTTGAGCGCTTCCACCTACAAAAACTTCGACCAATCCTGAGGATTAAATGGGAAGATCGCATTACCATTATTGCTGTTCTTGAAAAGGCTCAAATCAATAGTATAGGATCATCCATAATGGGTCACCAATTTAGATGGATTGGTCATGTCCATCGGATGGATAATGTGAGATTACCTCGTCAAATGCTATATGGTGAGCTATGCTATGGCACCGGACTTCATGGTGGTCCTAAGAGGCGCTACAAGGACCAATTTAAGCAGATCCTGAAATTGACAGGTCTTGATTCACAAACCTGGGACATGCTGGCTGAAGACCGCTCAACTAGTCGCCGTACCATCTCGGATACTGTAACAACGTTTGAAAGGGATCGACGCACACATGAAGAGGCCAAGCATCAAGCTAGGAAACTTCGAGCAGCCCCACCACGTCCTCCTCCAGCAATACTACTGTATGTGACTTGTGTGGACGCTTGTTCCATGCCAGGATTGGACTCTTTAGTCACCGTAAGCACATCCACAAACTGGACTGAAGGAAGAAGATTTATACTCGGATTCGAGTTAAAGCCGATGATGACGATGATGCCTATTCTGTGACAGTTAGGATTGCGGCGCAATCGGGTTGAGAGTCTGGTGCCTATTAGCCAGACTCCTCTTACTCTACTTCCAGGTGTTGATATTTATATTGAAATACTGTATTTGATTGGGGTAATACTATTCAATTATTCTTGCCTTCTTAAAATTCATTCTTAGTAGCGGACCCGTGCGAGTAATCTCGCATGTTCATAAACCACACTTTCCCAATAGGTTTATAATGAGAGACTTAAGTAGAAAGGTTGTTATGTTGTTATTTCAACCAAATGATTATAGAACACTATTTACATTTCAGTTAGAATTCCAAGTTCTATGTTCCCTAACTTAAGAAGGCAATCCCTGAAAATTGGATCATCATAACACTCACCGGTTATTCGATATTTTTGAAATTATACGATTTGAGTACTCATTCCTTTGATTTACTGTTTCTGAAATCCATGCAAAATGATTAAGGAAACTCCTCAGAATGTTAAAATGACCTGAAACAGGCATCACAGCGGCCAAAATGTGAAATCGACAGCAATTATGGAGAGTATTTTCCTATAGCTACAGTATATGCAAATCGCACACTTCGTACGTTTTTTTAGAGTTATTTTTTTAAGAAATCATAGATAATTATGAAATTAGAGTGCAATTCGTCACTGCTAATGTCTATTCTCTTTCATTTGAATGCTCATTTGTCACGATCGGTCGCTTGTGAGCCCCGCAGGAGGGATCTATACTACTGAAATAATATATATGACGATAAGCCAAGTTATATAGCCTATTTGTGAGGTTGGTTCTTATGCGTTAAGCTATTTATTTATTTATTTATTTATTTAATATCTGTTCGCTTTTTAACAAGTTTTTTATATAATTATTAATCGCAGCCAATGGCCAAGTTTAACAAGTTTTTTAGAATATAGTAGGCCAATAACTTCACTTCGGATAGAACGCACAAAACCTACCATTAATAAATTCATCATCACACTGTACGTTTACAGTGGTCGTAGTTTCCGATATTCACGAATGAGAGCTTCAAAATGAGACAAAGTTTCCTGCTGTAGGCCTACGTTTATCCTGGGCTGAGAAAACGTTACGTCAGAAAAAGTATAAGAACTTTTTATTGGGTAGTTGAAAAAAATTGAAACTTGAGATTTGCACTACCAATACTTGTGTCTATCACATATAAAATTTGCATTACCCTCAGCCAAGTAGTTTTCCATGTATATGGTTTTAAGTGAGCGGTTCCTAGAAAATACGTCAAATACACGGACAATTTTTCCTACAACTACAAATAAATAACAAGAGTTTAGTGCTTTTCAGTCGGTCAACACGAATGTACCCAAAAGAGATGGGTTATGCCCTAATCCTGAAATAAATTACATGAGATTAATGAAACACTAGGATGACCAGTTTCGATCGTCAAGCGATCATCATCAGATCCATTACACTTGGGCTACAAAATCTATGTTTGAAATACAGGTGAAAATATTTACAATATGTACAATTATTTAGTTGCAGTATTGGTACTGCAACTGTCAGTGTATGCTAAATGCAGTATATATGTTAGGTGAAATGCTAAATGGTGATAGCTATCCGTAGATTGTACTTTAGAGAGATTATATGGTTGTAAACTATGGTTAAACTATAAAGTCGACCGCACAGTGCGTTCCAGTGAGCACGAAAACTGCGAGTAACTGTTGTACGGAAGACAATCAGATAAGTAGTTAGCCTAAAATTTTATAGTTTAACCATAGTTTACAACCATATAATCTCTCTAAAGTACAATCTACGGATAGCTATCACCATTTAGCATTTCACCTAACATATATACTGCATTTAGCATACACTGACAGTTGCAGTACCAATACTGCAACTAAATAATTGTACATATTGTAAATATTTCCACCTGTATTTCAAACATAGATTTTGTAGCCTAAGTGTAATGGATCTGATGATGATCGCTTGACGATCGAAACTGGTCATCCTAGTATTTCATTAATCTCATGTAATTTATTTCAGGATTAGGGCATAACCCATCTCTTTTGGGAACATTCGTGTTGACCGACTGAAAAGCACTAAACTCTTGTTTACTAAGGCAACACTGAAAATATGGCTTCAAACACCACAACAAATAAATAAATAATTAATAAACTTGAAAATAATTGGCTTATATAGTCAAACGCAGAATTAAACAAGGAATATATTGATATAACTCGTTTTTCAACAGGTCTGTTGGTTTGGTTGTAATTAAGGCCTAAACTCGAGTATCCATAATAAAAAAAATCCGATAGTAGTTTCTGGCAGTTGCAGATGATCAATGCATATACCGGGTAGGTCGCTAACTTAATGCCACGCCCACCTCCTTCTTAATCCTAGCCTTAATTATAAATAATCTATTGTTTGTATTGCTATTGTTTTAAGGCGTGGAGGAGCAAGGTCATGTACCCCTCCTAAATAATCTATTAACATAGTTGCTTTTCAGTCGGTCAACTTGGTTATACCCAGTTAAATTCGGCGAGGAGTAACAAATAATTCATCACCCCAACTCGAAATAAATCTTACATGAATTATTTATAAACTTAATTAACACACTTGAGGAAAACAATTATATTATTGGAATACACACTAAGTTAATACAGACACCACAATAACATAAGTTATAACAATTCTATAACACACACACAAAGTAGAGGAGGCTGAAATGAACTCAATATCCAGGCCCATTAATGAAAACAACAACATTAATGACCGGTACACCGTTCTAGCCCTTAGATCGGAATTAAATCGAACCCGGACCTCCACGGGGTGACGGCCATGTGAACATCCTGTGTTAATCAGTCTCGTAGTGCGGTAGGACATTGCCTATGAGTGCAGTCCATGCGTGGAATGAATGATGTGCCACACGGGAAGTGTCGCGAGTGGGTGTCCAGTGGGTCGCACCACTCAGCTCACTATAAACTTGAACGTGGAGGACTCTCTCACAAGTACTTTTTAATTGTTCTGCTGTGTTTGTGTGTTTTTTAAAATTTTACGTGGGAGCTTTCTCACGACCAGTGGACTTGGCCTCTAAATGGAATACAGTCTTCCAAATATAATAAGAATGAAGAGTCGGCCCGTACATTAGTGTATTTCAAATTTTAATATGTGACACCAATTGAACATGGCGGCCACGAGAAATATTTCACCGACATTCAATGTCTCCGAAACTATTGCTGCAATCAACCTGGAATTTTATCTCAATTTTCATGGGATTGATAGTTTACATAATGCAGAGTTGATATCCATTAAAAAATGTAAGCTCATGAGATAACATTTTGACCATATGTGTCCCTAATACGTTTTTATTTTGACTGACGATACTTCAAGAAAACATGGTTAAGACTGCCCGATCCCGATCATGTCCCTCAAATATTTAATAAGTGCCACCAATAAATTGTAGGCCTAATTTGCATGGTGGCCGCATGAAATATTTCACCGAGATTCAATGTCTCCGAAATTATTGCTGCAATCAACCGGAAATTTTGTGTGGTGATAATGATTACTTAAGTAAATCCACGTATGTGACTCTCAAAAGTTTGAAAGCTGTAAAGCTAATATAGCGGCCACGAACTTCAGGTAGTCTACATTCACTCTTTTGAAACACATATCCCGGATTCAAGCAAATTCAAGAATATTTTTCACCAGGTCAAATAGTCAAAGGACAACTGCAGTGCCATCATTTTTCTCGTCATCAGTGAGTGGGGTTTTGACACAAACCACATCAATTTACTTCATGGGTAGAGAATCTCTTAATTGCTTGACGCATGAGGAAGGGCCCAAGGATACTCGAGGAAAGTCACTCTATACCAGTGGTTCTTAACCGGTGGTCCGCGAGTGCCTCGGGAATGGTCCGCGGGAGAAAGGGGTCCACCAGCACTAATAAAAAGTGACCAATATACGTGGATTTCGAAAACTATATGCGTTGAACGAGAATCGTCCGAATGTATTCGTGGCGATGACTATCAGGTTTTGAATTGATATTTCTTTAAAATAAGTGTTATTGAGGAAGGGTTTCAACTGGGTGTACTGGGGATGGGAGAGGGGTGGGGGAGGGCAAGGAGGGAGGGGGAAGGGTAGTGATTCAATTTCACGCTGAGTGGTCCGCAGACTTCTACGGGTTCAGAACCACTGCTCTATACGATGATTGGAAAAACATTGGCTAAATTAACATTAAGCCTCTATTTAAAGCGATTGAAAAGACGCGGAACACGGAGTCAGGGCGTGGAAATGGAAGGCTGGCGGTTGCCTGGAAAAGGCAGCTTCAGCTTCCACGCGCTGACTCCCTGTTCCGTGTCTTGTCAATTGCTTTAAATAGAGACTTATAAATGTTAATTTTAGCCATTCTTTTTCCACCATCTTCATATAGAGTACGGTTTCTCAAACTATTTCTGTCGTGCCCCCATCTGAAATATGAAATATCTAGCGCCCCCTCCCCTCCCCCTTATTCTTCTTTCCTTTCCGAAGGGGGGCAAGGACTATCACTTTCATGGGGTCTCTTATTACCACTGCTAATAAGCCACTTTTATCCATGGGTAACAGCGTCACTTGTATCAGTTTGTTGTAAGTCGCGCTAACCACTTCCACTGAACGCGCACTAGAATTCACCTGTTCACTCTGTCTTTGGACTGACTGCAAAGGTCTGGCCTATTTCGAGTCGACAATGGCAGAAATACAGTAGAAGAATCTATTCCTGTAAGGAAGTGGCGGTAACATTGTCAATTGGCTAATTGTTATTAGTCTAGGAGGGAGCGGATTTCTATGACAAGTCATATTTTCCCCCTTAACATTATATATTATAGTCTTGTATTTTCAACACGTTTCCAAGCATGATAATCAAAATTAAACAGGTTTTATTGGGCATATAAACGCATATTAAGGCTTTCTTAAGTTTTATGGCATATTTTGAACAAAATATCATTATAAACGCCATAATTTGGTAATTTTCATATAAATTTCGTTTTATAAAAATCAAAATAAGCTCTAGAAATTATTGTTCAGGATGGACTGGAATATACTACTGAAGAACCATTCTAAAGTAGTGTATGGAATGTTTCTAACAGGTAGGAGCTATTGTTTGCTAGCTGGGTCAATTCCTGGAAACCGGGCTATTGTTTACACAGAAGCAGAGGTAATTCCGCAGTTATTTGTCATCGTTCTTATCTCTCTCCTTCGCCCTTCCCTCTTCCACCTTCAACACACTGAATGACCTTGGTCACTCATTAGGGAGCTTCAGCCATTCAGTTCTTTTCAATATGCCTAAAACGAAAGTCTCAATTTGTGGGAAGTTACGAAGTTTTGTTCGCGAGTTCGGTGAAAACATATTCAGTACGGATGGAGTGATATTACTCTGTAAATTGTGTGAGGTTAAAGTAATATTTTGAATTTTATAGGTCTTATTTTTATGTTTTTAGGTCATAAATGCATACATATTTCATACATTTTTAGGTCATAGAAATCCGCCCCCTAGGTGTTTGGCAAGGAGATATCGCTGCTGGTAGCGGGTGAAAGGGTGCTGTGTGGGAAATGTTACTCTTAGACCTTTTCTCAGAATTCCTGCTGGCAGGATCTACTGGTCAGTTTTTGTGAAGTAAGACAGCAAAAGTACGAGTTTATTGTAATCTGTATTTCAAAAGAAAGAACGTGAAGGAAATGGCAGGGGCTTGGAACAGCTGAGCTGTGTTGCCAAGTTTTTATTGTTGGTGTAGATCAGCTGATTCGAATAATACACAGGACTACACTTCGGACATTATTTCGGTACTATTATGCGCAATATAATGCAAATATCGATCCTGAATCAACGCCGAGGACATGCAAATAGAGAAATACGGTACATTAATAAATAACACACCGAAGCTCTGCTACCATTATCCCCGTTATTCAATAAATACGAGAAAGAGGCCAAGGAACATGAAGTTGTTATATACAATGTTTAACTGCATGTATCGTCCATGCTATCCATTGGACTTCAACCAAAATTTTGTATTCTGCACCTTAAGAGATGGAACTAAGAATATATTTAGTCACCAGGGCTGCCAACTGTAGTGCTCTATTAGGCTACATTATACCAGGTATACAGTATTTCGAACTAATTAGAAATTTCGATATTACCAACTAATTTCGTCATTATTCTAGGTAGATCCATATAGATTAATCATTGGCATGAATCTTAAATTTTAAGAAAAGTAGGCTCTTTAGTTCGTCACGGAACTTCTTGTTTATATTTATTATCATAACTATCACGTCCTTCAACGAGATGACTTTTCAGTCTCGATCCGCTGGTGCAGCAAATCGTGTACCGTGTCTAGCGCCATGCATAAGGAAGCGCAGGCCGACAGTTCCTTCCTCCTGCCGATGTGGATTATTAAAAAGGGAGTCCGCGGCGGATCTGAATTATTGAACTTTACTGCAGGAATAAAATAAAAAATGGAAACATGTCATTTCCCTTGGAAGTAATTCGTTTGGAAGGCTGTTTGAAGAAGCCAAGAGCGAGCGGGAAATGAAGCCGAATGAATAAATTAATGCGGTGCTGATCTACATTTCCATTGCGCCCCAGTTTCTAGGCAGGCGAGAAGCAAAGACGTAATGCGATTACCAACGTGGTGTCCTGCATATGAGATGGTAGCGATTATGTAATGAAGGGTCATTCTTTTGGACTGCCCGAGTCGGTGGTGGATTAATAAGCTCTTCTTACTTCACTGAGGACAGATGAGGATTATCGGGAGCACATCTTAATCTCTACTAATTAATTAATAGATTTATTGCAACCAATGGCCAATATGTATAGAAATATACAGTGAGGGCCTTCTCTATTTAATGGAGCCTTGCGGGGGCCGTATGGCGGCTGGGGGCACTGTGTATTGTGTCGTGCCAGATTCGACCCGTGCTGCAAGCGACCTGCCAATTTGCCATCGTGCCACTAGCGACCCAAGCACTGATGTATCGGTGGAATCTGTGAATTTGTAACACATATGTCTCTGCTAAAATGTAAACAACGCTCTTAGGTTCCTACGTTCGTTGCCAAGAGCCGACTGCGGTGGCGTCTGGTAGCTAAGTTTTGAACTAGTAACCGTTGACGGTGATGTTTGGCAGCAAAAGTAGGAACTATTTGATAAATTCAAAAGGCTGCAGTACTTACTTGAATTAAAAACAGATAACACACACTAATACAGTCATCACAATTAACACCGGTTATCAGACAGATTCTACACACACCCAAAGTACACGGGGCTACATGACCGCGTTGTCGCAGCCCCTAAACTTAAGAACCAACCAACCAACCAACCAACCAACCAACCAACCAACCAGAGACCAATGCATCACTGCTGCTGGTTGCACAATGGGTTGTGTGCGCCCCATTTGTACAGACTACCCGCCCGGCTGTAGTGCTATGCGGGCTGTACTCAACACAGTTCTGCCAGGGGTTATCGTCTTGTTTATTTGTTTAAAAGCACTTTATAAACAAATATATTTCCGTTGACTTGCCAAGAAATGTAAGATTTTTCCTCTACTATTGAGACAATTCGGAAGATTTTGGTGCAAACAACACCTTCTAACTCCCTCTGGTTTAGAGCTTGAGTTTTGTGAAACTCTTTTATAGTCTTTTATAGATGATGATGATATAATAATAATAATTATTATTATTATTATTATTATGAAGCCTCCGTGGCTTAGGCGGCAGCACGCCGGCCTCTCACCGCTGGGTCCGTGGTTCAAATCCCGGTCACTCCATGTGAGATCTGTGCTGGACAAAACGGAGGCAGACAGGTTTTTCTCCGGGTACTCCGGTTTTCCCTGTCAAAAATTTCATTCCAGCAACACTCTCCACTATCATTTCATTTCACCTGTCATTCATTTAATCATTGCCCCAGAGGAGTGCGTCAGGCCTCGGCAGCCGGTACAATTGATATCCTCGCCGCTAGATGGGGGCTCCATTCATTCCATTCCTGACCCGGTCGGAGACTGGAAGCAGGTTGTGGATTTTCATTATTATTATTATTATTATGATAATAAGTTGTTATGGGACCGATCAGTTATTACTGATAAAACCATACCACAAACCGGCCAGATATCGTTCTTGTGGGCAAGGTGCAGAAGAGAACCTTCCCCATTGATATTGCCGTGCCCAATTCCTATAATCTGCAACAAACCTACCCTGATAAGATTACCAAATATCTGCCCTTGGTTGAGGAAATACGGCAAATATGGAGACAGGAAAGTGTAGTGGTTCTGCCCATAGTCGCATCTTCTACCGGCATCATCCCCAAATCATTGGCTCGCAATCTAGAAATATTGGGAATACATCCTGGTCAGCATCTTGGAGACCTGTTCCATTGTTCGCTCGTTTCTCAATGTGCCACCTGGGAGTTCCAATTGATAAAAATGGAAAAAATATCAATTTTCATACTTTTATATGATGTAAAAGCTGGTACTTTGACGTTTAAAATGATGTATAATACTTGATATTTGTTATTTGCAAAATATGTGTAATATTTATTTAAATAATGCAGTGCACCTTACAAAACACTGAAAATTAGAACATACAAAGGCATTTTCTCAGAACTTGTTGTTTTGCACATAAATGTTCATTTTTCTCAGTTGTCACTTATCACAGAAGTCTCAAATTTTTACCATCTTTAGCTTGGCTTGTACATGAGATTTTAACACGGGATTTTTTTTCTAGCTAATATACATTTCGAAAAAATTGATTTATTTTGAATATTTTTTAAACCAAAAATTCGAGATTAAATAAAAAAAATATTATTATAGTCACAATAGTAGAAACATCAAACGCCTGTGTTAAAGTACTAAGAAATGATCACTAAGTATGGAAATAAAATTTCATCTAAATCTACCCAGTAGTTTCTGTGAAAAAGGAACATGAAGTTGTTATAAATTACCATTAAGAAGATAGGCCATTGGAACTCCCCTTAGAGAATTAGCGATACCGTCTTGCAAACAAGCCGACGATATGTTGATATGTCCCACTTATGTGGTGAAATGAATGTGATAGTAATAATAATAATAATATCGGTCGGCCGCTTCAGTACATGTGACAATTCATCGCCTGTGGCTGTTGCTGTTGTAGCCAACGACCCACTCTAGCTCCGAGCCTCTTCTGGGCAAATGCACGTTCGATTTCATGTTCAGATATTAAAATATGACCTTTCTGTGGCCAGGCAGGCAATTTTGAATTAGCGCTGGGCGAGTCGCTATTGCAGCAACCATGGAGCCTTATCACGAGGGGACAGAACGTTTATTAAACAAATAGGGCTGCCAATGCCCTCGCGCGCTATTCAGCCCAGTCTTTTGTTCCCCAAGCTAGCTACCGACCAGTATTGGTTTCACATAATGCTAGGGACTGTGCAGCAATGTTGCCAGATCTCATGAAATGTCACCAGATGTGGTTAATATTTTAGCTCATCTGACGATTAGTGAAAACTTTTCGAAACACACTAAAACTGATGTTGGATGGTTGGTTCCTCAGTTTAGGGGCTGCGACAAAGCGGTCATGTAACCCCATGCACTTTGGGTGTGTGTAGAATCTGTCTGATAACCGGTGTAGTTGTGATGACTAGGGCCCGGATGTTGATGCCGTAAGAAAGTTTAAAAAATGTATTTAAAATTGCCAAAAATGCCTGTAATAAATGACCTGAAAATCGAAAAATGCACTATAAAATGTAGAAAATGATCTTATAATAATAAACTCACCAATATTTCAAAAATTCGAAAAATGCACTGTAAAATGGAGAAAATAATCTTAAAATAATAAACTCCCCAATATTTCAAAAATGACATCTGAAGCTCAAACTGAAAAGTCAATCAAAATAGATCTCTAGCACTTAACAAAAGGTTTTATGTTCATAGCTACTAGCTTCTTAATTTTGAAGACGGGGTGGCCCGTCCGGAGTTTCTATGTACTTCAGCATTGTTTTAGACAGCTCAAAAAGATGACATGTTATCAACATCCGGGCCCTAGTGATGGCTGTATTAGTGTGTGTTATCTATAATTCAGGTAAGGACTGCAGGATCAATTTCAAGTAGTTCCTACTTTTGCTACAAAATGCTACCATCCACGATATCTAGCTGCGGAAGTGGCTACTAAATGCCATCGCAGTCAGCACCTGGCGGCGAACGTTGGAACTAATATAGCGTTATCAAACTAACCTACAAATTTTAGCTGCCACAAGTGTAGTTAGTGGAAGGTTCTTTTTCATACCATAAATCTATGACATGGGACCGGCGGCGTTATTTCCCCTCCGAAAGAAGGCATACTGAGGGATTCTTAACGCTCTTAAAAAATCCGGTGACTTCCGCCAGGTTTGAACCCGTGATCTTGGGCATCGAAGCTTAGCATGCTCCAACTACGCCACTGATGCTGCTGTTTTAGATCCCTTATTTGGGGGTGGATCTAAAAGGAAGAGTTATTGTATTAATTTATAAGGTGGTGCCTAAAAAAGGGTAGCTTCCCTTGGCAGGGTAAGCTGACCAGTGTAGAGTGTTGTGGTGTGTTAGGAACTAGGGGGCGTTCCTATAAAGGCTGTAATTTAGGGGATGTAGTTTTAGTACGCGGGTCAACGTGCTGGATGCCCAGCCGGCTGCTTATTATATAATCACTTTACTCGTGTCAGCGGTGTGGCACGCGCTCCTCTTAGTAGCCTGGCCGCCACGAGAAATACAATGATGTCTGAGTTAGCGCTATTAAGCTACCGTATGTCACGTCTGACTGTGACGGGAATAAGGAAGGGCGTTTGGATGTAAAGAGGCGTATAAACAGTAATGCTAGTGTAGAGTGTGGACCAAGTGTTTATTGGTCTGTAATTCTGAGTATGAGTCCCTTGTGGGGAATGTAGTTTATGTTCACAATGTAAAGTACAAGTTGTGGGTTAGAGGTTACAAAAGTAGGAACTCTGAACACGACTGACTTACCTCTGGTGACACCGGCGTAGCCTTCGGCCGTATCGTTGAAGCACTGATAATGGAGAGATCCTTTGACCTCATTAAGACGCCTTCTTATACCTTTTGGCGCCCTGCTGTCAGCATTGTGATGGCATGCTGCCCCAGTTAATAATATGTTGCTGTGTGTAATGATTGTGCAAGGATTGAGCTGCTTTATGGAGTAGCAAGCTGTCCTTACAGTATTGATGGATGTTGTCCCGGCTTTCCAAGGGTTGCCATTTAGGGGATTTATCCAGATGCCGGGGGGATGGTCTCCAAGGGGTGCATACCCCTGGGAGGCTGTACAAGCGTCTTCCTTCATTTGTTCGCGTCCTCGCGAACGGGAACGGAACTGGAGGTTGGGATGTTGGCGTAGTGGTTCTTGAAACCCCCTCGTATCTCCTGGTGGTGTCGTATCGAAGTGTGGGTGTGAGGTCAGCCCGTGTTCAGAGGGGAGGGTTATGGGATGTACAGATATATGTATACACTGATATTGGCATTGTGAAAATGGAAATTAACAAAACAAAAAAAAAATTGACATTGCAAAAAAATTTGACATCGAGAAAAATTGACATTGGGAAAAAAAATTGACATTTGAGAAAAATTTGACATCACAAGAAATTTGACATGTAAAAAAAAATGCCCTTGCTATTGCTGGCATATTGCTAGCTTCAAAAAAAAAAACATGGTTTTTGATGGTGATTCGTTACATAGTTGTGCAGGGAGGAAAAACCCAGCTAGACGCGGAATTGTGTCGTCTGGCTTTACCTTGGGGAAAAAATGCTCCCTGCAAATAGAAAGATAGGAGAGAATAGAAAAAAATGGGTGTTCCAAGGTATAATTTAAGGGATATATTCAAAGTATTTATTTGTTTGGGAAAAAAACGGAACACCCTGACAAATGGGGAAGTTAGAAGAAGGAAAAATGAAAGAAAACAAATCATAAACATTATGTACATTGGTGGTCTTGATAATGGTAACAGATATGACCCGATAATAATAATAATAGTAACCCTTACATTTGTAAAATCCCTGACAAGTTATAATTGAACATAGTAAACATGTAATGAAGATGAACATAAAAAAAAAATGGTTGCCATGTGGGTACCCTGTACGTATAAGTAATCTTGCCACTCTTGTGGACCCTTGCAATTGTATGACATGGCGAGAAAATACAAAATAATTTACACTTTATAATTATCCTTATCATATATATATATAAAAAAACCTTATAGAGCTCCGTTACCTGGCCAGTTACTGCATACCTCTTATACTTGGCGCGCACCGCACTATTATGCCTCGCCGACCGTTCTCTAATCGGCCGTTCCTGGTGAGGTTTAGTGGCTAGTCCACTATCCTCTCCCTGTACCTATCACATAACCTCGTGGTTTTCCGTCGTGGGTCGGAATCCCACCTTAGGGTCGAAGGTCCGGCACTTACAAACTCTGTGTCGCCCTTTGAGCCTGAAGTAACGCTTCATTTGCGTATTCTTAAATGTTTTTGCGTTCAGCGATGGTCATCATCCCACGTATGCTGTCCACCGCTGACCGCTGGCGTTGTCACCTTTAAGGGTGCAACTAAAACTGATAAGGAGTGTAATTGTGTGTGACATATATGTGTATTTTGGTAATATATCTACCACAGACATATTCACGTTCTTGGTTACCTGTAATTCAAAACAAAACAAAAATGCATCCATATAAAGATGTTTATCTCTTCTTATCTCCGTGGTCTTCCTGTGTGGGTAAAAGTGGGTTAATTATGAATATTACAGTGCAATACATTATGATTCATTACCGGTATATATATGACCTTCTTCGGTAGCGCTTAGTTTGGAAACTAAGTGTAGCGCCACCGAAGTCTAACTTAACCTAGGTTAGCCTATTTTAACCTAGTTTATCCTAGTATGGTCGGGCTTACCTCGGTAACGGATTTTTAGTCACCGAGTGCCGAGATATTCTATTGTGATCTTTATATATAGAAAAAATTGCCTTAAATGTAGGTTTATGTTACCTTACAACGAATTGTCATGCCTTATCATGAGTCGTCGGACTTACCCTGATGCCGGGTTTCTGGGCTATCAGGCGCCGACCGGCGTTATCTTACACTACTTATGGTATATATATATAAAAATTGCATATCTAAACCGAGAGGGTTGCCTTAATCTATTGCCGAAAGATGCTGTGCTAACATTGCAACAGCGTTCAGTAAATTTGCTTAAATCTAGGTTGCGTGTCAAATGCAACCGTCTTACAGCTAAATTTGGACCAGGACGATCGCCTGGGGCAATTAAATCCCCAGGACACCACCCGCACGAGCCCCAGAAACACCGGTTGTCTCTAGGGTCGCTGGATTCCGTCCCCTTAATTCTAGGTGTCGACGTCTATTACTAGTACTAATCTATTCGCAGGCGGCTTACGGTGCCACTAAGCTAACCGTTTCGCCCGCTGTAACTTCCTTGTTCATGACCGTTTGCTGTTCCGATTTATCGTAGTTGAGCCGCCCACTTGGCTCCTGTGAGGGGCGCGCAATGCCCCTCTCTTAATGCCCTCTGGTTGCCCGATGCGTCGCCATTTATGTGGGCATTGGACAGTGTGGTCCAATGGCATAATATTGTCTTCGCCTTTATCGGCCGTCGCGGTCTGCTTTTCGCAGTAATATTTGCCTCTATGGGCCGCCGTAGTATGCTTTTCGCATTGATATATGATTTTGCCTCTATGGGCCGCCGTAGTATGCTTTTCGCATTGATATATGAATTTGCCTCTATGGGCCGCAGTAATATGTATTTCGCAGTTATCTTCCACTCCAACGCATAGGAGTTTTGCTTCCCGCTATGGAAGCCGTACTTATCTAATTCTAACTAGGAGTCTAGTCATAATGGGGTCGTCTCTAGGGACAATTCCCGAGTCCGGCGCGGAGTGAGCTATTTCTCCCACCGTCCCCAGAAAGTCATCCCTGCAGATCTCGGCTCCGATGACCGGGACACATAGTGGGTGTAACCTTCTCCGACAAGGGGGATGGGCTAATATGCACCCCTAGATCTCGATGTTTGCCCGTGTCCGGTCCCGAATGCTTTGACCTTACGTAGTTCGTCTGTTTGGTCTAGTCGTCAGTTAAGTGAGGTCGCCGCGCTGTCGAGCCAACTGGGGTAAGGGTCCACATCGCCTTCCCCAGCTCTGCTCCGGTGTGGTCTCTCTGACCTTCGGCTTACACCGTTGTCATCCATCAGATCGTATCAGATTCCTTTGTATAAAAAAAATGTAGCGTAACCTGTGTAAATGGTTTAATCTCTGTGTAAAATGTAAAATATTTCCAGTGTTGCGGGGTTGTAGATCTTCTAAGTACATAGGCTACTTCTGGTCTACCATCGCTACGTCAGCTTTCCAGCAATAATGCTTTCTTTACCTTAATGGAGGTGTTAGTAGGGTCTGTAATGTCAGGTACCCTGTTATTAGGATCTGGGGGTAGTTATTTGTTGAGAGGGCTTAAAGTATGGTAGGAAGGGGTTGCGCACCTTTGGGTTCCACGTTAGTGGTGGCCTGGAGCCGCTGATGCCACTGGGATGTTCCTATAGTGAGTGGAGTGGGGAGGTAATTCCCGGGGATTGCAAAGATACGAAAATTTCATGCAGGTTTGATATCAAAATCCCTGGTAAATGGATGGGATACTCATGCATGTGTCTGGATATAAAGTGTCTGCCTTCATGTACGGATAGGTGTAGGGTGGGGCATAATACCAATATATTCCTGTCATGCGGGAGTGTTTAAGTACTAAAGAATGGTTAATATATATCTATGGCCTCCTCTCTCATTTGGAGAGGCGCATTATGCTTCTTTAATGTTTGCTGACCCGCCCCTAATACTCAGGCGGTAGCATCGTGGCGCAAGGCGTAGCATGCCTGCTCTTTAGACGCATGAAGTCCATCAACCCCTTGTGTGTACTTTGTAATGTAGTGTAGCTGTTTTTTGGTCGTGTACATGTGTCTGCGTTGTTTATGTTGGGCGTGAGAAGGTTATGGGAAGGGAGTAAGGTGGTACGCTGGTAGCCTGTTCTCCTGTCATCCTCCCTTGGTCCATGTTGGCTTTCTATCCGCGCTTTGGGATAGTAGAGCTGCATGACCTAATCAGGTCTGCCATTTGTAGTGTAGATGTGGCCAGTGGTCGTAGTGCGACTGGTCATGTGCTAGTCATCTGTAATGATTTATTTCGGGAATAGAATCGCGAAAAGAAGTTATTAAGGGGAGGTCCTGTTTCCTCAAAGTCCCTATGTTCGCTCCTAATTGGTGAGCGCGTGTGTGTGTGTGACTATGTTCCGCTACACCACGCGGACGATTGGCCTGTTATAAGGCTAAGTCCTACTGTGTATATTGTGTATGGGCGGGAAGCGCCCGTGGCCTGTCAACGTCTTTGCGTACGTGCCCTTATAGGCCCAAGGTAAGTTCCGCTGTGTCACGTCTTGTCCATTGCCAAATGTTTTTGCAGTGTGGAAAAAAAATGTATGGTGTTATAATTGTTATGTGTTTGTAATTTCACGGTCACTGGTGCTACGCAATAGCGTCTAGTCATCGCAGTATTGCAGTGTAAATAGTTTGTAAGTCAGCAGTGGGCATGTGTAATGTCAGGCTGGGACGTTATTGTTTGTCATCCGCTGGTATGTGCTTTTCTGCACGTGTGCAAGTGTGGTCGTTGTTTTTAGATTCCTAGCGGACTAATGTAGCAATTCGTCCTAGTTAGGTAATGACGTTGTGTGGCCATTGTTTCCTAAGACTTGTGTCTTGCGAAATTTTCCTACCTGCGTCTGGGAAATGTATTCGCTATGTCTGGTGTAATTCGAAATTATATGTCTGGCTTGTGGTGGGAGGAAATGTAGTATTCCCTGTTCATGCACTTGTATGGGCCAATTTCGGTGTGGTTGGAAGTCTGGATAACTGCTTTCCCTTGTGTCTAAATTTTTACTGGAACTCAGACCCGTGACCTTATGTCATTTCTGTGTTTTATGTTTGCGTTGTGTTTCAGGGCTTGGGGCTTCCCCAGTGTGGTTTTTGCTTGTGTTCCGTGTACCAAAAATACCATTGGATAGTTAGTTTTTGGTACGAGTGTGGTGTGTGGTCGTGGGTTCGAATCCGGTTGTCTGTAAAGATTTGGTGTGATCATTTCCGTGCCGCATATATTATGGCACGTTCCCGTGGATGCGCAATGCGCAAATGAAAGCATGCATACCTGTGTAGAGTTTGTATGTTTTTGATTTCCCCTCGTAGTGTAATTTGGGGATTTTGCGGGGTTCTGAACTTGGCTTGAATGATGCCGTGCGTTCTGCTCCGAGAGCTGTTGTCTGTAAGCTTGCAGGTTATCACTGAGGCCTGCGTTACTGCTGAGTATGGTGGTATCGGATTACAATGTCTTGCGCGCTCGCTTGTTACTTGTCTTGATAACGCTGTGTGTCCGGCACATGTGTTTTTAATCGGCTTACTCTCTGTAACTGTGATTAGTGCTTTTCGCATTGTAAAAGAAAAGAGGGGAACTTGTGGTTTAACGTGACCGTATCTGGAGATCATGAGCCACGGGATTTCCGTTTTACTTGGAATCCAAACCACAGGCCATGGCATTTCACTTCGTAAATCTCATATGCATTGGCCGTACTGTAGAAGAACCTTCCATTGGCTACATTTGTGTCCCCAGATTTTGTGTTACTGTGCCGTGGTTCGATTATGTCCCTACAATGGTACGAAATGTCATTATGCCCGCGTGTCTCCGGGACAGTTGTGTGGAGTGTTAGGATCGTATCCCGGTGCGGTCAGTGGGCTATTTCTTGGCCCTCTTTTCACGCCTGCCCGTGGGATTACTTCCTTTCCTTTTGGCAGTGTTTCCGCCTTTACGTGTACCTATGTATTAAATATATATATATGTTTAACTTGGCCGCCTTTCTTTCATCGGGCCTAATGCCTGCGTCATTAAAAAAATGAGCTATGCCCCGCTCTGGATTAAGAGAGTACTGTGAAAGAAAATAATAGCAGGTGGCGATAGTCTCTAAAAATTATGTCGTGAACACTATAAAAAATGTTAAAAAAAATGGTGCTTGGGACCTGAGTGTAGTATTTACCATTTTGGTAACGTGAGTACTACCGTAATCTGGTTACGTCTCAGGGGAATCTACCGGCACTGTCTAGTACACATTAGGAAGGCCATTGCAAGACGTAATTGATACACTTGTATCCACGTCCCGAGCAAAGCCAGTGCACTGTGGGAGTCAAACCTGCCCATCAAAGTAATTGTAACTCAACAAAATGACAGTGTCTCGTCCCGGTGTGCAATTGGGCTTTTCAGTTGGTCAAAGCACACCTCCCTAAATTTTTGAAATTAGTTTGAGATTCTTAATTCTTGCCATGCTTACGGCTTTCGCCCGCAACAAGAGAATCTATCAACTGTGGAACCATAACATAGAACGTTTAGTCATTTCTACTTAGAAAGACTCACTTAAGCTTCATGCTGTGATTTTATGCTTAAGTTGTGTTCAAAATATCTCTTTTTCGGCCTGAAGCCTGCTTGGCTTCCACTTGGCTTAGCATATTAGAGACTTTACGTTATGGCGTTAACCACTTCGCCCAATAACCATTGATGGCCTGAGAGAAAAAATGCCATGGTTCCGAAAAAAAACAAGAAGGATTTAGAATTGTTCCTTCTAATTTGGCTATGTTGCACTGTATATACATAAAATAAGAAAGAAAAATATGCAATTTTATGTTTATTATGTACTTGTTGGACTATTTTCTTATCGCCCTCGTGTAAAAGAACTTATGTGGCCTATAATGTTGGTGTTAGCGATGTTAGTTTATTTCTGTGGCCCTGGTGGAAGTCGTTATCCTCTTTCGAGCTTCAGTGCTCAGAAAGGTGAAGGGTTTTGCCCTGTTATTAGATTATAGGCGTCTGAAATCCACTGGGGTGTTCCTTTGCTACTTTCCGGCGGAATTTCTAGCAAAGTGAGCTTTGGCCTACTTCCACCGTAGCGCGTGTCTATAGGTTTGAATGTGCCTGTATTCGAGGGCCTAATTGTGCTTGACGCTGCCCTAGCAGATTTTACGGGAGTGTGTATATATTTGACTGCGTGGTTTTGTGGGATGGGTAATAACACTTTTCCTACTCCCCGTGTACTGTGTGGTAATGCCTGGTCAAGATGTGCGTGCGTGTGTCGTGCATCCTGAGGGACTAATACCGGTGTTCGCCTTCGTTCTGGCAAAATTGCCCTTTGAACCGGCGGTAAAGGTTGCTTAATGGCTTGTGTCCGGCTTAGTGGTTTTGTTTCATGTATTTGCCCTATGTGCGTGTAACCGCCGGATGTCTCTAGCCATTGCCATCTGTCTGGCTAACATGTAAATAATTACCACGGTCATTCCGGCGTTCCATGCCATAGTGGAAGTTGTCGTGGTATCTAGGTCATACCAGGATTGGTGAAGTCCTGGTATTTGTAGGGGCTGTTTGTGATGTCTAAAAGGTGTTTCTGTTACATTGAATGTCGGAATGACTGATGACCAGTTGGAATTGAGTATGGCCGTTATGTTGTCGTACCATAACGGCTTTGTCTGTAAGGGTTCGAAGTCGTGTAGTTGCAATTGTATTTGTTTAGTCCATGCTGCCGGCAGTGTGTGTGTAATGGCTAATTCCTTAACCATTTTGGCGTCACACGGAAACGCCTGGGGTATCAGGATGATGTCGCCCTCTACGAGTTGGCAATTGCATGGGAGGTGTATCTCTAGAGCCCCTGGCGGTGCCTCCGTGTGTGGGTGCAGTAGGGTTGTCCTTCCTTCTGGGCATTGGGTACCCATTTCCGCCATAGGATTTGTAACAATAAACTTGTCCATATCAATCTGTGTGATAAGGGCTCTCTGGGATCCTTCGTGTGTTTGTCTATGTTGTCCCTTTCTCTAGTGGGTTTCCTTCCTTGTCGGTTATTGCCCTGTTGTCCGTTATTCTGTCTCCGCCAGGGTGGGGTGTATGTCTGCTGCTGCTGGGGCGGGTGTTCCCGTCGGTTCCCCTTTTCCCTATATTGGTCAGCTGCATACCCCTGTCTGGTCGAGGGTGGGTTTTCTCGCTGTTCCCAATTTCCCTTGTACTGCGGGGCCGCATAGCCTTGGCTGCGTGGGGGCGGGTTCTCCCGATATTCCCCATTTCCCCTGTACTGCGGGGCTGCATAACGTTGGCTGCGTGGGGGCGGGTTCTCCCGATATTCCCCATTTCCCCTGTACTGCGGGGCTGCATAACCTTGCCCGCGTGGGGGCGAATATTCCCGGTACTCCCTGTCTGCCCTGTATTGTGGGGCAGCGTAGGTGGCGGGCTGTTTCGTCGGGGGATGTCGTGGTCGTACTCCTCGGGGTAGTACTCCCGTGTGTACGGAGATGGCGAACGCCTTGAGGGGTACGTCGGCTCTGT
This sequence comes from Meconema thalassinum, assembly GCA_946902985.2. NCBI lineage: Eukaryota > Metazoa > Arthropoda > Insecta > Orthoptera > Tettigoniidae > Meconema > Meconema thalassinum. The sequence continues at coordinate 373,839,157 of OX336388.2, read as the reverse complement.
GTCCGTGTATGCTATCGGTGAGTACCGAGGAGGGTAGTGTGGCCTATCCTGTGGGGGAGGTGTTGTTGGCCGCTGTGGAGGGTAGTAATTTTCTTCCCTCCCGTAGCGTCTCCTCTCTGTGTACCCCCTGTCCCTCTCAGGATGATAGTGTTCTCGTTTGTCTGCTTGCTCATCCCCTGGCGGTCTCCCGCCCGCTTGGATGGCAGCTATGGTCAGTTTCTCCATCCTGTCCACTAATTCGTCTATTTTGTCATTAGTGTCGTCTTTCCGAGTTTTGAAGTGCAGATCCACGGCTTTTTCCGTAGCCTTTTCCGTGATCTTTCTCCCCTCCTCTATGGTCTTTATGTTATTCAACATATGTTGGACCGTGGGGTTGTTCATGATGCATAGCTTTTCTACTATGGCTGGTCTGAGGCCCTGCATTAACAGCTTGACTTTCTGTTTATTCGTCATTGCTGCATTGTACTTTTCGCACATTATCAATTTAACATTGATGTATGCCTGGGCGCTCTCTTTGGGTCCCTGTGACCTCTGTCTAATCTGGTCATAGAGATCGTCATCGTCTGGTATAAGCTGGAACTCATCCTTCAACATTACCGCGGTTTCCTCCCATGTGGCAGCCTCTAGTGCGTCCTCATGGAGCTCATACCATGTCATGGCCGCCTTTGTGAGATAGGCAGGAAGGAGCCGTTTCCTAACTTCCTCGCTCCAACCATTGATCCGAGCCGTTCTATTGAAGGCCTTGAGGTATTCCTCGGGATCCTGGCCTTCCCCCGTGAACTTTGTGGGGTGGATCATGGGGTACTCAGTGTGTCTATTCATGTCGTTCTCGGCTGTGTTTCGTTGGCTGTGTGTCGAGGTGTTTAGGCTGTTTAGAGGGGAATTAGCCTCGCTTCCCGTGTAGGACACCTGTGTTACGTTACCAGGTGGCTCGTCACCTGATATGTCTGTGCTGATGGATGGTGTGTTGTCGTACTGTGCGGAGCTAACTATGTGTACGGTTCTGTCTAAATCCTGTTTTACTGTTTCCAAAATAGTGTGGATGTCAAGAACCGCTTCTGTTGTGTGATTATTGGCTTTGATAGTGTCTGTCTCTAGTAGCTCCGTAATGCGCTCTAGCAGGTTACTGGCTTTCTGCTCTGTGATCTGTAGTTGCTGCAACAATAGGGGGTGGAGTGTTGGCAGGCAATCTACCTCACTAGCGCTGGATACTGGTGACTCTTGTGTGTGTTCACTGGCCTGGGACCGTGTAAAATGTATAACCTGTGCTGCGGCGGCAGGGTGTTGAGCACGGATCTGTGCTGTTTTGAATTCAAGGTCCCTGAGAAGTTGTACTGCAGTCTGGTCAGTTATTAAGTCACCGTTCCTAATTTTTAGCTTCGGCAGGAGTGGAGTCGTACTAGCCGACAAATGGTGTGCAAAGTCTCTTAATGTAGTTCTAAATGTGGACATTTAATTTAAAAAAATGTGTGACGCAATATGAGGTTAAAAATTTTTTTTTCACTATTTGCTTGGCTTTTTGCGGTACGGAAGGGGTCGCTTTGACTACGAGGGCTCGTTGGTTGAGTCCCGTTCTATTGTGCGTAGTCCCGCGCCTCCACCAGTGTTTTAGATCCCTTATTTGGGGGTGGATCTAAAAGGAAGAGTTATTGTATTAATTTATAAGGTGGTGCCTAAAAAAGGGTAGCTTCCCTTGGCAGGGTAAGCTGACCAGTGTAGAGTGTTGTGGTGTGTTAGGAACTAGGGGGCGTTCCTTCTAAAGGCTGTAATTTAGGGGATGTAGTTTTAGTACGCGGGTCAACGTGCTGGATGCCCAGCCGGCTGCTTATTATATAATCACTTTACTCGTGTCAGCGGTGTGGCACGCGCTCCTCTTAGTAGCCTGGCCGCCACGAGAAATACAATGATGTCTGAGTTAGCGCTATTAAGCTACCGTATGTCACGTCTGACTGTGACGGGAATAAGGAAGGGCGTTTGGATGTAAAGAGGCGTATAAACAGTAATGCTAGTGTAGAGTGTGGACCAAGTGTTTATTGGTCTGTAATTCTGAGTATGAGTCCCTTGTGGGGAATGTAGTTTATGTTCACAATGTAAAGTACAAGTTGTGGGTTAGAGGTTACAAAAGTAGGAACTCTGAACACGACTGACTTACCTCTGGTGACACCGGCGTAGCCTTCGGCCGTATCGTTGAAGCACTGATAATGGAGAGATCCTTTGACCTCATTAAGACGCCTTCTTATACCTTTTGGCACCCTGCTGTCAGCATTGTGATGGCATGCTGCCCCAGTTAATAATATGTTGCTGTGTGTAATGATTGTGCAAGGATTGAGCTGCTTTATGGAGTAGCAAGCTGTCCTTACAGTATTGATGGATGTTGTCCCGGCTTTCCAAGGGTTGCCATTTAGGGGATTTAGCCAGATGCCGGGGGGATGGTCTCCAAGGGGTGCATACCCCTGGGAGGCTGTACACTGCTATAAATAAAGTAATTTTTTTAGTTTATTTTACCCTCCAGGTTGGTGGTACCTACGTACTCAGCGAGGGAACTCACCACTACCGCCTTTCCAGTCAGTGTCCTACTGCAGAGAACACTTGGTTGGTTTGGATACAACTGGGGAGGTGTGATCAGCACCTCGCCCAGGCCCAGCGAACAGGGGCCTCATGAGGGATGGTAAGGGATTGACAAGGAAGGGGGAAGGAGGCGACCGTGGCCTTAGAGTAGGTACCATCCCGGCATTTTCCCGAAGACTTCGAGGATGGCTAAGATGGGAATTGAACCCCCTCTACTCATTTGGGCCACCCGAAGCTGAGTAGATCCCGTCCCAGTCCCCATACCACTTTTCAAATTTCGTGGCAGAGCAGGGGATCGAACCCAGGACCATGCTGACCGCTACGCTACGGAGGCGACATAAAGTAATTTAAAAAAAGAAAGAAAGAAAGACTTCCTATGTGTGGCGTATTTTTCTACCCTCTGTTAGGCTATCATAAACCTTTTCCATTTTCTATTATTTTCTTTATCTCTCTACCTGCCACATTTGGTAGTGAGTATGCCCGTTAAGCGGCTTATTGCTCTTTGTAAAGGATCACTATTTGCAAGCTGCTCGAAAACAGAGGTGTTTTTCCAAGTTGAATCATTTCTCCATTATAATAGAGATTATGTCGAATGAAGAAGCAGCCGATAAGAGAATGACTAAAAGGATGGTTTGTTTATACCATTATACTATTATCTAGAATACAGAAACCTATAAAAGCAAAAAATAATAATCCCTCGCTGAAATTTTAGCCGCCTTTAGAATTTCCCATTGAAACTAGCCAAGCCACTCCAAGCACAATATTCTAAAATGCTAACTAACAATCGTGGAAGAGAGTTAATAAGGATCATTAGGATTTGGTCCTTATCGACAAATAACTACTTGTAATTTAATGGGTTAATTTTTCCGCCCAATCAATACTTAAAATTGCCTGATAAAAAAGATTTATTTACTCATGGGGACATGTTTCGGGTGCTTTTGACCCTTCTACAGCCTGTATATCACAGCTCACAACAAATGTCAACTTAAAACTAGTAGTATTGAACTATTTACAGCCCTATGCAGGTTAGGGTGTTGGAATAAGTGTACATATAATTGGGCACAATCGTGTTGACCGACTGTAAAGCATTCTGTAATAGATTACTAGGCAACTCTGAAAAATGGCTTCTAATACTTCAAAGGGTGGAATAATCTGAATTCGGGAATTGTGAACGCCAGGCGCAGGGAGAGTATTTATCGTTGCCTACACCCCGCTCTTGGGTCAGTGATTGGCGTTTTTCTTGACTTTTAACGTGCGCATAAATAGTGTGCGTATAAATTAATCCTACAATACTAACATACGTAAAATTTACGTGTATAAATAATTTAACTGCTTAGAATTCCCTCTATATCTGTCCCCACCTCACTATCTTCCAACAGTGCTCCTACTTGTCCATGGTGGTGATGTCAATGCTTTTGTTATTAATGCCAATCAGTTCTAGAGGCAAAGAATTGCATGGATACTATCGTGGAATTTAACAACATATTGGTTTCTCCGTGCCAATAACAAAGAGGTGGGGAATTTAATGTACATATGTCACATCACTTCCGAGGGATTATAAAAACAACCAGAGACAGTATAAAAGGCTGGAGAGATTACGTACTGCTATTTACGTCAAAGTAAACGACTTCTGTACTAGTTGTATTTAAGATTGAACTTAACGTATTAAGCTTCAATGACCACAGATGATTCATTGTATATAAATGCAGTACATTTGCATTTGTCTGTAGGCACGGGCTAGAGTAAAATGTGGCTTTTCACCGCTGTCTCAGTCTCACTCATATGGAAGCTACTGAGGTATGGGTGGTGCTTAGTAATGACATTCAGGGGATGCTGTGAAAGGTTCTACTCATAGGGTTAGTACTGCTTTTCTCACTCAGGGTGGAAAGCAATGGCAAAATACCTCACTCCTCTTCTTGCATAGTACGCCTGAATATATCGCTGCCTTGGGTTTTTGTGGGTATTTACCCACATAACCTAACGGTGGCACTTTTTGAGGATCCAACCAGCTTAGGGTTGACTACCTAACAGACAGACATACGAAATCCCTCCCTATATCATTCTGCTAAGGTCCCATTCCAGTTTTATTCCAAAAATAAGGTCCCATTAACACCAACCTACACATATGGGGTACCTACAGGTTCAGCATAACCCAAATCGTGCGCGAAACGCACTCACTTACTCTTTAAATGCCTCACAATTAAATAAATACCTTAAAACATGTATATTTACAATGAAATAATGAAAGAATGCAACACGGTAACCATGGTAACAGTATCTCACAGGTCCATCTATTTCTTTAAGACGCAATGCAATTCCGATTATTACATTACTGTGAAAGTTTCTAGACGGTTATAAGGATATCATGGAACCAAATTAAGCTGTAAAATTCATCAATACATACAGTATAATGCGCTTAAGGGGGTCAATAGGCACTCTAGATTTCTTTCACGCAATTTTCACGTGTGAGTGTGGTATGAAAGGTCTTTTTCACCCGACTATAAAGGGTCTCCGAAAACCACATTTAAAGGCCCTTAAATTAACAGTGTCTGTGATATTCCCAGGAAACTAACTTCGCTCTGATATACCTATGAAGGAATGACAAACCACTAACCACTGCACCAGTAGCTGAATTGATAAAGTCTGATTACTCATACCAAGGATAAATCAGTCATAGCATTCATGATTGCGATTTTGCTAAGTGTACTCTTTACAACTAGAATATTCGCGGGCGAAGCCGCGATGGGTAATGCTAGTATATATTAATTTGAACCATTTAAATAATTGGTGCCTTTGCACAAAGTTCGTAATGCACGTAAATTAAACGTATTATTAGTTTTAAGCACCAACTGAATGATGTTAGCATTCTAGGGTCAAAGCCATCGTCCAAGGTACTGTGAGCCTGGCCGCAGACATGTGGCAGTACAAGTGACACTGTAATCCCCAGGGCTGGACATAGGTCTATAACTTATTCATTGCAGCAGGAAGCGGCTTGTATGGAGCCGTGTCTTTATGATGTCAACCTCACCATTATGATGCACTTCTACCATGTCGGCGGATATTAGCCTAAAGTTTAATCACTGACCTCGTCTACACTTCATTTTCAGTCTTCTGACGCCTGGAAGACCATATAATTTCCACATTTACAGCTGCTGAATGAAGAAATAAACTCAGCTTTTGGTTTCTCTAACGAAAGGCTTTAGGTTTAGACCTTTGGACAGTGGTCCAGATGTAAATGATAGTCTGTTCGTGGTCTCAACAGACCGTAGGGTCTGATATCTGGTGGTGTTATTGTTGCCATTGAGGGGCTCAGAGCATCGTGGCCCTCTCACACTGTGTGTGTGTGTGGTTTGCGAAATTTGTTTGACTAGCGGATCCGTGCGAGAAATCTCGCATGTTCACAAACCCCACTGTCCCCAGTAGGTTTATAATGAGAGACTTAAGGAGAAAGGTTATGTTTTTATATGAACCAAATGATTATAGAACACTATTTACATTTCAGGATAAAGGAAATACCTCAGAATGTTAATATGACATGAAACACGTGTCACAGCGGCCCGTGGACAGCAATTATGGAGCGTATTTTCCTACAGCAGCGGTGTTTGCAAATCGCACACTTCATACATTTTTAAAAAAGTATGTTTTAAAAGAAATTATAGATATTTACGAAATAATAGTGCAATAAGTCACTGCTAATGTCTATTTTCTTTCATTTGAATGCTCATTTGCCACAATCGGTTACTTGTGAGCGCCGCAGGAGGGATCTATACTACTGAAATAATATACTGTATATGATAACCTGTATTCCTACAATGTTTGTACTGGTCTGAGTAGTTACGGACCGTTCCAGCATTTTCCCGAGTGAAAAGAAAGACCATTCCTAAGATGGCTGTGGGGGAAATGAACCACTTGTTCTCACGAAGCTGAATACATCCCGTTTCAGCCCTCTAACCAGAATTATATTTCTTGGCAGAGCCAGGAATCAAACTGACGACCTTCGAGACAGGAGTCTCAGTATGAATGTCTACAACGCGAATGCGGTATCTTTTATTTGATTTCCAAATGTGTCGAAAGGAATAATAATAGGCCTAATTATAATAATAATGCTATGGCACCAACACATCGACTGGGGCCAAAACTGAAAGGCATAGAATTAGACTGCTTAGCATTTGCTGATGACATGGCACTAATTGCCCAAGATATCTCTGACGCGCAAAAGCAAATTGAAATACTACAAGGACAAGCGGCGAAAATTGGATTACAAATCTCGTTTGAAAAAACAAAATTTATGACTGACATCAAAACTGCATCAAATGAACTTCAAATTGGCAACAACAAAATCTTTCGAGTAAACGAATTTAAATATTTAGGTGAATGGATTACAGCAAACTGTAACGAAAGGAAAGCAATTGAATCGAGGCTTCAGAAAATGGAAACTGCTTTTCAATCAACAAGAAATATTTATAACAAAAAGAGTCTCTCCTGGAACTGCAAAATTCGCCAATATACAACTGTAATCAAACCTGAAGCTCTCTATGCTTCAGAGACACTCAATCTCCAACACAAAACACTAAAACACCAAATAGAAGTGAAAGAACGTAAAATAATGAGAACAAAGGATGGTGTACATTAGCCAAAGCCTAATACAGAAATATACAAAAAAGTTTCCAAAATCACTGACACAATGTGAATTTGAAGAATCCAATTTATGGGACACATAGAAAGAATGGACCCGAACAGACTGACACACAAAATACATACTTTCTTAAATAACAAGGCTACTAGACCGAATTGGTATAAATTTACAGAGAGAGACTTAAATGAATTAGGATCACCAAACTTACATGACGGGAAGGAAATCAGGAAAATCACTCAGACGTGGGGTTTCGAGGAAGAAGAGAAGAAGACTACACAACTTCAATGGTCAGAGCAACGGAACAGACCCACTCGTTGCGAATGAAGAAATACTGGGCCCACAGGAAGGCTAGAAAGTGTTGATTTCGCGTGGTCCTAAGCGAAGAAGAAGAAGAATGCTATGGCTAGGGGCAGATGACCTCGCTGTTCCGAACCTTAAAACTCAGCGGTGACGGAGAGCGCTAACGTGCTAACTCGTGCCTCGCTGGCATCGGGAGACTGCCAACCCCAAGCTTGCAGGTTCGTACCTGGCCGTGGTAAGTGATTTTTGAAAGGTGCAAAAATCACGACATGCATGTCATACGTTGTTGGCATGTTAAAGAACCCATTTGAATTCAGTAGGCCGTGTTCATAGTGGCAAAATTAATCTCGGGATTTTCCGCCAACACAAAGTTCCTCATTTCTCTACTAGAAAGCGCTATAGTGTCAAGGAGCTTAGATATGTAACCTCCTTGACTTTCATAGAATTCCATGGAACGACGAAATTCGACATGCAAGCTGCCCTCTGGGTGTCAAATAACAAAGCGTGCACCCGGCACCCGAGGCCATACGATATTATTATTTTTTTATTATTATTATTATTATTATTATTATTATTATTATTATCATATGTATGTGCCCAAAACATATTGCCCTTCTTTTTCTGATGTTCTTTGTAATCGTCTCTGTCTGTTTGTGTAGTTCTATTGTCGGTCTCTTATCCATATTCCCTGAACTGATCCGTAGATTGTTATTATTATTATTATTATTATGAACAGTTAATTCAAAACAAAAGGTCAAATTTCGGGTCATTTTCTATGTGAGTCGTCCAGTTGCAAAACTCGTTTAATCCACTTGTGAATAAGGATCATATCGTAAAATTATATATGTTCGACCCTGTCAGAAAACTGTACTAAAATGAGGCTCATTATAACACTATTTTTCATTATGAAACAATTTCTCCCACCAATCAGAGCTCAAGAAACAGTTGTTTAATCAGTTGGATAATTAGATGCACTGAGTTCCACGGCCTTCTAATTTAAATTTCACTGCCTGGCCTAGTGTCATAGTAGGGTAATCGAGGAGGCCATGGTCAATTACAATGCATTCTCTGCGTCTCATGCGCTCTGTTCAGTACATAAAACTGGTGAAATCTCGACAGATATTTATGAATATTTATCTTCGAACATAAAATAGTTATAATAATTATCGTCGAACATAAACAGTCGTACGCAACTCGCCTATAATGGTAATTAAGACACTCGTATGGAAATTATAAAACTCGCATACGCTCGTTTTATAAACATACTCGTGTCTTAATTATTGCCATTATAGGCTCGTTGCATAATGTACTATTATTTAATTAGTTTATTTTATTTTACTTTATTTTATTTTGTATAGTTTTTGTTTGTTTTGTTTAATTTAATTTAATTTTGTTTTCTTTTGATTTTTGTTTTATTTTATTTCATTTTTTTGTTTATTTTGTTTTATTTTATTTTGTTTTATTTTATTTTGCTTTATTTTGTTTTAATTTATTTTGTTTTGTTTAATTTTGATTTTACAGAAAACAAACATAAAACCATAAACAAAAAACACGAAGCAAAAAGTAAAATTTAAAAATGAAAGCAAAGGCAGAAAACCAAAAAACAAGAAACACCATGCAAAAAGCAAAATTCAAAAAAAGAAAAAGCAGAAAACAAACACAGAACCAAAACCAAGAGAGAAAAGCAAAAAGTAAAATTCAAAAGCAAAAGCTCAAAGCAAACACGAACACAAAACCAAAAACCAAAAACACAAACCAAAAAAAAAAGTAGGAAATATCAAACACAAAAGATACGCGAGGCAAAGTCCAGAGAAACGTTTCTCATGAAAATGATTCTTATTCACAAGTGGATTAAACGAGTTTTGCAACTGTTCGACTCATGTCACATGATACACGAATTTATGTTTGGGGAATAACCTAGTTATTCTCTGAGGTGTGTACTCGTGAATAAAGTAGAAAGCTGTTAATGGAGTCCCGCATGTTGTGAGGAGACACCGTACCCATTGAGGTAATATTTAACCAAACGAAATTAGAATCAGAAATCTCATCCCTCTTATTTACTGAGACGTTAATGAAAGTCGGGCGAGACTCGTGGCGCAGTGAAACTGGAAGGAAGAAAACAAGACCTCTTAGGCTTTAACGTCCTCCCCTGCAGAGACTCATGCCGCGCCATTTTCTGCTTGAGAGCAGTATTGTGCTCCTTTATACGCGCGCATAAATCTAAGTGATTTCATGTATCACTTACATGGCTTCTATTGCCAAACACATTACTGCTTTTATAGCAGATTAACTTTGGTATATGAGCTGGAATCTCAAGCATCTCTTGGAGGCAGATAACCACGTAGTTCTTCCCCTTAAAACAACAATAACTAACTAACTCAATCATCTCACACTGCAGCTTTTTTTTACCCAGCATCCTCACTAATTTGGAGATATGCGGATTATTAACACCGTTACTCTCTATCAATAGTATTCAGAATCTCTTGTTAGCATAACTCGACTCGCTATTAGGTAGATTTCATTAGAAAGCTACCGACAGTAGTGGCTGCGCGGGCTAAAGCGCTGCGTTAGGTCAAGGGGCCAAGCTCTCTGCTGACTCGGTAGACGCGTGGGTTCGAGCCCCACCGTCGGCTGTCCTTGAAATGGTTTTCCGTGGTTTCCCATTTTCAACACCAGGCAAATGCTGGGACAGTACCTTCTGACAGGCCACGGCCGCTTCCTTCCACATCCTTGCCCAGTTTCATTCATCTTCATCAATTCCATCTCTCATCCCGGCGCGCAGGTCGCCCACGGGCGTCGACTAGAAAGACCTGCACTCGGCCTCTCAGGAGGCTACACGACAAAAAAAAAAAAAAAAAAAAAAAATTAGAAAGCTAACTATTGCAAAGGGTACCGTGTTTCGACTTCAGAAAATTTTGACATATCTTCGCGTCTCACATCCCCCAGACCTCAAAACCACCGTCAGTTCAAAAGTTTATATATAATTTATGTATATGTGTATATATATGTATACATGTTTATCAGTTTCTTGTGGACACGATAACTGCCGTAATTTTGCACCAATCACTTTGAATTTTTTACGTAATAGGCCTATGTATGCCTTTAAAAGTTCGTTAATGGGCAAAATCGGTCCAAGGTGGTGAAAATGGGGGGCATTTTTCGAAAAAGTGAAATATCGCTATAACTCGCTTAATACATGAAATATCGAATCCATTCAAAGTTCATGCGATGTATCGGATAAGTGCCAAAAATGTATGTTTAATTTTTTTGATACCACCAACCATTGACCAAAGGGGTGGAAAAAAGAGGGTTTTTCGGGAAACATTAATCATATCTCTCTTAATGGACAATATTCCCCAAATAATTACCTAAACCTTTTGTCTGAAATATTTTTTTAAAAAGAAAGCTCTCATGTTTTCAACGAAACTTAACTTACTAGCAAAATAAATAGATTTAATGAAAAGCAGAATAAACTTGTCGTCTCCATGAATCCCTATTTAGAAATTCATTACAGCTTCTTGAGCATCTGTATCTCACATCCCAAAATAATTGAATAGTTTAATTTCAAAACCGAAGTCCACCTTCGAGCACTTTGATTCGTGTTAGTCTTATAAAGCACCTCAAATTACAGAAAATAATCTTCATATTGATGGTATAATGGCTTTCACGGCCGAGGAATTAAAACTCAGCAATCTTTCTAGGTTTATGCCGTGTCTTGTGCGGGGTTTCGCCTAGGGACACCAAGATAGGCTCATCAGCGGGCTCTTGGTGTCCGTGTCCGGACCCCCACAGAAGTAGCGAACTGCGCGCTACCTCCCTTCTTATGCAGCGCACGAGCGGTTCATTACTGCGAGAGCTAATAGCTCAAGCAGCCTTCCACCTCCATATATAGGCTTATACCATATTGGGGGGGGGGGGCTACTCCTGTGGGGGTTCGGACACGGACGACAAGAGCCCGCTGATGAGCTTATCTCGGTATTTCTAGGTGAAACCCCACACAAGACGGCATAAACCTAGAAAGCGACTTCGGCGTCGAAGTTGATAGCATGCTGAGCTTCTATGCTCAAGGTCGCGGGTTCAAACCCGGCCGAAGTCGTCGGATTTTTAAGAGCATTAAAAATCCCTCAGTACCGGTATGCCTTCGTTCAGAGGGGAAGTAAAGCCGGCGGTCCCATGTCATATATTTTTGGCATGATAAAGAACCTTCCACTAATTACATTTGTGTGAAGCTAAATTATAGGTTAGATTTGAATAACGCTCTTAGGCTCCAACGTTCGTCGCCAGGAGCTGACTGCAGTGGCATCTAGTAACCAAGTTCAGAACTAGTTGGCCGTTGACGGTCGCATTTGATAGGAAAAGTTTGAACTATTTGAAAATCGAATGTCTGCAGTCCTTACTTGAATTAAAAAGCAGATAACACCCATTAATACAGTCATCACAATTAACACCGGTTATCAGACAGATTCTACACACACCTAAAGTACACTGGGCTACATGACCGCGTTGTCGCAGCCCCAAAACTGAGGAACCAACCAACTAACAATTCTGTAAAGGATTTCTCGAGGAAGGTTTCTGTAGAAAGAAAAGTCAGTTATGACCAAAGGAAGCAAAGCAGTAACAATTTCAGAGAATCGAGTCGAAGAAAACACCTGCCGACCGTGAGCTTACGCTGCAAAAACCAGCATGAAAAGTACTACAAAAAAGCCCGGGACAGCTTATCCATATCTTTAATACATCGCCCATTACAAGTGTTTTTACGTTTTTATTTCTTCCAACAATCTCCATTACTTGCTACGGAGGAAATTTACGAACTAGCGATCGAGCCTAATCACCCCAGCTTCAGCCAGCATCAAACTGTCGAGTCATGTCGAGTTAAGACTTCAGAGAAGAATATATGTGTTTGGAGCTTCGCTGATCACCTTGGCTTTTCTGAATTGTGTCTGGGACCTGCCGTTCGTGCGACTTTTAAGCCTACGCTGGGAAAACCGTTAAAGGTGCCGGGCGAAGCCCGGGTGGGTTGCTAGTTTTAAAATAAATGATTCTCTTTTCGGATGCTTAATGTTTTAGTATATATCAGTAATAGTTGCCACTCTTTCTTAGTTGTTGCTGTTCTTTTGGAGGGCAATGACCGTTTCTGGGTGGCATTGTGGGTTTGGTAGTGTTTTGTGCATCTATTTTGTTTTGTATATTTGGATCTGATGATGCTCGCTTGGTGAGTGAAACATGCCATCCTAACTCTCCTGTATTCCATGAAATAAATATACAGGCTACTAGCTATACCCGGAATGCGTTTGCAATGCCATATTGGTTTTCCAAGTTTGAGTTCAGTTTTAAGAACCCCCGGCCAAAAACCATGGCGTGAACCGCATTGGAATAGACAGCAATAGCAGATAACACGGCGGGCTGCTGACAGTCTCCTCATGTAACCTCGCGATGAATCAGCAAGCTATTCTCACACCTGGCGTTGCTGTGTGAAAGGTATACCGATTGTGCAATTGGGTTACTGTGGGATTTAAGGGTTCCTGTTAAGTCCCTCACCCTACTGTGTTACATAAATAATTTGTAGCTAAACTACCTTCCCCGGAGTGCACACAACAACTCACCCAAGTTTCATCGCAATCGGATGAATGCTATATGAACGCATAGGGGACAGACAAACTATCCCGTAACATTGATTTTTATACATACTGTATATATTTTATCACATGTATTTTTTCAGGTGGTTTTCTCGCATGTCCTAATAATTGGGATTATATTGAGTGGACCGACAGAAAAGGTGCAATATCAATGGATTATAAAATGGCTTCAAGTTTCTTATTTTTGAGTTATCTGGCTAACGATTATGGGATTAAAGTTAGACAAATTAGATCTTTACAATCAAGTTCATAATTTATTTCGACAAAAGAAGTTTACAAAGGCATTAAATCCTTATTTAAACCGCTCTGAAGTTGTCACCAGGAAATATGTTCAAGTTGCTAGTCCCAGAGACATGGAACACTGCCTCGCATGGAACGCTGCGGCTCGGAGTTTTATACACTTCCAGGTGGAATCTGATTTAGTGTGTGTCTCATGTTACCGTCAGATGTGATGGATGATATCATCATAACCTGTGATTGATTAGGCTGACGGGTGACGGGCTATGGCCGCAGATGACATTTTGGTTTCGTCCCACGGCAGGAAAACATTTCTCCCACCAACAAAATGCCATGAACATAATAGTAATGCTTTGTTTTGCAAAATACAAGGGTTTTTTCAAGTTCCGATGGACTTTATAAAAACAACAGATTGACATACCAAACTGATTTTACTACTAAATGTTTGCTTGTTTTATTATTATGTCTCAACATAATCGACAAAACGATTGAAACTTTCGTCGTATCGTTAAACCAACTTTCCAATGCCCTCAACAATAGACACGGATTGTCTGAAAGACTGGACTTTATATCATTTTAAATGCTAGCAGCCGAGTACCAAGAAGGCAGTGCGAGAACAGAGTTTCAAGATTCTATTTTGTTTCTTCACTGCCTACTTGATTGTTCTCGCACTGCCTTCTTGGTACTCGGCTGCTACATCGTACTATGACGTCACACACCTTAGTGCATTCTAGGTACATTTCGTCCCGTCACCGTAACATAACACCAGACCTCAGCGTAACGACGAAGTCGATGATAAAAACTTCTACCGCCACTGGACAGTCTACTGAAGTTTTTCGTTTTTGGAGAGGTGTTGTCGCCCAATCATACTTCGAAAAAGGTGAAAATCATTCAGTGACTAAACGGCAGATGGTCAAAATCTTCACACTTGAAATCTTTGAAAATGTATATCGTAACGTTGGCACAGTGCGGTCGTGAATGATTTTCACCTTTTCCGAGGTATGATTGGGCGGCAACGCTTTGCCAAAAAGGAAACACCTCAGGAGACTCTCCAGAAGTACCCACCTTAGTGGCGGCAGAATTTTTTGCCGAGGGCATTGGAAAGCTGGTGTAACGACAAGATGAATGTTTCAATCGTTTTGGTAATTATGTTGAGACATAAGAATAAAACAAGCAAACATTTAGTAGTTTGGTAACGTATGTTATTCTGTTATATTTATACAGTCCATCGGAACTTGAAAAATGAACAGCCCTCGTAGTAGCGTGTTCAATTATAAAATATATTACTGTTAGTGGCAATCGTCTATTGAAGTGTGAACAGGATCCACATTTATGGCCATTATTACTGACACTCTCCTACCACTCGCGACACACACACGCACACGCCCACACGATGGTCACACGCGATAATTAAATTCCATATCTTACGCATGTTTGTAACTAAGTCTGTCATGTAGCCTATAACTATGGCGGGCCTCCTCGTGTTGCACTGGCTGTCACCGCTAAGGTCCGGGTTTGCCTAGAAATTTAATTGGAACGGGGTACACTGAGCCTCATGGGAAAAACTGAGAAGAGGTAGGTTCGATTCCCACGCCAGCCATCCTAGAAGTGAATTACACGCTTCTACTCAAGGCAATTAGAGTTATGTACTTTTTTTTTAGCGTATGGCTTTTAGTGCCGGGAGTGTCCGAGGACATGTACGGCTCGCCAGTTTTGTAGCTGCTTCGAGATGGACACCCAATGGGTGAGCTACAAGTACCGTTGGGAAGGAAAGTTGGAAGGTAAGGACGAGGAGTTGGAAGGTAGCGGCTGTGGCCTATAGTTAGGGACCAACCCCGGCATTTGCCTGGAAGGAAGATGGGAAACCACAGAAGACCATCTTCAAGGTTGCCGGCGGGGGGATTCGAACCTCCTCGCCTCCCGGATGTGAGCGACTGCCATCAGTCATGCCGTAACCACCACGGCTAACTCACCCGGTAGTTATGTACTGTTACATGAAGATTATTATGTACGTGTAGTATCGCATGATTAGGTCACAAGAAGTAAAAACGAGATTTTAAAATTTCGCACACCTCCTATCTTGTGGTTATGGAAACAATTGAGAAAAATTAGATGCCAGTGGATTAACATTTGTATAAGGATTTACTGTACCAAGTGTCACTGCACTCGGATGGTTAAATTGCGAGAAACGACCATGTGAATATTTATATTTCACGTTGCCGCCATGTTGGATTTGTGATCACCAGGTTATTTAAAGTCCTATAGGTGAACTTAAGTTCATAGCCCCTATGAACATTAAAAAACCAGTTTGATTGCTATAATAGATTCGTAGATATTCAGAGCCGTCTAAATATTTCGGATGGTCGCCATGATGGATTGTTAAATGTACAGGCCATAGAGTCATGTACCATTAAAGGAAAATTATTGCTTAGGTTCAATATTCAAACTTTCACATCGATCGCATGATTACGACACAAGAAATAAAAACTTAATTTTAAAATTCGCAAAGCTGCCATCTTGAGGTTATAAAAACAATTGAACTAAATTAGATACCAGTGTATTACAATGTGTATAAACATTTCCTGTACCAGATTTCATTGCGTTTGGAACATTAAATCGCGAGAAAAGTCTATTTAAAATTTTCAAATTCGCTTGGCCGCCATGTTCGTTTTGTAGTTAACCGGTTTTTGAAAGTCTTATTGATGAACTTCCAGTAGTGCCCTTTATCTCCGTACAAAATTTCAGGGTGATACCGCTAATAGTTTCAGAGATATAGAATGCCGGTGAAATATTTCGCACATCCGCCATCTTGTGGTTATGTAAACAATTGAACCAAGTTAGATGTCGGTGCATTACAATGTGTATAAACATATACTGTACCAAGTTTTATTGCGTTTGGTAGGTTAAATCGCGAGAAACGTCAATTTAAAAGTCGCGAATTCGCGTGGCCGCCATGTTGGTTTTGTAGTTACCAGTTTTTCAAAAGTCGCATAGGTGAACTTCTAGTAGATTCCTTTATCACCGTAAAAAATTCTAGGGTGATATTGGGAATAGTTTCGGAGATATTGAATGCTAGTGAATTATTTCGCACAGCCGCCATGTTGGATTGGTGAGACGTAACAAAATTTGAAGGGCATGGTCGGGGTCGACCATCTATGAAGTCTGCAACATTACTAATATTACCGCTCGATACATATCATCTCTTAGTACACGTCCAGATGTCAGAATTCGTTTCTTCATTAAACAACTCGTGACTATTCCCACAGTAAACATATATAACGTGCGCTCTCTATCAAGGCGTCTCGTATACTCTTCCAAATGTACCAATCGTTACTGCTTTAATACACATACATGTCTTAGTACATGTCAAGGTGTCAGAATCCTTTTGTCCTTTACAATAATTCATGACTATCCCCGAAGTAAAATATTAGACGACTTCTTCGTGTCATGGCTCCCAGAGCTCTCATCTTTTTTACAATCAGCTGACGCACGACCAATGTTATAGTCCGCCAACAGAATATTCAATAAAACAAAACATCAGCTAATATAAACCCAATACGACTTACGATACAAATTCTCTACTCTTAGGCCTCTCCATGTCATTCACGGCCACCACAATTCTTACAAGACCAATAAATAGAACATCTAAAATGTTAATGCTCCTTCTCAGGCCACCTGGATTCCTAATCGGGACTCGCAGCCAAACTTTTCCACGGAATCTTCCCACGGAGATCCAATTCAATCCTCTATAATATACGTTCCAAGCATCCCTCATACTTGACTGTAAAATAACAACTAAATAAACGAAGAACATCTCGGCGTTCGCTCTCTGGACCAGGGCACCAACTACATTCTGTAGAATAAGACATACAAGATCTTACCTTGCGGTGCAGCTCTCTAGCGGGAAACAGAGAACTGAATGTGACAAACCAGGCAGCAATTACTTACGCCAAGGCGAAGAAGCTGATAGGGTAAAACGAGACGAGATATCGGCTCAAATCTCCCCCACTACAAGCGTTAACGCCGGTTTTCAAAACCGCGATAACATATACAGCAAGAACATCAAGTAAACATAGAACATGCCTATTACCATTCCCTCAAGCTTCTTTTCTCTTTGCACAATTTTTCAACTTTCGATAATTTGCACACCCCCAAGATTACAAGTTCATTCACATGCCAATCTTACGTCACTTCCACTTGAAGTTCCAAGATTTTACAACACGTCAGAATCGATATTAGATGACATCATACATATACATAATTCTTACATTTTTTCTTTACAATAATAGAGATTCCAAAATAAAAACAATCAACTAGATCGCAGTAGTCTTCTAGCAAATGAGAAGAAATATTCCTTCCAAACTGATCCCACGATGATAGCTCAGTTATCCGGGCCCTGGATAGCTTCACATATACATCGAGTATTTCATCTGCGTAGAAGCACCCTCTCCCACAATAAGCTGAAAGCAAGTTCACTTAAGGCAGTACCGTGTAAGAGAATTACAAACTACACAGAGATGAAGGCATACAAACAACAGCATTAACCAGACTTTCCCACCAAAGCTAGGCATGATTGCATAACAAAATAGTCTCCTAATTGATAATTTCCATATCTTTTACAAATAAAATTTAGTTTGACAAATTTCAGGCTTCATGAATATCTTATAGAAGTTGTTATTACCCAACAAATAATAGTTTTACAAACAATATCCGAAACGTACAGAAAATAACAGAAGAAGTTATCTTTTAAATGAAATTTGAGCTCCTTTGCCTAAAAAAAAACTAGGGAAAATTGGAAGTCGGCATTAGTCCTCCACAGTCCATCTATTACTCACACTTAAGAAAACATTAACCAAAATTACCCCCCCCCCCAAAAAAAAAAAAAAATACAAAACGAAGACAGACCCTAAGAAAATCCAAAGAAAAGTGGAAGTTTTCCTCAACACCAAGAAAAAAATAGCACAGACAGTACACATGAGCAGACCAACAACATACAACATCCATAATCATTCATCCAAATCACATAACTTCACGTCACACTCAATATAATAATAACAAGTTACTACTCACAAATCTTCCCCAAAATTGCCTGAATATAAATAGAGTCCGTTAAAACATCTACACACAAAACATTAAAAACCCTTAAATAAAATCCGTAATTCATCATATCATACTCACCGCATTATTCCCTGGTGTAGCATAAATACCCGTCACCACATAACAAATTCGGCAAGTACTTACTTTCCAACATCAACAAGCCACAAAAGATGAACAAGTCACCACTTGGAGACACAAAGGAACGATTTGTAAATACTCACCACATATATAAGAACACCTTATGTCACCTAGTCAAGTCCCATACCTTGACAAAAAGTTAGGATCGTAAGACGAACTAAGATATCCTAACGCAAACCCAATTTATATATTCGACTTTACCCTTTATTTTATTTTAACCCCATAATATGAATAAGACCTAACCTTTTTTATTAACGCAATACAACAACAACAACAACAACACCCACCCATTACAAGAACAAAGCTAAACATCACAATCATACAGAACACTCAAAATCCATTTATACAATACAACTCCCTTGGTCATACTCGTATCAGAAAATCACACGTGCAGACCAATACAGACACTAACAGCATACACAAGCATGCACTCCGGAAGAACTGCATTCATCACACACAATTTTGAAGATTGTGCACCACACGTGCAGGCAAACACACACACTAGTAGCATAGCACACACACCTATGTACACTAAAAGCGGAGTCTCTACCCTACACAATTTTGAAGATTTTTTTACTAACATACAAATAATCTACATCAACAGAAACGATTATCCGGTGCATCACACCATTAAAGTCCCTTAAAATTACATTCAACGGATTGGGCACAGTTGAGAACTCATCATACTCAGACATGTTACGACCAAATCTGTCACCCTGAAGCAATGCACAATTATTCTCACCCAAATCGAATGTGTTCCCCCTTACCCCATCATTTTCGTCAACTAAACTGTCCCCGGTCTGCACAGATTTAGGCACCAGAGACAAATTAGACTTTAGGTTAGATTGAGAAAACATCGCATCACTATTCTGAACCGATGTAGGCCTAGTCGTGAAAATACATCTTTCAGTGGAACTACTCCGATTAACAATTTTAGGCCTGACCGCATATGGCACATTACGTGGCAAATCAGTAGATGACCCTATATAGCTACTCTCTTTAGAAGGATTTCTATTTTCACTAACCCTTGCACTATCCCGACGGTTATCTGCCAAGATAGGCCCTAAATCTCCAACTAAATTCACACGATCACTCAATTCACTCGCTATGTCACCTATAGAACTATCACAATTCGAACACTGAATTTATTCCGCCATATCACAATTACTTGCCTCAGAAAACGTTAAATCAAACAATTCTACAAGCCTGGAACGTAGGTCTGATAACTCAGTCGCAAAAATCACATCACTCAAAGACCAAACACCAATTAAATCCTGTAGCCGATGTACCCAATGAATAGACCTATACATAATTCGTTTCCGTTGAGAAGTAGCCGTTTTCCCCAGAACATTCACAACATTTAAAGAATCAATTAAATTAGAAACAGTGGACACTATGGTGGACTTACCGGCGCTCCAATAAGGGTGATCATGATCAGGAATAACAATAGGCTTATCCTTTACTCTTTTCAGCACAGCAATATCCAACTCCCTATGATAATCAGGCTTTTCACTTCTGACAATCAATTCATGGATCACCTCATCTTTGGTCAGATAATAACAAGTAGGCAAAGGTCTCACTTCCATTTGTGACAATATTCAACATGAAACAAAGAACATACATAGATTAGAAATTATAAACATATGCATAATCGTACTTCACGTAAGTCCAGATTAAGTGCATACCTCCACGCCCACACACAACACTGCAATCTCAATACATTAAGAAAATGTGGTTAAATATCGAAACCACGCTCTCTAGCTAACAATGACACATCCCCTTTTTAAACTTGCAGAAGGACCGAACCCATTTTCGACATAACCCAGAGGAATGTTTAGAGATTACAGTATCAAATGTAGGCCTAGAAATGATACACCTTTTCACTTTTAAGTAACAACTTCTATTCACAAACATTTAAGTTACACATTCACATAAAACAAAATAACAACACAAATTTAAAATCAAGATATGGAAATAACATAAGCCCCAAAGGTACTTGCCTTATTATTAACAGTCCGTCATATTTATAGTAATCCAGCCACAACCCAGGTGACAATAACATACACTCATCAATATAATTTCTTCTCTCTGCGTCGCCTCGTATTTACTTCGCTTCTTAAAAAACACCAGTAAGGTTCTATACGATGCTCAAACATGTCTTACTACATGTCCAGAAGTCAGGATACATCCTCTCCACAATAATCCAAGACCTTTTCAAAGCAACTTTTCAAATCCATCGACCGTCGTCATAGCTCTATGAAGTCTGCAACATTACTAATATTACCGCTCGATACATATCATCTCTTAGTACACGTCCAGATGTCAGAATTCGTTTCTTCATTAAACAACTCGTGACTATTCCCACAGTAAACATATATAACGTGCGCTCTCTATCAAGGCGACTCGTATACTCTTCCAAATGTACCAATCGTTACTGCTTTAATACACATACATGTCTTAGTACATGTCAAGGTGTCAGAATCCTTTTGTCCTTTACAATAATTCATGACTATCCCCGAAGTAAAATATTAGACGACTTCTTCGTGTCATGGCTTCCAGAGCTCTCATCTTTTTTACAATCAGCTGACGCACGACCAATGTTATAGTCCGCCAACAGAAGATACAATAAAACAAACACCAGCTAATATAAACCCAATACGACCTACGATACAAATTCTCTACTCTTAGGCCTGTCCATGTCATTCACGGCCACCACAATTCTTACAAGACCAATAAATAGAACATCTAGATGTTAATGCTCCTTCCCAGGCCACCTGGATTCCTAATCGGGACTCGCAGCCAAACTTTTCCACGGAATCTCCCCACGGAGATCCAATTCAAACTTCTATAATATACGTTCCAAGCATCCCTCATACTTGACTGTAAAATAACAACTAAATAAACGAAGAACATCTCGGCGTTCGCTCTCTGGACCAGGGCACCAACTACATTCTGTAGATTAAGACATAAACGAGATCTTACCTTGTGGTGCAGCTCTCTAGCGGGAAACAGAGAACTGAATGTGATAAACCAGGCAGCAATTACTTACGCCAAGGCAAAGAAGCTGATAGGGTAAAACGAGACGAGATATCGGCTCAAATATTTATGTTAAAACATAGAATAAAGTTATAATTATCGTCGAACATACACAGTAGTATGCAACTCGCCTATAGGCTAATGGTAACTAAGACATTCGTATGGAAATTATTAACATACTCGTGTCTTAATTATTGCCATTATAGGCTCGTTGCATAATGTACTATTTGAGAGTCTGTACACAACGACTTCATTCATAAAATGCGTTATTTTGCCGTTTAAATCCTTCATTTTAAGATAAATGTATAGACTGTATGTGAACGTACTATCGTATTTAAGGCGCGCGTAGATGCCATACACTCGTTTTGTTGCGGAAATAGAACGTTTTGTATTATCCGAATCTTCGGTTAACCGAATTCCTCGACCCAATCAAGTTCGGATAATCAAGGATTTAGCGTAATGGTAACTATAACTAACTTAGGCTACTCTCAAAAATTAAATTTCCCAACCTTGTTAACAATTTTGAAGTTAGTAGTTGTACGTCCCTTTTGAATGCTACGGATTTTCGAGACTTCGGTTCTGTCGGATATTTGTCCTAAAGGGGATATTTAATGTGCCAGCAAATCTACTGTCATGGTTCCCCCGCATTCAAGCATCCTCCTCCTGACGGCACCGGGATTCAGTCGACTTGGGAGATAATTTGTTCCCTTCATTGAGTATGTACTATCGTGAGGACAGTTAAAATTGTGTGCTAGGTTCTCTTCTTTAAGGATGTTGGATGTCGTCTTCGACACGCTGTCGTGAGGCTAACTCTGTCGTGTAATGCTATAAGGGTGATGAAATGTTATAGCGGTCGCTTGCTCTCTCCCTCGCTAATGGATGGCATTTCGCTTTTATAACCCCTCGCTAACTACACTAGGGCAAGCAGAGGACATCCAATCTCAGGCGTTCCTTTCGATCAGCAACGTGACCTCGCGTTGGTTGACCAACAGCGAGTCGCCTCTCATAATAATTGACACTAGCATTACCCATCGCGGGTTCGCCCGCGAATATTCTAGTTGTAAAGAGTACACTTAGCAAACTCTCAATCATGAATGCTATGACTGATTTATCCTTGGTATGAATAATCAGACTTTATCAATTCAGCTACTGGTGCAGTGGTTAGGAGTTTGTCATTCCTTCATAGGGATATCAGAGCGAAGTTAGTTTTCTAGGAATATCACAGACACTGTTAATTTAAGGGCCTTAAAATGTGGTTTTCGGAGACCCTTTATAGTCGGATGAAAAAGACCTTTCGTACCACACTCACACGTGAAAATTGCGTGAAAAAACTCTAGAGTGCCCCTTGACCCCCTTAAGCGCAGTATACTGTTTGTATTGATGAATTTTACAGCTTAATTTGGTTCAGCGATAACCTTATAACCGTCTGGAAACTTTCACAGTAATGTAATAATTGGAATTGCATTGCGTCTTACAGAAATAGATGGACCTGTGAGATTCTGTTACCATGGTTACCGTGTTGCATTCTTTCATTATTTGATTGTAAATATACAGGTTTAAAGGTATTTATTTAATTGTGAGGCATTTAAAGAGTAAGTTAGTGCGTTTCGCTTACGCTTACGCTTCTTTCTTCTTCCTCTTCTTCTCTCCTTCCTCTTCTTCTCTTCTTCCCCTTCTTCTTTCTTCCTCTTCTTCCTCTTCTTCTTTCTTCCTCTTCTTCCTCTTCTTCTTTCTTCCTATTCTTCCTTCTTCTTTCTCCCTTCTTCCTTCTTCTTCCTTTTCTCTTCTTCCTCTTCTTATTTCTTCTTCTTCTTCCTTCTTCCTCCTTCCTTCTTCTTCCTTCTTCTCTTCTTCCTCTTCTTTCTTCCTATTCTTCCTTCTTCTTCTTTCTTCCTTTTTCCTTCTTCTTCCTTCTTCTCTTCTTCCTCTCCTTCTTTCTTCCTATTCTTCCTTCTTCTTCTTCTTCCTTCTTCCTTTTCTTTCTTCCTCTTCTTCCTCCTCTTCTCATTTCGATTCACCCACTTTGGGGTGGGCTGAATCAATCATTTATCTGTGTGTTGTTCTTTCCTTAGTGGCCAGTATCTCTTCATTCTTTCTGATCTTCTTTTCCTCTCTTCTTCCGAGATGATGGATTTTAATTTTAGTGTAGATTTGTCCTGGAACCTTATATTTTCGTCTTTAATAATTATTTTAGCTTTTCGATTGAGTAGTGAATTTTCTGTAATTTTTAATTCTACTCGGTCTTTTCAGGTTTTTTTAAACCATGTGAGTTTTGTTTTGCGGTTACGGTAGAAATCAAGGATTTGTTTGGTTAAGCTATTAGGTTACATTATTTAAATGACTCATGGTGGTTCCATATTGATATGCTAGAATAGTTCGCAATAAGAATTGTACACCCGCCTGAATCAATACTATAAAGAAAATTAATTATTTAACTTGTTTTTAGTACATGTTACGAGGATTAACCTCGTGTAAGTTATCGTATTTATTAGATTTATATTCATTCAATGTCATTTAAATTAGAATTGCATAATGATTTTAATATATTTTTCATCTTAGTCACTGGTATAATTTTATCTGTTTTTCCATTGCTTTCTTTTTAGACACTATATGCTTTGAACTAACCTCTCTTTACCAAGAGATCACTTTCCATCACGTCGTGGTTCTTGAAGCCGCTTTGATTTGAAAAGGCTTAAAAATGGATCTTTAAGCATACAGGCTCTTCATTAATTATAGACCTACACGGATTGGTGAAGTATTGGTATTCCAAATCTACCATTTCAATCTTCAATACGGAACTA
Organism: Meconema thalassinum; assembly: GCA_946902985.2. NCBI lineage: Eukaryota > Metazoa > Arthropoda > Insecta > Orthoptera > Tettigoniidae > Meconema > Meconema thalassinum. Next base: position 373,814,708 of record OX336388.2, on the reverse strand, counting down.
CTATTTGTCATAAGCACCTGCAAGCTGATCACCGTCACCATCTATTTCATTTCATTTTATTCTGATCTTATAACCTAAATTATATGGTGCACCATATTAGGTTTAATAACGTATCTTATTACTGTGCTACGTTATATTTTGTTCTTTCAATATGTTTTTTAGCTGATGAAGGGGATAAAATGTAATTAATCCTCGAAACATGTACTAAAAACAGTGCTCGACCAAATTTTCGATTAGATAGTTGCTCCCGCCACCCACTTTTTTTTCAAGTTAAATAATTAATTTTCTTTATAGTATTGATTCAGTCGGGTGTACAATTCTTATTAAGAACTAATCTACATTAGAGTTAATTCTAAGAAGATGACTGTAAACAATTATCCTCCTTCTTCGCATAGTAACTGGGAGTTTTTCAATTTTCTTGTAGAGTCTCATTCTTGATGTATATTATCTTATTATCGTGAAATTTTGGTCCTATGATTTTTCTTTAAATTTTCCTTTCCATTAATTTGAATTTTCCATCTGGCCTTTGAAATTAATGTTTAGGGTTTCTGCTGCGCACAGTGCTTCTGGTTTAACTACTGTCTTATATTGATTAATTTTGGTCCCCATGAAATAGATTTCTTGTTGTATGTATCTTTTGTTAATTGGAAGGCCATTTGAAGTTCATTTTCCCTGAATTCCAATGCTTTTCATTCCGCAGCATTCCAACTAAGTTAATTATTATTATTATTGTTATTATTATTAATGCAATCATATTCATTTCACCACATGAGTGGGACGAATCAACATGTGTCGGCTTGTTTTCAAGACGGTATGACAACTTCTTCTAGGGTGGCGCATTAAGATACGAACGTACAGTGGAACAGGTCTCCAAGATGACGGCTTTCTGCATGGTGATAGGTACACCAGGATGTATTCCCATTATTTCAGATTGCGAGCCAATGATTTAGGGATTATTATGATAATTATTATTATTATTATACAGATTCATAAATTCCTCATTTTACAATGGTACAAATGACTGAAAATACGGACCAATGTCGAGCGCATTCAGAGTTCATTCTTCATTTAAGAATCATCGCACTGTATGGCAAGTATCCAAGATCACCCAGCTTGTAAGCCATTACGAGAGCCTGTAGTTGGTCCACCAGTCCTGAAGATACAATTTCAATTGCAGACAGAATGATAGGCCGGATGTACACCTGCTTTTGCTTCCAGATTTGTTTTACTTTAATGACCAGTTCGGTGTATATTATTATTATTACTAGCTTCGCCCGGAAACAGTTATGAATGCATTACCAGTACGTGATGAGCGCCTTTTTTCGATGTCAATAAACTACGACTTATATCCGTTTTACGTCTCGGCATGGTGGGTTAAAATCACTGACTGGACTATTAATTATCTTATCATAGAGATGCATGTGCAACGAATTCTTATCAGACGTAATTTAAGAATGGCGAGGTGCATGAAACACAAATCCCCCTTCCGTCCAATCTTAACTTTACTGTGTATTTTGCGGAACGAAAAGTTCACGGCCGAAAAGAAGAAAAGCCGAGTTGCACTTCCAGGGAAACTCCATACACAACCACTCTTCTCTGAAGTCTTAAATCAACACGACTCGACGGTTTGCCCCTAGCTAGCTCCTAAACTGTCGCATCAGTAATTGAATGGAGATTGTTGGAAGAAACTAAAACGTAAAAACACTTATAGTGGGCGATGTATTGAAGATGCAGATATGCTCTCCCGGACTTTTTGTAGAACTTTTCATGCTGCATAATTCTTACACTCATAGTATATTGATATTTTTAACGGTTTGCCCAGCGTAAAATTAAAAAGCGCACGGACGCCAGTTTTTTTTTCGATTTTTCACTGAAATCGTTACTGCTTAGCTTCCTTTGATCATAAATAAATTATGTTCTATAGAAATCTTCCTCGAGATATCCTTTACATAATGGTGAAAACCGTGTCAAAAACCATCTAGTGGTTCTCGAGATTACCCGAGACATCCAAGAATCGGGGACTTTGTTTTATACTAAGTAGAGATTATTAAACATTTGGTCATGGGGGGTGTTCGACTTTAGCTGGAGTAGACTATATCGTTAGACACTATAATGTGGCAAACATTTTGCACAAATAATTGGATAACAAATACAATTTACTGAACGAGAAATCTCAACTCTACTAGGCCTACTGTACAAGGCATAAGAAGTCTTTTTCATATCGTGCGTGATGATGCAGTGATCAATCTGCTTGCCTCTCACCAAGACGGACCAGGCTCGATTCCTGCCAATACATGGAAGATTTTCGAAGTAAAAGATCACGTCTTGTGTAAGATAGTTGGGATTTCACGAAAAATTACAAGCTTCCTTCCTTTTTAGCCTTAATTATTACTGAGGACAAATGCTACCTACTTAGATACAGGTTCTAGGATGTGACTTAATAGATGATAAAACAGCCGTAATTACTAAAGACAATGTTACCTACTTAGATTATTAGATGATAGAACAGTCGTAATTTCTGAATACAATGTTACCTACTTAGATACAGATTCTAGGTTGTAACTAATTAGATGACTAGCAGTAGTGCCCGGCTTCGCCCGGAGGATTTATTTGTTTTACAGAACTGGAGCGCTCAAGGATAAGGATCGGAATAAATGAAAGTAAATTTGAAAGCACCAACGCTTATTGCAGCTGATAACCTCAGTATACTGCACCAATACCATCGCCCTTATACAGAGACATACTATTGTCATGATGATAACTGTTTTAAGGGCCTAAGACATCTTTTTGCACTAATTACTCCCCGTGACTGCAATTTATAAGCAGCTCATTGGTAGGGGCGACGTGATGCAGTCCGCATTATATGGCAACAATAGACTTCGGTATTATTGAAGCCGTTCTGTATATTGAAGCCGTTCTGGAGCGCTTGTTCTTCCGACTTACTGAACAAAAAGCAATCTTTAAGGTTATCTGAGAGGTGTAGCCTAATGCTACATAGCCTAAACTATTCCTCTTGAATCAGGCTATCAGATACAAAAAGAATTTTTCGAATCCGACTGATAGTTGCAGAGATTAGCGCGTTTAAACACATAAACACACAAACAAACACACAAACTCTTCAGCTTTAATATTTAAGTATTTATAAAACAGCCGTAATTACTGAAGGCAATGTTACCTAGTTAGATAAAGATTCTAGGTTGTAACTTATTAGATGATAAAACAGCCATAATTACTGGAAACAATGTTGACAACTTAGATAACTTATAGGTGTATACAGCACATAAACGGGGCTAACAACTGGACCCCCCCTTTTTTAATATATATATACACATATTTGTTTTACGGTTTCCTCGATGAACGAATATTAAAGAAAGCGTGTTTTTTATCCCTCGTCTCTAAAAACAAGAAACTAATAATGTTTCTAAGCGAAAGTAGGTCTCTATTTTATCGCTTCCCTCTCTGCAGAAAATTGATCGCTCTCCTCTCTCTTGGCCAATAAGAGATTACATCATAAGAACATTTTCTTGTAGAATCTCGGCTAGCCTGCGTGGAAACTTTATCGTAACTCAGTGGTTCTTTTTTTTCTGTCTGTTTTTAACACTTCCTTGAGACGCTAAATTAAATCACTAGCTAGCTACACTGTGAGGGATGTGGTGTTCGTAATGTTAGGCAACTCCTTTTTTGCTTCGCCTGGCATTCATTATCCAATCGCCTGAGGATGACGGCTAGTGTTTCGAACAGTTGTTACCTCGAAGTCGCTTACACTGGAATAAAATCGTCGCTGATAAGTTAATTAAATACAATTTTGCCTATTTGGTTGGTTGGTTCCTCAGTTTAGGGGCTGTGACAACGCGGTCATGTAGTCCCGTGTACTTTGGGTGTGTGTAGAATCTGTCTGATAACCGGTGTTAATTGTGATGACTGTATTAGTGTGTGTATCTGTTTTTAATTCAAGTAAGGATTGAAGACATTCGATTTTCAAGTAGTTCCAACTTTTGCTACCAAATGCCACCGTCAACGACCAACTAGTTCTGAACTTGGTTACTAGAGGCCACCGCAGACGGCTCCTGGCGACGAATGTTGGAACCTAAGAGCGTCAGTAAAATCTAACCTATAATTTAGCTTCACACAAGTGTAGTTACTGGAAGGTTCTTTATCATGCCATAAATCTATGACATGGGACCGCCGGCTTTACTTTCCATCCGAAGGAAGGCATACTGAGGGACTTTTAACGCTCTTAACAATCCGACGACTTTTACAAACCTATAGATTGTTGTATTGAACTCGATCATACAGTATGTCAGTTCTCCATTTGAACTGTACTATATTTATACACCTTATTATTCTCGTTTCAACGGGATAGGACATTCTCGATCTACAACATACAGTGTAACTCTCCTAGTATTTTGTAAGTGCCTTACACATACAGAAAATCTTACCCATTCAAAAAATCTTACCCAGACTGCCCCGATGTAATAACGACTAAATTTGCACTCACAAAAAATACACTATTTGCTTGAGCTGTGTGGATTTGGGGAAGAACACAAACAATTTAACCTTACGGAATCACGTGTTCATTATATCTCTGGTGACTTCACACATTTATCGCATGACAGAAAGTATTGCTACGTGACTCGTCGCAAACGTATTTTCTTGATTTCATTGCGTTGTGATGGCCATTAAAATTAACTTTTTGTAGCTTTTCATAGGCAACACTGTAAAATAATGGCCTTAAATCTCTACATTAAAATTAAAAGAAAACGAATCTTAATGTACTGTACGTTCGTTTTAAGAAGATGGAGAGGATTGTTTTTGTTTCCCTGTAATTGTCATCAAATAATCTTAAAATGCTCTACGAAAGTCGATGTTTTATTAGTTAGTCACCAAATGCCTTATATCTGCTAGATTTAGTGCAATTTTGCTAAAGTTGGTAGCAAAAGTCGATAATGTATTTTATCCAAATGTCCTCAAGTCTGTTAGGTTTAGCACCCTGTGGCTGAAGTTGGCAACACTGGAAAAGTCACTAGTGTTCTTTGTCCAAATGCTCTCAAATCTCGTGGGTTATAGTGCCCTGTGGCTGAAATGGACAACACGTGCGAAGTTGATAGTGTATTTTATTTAGTTACTCGGTAAATGCCCTCACTATCCGCTAGATTTAGCGCCCTATGGCTAAAGTTGGCGACACTGGCTATGGCATATCATCGTCCCAAGGCTGATATTGGATCCTTGATGTGACTTGCCCGAGGAAGAATGTGTTTATTTCAGGCTACAAATTGGAACTTTCTGCTACGTCCATGTCATCTTTCTCTCTGGAATGCAGATAACAAGCTATCGGCACAGCAATTCTGCGAGGGCATTGGACATTCTTCAGCTCGTGTACAGGAACAGCTCATCAGTTGCCGTGATGACCCGTATTCAGTGATCCGCAAGAACGATGTGTGTGGTTTCTCACAAGGGATGCTTTGTACAGTACCTTCACACAAAGCTTTCATAAAGTGAGTTATAGGGGAGGCTGGCGCAAATTTAGAGAGCACACCATAATTATGCATATTTTGGTATTCATTGTTTGTGTGTATGTTAATAATAATAATAATAATAATAATGAAATCCACAGCATGCTTCCAGTCGACTGACCGGGTCAGGGAATGGAATGAATGAAGCCTCCATCTAGCGGCGAGGATATGAACTGTGCTGGCTGCCGAAGCCTGTCCCACTCCCCTGGGGCAATGATTAATAATGAATGACAGATGAAATGAACTGATAGTGGAGTGTGTTGCTGGAATGACATTTGTGACAGGGAAAACCTGAGTACCCGGAGAAAAACCTGTCTGCCCCGCTTTGTCCAGCACAAATCTCACATGGAGTGACCGGGATTTGAACCACGAACCCAGCGATCAGAAGCCGGCATGCTGCCGCCTAAGCAATGGAGGCACAATAATGAAAATGAAATCCACAGCCTGCTTCCAGTCTCCGACCGGGTCAGGGATGGAATGAATGAAGCCCCCCATCTAGCGGCGAGGATATGAACTGTGCCGGCTGCCGAGGCCTGACGCACTCCTCTGGGGCAATGATTAAATGAATGACAGATGAAATGAAATGATAGTGGGGAGTGTTGCTGGAATGAAATTTTGACAGGGAAAACCGGAGTACCCGGAGAAAAACCTGTCTGCCTCCGTTTTGTCCAGCACAGATCTCACATGGAGTGACCGGGATTTGAACCACGGGCCCAGCGGTGAGAGGCCGGCGTGCTGCCGCCTAAGCCACGGAGGCTTTGCGGAGGCTCAATAATAATAATAATAATAATAATAATAACAATAATAACAATAATTGGAGCATTAAATTCCGTTTTATGGAGCAGAAGTATTTTAAACAAAACTAAGAAACTTATTTACAGTTCATTGGTGCAAAGTATTTTGTTACAAGGAGCAGGAACGTGGACGTTAAACAGAATTAAACAGTCAGCGAGCAAACAAATTATTAGTAACAGACATGGATTATTGGAGGAGGGCGGCAAGGAAATCAAGATTGGATAAAATTAGAAATACGAGAATCAGAGAAATTATACAGGTAAAATAAATGAACTAGAAGTGATTGAAGAAAGAAGATTACAATGGTTTGGAAATGTGAAAAGGATGCGGAATATTAGAATTCCAAATTGAATGTTACATCGGCAAGTTGAAGGCAAACGAAACTGGGTAAACCAAGAGAACAATGGATGGATGGTGTAAAGAGTAGCATGGCTACCAGATGTTTAACTGAGGAAGATGCTGAAGACCGAAATTTGTGGAGGAGTAGAGTATTTTGGGTTGAAGGAAAACTGCTGTATTGTAGAATATTCCTAATAAAGAAGAAGAAGAAGAAGGAGAAGAATCGTAGCCCTAATGAGAAAAAGGAGAATACCGTTTTATGGACACTTGGTGAGGATGAACAGTACCAGATTGACGAAGAGGATTTTTGAATTCTTCAGGAAGAGGAAGACGGAGCCGAAATGGCTTCGGGAAGTGAGACTGGACTTGGATCGGATAGGGGTGAAAGATGATGATGATGATGATAATATTTTAATGGGCGTAACATCTAGGTTATCGGCCCCTAATGGTGTGGGTGATAGTGAAAGATGAGATGAGAATGAAAGCTAGAACTAATACTAACAACAAACTTACATACTACAAGAAGAAAAAAGGTAAACAAATAAAGGATAAGGCAAATAAAGGACAGGATGAAAAGAAGTGCCCTCAACCCTCGAATAATGAAGATTGAGGGATTTGGAAGGAAGGAGTGCCATGAAAGGCAGATAGGAAAGGTAAAGAGGAGAGGGCTTGCCTCAAAGTCAGTGGAAAAAGAGGAAAACCGGACCCAGCTCAGGAACCCCTCCGGATCGCGAACTCCCGAACTCGCCACCCATGAGCCCCTGAGGATGTAGCAATATCCAGGGTGCACCAGAAGTGGTGGGGCTACACACACCCTTCCTCCTTGAGGGCCTTGAGCAGAAGGCAGGAGATAACACGAAAAGAGTAAGAAGGCTGACCCCTCGCAGAAGGAGGGTATCAGGAAAGATGAGACAAGGGTCAATTAAGGCGGGAAAGGAAGTGACTCCCTAGGCCTCGGATACCCTAATACCGTCGGGGTCGGAAAAGAACAAGAGTTGAACAAGTGAGGTCGACAGGGAAGAAGACGGAGAGGAGCCCGGCACAAGTAAGTGGAAGCAATGCCGGACTCAGCTGGGGTCCCGTGGTCGCCAACCCACGTCCCAGTAGATGTGAGCCCCTGGGGGAGGGGTTGAAAGAAGAAGACCTAATGGACAGAGAGCGATTTAGACGACTAGTTGGGGAGTTAACAGGTTTCCAGGAGACAGGGGAGTTGTCAGCGAGGAAAGGAAGATCTTACAGGGAGGAACAGAGGAAGGAAGTGGGAGAGAGGATGAAGCGATGTTTGCAGAGAGTAAAGACAATACATAATGTAAAAACTGTCAAACGTGACCCATAGTTGGCCGTAACGAATAAATATAAATATATATAATCCAGCAATCATTTTAGGTTTTGCCGTGCCTGTTGCAGGGTAACGCCTGTATAATTGCTGAGTATAAATAATGGCCGTGAAAGCCAATATGTCACTACATTAGAAAATGAAAATCCACAACCTGCTTCCAGTCTCCGACCGGGTCAGGAATGGAATGAATGAAGCCCCCATCTAGCGGCGAGGATATGAATTGTGCCGGCTGCCGAGGCCTGACGCACTCCTCTGGGGCAATGATTAAATGAATGACAGGTGAAATGAAATGATAGTGGAGAGTGTTGCTGGAATGAAATTTTGACAGGGAAAACCGGAGTACCCGGAGAAAAACCTGTCTGCCTCCGTTTTGTCCAGCACAGATCTCACATGGAGTGACCGAGATTTAAACCACGGACCCAGCGGTGAGAGGCCGGCGTGCTGCCGCCTAAGCCACGCAGGCTTTTATGTCACTACATTAGACTAATAATAATAATAAATATAATAATAATAATATGAACATGAACTCCGCCACTGCCGGTCGCAAGCCCGGGGCCTCATTTCGCATGTGATGAGGAAGGAGGAGCGGGAGGAGTATCAACCTCGTAAAAAAAACAGGGTCCATCTGGCTCCGGATGGTAGCACCCTGTCATAGGGCCCCTACCTAGGGTTACTAGGCGAAATATGGTCAACGGTCTCAAAGGCGGAAGACGAATTTCATTTCCCAACGGCTGAGAGGGCGGAAGAACCTAGTGGAGTCAACCACGAAAAATAAATAAATTCAGACTGTCAGTCTGATTTAAAAATCCAAGAGCGACTGTTCCCATATTGGGCGGCCTTTGGTCAGCGTCTGTCTCCATGTTAGGGGCGGCTGTAAATAATCCTCTGGAGTTAACAACCTCGGTTGTAAAAATGGTGGCTCTAGAAGTCACCTCCAAAACTAAAAGAATTATCAATCATGGAACGGTGTGATGTGAAACTATTTACCTCAGGTGGTCAATCCACAAGCAGACATTCGGATTCTGGGGAGTCTGCAATGTCACACAAAGACGAGTCGGAGCGTCTTGGAACTTCGAACACAATAAAATACAGGAAAATAAACTACCTAGCCACTTTTAATGCAAATTCACTTTTGAAAGTGGGGAAACTCAAGACTCTAACAGACACACTAAATGAACATAGAATTATCATAACGGCTGTGCAAGAGACCAGATTTCTAGATGAGAACAGCTTTGAATCGGGAGGATTCAGGATACTCAAGGGGAAACCAGGGGCCAGAGTAATGAAGAATGTTCCTCATCTTGGGACAGGATTCATAGTTGACAAGAAAATACTAGACTCCATCATAAGCTTCGAGTCCACCTCTGAAAGGCTATCCACACTCACGTTCAAGTCAACCAACAAAGTGTATACAATTGTGAATATTCATGCCCCTATAAACATCGACAACAAAAAGGATAAGGTAAAAGTAGAACTTTTCTGGTATAAACTAGACGATACGATCCAGAAGATCCCAGACAAAAATAACGTCATCCTTTTAGGGGATTTTAACGCCCAAGTGGGGAGAGAAAAGAAGTTCAGGCATATAGTGGGATGCTACCCGGCACATAACAGAACGAACCAAAATGGTGTCAGGCTCATTGAATTATGTCAGGCACATAACTTGGTCTTAAAATCGACCAGCTTTAAGAAACTACCGAGAAAACAGAAGACATGGATATCACCTAATCCCCCCCTCGGAGAATTCCAGTTGGACCATGTTGCAATAAAGCGGAAGTTTCATAAGGAAATTCAAAATGTTAGGGTACTCCGAGGAGCTAACCTTGACTCAGACCACTACTTGTCAAAAGTTAAACTGAAGATTATTCCTAGGAGTAACTTTCAAAGGAACAACCGTATACGAAGAAGATATGATCCAAACAAAATTAAGGAGAACATGGAAGAATGGGACACATTAACCAGAGGCCTAGAAGGCCAGGACTGGAGGCAGATGGAGAAGAGTCTTCTAACCAAGGCAGAACAACTTGCTCCTGTTACAAAGACGAAGAAGCATAGATGGTGGAACAACGAGTGTGATAGACTACTTGATCTGAGGAAGAAGGCGTGGCACGTTTGGCAAACCAAAAAGGACGAGAGTACCTGGCAACACTTTGTGGAAACCAGGAAGATGGTGTCCAAGGGGATCAAGAAAGTAAAGAAGGAGCACGGCGACCAACTACTCCGGAAGATAAATGATGACTTTGCGAAGAACAATATGAGAAACTATTATCGGGTGTTCAAGGAAAACCTAAGCAGATATGACCCCCCAACTCTCCAACTTCAGGACGAAAACGGGAACGTGGCATATAGTAACAGGGGTAACTGTAAAATTCTAGCCGGCTACTTTAAAGAACTCCTAAATTGCGATGAACCACTCCAAAAGATGTATTTTGATTGTGGACCAAATTCTTCTCCCAACCATGATTCTAAACCCCCATCTGTAAGAGAGATTCAGAAGATACTGACTCGTATGGAAAATTTCAAGGCATCTGGAGAAAATCAGATAACAGCTGAATTATGGAAGTATGCCAGTGAAGATGCGATTGGCTCACTCCAAAAGCTTTTTGAGGAGATATGGAAGACAGAGACCATTCCAGTGGAATGGAAAATGGCCCTGATACACCCTCTTCACAAAAAAGGTTCGAAATCGGATCCTAGCAATTACCGAGGGATCTCACTGTTGGACGTGACATACAAGATATTTTCAAGAGCGTTATTAGAAAGAGAACAACCACAGTTGGACTGCCAACTTGGGGAGTATCAAGCAGGGTTTAGAAAGGGGAGATCTTGCGGTGAACAAATTTTAAATCTAAGAAACATTATAGCGTACCAGAAGCAGAGGGCGAAACCGTATATAGTGACCTTTGTAGACTTCCAAAAAGCTTACGATTCCATCGACCGAGAGTCGTTGCTCAATATTTTGGAAGAGTTTGGCCTGGACCGGAAAACCCTAGCCCTCATAAAGGAGACGCTCACGAATACGTCCTCTAAAGTTAGATTCATGGGCGAACTGTCTGATCCATTTGAGATCAGAACAGGGGTCCGGCAGGGGGATGGTCTCTCCCCCCTGTTGTTCAACTGTGCACTTGAAAAAGTTATGAGAGAATGGAATGCGAAAACACGAGGGGGAATACGTCTAGGAACAAAAAACAAAGGAATCACGATTAAGTGTTGGCCTTTGCTGACGACTTGGCGCTGCTCGCAGAAACATGGGAGGAAACCAAAGAACAAATCACAGAATTACAAGAGATGGCGGGGAAAATAGGACTTAAGATTTCCTTTGAAAAAACGAAAATTATGTCAAATAGTTTGGATGTGCCCAGGAGAGTTACAGTAGGAGCTAATAAAATCGAGGTGGTTAATAGTTTCAAATACTTAGGAGAATTGATCGACTGGAATAACCTTGAAGGAAAAACAATGGAGGCGAGAAGAATCAAAATGGAACTAGCCTTCCAGAAAACCAAAAATACATACAATAAGAAAACCCTCTCCTGGAGCACTAAAATCAGGCATTATAACACCGTAATTAAGCCAGAGGCACTCTTTGCAGCAGAAACACTAGTCTTGAGGAGACAAGGGCAAATGGAAAAATTGGAAATCAAAGAGAGAAAAATTTTGAGGAAGATCATAGGTCCTAAATTCCAAAATAACAAACAAATTTTCTATAGGAATGACACCCTGTATGTGAAGTCGGAGAAACTTTCAGATACCATACGGAAAAGGAGGATTGATTTCTATGGACACATCTACCGGATGAATCCTGCCCGATTAACCAAGAAAATCTTTGACTTCTTTTCCAAAAAGAAGATCAAACCTAATTGGTTTACGGAAGTGGAAAAGGACCTGCGAGAGCTTCAGATTACTGAAATCATGTTGATGAATGGTACAGCCATAACCATCACCAAAGACAACACCAAGAAGTTCCAAGCCAGAGCCGTCTCCAGAAAACCGATGCAGATATCACAAGAGGAAAGAAAGAGGAGATCAGAGAGAATGAAGAAGTATTGGGAGAAAAGGAGAGCACAAGCATCTAAGAAGTGATTGATCTGACGTACCCCAAAGTGGGTGATTCGAAAAGAAGAAGAATATGAACATGGAAAGATCTGTCAGGCAAAAAGGTTTAAGTACCTAGGGGAGTGGATGGAGCCCAACATATCAGAGAAGGAAGCCTTCACGTCAAGAATGAACAAGATGGAAGTGGCCTACCAGCTAACGAAAGGAGTGTACAACAAGCGAACAGAGTCCCGCAATGACAAACTAACGTAAGACACTATCGTACAGTTATCCGACCTGAGGCGCTGTACGCAGCAGAATGCCTGGCAATGAATAGGAAGGGTCTGGTTGAGAAATTTGAAGCCAAGGAAGATCTTAGGGCCGTTGAGAGACGATGGTGAATACAGGAGACGGCATAACAATGAGCTGTGCCATCATGAACAAAGTAATTCGGAAGAGAAGAATTTTCTAAAAAAAAAAAAAAAAAAAAAAAAAAAAAAAAAAAAAACTGGTCTTGTGAGGTAGACAAGGATTTGCAAGAAGTAGGGATCACCCACGCAGACATTATGGAACGTGATATTTTGAAGGAAAAGCTTGGAGCACACCACCAATTCCAAGAAAAAGCGAAATTAAAAACCGGCAAGAAGTGGTCTGATGAAAGAAGGGAGTCTCACAGGCAGCGAATGCGTGAACACTGGACTAAGATCAAGGCCCAAAGACGGAAGCAGTTGAAATGACGTGGTCCATAGCTGGCCTAAACGAAGAAATATTATTATTAATAATAATAATAATAATAAAATATTTTTTCTTTTTTCGGCTTTTCCCAATTAATTGGGGTTGCCGGAGCCAGCCAGGCTCATTTTGGTTTTGGCCGGGGATTTAAGGCCGGATGCCCTTCCTGACGCCACGTGATTTTTCAGTTGAAAATTCCACCCTGCTGTCACCGGGATTCGAACCCCGGCCGTCCGGGTGGAAGACGAGCAGCTAAGCCACTGCGCCATCACGCTCCCCAATAATAATAAAATATTAACAATAACAATCTCACATTTCTCTGAGGCAGTGTAGATCCACCATTCTGGGGGCGTGGTGGCACAACGGTCAAGCTTTAGGCCTCTCACCACGGCGGACCGGGTTCCATTCCCAGTCAATGCATGAGAAATTTTCAAACTGAAATGCCATGTCCTGTGGTTCGGATTCCACGTAAAAAGGATGTCCCGTGACTTATAATCGCGAGATTAACGGTCACGTAAAACTACTACTACTACTTCTACTACTACTTGTTGTTGTTCTTCTTCTAGATCCTCTATTCGCCACGTGCAGCGTTGTCATTGGGATGGTGGTGTACTGCGTATAACTAGTGAACAAGTATAAGTAGGTACATTATGAATGTGATAGTGCTAAGGGCCACAGATATCAAACGGAAGAAAGGATATCTCTTAATTCAGAATACGTTGAAACGCCAGAGGCCCACTGTACGTATGTCTTAAGGGAGGGAGAGCCTGAAGGGTGTGGTGACTTTTCCCTTGTCGTCTTAGTGTACTGGAACATGGAGAGGTTCATAAAGAGAACAAGAGATAGGAATTTAATACGCTGGAGAAAAGAAGAGAGAGGTAAATTAAATCTAAATCCAAGGAAAGAGCAACAAAGGGAAATAACATGAGGCCTCGCGAGAGACCGCCGCGAGAGCGCGCCCCGTGTAAAGCTAAAAGAACTCTTCAGTACACCACAAAGAGTGTAGCTCGGAAAGATGTATGTCTCATAATTGGATTCAGCAACCAAATACATTCTCGCTTCTGACGTATTATTATTTTTAGAACTCGTAAGTTCGAAGTTCAAACACTACAAAGGTCTGTAAGCATTCTAAATAGATCGAATATTCGTTAGAATGGAATTATATGAATTATAAAATTCAAGAATAATCGTATTTTGACGCAAATTTCAATTGTAATTATTACGTTGAGTACACATTTTCCCAAACATCAAAATCCTAGTTATGTCTTATTGACTTGAGTGAGTATCTTACAAACACATACACACTCACTCGTCCCTAATTGATCCCTCGTGAAGTAAAACTGAGAAAAGGGAGGCTCGATTCCTATCTCAGCCATTCTAGAAGTGGTTTTTCTTGTTTCCCCCCAAAACTTCTATACCGCAGTCAAATGAAATGGTGCCTAACTTAACGCCAAAGCCATCTCCTTCTCAATCCTAGTCTTAATTACAAATAGACACTCCACTACACACGCCACAAGAACACGGATCTTCGGACAAATTCTATACACATCCATTAGCACGGGGCTAATAGCCACGCTGTCCAAACCCCTAATGAAAGAAATAAAATTTCTTTCTTTCTTTCTTTCTTTCTTTCTTTCTTTCTTTCTTCCTTACTTTTCTTTCTTTCTTTCTTTCTTTCTTTCTTTCTTTCTTTCTTTCTTTATTTCATTATTTCTACCTCTCTTTCTTTCTCTCTTTCTTTCTTTCTACCTTACTTTAATTCCTTCTCTCTTTCTTTCTTTCTTTCTTTCTACCTCTCTTTCTCTCTTTCTTTATTTCTTTCTTTCTACCTTACTTTCTTTCCATCTTTCGTTCTTTCTTATTTTCTTTCTTTCTTTCTTTCTTTCTTTCTTTCTTTCTTTATTTCTACCTCTCTTTCTTTCCTTCTTACTTTCTTTCTTTCTTTCTACCTTACTTACTTTCTTTCTTTCTTTCTTTCTTTCTTTCTTTCTTTCTTTATTTATTTATTTATTTCTACCTCTCTTTCTTTCTTTCTACCTTACTTTCTTTTCTTCTTTCTTTCTTTCTTTCTTTCTTTCTTTCTTTCTTTCTTTCTTTCTTTCTTTCCTTCTTTCTTTCTACCTCTCTTTCTTTCTTTCTTTCTTACTTACTTACTTTCTTTCTTTCTTTCTTTCTACCTTACTTTCTTTTCTTCTTTCGTTCTTTCTTTTTTTCTTTCTTTCTTTCTTTCTACCTTTCTTTCCTTCTTTCGTTCTTTCTTTCTTCCTTTTCTTTCTTTCTTTCTTTATTTCTTTCTTTCTTTCTTTCTTTCTTTCTTTCTTTATTTCTACCTCTCTTTCTTTCTTTCTTTCTTTCCTTCTTTCTTTCTTTCTTTCTTTCTACCTCTCTTTCTTTCTCTCTTTCGTTCTTTCTTTCTTTCTTTCTTCCTTTCCTTCTTTCGTTCTTTCTTTCTTTCTTTATTTCTTTCTTTCTTTCTTTCTTTCTTTATTTCTACCTCTCTTTCTTTCTTTCTTTCTTTCTTTCTTTCTCTCTTTCTTTCTTTCTTTCTTTCTACCTTACTTTCTTTTCTTCTCTTTCTTTCTTTCTTTCTTTCTTTCTTTCTACCTCTCTTTCTTTCTCTCTCTCGTTCTTTCTTTCTTTCTTTCTTTCTACCTTTCTTTCTTTCTTTCTTTCTTTATTTCTACCTCTCTTTCTTTCTTTCTTTCTTTCTTTCTTTCTACCTTACTTTCTTTTCGTCTTTCGTTCGTTCTTTCTTTTTTTCTTTCTTTCTTTCTACCTTTCTTTCTTTCCTTCTTTCGTTCTTCCTTTCTTTCTTTCTTTCTTTCTTTCTTTCTTTATTTCTACCTCTCTTTCTTTCTTTCTACCTTACTTTCTTTCCTTCTTTAGTTCTTTCTTTCTTTCTTTCTTTCTTTCTTTCTTCAACTCTTTCTTTCTTTCTTTCTTTCTTCCTTTCTTTCTACCTTTATTTCTTTTCTTCTTTCTTTCTTTCTTTCTTTCTTTCTACCTCTCTTTCTTTATTTATTTATTTCTACCTCTCTTTCTTTCCTTCTTTCTTTCTTTCTTTCTTTCATTCTTTCTTTGTTTTGTTGGGTTATGTGACCTATAAGCCGATCCCATGGTGTTGGGGGGAGCATGTCTGCCTCGCATCCGGAGGCCCCTGATTCGATTCCCGGTTCCATTAGGGATTTTAGAAACTGACGTGAGGGCTGGAACGGGGTGCACTCAGCCTCGTGGGGACAATTGACTAGCTGTCTGACAGTGATGGAGCGCCCCGGTCACGGAGACCAAGATTAACGGCCGAGGGGACCCGACGCGCTTACCACGTGTCACCCATAATCTGCAGGCCAAATGGCTGGGCAGCGGTCGCTTGGCCGGCCTAGGACTTTCATGTACTGCAGCGCCCCGGTGTTTGGTTTGGTGTAACTTATAAGTGCCTACTTTTAAGTTGTTGAAAATATGGCCCTTACAGATGAGTAAATGAATGTTAGACTGGCTACATGGTGCAGCGGTAACGTCCTCGCTTGCCGTGCTCAAGGTTGCAGATTCGAATCCTGGCGCTGTCAGTTGTCATTTCAGGGTGCGTAAGTGCAAGAGAGCCGTGCGTATGGATTTACTGACACGTTAAAGACCTCCTTTGGGGCCAAATTCCGGCACCGCGTTGTCTCTAAAAGCTTCAGGGACGTTAAACCATATTATTATACTAGCGGACCCGTGCGAGAACTCTCGCATAAAGGATTGTGTGCGCCCCGTGTGTACAGTCTACCCGCCTGGCTCTAGTGCTATGCGGGCTGTACGCAACCTTTCAGGGGTTATCGCCTTGTTTTATTTGTTTATTAAAAGCACGTTATATACTAATAAATATATTTCCGTTGACTTATCATGAAATGCAAGATTTTTCCCGTACTAAGTTATTAAGACGATTTGGAAGATTTTGGTACAAACTTGATACCTTCTAACTCACTCTGGTTTAGGAGCTTGAGTTTTGTGAAACGTACACCTTAGCGTATTATAAGATTATTAAAGGAACGTTATTTTGTGTAAATGTATTAATTATGGTTCATTTTTTCTTTCTAGGTGAGTATTGGTGCTACGGAGTGTTGTCCAGAGAAGGCCTGTGAGTTATTCCGAACTTTCCTGATTGATTTGAGAACAATTTCTCAAATGCATTGTACTTTAGATTGTCTTCAATTTCAGCAAATATTTAGTTGTTGTTGATACATTTAAGGTCTTTGCGACATGTATCCCCGTGTTCTTGGGTGTGTGTGTAATTTTTCTGATAACCTGTGTTTTTGTGATGGCTGTATTAGTGTGTGTAGTTGTAATTCAGATGAGGATTGAGAAGGAGGCGGCCTTGCCCTTAATTTAGGAACCCTCCTGACATTCGACTGGAGTGGAAGTGGTAATCCATAGAAATCCACTTCTATGATGGCTGAGGTGGGAGTTGATCCCACCTCTCGTCAGTTTTGCCTCACGAGGCTGAGTGTACCCCGTTCCTGCCCTCAGACCGGATTTAAATTCCTTGGGAGAGCCGGGTCATGTAGCCCGGGCCTCCGCGGTGACAACCAAGAATGCCAGCCACTACGCCACTTGGCGGACCTTTGAGTGTCGGTGTATACTTTAACTCAGTGTTTCCCAAATATTTTTGTGAGTGTACCACTTTAAGAGATGAGAATCTCTCGCATACCACCTAATGGTTGGGAGATATAGTAACTATAACCCCCACCACCACTACGTAGCAGACCAAAATATGGATTGTAAGTTGTGTTTGTTAGAGTTACACGTTGGAGATAAAGATCAAATAATAAAAAGTGTGCCCAGTTGTTTTATTATTTATTACTATAGGCACGCAATTCAAACATTCAGAAATGACAATGTACATATAATATATAAAATAACTTAATAATTAAACATAAAAACCAAAGTTCAACTAACAACTTCAATGAGCTTGAAGATTTGAAGCCAACTTAGGATTGTCTGGT
Source organism: Meconema thalassinum (assembly GCA_946902985.2). Taxonomy (NCBI): domain Eukaryota; kingdom Metazoa; phylum Arthropoda; class Insecta; order Orthoptera; family Tettigoniidae; genus Meconema; species Meconema thalassinum. The sequence continues at coordinate 373,796,979 of OX336388.2, read as the reverse complement.
TTAAGATTGCTGAGTCTCAAACGAAGATCGTTTTCCATTGTAAGGACCCTATTATGGTATTTATTCTTGAGGTAAACAAGTGAAGATAATGCAGTCTTCACAAGTACGATGTAGTGAAAGGCAGTAAAAATCTAACTGCTTTGTCAGCTATGTCTGCATAGTCTGCACGCCTCTCAACCCAAAAGTTCACAAGAGCCATTTTTTAAAAAGCTTGCCTTAGTTCTGAATCACAATTCAATTCATAAAACTGCTCCTTTTCTTTGGCCTAAAAGTCCTCCGGCAACATATCAATGTTTTTATATTTTAAAATTTTATATTTTATATTTTTATATCTAATACAGTGGAACTTGGATAATTCGAACTTCAAGGGACCAGTAAAAAAATTCGAAATTATCCAAAAATTCGAATTAAGAAAGTTCTTTGAAAAGAGTAGAGAAAATACAGTATATTGTATTACGTTTACATAATGATTTAATTTCAACAAAGCAGATTAACAGACAACGGTACCTTATAAAGACTGTATCGTGAATAACTTCAAAAGTTTCAAATGAAAAATAAAACCAAAATGTACTAATCACCTTTTTAACGACAGTAGTAATCCAGCAATCTAGTTAAGTCTCAGAGAAATCTACTGTTTTTCAAAATAGTTTGAGATTTTTACCTGTATCTTACAATTATGTCTCTCAACCATCACAATAGAATCTAACAAATTTAAGGAGCGGAAAACAGTACCACTTACGTCTTTTCTACTAAAAAAAACGCCTAAGTTCTGTGATGTGGTTTGTTGCTTGGGCTGCACTCGGAACAGTTTTTTTGGGAACTGACCCAACTGTTTGGCTTCCGATCGGCTTTTTACACTAAAAACTTCGAATTATCCAAAATATAATTCGAATTAACCACGACTTTTTAGCATTGATTGTATATAAAATGCTAGGGACCAAGAGAAAAATTCGAATTAAAGAAGATTTCGAATTATAGAAGTTCGAATTAGCCACGTTCCACTGTATTTTATTTTTTGTAACATAACCTCGTACCATTGCAGCAGTACGAGCGTGCCACCAGAGGTGCGCGTACCACAGTTTGGGAAGCGCTGCTTTAACCTATGTGCCAATAATTGTTTGTAGTTTTTGGAACATCGACTGCCATTTGAAAGTCCTGGAGTTCGAAAGTCATTATTCTAAGAAATGTACTGCGATGAGCTATGTATTAGTTGCTGCCGCATTTTGTGCCGCAGTGTGTGCACTCCGAATGGAGATAACTACAGCTTCCTACAGTCGTGGGAAATAAATCAGCTCTCTTACCAAGTGCTGGAAACTTTGTAGGTTCTTCCTACAATGATATACTGCTGCCAAATTTAGGAAGCGCGCATATGAAAGTAACTAAAGTTTAACCATAGATACAATGTATTTCTGTATTCCCCATTCCCTCTCATTCCCCGTCTCTATCTCTCACACACACTCTTTTTCTCCACGAACGTAGCTGACTTTCAATTTCCATTCGAACGCACAAAATAAACATTAAAACATGTATAATTTCAAACGTATGATTTCTATACATGAAAGAATACTTATTAACAAGAAATGAACATCCGTCTGAATCAATACTATACAGATAAAATTAATTATTTAACTTGTTTTCAGTTTCAGTAGCCTACATGTTTCGAGGATTAATTATATTTTATCCCCTTCATCAGTTATTGAAAAAAAGCGTAGCACAGTAATAAGATACGTATTTAAAACCTAATATGGTGCGCCATAAAATTTAGGGTATAAGAACAAAATAAAAGGAAATGAAATAGATGGTGACGGTGATCAGCTGCTCATGACAAATAGTAGTTCCCTGAAATGGTAGATATGTGTCACCAATACTTCACCAATCCGTGTAGCTCTATAACCAATGAAGAGCCTGCCTTTATGCTTAAAGATCCAAATATAGCCTTTTCAAAACAAAGCGGCTTTAAGAAACCCGGCGTGATGGAAAGTGAAGGTTACTGGTTCATTGGTTATAGAGCTACACGGATTGGTGAAGTATTGGTGTTACATATCTACCATTTCAAGGAACTACTATTTGTCATGAGCATCTGATCACCGTCACCATCTATTTCATTTCCTTTTATTCTGTTCTTATACCCTAAATTTTATGGTGCACCATATTAGGTTTTAAATACGTATCTTATTACAGTGCTACGCTTTGTTTTTGTTTTTTCAATAGCTGATGAAGGGGATAAAATATAATTAATCCTCGAAACATGTACTGAAACTGAAAACAAGTTAAATAATTAATTTTATCTGTATAGTATTGATTCAGGCGCATGTTCATTTCTTGTTAATAACTATTCTAACATATCAATACAGAACCACCATGAGTCATTAAAATAATGTAATACATGAACGAGAAAATCGATGTACCAATTCCATACTCCTGTTAGCCATCCTTTACTACACCATATTCAATACAGCAGATGGAAGAAGTAGAAGAGAAATAGTCAGCCGCATCAACCAAGCCAAAATAGCATCCAACAAGAAAGGAAAGCTCTTTACATGCAAAAACATTAGTATGAGCCTCAGGAAACGTCTTGTGAAGATATATGAGTGGAGTGTACTGTTGTATGGTAGTGAAACTTGGACTCTTAGCTTGGCTGATAAGAAACTAATAGTAGCCTTTGAAATGTGGTGCTACAGGAAAATACTAAAAATTCCATGGGTGGACAAAATCAGTAATAAAGAAACACTGAAGAGGATTGGAGGGAAGCCATGTTTATGGAATATGCTTACTCACCGAAGAGACAATTGGATTGGACATATCTTGAGGCATGAAAATCTTCTGCACACAATACTGGAGGGCAATGTGGAAGGAAAGAACTTTAGAGGTAGACCACGGCTAGGATACATAAAATAAATCATTCACGACAAGGGTTGTGATAATTACTTGGTCGTGAAGAGACTAGCCACAGACAGGAGTTCACGGAAAGCTGCTACAAACCAATCTTCGGATTGAACACCACAGAAGAAGATTCAATACCTGCTACCTGCATCAACACATTAACGACCCCATTCTTGGAGCAACAATCTGCACCTCTGACTCTTACGAAGTCATTAACTTAAGGCCTACCACAAAGCCTGAAATTACAATATAGACCTACATAAGTTTAATTTCTTCCGTCTCTCTTTTATTTACCCCCTTATTGAGATTTTTCAGCCAGATAAGTTGTTTATGTGCATTCTTCCGTATATTCTATATCAGAGTTTCCAACAAGGCTTGCTAAGAAGCAACACAATTTAGAATGAATGAAATAATATTGATTTTTTAAATTTTAGGGTTCAATTATTTGTTTAAATTTTTAATCTTTAATATTTACTTTTTAAATTTATTCATTTTTAGCCTACTTTCGATTTTTGCAAAGAATGAAAGTAGACTTATGAGATCAACACAGGGCGAAAAAATGTGTTTCTGTCTGTGTGTGTGAGTGTACTCTGAATGTCTGTCCCCCCCCCCCCCCCCCCCCCCTATAAATTCGAACACGGTGAAACCGAATTGAACGAAATTTGGCACAGAGGTACCACTAGCAAAGGGCGCCTCGGTGTCATGTTTTATTTTGCCGCCATCTTGACGGAAACGTAATAGCGGCCACCCAAATGTTAAAAGCTTAAATAAAATTACGACCAACCTAATCATCTGATCTCTACTAAATTTTGCAAACAATATACCTTTATGTGGCAAGCATCTTTTGACCAAACGACAAGGTCATCAGCCCAATAGTTTCCAGATAACGGCCATGTTGTGTGCAAGTAACACGACGTGATGGAAGGTGATCTCTTGGTGAAGAAAGGTTACTCGAAGCCGCTCTGATTTGAAAAGGCTTAAAAATGGATCTTTAAGCATACAGGCTCTTCATTAATTATAGACCTACACGGATTGGTGAAGTATTGGTATTCCAAATCCACCATTTCAAGCTTCAATACGGAACTACTATCTGTCATAAGCTCCTGCAAGCTGATCACCGTCACCATCTATTTCATTTCATTTTATTCTGATCTTATAACCTAAATTATATGGTGCACCATATTAGGTTTAATAACGTATCTTATTACTGTGCTACGTTTTATTTTGTTCTTTCAATATGTTTTTTTTAGCTGATGAAGGGGATAAAATGTAATTAATCCTCGTAACATGTACTAAAACAAGTTAAATAATTAATTTTCTTTATACAGGGTCTTTCACTCAAAGTGTGGCCGGCAGCGCGGCGCTTAGAGGCAGCTCACTGAGCTTAGGGTCGAGAGTCCGAAGCATCAATCCAACAGCACTGCCTTCCTTATCTTAATTATGACAAGTATGCTGTGACAGCAGGACGCTGCGATAAGCTCGTCTGACCTTTATAGCTGCACGTTCTACCTAGAGCGCTGGGCCGGCCGCACTCTGAGTGAAAGACCCTGTAGTATTGATTCAGGCAGGTGTACAATTCTTATTAAGAACTATTCTAGCATATCAATACGGAACCACCATGAGTCATTTAAATAGTGTAATTGAATGAAAATGTTTGTCTGCAGTTGGAAATGAGAAACCACGGAAAACCATTTGATGGACATTCGAGAGTTGGGTTTGAACACACTCGTCTCTCTTGCACGAGGCTAGCCCGTGTACCATCAACTTTAGCTACCCTGTTTGATGTTTTATTTTATTGCTATTATTTTGCTTTCACTGAAGCAGATGTTTAACTGGATGAAATTTTCAAACTCCTTTTACTGGAAAATTAAGCAGGAAGTTGCGTTTCATTAACAGCTTTTAGCATGAATACAGTTTATTCCGCATGCTTGGTTTGTGAGCAAATTAGAAATACTGTACTTGAGTAGTGGAGTGAGGGACAAGAAGTAATTAATCCACGGGACAAAACACAAGCCAAGGCAAAGTTTTTAATACGACACGGCATGCATGCTGGTTGTTTAGAGGCCCATCAAGTGGGGGGGAGTTAGCAGGGGGGAAGGAGAATTTATTACAAACAAAAACTTGGCCGTGTCATGCCTGGCAATCTGTCATTACAGCCTGTTCTCGCAGGTGACGGTACCATGGCGCTCGACAGGGCAACGCTGATGATGGCTTTGTACTCCGGATCAGCTGACTTCTCTTTCTTTTTTATCTGACAGGTTCTGTTGCTCGTGGCTGACTTACGGGCTCCTACAAAACGGAAGAAAATATTTATAACTCCGACTTACGTCTAAAACCAGACCCCTTTATCTACAGCGGTAGCTGCAGTCTCCAAGGACGTAAAACACTTCCAGGCTAGGCTTAGCTGAGCCAGGAAATTGAAAGTCATTCTCGACAGCAGGGGGTTGGGGTATGAAATCGATGTTAAAGAGCAGGGTTACGCTTACACGCGATAAAACTTGAACACATTAAAGGCAGGGATGATTCGATACTACATTTCGATCGGTATAATTTAGACTGCAATTAATACTTGATGGCGCTAACCTGCGCGAACCCGTGAGGGTAAGGAGGAGAAGAGAGGTAGTGCACGGGGTCACTGCTGCTCTTCTCCTCGAAGACGGAATATGGTGCACTACAGTTATAGTAGGAGCTGATGTGAACATTTCCTTAGTAACGAGCGAGGTGAACGTTCCTCCCTTCTCAATCACGTTGCAGCACGTGGACTCGCCCACATACGGAACTCGTTGCGTACACATGTGTCATCAGGTAATAATTGCGGTATACAAGCTTTGCGTATGCTGTATTTCTACGGAGAGTAGCACTCGCGGGCAGTCAAAGTAAAATGGAACAAGACTGGCCCTTAAGGGCTCATTTTCCTCGTTCTTTTTAATGAAGGTTCATTGGCGGCTTCGGTGGCGTAGTCAGTAGCATGCTGAGCTTCTATGCCCAAGATAGCGGGTTCAAACCCGGCTGAAGCCGTCGGATTTTTAAGACCGTTAAAATCCCTCAGTATGCCTTCCTTCGGAGGGGAAGTAAAGCCGGCGGTCCCATGTCATAGATTTATGGCATGTTAGAGAACCTTCCACTAATTGCACCTGTGTGAAGCTAAATTGGATAGGTTAAGAATGTAAACAACGCTCAGGTTTCTACGTTCGTTGCCAAGAGTCGACTGAGGTGGCGTCTAGTAGCTAAGTTCTGAACTTGGCCTAGTATTCGTTGACGTTGACGCTTGGCGGCAAAAGTAGGAACTATTTGAAAAATTCTAAGTTGCAGTACTTAAATTAAAAAACAGATAACACACACTAATACAGTCATCATTGTTAACACCGGTTATCAGACAGATTCTACACACACCCAATGTACACGGGGCTTCATGACCGCGTTGTCGCAGCCCCTAAACTTAAGAACCAACCAACTTACGGCCTGGGACTTTCATGTACTGCAGCGCCCCGGTGTTTGGTTTGGTGTAACTTATAAGTGCCTACTTTTAAGTTGTTGAAAATATGGCCCTTACAGATGAGTAAATGAATGTTAGACTGGCTACATGGTGCAGCGGTAACGTCCTCGCTTGCCGTGCTCAAGGTTGCAGATTCGAATCCTGGCGCTGTCAGTTGTCATTTCAGGGTGCGTAAGTGCAAGAGAGCCGTGCGTATGGATTTACTGACACGTTAAAGACCTCCTTTGGGGCCAAATTCCGGCACTCGTCACTCCTGTGGGGGTCCGGGCGGGGACACCAAGAGCCCGCCGATGAGCCTAGCTTGGTGTCCTAGGCGAAACCCCACACAAGACACGGCACAAACCTAGAAGAATTGCTGAGTTTTAATTCACCGGCCGTGAAAGCCAATATACCATCTTTTTGGAAGCCTTCATAGGGAGGTTAAGACTGCTTGAGCTTTTAGTTCTCGTAGTCAAGTGGTGCAGTTGCACCTTATATAAAGGGAGGTGGCGCGCAGTTCGTCACTCCTGTGGGGGTCCGGGCGGGGACACCAAGAGCCCGCCGATGAGCCTAGCTTGGTGTCCTAGGCGAAACCCCACACAAGACACGGCACAAACCTAGAAGAATTGCTGAGTTTTAATTCACCGGCCGTGAAAGCCAATATACCATCTTTTTGGAAGCCTTCATAGGGAGGTTAAGACTGCTTGAGCTTTTAGTTCTCGTAGTCAAGTGGTGCAGTTGCACCTTATATAAAGGGAGGTGGCGCGCAGTTCGTCACTCCTGTGGGGGTCCGGGCGGGGACACCAAGAGCCCGCCGATGAGCCTAGCTTGGTGTCCTAGGCGAAACCCCACACAAGACACGGCACAAACCTAGAAGAATTGCTGAGTTTTAATTCACCGGCCGTGAAAGCCAATATACCAACTTCTCAGGAATCTCATCTCAGCTGCCTGTACTCTGCTCTCATCCCTCTTAGTCATTGTCCAAGTTTCTGCTGCATATGTCATTAGTGGAACATAATGTGCTTTGTACATAACTTCTTTAGTTTTAATTGGTATATCCTTGTTCCATACTAGTCCCCGTGCCTGTTGGTAGAAATCACTCCCGAATTGTATTCTTCTGCTAATTTCCAAATCTAGTCTTCCATCTTCAGTCAGTTCACTTCCCAAGTATTTGAAGTGTTTCACCACTTCCTATTCCTTATCTCCGACTTTGATTTCTTCTTTTCCTTCTTTCTTACCTCTACTCATCACCACTGTTTTACCTCCTGTAGGTATTTCGTATTGTTATTATTACCATCGTCGCTACCATCACCATCATCATTATTTATTACCAGGACGTAACGGAACAGGACATTTCTGCCTGCTAGAGAGAATGCTCACATGTAGCCAGTATGTTTGAGCGTGTCTTTACTGTTCTTTGTGTCTCATATAAATGCATTTCCCTCTCTGCAGTGCGTGCCGATCATTACACACATAATTGCTTTGATGTAACGCTGGTAATTTCATTCGCCGTGATTCCTGTCGCTGTCATTAATCCTACAATTAGATCGTTACGTGCCACGGGCCAGTGCTACACTTCTGTGTAGGCTATCTCACCTGGTTAATCTTCAAAACGAATTATTGAGTGCGTGTTGATACTCACCATGTCTATAATGTGTTTAAAGTAGACCGGACTGAATACCGTCCTCAACGATTTAAAGCATTTTAGGCCGCTAGCACAGCAAAAATGTTCCGGCATGAACTGAACAGCCTACTTTTCACAGCTGTATTAATTTCTACTAGTGGGCCCGTGCGAGAACTCTCGCATAATGGGTTGTGTGCGCCCCATGTGTACAGACTACCCGCCCGGCTCTAGTGCATTGTGGGCTGTAGGCGACAGAGTTCTGGCAGGTGCTATCGTCTTGTTTATTTGTTTAAAAGCACTGTATAAACACATAAATAAATTTCCGTTGACTTTTCAAGAAATGCAAGATTTTTCTTGTACTATTGAGACGATTTGGAAGATTTTGGTATAAACCACACCCCCTAACTCCTTCCGGTTTAGGAGCTTGAGTTTTGTGAAACATACACCTTAGCCTTAGGGTATTATACAGGGTTTTTCAGGAGGAATAGTATATATATTTTAGGAGGTGGTAGTATAGATGAATTGCATTAAAAAGTTCCATGTAACATATGTCCCATTTTTATTGCGTACAGAGATACCGCTGGTAGGATTTAACCCAAACAAATGTAAAGCCAAGGCAAATTAGGACGCTCAAAGTTGATTTTCAAAAATTCCATCACCAACAGCAATGAATTTTGCACTTCTGTTGATAACACCCCGTGTAGCTCTTCGGAGGGCATCTTGGCGTTCTTTGATGAGGGCTGCACTATGCATAATCCGAACGACCAACTCTTCTCGTGTTAACTTTTTCCTTGCAGACTTCGCCTTTCAACCATCCCCACAGGCAAAAATCCAAAGGGGTAATGTCCGGGGACCATGGTGGCCAAGAAACGTGCCCATAGCAACCGGTGTGCCAACACACGAATCGACAACTGCCCTTGTTACATACAAACATCTGCATTTCGGTAAGCAATTCAAATGGGACACATGCTATATGGAATGTCTTATTGCAATTCATCTATAGCCTACTACCACCTCCTAAAATATTTATTATTCCTCCTGAAACACTCTCTATAATAAGAATATTTTTTCTTTATCTATGTATCGTATGACTTTTAGTACCGGGAGTGTCCGAGGACATATTCGGCTCTCCAGAGGCTGTAGCTGCTTCTAGCGGACACCCATGGGGTGAGCTACAAGTTCCGTTCCATTTCAAGTAGTTCCAACTTTCGCTACCAGATGTCAATGATACCTAGTGGTGAACGTTGGAACTTTAATCGAGCGAAATCTAACCTAGAAATTTAGCTTCACACAAGTTTAGTCTGTGGAAGGATCTTTTACATGTCATAATTCTATGACATGGGATCGCCGGCTTTACTTCCCCTCCGAAGGTAGGCATACTGAAGGATTTTCATGCTCTTAAAAAATCCGACGACTTTGGCCGGGTTTGAACCCGCGATCTTGGGCACAGCTGTTCAGGATGTTACCAAATACTCCACCGAAGCCGCTTATTACTCTTATTAATTATCATTCATTTTCATTTGAGACTGTTAAGCTGTTCAGCGTCCAGTCTAGTCTGCAAGCAAGTCGTCTTCATGCTCTCCTATTAGCAGTTAGCACTGCGGCCTCCTCTGCTTCTACACCTCTCATTTAGAAATCATTGGGCATTGAATTTAACCATTACCTCCTAGGCCTACTTCTGCTTCTCTTACCCTCTATAGTGGAGCTCATTGACCTCTTTCCCCCAGGGGCTCACATCTAGTTGTACGTGGGTTGGCGACCACGGGACCCCAGCTGAGTCCGGGCTCCTCTCCGTCTTCTTTCCTGTCGACCTCCCTTGGTCAACTCTAGTTCTTTTCTGACCCCGACGGTATTAGGGTATCCGAGGCCTAGGGAGCCTTTCACTTTCCCGCCTTAATTGGCCCTTGTCTCTTCTTTCCAGATCCCTCCTTCTTCGCGGGTCAGACCTCTTGTTTTCTTTTCATTATATTTCCTTTTCTCTTTAAGATTCCCGCACTGTTTTTTGTTAATTCCATTTAGCGATTGTTTTGCATCTACACTCCATTTTGTAGGCGTTTACAGTGTAAGTTGCATTTTGTAAGTCTTTTCGATCTACAGCAAATTGCAATTTGCGAGTGTTTTCAACCTCAATTGCATTTTGTAAGGATTGGCAATCTAAATTGCTTTTTAGTAAGTCTTTCAATATAGGTGCTGGGACTTTTGTGAGTATTTTAAATTTCAATTGCATTTTATATTTTCAACCAAAACCGCTTTTTGCAAGTATTTTCAATCTAAATTGCATTTTGTAAGTATTGCCCATCCAATTGAGTAGTTTGAATCTACCGTGAATTTTCAATTTCAATTGCACTTTGTGATTATTTGGAATCTGAAATGCACGTTTTAGGTAGATTTCATTAGAAAGCTAACTATTGCAATGGGTCCCATGTTTCGACTTCCGGAAAATTTCGACATATCTTCGCGTTTCACATCCCCCAGACCCCAAAACCACCGTCAGTTCAAAAGTTTATATATAATTTATGTATATATGTATCTATCTATCTATCTATCTATATATATATATATATATATATATATATATATATATATATATATATATATATCAGTTTCTTGTGGACACGATAACTGCCGTAATTTTGCACCAATCACTTTGAAATTTTTACATAACATGTATCCCTATAAAATCTCGGTCGAGTTCGTTAATGGGCAAAATCAGTCGAAGGGGGTAAAAATGGGGGGCTTTTTTTCGGAAAAGTGAAATTTCGCTATAACTCTCTTAATACGTGAAATATAGAATCCATTCAAAGTTCATAATATGTGTCGGATAAGTGCCAAAAATGTATGTCCAATAAGGTTTTTGATAGCACCAACCATTGACCAAAGGGGTGGAAAAAAGTGGGTTTTTCGGGAAACATTAATCATATCTCTCTTAATAGGCACAATATCAAAACCGTACAAAATGGAAAATATTCCCCTAATAATTACCTAAAACTTTTGTCTGAAAGAATTTTTGATATGACCCACCATTACGCCAAGGGATGAGAAAAATGATTTCGGAATTTTAAAAAATGCCAATTGCCATCAGAGGTTACCATAACAACGCTTTTAAATTGATGATGGATGAGCCGTTGCCATGACAACACACTTGCACGAGATCAGATTCAGTATTTCCATCTGACTAAGCCGGCCCCGTGGTGTTGGGGTAGCGCGCCTGCCTCTCACCCGGAGGCCCCGGGTTCGATCCCCGGCTCCGTCAGGGATTTTAAAACTGACGTGAGGGTTGGAACGAGGTGCACTCAGCCTCGTGAGGACAATTGAGTAGCTGTCTGACAGTGAGACAGCACCCCGATCACGAATACCAAGATTAACGGCCGAGGGGACCCGACGCGCTGATCACGCGTCACCCCAATATCTGCATGCCAAATGGCTGGGCAGCAGTCGCTTGGTCGGCCTTAGCCCGTCATGGGCTGGATGGTGCCAGGGGTTGACTTTGACATCTGACTAAGTGGGAAGCGGCTTCGGTGACGTAACTGGTAGCATGCAGAATGTCTATGCCCAAGGTCGCGGTTTCAAAGCCGGCCGAAGTCGTCGGATTTTCTAATAGCGCTAAAATCTCTCAGTATGCTTTCCTTTGGAGGGGAAGTTCCAACGTTCGTTACGAGTTGCTGGTTGGGGTGGCATCTAGTAGCCAAGTTCACAGCTAGGTGTCATTGACGGTAGTACCTGGTAGCAACATTAGGAACTACTGCTTGAAATTGACCGTCTGCAGTCCTTACCTGAATTACAGACTAATACAGCCATTACAATTCACACCGTTTATCAGACAGATTCTACACTCACCCAAAGTACACGGGGTTAGATGACTGCGTTGTCGCAGCCCCTAAACTGAGGAACCAACCAGAGGTAGATTTCGTTAGGAAGCTAAACATTGCAATGGGTATCATGTTTCGACTTCCGGAAAATTTCGACATATCTTCGCGTTTCACATCCCCCAGACACCAAAACCACCGTCAGTTCAAAAGTTTATATATAATTTATGTATGTATGCTTCATATATTATATGTATATCAGTTTCTTGTGGACACGATAACTGCCGTAATTTTGCACCAATCACTTTGAATTTTTTAGCGAATATGTATACCTATAAAATCTCGGTCGAGTTCGTTACTGGGCTAAATCGGTAGAAGGGGGTGAAAATGGGGGGCTTTTTTTTCTTCGAAAAAGTGAAATATTGCTATAACTCTCTTAATATGTGAAATATCGAATCCGTTCAACGTTCATACTATGTGTCGGATAAAGCCCAAAAATTTATGTTTGAAGAGTTTGTTTATATCACCAACCATTGACCAAAGGGGTGGGAAAAAGTGGGTTTTTCGGGAAACATTAATCATATCTCTCTTAATAGGCACAATATCAAAACCGTACGAAATGGACAATATGCCCCTAATAATTACCTAAAATTTTGTCTGAAGGAATTTTTGATATGACCCACTATTATGCCAAGGGATGAGAAAAATAATTTCGGAATTATAAGAAAATGCCAAGAGCTATCAGTGGTTGCCATGGCAACACTACTAAATTGATGAGGGATGAGCCATCAGACGTTGCCAAGATAACGCACTTCCAAGAGATCAGATTCAGAATTCCATCTGACTAAGTGTGAAGCGGCATCGGTGACGTAACTGGTAGCAAGCATGCTGAATGTCTATGCCCAAGGTCGCGAGTTCAAAGCCGGCCGAAGTCGTCGGATTTTCTAAGAGCGCTAAAAATCCCTCAGTATGCTTTCCATTGGAGGGGAAGTTCCAACGTTCGTTGCGAGTTGCTGGTTGCGGTGGCATCTAGTAGCCAAGTTCACAGGTAGGTGTCGTTGACGGTAGTACCTGGTAGGAACATTAGGAACTACTGCTTGAAATTGACCGTCTGCAGTCCTTACCTGAATTACAGACTAATACAGCCATCCCTAAGTACACGGGGTTACATGACCACGTTGTCGCAGCCCCTAAACTGAGGAACCAACCAAAATCTCTGCGGGAGATATAATTTTGCGTGAAGAAGTAACTGACCGTTACATAGTTACACATCAGTGTCGAAACCTTGCATAAGGACAGTGTGACCACAAGTATAAAAATGGACCCCAAATGACAAGAAGGTTACCGTTCCCATAAGACAATAAAATGTTTAAAATAAGCATAAAATGACGAAAAACAAAGTTAATTAAGCTCCAATTATAAAATACCTTCTCGCAATAAATGAGGTCTGATCCTTCTACGAAAACCTGCATATTCTGCCTATTTTCGCCTATCCCCAAGTTTGTCCGGTGAAATCTACCTCCGCCTTCCGGCGTGCCGAGAGGACTTTTTTCAATCTAAATTGCATTGTGTATTTTCATTTTCAAAGCCTCCGTGGCTTAGGCGGCAGCACGTCGGCCTCTCACCGCTGGGTCCGTGGTTCAAATCCCGGTCACTCCATGTGAGATCTGTGCTGGACAAAACGGAGGCAGACAGGTTTTTCTCCGGGTACTCCGGTTTTCCCTGTCAAAATTTCATTCCAGCAACACTCTCCACTATCATTTCATTTCATCTGTCATTCATTTAATCATTGCCCCAGAGGAGTGCGTCAGGCCTCGGCAGCCGGCACAGTTCATATCCTCGCCGCTAGATGGGGGCTTCATTCATTCCATTCCTGACCCGGTCGGAGACTGGAAGCAGGCTGTGGATTTTCATTTTCATTTTCAATTGCATTTTGTAAGTATTTTAGACCCCAATTGCTTTTTGTACGTCTTTTCATTCTCATTTGCATTTGGAAGTAGTTTGAACCCCAATTGCATTTTGTACTTATTTTGAACCTAACCTACACTTTGTGCGTATTTTTCAATCTAATTCTTTTTGTGAGTATTTTCGTTCTAAATTCCTTTTGTAAGTATTAGCGCTCTCCATGTTGTGAGTAGTTTCAATCTGAGTTCCTTTTTGTAAGTAAGGTATTTTCCTTCTCACTTAATTTTCGTTCTGGTTTCCACTTCATTGTCATTTTCGCTATCACCCAGACCATTAGTGGCCGATAACCTAGATGTTAGGCACCTTAAAACAACAACAATCATCATCATCATCATCATCATTGACCTCTTAGGTAATTCCTCTTCCCCCATTTACATGACAAGAGTCCGCCTTGTTGCGTAGTGGCTAGCATGCTTGGCTGTCACCGCGGAGGCATGGGTTCGTTTTCCGGCTCTGCCAAGAAATTCAATTCTGGTGTGAGGGCTGGAACGGGATACGCTCACATTCAGCCTCGTGAGGCAAAACTGAGAAGAGACGGGTTCGATTCCTACTTAAGCCATCCTGGAAGTGGTTTTCCGTGGTTTACCGCTTCTACTCCAGGCAAATGCCGTGATGGTTCCTAACTTAAGGCCCCGGTCGCTTCCTACCCAAGTCGTACCTCAATTAAAAATACACGAACTAGTACAGACAGCAGTGTGAAACAGGTTATCAGACAAACTCCACACACACCCAAGTATACGAGGCTACATTGCCACGATGTCGTTAAGCCCCTAAATAATCAACATAATCACAACATGACCCCACTATCTTTTGTCGACTCGAACAAACGACGTCATCTAACGTGTTCGTTTTTAACTTAGCATTTATCCCTTCGCTAGCAGTAGTGCCCGGCTTCGCCCGGTGGACTTATTTTTTAGCCAACTTTTCACATTTTGCAAAAATGAGGAAAAAGTAGTCTTATTAGAACGATCCGGGAAAATGTCTGTCTGTCTGTCTGTCCTTCTGTCTGTCTGTCTGTCTGGCTGTGTGTGTGCCCCCCCCCCCTATCAACTCCTAAACGGCTGGAGCAATCGAAATAAAATTTGGTAGGAGTAATAGGAATATCTCACGGCCATATTTGAAAATGATGTCAGTGCTACCAACTGCTGAAAAATCGCAATTGAAATTTGAGCTCCATGTTGGATATCTTGGAAGGTATGAATGGGAGCTATTTCAAAATCGGCACACATATAGATAATAATATTGCAGTTTAATTTCCAGAAGGCCATACATGGCAGTGTTGCCAAAATGATTATAAGCCTACTGATAGGTCCAATATTTAAATGCATATAACTTCTACACTATCAATTGGAATTCAACCAAATTTCGTATGTTGTATATGTACATAACCAGATATGACTGAACGTAGTCTTATGAACCACCAGTGCTGCCAACTGTTAAAAAAAGCACTTAATTTCTATTATCCAAATACCAATATATATGAGAAAGTATGCAAGCCGACAGCTTTAAACTATGCACACGTCTAGTACATGACATTCTATATTAATTTGGAGTAACTTATATACGTCAGTGCTACCAACATGATTCTAAGCCTGCTGAGAGGTCCAACTTTAAATATATGTAACTTCCATACTATCATTTGGATTTCAACCAAATTTCGAATGTGCTATGTGTACCATAACAGCTATGACTATGCGTATTCCTAAGAGCAACCAGGGCTGCCAACTGTTAATAAATGCTGTCTCTATTTTTGTTACCCTAATATCAATATATCAGAAAGAATGCAAGCCAATAGCTCTAAACTTTGCACACGTATAGTACCTGGCATTCTAGATTACTTTGGAGTAACTAATATACGTCAGTGCTGCCAACATGATTCTAAGCCTGCTGATAGGTCCAATTTTAAAATGCATGTAACTTCTATACTAACTAATGGATTTCATTCAAAATTGGCACAACAATAGATCATATTATTTCAGATTATTTCTGACCAATACATGCATGGCACTGTTGCCAACATGATTTTACGCGCGCTGTTCGATCCAATGTTTAACTGCATGTAACGTCCATGCTATTCATTGGACTCCAACCAAATTTTGTATTCTGTACCTTAAGAGATGGAACTAAGAATATATTCAGTCACCAGGGCTGCCAACTGTAGTGCTCTATTAGGTTACATTATGCCAGGTATACAGTATTTCGAACTAATTAGAAATTTCGATATTACCAACTTAATTTCGTCATTATTCTAGATAGATCCATATCGATTAATCATTGGCATGAATCTTAAATTTTAAGAAAAGTAGGCTCTTTAGTTCGTCACGGAACGTCTTGTTTATGGATGATAATGAATACTACTGCAGAACTGGAGCGCTCAAGGATAAGGATCGGAAAGCACCAACAACCTCAGTATACTGCACCAACACCATCGCCCTTATACAGAGGAATACTATTGTCATGATGATAACTGTTTTAAGGGGCCTAAGAAATCGTTTTGCACTAATTAGTCCCCATGACTGCAATTTATAAGCAGCTCGCAATTCTGCACCAGAACACTGCTGGGATGGTTCCTAAAGTAAAGCCATGGCCGCTTCCTACCCAAATTCTAACCCCAATCACTGGTGCAGCCATCACAAAGACACAGGCTCTCAGGCAACATACACACCCAAGTACACGGGGCTACGAGACCATAATGTCGCAAGGCTCCTAAATAAATCTACAACTACTTCATACCAGTCGTGGTGTGTCTCTTATCCCGCTCGGCTATGGTGATTGGTGTTCTTACTTGACTTGCACGCTTTTGACTGACGGTCTTTTGTTAATGGAACGAAGATAGGAAAAGCTGAGAGGAGTTCCATTTGTTATTAATCCAAATAACCTCGGTCTCCTCCTTTATATTGCTGGCTCACAGCCACGACCTATACTGGCTATATGACCTTCCGCTGTCAGTTCTCGTAACTTCCTACATCCCGCCTCTCTTATATTTATAACCAGCATTTGTTTTTGCCGTCCATGCTATAGCCACAGATCAACGGATCACTGCAAATACAGTAGGCGTAGTTACAGTCCCTTTTCTCCAACACTCGAAATATAAGGTGGGTTAAAAAAGTAACGAGCCGCAGGCATAATTACCGAAACCAGTACTTGTATGTTAGAAGTATTGGCTCTGGCTGTTGAGGCACTTGTCCCACTGTGACACGAGGCGGTGAATGGCTGTCTCATAAAATTCCCTGGGCTGCGATGTGAACCAGTTCCGCACGTACAGCTGGACGTCGGCGTCCGAGGTGAATCGTTGGCCCCGCAGAGCCCTTTTCAAGGGACCAAACATGGCGTATTCGCAGGGAGAGAGGTCTGGACTGTATGGAGGGTGGCAGAGAACCTCCCATTTGAATTTCTGCCGGAGTGCCACGACTGTGTTGGCCGTATGAGGTCGTGCATTGTCGTGGAGCAGAATGACCCCACGGGTGAGATTGCCTGGTCGTTTTGTTTTGATCGCTTGGCGAAGGGTGGTCAAGGTTTGCGAGTAACGCTGGGCATTCACTGTTGTCCCGTGCGGCATGAAGTGTATCAGAAGGGGGCCATCTTGGTCAAAGAAGAACGTCAGCATTACCTTTCCTGCACTCGTGTGGATGGCCTTGCCTTTTTTGGGCGGTGGTGACTCTGGATGCTTCCACTGGAGGCTTTGTCGTTTGGATTCTGGTTCGAAGTGATGAAACCATGACTCATCTCCAGCCACCACCCGTGCCAGGAACCCATTCCCTTCCCTCGCATAGCGCTGCAGATGACCAAGACAGTGGGCCATTCGACATGCTTCCTGGTGTGGTTGAAGACTGTGGGGCACCCATTGGGCACACACTTTGCGCAAGTGCAGTCGTTCCTTCATGATGGTGTGCACACTTCCGATCCTCAATCCGACCACGGCGGCTATGGCGTTCACTGTCACTCGACGGTCCTGGGTAATGAGTGCATAACCAGCTGGACGTTGTCATCGCTAATGCAGTGGGGTGCCCCAGACCGGGCATCATCGGCTAATGACACCCGTCCTTCCCTGAAGCGCTTGTGCCACGCCTTGACCATTGCAAGGGACATGCAGTATTCGCCGTACACTTGTGACATTCGGCGATGAATGTTCGTTCCCTCTGCTCCTTCCGCTGTCAGAAACCGAACAACACCTCTTTGCTCTTCTGTTGACGCCTCCATGTCTCTGTTTGCTATGCGACTGGCAGCGTAGGACGATTGATGCATGCTGCTGCTCGCTTTGTATCGTCACGTGACGTGCACGCGTGCCCTCTAGCGACGGGCTGTGCCCTTCCACGCTCTGGTTGGAACCACACCTCGTTACACACGCCACGATTAGCCGATGTCGTCACCGGTTTACGCATTCCAGCCTCCGGCTCGTTACCTTTTGAACGCACCTTATAATAATATACTACAAGAACCGTGCTGCTCCGCAGCATTCATACATTTGCAGTTCGCATGTCTTTATGCTAATGACTTGTACAGCTACTGTCGCCTTTCATTTTTGTAACATCTGCAATCTACTTCAGGATCGCCTCCGAATTCGTCATATGAATAATCGTTTTCAGAGCACACGCAACGTCTAAGAACGAATGCTGAAACAAAATGCCAACTAGCACTTGCATGTTGCAGCGGGGCTGACCATCTGACTCGAGGTGTGTTATACGTGCTTTTCTTTATTATTTTATTTTATTTTATTTCGTGTGATGTGCTAACTGATTAGTTTTCTTTAAGGCTTGTTTCTATCATGACAAGACATGTCCCACAGGAGTCCAGAGGGTCCGGGCGTGGACACCAAGAGCCCGCTGATGAGCCAGCTTGGTTTCCTGGCGAAACCCCACAAAGACACGGCACAAACCTAGAATTATTGCTGAGTTTTTGACCTTATCTTAATCTTATCCCTCCCTATATTATTCTGCTAAGGTCCCATTCCAGTTTTGTACCGAAAATGAGGTCCCATTAACACCAACCTACACATATGGGGTACCTACAGGTTCAGCATAACCCAATGCGTAAGCGAAACGCACTCACTTACTCTTTAAATGCCTCACAATTAAATAAATACCTTAAAACAAGTATATTTACAATGAAATAATGAAAGAATGCAACATGGTAACCATGGTAACAGAATCTCACAGGTCCATCTATTTCTGTAATTTAAGACGCAATGCAATTCCAATTATTACGTTACTGTGAAAGTTTCCAGACGGTTATAAGGTTATCACTGAACCAAATTGTGCTGTAAGATTCATCAATACATACAGTATGATGCGCTTCAGGGGGTCAAGGGGCACTCTAGAATTTTTTCACGCAGTTTTCACGTGTGAGTGTGGTACGAAAGGTCTTTTTCACCCGACTATAAAGGGTCTCCAAAAACCACATTTAAAGGCCCTTAAATTAACATTGTCTGTGATATTCCCAGAAAACTAACTTCGCTCTGATATACCTATGAAGGAATGACAAACCCCTAACCACTGCACCAGTAGCTGAATTGATAAAGTCTGATCAAAGGTCTTCAAAATAGAACTTTTTAAAAGCTGTTTACTTTTGAAAAGTGATTATATACAATTGAGTACAGTCATTTTCAAATAAACTCACCTTTTTATCCTATCATATCAGGTTCTTTTACAAATCGAGAATGAAAAATTCAATGTTAATGACAAAAATACATTTTTCTTTTTACAAATGTTAATACAGTTTTGATTGAAATACTCGTTGTATTACTTGGAAATGCACAATGTTGATTCGCTAGAATGCTATTTAATCAATAATGACGTTTTAATTTGCCTTCCAGTGATCTTATCTTGGAAATTCTCTTATGAGCTCCTGCAGAGTCTTCTCTTTGAAGCATCCAGCAGTAATTGCTATCATTGATATACTCCATCGTCCTTGGTACCGTCGTTCCATCTCCCGAATGTCCTGATGGAAGCGTTCGCCTTGTTCCTTGCTCACCGCCCCCAAATTCTCAGGAAATATATCCAAATGTGAAAAAGAATGTGCAGCTTAAGACACATGTTGCAACCGACAATTCTGAATTTCTCAAGCATTGTGGCTACTATTTCTGCATAGTTAGGATTTTTGGTGTTTTCTAAAAACTTCTTGTTTACATCTCTAAAGGCTTGCCAGGCTTCTTTTTGTTCAGGAGTCATTGTATCTTCAAACTCATTGTCTTTCATTAGACTTCTGATTTGTGGTCCTACAAACATACCTTCTTTTATTTTTGCTTGTGAGAGAAAAGGGAACTTGTTGCAAATATATTGAAAACAATTGCCCTCTTTGTCAAGGACTTTCACATACTGCTTCATCAGACCCAACTAGATATGAAGAGGTGGTAATAGTATTTTCTCTAAGCTTTTCTGAACAACATTTTTACATCCTGGAGTAAGGTGGTTCGATCAGGCCATATTTTCCCAGACCAATGCTCATCTCTTGGCCGGCTATCCCATTCACACAAGTGACATGGGAATTTCGTATATCCCTGTTGCTGACCTAACAAAATACGGGTTACTTTAATGTCTCCACAGACCATCCACTGATGTCTGTTATATTGTATTATATCCAAGAGAAGCTTCATGTTATCATAATTCTCCGATGTTATCATAATTCTCCTTTTAGGTGGACTGAGTGCGCTATTGGAATTGAATCCAACTGGTTGCCATTGTTCAGTAACTTCTCTTACTTGAGTTAATAAATAACCTCCATCCGTTTGGGTCATACGTGGCAGCACCTACCTTTTTGATTAGATCTAGAATGTCCTTGCAATAAACCAGTCTCCCTATAAAATTTAAGTACTGGGTAAGATATTTTTCTCTATTTCCGTAGAAAGTCACTGAAATACCATCAGCAAGAAGATTTTGTTCTTTTAACCAGGAACTGAAAAGTTCAGCTGCGTCTTTGGGGAGGTTCAAATCTCTTATTAACTCATTCAACAAGGATTGTGTGAAGAGTACGGGTACATTAGATTTTGCAGGGGTAAAGTCACTGTTAGATGTTCCCTATGTTTCACAACTTGAAGAATCAGAAATTGCAATATTGTCTTTAGGAGGTGTGGGAACTGGAATATCAGGGCCATTAGGCACTGGTCTCCTAGCAGGTTCAATACTGGGGTATGTTATGCCTTTTTTATTTTTAGCGTTGAAACCTTTGTGTTTCATCATCATCTTCATTTCCCGTTTCCAGCTTCCTGGGTCGGGTTGTGAATTAAGGACCTCCATCGTTGCCTGTCTCTCCACCACTCCTCTCCTGATTTTAGTACATCTTCGGATTTTCCTCCCTTCTTTTCTACACACTCCCACACTGTATCTGCCCATCTCTTCCGGGGCCTTCCTCGTGGTCTCTTCCCTGTCATCTTTTCACAGAAAGTTTTCTTTGGTACTCTCTCCTCTCCCATTCTCATCATATGTCCATACCACTTTAACTTTGTTGTTTCTATCCTGTCCTGTAGCTTCAATATTCCTGTCCTTTCTCTAATCTCTTCATTTCTAACTCTATCTCTTCTGGTCTTGCCCACTATACCTCTTAGGAATTTCATCTCTGCGGCTTGTATTCTACTCTCCTCTCTTTTTGTAGTAGTCCACGCTCCAGCTGCGTATGTTAGTATGGGTCCGTAGTAGGTTGAATATAATACTTTTTTGCATTTCTTTGGGACATCTCGGTTCCACACAATACCCCTTACACTCTGGTAAAAACTGTTCGCTTGTTGTATTCTCTTTCCAATTTCCTCAGTTATCTTTCCATCTTCTGCGATCACACTTCCCAAATACTTGAAAATTTTAACGACTTCTAGAATTTTGCCATTCAATTCTATCTTTCCTCTTTCTTTCTTTCTTCCTTCCTCTTGACATTACCATTATCTTGCTCTTCTCTGTGCTTACTTTCATCCCAAATTTCTCTATCTCTTGGTTCCATACATCTAGTTGTTTTTGTACATCCTTTTCATCCTCACCCCATATGACTATATCATCTGCAAACAGCGTGGCCTTTGTTGCTTCTTGTCCCAATCTCTGTTTGACATTCTTGTGGATTTCATCCATGACTATGATGAATAGTAATGGGGACAATACACTTCCCTGTCGGAGACCCGTTTCCACTTTAAACCATTCTGTTTCTCCTATACTGGTCTTCACGCTACTGACACAATTTTTGTACATAGCTTTTAACATTTGGACTTCTGCTCTAATAACTCTTCTTTTTCTTAATACATCCCAAACCACCTGTCTAGGCACACTGTCATATGCTTTCTCAATATCGATAAATGTCATCACCATGTCTTTTCCAAGTACAAAAGTAGCAGTCACTACTGTGGTTTCTGGGTTCACGCCAAACCATTGGTATACCAAAACGAAGCGCTTTTTACTTTTCTTTTGTCCAATTTCTCATATCTTAATGCTGCACACTTTATGAGGCACCCATGACTTGGTTTGATCTCCTAACTTTATTCCAAAATGAGCTTTATAAGCTTTGGAGACAAATGAGGTTTTGTTTTGTCTCTGCGTATTCACTACAAAACTACCACAAATGTAACAAAACACATTTGGATTGTTCAAACACTGTCGCCTTTTCATACTCACAGAATCACAATACAGAAACTGACAATAAATGCACACGTATTCAAAGTAAACTTCTTCGTTTGAAAATCTAGCTGGTCACTTAGAGCTTTCAACTGAATTCACATCACAAAGGATTTAAGTGCTGCCATCTGGCAAGGAGTTCAACAGCATTCTGCAGTGCTACCACCACAGGTTTTTAGGTCCAACAAATAGCATTCATGTAACAAAAGATTATTTTAAAGCTAAAAGATAGTGTGTAGTATGCAATAACGTTACTAAGACAAAAAATTAAGACAAAAAAAATGGTGTGTGATACAAGTAAACTGGTATCATATTTGGCATCAGGACACACATATTACTTCAAAATGACTTGAAATTTCAAAACAGCAAAATCACTGTAGACCTGTCATACTAAGGATAAATCAGTCATATCATTCATGATTGAGATTTTGCTAAGTGTACTCTTTACAACTAGAATATTCGCGGGCAAAGCCGCGACGGGTGATGCTAGTGTAATTTATTTTCAAGTTTAGGGCATAACACCCATTACAATTGTGCACAATCGTGTTCACCGACTGAAGAGCATCAATTTCGTAACTAGAATCAGGAACCTCATTTTGGTATAATGTGACCCTGGCTGCCTTTATAAATGTCTATTCGAATTCTCTTTTTATCTGCTCATGGACGTGGAAGAAACCATTTGATCTCATTTTGTGACCTTCACCTTCTTCAATTGAGCATCGTTTGTGAATGAACGATGAAGCCCAGTTCCATCGGTGCCACTTGGCGGACTGGACACGCTAGATCAGGGATGACGAACCACACGTGTCACTGGTTGACTTGCTAAAATGCTATTGCTGATATCACACTTCAATTTTGTACGGTAATAAAGGGCCTACTACAAGTTCATGTGCAGCTAAATGTGAGAGATCTAGGGTTGATGTGTCTCAAGCACATCCATTGTATAGCCTTCAACCAGCCCACTCTCGACTGAAATCCAGAAGAAGCTTTCTTCACACAACTGAGTGCCTAACTGACAAACCTCAGGTTTTGAGGATTACATCTTGGTTGACCAGAAGCCCCCACATTACTCAGTGGATGGCTCCATCTGAAAGGCTCCCAGCAGGACATACAGAGGCTTGAACAACTTGGAAGGCTCTCAACAGATTGCGATTTGGGGTTGGCAGATCCAAGTCCCAACATTCATAAATGTTTTTTTTTTTGCTGCGACTTGTTCCTTTGTGAATGCGGTGAAGAACAGACTATGGGTCATCTGCTTCAGTGCAGTCTGTGTCCTATACTGTGCACCATGGAGGATCTGGTGAAGGCTACACCAAATGGACGTGACATGACAAAATATTGATCATGCATTATTTAGAACCTTAAATGTTCAAGTTTTGTCATTTTTGTTGCCCATTTTGTACATAATTTCTTATGTAATATTTTTGTTCCTGACACGAGTAAATAAATGTATGTAACTTTCAAAAACCTGTAAAGTACAAAACAATCATGGCGGCCGAGTGAAGTTGAAACATTTTAATAGACTTTTCTCGTGATTTAACCATCTGAACGCAGTGAAATATGGTACAGTAAATGTTTATACATATTGTAATGCACTGGCATCTAATTTAGTTCAATTATTCACATAACCTCAAGATGGCGGCTGTGCAAAATTTTAAAATTAAGTTTTTATTTCTTGTGTCCTAATCATGCGATTGACGTTTGAATACTATACCTACACAATAATCTTCATGTAATAGTACATAACTACCTACATATATCCAAATCCAACATGGCGACGATCCGAAATATTTAGATTATTCTCAATATCTACGAATCTATTACAGCAATTAAACTGAAATTTTGTATGTTGATAGTGGCAGTTAACATAAGTAGGATGTATGAATATAGGCTGTATAGTTCTTCACGGAACTACTTGTTCCTCTTTGTTCTTCTTTAAAGATTTGTAAGACCATCCTATTATCTCCCATCCTTATTGTTAGTAAATGACCAGCCCATTGAACTATCAGGAGTTAATGATGTTGAGTATCGGTGCTTGATGTGTTAGTAAGTGTATGTCTTTATTTGATTTGTTTTCCTACTTTGAGATGCGGAGTCAAAAAATAGTCGAAACATTTTAGGATACTCATCATATACTTATTTAGAGTTAAAATGTCCAAGTTCATTATGTTTGTCAGTTATTCTGTTTCTTAATTGGTCGTTAAATAGAAATGAAGACATGTGATTATTATTATTATTTTGTTTAATTTACTTCAAAATAGACTATGGCGGGCCGCATTGGTGTTGCTCGCGGACTGGTGTTGGCCCAAGGACCGTAGTTTGGAGACCTCTGGATTAGAATAACCTGTATGGAAGTAAATTTGAAACATTCTGCTAATTTTTTCATCGTGTACTAAAATATATATTTATTTAATACCGCAATTTAGTGCCATTTCCCGGTGGATATAATTAATTATGTATACCCTATTGCATCCGTTATATTGTTCGTTTGAAAACGAACAGGTGCGGGGAACTGAATTCTGTACATCCCTTCCGTTGACAGTATGTGTAGCCTACATTTCGTTAGTCTGGTTTGTAGCTTTCAGAAATTCAGGCTAGAGTAAAATGTGGCTTTTCACCGATGTCTCAGTCTCACTCATGGCTGTGACTATATGGAAGCGGAAGCTACTGAAGTAGGGGTGGTGCTTGGTAACTAATGACATTCAGGGCACAGGGCGCAGTCAGTGCCTGTGGATGCTTGCTTGCTTGCTTGCTTGCTTGCTTGTTGTTGTTGTTGTTGTTTGATTGATTTAGGGGCTTTGCAACATCGTGCCAATGTAGCCACGTGTACTTGGGTGTGTGTATAATTTGTCTGATAACCTGTGTTATTTTTCTGGCTTTATTAGTATGTGTATTTGTAATTCATATGAGGATTGGGAAGGAGGCGACCGTGGCCTTAAGTTAGGAAGTAGAATTGGGAAACCACTTTCAAGATAATAATGATCGTGTGGTCTTCGGAGAGGCCGAGTACAGGTCTTTCTAGATGACGCTCGTGGGCGACCTGTGCGTCGTAATGAGGATGAAGTGATGATGAAGACGTCACATGCACCCAGTCCCCGAGCCATGGGAATTAACCACAGGAGATTAATATCCCTATTGGCTCAGCCGGGAATCGAAATGCCATGCCCTGTGGTTCGGATTCCACGTAAAAAGGAGGTCCCGTGGCTCATGATCTTAAAATTAACGGTCACGTTAAACTACAAGCTTCCTTCCTTGCTTTTCTGGGAATCGAACCCGGGGCACTTCGGGCTAAAGTCTAACGTGCTAAACATTTAGCCACGGAGCCGGTCACTTCCATGATGGCTGAGATTGAATCGAATCCTCCTCTTCTTAGTTTTGCCTCACGATGCTGAGTAGCCCTCAAACTAGAGCCAGGAATCGAACACGGACCTCCGAGGGGTGACCGCCAAGAACGGTAGCGAGGTGGTCTCTACCTAGCTTGCACAATTTATTGTTGTTGTTTTATATAGGGGCTTTGTGACATAACACCGGGTGTATTCAGCCCAGTGTAGAAGGATGTTGTAACGTACGTGTTCTTGGTATCTGTGTTCGGGAGTTCATTCGAGGTATCCATAATGAATTAGTCATGGCGTTCACTAACATTTCTCCCCCAGGGGAATTTCTTCTTCTTCTTCTTCTTCAAATTAATTAGGTCTATTATTATTGTAGCTTTCATTCGGCCAATTCAAAAAGCATTCCAATTACTGCAATATGTGAAGAAAAGATTAAGATAAGGAATAACAATAAGAATAAGAAAACGAATGAAGAAAACTAATAAAGAATAAGAAAAGGAATAAAGAATAAGAAAAAGAATAAGAGTTAGAAAAAGAAATGAAGACGACTATGGGATGGTATGTTTCGCTCGTCAAGCGAGCATCATCAGATCCAAATGTGAAAGACAAATAGCTATCTTTACTTTTTTGTTCTTCTAGTATGTAAGTTAGTGATAAGTCTTTAGTTAGTAATGGTAGTTGTATTTGTTGGTTGGTTGGTTCCTTAGTTTAGGGTCTGCGACAACGTGGTCATGTAGCCCCGTGTACTTTGAGTGTGTGTAGAATATGTCTGATAACCGGTGTTAATTTTGATGGCTGTATTAGTATTTGTTATCCGTTTTAATTCAAGTAAGGACTGCAGATGATAATTTAAGTAGTTCCTACTTTTGCTACCAAATACTAACGTCCAAGACACCTAGCTTGCGGACTTGGCTAGTAGAGGCCATCGCAGTCATTACCTGGCGACGAACGTTGGAACTAATATAGCGTTATCAAAAATTCTAACCTACAAATGTTAGCTTCACACAAGTGTAGTTATTGGAAGGTTCTTTTAACGCCAAAAATCTATGATATGGGACCACCGGCTTGACTTCCCCTCCAATGGAAGGCATACTGAGGGATTTTTAACGCTCTTAAAGAATCCGACGACTTCGGCCGGGTTTGAACCCGCGACCTTGGGCATAGAATCTCAGCATGCTACCAACCATGCCACCGAAGCCACCAGTTGTATTTGTAGAATTAGTTTTCATTTCATCCTCATTTTCACAATCGGCCAAACCTTGATGGATCGATAACCTTGATGTTAGGCTCCTTAAAACAACTATTATCAGCACGCGATTCTTGCTGTCTTATAGACCGTAGTCACACGTATGTATTATCTCGCATTAGGGAGAGGGACCGATGTATTTCAGAATGTATCACAATTTATTAGACTAAAACGTGATCGGTTGCATAAAACTATATCGCAAGGAGCAGAAGGGCCACCCGGTGAGTATTGACTGACGTTCACGAAAGAACCAAAATGGTGGACGAATAAACCTTCTTGTTATAGGATATTAGTCTAGCCTTGAGAAAATCTAGCTTATACTTTTTGAGTAGGACCAAGCTGTTCCTTTTACAGTCTGTATGCTGCTTGTTCTAGAAATTCTTTATTAAGAGGCAGTGATGCTGCTTGAGCTATCCCTCTCCGTGCTATTGAAAGCAGATTTTTCTCCCTCCGTTGTGAAGTGAGCACTCGACCCAATTCTTAATCGGCTTGTGACATACAGCCAGGAAGTTTACTTTCGCCTTCAGATCCAGACTTGCTGCCACTTGATCGACTTTCCTTACTCACGTATTCTAGATAACGATTTGGTGGGACTTTTTTTTTACTTTTTATTTATACAGCTGTAGCTCTTTCTTTGTTCTCCGATCAGTTTACTCAGCGATTGTCATCCATCATAATGAATATAGCATCCCGTGCTTTTGGTATGAAATTATTTTATTATTATTCTTTTTCTTTCTTCGATTCGGCCAACTAGGGACCACGTCAGTTCAACTGTCTCTTCTTCCGAGATCTAATTACCGCCCAGTGTTCCCGCATTCGTCTCCGGTGTTGTTCTTGTCTCTCTTGGGACCACGCCTTCCCTGTCTTCAGCTTCGGCTTTTCCTGGAAACCTCTGGGCGTACGTAGTTTTTCCTGAAATGGAACACGCTCCTGGATATCTTTAGGGGAAATTTCCATTTCACGTAGATCTTTCTCAACTTCCGTAAACCATGTCCCTTTGCTTTTCTTATCTTGAAAGTACGTCAATATCCGTTTTGATATCCTGCCTGGGCTCATTCGTGTCACGTGGCTATAAAAGGCAATCCTTCTTTTTCGAATCTTTAATTCCTCATGAATATGGTAAATCTCAACATACAAGATATGGACTTTACAATCAAGTACGTTATAATTATAACTGGGATGGCTTGCCACGGTCGGTGAGTGGTTATCGTGTCGGACTACCAACCCCCAAGCTTGCAGGTTCGCTCCTGGCCGTGGTAAGTGATTTTTGAAAGGCGACAATAATTACGACACGCATGTCATACTTTGTTGGCATGTTAAAGAATCCATTTTAATTCAGTAGGCCGTGTTCATAATGGCAAAATTAATCTTGGGATTTTCCGTCAGCACAAAGTTCCTCCATTCTCTACTAGAAAGCGCTATAGTGTCAAGGAGCTTAGATATCTAACCTCCTTGATTTTCGTAGCGTTCCAAGGAACGACAAAAAAAATTGGACATGCAAGCTGCCCTCTGGGTGTCAAATAAAAAAGCTTGCACCCGGTGCCATACGATATTATTATTTGTTTTTTTCCGTCTACTCGAGTCTCTATGGACTGCGTGTTAACAACCACTCTCATTTCAGTGTCTGCGTCTTGTTCGTTTGCCGGCTTTGACTTCTTGCCAGTATCTCTTGAGCCCATCTATCAGCTTGTTCTTCCGCTCCTCTGTTAAAGGGCCTCTCCGTCTTCTGGGTTCTGCCTCCACCATAAAACCCTGATAGCTTTTCACCATCCTTCTGAAACTATTCCTGTGTTTGACTTTATCCTCCGCAATGCCCACCTGTCTCATATCTTTCTCACACTCTTGGAACCATTTCAACTTGGAGATCATCGTTTTAAGAACATTCCAGATTTTCTTGGTGAGCCGGTCATTATTCATACGGAAGATGTGCCCATAAAACAGCAATCTTCGTTTTCTAATTGTTGTTGTTATCGGTTCCATCTTGCTGTATACTTCTTTATTTGATTTCAGTCGAACCTGTCCGCCAACCCATCTGTTGCCCAAAATTTTTCGTAGTTGTCTGCCTTCTCTTTTAAGTAGCTGATTGACTTGCCTGTTCGATTCATACAGGGGGTCTCCGAAGCATATAAACCTTCTGGTCTGACAACAGTGCTGTAATGCCTTAGTTTGGCTCCTTTACTCAGCATCTTCTCATTGTAGATGTTTTTAGTCAGTTGGAACGCTCGCTCTAATTTCAGGATGCGGTTATTGGTCGCTTCTTCTTCTAGCCCATTCTCTTGAATTACTTCACCCAGGTATTTAAACTTCTTGACTCTTCGAATCTTTCTTGGTCTGTGAACAACCATTCTGGACCATCACTGATGTTAGTCATGTATTTCGTTTTCTCAAACCAAATTTGTAGTCCTTGTTTCTCTGCTGTTTCTTTAAGATGGTTTATCTTCCTGATTACTGAACTGATGTTGTTTTCAAATATGGCTACGTCGTCCGCAAACGCCAGACAGTCAACATACACTCCTTTGTGTTTGGGGCCTAATCGAAACTGATCTTCATTTCCTTCGTATTTGTTCAGTGATTTTCTCCATTCACGAATTACCTTTCCTAAGATACAATTGAAAAGAAGTGGAGAAAGTCCATCTCCTTGTCTGACCCCAGTTTTTATCTCGAAGGACTCTGAGATTTATTATTATTATTATTTATTATTATTATTACTATTACTGGGGTAAGAATAATCGGACTATGTGAATTGTATCGAGCAACACTGTCCTCTGCATAGAGTCTTTGGAACTATTCCCGTAGCAGACTTCACCAGTGGTAACATTTTCACAGACTTTAGTCGCCACATCTTCCTGGTTTCTTCTGTCAACGGTGCATATTTGTTGATTTTTTGTGCCTGAGTGATCTTGAGGTTTTGGCTTAGTGGTACAGCGATGTCTATCAGATGAACCTTCTGATTTGTTTTGTGAAGGTACACTATTATCTGGTCGATTTGCCAAGATGTTCTTGTCCGTTATGATAGGTCTGTCCCAGGACAGTTTGTTCACCTCGTTTTCAAGTACGTTGGACGGTTGACAGGTGTAATACTCCATAGTCGTTTCCAGAAGTCCCCTGTTAAAGAAAGCTCTTGATGTACGATCTTCGCTACACAAATATGCCTCTTTGTATACTCCACACCTGCTAGAGGAGATCAGCCAGATCTAGTGATCAATAGTTTCCAGCACCAAGGTACATTTACGGCATCGTTCATCGGCCACGTTCTTTTTGATGTGTAACATCTTTCCACTCGGTTGCTGGATATTTTTGTGGGAGTGATTTTGAAAAATGGGACGGAAGTGGATTGGACGGAAGTGTGTAAGACGCATTGCCAGCTGGATCGTATCCCTCCTGGACATTCATCAACACACAAAAATCTTTTTTTTATTTACACACTAATAATACATAACAATTCCAAGACTCTCTTTTTATTCTTCACTGCCTAATTGATATTTCTACTCTCGCACTGCCTTCTTGATTGTTCTCGCACTGCCTTCTTGATACTCTGCTGCTAATCATATCAATATGACTCATTTTAACAGAATCCGTATGAAATTACGTGTTGGTCTGTGAATCAAGAGGTCAGGAAACTGGGCAAACCTTTCATGATCTACTGCTGTGCACATTGCATTTACTCGCAAGTGGCCTAGTTATATGGAATTTAAGGTTATGAGCGGTGTCGCGTCTATTAATCTAGTTGATCTATATCGTATTCTTGATGTAAGCTACTGCTGGTAGAAGCTACAAATCATCTAATAAAATAGTTCCGTATTATAAACTACAATATCTGTAAAACACTCGCTTTTACAATAGATTAATATTTGTGCCAATAATATTATAAAATACCGGTGTATAAACAATTTCACGTGAGGTTTCTTCTATGTCAGATGTTACACATCATATGCAACTACTGTAAGGCTCATAAAGCTTTATTCAGAATGTGTTTTCTATAGTTTTTCGTGGCTGTCACGCGGTCTTGGATTGCAGTTTCACTGAAGAGCGAACCATGCTACAACCATAAGTTCGACAAAACACGGTCGACATACTGTAAGTTTCACTTAGAATGTTCGAGTCTACACCATGTAGTTTTTTTTTTGTCTCCATGCCAAATGGTGTTGGTCGGTCGAAGTAACGCTTCCTCTAGTGTCTAATTTGGCCTCTGCCAGTCGAAATGGAGTAAACTTCTTGTCGTTTCAAACATTGACCTTGCAAAGAGGCATATTTCTTGCTCTAGAGAAGAAGTACTGCCGCAGACTTATTTTTCTTCTTGTTTCGAATAGGCCATCTATGGACCACGACGTTCAACTGTTACATTTGGAGTGGGCTTTGATGTTTGCCCAGTAGTTACGCTGTGTTGTTCCCTCCTCTCCTGGGTCCAGAGGGCACCTGTTTTCTTTCTTGGCGGTTTGTCCTGGAACCTCAATTGCTGAAGCATCTTCCTGAGAGATGTCCGGTCTTTTAAGACTCTTTCCGTCCCTCCAAGTTCTTGCAGATCTTTGCTCACTTCCCACAACCATGGTGACTTGGTCTTCCCCTTTTGCCAGTAACCGAGGAGCTGATTGGTCAACCTGGTAGGATGCATCCTGTAGACGTGTCCATAAAATGCTAGACGTCGTTTTCTAACAACATCCGTGATTCTTTCACAGTACGTGTAGAGCTCTTGATTAGGCCGCCTTCTGTATTCATTACCTTCCTTAACAGGTCCCAATATCTTCCTCATTATCTTTCTCTCCTGTACTTCGAGTTTGACCGTGAGTCCCTTCCGGTTGAATACTAGACATTCTGATGCATATAAGGCTTCAGGACGTATAACTGTCTGGTAGTGTCTCATTTTAGTCTTTCGGGAGAGACACTTCTTATTATATGTGTTCTTGGTTTTATTAT
The DNA here is from genome assembly GCA_946902985.2 of Meconema thalassinum. NCBI lineage: Eukaryota > Metazoa > Arthropoda > Insecta > Orthoptera > Tettigoniidae > Meconema > Meconema thalassinum. Next base: position 373,765,146 of record OX336388.2, on the reverse strand, counting down.
CCATTGAGTCCCACTTTACTTAATTCTGTCATCCGTCATCTGTCATCTGGTTTATCGTGGTTTCTCCACTTCTAATCCAGACTTATTATTATTATTATTTTATATATTAAAATAATTGTAAAGAAACGTCACCTCTTACTAAAACTGAAATACCTTGACAAGTAATTGCGCTGCGACAACGTTTGATGACTTGAGACGAAATACACATTACTCATTATCCATTGAGTCCCACTTTACTTAATTCTGTCATCCGTCATCTGTCATCTGGTTTATCGTGGTTTCTCCACTTCTAATCCAGGCAAATGCGTGGATGGACTTAGAGCCCTGTGCGTATAAACAGAATGTTATCCGCATCCGCCCCGCATCCGCACGTTTGTTATTCGAATATACTGCCATTACTATAATATTTTTAACTAGCAACCCGCCCCGGCTTCGCCCGGGAACAGTTATGAATGCATTACGTGATAAGCGCTTTGTACGTCTCAGCATGATGGGTTAAAATCACAGACTGGACTATTAATTATATTATCATGGAAATGCATGTGCAACGAATTTTTGTCAGACGTAATTTAAGAATGGCGAGGTGCATGAAACACAAATTTGAATGAGATTAGCGTAATCATCATCTTACATTTGTCATGAAAAAGACATAACGAAAAAAAAAAAATGATATGTCATAAACATCCGGGTCCTAGTAATGAAATTCAAAAAGTTCGGATTGTATTCTAAAAACTATCCGCAAATTTACTCCAAACATTATCCGCAGCTTATTCGCTATCCGCAGTCATGCAAACTATATCCGCATGGCGAAATATTTTGCGGATATCCGCGGATATCGGCATCCGCGCAGGGCTTTATGGATGGTAACTAACTTATGGCTACGGACGCTTCCTTCTTCTTCTTCTTCTTCTTCTTCTTCGTCTTTTCCCGTTCATGCGGGGTCGACGTTTCTGACAAGTCGTTTCCATTTTTCTCGGTCCCAAATAGTGTTTTCTGTTAACTGCTTCTCCCGGAGATCATCCTGCACGCAGTCCATCCATCTTCTTCTAGCCTGCCTCTTTCCCTTTTGCCTTCCACCTCCAGACCAAGCACTCGCCTTCCTACATAACCCTCAACCCTGCGCTTAATGTGGCCATACCAGAGCAAGCGTCTTTCTTGCACGGACGCTTCCTACCTGAATTATTTTTTATTTATTTATTTATTATTATTATTATTATTTATTTATCGTATGGCTTTTAGTGCCGGGAGTGTCTGAGGACATGTTCGGCTCGCCTGAGTCTGTAGCTGCTTCCAGCGGACATCCTTGGGGTGAGCTACAAGTTCCGTTCAATTTCAAGTAGTCCATCTTTCGCCGACAGACATCAATGATACCTAGTGGTGAACGTTGGAACATTGATAGTGTTCCGACTAAATCTAACCCAACAATTTAACTTCACACATGTTTAGTCTGTGGAAGGATCTTTTACATGCCATAATGTTATGACATGGGACCGCCGGCTTTACTCCCCCTCCGAAGGAAGGCTTACTGAAGGATTTTAACGCTCTTAAAAAAACGATGACTTCGGCCGGGTTTGAACCCGCTATCTTGGGCACAGCAGTTCAGCATGCTACCAACTACGCCACCGAAGCCGCTACCTGAATTAATATATATACACACACACAATACACGGGGCTACATGGCTACGATGTCGCACTTGATCACGATTTCTGCCAATAAATTTAATTCTGGTCTGAGGGCTGGAACGGGGTCCACTTAGCCTCGTGAGGCTAAGTGAGAAGAGGTGGGTTCGATTCCCATCTCAGCTAACTTAGAAGTTTCCGTGTAGTTCCTAACTTAAGGCCACTACCGCCTTCTTCTTAATCCTCACTAATACTCATCAGTACAGCCATCACGATAACATAGGTCATCAGACATCATTCCTTACTCACCCTAGTAGACGGTGCTAAATGACCATTATGTCCGAACCTCTCAAATGAAACAACAACATTATTTCCCCCAGAATTCACAATTTTTTAAACTCAGAATCTGTGTGTAATTATATTTCATCTATAGTGACGAATTATATTTATAGTACAATAGCGGCTTCGGTGGCGTAGTTGGTAGCATGCTGAACTGCTGTGCCCAATATAGCGGGTTCACACCCGGCCGAAGTCGTCGGATTTTATAAGAGCGTTAAAATCCTTCAGTATGCTTTCCTTCGGAGGGGAAGTAAAGCCGGCGGTCCCATGTCATAGATTTATGGCATGTAAAAGATCCGTCCACAGACCAAACTTATGTGAAGCTAAATTTCTAGGTTAGATTTCGATGGAACGCTCTATCAAAGTTCCAACGTTCACCACTAGGTGTCAATGACATCCGGTAGCGAAAATTGCAACTACTTGAAATTGAACGGAACTTGTAGCTCACCCTATGTGTGTCCGCTTGTAGAAGCTACAGCCTCTGGCGAGCCGGGCATGTCCTCGGACACTCCCGGCACTAAAAGCCATACGATAAATAAATAAAATAAATATTTTACAGTATGCCTACCCCTTATTATTGTCGTATTCAAGGGGGTAGGGGATGAGATGTTATGAAAGGCTTTGTGGCGAGTGGGTTTTACGGACGGATGCCCTTCCTGAGCCGTAGCCTGTCAGAAGGTACTGTCCCAGCGTTTGCCTAGAGTTGAAGCTGGGAAATCACGGAAAGCCATTTCAAGGACGGCTGACGGTGGGGCTCGATTCCAAGTCTACCGAGTCCGCAGATAGCTTGGCCCCATGGCCTAGCGCTGCGTGTTAGCGAGATTAGCTACCGCTGTCGGTATGAAATGAATGAACACGAATGAAACTGGGCAAGGATGTGGAAGGAAGTGGTCATGGCCTGTCAGAAGGTACCGTACCAGGAGAGTTAGCCGTGGTCGTTACGGCACGGCTGCTGGCAGTCGTTCACATCCGGGAGGCGAGGTGGTTCGAATCCCCCCGCCGGAAACCTTGAAGATGGTCTTCTGTGGTTTCCCATCTTCTTTCCAGGCAAATGCCGGCGTTGGTCCCTAACTATAGGCCACAGCCGCTACCTTCCAACTCCTCGTCCTTTTACATTCAAACTTTCCTCCTCAGACAACACTCCACACGCGACGGTACTTGTAGCTCACCCATTGGGTGTCCGTCTAGAAGCAGCTACAAACTGGTGAGCCGAACATGTCTTCGGACACTCCCGGTACTAAAAACCATACGCTTAAAAAAAAAAGCATTTGCTTGGAGTTGAAACTGGGGGAAACCATGGAAACCCATTTCAAGGACTGCCGACGGTGGGGCTCGAACTTACGTCTACTGAAGCCCCCTGGCCTAGCTCTGCGTGTTAGCCAGCTTAGCTACCGCTGTCGGTTATCTCTAGAGAATAATACCTTAAAGAAGAATGTTCCGAAATTGGAAGTTTACTGTGAAAGAGATTGCAGCACTTCCATGTTCGACTGGAACAGATATCAGAGGGCTGAGCAAAGCGCACATTACCTTCAGCTTCACTGACAGGTCGGTATGTGCAGCTTGTATCTCTTCACATTGTTGCGACCGTGTAGTTCGCTGTTTCACCGGTTTGGAATGTAGTGGAGGGAAAGGCAAAGGATATCCGATTAGCAATCGTGTGGCCAGGACGTAGGAATGTTGCACTTTCCGGACATTACATAGAATGTCTCCTTATTAATCCCGTTTCCAAAGGGGTCGGGGATGAGATGAGATGAAAGTCTAAGAGGTGGATGGTTTTTACGGCCAGATGCCATTCCTGACGCCAACCTAATGAGAGGAGTTAATGAGATATGAAATTTATTTATTTATTTATTTATTTATCGTATTCATCGTATGGCGTTTAGTGCCGGGAGCGTCCGAAGACATGTTCGATTGCCTGAGACTGTAGCTGCTTCCAGCGGACACCCTTAGGGTGAGCTACAAGTTCCGTTCTATTTCAAGTAGTTCCAACTGTCGCTACCAGATATCAATGATACCTAATGGTGAACGTTGGAACTTTGACAGACCTTTCCGACGAAATCTAACCTAACAATTTAGCTTGTCATAAGCTTAGTCTGTGGAAGGATCTTCTACATGCCATAAATCTATGACATGGGACCGCCGGCTTTACTTCCCCTCAGAAGGAAGGCATACTGAAGGATTTTTAACGCTCTTAAAAAATCCGACGACTTCGGCCGGGTTTGAACCCGCTATCTTGGGAACAGCAGTTCAGCATGCTACCAACTACGCCACCGAAGCCGATATGAGAGATGAAATGAATGAAGATTAATGAAACTGGGCAAGGATGCGGAAGGAAGCGGCCGTGGCCTGTCAGAAGATACCATCCCAGCATTTGCCTGGAGTTGAAAATGGGGAAACCACGGAAAACTATTTCAAGAACGGCCGACGGTGGGGCTCGAACCCACGTTTACTGAGCTTGGGCTCAAGGCCTAGCGCTGCGTGTTAGGGAGCGTAGCTACCGCTGCCGGTGACATTAACCCTTTACATGGCAAAACTGTTTATTTTTTATGTGTTTTTATATTTTAATTTATGTTAATTATTATTATTATTATTTTTTATGTTTCTCTAATTTTAATGTTTATATATTTAATTTGGATATTTTTATTGAATTAATTAATGAACTAATTTCGAATTAATTTTTACAATTATTTTCATAATTCTTTTATAGTAATGTTTATTATTTTAATTGTTTTATTTTTTATAATATTGTAATTTTATTTTTTATAATTTTTATTTCTATATTTATATTTTATTTTTACACTTTAATTGTTAATGATTTTAGTTTAATTTTAAAAAATTTATCCAACACATTGAGTCAAGTTGATACGTATATAATATTTGATTTTAGAAGTAGGGCCTACTAGCACTTCGGTATTAAAATTCTCCAAAATTTGGCTTAAATATTCAACTATCAACATCTTTGAAAACATAAACTGTCCTTACGACAGGTGTTTAAAATAGAGACCACAATCCCATAAAGGGATACTTGTGCAAAATGGACTCCCAACACCAAGAAGACATTAGTTTAGAGCTGAGACGTTCTTGAGACTATGAGCACCACCCTCACGCCAAGTACCCGAGTACCATTAAATCGCATATATAATAATAACTAGCAGAAGTACCCATTCTTCGAACGGTCTTCGGTATTAATAACCAGATGTTACCAATTGATCTACTGTTGCAATGTTTAGGGGCTTGGAACCTGTTTGTTGGCAAAGAAAAATGATTAGTTAAAATGTGCTCTCAAACTAACTTTACCTAACGTGTTCTTCCTGGCGTGAAAATAAAATTGAAAACCACGTAGACGAATCGCAATACACGTCACATACGAACTGACCCTAACCGTTGTGTCAAGTGCCCAACTACAGGAAGACCCCTTTTATAAATTATAAAGGCTTGTGGTGCATAAAAATTCATTTTTTTTTAGCCTCCAATGGCACAAATTCCGATAATCAGCAACTAACAGTCTACTATTTCAAATCAGGAATTTTTGAAAAGAATGTTGCTGTTTGGAGGTATAATACACCTTCTGTACGACATATCGCACGTGTAAGTCGTGTGAAAAATATCTAGGGTACTCCTTGAACCCCTTAAGCGCATTGATGAATTTTACAGTTTTAGTTGGTTCCTTGATAACCTTATAACCATTTGCAAAATTTCACAGAAATGTTATAAATGGAGTGGCATTACTTATTCCAGAAATAGATGGAAAGTTGGATGCCACCTCTTGAGATACTGTTGTCATGGTCCTTTTAGGGCCTCCGAGTTTCGTTTCTCACATTGAGGGGCTGAAAATGAGCTTTGTCTCACCCTTCTACGCTTATTTCAGCATGTATTTTAAGGGGGTAGGCCCCCCTGTTATGAGAGGTACGGAGAAGAGTTACATCAATGATTAGTGTCGTGCCTCTGATGGAAATCTGTATCAAATTTTACGTTGATCCACCCAGCCGTTCTCGAGTTATAAGGACACAAAAAATTGTCCACAGACAAACAGACAGACAGACAAAAAAAATATTTTTGCGTGCATCCGTCACAAAACAGTCTAAAACAGGCAAATACAGGGTCCGGCAAAAAAAACTCCCTGATTTCAATAGGCATTTGCAAAAAGAATAAGAAACATACAGAACAATTACTTATATTTGTGAATAGCCTATATGATGCCATTTGACATCACTTAGTACACTTTATTTGGTTTTGAAAATTATGTCCGATAAATGATGTCCCCCATTGTTAAGACATTCACGAAGTCTTTCCCTGAAGTTGTCCATAGTTCTTCGTGTAACTTCCCTTGGAATGGCTGCCACTTCCTGCCTAATGGCATCTTTTAGTTCTTGCAGAGTTCTGGGGCGATGTTTGTACACTTCAGCCTTTAGGTAGCCCCACAGAAAGAAATCACAAGGTGATAAGTCGGGTGACCTTGGGGGCCAGGAAATGTCTCCTCTTGAAGAAACATGACGTCCAGGGAACAACTCTCTTAACATTCCCATGGACCGCCGAGCAGTGTGAGCTGTGGCTCCGTCCTGTTGGAACCAAACTTCTTCTTCCTCATGGTCTAAAACAAACTGGTTGATCTTGGGTCGGAGAAATGTCTCTATCATGTGACAATAGCGATCGGCATTGACCGTTACTGTTTGCCCATCTTCTTCAAAAAAGTACGGTCCCCACACACCAAATTCCGCAACGGCGCACTAAACTGTGACTTTTGGGCTGTGTAGTGGTTGTTGGTGGAGTTCCGTAGGATTTTCTGCAGCCCAGTAGCGGAAATTCTGTTTGTTAACAGTTCCACACAAGTGGAAGTGTGCTTCATCAGAAGAAATGAAGACAGCATCTGGGGGAATGTTCTGCAAAATGTCATCACATGCAGCCCTGCGAGTTTCACAATCTGCTTCAAACAACTTTTGGGCAACCGTTATTTTGTAGGGATGCAGATGAAGTTCTTTATGCAGAATTCTCCTTACACTCCTTTCTGACAATCCCAGGGCAGCTGCATGTTTAACTGCTGAACGCTTTGGAGACTGTTGGATGGATGTTCTCACTCGCGCCACATTCTCCGGTGTTATTGCAGTACGAAGTCGGCCAGTTGGCTTTCTTTTTAGTGCTGACCCTGTTTGCCTAAAGTTTGACACCCACAGTCGAATCGTTTTCGCGTCAGGAACACTATCACGTCGGCCAAGTTCGAATCGAATCCGAAACGCTCGTTGAGTAGAAATCACAGAACCGCCATTTTTAATAAACTCCTCCACAACAAACGCCCGATGCTCACCGAGCCAAACCATGGCGAACACTGAAAATGGCACGTACGCCGCTACGGAACAATACCCCCTCCACATCTCTACCCCCACTACAACTCACGCGGTGGCTTGCTCAAACCGGGGAGGTTTTTTTGCCGGACCCTGTATATCAAATTTCCGTGGAAATTCAGAAAAAAAAAACAGACAAACATTCATTTTTATATAATAGAGAAGGGATATAATAGACCTTCCGTACCACACCCGCGCGTGTAAATCGCGTGAAAAATTCAAGAGTACCCCTTGACCCCTTAAGCGCATTGTATGTATTAATGAATATTTCAGCTTAATTTGGATCCATTATAACCTTATAGCCGTTTGCAAACCTTCACAGTAATGTAATAATAGTACATTATGCAACGAGCCTATAATGGCTATAATTAAGACACGAGTATTTTTTATAAAACGAGCGTATGCGAGTTTTATAATTTCCATACGAGTGTCTTAATTACCATTATAGGCGAGTTGCATACGACTGTTTATGTTCGACTATAATTATTATAACTATTTTATGTTCGAAGATAAATATTCATAAATATCTGTCGAGATTTCGCCAGTTTTATGTACTAAACAGAGCGCATGAGACGCAGGGAATGCCTTGTATTTGACCATGGCCACCTCGATTACTCTACTATTACACTAGGCAAGGCAGTGTGATTTACATTAGAAGGCCGTGGTACTCAGCGCATCTAATTATCTAATTGGTCAAACGACTGTTTCTTGAGCTCTGATTGGTGGGAGAAACTGTATCATAATGAAAAATAATGTTATAATGAGTCTCATTATGATACAGTTTTCAGATACATAAGAGTCAGGGTCGAACATAAATGGAATTGTATTGCGTCTTACAGAAATAGATGGACCTCTGAGATTCAGTTGGCATGGTTACCGGCATGCATTCTTTCATTAATTTATTAAGTGAAATTAGTTTTCTGGGAATATCTCAAAAACTGTTGGTATTAAGGCCTTAAAATGTGGTTTTCGGGGACCCTTCAGGGCCCCCGAGTTTCGTTTCTCACATTGAGGGGCTGAAAATGAGCTTTGTTTCACCCTTCTACGCCTATTTCAGCATGTATTTTAAGGGGGTAGGGCCCCTTTTATGAGAGGTACGGAGAAGAGTTACATCAATGATTAGTGTTGTGCCTCTGAAGGATATCAGTATCAAATTTTACGTTGATCCTCTCAGCCGTTCTCGAGTTACAAGGACACAAAAAATTGTCCACAGACAAACAGACAGACAGACAGACAAAAAAAATATTTTTGCTCACATCCATCATAAAACAGTTTGAAACGCGCAAATATCGCAAATTTCCGTGGAAATTCAGAAAAAACAGACAAACTTTCATTTATATATATATAGAGAAGATAATAATAATAATAATAAGAAGAAGAAGAATTGAGTCTCCGTGGCTTAGGCGGCAGCATGCCAGCCTCTCACCGCTCGGTCCGTGGTTCAAATCCCCGTCACTCCATGTGAAATTTGTGCTGGACAAACCGGAGGCAGACAGGTTTTATCTCCGGGTACTCCGGTTTTCTCTGTCACAATTTCATTCCAGCAACACTCTCCCCCTATCATTTAATTTCATCTGTCATTCATTTACTCATTGCCCCAGGGAGTGCGACAGGCCTCGGCAGCCGGCACAGTTCATATCCTCGCCGCTAGATGAGGGCTTCATTCATTCCATTCCCTGACCCGGTCAGTCGACTGGAAGCAGGCTGTGGATTTTCCAATAATAATAATAATAATAATGCACAAACATGCTTCTCTCTTTCCTTCCCCTATCTCTCCTCCCTCTGAAGTTCTGAAATAGCTAGGGTTTCAACGCTCACCAGGCATCCTGCAACTGCTTCCATGACTCGTGCAGATAAGCTAAATTTACGTATGGACAGTCGATCGAATCTGTATTTTTCGTGTTACTCATGAGGCAGAGATGTCCAATTATGTTTACTGTAGTTTAAAATTCCTATTTTTAGCCTACTTTTCACATTTTGCAAAAATGAGGAAAAATTAGACTAATGAGATCGGGCAAATGTGTGTCTGTCTGTCTGTCTGTCTGGCTGGCTGGCTGTGTGTGTGTCCCCCCCTATCAACTCCTAAACGGCTGCAGCAATCGAAACAAAATTTGGTAGGAGTAAAGATCTATACCTGAATATCTCACGGCCATATTTGAAAATGATATCAGTGCTACCAACTGGTGAAAAATCGCAATTGCAATTTGAGCTCCATGTTGGATATCTTGGAATGTATGAATGGGAGCTATTTCAAAATTGGCACACGTATAGATAATAATAATGCAGTTTAATTTCCAGGAGGCCATACATGGCAGTGTTGCCAAAATGATTATAAGCTTGCTGATAGGTACAAATTTTAAATGCATATAACTTCTACACTATCAATTGGATTTCAACCAAATTTCGTATGTGGTATGTATACATAAACGGATATGACTGAGCGTATTCTTAAGAGCCACCACGGTGCCAACTGTTAATAAATACTCTCAATTTTTATTAATGTAAATACCCATATATCAGAAAGTATACAAGCCGACAGCTTTAAACTATGCACACGTATAGTACATGACATTCTATATTAATTTGGAGTAACATATATACGTCAGTGCTACCAACATGATTCTAAGCTGCTGATAGGTGCAATTTTAAAATGCATGTAACTTCTATACTAACTAATGGATTTCATTCAAAATTGACACAACAATAGATCATTTTATTTCAGATTATTTCTGACCAATACATGTATGTCATTGTTGCCAACATGATTTTACGCGCACTGTTAGATCCAATGTTTAACTGCATGTAACGTCCATGCTATCCATTGGACTTCAACCAAATTTTGAATTCTGTACCTTAAGAGATGGAACTAAGATTATATTCAGTCACCAGGGCTGCCAACTGTAGTTCTCTATTAGGCTGCATTATGCCAGGTACAGTATACAGTTTTTCGAACTTTTTAGAAATTTCGATATTACCAACTTAATTTCGTCATTATTCTAGATAGATCCATATAGATTAATCATTGGCATGTATCTTAAATTTCAAGAAAAGTAGGCTCTTTAGTTCGTCACGGAACTTCTTGTTTTATTATAAAATTTCTGACTGCCAAAACTTGCAATGAAATCACTGTTATTCTGGTTCGTGGCCTTGGTGGCTTAGTTGGTAGCATGCTGAGCTTCTATGCCCAAGGTCGCAGGTTTAAACCCGCAGAGGTCGTCGGATTTTTTAAGAGCGTTAAAAAGTACCGTCCACTATACCTCATCCACGAAATCTGTGAAGTAGGTTTGCGCATGACGTCACACAGAGGAAGTGAAAAGAGAATGCTATGGGTGGAGCTTGGCAGCCCAGAGTTGGTTGAAGCCAACGTCGCGCCTCATTGGCCAGTCAGCCGAGTGACTCCAGTGCGCACACTACATGTTTTCACACTGGTGCTTCGCAGATTGCTTGGACGTAGTTTAACTACACTTGCGTGAAACCAAAATTTGTAGGTTAGAATTGATAACGCTATATTAGTTCCAAAGTTCACCGCCAAGTGCTGACTGCAATGGCATCTAGTAGCCAAGTCCGCGAGCTAGGTGTCGTGGATGGCAGCATTGGGGAGCAAAATTACCGACTACTTAAAATTATCGTCTGAAGTCCTTACTTGAATTAAAATTAGATAACACACACTGAAACAACCATCACAATTAACACCGGTTATCAGACAGATTCTACACACACCCAAAGTACACGGGGATACATGACCGCGTTGTCGGAGCCCATAAACTAAGGAACCAACCAACCAACCAACAGAATTTAAATGGATGAATGGATCTCAGGAAGCCTCCGTGGCTTAGGCGGCAGCACGCCGGCCTCTCACCGCTGGGTCCGTTGTTCAAATCCCGGTCACTCTATGTGAGATCTGTGCTGGACGAAACGGAGGCAGACAGGTTTTTCTCCGGGTACTCCGGTTTCCCTGTCAAAATTTCATTCCAGAAACACTCTCCACTATCATTTCATTTCATCTGTCATTAATTTAATCATTGCCCAAGAGGAGTGCGTCAGGCCTCGGCAGCCGGTACAGTTCATATCCTCGCCGCTAAATGGGGGCTTCATTCATTCCATTCCTGACCCGGTCGGAGACTGGAAGCAGGTTGTGGATTTTCATTTCAATGGATCTCAGGGGAGTTTGTGTACGCGAGCACCTTTTGGCTCGAATGACGCGGTCACTAAATTTCACTTAAAGAGCACCATTGTGGCCACGAGCTCCAGTTTGAGAACGCCTGGTTTAGAGGAATACAATTTAGGCTAAGCAATTTTCTAGGTAACCCCTATTTATTTGATTAATTTTTCTAAGCCACGGATACAAATATGCGCGAAAGGACAGGTGTCATGGTGGTACATTGACACGACTGTCACACTAGAGTAAAACTTCGTTTAACCGTCACTCTTTAAACCGTCAGTTTCTGTTAACCGGCATTGCTGTAATAGCATAATATTACTGTAATAACAAAGTGCTTTAAGGTGCTGTGACGCGTTCGCTTTGCTTACTTACTCTATTTTAGTGGGAAGTGAGTGTACCTGATGAAGACGAGTTTTCAAACCATGACAAAAAACAAACTATTAGCCACTCTGAGGCTGAAACAATGCTGTCCAAGTGTATAGAATGGTTTGAAAGTCAAGAGGAGGCCAATGCAACGCGGATACTACTGCTCCGAAAAATACGAAATATTAATGGGGTGAAAGCTCGAGCATCAAAGAGGCAGAAGAAAATGACTATTTTCAAGTTACATGGACTATTTCACCTGTAAGTTTATATTACTGTACTGTACATTATTCTGCCACATTTGTATCTACTGTACGGTTGTTTTTATCATGTATTAAATAGTTACATTTGCTATTACAATCGTATTTAATTTCTTTTCGCTCCGAAATATATTACATTATTGTGAGAGTGATATCTGTCTATAATATAATTTATTGAGGTCATGTTATGGAGGAATAATACAGTGTTTCTGTTATCCGTCTATCCACTCAACCGTCACGACCACAGTCCCGACGATGAGGGTTAATCGAGCTTACTGTACTACATACATGACAACAACACAGGCTATCATAAAAAAATTCTACTCCCACACACACCCAAGTAAACTGGGCTGAATGACCACGATGTCCAAGTGCCTCAAATCATTCATTCATTTCCGTCCGGTCAGCATTACCAAAAATCTGCAGCTGCGATCGCCTTGTTGATTCCTCTAAAAACATCTTCTATTGTGCATGGGTTGTCCTCGATCCTTCCTTCCATAACTAAGTTTACTATTCCTGGATGTCTGAGTATGTGTCCTATCAACCTATCTCTTCTCTGGTCTGAGAGTCATGAGGCAAAACTCTATAATAGAAAGTTCAATTCTCACTTCAGGTATCCTAGAAGTGTTTTTCGGCGGTAATGATAATAATAATATCGTATGGCCTCGGGTGCCGGGTGCAAGCTTTGTAATTTGACACCCTGAGGGTAGCTTGTATGTAGAATTTCGTTGTTCCTTGAATCACTATGAAAGTCAAGAAGTTTAGATATCTAAGCTCCTTGAACACTAAAGCGCTTTCTAGTAGAGAAATGAGGAACTTTGTGTTGGCAGAAACTCCCGAGATTAATTTTGCCATTATGAACACGGCCTACTGAATTCAAATGGGTTCTTTGACATGCCAACATCACATGACATGCGAGTCGTATTTTTGCCGCCTTAAAAAAAAACACTTACCACGGCCAGGAGCGAACCTGCAATCTTGGGGTTAGTAGACCGGCACGCTATCCACTCACCCACCGTGGCGGTTTCTGATTTCTACTCCAGGCAGATGTCGTGGTTGTTGCTAACATAAAACTACGGCCGTCTCATCCCAAATCCTTGCGTCAATTAAAAATGCTCACACTACTATAGCAATAACGATGAAACAGTTTATCAGACATTCCACATACCCACACACACCGAAGTACACGGGGCTACATGTGCACGATGTCGCAAAGCTACTATATTTATCACCAACAACTGGCTTCTGAATATACTAAAATAAATGCCAGCCAACACTGTCGGAATTGGTTCTCGTAATCTTGCTTAGATAAATAAATAAAGAAAGAGAGAGAGAGAAAGAAAGAAAGAAAGAAACAAAGAAAGAAAGAAAGAAAGAAAGAAAGAAAGAAAGAAAGAAAGAAATGAAGAGAGAAAGAAAGAAACAAAGAAAGGAAGAGAGAAAGAAACAAAGAAAGAAAGAAAGAGAGAAAGAAAGAAAGGAAGAGAGAAAGAAAGAAAGAGTGAAAGAAAGAAAGAAAGAAAGAAAGGAAGAGAGAAAGAAAGAAAGAAAGAAAGAAAGAAAGAAAGAAACAAAGATAGGAAGAGAGAAAGAGAGAAAGAAAGAAAGAAAGACAGGAGCACATACAGAGAAAAACTTAGACAACAGAAGTTTGAGCAAACTCCCAAAGAGAGACAACCGGGAAAGAAGTGGACGGAGGAGGAGAGAAAGAGGAAGCATAGTGTGTACATGAGAGGTTTTTGGGGGAAAAAAGTAGAAAGGGCCAGAATAAAACATGAAAATTGATTGTGTTGTAACGCTCTCCTTAAGGGGAACTAACGAATAAACAAATAATAAAGAAAGAAAAAAAGAAAGAAATCCATCCCCGTTTCAGTGGGGTTGGGGATGAGATGCGATGAAGTTGTAGGTGGTTGTTGGTTTTACGTACGAATGCCCTTCTTGACGCCAACCTCGGGAGAGGATTTAATGAGAGATGAAGTTAATGAAATTGGTCAAGGATTTGGAAGGAGGCGGTCGTGGCCTATTAGGAGTTACCATCCCAGCATTTGTCTGGTGTTGAAGATGGGGAAACCACGGAAAACTATTTCAAGAATGGCCGATGGTGCGGCTCAGAACCTCTCGTTTACCACGACTGTGGTGCAGATGATCTCGGACTGCAAGTGAAAAATGGGATGGTGTGCCATCGTGCTTAAACCACATGTTTTGACGTACATGCAGTGGCACATCGTCTAAAGCCTAGTCCACACCGGCAGATTTGTTTGCAGACTGTATGTAGATTGTTTGCATACTGTATGCAAACTGTTTGAAAACTGTATGAAGACTGTATGTATACTACTTTGGATCTGGAAACAGTCTCCATACAAGTATGCATACAGTATGCAGACTGTATTGAAACATTGTATCCGATACAAGTATTTTACTTGTTTTGCGTCCACACCTTTCTTATAAAGTCTGCGAATGTGTAAATTGGGGGATCAAAGTGAAACGATCATGGTGGGAGGGGAATTGTGTCTAAATGTATCTCTTGTATTAGTCGAATAATTAACCAAAATACTCATTCTACTAATATTTCATATAACAACCACTATTTTCTTTTTGTGGGGAGGGGGTGAAATTTGACACCCCGCCGGTAGCCTCACTAAAAAACATTTTGTGGCAATATAATGAGATCACTGTGTGGTCATTGGTGGGACATGTTTCAGGGCCTAATTAGTTTTGGTCCCTTCATCAGCCGATATGAATTAATAAATGTCAAAGACACACGAAATGTATAGCGTAACAACAAAAAGTCCCTTGTTATTAAACCTAATATGGAGCACCATAAAGAAGGATGGGAAATTGAAACTAAATCAACACAATATGATGTGGAAAAACGTGGCTAGCTGGATGCGTCTGTGGTTTGTATCCGGTCTACAGTTTCAAAACACGTCCACACAGAAAGACTTGAGACAAAATACTTGTTTCTTGTATGCGTGTTTTCCATTTCGTTGGAAAACAGAAAACATTGTATCTTGTCTCTTGAAACACGAGATTTGTTTGTCAATTGTATGTCAATTGTATGCAAACTGTATGCAGACTGTTTCCAAACATCACTCGAGTCTACCGATTGTATGTAGAATGTTTTCAAAAAGTCTGCAAACATCCCGCATACAAATGAGAAACATTTGGGAAACAGTCTGCATACAATGTTTCTGGAAACAAATCTGCCGGTGTGGACGAGGCTTAAGAAGTCATGCAGTACGTCTTCAAGGATTACCAAACACGTGGCACCAGTGAGATTTCGTGGAAGAATACGTTCTTCCACGAAATCTCACTGGTGCCAAATCACACAATCATTCAGGAACCCTGCCGTACTCTAGTCAGAGGTGCCGAAAATGTGAGAGTTCTAAAAGTGTGCTGTAGTGGTTTCTTTGCGGGTAGTGGGAGACGGTACGTTTCAGGACACAAGTTCCTATGCTAAACTTAACAGTCTTGGTCCTCACTACAAACCCTCAAAGTCTGTATTGGGAATTTAGTAACACCCACCCTGTATATAACACCCTGTATACAGGGTGTAACAAAAATGTACGGCACAAAATGCTGGACATATTCCTCACACTTAGACGAAGAAACTATGTTATAGCCTATGAACACGGGTCTGAAAACGCTTTGTTTCCATGTTACAACTCGTTATCTCCAACTCATTAATCATGGGAAACACAAGAACAGAACGTTAGAATCATGGAGAGCATGCACTTTTGGTTACGTTGTCATTATCATAGGTGCACCGCCAGTGTTTTGTTTTACATGGCCCTGTTGCCATGCGACTTACGGCATTGCTTGTTTACAGCTGTGCGACAAAAACAAGCACTTCATATGCACGATGGAACACCTCCTCACTTTTGTTTTAATGCCCGTGGGCTTCTAAATAAAAGATTGTGTGACAGATGGCCTCCACGCTCTCTGTACCTAAACCCACTGGAAATTCATTTGTGGGGACATTTTAAAGTTCTTCTTTATCGATCCCTAGTACAAGATGTTCAGTATCTCCGTGCCGGTATGATGAAAGGCTGCGAAACCATACGCGATACTCCAGAGATACATACTCGCATCCGAGATTCACTATGACCGCGGGTTGATGCATGTATCAATGCGCACACAGGGCATATTGAACATCTCCTGTGAGCAAGAGTTGCATGTGGTATGCTGGTACGTTCTGTTCTTGTGTGTTTCCCATGATTAATGAGCAGGTAACAATGAGGTGTAACATTGAAACAATGCGTTTCCGGACCCATGTTCATATAACATAATTTCTTCGTCTACGTGTGAGGAATATGTCCTGCAATTTGTGCCGTGCATTTTGTTACACCCTGTATAAGGGGGAACCTTTTTCATAATCAGTTTTCCTTACCTGTTTTGGACAGCTGCAGATAGGCCAGCCAGAAATGTCTCGTCGGTGAGTAGATTGCTTACGAGCAGGAGGTAAATTAAATTTGGCGTATAATCCATTAGTAGCATTCGAGCCGTCAGACTCGATTAGCCATGATTAACTGAGCGGTATTAATTAGCAGTATCCCATACCTGTTCCTTTCTTTGACCGTCTATTCCCTCAAAACGAACTTCGGTAAGCAAAGTAGAAGATTTAATTATTGCATTATGTGGTCTCTCTATGGAAACCAGCGCTAATGCACATATTGTGCGTTCTTCGCCAAAATTCACAACTAGATATATTTTCAATTTATAATGTTGGTTGGTTGGCTGCGACAACGCGGTCATGTAGTCCCATGTACTTTGGGTGTGTGTACAGTAGAATCTGTCTGATAACCGGTGTTAATTGTGATGGCTGTGTTAGTGTGTGTTATCTGTAATTCAGGTAAGGACTGCAGACATTCAATTTTTAAGTATTTCATACTTTCGCTACCAAATGCTACCGTCAACGACAACTAGTTGTGAACTTGGTTACTAGATGCCACCGCAGTCGGCTCCTGGCGACGAACGTAGGAACTTAAGAGCGTTAGTCAGATCTAACCTTATACTTTAGCTTCACACAAGTGTAATTAGTGGAAGGTTCTTTTACATGCCATACATCTATGACATGGGACCGCCGACTTTAGTTCCTCTCCGAAGGAAAGCATACTGAGGGATTTTAACGCTCTTAAAAATCCGACGACAGTTACTAATGTTTATGTTCGACGATATCGAAATGTAAATATTATATGCCAGAAAACTGTATCATAATGAGGGTCATTATAACACTATTTTTGATTATGAAACAGTTTCTCCCTCCAATCAGAGCTCAAGAAACACTCGTGTGACCAATTAGGTAAGGATAGCATCGCATCTGCGCTGACTTCCACGGCATTCTATTTTAAATTTCACTGTGTGGCTCGTGTCATAGTGGGGGTATTCGAGGAGGGCATGGTCAAATACAAGGAATTCTCTGCGTCTCATGCACTCTGTTCAGTACATAAAACTGGCGAAATCTCGATAGATATTTATGAATATTTATGTTCGAACATAAAATAGTTATAATTATCGTCGAACTTAAACAGTCGTATGCAACTCGCCTATGATGGTAATTAAGACACTCGTATGGAAATGATAAAACTCGCTTGGCTCGTTTCATAAACTAACTCGTGTCTTAATTATTGCCATTACAGGCTCGTTGCATAATTTACTATAATAGAACTAATAATTCGAATTATGAAGTACAGGACTAATAACTTATCACTCTCTCGCGAGTGAAATTAGTTTCAAGTTTAGATATAAAACACATATTGAATATGAAAGTCAAAGGAATGTACGTTATCATACAAAATAATTTTATTGTTTTATTGTTTAAAAATTACACCCTTATAGGCAGTTTTTATATGGTCATTTCTGTTGCCTAAAAATTATCAATTTCTACATGTCTGGTCTTGTCGAGCTAAATTGCTTTTACAGATATGCAATTTAGATTAATGCCAATTGTTTAACACAATAACATTGTCCGCCCTCATCCGACATTTTCTTTCTTATTCATTCAAACTTGAATGTAAAAATTTTAGCAACTTTGACTTTTTTTTCATTGAAACCACAGTACTTAAAGAATGATTTTTTTTGCATATGAAACACTGGTAACTTCTTGTTTTACATGCAAACAGCATTACCATTGGCTTAGAAAAATTAGTATATCCTTTCAAAATTCAAATTGGTGATTGTTTTTCATGCAAGGCTGAGGCATTATTGTGATAACTCCACTAATTTTCAACTTGTTTAGGTTCTGTCGTATTTTATTGCTAATTTTGTCTTCTACAAATTCATGCACTTTCAGTAACATATCTGAACAAATAGTATTTTTAATTTTGTATTGAATAGAAGAAAGGAAATTGTATAATTTTTCTAACACAATTGATTTAATGAAGACACTATCCAATAGAGAAACATAAATTTGCATCATGTTATAGATATAATATGTAGAAATACACCCAAAAACTTTCATCAGTGTATGCCAATTAGTATTTGAGTTATCACTAAAACAGATGTTAAAGGGACAACTTTCTGAAAACGAGCGATAAACTTAAGTGCATAATAGTACATTATGCAACGATCCTATAATGGCAATACTTAAGACTCGCTTCGCTCGTTTTATAATTTCCATACGAGTGTCTTAATTACCATTATTGGCGAGTTGCATAGGCCTGTTTATTTTCGACGATAATTATAACTATTTTATTGTTACGGCTGCGAGGTTGTTTCGTCGCCTCGCCGCGTGAGTCACAGCCGCCCCGGGCTATGCCCTGCCTCTGTGTGTTATCAGCGCCTTACACAACGGGGCTGCGAGGACAAATGGGATGGACCAGAATATTCGTGACCCAGCTAGTGATGGAAATCTCGAAAAGCTGTGAATCCTGGACTGTTCTAGAAGCATTCATTGAGTCACCAGCCTGCTATATAAAGCGGCCTCACCAGCGAGGGAGCAAGAGTGTTTTTGAGCGATTGCGACAGTAGTTGGTGACGTGACGTGCGAAATTACGATACCCAAGTGAGGCTATTGCAGTGCGGTGAAGTAATGTGTCGATTGCGAAACGCAGTGGGCTGCTTCCCTAGCCTGCGGACGGCGAGACAGTGTACATTCAGAACAAGTGAGTGTGGCTTGTTTACATGAGGAAAGAGTGCCGTTACTTCTAGCCAGGATTCGGGTCCACCTCATTAGTGCGAGGATTAACTGCAAGACAGAGTGAAAGGGTGAGTCGAGCTCCATAAAGGAAGTAGCTTCTGTAAGACAGCTAATTGTTTCTATTGGCTTATTGTACGGTGTATATTTCTGACCTGCAATAAAGCAAACGATTCTTTAAAGGAACAATTGTGTTGTGCTTCTACCCACCGTAATCCAGTTAACGAACTTGCCACTAGGGGCAACACGTAACATTATGTTCGAACATAAATATGCATAAATATCTATCGAGATTTCACCAGTTTTATGTACTGAACAGAGAGAATACCATGGCCTCCTGGATTACTCCACTATGACACTAGAAGCCACGCAGTGAAATTTAAAATAGAAGACAGTGAAAGTCAGCGCAGGTGCGATGCTATCCTTACCTAATTGGTCACACAACTGTTTCTTGATATCTGATTGGTGGGAGAAACTGTTTCATAATGAAAAATAGTGTTATAATGACCCTCATTATGATACAGTTTCCTGACATATAGTCTAATATTTAGACTACTTTTTGAAATCGTCGAACATAAATATTATATACCACACTGACATGACAAAAAGTGGGTGCAAATCTTAGCCCCTTAAATTGTAACTCAAAAACTGTTGCTTATAATGACATATGTTTTTCACCAACTTGTTCCTAAACAATAGGAGCATCAAATAAAAAATAAATTGAAGGTAAAAGTTAGTTAAACGATTGAAACATATCAATTTTTCGTTTTTACCTATAGATGAAAATTAAAGCGATGGACCCCCCAGGGGCTCACATCCAGTGGGACGTGGGTTGGGGCCCCAGCTGAGTCCGCATTGCTTCCACTTACTTGTGCCGGGCTCCTCTGGGTCTTCTTTCCTATCGACGTCACTTGGTCAACTCTTGTTCACTTCCGACCCGGACGGTATTAGGGTATCCAAGGCCTAGGGAATCTCTTCCTTTCTCGCCTTAATTGGCCCTTGTCTCATCTTTTCTGATACCCTCCTTCTGGGAGGGGTCAGCCTTCTCTTTCTTTTCTTGTTATCTCCTGCCTTCTGCTCAAGGAGTATGTTGCCCCACCACTTCTGGTGCACCCTGCAAATTTCTACACCCTCAGGGGCTCACGGTTGGTGAGTTGACGACCCCGAGGGATTCCTGAGCTGGGTCCGGTTTTCTCCCTTTTTTCCATTACCCCTGGGGCGGACCTTCTCCTCTTTCACTTTCCTATCCGACTTTCATGGCTCTCCTTCAAAGTACCTCAATCCGCATTCTTCGAGGGTTGAGGGCATTTATTTTCCACCTGTCCTTTATTTGCCTTATTCTCCTTTTGTTTTCCATTTGTTCTTCTTGTATATAAGTTTGTAGTTAGTTTTAGTTATAGTTTACTTTTCATTATCCTCTTCACGATCACCCAAACCATTAGGGACCGATAACCTTGATGTTAGGCCCCTTAAAACAGCAATTATCATCATCATCAACATCGATAGCGACGGAACTATAGAGGAAGGCGAAGATGACGATGACCAACAGTTTCTGACTGAATAAAAATATATTGCAATAGTTTTCGTGTCAAGTTTGTATACGGTATTTTGTAAATAAACATCTATTTAAGGTTAAAAATTGTTTTTTCTTTTTAAATGATCTTGTCGACTTCGTCGTTACACTGGGGTCCGGCGTTACGTTACGGTGACGGGACGAAATGTACCCGGATGCACTGGGTGTGTGACGTCATAGTACTGCTTGGTACATGTGTTCCCCGACAATCTCTACTTCATTAGTATAAGATAAACATCCCCGATTCTTCGATGTCACGGGTAATTTCGAGAACCACTGGATGGATTTTGATGCGGTTTTCACCATTCTGTAAAGGATATCTCGAGAAAAGATTCTGTAGAAAGTAATTTATGTATGATGAAAGGAAGCCAAGCAGTAACGATTTCAGTGAAAAAGTCGAAAACAAACTTGGCGTCCGTGTGCTTCTTAAGCTTACGCTGGGCAAACCATTAAAAATATCAATGTACTACGAGCGTAAGAATTGGTCAGCATGAAAAGTTCTACAAAAAAATCCGCGAGAGCATATCTCTATCTTCAATACATCGCCCACTATAGGTGTTTTCGACTGGATAGAAGGGGCACGTCCCTGCGCGCTCTGGTGAGCGTCACGGCATCCCTCGCGCTTGACCTTGCTTTGCCCTTGGTTTGCACTTGCCGTTCGCGAGTAATTTGAAACAAGGTAAAGTATTATAAAGCAAGATAAGTATTATGCAGATAATTTTCTAACATGTCAAGAGTCTTTCTAGCATTTTTCAGCATTTGTAGCATTTAAAATGACACAAAGTATAGTCTGCTGACTGCCACTTTTTCTTATTTCATCACACTGCGAAAGAAAAAGCATAAAAAATGTCGACTGGTTTTTGAGTGCAAATACTCCTGCGTGCGCCTCTCATAGGACAGGCGAGGTGACATTTGAAGCTACTTTTCTTCTCGTTCCAACACTTATATCAGAATTAATATTCCCCATGGTTAAGCTAAGAATGAAACACTGCCCGACCACGTCTGCATTCTCTTCCTCCCGGTTTACATCACGTTGAAGATAGCAGCCCTCGTCTGCATTTTGAGCACCCCTGCTGCCCGTCACATTCTTTCCTCGGGATCTCTCCTTCACGCCCCTTCCGTGTTTTGTTCGCACCCCCGCTTTCTCTCTCTCTCTTTAGCGATCCACCTCGGTCGATCAGTCCCGCATTCTCCAACTCTGCAGCGACGTTTTCCCATTAACTTGTTTCAGTCCATCTCGTGGTGGAGTACTATTATTTAGCGTATGGCCCATGCAATGAAGTTATATATAGAAATAAATTATACTAGCGGACCCGTGTGAGAACTCTTGCATATGTATAAACCACCCGCCTGGCTTTACTGTTATGCGGGCTTTGTGTATAAACCACCCGCCTGGCTTTACTGTTATGGGGGCTTTGTGTATAAACCACCTGCCTGGCTTTACTGTTATGTGGGCTTTGTGTATAAACCACTTGCCTGGCTCTACTGTTATGGGGGCTTTGTGTATAAACCACTCGCCTGGCTTTACTGTTATGGGGGCTTTGTGTATAAACCACCCGCCTGGCTTTACTGTTATGGGGGCTTTGTGTATAAACCACCCGCCTGGCTTTACTGTTATGGGGGCTTTGTGTATAAACCACTCGCCTGGCTTTACTGTTATGTGGGCTTTGTGTATAAACCACCCGCCTGGCTTTACTGTTATGGGGGCTTTGTGTATAAACCACCCGCCTGGCTTTACTGTTATGGGGGCTTTGTGTATAAACCACTCGCCTGGCTTTACTGTTATGGGGGCTTTGTGTATAAACCACTCGCCTGGCTTTACTGTTATGTGGGCTTTGTGTATAAACCACTCGCCTGGCTTTACTGTTATGGGGGCTTTGTGTATAAACCACTCGCCTGGCTTTACTGTTATGGGGGCTTTGTGTATAAACCACCCGCCTGGCTTTACTGTTATGGGGGCTTTGTGTATAAACCACCCGCCTGGCTTTACTGTTATGGGGGCTTTGTGTATAAACCACCCGCCTGGCTTTACTGTTATGGGGGCTTTGTGTATAAACCACTCGCCTGGCTTTACTGTTATGGGGGCTTTGTGTATAAACCACTCGCCTGGCTTTACTGTTATGTGGGCTTTGTGTATAAACCACTCGCCTGGCTTTACTGTTATGGGGGCTTTGTGTATAAACCACTCGCCTGGCTTTACTGTTATGGGGGCTTTGTGTATAAACCACTCGCCTGGCTTTACTGTTATGTGGGCTTTGTGTATAAACCACCCGCCTGGCTTTACTGTTATGTGGGCTTTGTGTATAAACCACTCGCCTGGCTTTACTGTTATGGGGGCTTTGTGTATAAACCACTCGCCTGGCTTTACTGTTATGTGGGCTTTGTGTATAAACCACTCGCCTGGCTTTACTGTTATGGGGGCTTTGTGTATAAACCACTCGCCTGGCTTTACTGTTATGGGGGCTTTGTGTATAAACCACTCGCCTGGCTTTACTGTTATGGGGGCTTTGTGTATAAACCACTCGCCTGGATTTACTGTTATGGGGGCTTTGTGTATAAACCACTCGCCTGGCTTTACTGTTATGGGGGCTTTGTGTATAAACCACTCGCCTGGCTTTACTGTTATGGGGGCTTTGTGTATAAACCACTCGCCTGGCTTTACTGTTATGGGGGCTTTGTGTATAAACCACTCGCCTGGATTTACTGTTATGGGGGCTTTGTGTATAAACCACTCGCCTGGCTTTACTGTTATGGGGGCTTTGTGTATAAACCACTCGCCTGGCTTTACTGTTATGTGGGCTTTGTGTATAAACCACTCGCCTGGCTTTACTGTTATGGGGGCTTTGTGAGGAGACCTGTAGCAACAATCCAATGGGTCTGAAACTTGGATCGTTTACATACATACATGACATCGTTCCATATCATGAAAATCAACACAAACGACCAATGCCTTCATGGTGTTGCAATTTACATTTTCTTCAGTGTATGTTTATTCGTTTAAACGCACTTTTTAAACAAATTGTCGATACCTATGAAATCAGGGAGCAATTCATCACTGCTGCTGGTTGCACAATGGGTTGTGTGCGCCCCATGTGTACAGACTACCCGCCCAGCCCTAGTGCTATGCGGGCTACACGCGACACAGTTCTGCCAGGGGCTATCGTTTTGTTAATTTGTTTAAAAGCACTTTATAAACAAATAAATATATTTCCGTTGGCTTTCCAAGAAATGCAAGGTTTTTCCTGTGCTATTGAGACGATTGGGAAGATTTTGGAACAAACCACACCTTCTAACTCCCTCTGGTTTAGGAGCTTGAGTTTTGTGAAACATACACCTTAGCGTATTATATAATAAGATACTGTACATATTTACATAACAAAAAAACAGCGAACAATAAAATACACCTTACAATTTAATATCAAGATCATTGATCCCTTGTTGCCTATTTCCCGTCTTTTTATACCGTATGTATTAATAAATCACAGTTCCCAACTTAAGGTTAACGTAAGACAGCAATACGTTTTAACACAATACTGTTCACTTCCCCAAATGACACTCACACTCGGATAATAACAGAATGGCAACTAACAAGTGGCGTATTTTTGGGAAGAGAAGAGGAGATACAGTGGCACATCCATCTCACCCGTCTGGCTAACTGAACAGCTGACAATTTTGCTCGTCCATTAAGTGTTAAGTTAGGCTAACGCTAATTGTTTTTCTCGAGTGAATAGAAATGTTTTCAAATTAGTAACTATAAACTTTCATAATTCAATCATTTGTCATCAATCCGAAAATTGGTTTTATATAGAATTTTATATTCGACGATGTCGAAATGTAAATATTATATGTCAGAAAACTGTATCATAATGAGGGTCGTTATAACACTATTTGTCATTACGAAACAGTTTCTCCCACTAATCAGAGCTCAAGAAACAGTTGTGTGACCAATTAGGTAAGGATATCATCGCATCTCCGCTGACTTCCACGGCCTTCTATTTTAAATTTCACTGAGTGGCTAGTGTCATAGTTGGGTATTTGAGGAGACCATGGTCAAATGCAAGGTATTCTCTGCGTCCCATGCGCTCTGTTCAGTACATAAAACTGGCGAAATCTCGACAGATATTTATGAATATTTATTATCGAATATAAAATATTTATAATTATCGTCGAACATAAACAGTCGTATGCAACTCGCCTATAATGGTAATTAAGACACTCGTATAGAAATTATAAAACTCGCTTCGATCGTTTTATAAACATACTCGTGTCTTAATAATTGTCATTATAGGCTCGTTGCACAATGTAGGGGAGAGGGGGGCATGTTGTTACAATTTTCAAATTTTATTTTTTTAAACTGTTCTCCTGGAAGCTGTTAGCCTGTTATGGCAGTGATAATGAAGTATCAGTATTTGGCTTTATATATGAAAAATGTGAAGACTGGCGTAAAAATATTTTCGGTATAAATAATTTTTCTTGTTAATGTGGTAAATTGTAACAACATGCTCCACAACGGGGCTCGTCGTTATATGCCATGGGTAAGTTGTTACACTCAACTTATTAATAAAATGCGACATAGTTGTAACTACAATCTTGTATTTTTAACTCAAAATAATATAACAGTCAACCTTGAAATACATTTAACACATTTCACAATTCTGGTTTTACGGCAGAATGCCCTTCCTGACGCCAACCTCATGGGACGAGTGAATGAAATATGAAATGAAGATAAAATGAAACTGGGCAAGGATGTGGAAGGAAGCGGTCGTGACCTGTCAGAAAGTACCGTCCCAGCATTTTCCTGGAGTTGAAAATGGGAAACCACGGAAAACCATTTCAAGGTCGGCAGAGGGTGGGGCTCGAACCCTCGTCTACCAAATTAGCAGAGAGCTTGGCCTATCGCTGCGCGTTAGCAAGCATAGCTATCACTGTCGGTATAGAGAAATAATAATGATACCGGTAATAATAATCAACTAGCAAATACGTTAATACGTTTATAGTAGGGCCGGATAGTTACGTGCTTAACTTTTCAGAAATATGTATTTATTTACGTGCTTAAAAGTGAAAAATATGTGATTAAATTTCCAAAAAATGTTCTTAAATTTGTATCAAATTTGTGTCCCCTAATTCCTCGAAATATAGTTGAAACGTCCAGCTGCTTGAATAATCCATAATCCTGTCTACTGTACAAAAAATGTTCCCGTTTCCGAGTCCGTCTTACTGTACCGCAGATGCGCGATACGAAATCATGTATATGCTGTTTTCGAATTTCATTCTAAAGAGCAGAAAAAAAGATCACATCAGAAACTTTCATAGCAATCTGTCAATATTCACAAGTTTTGCAGACCTCTGTAATTTCAAGTAAAATTTCCTTTCAAGGTAAGGACTATTGGAGGCTTAATGAGACTGTTGACTCCAGTCCCCCTGCTATACTTAATGACCTGGGAATTCCTGTTTGAAATACAATACAGAGACAAGGGTGCATTCTATAAATAGATAAGCCAATTACTGGAATTGCCAAGAGTCGAAAATGTGGGCAGCAATCATCTAAGGAGTACAATATACCACCAAATATAGGAAATATGTACTTATGAATAAATACACCAGAATATGTATTTATAAAAAAATGGCAAAAACATGTAAATAAAAGGAAAATATTTAGTTAATTAAAAATATTAAAACACATAACAATCCGGGCCTTAATAATTGGCAATTAAATAATATTGCGATACCATGGGGCATGTTGTTACAGTGTAACAACATGCCCCCAGCTTACTGTAACAACTTGCCCCACCGGCCGACATTTTGTATTCAAGGTCAATACTTCGGCGGGGAGTAGCCTAGCTAACTACTCTCACAAGCATTTCTTTCGTAAGATATCAAACTACAATCTCAGGGACATGCAAGTACTTACCTTCAACACAGAAGAAGACAGATGACTTCAAAGTCGAATATTTATTTTTACTTTTCACTTCAAAAAACACTTAAACCTTTATAACCCTCTTCATATACATACAATGGTTTCCTAGTTTTCACAGCATCTGCAGATAGGCACCCCACGCTTTATTAGCTGATCGTCACGCGCTTCAGCCACACGGGTGATTTTAAAACTAACATGTAACAACGTGCCCCTGTTAACAACATGCCCCCCTCTCCCCTACTATTACAATTCAACAAATTTCATATTTGTATTATTTGGCCACGGATGTGTTGATCCCCCTGACCACTCCGGTTGTTTCGCCACTGGTTTTATACTGTAAAATATTAACCTTCAGTAATGGGTAATCTTAAGGAATACTCCTTGTATTACTGGACTTTTCGTGTAAGGTATGAGACATCTTGGAGTTTACTTCTATGTCTTGGTGTTGAAGACTCATCGTAACTTGGCGGATCAATCCGTAAAGCAAACTGTTGGAGTGGATAAAAGCCATGCGCTGTACAATCTCTGCATGTTGAGTTATCACTTGCCGGCGACTGACGGAACAGCGAAGAAGTTCAATATTGACTGCAGCCGAGAATGATTGAGCGGGGCTGTCTTCATCCAGTACGGGCTCTTTCTCACAAGAATCGAGTTTCAACTTTCCTACCGATATAAGAGAGGTGAAGTCGCATACCCTTTTCAGATTTCCAATAATGAAGTCTACCTCCATCAGTTCTGTCGCCAAACATACAGAATTCTGATACGATGGTTTCCAAAGTCTGGTGGTTGCACGCACTTTGGGTGACAGTATTTTAATATTGTAGATTTTTTTAAGTGGTCAAAATGACATTTGGTCAAAAACAAGATGTTCAGGAAAGAACATATAGCCTACTTTCTCCTAAATGTATGATTATAGTTATAACTCTCTGTCCTTATCACCTCCTAACTTCTTCTTACTGGAAAAGCAAATTGGCACACTGGATTTGATCAGCGGTGTTCAAACCATAGTTTATAATTTGCCCAAGTATTTTGCAATTTCATCAGCAAACACTCCATACAACGTAGGGATTCAGTATATTAACACCAATTACTAACATAATTGAAACTTCGTTGGTCTAAACGTATCACTGGGAGAAGCACATTCAATATACCTACTGCACACCTAATTTTATTCGTGTCTATACTTAGCACATTGCTCTATCGGCAAAAAGAGGTCATTTTCAATAACACCGCTGGCATGGGTTCACTAACTGGCCGGTATAGAGCGCAGCTCGCATCTAGTAGGCAGGGCCGTGGGGAGCGAGTACGGGCCCTAGGGCTAGGACTTACGGCCCCCCTCCATATTCTTTCGTCCCCGTGACATCGTGTAAATATCAAATTTTCAAGGACCACTAAAAAAATTCGATTTTTTAAATTTACTTTTTTTTGGAACGTACTAATTGAGTTCATTGTAAATTTGCAATGTCGTTTCTGCTGTATCTGACCGAAAATTTTACTCTCTCTCATCATAAGAACAAGTTCAACGCCTTTCACAATCTTATGTCCTAAACTTTGCGAAGATTCATAAATGTAGCTTAGCGGCTATTAGTTGAAATATTACTTAGAAATTTTCCTCCCTATAAACAGTGGAAACTATACTATTTCTCTGGCCGCCGCAAAGATATGAAGATAATGGTTATTTACATGTTCTCACTATAATATTTTGTAGCATATTCAATTTATTCAGTTACATTGAATATAATAAAATGTCAAATTTGTTGGCAAATATGTAGAATTGGATAAATTTGTTTACTCTGGGGTTCTCTACTTTCGCGGGCCCCTTAGCAAGACCGGGCCCCAGGGCTGCAGCCGTTTGCCCCTCCCTCTCATCGGGCCTGCTAGTAGGCAGTGGAATGCTCCCGCATACCGTAGTTCAACTAGTTGCTGGTGGATGTCACTCATGCAGATCCATTGGAGAACTTTGTTTTCATTATATATATTCCATTGCAAAATGCACAATATAACGCCTCAGTGCTCAAAAAACAATGAATATAAAAATCAAGCAAAAAAATTACAACTCTGTTAGGATTAGAACCCCAGCCGGCCGGGTGAGAGACCAACGCTGTAACCACAGACCTAATTATGTCCTCCCAAGTTCAATGCTATCAATCGATTAAGATACAATGTCTTAGCAAATAATGACTTTGACTAAACGATTTCTTCACTGGAGTATATTTGAAACAAAGTTCATTTCATACAAAGTTCCTATTATTTATAGCTGTAGGCTATATTGCATGCAACATACTCAAATTAGTGAAATCTAGGTCAGAACGAGAGATCAGCTGCCATCTTGTCTGTAACCGAGACTGCTCAGCTTTTTAAAGCCACTTCTGCACTATAATATTACAATATAAACTATTAATTTCGAACGGGGACTCCTTTAGAACAGTTTAAACGATTCTCGGTTCGATAATCGGAACTGGTGGGCCCCATGTTATGGATTATAAAGTTTGCATAATTTACAAGGCCACCATCTTGAAATGGCACGGCCGATGACCTTGTCGTTTGGCCACAAGACGTGTCCCCTATGGTGGTATGTTGTTGCCAAATATGGTAAAGATCCGATGATTAGTTTGGTCGTAATTTAATTTTTAGTTTTGACCGTATGAGTGGCCGGCATTACTTTTGGTAAAGATGGCAGCAATATAAGACATGACACTGAAGTGCCCTTTGCTAGTGCTACCTCTGTACCAAATTTCGTTCAATCCGGATCCACCGTGTTTGAATTGATAGGGGGGGGGGGCATGCAGAGTTCACACACTCACACACACACATAGACACAGACAGACACACACAGAGACATGCACACAATTTTTGGCCCTGTTTAGATCTCATGTCTACTTTCATTTTTTGCAAAACTCGAAAGTAGCCTAGAAAGAGGGCACAGATATACGGAGTGTAAATGAAGTAAGGTACTTGGATTCAGCTTGGGATGGAGAGTAGACCCTACTATTTGGAGTCATTATGCAGGCCATTTACATCATCTATACAGTATATCTAGAAATAGAAAAATGTCTGGAGCCGCCCGCCCCTGCCCGTGCCATCGAGCTTACAGAGGCTAATGCATCGTATCAGGGAAGTAGGAGTTCATGCACTATGCAGATGAGCCATCACATTACGTGAGGCTAGCGTGCAACAGGCTGCCTTTCATAACTCTGGTGTAGCGTGCAGTGACGTAAGACCTTATGCAAGGGATTGCTTTTCAATAATCCACCATTAGGATATTAAACTGTTACGGAAAGCTACTCCTCCCCCTTGTGTATGTTGTTACAGCTCTTCGTAAATTCACTGCCTTAGCTCACAAACAAGCCTGATAACCATGATGATAATGATGATAATTGTTTTTATGTTCGACCCTGACTATTATATGTCAGAAAACTGTACTATAATGAGGCTCATTATAACACTATTTTTCATTATGAATCAGTTTCTCCCACCAATCAGAGCTCAAGAAACGGTTGTTTGACCAATTAGATAATTAGATGTGCTGAGTTCCACGGCCTTCTAATTTAAATTTCACTGCCTGGCCTAGTGTCATAGTAGGGTAATCGAGGAGGCCATGGTCAAATACAAGGCATTCTCTGCGTCTCATGCGCTCTGTTCAGTACATAAAACTGGCGAAATCTCGACAGATATTTATGAATATTTATGTTCGAACATAAAATAGTTATAATAATTATCGTCGAACATAAACAGTCGTATGCAACTCGCCTATAATGGTAATTAAGACACTCGTATGGAAATTATAAAGCTCGCATACGCTCGTTTTATAAACATACTTGTGTCTTAATTATTGCCAATATAGGCTCGCTGCATAATGTACTATTGTGAGGGGCCTAATATCAAAGTAATAATAATAATAATAATAATAATAATAATATCGTATGGCCTCTGTGCCGGGTGCAAGCTTTGTTATTTGACACCCAAAGGGTAGCTTGCTTGTCGAATTTCGTTGTTCCTTGAAGCACTATGAAATTCAAGGAGGTTAGATATCTAAGATCCTTGAACAGTATAGCGCTTTCTAGTAGAGAAATGAGGAACTTTGTGTTGGCGGAAACTACCAAGATTAATTTTGCCATTATGAACACGGCCTACTGAATTCAAATGGGTTCTTTGACATGCCAACATCGTATGACATGGTGTCGTAATTTTTGCCGCCTTTCAAAAATCACTTATCACGGCCAGAAGCGAACCTGCAAACTTGAGGTTAGTAGACCGACACGTTGACCACTCACCCACCGTGGCAAGCTAGCTCAATTACATCGTCACCTACTGCTTTGAAATGTATTGAAATGTAGCATGCTGAACTGTTATGGCAGGTTCAAACCCAGCCGAAGTCGTCGGAATTTTTTAGAGAGTTAAAAATGTTAAAATCCTTCAGTATGCCTTCCTTCGGTGGGGAAGTAAAGCCAGCGGTCCCATGTCATAGATTTATGGCATGTTAAATAACCTACAACTACAATTGGTGGTGTGTGGCAAAATTTGTAGGTTATATTTGACTGGTTACGAAACGCTCTATCAAGTTCCAACGTTCGGCGCTAGTGTTAGTGACAGTGGCATCTGGTGGCCAAAGTTGGAACTACTTTTAATTGTACTTGTTGGGAGCCCGCGGGCGTTCAATCAAAAATGCCCAGCTTATGGCCATTGGCTGCGATTCATATAGTCTAAAAAACTATTACTGTTGGTAGAGTGCTTCGAAAACTCTTAGTGATATTAGTTATTGTTGTTTTAAGGGGCGGAACGGCAAGGCCATCTGCCCCTGCTCACAAGTTAACCTGATGATAATGATTTAAAAAAAAAATCTATTTTACCCTCGAGGGTGGTGGCTCCCACGGTCTCAGCGAGGGAACTCCTTTCAGGCAGTGTACTAGAGATGGGAACATCTGGTCGGAGTGGATACAACTGGTGAGGTGTGATCAACACCTCGCCCAGGCGGCCTCGCCTGCAAAGCGAACAGGGGCCTCATGAGGGAAGGGATTGGAAGGTTAGGATGGATATGCAAGGAAGAGGGAAAGAGGCGGCCGTGGCCTTACCGCAGGCACCATCCTGGCATTTGCCCGAATACGAAGTGGGAAACCTCTGAATACCACTTCGAGGATGGTTGAGGTGGGAATCGAACCCCCTCTACTAATTTGGACCACCCGAGGCTGAGTAGACCCCGTTCCAGTCCTCATACCGCTTTTCAAATTTCGTGGCAGAGCCGGGAATCGGACCCGGGGCGGCAGCTAACCACGCTGACCGCTACGCTACGGAGGCGACGATGATAATGATAGTGATTATAATTGTTGTTGTAAGGAGACTAACGGCTTGGTTATTCACCGCTAATATTTCGGCTGACAAAGAAAAATTATACTCAAATGAAAACCAGAGCTAAAACAAACTACGGACTTAAAATCTAACTAATGTACTATACAAAATTAAAGGCAAATAAAAGAAGGGGAATTGTATTGTTAATTCATTTTAGGGGCTTGGGACACCTTGGTCATCAGCCTCGTATATTTGAGTGTGTGTTGAACTTGTTTGATAGCAATCTGTGTTTCTGTGATGACTAGTGATAGGTGTATGAAGGACAAGGATGGGGTAGGTGCATTGGAACTGGACGAAGGGATTGTGGACAAATCCGGGGATAAACTACACTCCGGATAGTCGCTGTCAGAGTCTGGATTTGAACCTCGGATCTCCGGGCTCTGAAACGGTAATACAGAAGTTAAAAGGAAGAAAGGCAGCGATGATGTTTGTTCTGTTTTGCATGATTATATTTTACTATCACCTGCCCATGAAAATTAGAGGCATTAACATATTATGTAACTCTTGCGCAAGTCAAAATAGGAATCACACTGTCTTTCGATTTCTTCACCTTGTTCATTTTGAAAATAAGTTTAATTCAATTAAAATGTCTGTTATGTAAATTATTTGCACAACCCCAAGGTAGTTTCCCGTTTCAAGACGTAGTTATAAATTCAAAGTTTATTTTTCCAACCATATATTTTTTTATTTTAATTTTCGTCGATGTCGATATGTAAATATTATATGTCAGAAAACTGTTTCATATTAGGGGTCATTAATGTACTACTTTTCCTTATAACACAGCTTTTCCAACCAATCAGAGCTCAATATTTTCATTCATTGACCAATTAAGTAAGGATAGCTCTCACATGTACTCAAAATCCAACATATCGGACATGAATTACATGATTTGAAAGTTGACAATGTAGCCTATATTGGATCAACCATTGTACTTACAATTCATAAACCAACAGGGCAATATTGTAAAAGAAATAGCACTGTACCTTAATATCCGCAACTCCAATTTCTACACATTCGTAAGATTTCGCCGACAATTTTAGTGAAGCTGTTGTTGACATAGGCATACCAGAACATCATGGAGGAAGCAGGCGTTTGACATTAGTTCCACGGAAATTACAATCCAGCTCTCTGTTCAGTAAATGGATTTCTTATGCGAAACTTTTCCGAGAGATGCCATAATTGTTCTATTTGGGACACCGTTGATTTGCATTCCGTTGACATTCCATACGCATCGAATTTGAAGAATAACAAGTTAATAATACGATACAACATTTTAATTTTGAAGCGTTTGTAACAGCCTATTTTGTGTTATTTGAAGTAAATAACAAAATAATCCCACATAGTACTGTACCTTTGCGTTATCTTTTGGCGCTAGTTCAGGATATCCCTAATGTACGATAAACAATCATTTTTAAAAGCCCTGGAAACATGACATTGAGAAGGTCTTTGATCCTCACTGGGAACACAGTGCATGCGTTCTGTTCACTGAACTAAACTCAGGTGATTGAATCTCGACAGATATTTATAAATATTTCTGTTCGAATATAAAGTATAGATATAATTATCGTCGAACATAAACAATCGTATGCAACTCTCGTATAATGGTAATTAAGACACTCGCTTCGCTCGTTTTATAAACATACCCGTGTCTTAATTATTGCCATTATAGGCTCGTTGCATAATGTACAATTATAAGTTCAAATGGTTTAAAAATTATGTGGGTAGTAGGAAAGAAAACAAATATAACTAGAAAAATAGATTGAAAATAAATTTGGTAAACAGAGTTCAACTCTTTAAACGTCATTTACTAAACATTTGCACTTTATTTGTATCCAATTTTCAAAATGTGCCCTTGCCTTGAGCAGTTCGTCGCCGTTTTCCCTCATATCTCCCATGTTTATAGGAATTTTTTAAAACTTTTATTTGTTTAACGCGTAAACTTCCAGCAAGAAATTAAACCAATCTCATGCCAAAATAGCTTTGATTAGACTTTCTGCAAAACTTTGAGACATATAGGGGTCTTTAATAGTA
Source organism: Meconema thalassinum (assembly GCA_946902985.2). Taxonomy (NCBI): domain Eukaryota; kingdom Metazoa; phylum Arthropoda; class Insecta; order Orthoptera; family Tettigoniidae; genus Meconema; species Meconema thalassinum. The sequence continues at coordinate 373,731,061 of OX336388.2, read as the reverse complement.
AAATAGAAGTGAGGAACAAGAAGGAGGTACTAATAGATCCTTATAACATGGGAAATAGGAGCAAAAGTGGAAAAAGACTTATCCAGTTTGTAGACGAACAGAACTTATACATTCTGAACCCTTATCGGCCTATAGTTGTGCAAGGCACCTCTATTTTCTTTCTTGTAGACGAGAATTATGGTACTTGTATGCCACTGTTGAGAAATCTTCTCAGATTCAAGAATCATGTCAGAAACCTTAGTTAATATTGGAATTAATTATTTAGCCTTTAGCAATATGGACATGGAGACCACCAGGTGGTAAAATCAAAAAAACGGAATAGACTTAATATTAAGTGGAAGCCGAGAAGACGTGATGAATGTGCAAGTGATAAATGGGCTCAAATTTGATTCAGACCATAGTGTACAGCCCGGGGGAAGTACCCCCTGAGACCCACCCCGCCATCTTTTACCAAATCTACCCGCATAGGCAGACCATAAGCCTCATGCATTTCCTCAGACACGAGCGGGCCCGGCATACTGCTGACGGCCACGCTTACGAAATATAAACATAAACACGGTAAATGGAGCGACAACTATGGGGAAATGCTGACCAGGCAGTGGGGGAAGGCCTTAAAACCTAGACCCGGAGGAGCCCCATCATCTGTTCTGTTCTGTTCTGCTCTTGGCCAGCGGCACTGCCCGACGAGTTCCAGTTCTTCACCAGGTGAGATCTAGCTGTGCTCAGAGTCCTTTATCTTTGTAAAACACCTACCCTGAACGACTGCACACTTTACAAATTGTACTACATTTCATATTTGTTTAAACTCCCCAAGAGGGACATCACATCACATCTACTGGCCAATAAACACATGGTCAGTAAACATACACCATTTATTACTAATCACACTCCATTTTACATCCATATACCCAACCTGACCTTAGTCATAATTGCCCCTGACCGTAGAGGCCAGGAACTGCATCGTCAGGTTCTATTGTACTCGAGCACGCGACTCGACTGCAGAGCGCCGAGTCACTGACTCTGCACATTTGCTGAATTGCTCACTCTACTTAATTGGTAGACTAGATTAGCAGCCTGCACTTAGACATTCATCCCCCGGCAGGTAATTGCATCCTGCAGAGACGCCCACAATAGATTAAGCACCCACACCAACACACTACATTGGTAGTCTCTCCCAACCACGGGAAACTACCCTCATTCGGAAGCAGTCCTCAAAATTAGCACACCTACACAACCGTGTTTATCCCACCCCTAACCAAGGGATAAAACATATTTGGTGGAGGCGCGGCTACCACGCAAAATAAGGGTAAGGGACTCAAACAACGAGCCCTCGTGGTAGAGCGATCCGTACCGCAAACAGCCAAGCAAAAGTTTTTTTTTGGGGGGGGGGGGGGGGGGGGAGAGAAAGCATTATTTTTTCCCCTTCACGCTAGGGACACAAGGGAAATTTTAGTCAACCCCCCCCCCCTCCTAGAAAGAATCAGAAATCTAATACATTAGAAGCCGCACCCATTTCTTCTGATACATACACTTGATTCAGGATGGCCCCTCTATACCGTCTAGCTGTGCTGAGGAGCATTGGGGAATACCAGGAATTAATTGCCTGGCACAAGGTCTTTGAGACAAGGCAGGACTACCTCAGAAGGTATCAGCAGCTCCTGCACGCCCAGTATACAAGAATTATAAGGACACTTGTCCGGCCACTCCGCAGCGCCAAGAATCGAAAGATTCGAGCGAAAACCAAGGGATAAAACAATAGGATGGTAAGGGCAACGCTCAGTCTTCACAAAACCAGAAGATATTTCAAGAGATCATTTATAAACATATAGCTGAGAAGATTCATAAATATAAATTTGTAGCTTTGCCAGAAAACAAAATTCAACAGATGCAAATAAAACCAGAGAGTAATGCGCAGGATATTTACAAACATTTACAGTCATGCATACTATAGTACAATCTGCAGAAGAAGCTTCCTCAAACGAAAATTGAATAAGATTCGCGACAAACATTCAGCCAACACTATCAGACTAATAAAACAAAGAGAAGTGATAAAAAAAATCTTGTACAAGATTCATCGAGAGGGATGGAAGTGTACTGGGAGATTTATAAATATGATGACCAACTATTTTTGAAGAAAATAAAGGAGATATCTATGTTCTTGACCAAAAATAAGAATTAGAACACGGCAAAAATTCACACACACAGTAATTAAAATGTAACAAAGTGTTTGTAAAAATATAGAAAGAACTTTATTTTATACTTTAAGAAGACCTAAATATATTTTGTAACAGATTTTGCTTCAGACAATCGTCTGCCATCACTTATTGCAAATTCTAAAAATTCAGTGCAAGAATACGTGGAGTTCATGGCAAACTGCAGTTCTGATTTGACCGACGTTTTACTCCCCTATTTCTAACATCTGTCCACTTCATTTTCTTTTTTGTGGCGTTTTAGATTCCTCCTCACTGCCCATTATTGTATTACAAACTCTTGCCCCTATACGGCTCACAGGTGATGTAGAGTAAAACAAAAACAAAAACAAAAAAACACTGAAACCAATCACGCCAAAACACCACAAGCCGACCAACACAAAGAACTAAAGAAAGGTAGTTGTACGCGTTCATTGATTGGTCATTTCTAAACGAGATAATTGATAGAAAAAACTCAATGTAGAATCAATTGCGCCTGCTCTCGAACGTTTAAACGAATTTTGACCGTGTGCGTGAAATTTAAATGATTGAACCTGAATGATTTTACTTGACGAAAACATACGAGAGTAATTCGCCCAAAGAGACAAGATACGGGAGCCGGGAGATAGTGAAAAGATAGGGTCAAATACAGGACATCCCTGGGTGTACGGGAGAGCTGGTCATCCTATTTATCATTTAAAAGAATTCAGTAAATCTTATAAAACTCGAGATCGACAAAAAAAAAAAGGTGAACAAAGAACTGAGCAATGAAAAATATTGGATGCTTGGTGCAAATGACGTCAACGGGAATACAATATGGTCCAGATGTGAAACAATTAAAGCTGTTACTTAACCTTCATAAGAATGACGATGAGGAGAACCTTCCACCAATTCGTCAAGCAGAAGGCTCCATAGCTCACCTATCATTGACGAATGCCTGAGGTGGAGGAAGGAAGAATTAATTCCAATATTAACTAAGGTTTTTAACATGATTCTTGAAACTGAAGAGATTCGTCTACAGTGACATACGTAGGCCTACGAGTACCATAATTCTCATCCACAAGAAAGTAAATTGAGATGCCTTAAACAACTATAGGCCGATAAGTGTAATGGCAGTCTTGTTGAAGTTGTTCATGAAAAGTTTGACAAACAGGTTGGCCAAGCCAGTGGATGAAAACCAACCAGCAGAACAAGCAGCATCAAAACAACCACACCGTGGGTTAGAGCTGGTGTCACCGTAGCGTAGTTGCAATGATGCGATCCTGTCAGCAGGGAGGTAGGTGTTTAAATCCATCCCTTGGCAAAGTGTTGTTCTTCGATTGGCGCTCTCAAGTCTGTTTTGAACCACGTACAGAGTTGGCAACATCGCTTCGCAAATCTCATTTGAATTCATCCACGAAGCGCTCTGATTGGCTAATGTCTACAGCTGATAAAATAACCCGATGCGAGATATAAACTTTTTTTCAGATTATTTTTCAGTATGACCAATTCTCTTATGTTCATATAACAGGTTCACATTCCTTCTGACCATCCTGCAAATTTAATTCCACGAAAAGTTCTAAAATAAAACTAAATTTATATACTTCTGTATTCAGTTCGACCTCTACTGGTAGATGCTTGCTTTCTCTCGGCGCTGTGAGGTTGCGGGAGCCTGGAAGCTAAAGATGCAATTTCAGTCAGTTTCAGGAAGTCAGAGTAATTATTTGAGCATCTCTCTCTTACTCTAGACTTAATGAGTCTTGTAAAACTTGAGCTTTGTTCTGGGATGAAAGTGGGTAATTAGTATAATTCTATTTAGAAATCCAAATAACTCTAAGAAATTTTTAATGACATAAAATTTGCCAAAGAGAAGAGACAGAAAACGTCTGACTGAATTTGTGTAATTACTGTACGACATAATTTCCGGTCCCTTTAGTATAATGATGAGACTTTCATTCCACTTAAGAACTGTGTTACCTGTACAGTACTTCATGTTCTCTCATGACTTCAGGGTCTCAAAACTACTGTAGTGACATTTAATGAGCCGGCCACAGAGTTCCAGCGGTGTCTGTCATTGATTCCACTTATGCCCAAGATCACCTCGTGGTGTAGTGCCTAGCAGAGGTTCCATTCCGTTTTCTTGCAAGAAATTCAGTTAAATTTAATGCTTATCTGAGTGTTGTAATGGGCTACAGTCTTGCTTGTGATGCAGAACTGAGAAGAGGTGGGTTCGATGCCCTCCTCAGATATCCTAGACGTAGTTTTATGTGGTTTCCCATTTCTACTCCAGATATAAGGTGCGTTCAAAAAGTAACGAGCCGGAGGCATAGTTACAGAAACCAGTACCTGTATGTTAGAAGTATTGGCCCTGGCTGTTGAGGCACTTGTCCCACTGTAACACGAGGCGGTGAATGGCTGTCTCATGAAATTCCCTGGGCTGCGATGTGAACCTGTTCCGCACGTACAGCTGGACGTCGGCGTCCGAGGTGAATCGTTGGCCCCGCAGAGCCCTTTTCAGGGGACCAAACATGGCGTAATCACAGGGAAAGAGGTCTGGACTGTATGGAAGGTAGCCGAGAACCTCCCATTTGAATTTCTGCAGGAGTGCCACGACTGTGTTGGTCGTATGAGGTCGTGCATTGTTGTGGAGCGACCACGGCGGCTATGACGTTCACTGTCACTCGGCGGTCCTGGGTAATCAGTGCATCAACCAGCTGGACGTTGTTATCGGTAATGCAGGGGGGTGCCCCAGACCGGGCATTATCAGCTAACGACACCCTTCCTTCCCTGAAGCGCTTGTGCCACGCCTTGCCCTTGCAAGGGACATGCAGTGTTCGCCATACACTATTGACATTCGGCGATGAATGTCCGTTTCCCCTACTCCTTCCGCTGTCAGAAACCGAACAACACCTCTTTGCTCTTCGGTTGACGCCTCCATGTCACTGTTTGCAATGCGACTGGCAGCGTTGGACGATTGATGCATGCTGCTGCTCGCTTTGTATCGTCACGAGACGTGCACGCGTGCACTCTAGCGATGGGCTGTGACCTTTCACGCTCTGGCCGGAACCACACCTCGTTACACACGCCACGATTAGCCGATGTCGTCACCGGTTTGCGCATTCCAGCCTCCGGCTCGTTACTTTTTGAACGCACCTTATACATGCCGGGATGATTCCTAACTTAAGGACACGGCCATCCCCTTCCAAATTTTAGTGTCATTTACAAATTATACATTCAATATTACAGCCATCTCCTCATTTCGAAATCGAATGTTCAAATAGCTTGAAAATTTGAACAGTCAAACTATTCGATATTCGAATGTGTACAGCCCTCGTAGTAACGAAGCTTCCTTCGAAATGACAACCCAACTCTAAAACCGGTGGGTTTTAACCTACCTCGCGCCACATGGTGCAAACTTAATCGTATACGATGTGGGACAGCCAAGAACGTAACGAGGCGGACAATTTATAAAGAACACAAAATCCACTTCATTTCTTAGTTTTACTTCACATCATCACCTACCCTCCTTCAAACGTAGTCGGGGGAGATAGCCTGCGGGCCACATTAGTAAACAAAGTTCCGGTGCGTCAGCGCTGAGCGGGAGGACTAAGCGAAGTGCTATAACTTATGAATGCTACCTAATATTGAGCTCTGGTTTGTTTTAAAAACTATTTCAGGCATTAATGAACATTTCTTCTCGCTTAGTCACCAACGTAAAGTCAACAGCAAAAAGCATTTTCGCTAGCTAACTTTTACGTGACACCATCCCAGATTTTTCAAGTAACGTTTAAGAAAAAAAATCATAACTTTCTTATTATGAAAATAATTACTGCCCTTAGAAGTAGGGTATCTTCTACCAACATCAGGAAATCTAAAAATAAATTCTTGATATGATGCGATCATTAGTTCATTATCTATGGCGTGATAAGTTTTATAAATGCAAAAATATAGATTCGCGCTAAAATATCGTAATTTTGAAAATTGGGCCATGTGTTAATTATTTATGGCTTTTATTTTTACATCATCATAAAGAGCGGGAAATTCTCTATAAGACCACGCAAACATTTTCTTAGATTTGTCACTTTCAATTATTGGGAAATTGCAACATCGCCGGGGTAGAAGAGGACGAAGCTAATTGCAGGACATAGGAGTGCGAGTGAGAGGCAAATACTACATTTAACTCCATACTGTCTTTTAAAGTTGAGACGCTCTATAGGCAGGACCAACAATAATAGTAATCACAATACTCACTAAATATGCAACACTAACATCTAAGCTTTGCAGATACACGTCCATATGAATGACAAAAGACGTGTGAACTAACGATATGGGTCAGCGGAGCGCGGCACCACCGGCTGAACCGGGTACGCGCGGCCGCCGTCTTCGCCAGTCACAGGCGGCTTAGCCTGCGGTGTTAACTCGCATGCACATACATTGTGACCCTGTACCAACACTCTTTAATAATGGGGATACAAGATTTTCCTCACTGCGACTGCAGCGAAGTAGCTCAAACAATCCAGCGTATTGTGAAAGACTGTCCACTCCGTGCTAGAGCAGACGCAAGAAAAGCTTGCCGAAACTCAACGATGCGCAGATACCAATATCAATCGGCGTATTTTAATGCTCATTGCGGGGCTCCTGTAATGCTCATTACCGGGCTCACTGCTCACTCTACTCTTCAAGAACTCAACTCGCTCCGAGACGGTCTACAGCTGAGATCTCACTTGAACCCCAGTCACAGTCAGCCTGCCAAGCCTGGGCAGACGATCCGTTCAGAACTGCTGCTAGCCAGCTACTGCCGGGAAGTGGGAGAGGCGTTGTATGCCACTACCGAACACTCACGAACACCCGAACATGGCCGAAGATCTGCGCACTTTTTTTCGGCAAGCTTTTCTTGCGTCTACTGTATCTCTGGATCTCGGGAAGAGCTGAATGAAGCCTGTCTCGAAGCAGTTGAGTGGTTGGAAAACTCTGATATTGAAATTTAGTATCTACTGCATATATGATACTTGATTGTCTGTATAGCATCATACGCTAAATAATAGAACGGTTATCATCATCTTGTCATTGTTAACATCTACCAATCCTGCAGGAAGATTGCATAAACATTTTAAAAATATGACTATCAAATTTAAAAGATTATGTATTCGCATGAACCTTATATGTCTACCGATGTGTTAGCAATTTTATTAATAGCCTATCTGACATCTCCCGAGTTTGGTTGGTTGATTCCTTAGTATAGGGGCTGCGACAACGCGGTCATGTAGCCCCGTGTACTTTGGGTGTGTGCAGAATCTGTCTGGTAAGCGGTGTTAATTGTGATGTCTGTATTAGTGAGTGTTATCTGTTTTTAATTCAAGGTAAGGACTGCAGACATTGAATTTCAAGTAGTTCCTACTTTTGCCTCCAAACGCCACCGTCAGCAACTACTAGTTTGGAACTTGGCTACTAGACGCCACTGCAGTCAGCTCCTGGCGACGAACGTAGGAACCCTATAAGAGCGTTATTTAACCTATAATTAATTTAGCTTCACACTGGTGTAATTAGAGGAAGGCTCTTTAACATGCCATAAATCTATGACATGGGACCGCCGGATTTACTTCCCCTCCGAAGGAAGGCATACTGAGGGATCTTTAACGCTCTTAAAAATCCGACGACTTTGGTCGGGTTTGAACCCGCGATCTCGGGCATAGAAGCTCAGCATGCTACCAACTACGCCACCGAAGCCGCTAAACTCGCCCGAGTTTACCAAGGAGTCCTAAGAACCTGGGTTATAGTACAGGTTGTCATGACAATAGAGTCCTTGCTTCTGACCAAAGCCGTGCAGACAATCTGGTGGCATCATCATTGTCGTTGCGGAGCAGTAATACTTACAAGGGAAGTATGAGGTAAGACAGGTCGAAATCTATCTTGAAACTTTGTGGACGAAATCGTTGTACTCGTATAAGAGGACATGCGGAAAATCAGCCGCCAGATTCAACTGCAAGGCTCCGAAATCGTACCTGACATCCTGGTACGCAGGGTATGACGGCTGGTGGAGCTGGACATCCCTGTGGCACTCGGAGTAGTACGGCCGTTTCCCACTAGTCTTGAGTGCTTGGGCCGTCAGGGCTGTCCCTTCCAACATGTACGATACTCTCTACTTCCCACTGATTTATATGAGAAATTTGCCACATGATTTTGGAGCAGTGAGACCACGGGCATGCACACCTCTAGCCCGTCTTCCACTCACGCCACAGCATCGACGTGCACGGCTCGACTGGTGCCGTCAGAGGATCACTTGGAAGATGGAATGGCGCGCCGTGGACTTCAGCGATGAAAGCATATTCTGCCTGCACGCAAGTGATGGTCGTTCGCGCGTTCGACGTAGACCTGGTGAGCGCTGTCTCACAGAGAGCATTCGTCCAAGACACACTGGCCCCACCCCAGGCTTTATGGATTGGGGTGCGATAAGCTACAACTCTCGTTCACCTTTGGTGTTTGTGGAGGGAACGCTAACCAGCGCTCGGTACGTGCAGGATGTTGGTAGACCCGTTCTTTTGCCGTTCTTGCAACAGGAAGGGGATGTGTTGTTCCAACAGGATAATGCTCGCCCACACACTGCCCGTGCAACTCAACGTGCACTGCAAGACGTGCAGCAACTTCCCTGGCCAGCACGATCGCCGGACATGTCGCCAATCGAGCATGTGTGGGACATGATGGGCCGAGAAGTGACTCGTGCGACTCGTCCTCCCACAACTCTTTCAGAACTGTGTGAACAGGTCGAGCAGGCGTGGAATAACGTATCCCAAGACAGTATTATCGCCATCTGTATGATCGACTGGATGCAAGAGTCAGTGCCTGATTTGCCGTCAGTGGATGCTACACTTCGTACGTACTAATATGGGTGTTTCAGCATGGGTCGATACTTGGTATCTCTGAACGGCTTGACCTATTGATCTGTATATTTAATCATTGCATGTACTCCATATGCACGGTTGCCACAATAAATCTTGAGTGAATTGGTAACAATTAAAAGGTGACCTAATTTTTTTCCCTGGCAGTGTAATTACTAGGGCTCGGATTTTAGGTAAATAAATATATTTTTTAATGAAAATACATATTTTAAGCATTTTTCTATAAATATATAAATTCCTGCTTTTCACTTATCAGTACATAAAATACATCATATTTACATTCTTTTTTTTAAAATCAGTATGCTAGATCTTCCAGTTTATTGAATTTTTGTTCTGTGTTACTTCAACAGGGAAGGACATGTGAGCTGTCTAATCTTCATGCAGAGCGTATGTCAGCTTGCAGCAGGGTTATTCTTAACTTTTCGCCCTGTGCCACTCACTGTGGAAGCCGGGGATTTGCTTGTCCATAGCCATATTGCACCACGTGCTAGATCTCTCCCTCCCCCCAGCTACCTGGAACCAGTATCACTCACATGCAGTTCATTTCTGGCACTGTGAAGTGTAAGGCAGTTCTACGATGCCTAAAGTAGAAACAACTACAAGTTATCGTCTGTTGCGAAATTTATAGATAATTTTGCTTCTGATGGGGGCGTTCTGTTCTGCCAACCATGTGGGAAAGCAATCAAGGCTGAACAGCGATCTCAAGTAACACAACACCTCGAGGGCAAGAAAAGGAAAGGAAGGAAGATTGTAGTTTTGCGTGACCGTGAATCTTGTGATTATGAGCCACGGGACCTCCTTTTTACGTGGAATCCAAACCACAGGACATGGCATTTCACTTCGAAAATCTCACATGCATTGACCGGGAATCGAACCCGGACCGCCTTGGTGAGAGGCATACAGCTAGACCGCTGAGCCACCACGCCCCTCGAGGGTAAGAAACATAATGCCGCAGTTTCGTGCCTTCAGAAGAAGTGTTTCGCGATAATCGTTGGTCATTTGTGATGGACAACCTGAAGATGTATCTCGTTGTGTATTGTAATGCTTCAGCAGTCGGTGGGCATAGCATAAATTGCATTCGTGAGTACTGCATATTGTTTATATTCGCGTTAATAAATTAAATTATAATTACATATTTTTACTTTTTTGTCACATATTTCAGGTATTTTTAATACACAAAAACTAAATATTTTCAGGATTTTTAGCACCTAAAAATCCGAGCCCTGGTAATTACTATAGTTTACAAATTGCGAATTGTGTATATTAAGTGTGTTTAATATTATTGTAGGTAATTTTCTGTAACTGTACAATTTTCCACCGGGGAGTTACCCCCATTTGCAAATACAGTAAATGAAAGAATGAATAAATAAGTAAGTGGATGTATCTATTCTGCTAGCTCGGTAATCACCCAATCTGTTAATGAGTGGTTTGTGGCTTCGTGTAGCTGTTCTGTAGAATTAGCTGCCCGTCCGTGAATTCACTCCTGGATGGTAGCGAGGCTGTAATCGGGCTGAGTGTGTCCCGTTATATCCCTTAGAGCAGAATTAAATTTCCTGGCAGAACTGAGTATCTAACCGGGACCTCCAGAGCGACAGCCTTCCAAAAACGAAGGTGTATACTGTACATGGCCCTACTTATACAGTAATAACGGTACAATATAGTTTAATTTTGCCCTGTTGTGGTCTCGGGGTACATATTAACACTTTGGATCCAGATAAATTCGATACCCACCTCTGCAAGAAATGTAATTACGGGACTTTATTTTTACGTGAAACCCGAGCCACCGTACGTAAACATTTCACCTCGAAAATTCCGCTTGCGTTAACCGGTAATCAAATCCACATCGTGGCACAGTGGCTAGCATTCTTGGCTGCCACCCCAGCGATTCGATTTCCGGCTCTGCCAAAAAATGTAATTCTGGTCTGAGGGTTAGAACGCTTGGCCTTGGGAGGCCCTGAGAAGTGGTGAGTCATCCTACAAGACGTGTTCTTCCGTTGTTTTCCATTTCCTAGCCTCAATTACAAATACACACACTAGTACAGTCATCACAATGACACAGGTTATCAGGCAGTTTCTACACACACTCAACTACACGGGGCTACATGACTACGAAGTTGCAAATCCCCTAAAGGAATCAACAAAAACTGGGAATCTAACCTGATCCACCTTGGTGAAAGATAAGCAGCTTGATCCCTGTGCCATCACGGCTCTTGATTGCAAATGTGTTCTATATCGTACGGCAGTTTGATGTTATTTCAGTCGGTCAACAAGATTGTACCAAACTGTGGATTATTCCCTAATCTTGAAAAAAAAAACTTGAGATTAACAAATACACTTGGATTATTCAAAAATGTACATTTGATTAACAAATACATTGTTAATCTCATGTAATTTTTTTCAGGATTAGAGAATAACCCATAGTAGGGTACAATCGTGTTTACCGACTGGAAAACATCAATCTACGTTTAAAAAGCAATACTGAAAAATGGCTCAAAAACCATAATGTGTTAATATGTCGAAGGCAATACTTTACATTTAATGAATGTAATACTTTGTTATATCGTTGTCGAGTCAAACAATGTGAATGGTAGTAAGTCCGCGAATGGTGGTCTGTTTCCTAACGTCTTCACCCGGGGAGAATTCGAAATTACGGGGCCTGCTCGTCTTATGACGTCTTCGTAGTGACGCACTGTGGGATGAATGAGACGCGGGCGGTGCTACTCGAAATAGCGCTTAGGACGTGAGAGGCGCAACACGGGAGCCAAGCACTGGCCAGAGAGCTAGCCAGCTGGCGGTTGCCTTCCAGCCACAATGTCTGTCATATTATACAGTGTGTTTCAGAAGTTACTTTTCTCGGAAGGCACAGATGCCGACTTCTATAAAATGTTGGGGGTTGAACGCCCACCTCAACTTCCGTCCATAACTTGGAGATCGAAACATCATCGATATACTGAGGAATTAGGGGCAGATGACCTCGTAGTCCCACCCCTTAAAACAACAATAACTAACTAACTATACTGAGGGATTGGGGATCAAGTCATCTTCCGTTCGAAACCAGGAGATCCAAACATCATCGACATACTGAGGGATTGCGGACCAAATCATCTTCCATTCGAAACCAGGAGATCCAACATCATCCACATACTGTGGGATTGGGGACCAAATCATCCTCCGATCGAAACCAGGAGATCCAAACATCACCGGCATACTGAGGGATTGCGGTCCAAATCATATTCCGTTCGAAACCAGGAGATGCAAATATCATCGACATACTGCAGGATGGGGACTAACATCAACTTCCGATCGGAGCTTGGAAATACAAGTACCGGTATCAATGACATATTGGGGGATGAGGAACCAACTGAACTTCCATCCTAAACTTGGAAATGGTGGATCAACTCAACGTCCATCCTAAACTTGGAAATGGGGACCAACTGAACGTCCATCCTAAACTTGGAAATGGCGGATCAACTCAACGTCCATCCTAAACTTGGAAATGGCGGATCAACTCAACGTCCATCCTAAACTTGGAAATGGGGACCAACTGAACGTCCATCTTACACTTGGAAATGGGGACCAACTGAACGTCCATCCTAAACTTGGAAATGGGGACCAACTGAACGTCCATCCTAAACTTGGAAATGGGGACCAACTGAACGTACATCCTAAACTTGGAAATGAGGACCAACTGAACGTCCATCCTAAACTTGGAAATGAGGACCAACTGAACGTTCATCCTAAACTTGGAAATGGGGACCAACTGAACGTCCATCCTAAACTTGAAAATGGCGGATCAACTCAACTTCCATCCTAAACTTGGAAATACGGACCAACTGAACGTCCATCCTAAACTTGGAAATGGGGACCAACTGAACGTCCATCTTACACTTGGAAATGGGGACCAACTGAACGTCCATCCTAAACTTGGAAATGGGGACCAACTGAACGTTCATCCTAAACTTGGAAATGGCGGATCAACTCAACGTCCATCCTAAACTTGGAAATACGGACCAACTGAACGTCCATCCTAAACTTGGAAATGGGGACCAACTGAACGTCCATCTTACACTTGGAAATTGGGACCAACTGAACGTCCATCCTAAGCTTGGAAATGGGGACCAACTGAACGTTCATTCTAAACTTGGAAATGGCGGATCAACTCAAAGTCCATCCTAAACTTGGAAATTGGGACCAACTGAACGTCCATCCTAAACTTGGAAATGGGGACCAACTGAACGTTCATCCTAAACTTGGAAATGGCGGATCAACTCAACGTCCATCCATAACTTGGAAATGGAGACCAACTGAACGTCCATCTTACACTTGGAAATGGGGACCAACTGATCTTTCATCCTAAATTTATGGAACTAGTTGACAATCATCAATTCTCAGACCCCCCCCCCAAACGTTAAATCCAACAGAACCTGAACGGAGGAGTGCAGAAAGAGCCATCGTGAGAAAATAAAGAGTTTTTGGGTAGACAAGAAAGCAAGATCAGCTGGATAGGTTCAATCGCGCTCCTTGGACTGGCATAACGATATAAAATAGTAATAATAATAATAATAATAATAATAATAATAATAATAATAATAATGTCTTCGGTGGCGTAGTTGGTAGCATGCTGAACTGCTGTGCCCAAGATAGCGAGTTCAAATCCGGCCGAAGTCGTCAGATTTTTTAAGAGTGTTAAAATCCTTCAGTATGCCTTCCTTCGGAGGGGAAGTAAAGCCGGCGGTCCCATGTCATATATGTATGGCTTGTAAAAGATCCTTCCACAGACTATACTTGTGTGAAGCTAAATTTCTTGGTTAGATTTCGTTGGAACGCTCTATCAAAGTTCCAACGTTCACCATTAGGTATCAGTAACATCTGATAGCGTAAGTTGGAACTGCTTGAAATTGAACGGAACTTGTAACTCACCCTATGGGTGTCCGTTTGAAGCAGCTATCCTCTTCCAGGATAAATACAAAGTTTTAGTCAAAAATTCAAAAAATTCAGACAGAAAGTTTATTTTTTTTATAGAGACTAGCGGACCCGTGCGAGAAATCTATACTAATATAATAAAGCTGAAGAGTTTGTGTGTTTGTCTGTTTAAACGCGCTAATCTCTGGAACTACCAGTCCGATTCTAAAAATTCTTTTTTTATATGATAGCCTGATTCAAGAGGAATAGTTTAGGCTATGTAGCATTTGGCTACACCTCTCAGGTGACCTTCAAGATTGATTTTTGTTCAGTAAGTCGGTAGAACAAGCGCTCCCGAACAGCTCTATCCGCATGCGCTGGCGTTATGGTTAGTGATACGTACACCGTTTCACCTATCTGGACCAAAATTTGTATACTTACCCTTTGGAACCCTGATGTTGACACTGTCTACGTGAAATTTATGACAGACCAGTCCATTCCCTGCATTTAGGCCCTTTGGTTCAAATCTACACCTTTTCCCCGATCTGAAACAAAATGTGTATACTTACCCTTTGGAACCCTGCGAGTAACACTGTTTACATGAAATTTCGGACAGACCACTCCATTCCCTGCATTTAGGCCCTTTGGCACAAATCTACACCGTTTCACCGATCAGAACCAAAATTTGTATACTTACCCTTTGAAACCCTGCGAGTAACACAGTATGCATGACATTTCGGACAGACCACTCCATTCCCTGCATTTAGGCCCTTTGGCACAAATCTACACCCTTTCACCAATGTGAACCAAAAGTTGTATACTTACCCTTTGGAACCCTACGAGTAACACTGTTTGCATGAAATTTCGGACAGACCACTCCATTCCTTGCATATAGGCCCTTTAGCACAAATCTACACCGTTTCACCGATCAGAACCAAAATTTGTATACTTACCCTTTGGAACCCTGCGAGTAACACAGTCTGCATGACATTTCGGACAGACCACTCCATTCCCTGCATTTAGGCTCTTTGGCACAAATCTACACCCTTTCACCAATGTGAACCAAAAGTTGTATACTCACCCTTTGGAACCCTACGAGTAACACTGTTTGCATGAAATTTCGGACAGACCACTCCATTCCTTGCATATAGGCCCTTTAGCACAAATTTACACCGTTTCACCGATCAGAACCAAAATTTGTATACTTACCCTTTGGAACCCTGCGAGTAACACAGTCTGCATGAAATTTCGGACAGACCACTCCATTCCCTGCATTTAGGCTCTTTGGCACAAATCTACACCCTTTCACCAATGTGAACCAAAAGTTGTATACTCACCCTTTGGAACCCTACGAGTAACACTGTTTGCATGAAATTTCGGACAGACCACTCCATTCCCTTCATTTAGGCCGTTTGGCACACATCTATACCGTTTCACCGATCTGAACGACAATTTGTATACTTACCCTTTGGAACCCTGCGAGTAACACTGACTGCATGAAATTTTGGACAGACCCCTCCATTCCCTGCATTTAGGCCCTTCATCACAAATCTACACCGTTTCTCTTAATTGCACCAAATTTTACATACACTTTGAAACCCTGCTGGTAACACTGTTCACTTGATATTTTGGACAACGCTCCCCATTCCCTACATTTAAAATAACAGACAAAATGAACTTGAAAACCACGTATTAAGGCCCTAGAACCATTCATGTCCGTAGTAGTGTAACTGTAAGAGTATTTTAATAAGTCTGTTGTTGACGGACAGTTCGGGCTGCATCACGTCACCCCTACCAGTGTTCTGGTGCAGAGTTGCGAAAATAGTTGGATCTTGCGCTGTTTATAAATTGCAGTCACGGGGGGAGGGGGTTATTAGTGCAAAAAGATTTCTTTGGCCCCTTTAAACAGTTATCTTCATGAAAATATTATGCCTCTGTATAAGTGCAATGGTGTTGGTGCAGTACATTGAGGTTATCAGCTGCAATAAGCGTTGGTGATTTCAAATTTACCTTCATTTATTCTGAAACTTATCGTTAAGGGGATTCACCACTGAAAAAATCCTTTTTTTGAAATACACAATAAAAATGGCTTAACCATTTTTTTTCTAGTAGGTTTATAACGAGACACTTTAAGTAGAAATGTTATGTTTTTACTTCAACCAAATGATTATAGAACACTATTTACATTTCAGTTAGAATTCCAAGTTCTACGTTCCCTAACTTAAGAAGGTAATCGCTGAAAATTTGATCATCATAACATTCACCGATTATTCGATATTTATAAAATTATACCATTACAAGAGCATGTACGAAGAGCTCAACACACCAGAAGGAGCAAATAATATCTACAGACTAGCGAAGAATCGCCATCGTTCCACTCAAGATGTTGGACATGTTATGATCATTAAGAATGAAAATCAACAACCTCTACGGAAACCTAATGAGATCCTTAACCGATGGAAACAGCACTTCGAAAATATTAGCAACGAAGAATTTCCGCATCCGCCACTACCAGCTGCGGATCCTGTACTTGGTCCAGTACCAGCCATCACGGTTGCCGAAGTGGAGACCGCTATGAAGAAAATGAAAAATGGAAAGGCAACTGGACCGGATGATCTCCCATCGGAGGTGTGGAAGATGCTTGGATCACAAGCAGCTCAGTTTCTAGCAGATCTCTTCAACAAGATCATCAATGAAAACGAAGCTCCTCTTACTTGGCTCAGCAGTGTAACAATACCAATATGGAAAGGTAAAGGAGATGTGCACAACTGCTCAAATTATCGACCGATTCGCCTGCTTTGCCACACTATGAAGATATTTGAGCGTATCGTGGATACACGCCTTCGTGACATAATCAAGATTGCCTCAAACCAGTGTGGTTTTATGAAAGGTACAGGGACAATCGATGCTATTCACGCCGCTCGTCTTTTGATGGAAAGGCACCTAGAAAAGCGGAAACCACTCCATATAGCCTTCTTGGATCTTGAAAAGGCCTTCGACAGGGTACCTCGTGATCTAATATGGTATGCACTACGACAGCATGGGGTACCAGAAGCATATGTCCAATGGGTTCAGCTTCTTTATCGGAATGTCACCAGCTATGTCCGATGTGCTTCAGGAAACTCCGCAACTTTTCCCATCAGATTTGGTGTTCATCAGGGGTCAGCTTTGTCCCCGCTCCTGTTCATCATCTGTCTTGACACCATCGCAGCCGAACTACTGCAACCACATCCCAGGACCTTGCTCTATGCTGACGATATCATTGTAGCCTGCAAGTCTCGCCAAGAATTGGAACAACATGTTCAATGTTGGAAAACTGCGCTAGACACCCTTGGCCTACGACTTAATATTGGGAAGACAGAGTATATGGAGTGTGGAGTACCAAGTGAAGGATCTATTCACATTGATGGCACTAAACTCCGAAAATCATCTGCATTCAAATACTTGGGTACGCTAATCTGTTCAGATGGCCGAACACTCCCAGATGTCCGAAACAGAGTCAACGCTGCATGGCTGAAATGGCGCCAAGTTACTGGAGTCCTTTTTGACCGGAATGTGCCACTATATCTGAAGTCGAAAATTTACAGAACCATCGTTCGACCAGTAGCACTGTACGGTACTGAATGCTGGCCAGTAACGAAGAGACATGAACAACAACTACATGTCATGGAGATGAAGATGATTCGCTGGACACAGGGACTTACTAGACTGGACCGCATCAGGAATGACAATGTTCGAGCTACATTTGGTGTGGCTCCAATCCACGAAAAAATGCGGGAGAGCCGTCTGCGTTGGTATGGCCATGTACTGCGTAGCAATCACTCTTCAGTCGCGAGAACTGCTCTTGACATCAGTCCAGAAGGCCGACGACCACGAGGGTGACCGAGAAAGCGCTGGCTGGATACTATGCGGGAGGACATGCAACTAGGGAATGCCACAACTAGAGACGCTCAAGATCGAGCAGTATGGAAGAAAAAAGTGCAGAAAAGCAGACCCTGCAATAAAGCGGGATTAATTCTAGGAAGATGATGATGATGATACGATTTGAGCCGGTACTCATTCCTTTGATTTACTGTTTCTAAAATCCATGCAAAATGATAAAGGAAAGACCTCAGAATGTTAAAATGACGTGAAACAGACGTCACAGTGGCGAAAATGTGAAGTGGACAGAAATTATGGAGCGTATTTTCCTACAGCAACAGTATCTGCAAATCACACACTTCGTACGTTTTTTAAAAGTATTTTTTTTTTAAGAAATTACAGATATTTATGAAATTAGAGTGCAATTCTTCATTGCTAATGTCTATTTTCTTTCATTTGAATGCTCATTTGTCACTATCGGTCGCTTGTGAGCGCTGCAGGAGGGATCTGTACTACCGAAATAATATATATTCTAGCGGACCCGTGCGAGAGATCTCGCATGTTCATAAACCGCACTTACCCAATAGGTTTATAATGAGAGACTTAAGGGGAAAGGATATGTATTGATTTCAACCAAGGCCGATAACCTAGATGTTAGGCCCCTTAAAACAACAATTATCATCATTATTATTTATTTCAACCAAATGATTATAGAACACTATTTACATTTCAGGATAAAGGAAAGACCTCAGAATGTTAATTTGACATGAAACAGGCGTCACAGCGGCCCTTGGACAGCAATTATGGAGCATATTTTCCTACAACAACGGTGTTTGCAAATCGCACACTTCGTACATTTTATTAAAAGTCATTTTTAAAAGAAATTATTAGTACTTTATGCAACGAGCCTATAAAGGCAATAATTAAGACACGAGTATGTTCATAAAACGAGCGTATGCGAGTTTTATAATTTCCATTATAGGCGAGTTGCATACGACTGTTTATGTTCGACGATAATTATTATAACTATTTTCTATTCGAACATAAATATTCATAAATATCTGTCAAGATTTCGCCAGTTTTATGTACTGAACAGAGCGCATGAGACGCAGAGAATGCCTTGTATTTGACCATGGCCTCCTCGATTACCCTACTATGACACTAGGACAGGCAGTGACATTTAAATTAGAAGGCCGTGGAACTCAGCGCATCTTATTATCTAATTGGTCAAACAACTGTTTCTTGACCTCTGATTGGTGGGAGAAACTGTGTTATAATGAGCCTCATTATAGTACTGTTTTCTGACATATAATAGTCAGGGTCGAACATAAAGGTATTTATGAAATGATAGTGCAATAAGTCACTGCTAATGTCTATTCTCTTTAATTTGAATGCTCATTTGTCACGATCGGTCGCTTGTGAGCGCCGCAAGAGGGATCTATAGCCTACTACTGATATAATATATATGATGATATTCAATGTTAACTACACTGTAAGTTACATCTCTCATTGTTACACCTTAGTCCTTCCTTTGGCCACAATTTTTGTTTCTCTCAGTGCCTCTCCAATGTTCACTTCCAGCACCTTCCCTATTGTCGAGAATTAACAACTTTGTAAGTTAATTCCTCCATCACGTCTGCAGATAATCTATCAATTAAGCTAATTAGCAGCAATCAAAACAATCATTACCGGAACTGAACACAAACAGTGGAGAGTAAACAGATTCAGATACCCTGCCTGCCTGCTGGGGATCGATTCATGTAACTGCTGAGAATTTAACACTGAATTAGCCGCTGCAGATTTTTATACAGCAAGATCCCTAACTTACAACTACTACTACTATTACTACTACTAATCTGTGAAGACATAACTGAAATTGGCTGTTATGAAATAAACATTCAAGACCGAACAAAATTCTGAACTTTAATTCACAAACACAAATTTTCTGAGAAGCCCACTCAAAAAATACAGGATGGACAGAACAGCGTAAAAGGGAATACAGTGAGAGGATGAAGAGATATTGGGAAGGGAAGTACAAAAAAGTGCTAATGAGTTTAAACACGCTCCTTAATAGGGCACTTCTTCTTCTTCATCATCATCTTCTTTTCAGGTGCCTCGTCCTCCAAGAACATTGGCGAACAGTAGCATGATCTGCTGTTTGTCTATAGCTGTTCTAAACAGTGTCACTGTATTAAGTCCAATCCACTGGCTTAAGTTCTTTAGCCAGGATATTCGTCTGCGTCCTGGACCCCTAATGCCATCAATCTTCCCTTGGATAATTAATTGCAAGAGGAGTAATTGTTGTTACGCATGAAATGACCAAAGTATTCTAGTTTTCTCCTTTTGATGATACTGAGAATTTCCAAGTCTTTGTTCATACGCCGCAGTACTTCCACATTTGTGACTTTAGCTGTCCATGATAATCCTTAAAATCCTGCGATACGTCCACATTTCAAATGTTATCAGTTTCTTACTTAAAACCTTGGTGTCCATGATTCAACTCCATAGAGCAGGACACTAAAAACGTAGCATCAAAGCAGTCGGGTGCGTAATGACAGACGTAAATCACGGCTGGTCAAAACTTTTCTCATTTTCATGAAAGAACTTCTGGCCTGCTCAATTTTACAGCGAATTTCTTCACGTAAGTCCCAGTTATCATTGATTTGACATCCTAAATATTTGTATGATTTTTTAGCCTATTTTCAATTTTGAAAAAAAAAATAGGCTTATGAGATCACCTTTTGTCCGTGTGTGTGTGCGTGTGTGTGTGTGTGTGTGTGTGAGGTGTGTGTGTGTCCCCCCCCCTAATAAAATCTAAACGGCCGGAGCGATTTCAATGAAACTCGGTAAGTTCATAGCACTATTCCCGGCGACCTCGACCGTGCCCTTCAAATTTTATTACGTCTCACCAATCCAACATGGCGGCTGTGCGAAATATTTCACTAGCATTCATTATCTCCGAAACTATTACCGATATCGCCCTGAAATTGTATACGGTGATAAAGGGCACTACTAGAAGTTCACCTATGAGACTTTCAAAAACCTGGTGACTATAAAACCAACATGGCGGTCAAGCGAAATTGAGACTTTTAAATAGACATTTCTCGCGATTTAACTATCCAAACGTAATGAAACTTGGTACAGCAAATGTTTATACACATTTTAATGCACTGGAGTCTAATTTAGTTCAATTGTTTACATAACCTCAAAATGGCAGCTGTGCGAAATATTTCACTGACATTCTATATCTCCTAAACTATTACAGATATCATCATGCAATTTTGTACGGTGATAAAGGGTACTGATACAAGTTTACCTATGTATATTTCATAAACCTGTAAAGTACAAAACGAACATGGGGACCAAGCGAATTTAAAATATTTTAATAGACTTTTCTCGTGATTTAACACTCTGAGCGCAGTGAAATGTGGTACAGTAAATGATTTTGCAGATTGTAATGCACTGCCATCTAATTTAATTCAATTGTTTACATAACCTCAAGATGGCGGCTGTGCGAAATTTTAAAATTAAGTTTTTATTCTTGTGTCGTAATCATGCGATCGAAGTGAAAGTTTGAATAATGAACCTAGGCAATAATTGTCCTTGAATGGTACATAACTCTATGGCCTATACATATAACAATCCTAAATGGCGAGCTTCCGAAATATTTAGACGGTTCTCAAAATCTATGAATCTTTTACAGCAACCAAACTGTTTTTTTTTATGTTCATAGAGACTATGAACATATGTTCACTTATAGGACTTTCAGTAACCTGGTGAGCACAAATCCAACATGGCGGCGATGCGAAGTATAAATATTTAAATGGACGTTTCTCGCGAATTAACTATCCGAGTGCCGTGAAACGTTGCACGTTAAATGCTTATACAAATGTTGATCCACTGGCATCTAATTTATTTCAATTATTTGCATAATCACAAGATGGCTGGTGTGCGTTCTTTTAAAATCTCGTTTTTACTTCTTGTGTTCTAATCATGCGATTGAAGTTTTAATACCACACGTACAAAATAATCTTAATGTAATAGTACATAAATAAAATCCATCCTGGCGACCATATGAAATATTTAGACGGTTCTCCATATCTACGAATCTGTTACAGCAATTAAACTGAAA
The DNA here is from genome assembly GCA_946902985.2 of Meconema thalassinum. Taxonomy (NCBI): domain Eukaryota; kingdom Metazoa; phylum Arthropoda; class Insecta; order Orthoptera; family Tettigoniidae; genus Meconema; species Meconema thalassinum. The sequence continues at coordinate 373,709,102 of OX336388.2, read as the reverse complement.
TTTTGTATGTTGATAGAGGCAATTAACTAGAGCAGGATATATGAAAATAGGCTGTATAGTTCTTCACGGAACTACTTGTTTTTTGTCGTGTGGCCTCCTCAGAGGCCGAGTGCAAGTCTTTCTATTCGACGCCCGTGGGCGACCTGCGCGTCGGGATGAGAGATGGAATGGATGAAGATGAATGAAACAGGGCAAGGATGTGGAAGGAATCGGCCGTGGCCTATCAGAAGGTACCGTCCCAGCATTTGCCTGGTGTTGAAAATGGAAAACCACGGAAAACCATTTCAAGGACGGACGACGGTGGGGCTCGAACCCACGCGTCTACCGAGTCAACAGAGAGCTTGGTCCCATGACCTAACGCTGCGCTTTAGCCAGCTGAGCCACTGCTGTCGGATTTATATGATGAAACCCTTTCAATTCTTTCATTACCAAGTGTAAGAATGCCCTGAATTTCATCTTTCTTTCTACTAACAACAACCATCCACTTTTTTTTACATTTAATTGGGCACAACAATTCAAAATAATAATAATAATAATAATAATAATAATAATCACTGTCGTCAAGCCGGTATCCCTTTATGCCGTATCCTCTCTCAGAAATGTGCGCTTGCTAAGTTACAGCAAAAAGAGAGAAAGATTCTCCACAGCATACTTGGTCCAAACTACAAAAATGGGATCTACGTAAGAAAATCCTGGGAAGAAATCTATTCCAAGATAGAGAAGATCACAGACACAATGCGATAACGCAGGGCTCGCTTCTACGGTCACTTGCGACGGATGGACGACTCTAGATGGGCAAAACGTATATTTAACAATTTCGACTCAAAACCAAAAACAACAGTTCCCTGGTACGTTAACGTCAAGAGAGACCTCCAAGAAATGGGCCTACGACCTGGTGACGCGCACAAATGAGGCCTTTTCCGAACAAACATCGTGACTTATGGGACTTTCCGAGATGAGAAATGGACAACCGGTGCAAAGTGGTCGGATGAACGCCGTGCTTGACACAGTAAGCTAATGAAAACCTAGTGGATCAATCGTAAATTGAATAAACGCCAGAATGTATAGTGGAACTTATCGTGGTCCCTAGTTGGCCGATTGGCGAATAATAAATAAATAAAAATAATAATAATAATAATAGCAAGTGTGAAGGACTCCCTACCAAAAGAAGACTACATTCAGTGGTAGAAAGATTGAGGAGTCAAAGATTGAAAAATCTCTAACAGGAAGCTAAACGGCAAGGAAAAATCACCTTGAGGACGAAGACCTGAATAATTGTTGTGCATGTGTAGTCCGTACAGTAGATGGCTGTATCGAATTAATACTAATAATAATGATGATACAGAATGCCGTGCATTAAATATGATAAGTCTTATTGAAAAGTTAGAAGTCAAACAAAGAAAAATCCTGAGAAAGAATCTAAGAGCAATCAGTGATAATGGCGGGTACAAGACTGCCAGAGGATTTGAATGAGTTTTTAAATGGTATGGACTCCGTCAAGAGTAAAGATGAAAATCAATTAATGTAAAACAAGTAGTTCCGTGAAGAACGAGACAGCCTATTTTCATATACCTACTTATGTTAATTGCCTCTATCTACATGCAAAATTTCAGTTTGATTGCTGCAATAGATTCTTAGATATTGAGAACCGACTAAATATTTCGGATGGTCGCCATGTTGGATTTTATATATGTAGGTCATAGAGTTATGTACTGTTACATGAAGAGTATTGTGTACGTGTAGCATTCAAACTTCAATCGCATGATTAGGACACAAGAAGTAACAAGGGAATTTTAAAATTTCGCACATCCGCCATCTTGTGGTTATGTAAACAATTGAACCAAATTAGATGTCGGTGCATTACAATGTGTATAAACAAATACTGTACCACGTTTTATTGCGTTTGGTTGGTTAAATCGCGAGAAACGTCTATTTAAATGTCGCGAATTCGCGTGGCCGCCACGTTAGTTTTGTAGTTACCAGTTTTTCAAAATTCACATAGGTGAACTTCTAGTAGTTCCCTTTATCACCGTAATAAATTCCGCCATGTAGGATTGGTGAGACGTAACAAAATTTGAAGGGCACGGTTGGGGTCGTCCGGAATAGTGCTATGAACTTACCGAGTTCATTGAAATCGCTCCAGCCGTTTAGAAGTTATTAGGGGACGCACACACACACACACCTCACACACACACACACACACACACACACAGACAAAAAGTGATCTCATAAGCCTATTTTTTCAAAATTGAAAATAGGCTAACAAAAATAATAGAATGCAGCCGAAAGAAATCAGAAGCCCCTATTGACATCAAATTGACAGGTGAAGAGGTAAACGAAGTAGGAGACTGTTGCTATTTTGAAAGCATAATAACCAGCGATGGACGAAGCAAAGAGGATATAAAATGTAGGTTGGTTCAGGCAAGGAAAGCATTTTTACAGAAAAGAAATTTGTTGACAGCAAATATAGATTTATGTATTAGGAAGTCATTTTTGAAAACCTTTGTTTGGAAGTGTATGGAAGTGAAACTTGGACGGTTGGCGCAGCAAAAAAGAGGAGAATAGAAGCATTTGAAATGTGGTGTTACAGGAGAATTATGGAGATGAGATTAAGACGAGTGGGAGAGGAGATATGATTCCAGCGACTCCTAATGAAGAGAAGACTTAGGTTAGTAGGACACATACTAAGACACCCAGGAATAGCCAACTTAGTTATGGAAGAAAAGATCGAGGATAAGAACTGTAGGGGTAGACCAAGGTTATGAGTAACACGAAAGATGCTGATTCGACTTGACTGTCCACACGTAAATGTATCTTATCTGCATGAGTCACACAAGCAGTTGCAGCATGCCTCGTGGGCGGTGAATCCCTAGCTATTTCAGCTCTTCATAGGGAGAGAGATAGGAAATGGAAAGGGAGGTGTATGCATGGGGGTAACGTGATGAATTATGATTAGACTATTATTATTATTATTATTATTTTTATTATTATTATTATTATTATTATTATTATTATTATTATTATTATTATTATTATTATTATTATTATTATTTGATGGTGCTCGGGTACTTGGTATGGCATGATGTTGGTGCCCACAGTCTCAAAAAGGTTGTGTACACTTGGGATAGTAGATATGTGAAGATTGAATGCAATAAATGAGGTGCCCAACGGGAGATTATCAAATAAACAAAATTATTAACTTATGTTTAAGTACAATGAGATAAGGCATGGTAAATTATACGTTGAAACTTACCCAATGGCAAGAAGCGAATCAATTACATCGTTAATTGTGCAGATTGGTTACGTCTGGATATCATGGGTTAAGAGGTTCCAATAATATATACGGAATTATTACTGGTGAAGTATAATTCACATACACTATAACTGCTGTTAAATTTGGATAGAATGTTTATAACGTTTTGAATTGTATGAATACCTGTACCATATAAGGAAAAACGGAATTAATAACACGAAATAATGAGACTGAAATCTAATATAATTATCTTTTTTTATTAACCGTCGACTTGATCCTCCATGGACTGCGTGTTAACAACAACTCTCATTTCAGTGTGTGCGTCTTGCTCGTTTGCCGGCTTTGACTTCTTACCAGTATCACTTGAGTCCATTTATCAGCTTGTTCTTCCGCTCCTTTGTTAAAGGGCCTCTCCGTCTTCTGGGTTCTGCTTCCACCATAAAACCCTGATAGCTTTTCACCATCCTTCTGAAACTATTCCTGTCTTCGATTTTATCCTCCGTAAATGCTCACCTGTCTGATATCATTGTCACACTCTTGGAACCATTTCAACTTGGAGATCTTCGGTTTACGAAAATTCCAGACTTTCTTTGTGAGCCGGTCATTATTCATACGGAAGATGTGCCCATAAAACAGCAATCTTCGTTTTCTAATTGTTGTTGTTATCGGTTCCATCTTGCTGTATACTTCTTTATTTGATATCAGTTGAACCTGTCCGTCAACCCATCTGTTAACCAAGGTCTTGCGTAGCAGTCTGCGTTCTCTTTTAAGTAGCTGATTGACTTGTCCTGTTCGATTCATACATAGAGTCCCCGAAGCATATAAACCTTCAGGTCTGACAACAGTGCTGTAATGCCTTCGTTTGGCTATTATTATTATTATTATTATTATTAATTAATTAATACTTTCTACCATCGCAAAATCTTTGTGAAGACTCATTTCACGAAGTTGTGTCTGCAGTTTGTGTATCTCAGTGTGTGATATACAGTATATCATATAACTTGGTGCCTACAAAGAAAGATCTCCCTTACCGAGTACAGTGAAATATATAGGGTGCGTTCAAAAAGTACGAGCAGGAGGCTGGAATGCGCAAACCGGTGACTACATCGGTTAATCGTGGCGTGTGTAATGAGGTGTGGTTCCGACCAGAGCGTGGAAAGTCACAGGTCGTCGCTAGAGAGCACGCGTGCATGTCACGTGACGATACAAAGCGAGCAGCAGCATGCATCAATCGTCCAACGCTGCTAGTCGCATTGCAAACAGTGACATCGAGGCGTCAACCGAAGAGCAAAGAGGTGTTGTTCGGTTTCTGACAGCGGAAGGAGTAGGGAGAACGGGCATTCATCACCGAATGTCACAAGTGTACGGCGAACACTGCATGTCCCTTGCAAGGGTCAAGGCGTGTCACAAGCGCTTCAGGGAAGGACGGTGTCGTTAGCCGATGATGTCCGATCTGGGGGGCACCCCCCTGCATTACCAATGACAACGTCCAGCTGGTTGATGCACTGATTACCCAGGACCGCCGAGTGACAGTGAACGCCATAGCCGCCGTGCTCGCTCCACGACAATGCACGACCTCATACGGCCAACACAGTCGCGGCACTCCTGCAGAAATTCAAATGGAAGGTTCTCGGCCACCCTCCATATAGTCCAGACCTCTCTCCCTGTGATTACGTCATGTTTGGTCACCTGAAAAGGGCTCTGCGGGGCCAACGATTCACCTCGGACGCCGACGTCCAGCTGTACGTGTGGAACTGGTTCACATCACAGCCCAGGGAATTTTATGAGACAGCCATTCACCTCCTCGTGTCACATTGGGACAAGTGCCTCAACAGCCAGGGCCAATACTTCTAACATAGAGGTACTGGTTTCTGTAATTATGCCTCCGGCTCGTTACTTTTTGAACGCACCTTATAAATCTTAAACGTATTTTCTTAATATATTATTTGGTTTTTCGACTGCAATAAATCCTTTAATATCTATGGAGACGATATGCCATCATTGACTCAATCTTTACTGTTGTCAACGGAACGCGTCCTATTGAACTTTGCCTTATTGGTTTGCTCACTCTACTGTGGAGTTAATTTAAACCTCATGATTCACACACACACACTGCTGTGGTTTATTTCCCACTTTTACTCTCGTAAATACGTTGATGCCTTCCTGGTACTTTCTACTTTGATACTGGTGAAGATTTATAGCCTTTTTATGCGCACTGTAGGTAAATTACGACCCCGCTCTCCTTTCTTCCGCTACATAACAATCTTACGCGTTTCACTCACTCGTCCAAGTCTATGTCACTTCATATTAAGAAAGGGAAATTAACATTAAAATTAAACACTGTCGAACAAAAAATCCAAACAAAAATAAAACAATATATGAACTAGAATTTTCAGAAGTGTTGTACATTTAATCGCCATTGCGTATGTACTGATATCGCGTCAGGAGATGGCAGTCCAACACGCTGTGACGGGGTGCGGGGGGTCTTGCAGTACGCATGCGCGGCCCTCATATTCCAAACTTAAATATATCGGCTTCGCGCATGCCAATCGCTGTTATTGCAGCACACGACACACAGCCAATGAAAGAAGGAATGTGCTGAGTGAGTGAAACGAGTAGTGACTAACTTAATGTTTTTGGAATGCGCGATACGCAGTGAGCGGGAAGATACAGGCCGGACGTTAGTTTTAGACGAGTGAAAAATCTTAATGGAAGCCTGGAGGCGAGTTACTACAGTACCTGTGTTGTTATCAGCTGCCCCAAGCGGTCCGATGATTGACGAAGCTGTTTCACACTACTCCTGAAGTACAGTCATTGGCAAATATAATGACGTTCTGTTCGTAACTATGTAACGTGTACTTCCGTGTCACACAATACTTCGACGTGGATTGTACTGTCTGCTCAAGTCTGGAATTCCATTACATCACATCGGTGGTGACAAGTGTGAAGTGATAGGGTGAGAGAGTGAGTGTGTGTAGGCTCACCCACAGGGTTCAAGGTCAAGGGCAATCGTCTAAAACAAACGTCCGGCCTGTATCTGCAGTTCAAACCCAACTGCCAACTCCTGGCGCGATATCAGTACAGCCTGTGCCGATTCAATACGGAACTGTAAAATGGGTTGCCTACCCACCCGCAATCGGCTTGAAATTTGCTCGCAGCGCGCTAGCGCCGGGCTTGAGTTCGATTTCCCTGATTGCCGCCATCTTATGCAGCATTACAAAGTATTTTGTTCTTCCAAATATATTTACACAGGCTTCACAATAAGTATGAACGATTTCTGTTTCAGAACTTGTCATTTTACGCTTCTGATAATGGCTTTTGCAGAGCATTCCTATTAAGTAAAATTTTATTTTACAACATAGTATGTTACAACACTATGTATGTTTTAGCCTACTTTTCACATTTTGCAAAAATGAGGTAAAAGCAGACTTATGAGATCGATCCGGGAAAATGTCTGTCTGTCTGTGTGTGTGTGTGTGTGTGTGTGTGTGTCCCCTATCAACTCCTAAACGGCTGCAGAAATCGAAACCAAATTTAGTATGGGTAAAGATGTATACCGGAATATCTCACGTCCATATTTGAAAATGATGTCAGTGCTACCAACTGCTGAAAAAACGCACTAGAAATTTGAGCTCCATGTTGGATATCTTGGAAGGTATGCATGGGAGCTATTCCAAAATTGGCACACATGTAGACAATACTATTTAAGTTTAATTTCCGAGAGGCCATACATGACAGTGTTGCCAAAATAATTTTAAGCCTTCTGATAGGTCAAATTTTTAAATGCCTATGACTTCTACACTATCAATTGGATTTCAACCAAATTTTGTATGTAACGTGTGTACATAAACAGATATGACTGAGCGTATTCTTAAGAGCCACCAAGGCTGCCAACTGTTAATAATGTTTTTTTAAAATCCAAATACCAATATTTCAGAAAGTATGCAAGCCGACAGCTTTAAACTATGCACACGTATAGTACCTGCCATTTTAGATTAATTTTGGAGTAACTTATATACTTCAGTTCTACAAACATGATTCTAAGCCTGCTGATAGGGCGAATTTTTAAATACATGTAACTTCTATACTAACAAATGAATTTCGTCCAAAATTGGCAAACAAGATATCATAATATTTCAGATTGGGCTATTTCTGACCAGCACACGCATGACATTGTTGCCAACATGCCTTTACGTGTGCTGATAGATCCAATGCCTAACTGCATGTAACGTCCTTTGGACATCAACCAATTTTTTTATTCTGTACCTTAAGAGATGGAACTAAGAATATATTCAGTCACCAGGGCTGCCAACTGTAATGCTCTATTAGGCTACATTGTAACAGGTATATTTCGAACTAATTAGACATTTCTATATTACCAACTTAATTTCGTCATTATTCTAGATAGGTTCATATACTGTAGATTAATCATTGGCATGAAACTTAATTTTAAGAAAAGTAGGCTCTTTAGTTCGTCACGGAACTTCTTGTTTTAGTGTTGTATTGTATTTACAACACAATTTATTGCTTTTTAACCCAAAATTACTCCTCAGATGTTGCCGAACGCAAGGGAGAACTTCATGCGACGAGTGGCCCTCTGCTTGGAAAATGATGGACGCCACTTCGAACACCTTATGTAAATGTCCATTTGCAGTAAATATAACGTAGGTGATAAATTAACTTTTTTTTAGTCGCATCGAAGACTGATTACAATTTTGTAACAAATCTTTTCCAAATTGTATCTCGTTTTGTGGTATTGTGTTAAAATGCAATAAATATTGTTGTAAATAAAATACAACACAAAAATACATTGTGTTGTAATAAACTACAGCATGTTGTAAAATAAAATTTTATTTAATTGAAATGCTCTGCAGAACCCACTAACAGAAGCGTAAAATAACAAGTTCTGAAACAGAAATCGTTCAAACTTTTTGTGAAGTATGTGTAACTATATTTTGAAAGAGCAAAATACTTTCCAATGCTGCATAAGAAGGCGACAATCAGTGAAATCGAACTCAGCTTCGTCGCTAGCGCGCAGTCTTGGTACATCGTGGTGTAGCGGCTAGCGTTCTTGGCTGTCACCCCGGGGATACGGGTCTCGATTCCCGGCTCTGCCAAGAAATTGTAATTCTGGCATGAGGTCTGGAACGGGATACACTTAGCCTCGTGAGGCAAACCTGAGAAGAGGCTGGTTCAAATCTCACCTCAGGCATCCTGGAGTGGGTTGGTTCATCTCTGCAGAAAGTCATAATTATCTTTTAAATACCGGTAACTTTTTGCTGAATGGATTTAAAGAATATACTTTCCATTTTCACTTGAAACAAAAAATGAAAATACATGAAAACCACTCGTAGGACTAGAATATAATTGACAACGTGTTAAATTACTTGAAAATACATGAAAACAAATGGGAAATACACGCAGGTACTTGAAAATACAACCCATTTGAAATTAGGCAGATATTATTTCACTATGTATTGAACCCATGTGCCATAGGGTCCAATGAGGGCGAATCCATGCATTTGGGGAAGAAATAAAAGAAACGTATAGTTTCTAATGTAACTTAAAGAAAGATCCAGCTAAGATGCTAGCCTAATATGGTGCAAGAGGCGAGGACCAGGTGTTCGTGAGATGAGATAACTCCTCTTGACATTCAGAAGGGAGCGAGTCATGAGTATTAATAACCGAGTGGAAATTTCCCAGGATTAAACAAGGAAGCCTGACTCGGAAATCGACCTTACGTTGCTGGAAATTGACAACACCGCTTATGCGCCAGAAGAGGAATAATTAAATTTAACCCGTTTACAAGTATAATAATGAGTAAACAAGTACAGTACAGTGAATCATTTCGAATGAGAGATTTTTAGTAAAGAGAAACCATTTAATAATTGCGCAGGAGAAAACTGCAAACGCAAGACGACGTCATCGGGGAATTACCAAGGCCTGTGTGGAGGGGAGAAAGCAAAAGAAATGCAACACCCACACAATTGAGGACGAGAAATTAATTAATATCTCCGAATCGCACGATCGATTCTTAGGGGCAATGAGATTATTTGACATTGAGAAGACGAGCTTTCGGAAGGTATAATTTTTATATTTGTGCCACCATTATTTTAGAAATTGGCCACAGAAAGGACTAGAGTCTTATCTTTTTGTAGTGAAAAGGTATAAAACTCCTGGCCTCACCAAGCCAATCATGCAGTTTCAAACGGCCTGAGGGCACGTCACTGTGTTACATCAAACACCGAATGCAGTTATTCTGACAACCCGTGAGGGTGTTACTACGCATGCAGTCATTCCGACAGTCCGTGAGGGGCGTAAGACTACATCACAGCACATCAGTATCCAGACAGCCGTGTGGGGCGTAACTCTGCGTCATATCGAAGACAGTTACTAGTACTCCTTGAGGGGAGAAACGCTGTGTTACACCGCAGAAGTATTATCCGATAGCCATAGGCGTCGCAGTATTAACAACTTGCTTGCCTCCATAAGGAGTGGTAAAGAAGAAATTTAAAGTATCGCCGTGTTGAAAGAGTAGGAAAATCCTAGTTACAGGATTTAGGCCCGACTGTATACAAGTTATAGTGAAAAGTTCGTAAGATATAGTCAGAGCAGGCTGCGAACGTCGGACTTAAAGGCGATAGGTCGTTAAATAGACGAACGAATATATCATAACGTACGGAAGTACCGTACCAGAAAGATAAACTGTTATCTAAATTAAAGAACCCAAAAAGGGAAGAACAGAATAAGGTTCGGAACGTATATCAGAAACGTAGGAGTGCTAGGACCGATCAAATAAAGAAGCACGGAGACTATAAACATTATCTCCAGAAAGTAGGCGAACTATTCTAAAAGTACTAGACTTGAGAAGTACTAGCTGCTATAAACTAAATCTATAGGTCATTGAGGAGACCTCGATCCGAATAGACTTTCGCTAGGATCGATAAACCAGATCTACAAAGAAGCCGTTCAAGCTAGATAAATAGCCGGTCATCCAGGATAGGAGTAGAAGAATTTGGATTCCAGGGAACAGTAGATGTTTCGAGACTTTCGTATTCTGCAGGATAGGAAGCCGACATCGAATAAATTTCACCCTTGGAAACGGGAAATTAAGAGGTCACGTGTGATAGGCTCAGAAATACGGCCTAGTGATCAAGAATTGTGAAGTGTAAATTTATCAAGATTGTGTGTTAGATTAATATTTTTAGTGTTTATTATGTGTTCAAAAGGGACACATCAGTGTATAAAAATGTCGTCAATGTTAAGTGTCTTAAATATGTGTCAAGAAGTGTTTGTACATAAGATGAATTCCTTTAATATGGAGTAAAAGTTCAAAGTGGGCCCAAAATGAAACACCGCACAAGAATAAAGATCATGGGACGATCTTAAAAACATGTGAGTACTGAATTTCATTCTATTTTGGTGTCAGGAATTGGTTGTGTACAAATCCACCGGAGTTTTTGAGTAAAAGGGATGTGTTTTAAGAAATAAATACTGAATAAACAAGAACGCGGTCTGAACAATAATAGAAATTTGAGAAATTATAAATAATTATGTAAAGAATAAATCCCATAGAGGAAATATGTGAATAAAATGTTAATGTATTTAACGAATGTTATAATAGCAAGGGAAATATCAGTAATTAGGATGAAAGATATTTAAATAAAGTAAAGTTGAGATATGAAAGAAATAGCTTTTGAGCTTATGTAAAGAATAAAGATAATACTAATAACTAAGTATGGAAATATTAAATAAAGATCAAATAAATTGATGTGAACATAAGAGCGTTAAAGCCTTAATGTATGTGTAAAATATGATGTTCAAGGGAATGTTTTAAAAGGGAGCGATTTATCGGCCACGGAAAAGATTAATATAAGAATTAAAAATAATATGAATTGTTACTAATGAGATTTATCAGTTCTTGGGAAGACATTTCGGCTTAAAATAATGCATAGCGCAAAGGAGCGCAAATAATATTAAAATGTCACGCTAGGAAAGCGTAGAAGTTAAAATACTTGGTAAATTACTTATGGAGGGTAGTTGATTGCAGTGAATTGATAATTGTATAAGTCCTCTATTTGTGACGTAGTATCACGAGGCATTGTGTATGTATTAAAAGGGAGCTAATGTATGGTATTATTGAGCGTATGTCATGTAGGCCACGGCCGACTTTAAATCGCGTCTTGTATAAGTCCTCTATAAGGGAATGGTTCCCGAGGCATGTGAAGAGATTCGAACTCAGAATCATCTTATGATAAAAGCCCCTTAATTCTTCGTCGTCGAATGTGTATTAATCTTCCCCAATCAATGAGGACCCTCTCATAATTAATAAATACCAAGGTTACGAAAGTGGTCTATGAACCAAAGAATATTTGTTTGAATGGATACAGTACAGTAAAAGCCCGGTCTCTCCCCAGGACTGAATATAATGTGAAGGTTTGTTTTGAAAGCCTTGGAAAGGAGCTGCTAACGTGGGTTAGACAGAGAGTCGCCCGTCACCCTCCGTGTCATAAATCGCGCCCGAGTTAATGGCCTGGTTCTCTTAGAGTAAGGGTGGGCCGAAACCGTCTCGTAAGATGTAGTAAAGACACCGTGAGTGTTTAAAGTTGTTAACGACCCGGGCGTTGAACCGAGGTCCTTGTAGATTGATATTTTCGTTTGCCTGTTCAGATCGTAGTTTCTTACATGATAATGGTCTTATAAGACATAAGAGATAAATAACAATCCCTATTGTAATGATGTACGGAAGTAGGATTCCACGAGTTAATTGAAGGCAACTAAGTTTCGGGAGTAACTATAGTTTTTTTGACTGTGTCAAGTATCTTCACGCTCTGGAGTGCACAAGTGATTTCCTGATTACCTTAATATATTTGTGAAAATAAAGAGAGATGATAACAGCTGAATGTGTGAACATGCCCAAAATATTGAGTTAGATAATTAACATAAATTTTTAAATGTAATTATACATTTGTTTGGAGGATTAAGAAAATATAAAAGTAGTATTTGAGGTGTACAAGAATGACACCATTATTATGTAAAGCATGGAGCTAAAAGAGCTCGGAATTATATAAAACTTACAGTTGATGCTTTATGGAAGTAAGACTAAGTAGGAATTGTTGGTTTATGTGGAAACCATATGTTTAAATACAATATTTGTTTTATTATATTTGTGATTCCTTGTTCATTTGGAACAAGTAGATGATTATGGGTCAGTAATTAAATTGTTAAAGTGTTTGTAGCGTCATTAATTTTATTAATTAAATGTGTTAAAATAGGAGTTGATTTTGTTGTTATTCTTGCAAGTGTATCCTCTAATTAATCCAAAATATGTGAGTCACAGAGTGGGGGAACTTACCGCTGCCCCGAAAATTCCGAATTGAGCTACGCTGGTATACTGTGATTGGCATGTTTCTTGCTAAAAGGGCACAGTATTGTAACAATAGTATTGCCATAAACCATCAAAGTCTGGTACACCTGAAAAACCTTCAGCATCGTCCTCAATATCTGAAACCAAGCCACTTGGATCCTTTCTGCAGAATGAGATACGCGTGAGCAAATTCCAGTACTTTCTTTTTCGGTTCACAGATGGCACTAGAATGTAGAGTGAGGTTGGTTCTTTTCTGCAGAACAAGGAATAATAGTAGGGAAAGTATTGTGCAGTGTTGTCTCCATTTTATACATTTTGTGGATTGGTTCCTTTGTGCATAATGCAGTTCAATTGTTTCTCCTTGAATCTGTACGCCTATTTTAATTTCTTCTCTAATCCCTCATTGCTTGTTCAATGTTGAGATTGATCTGAATCTTCAGTTTGTTTGTGAATAACCATTTTGCTGAAAGCACATTGGTAGTTGTTGAAGTGGTTTCTATATCCTGTCAGTGAGTTATCTCTCCCACCCTCCTCTAACCCTTACCACGAGCCCTTCCACTATGAAGATTAACCAACCACATAGACTAGATGATAGCTGTGAGGGTTACACATCGCTGAATTGACTCGTTTGCAAAGGAACTGTTTGCTGCGCAAGTTGTGTTGTGTGCGATGTGGCAGCGAGAAGTCAACTGGTCCGATGCTTGTCCTCCATGTTTGTGCAAATGCTTGTTTACGTCCAGTTACTGCTGATGCTCACTGATTAGCATAATCGCTTTGTAACAAGAATGCCTTTGTGTGCCTTCAAAGTTTGTTAACCCTTCTCACTGGATATTATTCATGCAATAATCTCCGCCTTACTTATTTCTCACAGATTCTTTGATTAGGAACCATCTCGTTAAAAGAGAGCAGTGAAATGGAAAGTATAACTTACTATGCTATTTTGAACTCTCAATCAATATAATTGAGTTGTTGCCTACAGGATGAACCTTAATCTTCGCCATCAGAAGCCTCCTCGCGTTTTCTCATTCGAAATGATGCCCAAAGTACTCTGCTCGCGCTGTAAGTCTGACCCTGTGGTACGGCACTACTGCCGGGGAAAGTAAATTTACTATATTAGTCACTGCAAAAACAGCTGTTATTATTATTAGGCCTATTATTATTTTAATCGATTTTACCCTCCAGGGTGGTGGCTCCCACGGACTCAGCGAGGGAACTCACCCCGACCGCCGATTTCAGGCAGTGTCCTAGAGCTGGGAACATCTAATCGCAGTGGATACGACTGATGAGGTGTGATTAGCACCTCGCCCAGGCGGCCTCGCCTGCAAAGCGAACATGAGCCTCATGAGGGAAGGGAATGGACGGTTAGGATGGATAAGCAAGGAAGAGGGAAGGAGGTGGCCGTGGCCTTACAGTAGGCACCATCACGGCATTTGTCCAAAGACGAAGTGGGAAACCACGGAAAACCACTTTGAGGATGGCTGAGGTGGGAATCGAACCCCCTCTACTCAGTTGGGTCACCCGAGGCTGAGTAGACCCAGTTCCAGTCCTCATACCACTTTTCAAATTTCGTGGCAGAGCCGGGAATCGAACCCAGGACCTCCGCGGCGGCAGCTAACCATGCTGACCGCTACGCTACGGAGGCGACTTATTATTATTATTATTATTATTATTATTATTATTATTATTATTATTATTATTATTGCATCTGTATTTCACCACATCAGTGTGTAAAAAATTAGCATATCGTCGGATTGTTTGTAAGACTATATGGCAACTTCTTTCAGGGTGACACATTGAGAAATGAGCGATCTATAGAACAAGCCTCCAAGATGAAGGCTTTCTGGATGAAAATAATTATGTAGACCAGGATGTATTCCCAGTGTTTCCAGGTTACTAGCGAAAGATTTAGGGATGATGTCGGTAGAAGAGATGACTATGGGCAGGCCCACTACTCTTATCTGTCTCTATATTTGCCGTATTTCCTGTGGGCATATACAGGGTGGCGCACGAAATGTGTCAACATTTGTTTCGTACATAATGTGTGAGTTGCACTAGATATCCCGCTGAGCATCTCAACAGCAGTAGCAGTGGAGCTTGGAGAAACAAATAAGCTAAGATATGATGTGTAATTCACGATACCGTCGCTAAGAGACCAGTGTTTCCATTTATTTAGTGTGTGGTTCATACAGACATTATCAGTAAAATATATAGGCTATATACATATACATAAGAGAAATAATCTGTGCTTCACAACTGAATATTCAGATTTTCAATCCAGCGTACAGCATCTGGAGTTACCAACATGAAGTCCGCTTCATCACCGTGATAAGCTCGAATCTTGCATTTTCTGGCAATGTGATGAATGGTCTGGTGTGAAGCTCCGCAGTCACAGTCTGGGTTAGGTAGCTTTTACCACTTGTTATTATTATTGTATTATTATTATTATTATTATTAAGAATAATCAATATTACATCCAGCAATACAAGAAAATATATACACACACAGCTTTTTAAGTAGCCTATTAGGACATACGTCCGTACATTGTTCAAGCAATCACGTGTGCTATATAGACATTGTTCTTTGCACTACAACATTGTATAATTCACTTGTTCTCTTGATCACTGGAGTCCCGTTATATTAAATATGTACAATCTTCATCATATCGTAACTTTCGTCTATTTCTGATTATTATCTAAGTAAACGTATTAGTCTAAAAATGTACATTCTGAGATCTAGTGATGAATATCAAATTCAGCCGAGTTAGGGAAGAATACATGTAAGCTATACCACGTAAGGCAAGGCCTTGTGGGTGGCATATTAGGTCTACTTACCTAATTATAACGTTAAGTGTTCATGTTAAAAAATATATTACATACACTGTTTATATTAAAATTAGCGTTGTGAAATAGCTAGGTAGCAATGGTAATGCTAATTTATAGATTAAGCTACTTTAATATATCTTTAATGACATTTTTATTCTCTCGAACGAATATCTTTGCGTTACGTATAAACCTTGTAGATTTATGTAACTGCTCTTTTATGGGTTTAGGAAGGATATTGTAAAATTTAGGAATAATGAATTGAAAATTACGCTTTGCAATAGATAGATTTGGTTTGAAGAGGACAGCCATATTTCCTGCTCTACCTCTTGTTTCGTAGGTGTGGCTCATATTTATAACTAAATTTTTATTTTTATAGATATTTTTATAGACTTCCGTCACGTAAAGTGTCCTATATTCATGACGTTAGCTTCCCCATACAATTCATTAGTAGGATATAACCTTTCCTTTTTATACATGATACGCAACACCAAGTTTTGCATTACTTGAGCTTTTTTTTTACAATAGTTTGATAAGCTCCTCCCCATGCAATTATTCCATACGTGAGAGTAGACTGAATAAGTGCAAAGTAGATATCTCTCAGTAGTTTAATATTGACAATGTGTTTCAGACAATGAAATACATAAAATGTCCTCCTTATTTTCTTTGTGATGACATTAATGTGCGATCTCCACTTGATGTCTTCATCAAAATAAATTCCTAGGTATTTTATATTTTGTGTGCGGTTGATTTTTATGCAGTTGCAGCTTGTATTACAGTTTTCCCGATGTACTGTAAGCTCATTGAAGCAATTTTGATTGTTTTTTAGTGTGAAAATAATAAATTTTGATTTACATTCAGAAACAATTCATTATTATCCAGCCATAATTTAATCCCTTTTAAAGCTTCGGTTTCGTCTTGCCTGACCATTTCCCATGTATTCCCTTCAACAAATATAGCGGTGTCATCGGCATAAGTGATGATTGAACTATTTTTTAGATTATTTATTGATTTTTCTGTCATTAATCATCATCATCATCATCATCATCATTTCCCCTTATCCAGCTCCTGCCGGGTCGAGGTATTTATGGCACTTCTCCACTTTCCTCTTTCCTTCCACCATTCTTCTTCCACGATCTTGTCCCAGTCCAGATTTCTTTTTCTTACGCTGTTCTTCACTGAATCAATCCACCTTGTTCTTGGTCTTCCTCTTGCTCTCTTACTCTTGCACTTCGCCTCCAGCATCTGTCTTGGTATTCTATTTTCCTCCATCCTCTTTACATGTCCAAACCACCTTAGTTTATTCTTCTCAATTCTCTCATTTAGTTTTTCCATCCCAACTTCCTTCCTAACATCTTCATTCCTCACTCTGTCTTTCCTTGTCTTTCCTATCATACTTCTTAGGAATTTCATTTCACTGGCTTGGATTCTACTCTCTTGCCTGCTTGTCAGGGTCCAAGTCTCAGCTGCATAAGTTAATATGGGAACATAGTACACTTTATACATTACCTCCTTGCTTTTCCTTGGTACTTCCTTATCCCAAACAAGTTTTCTTACACTTTGATATAATGCATTGCTCTGCTGTACCCTCCTGCCAATCTCCATGTCCAACCTACCAGTTTGCATCAATTCACTTCCTAGGTATTTGAACGTGTCCACAATTTCCAAACTCTGACTTCCAATTTTCACAGTGCCCTTTCCTTGTCTTTCTCCTCTTCTCATCACCATGGTCTTGCTATTCTCTATACTGATTTTCAGGCCGTACTTCTGAATATTTTCGTTCAGTGCATCTAGTTGTTTTTGCACTTCTTCGGTGTTCCTTCCCCAGACCACAATATCATCTGCAAATAACAGTAACTTCATTTCTTTATGTCCATATGCTTCCTTTGTTTCCTTTACAATTTCATCCATCACCATTATAAACAAGAGAGGTGACAGCACACTCCCCTGTCAGTCCAGTCTTGTTTCTAAACCAATCTGTCTTTCCAACTGGGGTCAGTACCCTGCTAACACAGTTGTTGTACATTGCTTGCACCATTTCCAACATTTCTCTTCCAAGTCTCTTCTTGACCATGGTTTCCCATACCTTCTCTCTGGGGACACTATCATATGCCTTTTCTAGATCTATGAAAGCCATGATCAAATCCTCTCCATATTCCCAGTTCTTTTCCATCGCCTGCCTCAAGCTAAAGATTGGGTCCACTGTGGATCTTCCACTCCTGAAGCCATACTGTTCCTCTTGCAACTCTCCTTCCACCTTTCTTCTCATTCTTCTTTCTGATATCCTTTCCAGTATTTTTACTATCTGTGATATGAGGGTGATCCCTCTATAGTTATCACACACCTTCTTGTCCCCCTTCTTAAACACTGGTATTATTAGTCCTTTCTCCCAGTCTTCTGGTACACATTTCCGTTTCCACACACACTTTAGCAGTCGATAAAACCATTGCATACCAACAGGTCCAGCAGCCTTTATCATTTCTACACTGATTCCATCCACCCCTGTTGCTTTTCCCATCTTCATTTTCTGTACTGCTAATTCCACCTCCAGCATTGTTATATCATCATCTGTTATAGAGTCGTCAGGTTGTGTCACTTCCATCTCACCAGTACAATTGCTCACATTCAATAGCTTATCGAAATACTCCTTCCATCGTCCCTTTATCTCTTCTGGGTGTGTTAACAACTCTCCATCTTCCTTTTTCACTGGCTTTGTAGTAACTCTTTCTTTCCTCTTACTTCTTAGAAGCCCATACAGCATCCTTTTACTGCCACTTACATCTGTTTCCATTCTTCGTGTAAATTCTTCCCAACTTTTCTTCTTTTCTTCTCCTACCACTTTCTTACACCTCCGTTTGCTGTCGTGATACTTCCTTTTGCTTTCTTCCGTTTGATCTCGGTTCCATTCTTTCCATGCAGACTTCTTTTCTTTCACTGCTTTCCTCACTTCCTCATTCCACCACGGTGTCTCCTTCTCTTTCACTCTTGTTGACGTCCTACCACAAGCACTCTCTGCTGCACCAACAAATGCCTTTTTAAAGTGGGACCATTCCTCTTCTATGTTTTCCACTCCAGTAACTGGGATTTGTTGCTTCAATCTCTCCTGAAAATCTTCCTGTACAGTTTTGTCTTTCAATTTCCATACTTTTATTTTACTTTCTCTGATCTCCTTTAGGTTTTCCAATTTTTCCCATCTAAATTTTGCCACCACAGCTCTATGGTCCCCATCAAATGCTTCTCCTGGTAAATCTGTCACATCTATCAGCTTTCTGCGATTAGTCCTTTCCACCAGAAAGTAGTCAATTACTGATTTTGTTCTTCTATCGCCCCAACCATATCTCGTAATTTTCCTGCTGTTTTTCTTCCGAAACCATGAATTACCCACTATCAGTCCATTCCTTTCACAAAAGTTTACAAGTTCCTCTCCTTCCCGGTTCTTTTTCCCATATCCATATGGTCCAATGACTTCTTCCTTTCCTTGTCTCTCGTTTGCGACTTGTGCATTCATATCTCCCATGATCACCACTTCTACATCTGAAATTTCTCTTTCTACATCCTCCAGGAATACTTCAATATTTTCTTCTCTGTTTCCAGTCTGTGGTGCATACACTTGTATGAAGTCCATTACGTCATTTTTCATCTTCATTCTAATTTTCATTATTCTGTCACTCACACACTCAACCACTTCAACATACTCCTCCAGTTGTTTCGAGGTTATCAGTCCCACGCCATTTTTTGCCTCTTGGCCACCACTCCAGTATAATGTATATCCTTTCCTCAATTTCTTCCTTCCTTTACCTTTCCATTTCACTTCACTCAGCCCCATCAATCCAACATTCTCCCTCTCCATGAAGTCTACCACCTCCTCCACCTTGCCTGTCAGGGTCATGACATTCATGATTCCCACTTTCATTTCGGTTACTGGTCGCCCATTTCTCACAGTTCCCCCAGTACCAAAAGAACTGCGCGTCGCCTGCAGGGTACGCCCTAACCTTCTCCGAATCATTTGACGTGCCATTTCCATTTTAGGCTATTATTACGATGGGGTCGCCACTCCCAAAGGCATTTTATGAAGCTACTGCCAGCTATTATAGAGGCCGCCCCTAACATGGGAAACAGACGCCCTTGCAGCCGCCCCTAACCTGGGAAACAGACGCTGCCGATTGATGCTGTACTCATACTATTCCCTGAGTACTGGGTTGCCTCTTCCGCAATCTCCACCGTTCCGAAGTCCATCTTGTCCGCTGCAGATTCCGTTGAGGTCTTCGCACGTAGGCCTGTGCACGGGGCCTATGTTATACCCCATAGGACTGGGTCCTCACCAGAAATTAGCCGGTACTGTAGTTCCATGGTATATTACGGTACCGTTGCCCACCCCCGCGACATGGACGCGCCTGGCAAGAATTATCCATGTAGTCAATTATAATTGCCTCATGGACCGGGTTAAGGAGCTGTCTAAATCCAGCCTCCAAGGGTTATCGCTAACATAAGTGTTCCTTTTACTTGCATCGGTGCACTCAATGTGTCATTTATTTTTACATATTGGATTCTGTCAGTAAGGTAACTTCCGATGAGATTAAGAGCTGTGCCTCGAATACCATATTTTTCCATTTTTTTGGAGGAGAATCTCATGTGATACAGTGTCGAAAGCTTTAGTAAGAGCGTCTCTGCACCGACCATGTCCTGTTCTGATTTTGTTCAGGGAAGTCCATGTCTTGCGTGATAGGTGATATCCACTTTGAAATCTGGGACCTGAGAAGAAGGTATGCCTATGCAGGCGCATATCTGTTGCTGCTTCCCACCGACCTTTCCATTCATCAAGAGGTTTAAAATCCTTAACATCCAGGTCTGGCAGCATCACGCAGAGTTGGATGGCACGATTTTAGTCTTTTAAGATTCAAAAGTGGCAGGTCATTATGCAGGGGTAGACTAGGATTCCTGGAGATCTTGTGGAATTCCTTCATGTTGCCATAATGGCCGACAATGGAAGACTAACAACGCAGAAGCGATCAGCAGCTGTGCTACAGTACTTTTTCATGAAACGAAAAGTCCAGTTGCGACTCAGAGGCGGTTTCGACAACAGTTTACGACGCGGTGGGCCCCTTGCAAGTGAGCCATTCGCAGGCTGTATGATCAATTTTTACGGGAAGGATCTATATTGGAAGAGAAGCGACCTCGGCCGAAGCAGCAGTGCAACTGGGCATATCCAGACGCTCCGTTCAACGGTTTCGCAAAAGTGACCTCCAGATGTACCCGTACAAGAAGGTTACGGCAGAACACAAGCGGCAGAGATTACTGTTTTCTCGCTGGGAGGAGGATAGGGAACAAAATCTCAACAACGTTGGGTTTTCAGACGATGCGCACTGAAAATCCTCAAGTGCTTTATGAACGACAACTTCATTCTCCGAAGAGTACAGTGTGGGCCGCAATTTCCAGCCACGGACTTATCGGACCTTTGTTCTTCGAAGAAACTGTGAACAGTGAGCGTTATTTGAGCATGCTCTACAATAACTTTGTTCCATAGCTTCTTGCTACTGCGTTGCCCTACAACACGTATTGATTCATGCAAGATGGAGCAAAGCCACACACTGCAAACATTGTATTGGATTTCTTGCACGAGCGTTTCGACAAGTGGGTCATTTCACTCAGATTTTCGGATAGTTTCAATGACGGACAATTGTGGCCCCCCAATAGTCCTGACCTCAACCCACGTGACTTCTTTCTTTGGGGGTACCTAAAGGTAACAATTTTCCCGAAACGTCCACATGATTTAATGGAGCTCAGACGCCTTATTCTTCAAGCTTGCCGCAGGGTTATCGCTAACATAAGTGTTCGTTTGAAGGAAATTTGGAATCAAAATGGTGGACATATTGAGCATGGGCTGCGTTAGAATAAATCTCCACAGAGTGTGCCCCATGGTAGTATATGTTCCTTTGAGTTTGTCTTGACAGTAAAGCTTTTATTCAGAAACAAAATGGTGACACATTTCGTGCGCATTTCTTATAGCAGGTTTGATTTACTGGTATGGTTTTCAAAGTAATAACTGATCTTACTTGTGAGTAAGACTTTCCAAAACGGCGTCAAGGACGTGCCGGTCGCAAGGCAAAATATTTTCAGATAATAAATAATTTTGTGCAATGTGTAAGTGCATTAATCTGGTTATTTTATTGTGCCTTTCCATGTAATCAGTAGAGGAGATTGCTTGGCAGCCTCCTATGATATGTATTCTTCTTCTTGTTCCGTATAGGCAAACTACGGACCTCGATGTTAAACTATTTTACTTGGAGTGGGTCTTGATATTTGCCCAGTAGTCACGCATCCTCTGGCTGTGTTGTTCCTTTCTCTCCTTTGTCCAGAGGCCACCTGTCTTCTTCCACGGGGGTTTATCCTGGAACTTAATTTGCATTAATTTACTCCTGAAAGACGTTCGATCTTTTAAGTCTTTTACCGTAACTCCCAGTTCCAGCAGATCTTTGTGCACTTCTGTCAGCCTTGATGACTTGGTCTTCCTTTTTGCCAGTATGTGAGAAGCCTGGTGGGTTGCATCCTGGAGACGTGTCCATAAAATACTAGACGTCTCTTCGTGGCCACGTCAGTAATTCTTTCAGAGTAACTATAGAGTTCCATGTTGGGTCATCTTTTGTATTTACTCCCTTCCTTGATTGCTCCCATTATCTTCCTCTCTTGGATTTCTAGTTTGTCCGTGAGGCCTTTCCTGTTAAATACGAGGCATTCAGAGGCATATAAAGCTTCAGGGCGGATGACCGTTTGATAGTGCTTTATGTTGGTGTTGCGGGAGAGGCACTTCTTATTGTACTTTGATATGCATTATTATTATTATTATTATTATTATTATTATTATTATTATTATTACAACGAGGTGTCCATTAAGAAACAAGTAGTTCCGTGAAGAACTATACAGCCTATTTTCATATAACCTACTTATGTTAACTGCTACTATCAACATACAAAATTTCAGTTTGATTGCTGTAATAGATTCGTAGATATTGAGAACCGACTAAATATTTCGGATGGTCGCCATGTTGCATTTTATATATGTAGGTCCTAGAGTTATGTACTGATACATGAAGATTATTGTGTACGTGTAGCATTCAAACTTCAATCGCATGATTAGGACACAAGAAGTAACAAGGAGATTTTAAAATTTCGCACAGCTGCCATCTTGTGGTTATGGAAACAATTGAAATTAATTAGATGGCAGTCGATTAAAATTCGTATAAGGATTTACTGTACCAAGTTTCACTGCTCTTGGATGGTTAAATTGCGAGAAACGTCCATGTGAATATTTATAATTCGCGTCGCCGCCATGTTGGATTTGTGATCACCAGGTTATTTAAAGTCCTATAGGTGAACTTAAGTTCATAGCCCCTATGAACATTAACATATTCAATTTGATTGCTATAATAGATTCGTAGATATTCAGAGCCGTGTAAATATTTCGGATGGTCGCCATGTTGGATTGTTAAATGTATAGGCCATAGAGTCATGTACCATTAAAGAAAAATTATTGCAAAGGTTCATTTTTCAAACTTTCACTTTGATCGCATGATTACGACACAAGAAATAAAAACTTAATTTTAAAATTCGCACAGCCGCCATCTTGAGGTTATGTAAACAATTGAACTAAATTAGATACCAGTGCATTACAAGGTGTATAAACATTTCCCGTACCAGATTTTATTGCGTTTGGAACATTAAATCGCGTGAAAGGTCTATTTAAAATTTTCAAATTCGCTTGGCCGCCATGTTCGTTTTGTAGTTAAGCGGTTTTTGAAAGTCTTATAGATGAACTTTCAGTAGTGACCTTTATCTCCGCACAAAATTTCAGGGTGATACCGCTAATAGTTTCAGAGATATAGAATGCCTGTGAAACATTTCGCACATCCGCCATCTTGTGGTTATGTAAAGACTTGAACTAAGTTAGATGTCTGTGCATTACAATGTGTATAAACATATACAGTACCAAGTTTTATTGCGTTTGGTTGGTTAAATCGCGAGAAACGTCTATTTAAAAGTCGGAAATTCGCGTGGCCGCCATGTTGGTTTTGTAGTTGCCAGTTTTTCAAAAGTCACATAGGTGAACTTCTAGTAGTTCACTTTATCACCGTAATAAATTCCAGGGAGATATCGTGAATAGTTTCGGAGATATTGCATGTTGGTGGAAAATTTCGCACAGCCGCCATGTTGGATTGGTGAGACGTAACAAAATTTGAAGGGCTCGGTCGGGGTCGCCCGGAATAGTGATATGAACTTACCGAGTTTCATTGAAATCGCTCTAGCCGTTTAGAAGTTATTAGGGGGCACACACACACACCTCACACACACACGCACACACACACACACACACACACACGGACAAAAGGTGATCTCATAAGCCTATTTTTTCAAAATTGATAATAGGCTAAAAAGTATGTTGATGTTGAACATCTTTGAATGACCCATATTATGTACCTTAATGAGTCCCTTCCCTGCCTCCATGCCTGTGAAAGTCATTTTTATTCAATATCTATTGTTGTTTCAGATATATTTGCGGTTTAAGTTTTAAGTGCGCCACCCTGTATTTGTGGTGAAAGTATTAAGTGGGCTACTATGTATTTGGAACCGTCGATGAATATTTTTGAGACAGGTAGAAGAAACAAGTTAGTCGGATGCTGAGGGAAATTACTTGTAAAATATTCAATTTTGATTTCTCCTTATAGTCCGTATTGCGAAAATGAAGACTGCAGATATGAGAGTAATAGTAGGCGAGGGTAACCACCTGCTTTCTTTAGCATAGCAAATCATAGCAGAGCATTACCCACGCAAATGTAGTCGGTGGAGCCGACAACATTGCGTTGCTGTTTTAGCCAGTCGGCCCGAAGGCCTGTAGAACTCTATCAGAAGGGATTTGGCCTATACTGCAATTGAATGAAGGGGATTGGGTGATTACCTTGTATCTAGTTGGTCAGAATGTGACCTAGTGTACATGAAATACAGAATTGGGAAGGGAAGGTAGAGATAAGAGGTTCTTAGAAAAGTGAGTCAGAAATATAGAAGAAAGTCTAAGTATAAATATAAGGTGCGTTCAAAAAGTAACGAGCCGGAGGCATAATTACAGAAACCAGTACCTGTATGTTAGAAGTATTGGCCCTGGCTGTTGAGGCACTTGTCCCACTGTGACACGAGGCGGTGAATGGCTGTCTCATAAAATTCCCTGAGCTGCGATGTGAACCAGTTCCGCACGTACAGCTGGACGTCTGCGTCCGAGGTGAATCGTTGGCCCCGCAGAGCCCTTTTCAGGGGACCAAACATAGCGTAATCACAGGGAGAGAGGTCTGGACTGTATGGAGGGTGGCCGAGAACCTCCCATTTGAATTTCTGCAGGAGTGCTGCGACTGTGTTGGCCGTATGAGGTCGTGCATTATCGTGGAGCGACCACGGCGGCTATGGCGTTCACTGCCACTCGGTGGTCCTGGGTAGGCTAATGAGTGCATCAACCAGCTGGAAATTGTCATCGGTAATGCAGGGGGTGCCCCAGACCGGGCATCATCGGCTACCGACTTCCGTCCTTCCCTGAAGTGCTTGTGCCGCGCCTTGACCCTTGCAAGCGACATGCAGTGTTCGCCGTACACTTGTGACATTCGGCGATGAATGTCCGTTCCCCGTACTCCTTCCCCTGTCAGAAACCGAGCAACACCTCTTTGCTCTTCGGTTGACGCCTCCATGTAACTGTTTGCAATGCGACTGGCAGCGTTGGACGATTGATGCATGCTGCTGCTCACTTTGTATCGTCACGTGACGTGCACGCGTGCCCTCTAGCGACGGGCTGTGACCTTCCACGCTCTGGGTCGAACCACACCACGTTACACACGCCACGATTAGCCGATGTCGTCACCGGTTTGCGCATTCCAGCCTCCGGCTCGTTACGTTTTGAACGCACCTTATATTTCAAGAGTGTACTATAGTAGCGGTATGTTGAGGAAAATTATTCAATAATAATACAGGGGTGCTTACGGCGACTCCCCTGAACTTGGTAATCACCCAATCTGTTTATGAGTGGTTTTGCGCTGAGTGTGGCTGTACGGTATAGTCTGACTACCAGTTTGTGTATCCTCTGGCGAATGGTCAAGAGCTTATAGACTGTGTGTAACTGGGCCTTGCGGACGTGCCAGGGGGCTCCTGATATCGTGCGCAGCGTCCGTGTTTGGATAACCTGAAGTTTATTGATAGTAGACGGAGCTGCGTAATCCCAGGCAGGACTGGTATATTCCATAGCATGACGCACAATTGTGCTGTATGTGAGAAGTCTGCTAAAGTCATCTAGTGCGGTCTGGGACTTCAATAAAGGCCAGAGCTTCGCTTGAATCGCTTTTGCTTGGTTAGCGCACTGTGTAACCTCCTGTGCGAACGTAAGGTCTCGATCAAGCGTTATTCCCAGATACTTTGTACCTGGCTGCCACCTGATTACTTCGCCAAAAAAGTTAAGATCCTGGACTTCGATGTGTTTGCGTTTTTTAGTAAAGAGCGTGGCAGAACATTTATTGACATTAATCTTCATTGTCCATTCCCTTAGTCAGGGTTCTAAGGTGTCTAAGGCGACTTGGAGGTTGGATTCAACTCTGTGTCCTCTCCAGGAGGTAGTGGAGTTAACAGTATCATTGCATATAAGTGGAGACTGGCAGCATCTGTTTTGGGGATATCTGATATATAAACATTAAAAAGGACGGGTGCTATGACGCTACCTAGCGGTACACCGGCTTTAATCCTCCTTAGGGAGGATTGGGCGTCATCCACTTGGACATAGAATTGCCTTTTCCTAAGATAGGAATTTATGACCTTGAGTAAGTGATATGGGAACCCATTGTGCTTCATTTTATAAAGCAGGCCGCTGTGCCATACTTTATCAAAAGCACAACTGATGTCTACGAACCTGGTTCCTTTATTAGGACCTAGCCTGGATATAGCCCTTAACCACTTTTCTCTCAATTTATTTCTAGACGTTATTTACTGGAATCTTATCTGTTTTGACTGCGAACCGCCTTGCCGAGATTTGCAAAATGACACACTGCAAGCAATTGACTATTTCAGAAAATATTCATTTGCATAACATGATTGAAATAATTGTTTTTCACTTTTATTCTCCCCCCAATTTAATTCGGCACCTTTATGTGTTGGAAGCTATTTTTCAGTGTTGCCTTAGTATCAAAATTTAATGTTTTTCAGTCGGCCAACACAATTGTAATGCGTAGGTATTTTCCTAATACTGAGACACATTTACATGAGATTAATAAATACACTTCAATGACCAGTTTCGATCGTCGGGCGATCATTATCAGATCCTTTGTAGTTGACCGACTGAAAACTAAAATGTTGTTGACAAAATGAAAGATAGTTCTTCCATTTGCCGTTAGATTTGGCGCCCCGTGTGGGGAGACTGCCTCTGGCAACAGGCCCAAAGAACAAAAAATGGAAATTAAGGATGATGAGTAACTGGGTTGAGATACCACATACGAGGGCTGTTTTTTTTCAAGTTCCGATGGTCTGTATAAAAATAACAGATTGAAAATGAAAATCCACAGTCTGGTTCCAGTCTCCGACCGGGTCTGGAATGGAATGAATGAAGCTACCATCTAGCGGCGAGGATATGAACTGTGCCAGCTGCCGAGGCCTGACGCACTCCTCTGGGGCAATGATTAAATGAATGACAGATGAAATGAAATGATAGTTGAAAGTGTTGCTGGAATGAAATTTTGGCAGGGAAAACCGGAGTACCCGGAGAAAAACCTGTCTGCCTCCGTTTTGTCCAGCACAGATCTCACATGGAGTGACCGGGATATGAACCACGGACCCAGCAGTGAGAGGCCGGCGTGCTGCCGCCTAAGCCACGGAGGCTTCATAAAAATAACAGATTGACATACCAAATTGATTTTTTTTACTAAATGGTTGCTTGTTTTATTCTTATGTCTCAAAGTAATCGCCAAAACGATTGAAACAATTGTCGTATCGTTACAAGCTTTCCAATGCCCTCGGCAAAAAATTCTGCCGCCACTGAGGTGGTTACGTCTGGACAGTCTCCTGAAGTTTTTCCTTTTTGGCGAGGAGTTCCCGCCCATCCATACCTTCAATTCTCGAAAGAGGTGAAAATCATTCACGACCGCACTGTGCCAACGTTACGATAGATTTTTTCAATGAATTCAATTGTGAAGTTTTGGACCATCTGCCGTTTAGTCCAAACCAGCACTGAATGATTTTCACCTTTTTCGAGAATTGAAGGTATGGTTGGGCGGCAACGCCTCGCCAAAAAAGGAAACACGTAGTGGTTTTGTGAGAGTTCTAATACCACCGCCACCGCTCCACCGCTGGAATACTAAAATGGCAATATCTCGCGAACCAATCAGGCTAGAGACTTGTACGAGGTGTCATTGAACTCGGGCTAACACTCCCTTTCCAATTGACAACATATTTCCACCCCAAAAATAAAATCTACCCTACTAGGGGGTGAAATTGTAATTTTTTAGAGAATCTCTCTTTCCAATTGCAACATGTGAGAGTTTGAATGCCAATACGGAATGAAACGTTGTTCTACATAAAGTGCATGTGTACGGTGGATAGCCACTATGAATTAACATGCTTGTTTTTGTTTTTTACGCATGCCCACTCATGGCTTTTGAAGAGGGTGGGGGAGTGGTTCCCTGTGGACGAGTCCTTGTTGACAGGTCATTGTTGACAAGTCATTGTTGACAAGTCATTGTTGACGGGTCCCTGTGGACTGGTCATTGTTGACGAGTCCTTGTGGACGAGTCCTTGTCCCTTTGGACTGATCCCTTTGGACCGGTCCCTTTGACCTGGTCCCTATGGACTGGCTCATGAATTTATTTAAATTATGTCAAAGGGCCTAACTACATTTGTGTGTGTTGAACTGACGTTGTTCACCACTAGTATAATGGGATAACGATATGAAAGGAAAGTGACGAAATACATGTGAACACGTGTGAGATGTCATTATTAGCATTCTCCTTGTGAAACAAGTCACATCCTGTTTTGGTTCATACGTGAGAAAATGCAAGTTCATGTGTAATATGACCTAAAACACAGGTGTTTACCTGTGCACGTGCACGATAAGATCTAACAAGTCACAACCTGTTTTGACATTGGTGAGAGGTGAAGGGGGGGGGGGGATTGGTGTAAGAGAGAACACAGGTGAAGGGAGAAAGAAATATGTATTGCTCATAATACATGTAGAGCTGAGGACTGTACATAGGACTGTAGGTTAAGTACAACATGAGTGAATAAATAAATACAAGACACACAGGTTCATACAACATGTAATTTATTAATCCAAGAATTAAAGGCTGCGCTAAATCCCAACCATTTTACATATAGTTTATTTCCTTTTTGTTTCAACACTTTTTCCACAAGGTAATGTTTAGGAAACGCTGTCTTTTGGAGTTCTTGAAGATAAAACCTGCCTTTTATGGGTTGATGGTTGAGATCCTCGAGTAAATAGGTGACTGGACTGTTCAGGTTGACTTGACGAATTCGAAATAGTTCAGTCCCCCAATTTGGTGTGTAGCCCTTGTCGAAGACGGACTTGAATTTGCTCACACGAACATGGTCCCCAATGTTAAGGCGATGACGTTTAGGGTCTGCTGTTTTTATGGGGTTAAACAGTTTATCCAGTTGTGGAATATTTTTGGTCACAAGTCGTGGCTTGGTCCCAATGGTTCTGTGTTTGGTGTCATTGTAACGTGACACTAACTCAGGTAACAAGTCCAACCAGCGATAAGTGCCCTGAGCGGTAAACGCTTTCCACATATGGATTTTCAATGTTCGGTTGAACCGCTCGACCACGCTGGCTTTGAGATTGCTGTACGTGGTGTAATGGTGAATATCCTTAGATTTGAGAAAACTGGAGAAATCCTTGTTGAAAAATTCTTTTCCCTGGTCGGTTTGTAGCAGCTGAGGTTGACGTTTAGATTGTTGAATAATATGTTGAAAGGCTTTGGTGACTAGTGGACTAGACTTGCGACGCACAGGTTCAACAAACGCCATTTTGGAATAAACATCAATGACCGTCAACATATAGCGTACACCATCGTTAACGTTAGCATAGGGAATCATTTCAACCTAGTCTGCTTGCCAAAGTTCATCCACACCTTGTGAAATCACCTTGAGTCGCTGATAGTGACGTCTAGCTGGACGATGCAACTCGTGAGCAATACCCATTTTAATGGGTGAGGGTTTAACAATAATTTTTGCATTTCGAAGTTCTTCCTCAATTTCTTGAATTTCCCAATCGTGACCAGTATGACCGGCTTGACGTGAAGCATGCAACAGCTGTAGTCGCTGGACGAGTTTATTTGGATTGTGCCAGTAGGTAACATCCACAAGGGGTATTAATGGTTTAAATGTCACCCCTGAAGCGGACACTTTACGACGACCACTTTGACTAGTGGGGAACATTTTTTCAATGATGGTTTTATATTTTTGAGATATATTGGCATTCACTTGTTGAGTGGGATCATACTGTCTTTTGTGTGCATGGGTGTCCAATAAAATGGATTTATATATACCAAGGTCCTCTGACGTATAATCTTGAGATGAGGGAGTCCGAGAGAATAGTAGCTTTAACAGTCCTGGTGTTAATTTATAGTTGATCTTTTTAATGACAGCTTTAGTACGACTAAATTTAATCGATGAATCACCAATTTTAAAACTATCATCCTCATAGCGAACACCATACGTGGTATCTGTGTTTCCAACAAATAGATTGGTGAAATAGGGTTCCAGTGTTGATCCATAATATTTTATTAAAATGTTTTTCAGTTG
This sequence comes from Meconema thalassinum, assembly GCA_946902985.2. NCBI lineage: Eukaryota > Metazoa > Arthropoda > Insecta > Orthoptera > Tettigoniidae > Meconema > Meconema thalassinum. Next base: position 373,678,834 of record OX336388.2, on the reverse strand, counting down.
AGCTTTATGTTGAGGGGTGGCCAAGAGTTGTGAAAATGGAGACGATCTGGAAGGGCAAGGGGTTTCGACCATGGCCAAGGATTTCCTTTTTCTTAAAAACTCTGCAAGGGGTGATGCCTTTTTTTGAGGCGTAAACACTTGTTTCTCATTATCCTCAACTTCGCTAACACTAGTTAAATCTTCCTGTTCCTCTTCCTCTTCCTCAGGGTCCTCGTGGTGCGTCTGAGTGGCTTGTGAAACGGTAGGTAGCGTTTCAGATGGCTTGAAAGAGGGTTTCAATATGGCTTTTAGCGGAGGTGCTAAATGTTGTTGAATAAACAAAGCATGATCCGCACGCAATCGTTTCAATTGACGAAACTTTTGGCGAATATAATTTTTTGCTCTAATAATATGCTCTTTCAATTGACTCTCTGCTAATGCCATGATGTCGTGACAAATGACTTGAGAGGGAATGATACAGTGCCTTAAATAGCAATAAAATGATCAAACCCTAAGCGATACCGCCCTTGGTTGAGTTCACTTTGTTTGTCAATCACTAAACAGGCATGACGTTGTGTGTTCCAGCACTTGCCACACAATTCTGTAAACATTTGAAAGGTCATATCCGGATTCACATGTTCATTATAAATGTGACGACTGTTCCTCTCGTCCTGGCGAAATAAAACAATGACATTGGCATTGTCACGAATCAACTGTTTGGACATTTTAGAATACGTTTGTCCAAGATAGAAGCAATCGATATGTTTGTGTCGACCCATGCTGAAATAGCTTTGAATGATGCCTTGTCGTTCAGTGGATACATCATCGAAAATCATGAGTGAATCAGGCTTTACCTCATCCGGTGAAATAACATTTTCTTGCGTGGAAAATATAAAATACCCCATATTCTCATTTTGTAATCCAGACATGACTTGATCCAGAAACACGTAGAGGGGTTGGTAGAGAGATTTTGCGAAAATATAAATATTTTGAAAACACAGACCATTGGGCGCTGTAATAAGTGTCAGCAAAAGATTAGTCTTTCCACAGCCGGAAGGTCCCACAATGATGCAGCGAATGGAAGATGGAAACAGTGAACCATGGCGTTGTTCACGTGATGTGGGGCAGAGATGGGAAACCATGTCCCTCACGGGGAATGACTCTTGCTGCTTAATTAGCTTCATTTCAACTAAGGCTTAGAGAGGCTAGCAGGCAGTCTATATACATCGCACCGAGCCTTATCATAGAAACAGTAGACTCGTACTACAGGTTGACGATGGATGTCTTTGGACGTGCGTTGATGGTCAAAGCTAGGTCTGTTCCCATACATGATCCTAAACAAGAAACAGATCCTGCTAATAAACACTATGTGGATAGGTCAGTAGTGCCACGCACAAAACAAGGAGATTATGACTTTAAAGGAAAGCGGTTAACTCATGTAAAACATCCTCAAGTGTCTACAGACGTTACTACAAAAAAGTATGTGGATAACAAGGTGTATGAGTTTTATGATAAAGTGCCTCAGCTTACGGTGAATGGCTATAGCGCTAATCATCACCGCATTATTCACGTGGAAGACCCACAAGAAGATGATGATGTCTGTACCAAGCGATACGTGACCTATGAAATGAAAAGGCTTTATAAATTTATCCCATCTGTATTTTTAGTGCATCTGACCAATGTAAAACCTGTGAATGAGAGAAACCATATACCGCTAGCTAGTTCATGACCAGCACTTGACCTATGTGCTTGCTTCGGGTTTAAGCCACTATCGACTACACTATAATGGAACCATTCACATCAAATATGCCATACCTGATGAGAGCCATTTACAAATAGAGATAAATGGTCATAGGATGTTGGTTCATAACCATGAAATGGTCAATGCAGGAGACGAATTATCCTTTCATCTCATGTTGACATGGAATGAAAAGCAAGCTGGAAAAACCATAAACGATTTCCCACTTTATGTAGAATTGGAATATACAGCCATGAAATAACATTCTGACGTTAGTTGTGCCTTAAACTTTCTTGTGTAAGGTTGTTGGTCATCATCATCATGGTGAAACAAAGATATGTGGTGAGAAAGACAAAAAATATGAGCCTGTCCTTGGCAAAGCCTGGGCTTATGACATTCGTGGACAAGCCCTTGCGAAAGAAAAAAAGAAAAAATAATGTGTTGACCATAAGGAAAGCTCTTCGTGTAGCACAGAGACATGTTATTCTAAAACGTCAGCGACAGGGTTCAAAACAAGGACGAGTGATTCCCGTCCCTAAACGAGCGGGATTTTTACCTGCATTATTCGCTGGTCTGGCTGCTCTGGGTTCACTTTTAGGCGGTGCCAGTGCAGTGGCAAAAACTATTAAAGCCGCGCAACAGGGCAAGCAACAACTCAAAGAAAGTCAGCGACACAATGAAACAATGGAGGCCATTGCTATGGGGGCTAGAAATGTCAATTTGAAGCCAGCCTTTTATCAACAAGGATTTGGAATTTCACCTTTTCGAAATAAAATAAAAACATATTTAACCTCAGCCATAGCAAGACATGCCCTAACGCATCAGCAAGTGCAAAGCTATGCTAAACAACTGAAGCTTTCTCATTTTCGAGGTGTGTTTATGCGAAACCAATTACCCTCACGACCCTGGAAACATGAATGTGCTGTTGTCAATTTGGATGATCACCGAGGACCTGGAACACATTATGTAGCTTATGTCAAACAGGGATCTACTGTATGGTACTTTGACAGTTTTGGGAATTTGCCCCCGCCCATGGAACTAGTGGCCTATTTTGGAAACAGGATCAAGATATATTATAATGTGAAACGTGAGCAAACGTTTAACAGCCAACAGTGTGGACGTTTATGTTTAATTTTTTGTATATAAAACGCAACATAAGCAAAAACGTCAACAGTATGTCGGTGGAAAGTAAGACGTTTACACTGCATGGGCGTGGACCTGAAGTGAGCCTAGACTTTTACCCACCTATCGAATTGAGTGAAAAACCTTATGGTTTAGGACTTGTTTCTCTTGAAACATACAATCGAATATACAACATACGTGAAAATGTGAACAACAAGTTTTACTATGATGATTCTGTGCTCACCCTGAACTCTGGTGGATACACGATAGATGACATTTATGAACACATTTATGTGGTGTTGATCAATGAATATGGTTTAAAGTCATTTCTCGATGGAACGCGCAAGTTTGAACTTGTAGGAAATACCAACACTCATCACTGCAGTATTTTTTCTACATTCAAAATTGACTTTAAAACTCACCCCGATTCCATTGGTCCATTACTAGGATTTAAACCACGTGTGTTGGAGCCCAACAAAAAACATGAATCAGACCATGAAGTGAAATTCATTGAGGACCATCATGTGTCGGTGACGTGTAATATTATTAGTCAAGTGTACACCAATCAAGAACCATCGCATTCGCTTTATGACTTTATTGTAACATCGCCCAATGGTTATATTATTCGTGAAAACCCTCCAGTGGTGCTTTTTCATTCTGTGGCTGTCGATGGTATTAGTAATATAACATTAAGACTGATCAATAGAGAGCAACAACTCATTGATCTAGATTCTACCACACCAGTGACTTACAAGTTGGTGCTAAAACCACTATGAAGTTTGTATATAAAGCAACAGCACCGTCTAGGAATGGTGTTAGTTGTTTACCACGTGAATACACGTTAACATCTCAGAACAAGCAGATTTTACAGCATTTGGGTTACCACATCAACCCCCGCGATGAATTCTATCCTAGAGGTAGAAAACCACATCGAGGAGCAACCAGGAGTGGTAAGAATTGATCTGCATTCATATCAAGCTCAAACACCTGGACTCAATAACAATGATGAAATCCAATTTGTTATCAACAACCAAGATATTTACACTCTACCGCATGAAAGTGTTATTCAGATTGAAGGTCGGCTCACCAAAGCCGATGGCTCTACACCCACTACATCCAAGTTAGCCAACCATGCTTTCGCCTTTCTGTTTTCTGAAGTGCGTTATGTGATTAACGATATCGTGGTGGATAGCACTCGAAATGTGGGTATTTCCAGTGTCATGAAACTATATCCCTCTTATAGTGAGGAAGAAGCTAAAACACTTTGCATGGCGGGTTGGTGCCCTGACTCGACCAATGACTGGATGGTACACACCGATGGCACCTTTACTGGATATTTACCTCTCAAACTGATTTTAGGCTTTGCTGAAGATCACCAGCGCATTGTGGTCAACGCAAGGCAAGGGCTTTATCTGGTGAGAGACAGGAGTGATAATAATGCACTCAAGGGAGTCGACAATGCCCCCATTGATTCAAAAATTCAACTACAACGCTTTCTATGGGAAGTGCCTCATGTGACCCTTAACGATAGCAAAAAACTGAACATACTTAAAATGGTAAAGAGAGATATACCTATACCCATGGAATTTAGAAGCTGGGCACTCCATGAGTACCCGTTATTGCCTACCACCAACACACATAGTTGGTCTATAAAAACAGCCCGCTATACAGAGAGACCTCTCTACATGATTGTGGGTTTTCAAACAAATCGCAAGTATCAACAAACCAAGGATGCCTTGAAATTTGATCACCTGCAATTGAGAAATGCACGTCTTTTCCTCAACGGTGCTGTGTTTCCCTATGAAGGGCTGGATTTAGATTTTTCAAAAAATAAGTTTGCCCCCCTGTACGACTTGTTTTCTAAATTTAGATGGTCGTATTATCAAAAAGAGAATTGTCCAATGTTGTCACCCCAAGCTTTTAAGACAAGGGCGCCACTGATTGTCTTTGACTGTTCCTACTTGGAAGAGTCTGTCAAACCATCCAATATTGACATTCGACTAGATTTTGAAACGCATGACAATATTCCAGCCAATACCACGGCCTACTGTTTGATTATTCATCACAAACAAGTCAACTATTATCCACTATCCAACCAAGTGACAAGTGTATAAATAGCAGGTCAACACACATCAAACCACTCAGTCATGTCTTGCTTTCAAGCCTCAAGAGAAGTTACATCCATGAATTTAAAATCTGAGGAACAACGTTTCAAGACCTTTGCGACGTGGCCGGTGCCTTTTATAAACCCTCAAGCCTTAGCAGCCGCTGGATTCTACTATTTAAAAAGAAGAGATGAAGTGAAATGTGTGTTTTGTCCCATCATCTTAGACCAATGGCAAGAGAGCGATGAACCCATGCAGAAACATCAGCGCTGGTCACCTGCCTGTCCCTACCTATGCAGAATGGAGGTGGGTAATATACCCTGCCATTCAAGTTATCCCTCACTCATGCCTCTGAGTGATGAAAAAAGTTATGATACGTGTGGACTTTTTGGTGCCGGCAGTGCTTCAGTGAGCAGCTCACAGTCAAAAACATCCAGTTTAGAGACATTAGAATATCATCGGTGTTATGGACACTATAAACACAAAAGACTTTTTTGTTGTATGAGATGGTACCGCCTCTATCCTAGAATGAAAAAAGAATGTAAAACTTGCTATGCTAATAAAATAATGAAATAAAAAAAATTGGTTGTTGTTGTTATATTATTATTTCTTATGCCCCCCTGTCATATCCTAACCTCTATAGTGACTACTCGATGTTTTTCTTTTCTTTTACTAGAATGGAATGTAAGTAAATGACATGGGTACACCTTACTGAACAATTATCAGTCTGTGGTCAGTTGGACTTGATCCAGACAAGAGTGAACATGTTGCGTACACAGATTGTCGACTGTCAAGGGTTTAAAATTGGAGATAACAAATTTATATTTAAAGAAGTGGCCATCATCGATTGTTCCACTTTTTGGATATCACAAGCTACCCATTTGGTGTTTAAACCACCTTATGCGTTTGATTTGTTGTGTGATAAAGACCGTAAACAAACCCAGTGGATTGAAACTCATATGCAACTAGACTGGAAGCAAGGAACCATTTCATATAAGCACCTGGACATGGTCATGAAAGCCCACTTGTCTTCTGCCCATGTAATATTTGTGAAATGTAGTGAAAAACGTCAATGGCTACAACCATTTTTAGCGTCTTACTGTCAATGTATCGATTTAATGGACATGGGCTGTCCATCGCTGCAAACACTCATGGATCGCTGCCCCTGTGACATTATTACCCATAAAGCCTTGGCACAGGTGTGGCAATTGTTTCATTGGCTATCCACCAATGCCAGCTGGGAGTTGTTAAATAAAATTAAAACTAAAGGTTTACCTGTGAATGACACCAGTGAGATTTCTACAAGCGACGTGTAAACATCAACGTGATACCATGGAGAAAGGGGATGCTACCGATAAAGCGATTGGAAAGTTCTTTGTGTGTAAAAAGAAACTAGACAGTTTTACTAAAGAAGATTTATTGGCTCTTCCAAAATCATTCATTTATTATGTCGCAGCAAATGCAGTGAAAGAAATCTGGCAACATGTACCAAAATCATGGACTCAAGACCCTGTGTTAAGTGAATTGCAACCATGTACGGATTATGATCACCATAAGCAAGTGGCTATGGCAAAAATACCCTCTATGCGACAGTGTGCTACTTGTCAGCTAGTCAAACTATATCATGGTCATAAAAGTCAGTGTAAAGACTTTGTATCCTCATACCACGGGAGTAATGAAGAAAAATAGCAACAACAACAAACATCATCCACAGAGGAAGAGGAAGATCAAACCTTTTTACCATCGATGGAAAAGGATATGCCAGACCTGTACTGGCAATGGCGTCATTAACAAAGTAATTCAATACTTGACTTTCGAAATCTACCTACCTGGTTATTATTTGTGTAGTCCTGGAACTTGTCTTGAAGAACCTTTGCAGCATAGTGATATACCTATTAATCCTTTGGATCAAGCATGCACCTTTCTTATCCCCACAGTCATTCTGCATTAAGACGTGTAGCGAATAAAGTATCGTTGAAAAGCTAAACAACTTTTGACATTCTGTGATGTCTCAGTGGGAGAGAGGTTGGCAGTCGTCATTGTGATTAGTGTTATAAAAGGAAAGTTAATAATGGGTGGACATGGACATTGAAAAGGATTGAGGAATTGGTATTTCTTTGTATTCTATTTTTGTAAAGCTCTATTTGTTGTGAAATAAAAACAAGGTTTACAAGATCACAATGTCTTTTATTTAAAAAAATGGTGATAGCCATTTCATTTTTTTCACACATGAATATTTACAATTTCCACTTTACATTTTTTTACATTCCCCTTGTTTAGTTTAAACATTCTATACATTTTTGTTGTTGTGAAATAAAAGCAAGGTTTACCAGATCACAATGTCTTTTAATTCTAAAAATGGTGATAGTCATTTCTTCATTTTCATTTTTTCACACATGAATATTTACAATTTCCACTTTACATTTTTTACATTCCCTTTGTTTAGTTCACACATTCTGTACATTTTTTTTGTGAAATATAAATAAGGTTCACTAAATCACTATGTCTTTTAATTTTAAAATGGTGATAGCCATTTCTTTATTTTCATTTTTTCACACATGAATATTTACAATTTCCACTTTTCATTTTTTTACATTCCCCTTGTTTAGTTTACACATTCTGTACATTTTTGTTGTTGTGAAATAAAAAACAAGGTTTACCAGATCACAATGTCTTTTTTAATTTTAAAATAGTGATAGTCATTTCACTTTTCTCATACATGGATATTTACAATTTCCACTTTACATTTTTTACATTCCCTTGTTTAGTTCACACATTCTGTACATTTTTAAAAATCTTTTTCGTAATATACAAAAGCAAACATTTTACACTAAAATGTATTACTTATCTTATTTTTACTAATCTACAGTAGCCTAACATTATACATTCTACTTACAGTTTTTACAAAAAAATATTACAATATAAAACACACTACAATTATTACAATATAGTGATCATTAGACTTAAGTAAAGTAATAGTCGTCAATGCGACTGTTTCCCCAAGCAAAAGTATCAAACGTGTTGGGTATAATGAATCGTTTGTTGTCTTCATTACATAAAGCAACTTTGTTCAACAAATTGGTATGTAGTTGATGATTTTTACTTCTAAATACACACATTTTCTTATATAATACAGGTGGGTTACTAACTATACAGTTTTTATAATCACTTATATCTAACTCTTTACTAACAACATTCTTTTTCACTCCTTTTAATTTTTTTACTACTACATCATCAATTGTCATATAGCTGTATGATTTAGATTTTGTACCTACAAAGGTGTCTATAATAACACCAGCACATTCATCCTTAAATTTCCCAAGAACCTTTTTGTTTACTAGAGGCAAATGGTAAATATTATCCTCGGGATAGTCACTTGTATCAAACCTATTTAGCTCAGTTTTGATATCCTCATAAAAATCATCAGTTTTAAACTCATAAATAAAAGAATCTGTGTCTGTGTAGAGTAATTTAGCATTATCAAGATAGTTTTTCTTTACATAATCATAGTGAAATTCATACATAAGTGTTTTTGATAATTCCAGAATGGTGTAACCCACATATATGGGTTTGTTGTAAGTTACTTTAAGACGATTCATTTGTATTACAACTAAATCCTCATGAATAATTGAACAGCTATGAAAGTTAGGCTTGCTTATTAAGTTGCTCGCACCATACCTTTTACCATCATTCTCCCACTTTGTTATCAGCTTTACATCAACTCGTTTATCAACATTCTCCATAGTCTTTCCAAAAACACTATTATTCATGAGTTTATAAAAATCTTTTTCAAACGCGTTTGTTGACTGTGTTCTTAAATTATTGTTTAGATCAATATACGGTTTGAGCCATGCTGACTGATGAAATTGCAATACGCGATGAATTTTAGTTAATTTCAATCCATGCTGTAGACACTGTTTCAAGTTTTGATAATGTATTACATATTTACATTTATCATTTACATTAGCAATTAACATTTTGGTTCGTGATGTGATATATGGAGATTTCATATTCTCAGGACAGAATGGTAAATCATTATGATCATCATGTAACTCTTTAGGGTACTCGAGATTTACCTCTAAAATATATCCATTATCATCGTTATCATTAAGAGTGTCAACATATAAGACATCAATTTCAGGTTGTGTCAGCCAGCGAAAATCTTTCAGTGGTAGATATTGACTCATAGCCCAACCAAATTGGTTATTTGCATCGAGGTAGACAATATACTTTGACTCTTCACAAGGGTTGTAGCTAGGCATGTATTTATTATTTGCTTTAGAGTACCGTCCACTACATTGGCTTAATCCACCTCGAATTGATGATTTTATAAAATTGATCATGTCTATATCAGTCATTAATTCTAAATTTACTTTCGTTTTTTTTTTCAACATTGAACTGAAACTTAACCCAGGAGCAGTGAAATATTGACAAGGATCAAGGTTATAAGTTTTCATACAAACATTCCGAAAATTTTCAAAAACATCTGCTAATAATAACACATCTGTCTTCAAATATATGTCTGAAAATTCTCCTAAAGTTTGAATGTCAAACTGTGCCCATACACGTTGGGCATGTAAATATTCCTGATCACTGATATGACTTGTGTTTAAGGAACTGTAAAATGCATCTTTCGGTGGTAAAGAACACTCCTCAAGACGTTCCACAAGCTAATATATTCATAAGGGAATATACCCTTTTGACGAATTAAATTAAAATCATCTTCTTTAGGAAAGACACGTTGAATTTCATGAAACTGATCTGATTTTAAATTACTAGCCAGCTTATCAAGACTACTCGGCATAAAGCGGAATGAATCTAAAAATCGCAGTTTTATCGTTTTTTTTATTGTTAATTTTGATGTATTTTGTGAATGATATGTATTGTTCCTTATTATTTGCAATCACATCAATTTTCACATCTGAAGCTCCAAATTCTTTAACGATAAAGTGGTTATCGTATTTGCTACCGTTATGTAGAATGACCGGAATGAATTTACTTACTCTATAATTTAAATTACATTCTTGGTGAGCAGCACCACGATATTGTCCTGTTAAATGGTCATGATCGCGAACCCTGTCTGTATATAAACATTCACCACATATAAAACAATTAGTTTCAGTTTCAAAATTCATTTGCTCTGATGAAGTTAGTGGCTCCATTGGAATGATCGTATTTAAAATAGAGGATATACGGATGGCATCTTTTTCAAGTCTTTCCATAAAAACTTTAGGTGCATCAGGTCCTCTATAGAGCTCAAACTTATTTAAAGAGTCATCGTAACTACATTTAATATAATATGCAAAGCTAAAAGGTTCATGAATGTGAGTAGTGTTGGTAAAAGGTTGGGCTGGATTCGATGAACATGTATTAAATGGTTTTAGCAAAGCTTCAAAGTCAGCATATATAACAAATGGTACTCGAAGCTGTTTCTCATAATCCTTAAATTTTAGAATGTTATTTTTAGGAGTAGGTAATACCGTACAAACATGATTACACCCCCATTTTTGGTGTTGAATTAGTTGGTCCTCTTTCTGGAAATGTAGCAAACAACCATCACACAACCACTTTTTTACCATTGTGTTTTGAAACCTGATTACTTGCAAGTCTACTTAAATGTTTTATCCAACAATAGTGGGCATTTTCACCTACAGTTATGTACAGTAAATTTACATGAGCAGCCTTTTTTTCCTGAGTATAATTTAGAGGGCCTACTATACTCTTATTTTCAATTTCATAAACATTAATACTTACATTGTTCAGCTCTTCAAAACGTTGAATGTCTTTTATTGCCATAGGAAATTCCATTTCTTTTAAATCTAACACTGAAGAATAGTGAGGATAAGATGATGTTCTCGCCACAGCCCTCACTGCTGGATAGAGAGCTGAGGTTACAGCCCACGCAAAACATGCGTCATCATTATTCATAACGTTCACAACAGCTTTCTTACGTTTGATCCATCCTGGCAAATCAATGTATGATGATGCTCGAAGGGGATTATATTTATTCATGTTGGTTTCTAAATAAAGTACTTCAACCAATGCCCAGCCCGACTCCCTTTCCTGGAACTCTTCACTCTTCACAATGATAGCACTTGAAATATTTTGATATATATCACTAATATTAGTTGATTCACTAACAATTATGTTTTTTGTATTAAAAGATTTGATATCCGTAATTTCACCTTCGCTCCCAGTTTTTACATAGAGGCCAAAAAGTTCAAAATTCATTTTAAATGTTTTATGCTCTAATAAAACATTACCTACCAAGCCAAACACAGTAGGTTGAACATTTTTTAAAAATGATTCAATACTTTGAGTTTTTTCTTCACTATGAAGTCTATAACTAGCAATTCGACTTTTAAATGCACTACCAATTTGTTGAACATTTCCAGAATTTCTTTCATGGCAAGTGTTATTTTTATGTTGAATACTGCGTAAATGTCCATGAATGATTGAAGAAGGTATATCAATATTACATACATCACAATGTGTTATTGAAGGTTCACCATTCTTCTTTCTTTTTGATGCACAACTATTTTCACAATCTTGAGAACGTTTACGCTTTTGAGCATTACATTCATTTAAAGGTTCCGTGCTAGTTGTTGGTTTTACAGTTTTTAATTCTTGTTGTTCTCCATGCACTTCAACCATGTGGGATTGATATCGCTTCACAGCAGAAAATCCAAGATCGCAAACTGAACACGAAAATGGTGCTGAACTGACATGCTTTAGATTTACATGCCGTCCAAGACTATCCTGTCTGTTAAATGTTGAAGCACAATGACTGCATACAAACATTTTCTGATTATGTTTTGTACTTGCATGACGTTGAAGGCTGTCAGGTCTTGAGAACTGTTTCTTACAGTCACCACACTTGAACATAATGATTACTTTCCAAGTTATCTATAAAAGAAAGAAATCATAAATGTTAATAAAAAATAAAACAAAGTACAATATAAATAGTTTAATTATATTCCAGTCAATGGTTATAGCAGGGTATTTAAATCGATCATCTGTGAACTCCTAGCAAGTCTAACTTCATGTAGTTCTAACTGATGGTTACTATATACCACTGTCACTGACACCTAGCGGTGAACATTGGAACTTGATAGAGTGATAGAAACCAGTGATCGCCAGTTAAGTGAGCTAAGTGTGACGTCATAACCAATCTTAAAACAAGTCTAAACTTGTAGAACATGTCACGTGATAGAAACCAGCGATCACCAGTTAAGTGAGCTAAGTGTGACGTCATAGCCAGTCTTAAAACAAGTCTAAACTTGTAGAACATGTCACATATTGGAAACCAGCGATCGCCAGTTAAGTGACCTAAGTGTGACGTCATAGTCAGTCTTAAAACAAGTTTAAACTTGTAAAACATGTCACATGACAAGGTTAAGTTAGGTAAAGTTAAGTGAACTGAGGTTAAGACTTTAAATATTCCCTTTGTCACTGACACCTAGCAATGAACATTCGAACTTAATAGAGTGGTAATCAAAATCTAACCTACAAATTTAGCTTTACACATCATGGTCAAGTAGTTCCAACTTTTTACTGCTAAATATACCATTTTCACTGGCATGTAGTAGTGAACATTGGAAAATAATACTCTAGCTGTTTAAAAGTTATTAGAGGGGCACTTACCTTTTTATAATTGATCAACTGCTGTCACTGAATGAACAGATTGTAGGAATCTGGTATCCTACAGGTACCCAATTATCTGTAAACAAATTAATCAATCAATTAATCAATCAATAAATACATTCCAATTAATAACTTCAACATCAATTAGTAATAAAAGACTACAATCCATTAATAATAAGTACTTACCTTGCAAAATAATTTAATGATTTTCTACCAAAACGGCTTTACAACTCTTGAGCAGTAATAGAGCACTGTTCACTCAAAGCGAGTAATAAAGACTGACAGTAGGGAGATATATGACACCCCTCTTATATAAACTCTCGTCGTTCGTGTCAGCAGTTTTTTGCAGATCATTGCAATTCCTTTCCCAATACAGCTGAGAGTCCAAAGTACACTAGGAACACCTGTGTGGTATCCAATGACTGCTGACTTTGCATGATCATCACCCATTGTCTTAATCAACACATGGGGTTTCAAATTACTGCAGAGTCAGTCATAGCAACAGCAGTGTGCGCTCCCTACCATGTCAGCAACATGACACAGGAAGGAACACCTGCGTAATATCCAATAACTGCTAACTTTGCATGATCATCATCCATTGTCTTCATGAACACTTGCGGTTTCAAATTACTGCAGTGTTAGTCATAGCAACAGATCTGCGCGCTCTCTGTCATGTCTGTAATATGACACAGGAAGTAACAAGTCGGTTTACTGCACGTACCATCTCCTCAGTTTTAACATATTAAGAACATGTATTATTCTCTTTCAACTACAAATGACTCGTTAGAACACATCCATCCACCAAGTCAGATCCCTTGTATGTTCACATGTATTTCGTCACTTTCCTTTCATATCGTTATCACATTATAGTAGTGGGGGTTGGTGAACAACGTCAGTTCAACACACACAAATGTAGTTAGACCCTTTGACATAATTTAAATAAATTCATGAGCCAGTCCATAGGGACCAGGTCAAAGGGACCGGTCCAAAGGGATCAGTCCAAAGGGACAAGGACTCGTCCACAAGGACTCGCCAACAATGACCAGTCCACAGGGACCCGTCAACAATGACTTGTCAACAATGACTTGTCAACAATGACCTGTCAACAAGGACTCGTCCACAGGGAACCACTCCCCCACCCTCTTCAAAAGCCATGAGTGGGCATGCGTAAAAAACAAAAACAAGCATGTTAATTCAAAGTGGCTATCCACCGTACACATGCACTTTATGTAGAACAACGTTTCATTCCGTATTGGCATTCAAACTCTCACATGTTGCAATTGGAAAGAGAGATTCTCTAAAAAATTACAATTTCACCCCCTAGTAGGGTAGATTTTATTTTTGGGGTGGAAATATGTTGTCAATTGGAAAGGGAGTGTTAGCCCGAGTTCAATGACACCTCGTACAAGTCTCTAGCCTGATTGGTTCGCGAGATATTGCCATTTTAGTATTCCAGCGGTGGAGCGGTGGCGGTGGTATTAGAACTCTCACAAAACCACTACTGAAACACTTCAGGAGACTCTCCAGACGTACCCACCTCAGTGGCGGCAGAATTGTTTGCCGAGAGCATTGGAAAGCTGGTGTAACGATACGACAAATGTTTCAATCGTTTTGGCATTATGTTGAGCCATAAGAATAAATCAAGCAAACATTTAGTAGTAAAATCAGTTTGGTATGTCAATCTGTTATTTTTATAAAGTCCATCGGAACTTTAAAAAGAAAACCAGCCCTCGTACAATCCGTCTCGCAGTTACTGGATCGAGATAATAATTGAAGGAAAAGATAGCATTGTTGCACCCTCTTCTACTAGTTGGAAAGAGGCGAATGGTGGTGTGCCTGAAGCACAATGCCCTGGTTAATGAGCGCTTCGCATTCTCACGAGAAACTACAATAGGTGATAAGGTATTGTCCAGATTTAATTAGTCATCCATCATGGTGTAATGTATTTATGTATGCCTTCCGAGAACTTCGTTGTCGGGAATGGTTGGAGGAGCTTAGTATGTGTATACAGATTGTGCTGCTAATGGACCATCATATGAGTACTGTATTACATTTCGCTGCAGTAGCACAATATGGTACCGCTATTACGATTTGCACGTTTTCAGGATACGTTTAGGCAGCTACGGTGGCGTAGTCGGTAGCATGCTGAGCTTCTATGCCCAAGAAAGCGGGTTCAAACACGGCTGAAGTCGTCGATTTTTTAAGAGCGTTAAAAATCCCTCAGTATGCCTTCCTTCGAAGGGGAAGTAAAGCCGGCGGTCCCATGTCATAGATTTATGGCATGAAAAAGAACCTTCCACTAACTGCACTTGTGTGAAGCCAAAGTTTGTAGGTTAGAATTTATAACGCTCTATTAGTTCCAACGTTAGCTTGCCACGATGGGTGAGTGGATAGCGTGTCGGTCTATTAACCCCAAGATTGCAAGTTCGCTCCTGGTCGTGGTAAGTGATTTTTGAAAGGCGGCAAAAATACGACACGCGTGTCATACGATGTTTGCACGAAAAGAACCCATTTGAATTCAGAAGCCGTGTTCATAATGACAAAATTAATCTCGGGAGTTTCCGCCAACACAAAGTTCCTAATTTCTCTACTAGAAAGCGCTATAGTGTTCAAGGAGCTTAGGTATCTAACCTCCTTGACTTTCATATTGATTCAAGGAACAACGAAATTCGACATGCAAGCTACCCTCTGGGTGTCAAATTACAAAGCTTGCTCCTGGCACCCGAGGCCATACGATATTATTTATTTACTTATTTATTTATAGTACCAACGTTCGCCGCCAGGTGCTGACTGCGATGCCATCTAGTAGGCAAGTCCACAACCTAGGTGTCGTGGGCGGTAGCATTTGGTAGCAAAAGTAGGAACTACTTGAAATTACTGTCTGCAGTCCTTACTTGAATGAAAAAACAGATAACACACACTAATACTGTCATCACAATTAACACTGGTTATCAGACAGATTCTACACACACCTTAAGTACACGGGGCTACATCACCGCGTTGTCGGATTCCCTAAACTAAGGAACCAACCAACCAGGATACGTGTATGAGTTAAATTCGTTTTTATACGGGTGTTACAAAGATCTTTACATACGTGCTGTATAATGAGCCACGTAAAAATGTTTTACCTTAGGCCAGTGGTTCCCAATCTGGGGGGTCGCGACCCCCAGGGGGGTCGCGGGCCGTTCGGAAAGGGGTCGCGAGATGTATACAAATAATGGTGAACTATGTACTTAAACTTAGATGGCCATCGGGAGTTTTAAATTAAATAACTTTGTACATTTACAAAATATCAATATATTTTACAGATTTTGTCAAAACAAAACAGAAACATTTAATAATTTTAATATGTAATTGTTAATACATTTCTAAGTAAAAAAGACTTCTTTAGTGAGAAACATGGGCCTGTTTTTTGTCAACAAGTTGCTTAAAATTCGACTTAGTTTTAGATACACATACAATAAGGTCGTCTTCTACGTCCAGTCGATTTCTTGTCTTGGTTTTAATGTTGACCAATGTAGAAAATCCAAGTTCGCAGAGGTAGGATGTTGCAAAGGGCATGATGATTCTCAGAGCCACTGATGTTAAGCTTGGATACTTAGCTCTTCTTTGTAGCCAGAACTTGTCAACATTTTGGGTGCTGAAGGACAATTGCAAAGTCATGTCACAGGATAGCTCGATGAGTTTGTCATGCATCAGTGGGTTTAAGTCTGCCTCGTCCACAGCCTGCTCGTTGAAGGGGTTAAGCACCCAGTTCCAACCGGTGTGTTGATCCTCGGGAATGTAGCTAAGGATCTGCTCTTGTAGACCTTGCAAGTGAGTAGTAACCAGTTTGGACAGGTTGTCAATGTCGGGATAATATTCATCGCTTCGATCAAGGGATGTGATAAGCTCATTTGTCAGTTCAAAGTTTTCAAATGTATTCTTCTCAACCCTGGTTGACCAAGTGGCTAATTTCTTTAAAAACGAATTGACTTTGTCTTGTGCAAAAAGTATGATTTTGTCTCTTCCCTGCAAAAAACCGGCAAGGTCTTTGCTACTTGAAAAAATGTCTTAATCTCAGAGCGCAAAGCGAACACTCGAGAAAACACCTTCCCTCGTGACAGCCACCTTGCCTCTGTGTGAAGCAAGAGGCATTTGTACTGTGCCTCCATTTCTTCGCATAACTGTGATAACAGTCGACACTGTAATGGCCGGCTTTTTACAAAATTAACCAACTTAACAGTTTCGTTCAACACTGTTTTTAGCTCAGTTGGCATGACCTTGGTAGCTAATTCCTGGCGATGCAGAAAACAATGAACCCAAGTGGCATTAGGCATGACATTTTTCATCCGTCTCACGAAACCGCTGTCATTCCCAGTCATTGCTTTGGCACCATCACTGCAGATTGAAATACCCTTTTGAAAGTCAATTTGAAGCGAATCGGTTGCAGACATGAACATTTTAAACATTTCCTCACCTGTTGCGTGGTCAGGCAAAGGTTTGCAAAATAAAATATCTTATTCCACACTACCGTCACCCTCAAAACGAACAAAGCACATAAACTGCGCCAAACTCAACACGTCCGTAGACTCGTCAACTTGAATGGAAAAGTACTCACTTTTCTGCAACTTTGTTTTCAACTGATCCTTTATGTCTTGAGCCATCTCGGTAATGCGCCTCCCCACCGAGTTGTTCGACAGAGGAATGGTGGAAAGCTTCTTAGCTGCATCTGGGCTGATCATAGTTGAAACCATATCCTGAGCAGCAGGTAGAACGAGCTCTTAAGCAATCGTGTGTGGTTTACCTTTCTTTGCTATTCGTAAAGCCACTTGATACGATGCTAGCAAAGCACTTTTGCTCATATTATTTCCACTTAACTGAATTACTGCATTTTTCTGGTAATCTAAAGCAGTTAACTTACGTTCAAAAAAATCTGCCGGCTTATCTTTAAAACTGGGATGTTTACTTTCTAAATGGCGAATCATCTTGGAAGGTTTCATACTCTCGGCCGATAACAACTCGCTGCAAATAACACACTGTGGCCGATTTCCGAGCACCGTAAATCCATACTTAATATAACTGTCACTATACTTTCTCACCTTTACCCTCTTCTGTTCATGATCATCATGAGAAGTCGAAGGCCCTGCACGCTTAACAAAATTATCCATAGTTAGAACAAAATCAAACAATACGCGAGCGAACATAACACAAGAGACGTACAGTACAAGCCAGGCAGCTTGAAGCGCGGCTGAAGCATGCGCATACAGGCCCTTCTCCCTCCACACGTCACTAACGTCACAACTACAGTCAAGTCAAGACAGTCGAGCTACTAGGTTCCTTTGTGACTATTTAAAAGCATTTATAAAAGTTAATAGCAGGTTATAGGCACTACTACTTTTCGTTTTTAAAATAATGCCCTGGTAGTCTAAAAAGAATTACTACCATTTATTTAAATATCATTATACTATTGAACCGCCAAATATTATTTTTTGTGTCATATTATTTTACATTTCAGTTTCTCAGTAAACATCAGAATAAGATTAAAATTTTAAAATCTGAACAAAGTAAATAAATAAACATTTAAACGAATAACCTACCGGTCACTTAAGTTAAATTCCAAAGTAATTTTATCCCTCCACTTTGTCCCCCCCCCCTTCACAGACACCTGCGCTAAAACGGGGGTCGCGGCTAAAACGTATGGGCTAAAATGGGTCACGGAAAGAAAAAGTTTGGGAACCGCTGCCTTAGGCTATTCATATTTTGAATAATGAAGAAAATTTAAATGTATTGAATTTGGATTGTGTGCTTTTTCCAATCGGCAAAACGTTGTGACTCAATTCCACAGTATTATCAGTACTGCACCCGTGCCGAGGTTCCAAACTGAGGGACAGAATACACCCACGGTATGTGCCCTGGCTATCGTAGGAGGCAACTAGGAGGACTGACTTGACCGATTGACCTGCCAGACTTTAATTTGGAAGATCCTCTGCGGATGAGGAGGGTAGAATTCATCCACGGTAGACCCTGTCTGTTGTACAAGCCAACTATAAAGAGGCCTTTTAAAAGGTCGATTTTGACTTTGCGATTCCAATTTTGGTTTGACTTTTAGACAAATCTTGCATGCCGTTTGGGGAAGGGCCACCAACTTGGACATCTGGCCAGAAAGCCGGGATGGTATTTTTAGCTTATTTTCATTTATGAGACAAGTAGTTCCGTGAAGAAATATACAGCCTATTTTCATATATCCTACTTATATTAATTGCCTCTATCAACATACAAATTTTCAGTTTGATTGCTGTAATAGATTCGTAGATATTGAGAATCTCTAAATATTTCGGGTAGTCGCCATGTTGGATTTTTATATAATTATGTAGGTCTTGGAGTTATGTACTATTTACATGAAGATTATTGTGTACGTGTATTATTCAAACTTCAATATCATGATTAGGACACAAGAAATAAAATCGAGATTTTAAAATTTTGCACTGCTGCCATCTTGTGGTTATGTAAACAATTGAAATGCCAGTGGATTAAAATTTGTATAAGCAATTACGGTACCAAGTTTTACTGCGCTCGGATGGTTGAATCGTGAGATCATCATCAGTTTATCTGCCTGATGGCAGGTTTCCTCATGGTCGGTGTCTCCACCTTATCGGGTCTTCAGCAGCATTCATCAGCTCATACGATTTATCAATCTTGATTGAATCCAGCATCATAAATCTTCTTCTTCCTCTTCGGTTTTTCCCTTGGACTATCCCTTCTAATGCACTTCGTGAGAAACGTCCATTTAAATATTTATATTTCGAGTCGCCGCCATGTTGGGTTTGTGTTCACCAGGTTATTGAAAGTCCCATAGGTGAACTTATGTTCATAGGCTCTATCAGTATACAGAATTTCAGTTTGATTGCTGTAATAGATTAATAGATATGGAGAACCGTCTAAATCTTCTCCTATGTTTCCTCAGTCGCTAGGCCTTCACTGCGTACAGATCCCGACATCTAGCAGCGCACTTGGCCATGAGAGCTCAGTGGTAGGAGTGTGCGTGGAGTGGTGCGGGGAGCGTGCCGAATACTTCCCTGCCTGAGAACATAGACGCGCGTGACGGTAGCATTACTAGCCAGTGCCGCTTAGCGTGGCAAATGTTTTACGCTGCAGTAGTATGCAGGACAAGGGGGATGGGTAAGTGCAGAGCTAGCTGCCGGTAACTCTACTTGGGAGCAAATGTTTTTAATTATACTCTGTAATACCAATAATGAACGCTGACAGCTAACCAAGCTAGCACGTGGGGAAATACTGCGTTACCACTGAAGCAGATCATGACTCATAAATAACATTCCAAGAGGCTTGCAGGAAGACACAAAAATATAGAAAGAACAGTACGTGAAACAAACGACACTGCCTAGGGCCTATATCTCATTGGCTGTTAGAAATGTAGAGACCAACAGTGTCGTCTTTTGTCGCATAGTGCCGTAGGAAAATAATCAGAACTCTTTGGCAAACTTCGGCTGTCCCGAGCTACTGAGGTAGCAATAGTATCATTTATCGCCACAAAGCGCTTAACGATAAGTTTCAGAATAAATGAAGGTAAATTTGAAAGCACCAACGCTTATTGCAGCTGATAACCTCAGTATACTGCACCAACACCTTTGCACTTACACAGAGGCATACTATTTTCATGATGATAACTGTTTAAAGGGGCATAAGAAATCTTTTTGCATTAATTACCCCCCGTGACTGCAATTTATAAACAGCGCAAGATGCAACTATTTTCGCAATTCTGCACCAGAATGCTGGTAGGGGTGACGTGATACAGCCTGAACTGCCCGGCAACAACAGACTTATCAAAATACTCTTACAGTTACACTACTACGGACATGAATGGTTCTAGGGCCTTAATACGTGGTTTTCAAGTTCATTTTGTCTGTTATTCTAAATGTAGGGAATGGAGAGCGTTGTCCAAAATATCAAGTGAACAGTGTTACCAGCAGGGTTTCAAAGTGTATGTAAAATTTGGTGCAATTAAGAGAAACGGTGTAGATTTGTGATGAAGGGCCTAAATGCAGGGAATGGAGGGGTCTGTCCAAAATTTCATGCAGTCAGTGTTACTCGCAGGGTTCCAAAGGGTAAGTATACAAATTGCCGTTCAGATCGGTGAAACGGTATAGATGTGTGACAAAGGGCCTAAATGCAGGGAATGGAGGGGGTAAGTATACACATTTTGGTTCAGATCGGTGAAACGGTGTAGATTTGTGTCAAAGGGCCTAAATGCAGGAAATGGAGTGTTCTGTCCGAAATTTCATGCAGACTGTGTTACTCGCAGGGTTCCAAAGGGTAAGGATACACATTTTGATTCAGATCGGGGAAAAGGTGTAGATTTGAACCAAAGGGCCTAAATGCAGGGAATGGAATGGTCTGTCATAAATTTCACGTAAACAGTGTTACCATCAGGGTAAGTATACCTAGGGCTTCGAGCGAAGCGAAAAGAATACAGGGTGACTCCTAAAGAGGTCTGTACAAGATGCCAGATAAGAATACAGGGTGACTCCTAAAGAGATATACAAGATGCCAGATAAGAATACAAGGTGACTCCTAAAGAGGTGTACAAGATGTCACACAAGAATACAGGGTGACTTCTAAAGAGATATATAAGGTGCCAGATAAGAATACAGGGTGCCTCCTAAAGAGGTATGCAGGATGTCAGAGCAAAATACAGTCCAAATGCCAGATAAGAATACAGGGTGACTCCTAAAGAGATATACAAGATGCCAGATAAGAATACAAGGTGACTCTTAAAGAGGTGTACAAGATGGCAGAGAAGAATACAGGGTGACTCCTAAAGAGGTGCACAAGGTGTCAGACAAGAATACATGGTGACTCCTAAAGAGGTGTGCAGGATGTCAGAGCAAAATACAGGGTGACACTTAACGAGGTGTACAGTATGTTAGATTCAATTCAAATACAGGGTGATCCTTAAAGAGGTTTGCAAGATATCAGATTCAAATAATGGGTGACCCTTAAAGAGTTGTAAAAGATGTCAGACTCAAATACAGGGTGACCCTTAAAGAGGTGCCCGCGCGGGAAGCCAAACGCCACCGTCAACGACTACTAGGCCTAGTTCAGATTTTAGCTACTAGACGCCACCACAGTCGGCTCTTGGCAACGAACGTAGAAACCTAAGAGCGTTGTTTACATTCTTAACCTATCCAATTTAGCTTCACACAGGTGCAATTAGTGATATGGGACCGCCTGCTTTACTTCCCCTCCGAAGGAAGGCATACTGAGGGATTTTTAACGCTCTTAAAAATCCGACGACTTCGGCCGGGTTTCAACCCGCTATCTTGGGCATAGAAGCTCAGCATGCTACCGACTACGCCACCGAAGCCGCCCTCTGTGTTGTTGATAACATGGCGGATCCACATGCTTGAAACACGTTACGTTAACTGCTCATTATCCTGATTTTGAGAGATATTTAAGGCACTTATACGTTCAAACTACTCGTAATGGCAAATATTGTTCCTGGGTAACACGATACTGTCGTATTTCTGAAGCTTATAATCGTGCTCCATACTTTTCATTCGTAAACCGGATTTGTCAAATGCGGGTGCTGCTCATGCCAAAGAATATGGGTCATTCGACTTCAGTGTGAACAGTTCTGAATACGGATTGGAGTGACCCAGTTAAATAAAATAAAAACATAAAATGAAAACATATTTGGGAGCCAATATTTCCATACTGGTAGTTGGCTGCCACACCACTAGGCGTGCTGCAGTAGTTTCTTGTTTCCATGCTTTACCATGCAGCATTCACTTCTATTATATTTGGTGTTTTGTGAGTTCGAGCCCCATCGTCGGTCATCCTTGAAATGGTTTCCATGGTTCCCCCATTTTTAACTCCAGGAAATGCTGGGACGGTACCTTTTGACAAACCACAGCCGCTTCCTTCATTCATCACCATTCAATTAATCTCATCTCTCCTCTCATGAGGTTGGTCTCAGGAAGGGCATCCGACCCGCAAAGAAACACGCGCCACATTGACTTTCATCGCATCTTATCCCCGACCAAGTTGAAAACGGGAATACTATGGAATAGACATACACTCGAGGTTAGATGTCAATGAAACGTTCACCCGTAGTCTTACATAAAACAGGCTACACCAAAATGTCCCTTATTTTATTCTGCTTTTAACTGAGTAAATGTTTGTATTTCATCCCGTTAAAAAGTTATAGCAGATTGAACCAAAACAGTGCCGGTTTTATGGCCAAATCTAACGGAGCGCTCACTTAGAAGGATCATTACATTAAAGGTATTGATTTGATCGTATTGCAACTTTATTACATCTTAAAGGAACCTATTCTTAATGTGTGTATGAAGTGGTGTCCGGACATAACGTACCACGGACAAAATGTACCACTTGATTTTCGAGGACATAACGTACCACCTAGGTCGTTATCTACGGTTTTCCCGTAATCCCCAAAATTTACTCTAGGACAAAACGTACCACTTGATGTCAGACGGGCATTCCATTACAGGTTCATTACCGCATAAACATCAGTGGCGATCACACTGTGCGGCTTTAAACATTTTTGTATTGTAACATGGAGTTGTGTACAACGAATAAGGGGCCGTTTACGTGCGCACTTCGACGGATGAAGTACGAATTGTGCATTGAAGGTTCAAAGAGAAAGAAGAAATATGGCAAGTATTGTAACGTTTCGCGGCTAGTGCACAGCTTGCCCCATGCTTGGGTGACAGGTTGTAACGTTTCATAGCTCGTGATACAAAATGAGTGCAGTAAATAGCTCGGTTAATAGGGCGCCAATCTCCAACAGATGGTTGTGAGATATATTTATATTTATTAAATTGAGATTCTTTACGTTCGGGGGAGGGGCAACAGAGGCTAGCTGCAAAACACCTTATTCTATTATCTTGACCTCTGGGAAGTCTAGCATGGGGTAAATCTTGACAGAAAGTCATAGATTGTAAAGATAATTTATTAACAAACAGGATGAGATGAATGACGTCTTGCGACCTTTCAAACGGATAAAATAAAAAGGGGAAGTTATTTCTTTAAATTATTGAAGTTAATAGTATTTACGTCCGACTTGCAATTGACAAATATGCATGAGCTCACCGGGTTGTAGATCTTCCTGGGCGATGTTGGCGGAGGTATCTCGTTCCTGAAGTAGACATCTCGCGTGGTCTTCCATGGTCCCAAGTACCAATCCTACCTGATCAAGCTATCTGCCCACTAATTGCACAGATACTGTTGCCTAGCTGAGTGAATGGAATGGTTTCACTCGTCTTCGATATTCAGCGCAATGCTGGAAATATCCTAGCTAGATCTCCACTGAGTTTACTAGTTGAACTTTATGAACTTTGGTAGTTGAATCTCAACAAGTGAGGTCCAAGTTTAGAATTTGGAGTGCTTTCAAGTGAAAACATAATAATATTCTTCCTCTCCATACAGCTCTGTCCCGGCTTATATATGGCAATTATGTCTCCCACCAGCAGTAGGGGATCTGCCAATTGCAATATCAAAGTATTGTCTACAGAAAGTGACGCTCCTTTCTTATTGGCCGAAGTAAGTCCTTTATCAAGCACCAAGTGGCTATATTGGGGTGAAGGTCTCTCCACCAGTGACACACTTCCATATGGGTGTCATGTAACGGTATCTTCCTTAAAAAATCACAAGGTTGCAGTTTTCTCGTCGTAAAACAATTTATTCTAAAAAGCTGTAGGGTCCATTGTTCCGACATCTTTTAGAATTAGCCTGTTGGCTACCGAGGGTCACTCCTGGTTGTGGCTCCCTTTCCATTCTTCCTGCCTCTTCATAAGCGGTTTATGACGGTTCAAGCGGTATCTATTGTCAGTTGTTAGTTCCACAAGTGAGCTCAAGAAATATATTTATTGGGGGAGGGGTTGTAAATTTACGGTTTGAAATCTCGGGTGACGTCTAATTACAAGAATGGATGAAAATGAACATATGATTTTATATTACCCTTAAACACAATAAATATATACATGCACTATCGTTGCAATTGCACATCAATATAGTACTGTCAGTTCAATTGTTTTGGGTGTGGTGTACAAACACCACATTCGCCCCCATGAGTCGACGAATAAATTCCCAATTTTGAGAATGACTCATCCCCTGAAAACAATTACACAACACTGAAATTCATATACACAATACACTTAAATCTTCAAATCAACAATACATTTAAAATGTCATTTCTTTGAATATTTCCTGTTATCCAGTTTGTCTGAACTTATTTCACTCTTAGGGCGTTCTTTATGACATACAACATTTCAACTGTAGAAGGTTGAATTTTACACGGATAATTGCACACGCATACACACGCAAAGTGTTTGCTCTTACAAAATGCAATTACAAGTCGAAGGATAAGATATGTCTTCTGCCTTGTGTAACACCATCTTTCAACAAAACATTACTCTTCCCAGTAGTCACTACTTACAGAAAATTTATTCTTAACAAAACTTCATGGTATCAAAATTAGACAACTTAGCGACATAGTGGTACACTCTATCTAACCAACTACCTGCACGCCTACCAGCCTATATATCCTTACATTATCTCAATGCGTTACCATTACTGTTAATCTAACACTATTATTATAACCATCCTACACTATCTTACTCACAAATCTAAATCATATTCACACCCTGTATCTTAATCATTATTATATGAAAAACACCCTCAATTCTTTACCGCCTCATCTAATTGCTGTCATCGCTTCTGACCTAACTTCAGAGTTCAGTAGCTCTCAATGCTTTCTCTCTCAAACTACTGGTAAACCGCTACTCAATTTAAATTTCACACGAATAAGTCGTATTTTATTTACCTCTTTCTCTTCCTTGAATCCTACCACCTTTAACTCAATTAACTTCGAATTATAACAAATTCCTTTCAATAACTTATAAATATTAAGCCAACCATTTATTATTATTATTATTATTATTATTATTATTATTATTATTATTATTATTATTATTATTATTATTATTATTAGTATTAGTATTATTATTACTTTCATGTGTGCCGGACAACAACACAACACACCATCAATTCGCTATCGCTCATCATCAGTAACATTTACAAGTGGTTTGACTAGGTATTTGGCCTTGCCATATATTTGACTAAGTTCCAAAACTTCCGTATTAAGATCTTGAAACTATAACTTGGATCATCTCTTGGGTGTACTCCCTCATTACTCTGTTTCTTTGTGTGCATACAT
Source organism: Meconema thalassinum (assembly GCA_946902985.2). Classification (NCBI taxonomy): domain Eukaryota; kingdom Metazoa; phylum Arthropoda; class Insecta; order Orthoptera; family Tettigoniidae; genus Meconema; species Meconema thalassinum. Next base: position 373,653,009 of record OX336388.2, on the reverse strand, counting down.
TCGCTATTTTTATACTTCAAAACTCCCAACCTCTACGAGTACTTCACGTATTCACGTAGACACCACAAAAACCTCCTCAAAACTCCCAACATCTACGAGTACTTCACGTATTCACGTAGACACCGCAAAAACCTCCCCAAACTCCCAACATCTACGAGTACTTCACGTATTCACGTAGACACCACAAAAACTTCCTGCTCAGAGTTATTAATCTCCTCTGGCATACTTACCTCTCCAAAACCTTCCTCCTCCATAACTTCATTTGGCCACTTACCAACCTGAAACCTCATGGCTCAACGGCATTAAAACTCGCTGACATCCTTACTTACTACCTCAGTCACGTCATTTACGTGAAATTTACACACACACACACATACTTACACACACATCCATCTCCAAGTACCAGATGTCCTATAGTTTAATACTTCCTTATTTCCATCATATGTTGGTTATTTCAGACCCTGCCTTACCATCCATCACTTCTAAACCACTTCTAAATTTCTCCAACTGTAGTCACTGATGACTTCGCTGTTCTCAAATGAAATTTCTTTTCTGCATATCGATACTTACTTCAACTCGTTAATTTTATTCTCATTGTATCACATCATCTTAAACCAGTCACGAATCTCTACATTATTACTATTATTATTATTATTATTATCATCATTGCTATTATTATTATTATTATGGTTGTCATAATAGTTCTTATTTTCATTAGGTTACTTACCATTTCTCTTATTTCTTTCTCAGATATCCTTCGGATACTTACTTCTGCAGACTACGCACATTTTAACACAGTATATAAGTATATATCGATAAGCGGTTCACCGTCTTTACCTAGTTTATAAGCACAAGCTTTTATTTGCTGCTCCCTCACTGTTTCATACAACTCGGAACTAATACACGATTTCAGGCTTCAAGAATCCACCAAAATTTTAATCTACGCCCCCCACACTTCTATTTAAACAATGAGCTGACATGCTCCACGACCTTAATCTATATTAATACTCTTTACCTCCTTATTGTAATATATAATTTTAATATCTGCGTCATAACTCCCTAATTTAATTACATTAAATAAATACACTTTAACTACACGACTAAGTCTCCGACCTATCTTTACACTCCCCTATTCGTTTAAGATTCCTTGTTCTATTGCTCTCATTTCTTTCTTTCTCCCTGGTTTAATTGTTACTCTTTCTTCTCTTCTCATAATAATAGTCTCTGCTTCCTCATTACTAGGCCTATATTTATCTATAGTAAAGCTACTCTTAGTCTCTCCTCCTAACGTTTCACCTAACATCTCTACTTTTAACCTCCATTCCAAATAGTAATCTTCATCCTTATCTTTATATCTCTTTCTAATCTCATCTAACAATGTGACCTGGCTTTTCCGCTTTGTCCTACTCCTACCAATTTTAACTTCCGTCATCTGCTTTCCGCGTTCACTGTAATCTACCTGCTGGCTTTGTGCTAACACACGCATCTCCATCTCAGCTAAGTTTACGTAATTAGAAACTCCCCCTACTTTATGAAGACTTTTCCTAATGTTCTGCTCTATTTCCACTATCCTATTTTCAATATTTTCTCTAACCTGATTATTCTCCTCTTTAACAACTTCCTGGATTCTACAATCCTGAGGACCTATTGTTTTCTCTACCTCCCATATTTCTACTCCTAACTGTTCTTCAAACATATTCTCCTCTCTCATTCTCTGATCTATCATCTCTTCCTCCAGTTCCTCAACTCTCTCCTCTAACTGTTTATTAGGCTTACATAATGTGTCATGACCAATGTCTACTTTCTGCTCTACTTCTGATCTCATTTCAGCTAATCTTTCCTCCTCCTGATTCTGTATTTCTAATCTACTCTCATCTTCATTCACTTCCTCCATTTTCTGTTCTACATCTTGCTCTTTCTCACAAAAACTACTATTGACTATTTCTAGCTTCTTATCTTCTTCAGTTTCCTTGTCCAGCACTTGCCATCTTTGGTTGAATTCCACATTCTGTTTTATCATAGGCTCTGATACTATTTTATTTTGCTCTAGTTCATATTTTGCTTCTCTGGTGCTTTGGGCTAGTTCCTGATTCCATTGAACTATGTCATGTTTTAATTCTTTAATACTTTGATCTAGTTTCTGGCTGTTTTGGTCTATTTTCTGACTTAATTTTTGATCCAGTGCATCAAACATATCTCCCATGATCTTGCGTAATCTATCTTCTAATCCATCATACTGTTCATTTGTGCTTTTGTTGCTCTTTTCTCGTTCGTCCGCGCCCCCCATCGTACAATTCTGTGATTCAACCGACTTTTCTACCTCGCTGCAACTCTGAACATTGTTACTCCCGCTAGCTAAGTCTTTCTCCACTACCTCTGCCTCGGTACCCTTAACTATGTTACCACTATGTAACGTCATCATCTCGTTCTCATCTCCCATGATTCACTTTATATAAGTTACTTTATTATTATGAAAAACAATTAATTTTATTTCCAAATGCAATTTAATAATTTTATTTATATCTTTAAGGTGTTTTATAGCTTTCGAGCTCCACGTTGAAGTGCCATGTTGTAACGTTTCGTGGCTAGTGCACAGCTTGCCCCATGCTTGGGTGACATGTTGTAACGTTTCATAGCTCGTGATACAAAATGAGTGCAGTAAATAGCTCGGTTAATAGGGCGCCAATCTCCAACAGATGGTTGTGAGATATATTTATATTTATTAAATTGAGATTCTTTACGTTCGGGGGAGGGGCAACAGAGGCTAGCTGCAAAACACCTTATTCTATTATCTTGACCTCTGGGAAGTCTAGCATGGGGTAAATCTTGACAGAAAGTCATAGATTGTAAAGATAATTTATTAACAAACAGGATGAGATGAATGACGTCTTGCGACCTTTCAAACGGATAAAATAAAAAGGGGAAGTTATTTCTTTAAATTATTGAAGTTAATAGTATTTACGTCCGACTTGCAATTGACAAATATGCATGAGCTCACCGGGTTGTAGATCTTCCTGGGCGATGTTGGCGGAGGTATCTCGTTCCTGAAGTAGACATCTCGCGTGGTCTTCCATGGTCCCAAGTACCAATCCTACCTGATCAAGCTATCTGCCCACTAATTGCACAGATACTGTTGCCTAGCTGAGTGAATGGAATGGTTTCACTCGTCTTCGATATTCAGCGCAATGCTGGAAATATCCTAGCTAGATCTCCACTGAGTTTACTAGTTGAACTTTATGAACTTTGGTAGTTGAATCTCAACAAGTGAGGTCCAAGTTTAGCATTTGGAGTGCTTTCAAGTGAAAACATAATAATATTCTTCCTCTCCATACAGCTCTGTCCCGGCTTATATATGGCAATTATGTCTCCCACCAGCAGTAGGGGATCTGCCAATTGCAATATCAAAGTATTGTCTACAGAAAGTGACGCTCCTTTCTTATTGGCCGAAGTAAGTCCTTTATCAAGCACCAAGTGGCTATATTGGGGTGAAGGTCTCTCCACCAGTGACACACTTCCATATGGGTGTCATGTAACGGTATCTTCCTTAAAAAATCACAAGGTTGCAGTTTTCTCGTCGTAAAACAATTTATTCTAAAAAGCTGTAGGGTCCATTGTTCCGACATCTTTTAGAATTAGCCTGTTGGCTACCGAGGGTCACTCCTGGTTGTGGCTCCCTTTCCATTCTTCCTGCCTCTTCATAAGCGGTTTATGACGGTTCAAGCGGTATCTATTGTCAGTTGTTAGTTCCACAAGTGAGCTCAAGAAATATATTTATTGGGGGAGGGGTTGTAAATTTACGGTTTGAAATCTCGGGTGACGTCTAATTACAAGAATGGATGAAAATGAACATATGATTTTATATTACCCTTAAACACAATAAATATATACATGCACTATCGTTGCAATTGCACATCAATATAGTACTGTCAGTTCAATTGTTTTGGGTGTGGTGTACAAACACCACAGTATGACGAACGGCTTGACAGAATAATGAAGTGGTATGAAGAGAATGGAAACTTGAAATCTTGCTTGAGAGCTCTCTCTCATATTCGCAGAACTTAGAATGAAACATCCCATTGACGAACAATTTTAAAATAATAAAATAAAATAAAAAACATAATAAAGAAAACGAAAAATGACCAGAGCTTAACCACAGCTGATTTTAAACACGTCAAAATGTTTATAAACATTTTGCCAGTCCAAAGCCTGGATAAAGTGTGATGGGAATCCAAAAACTTATAATATTTTATATTAGTTTATGTTATGTTATTGCCCACGTATTTATTACCAGGATTAATTGAGCAATACCGAGCAAGTGGCCGTGCGGTTAGGGTTTCATGCACCCTAAATACTTCCCACTCTTTCAAGTGGTACGTTATGTCCTCTCCTAAATATTTTAAGGTAATTAGCTGACTCTTCGCAGGTAATCAGCCGGCCAAGTGGTACGTTATGTCCGTGGTACGTTATGTCCGTGGTACGTTATGTCCTGTAACCGTATGAAGTTTTAGTATGATATAGCTCAGGGCCATCTAGTCATTACGTTCGGAGAGCGCGGCCGCGCTCGGAGAGCACTGGGCAGTCAGACTAGCGCCCCTTCCCTTATCACCACTACACTGTGGCAGCGAGGAGACCTGAAACGGACGGACGATGTTCGGACCGCGCTGAAAAGATACGTACGTAGAGTCGTGCGGTCGACGGCTTTTGTGGGATTGTTGACATCATAATGATAGGGCTGTTTTGCTATAAAAATATACGGCATATACAAATCGAATAATACTCGGATGTGTGGAATGTGCAGGAAATGAACGCAAGTGTTAAGTGAAGAATATCGTGATTTATTCCAAACTGAAATGGGAACATACAAGAAAAATTCAACAACATTTTACCAATATGAACAGATAGTACAGTCGTTGAGTGACTTCTGCTCCTATATAAGCTGCACAAATAAATTGAATTTCCCATTCTGCTTTAAAGGCTGCTGCTTCACCACTCAATATTTTCTTGTATGATGTTCAGTCATGACCACTGTGAAACTGATTTACTTACACGCTGTCAACGAAGTGCATTGGACTACACTAGCGACCAGCGGCTGCACACTTCAGCTCAGCCGGCCAAGGTCCTCCCACCACTTCCGAAACTACCTTTCACCAAAGCGCTCGGAACACTGGCTTAGAGCGCGGCCGGAGTGCAAGCGCTCGGGGAGCGCTGAGTGGATGGCCCTGATCTAGCTATTCTAAAATTAGTTGTTGTTAATTTTGTAAAAATGAACTTTTTCTCAAGTCTAGGTGGTCGTAGTTCAATAACAATGGAGATGACGTAACGTTTGCGGCTCATAAAGTGTAATCAGCGGTGTATGTGCGCAACAAAGGAGACGATAAATACTGTATTATGTTTAACACCTGTAATTACACCTGTAGCCACTACACAGCACTGCAAAACGTAACCTATGCTAATTTGAAGCTTAGGCAGAGCATCGTAAATAATGTATAATTCCAACACAACCTGTATTTGCATTAACCTCGCATAGCAGACAGTTTTGATGCAGGGATAAATCAAGCCTCGTCTCTCTTGTGCTACCTAGTGACGACCTTGTAGCATTGACATTCCTGATTGTCACCTCAGGGGTCCGGTTTTGATTCCCAGCTCTGCTAAGTAATTTAGGGGGGGGGGGGGGGGAGATCAGGCTTAAGAGAGGAATAAAATGCCAATATTCATTCGATTGTTGAAAAGGCTACAAATATTGTTGACAAATGTTACTCATATCACAGTAATGACTAGCTTGTGGCAACTCAAAGCAACTTTTATAATGTCAAAATTATTATCATAAGAGTTTTATCATTTCAAATGATCTTGTCGACTTCAACGTTATGCTTTGGTCTACCGTTATGCGTTACTGTTACGGAGAGGAAATGGACTAAGGTTGCACTTGAGCTTGCCACGGTGGGTGTCGGTCTACTAACCCCAAGATTGCAGGTTCGCTCCTGGCCGTGGTGAGTGATTTTTGAAAGGCAGCAAAAATATGACACGCATGTCATACGATGTTGGCATGTCAAAGAACCCATTTGAATTCAGTAGGCCGTGTTCATAATGGCAAAATTAATCTCGGGAGTTTCCGCCAACACTAAGTTCCACAATTTTCTACTTGAAAGCGCTATAGAGTTCAAGGAGCTTAAATATCTAACCTTCTTGACTTTCATAATGCTTCAAGGAACAACGAAATTCGACATGCAAGCTACCCTCTGGGTGTCAAATTACAAAGCTTGCACCCGGCACCGAGGCCATACGATATTATTATTATTATTATTATTTGATCGTATGACGTCATCATGTTGTTCAGTGCATATGCACCGAGTCTTAGTTTACTCTTGGGCTATGGTGTTATACGATACGGAGACAGAGAGCGCGTGACGTCATGCAGCAGAGTGCACCTCCCGCTCTCCGTTCCCCGCGCGGGAAGCCTAAGTTAATGGGTAATGGAGTATGCACCGAGTCTTAGTTTACTCTTGGGCTATGGTGTTATGCGATACGGAGACGGAGAGTGCGTGACGTCATGCAGCAGAGTGCACACCCCGCTCTCCGTTCCCCGCGCGGGAAGCCTAAGTTAATGGGCAACGGAGTCTGTAGAAAGACTTCGCTCGAAGCCCTCCTGCCTTTCTAACATGTGTAGCATTTGTAGCATGCGTCATTTGAAATGATATAAAGTCTAGTCTTTCAGACTGACTGTATGTTTTTCAGAGAATTATCAAAATTTGCCAATTTTATTTACCGTGTATCATTGTTTTCTTTATATGTCACAAGTTTATAAGAAATTTCCTATTTTTCTTTTTTTTAAGGTGTGTATTACATCTGTGCCTACAAAGTGTACCTCATACAGGTCATTAGGATTTATACTTGTTTTTATATACTGTATTTATTTAAAAAGAAAATAACTATTTTCAGCCTGCTCTAAATAAAAATTCAATAAAAGAACTTAATTTAGAGTTTATGTTAGTGATTGAGGTACATTTTGTAGGTACAGATATAATACACACCCTGAAAAAAGAAAAGTTGGAAATTTCTTACAAACTTGGGATATATAAGGGAAACGATGATGCATGGCAAAACAAGTAGTTCCGTGAAGAACTATACAGCCTATTTTCATAAATCCTACTAATGTTAATTGCCTCTAACAACATACAAAATTTCAGTTTGATTGCTGTAATATATTCGTAGATATTGAGAACCGACTAAATATTTCGGATGGTCGCCAGGTTGGATTTTAAATATGTAGGTCCTAGAGTTATGTACTGTTACATGAAGATTATTGTGTACGTTTAGTATTCAAACTTCAATCGCATGATTAGGACACAAGAAGTAACAAGGAGATTTTAAAATTTCGCACAGCTGCCATCTTATGGTTATAGAAACAATTGAAATAAATTAGATGCCAGTGGATTAACATTCGTATAAGGATTTACTGTACCAAGTTTCACTGCACTCGGATGGTTAAATTGCGAGAAATGTCCATGTGAATATTTATAATTCGCGTCGCCGCCATGTTGGATTTGTGATCACAAGGTTATTTAAAGTCGTATAGGTGAACTTAAGTTCATAGCCCCTATGAACATAAAAAATCATTTTGAATGCTTTAATAGATTCGTAGATATTCAGAGCCGTCTAAATATTTCTGATGGTCGCCATGTTGGATTGTTAAATGTATTGGCCATAGAGTCATGTACCATTAAAGGAAAATTATTGCGTAGGTTCAGTATTCAAACTTTCTCTTAGATCGCATGATTACGACACAAGAAATAAAAACTTAATTTTAAAATTCGCACAGCCGCCATCTTGAGGTTATGTAAACAATTGAACTAAGTTAGATACCAGTGCATTACAATGTGTATAAACATTTCCTGTGACAGATTTCATTGCGTTTGGAACATTAAATCGCGAGAAAGGTCTATTTAAGATTTTCAAATTCGCTTGGCCGCCATGTTATTTTTATAGTTAACCGGTTTTTGAAAGTTTTATAGATGAACTTTCAGTAGTGCCCTTTATCTTCGTACAAACCTTCAGGGTGATATCGCTAATAGTTTCAGAGATATAGAATGCTGGGGAAATATTTCGCACATCCGCCATCTTGTGGTTTTGTAAACAATTGTTCGAAGTTAGATGTCTGTGCATTACAATGTGTATAAACATATACTGTACCAAGTTTTATTGCGTTTGGTTGTTTAAATCGCGAGAAACGTCTATTTAAAAGTCGCAAATTTGCGTGGCCGCCATGTTGGTTTTGTAGTTACCAGTTTTTCAAAAGTCACATAGGTGAACTTCTAGGAGTTCCCTTTATCACCGTAATAAATTCCAGGGTGATAACGGGAATAGTATCGGAGATATTGAATGCTGGTGAAATATTTCGCACAGCCGCCATGTTGGATTGGTGAGACGTAACAAAATTTGAAGGGTACGGTCGGGGTCGCCCGGAATAGTGCTATGAACTTACTGAGTTTCATTGAAATCGCTCCAGCCGTTTAGAATTTATTAGGGACACACACACACACACACACACACACACCTCACACACACACGCACACACACACGGACAAAAGGTGATCTCATAAGCCTATTTTTTTTTTCAAAATTGAATATAGGCTAAAATGGCAAATTTTGAAAATTCTCTGAAAATTTCTTATGATAAGACGCTATAAAAGTTGCTTTTGGTTGCCACACGCATGCCGTTAATGTGATATTAGTAGTCTAACATTGGTCAGCAATATTTGTAGTATGTTCAACAATCGAATGGATATTGGCATTTTACTCCACTCTTAAGCTGGATCTCTCCCCTGAGTGCTGGAACGGGGTACACTCAGCGTCGTGAGGCAGAAATTTGAGGAGGTTGGTTCGGTTCCCCTTCGACCCTACTAGAAGTTGTTTTACGTGGTTTCCTCACTTCTGAATAAGGCAAATCCTGAGATGGTTCCTAGTTTATTTCCACGGCCACTTCATCCTCAAATCCTAGCCAAATTACAAATACATACCCTTGTAGACTCATTACAATGACACACGTTGTCATTACAGATTCAAGATACACCCAAGTACACGGGGCTACATGACCACAACGTCGCAACTTCCCGAAATCAACAACAACAAAGCTGAGAAGGAAGCGTTATAACTACAACCTCGGCCAATAGAGGTACCAGCTAGAGATATTCACTCTCATTTCCGCCAGCAAGCAGCCTACTGGCATTCTGGGAGAGTCAGTGGCTAGCTGACCCGATGTCCAGTAAACTGAGAGTGATAAAGGAACTACTCGCGTGTGATGGAGCTTTTTCCGGTCACGGAGGGAGTCTGTCATTTTATATAAGCTAAAGATAGGTCATGCAAGATCCACTCTTTCCTGGTGAGAAGTGAATACTTCCCCCTGCCCCCACTTTGTACCTGTGGAACCGTATTCACTGTGGCCCAAATTTTAACCGAAGTGGCTTCGGTGGCGTAGTTGATAGCATGCTGAGCTTCTGTGCCCAAGATCGCGAGTTCAAACTCGGCCAAAGTCGTCGGATTTTTAAGAGCTTTAAATATCCCTCAGTATGCCTTCCTACGGAGAGAAGTAAAGTCCGCGGTCCCATGTCATAGATTTAAAAGAGCCTTCCACTAATTACACCTGTATGAAGCTAAATTATAGGTTAACATTTGAATAACGCTCTTAGGTTCCAACGTTCGTGGCCAGGAGCCGACGGCGGTGGCGTCTAGTAATCAAAGTCTGAACTAGTAGTCGTTGACGGTGGCGTTTGGCGGCAAAAGTAGGAACTACTTGAAAATTCAATGTCGGCACTCCTTACTTGAATTAAAAACAGATAACACACTAATACAGCCATCACAATTAACACCGGTTATCAGACAGATGCTACACACACCCAAAGTACCCGGGTTACATGACCGCGTTGTCGCAGCCCCTAAACTGAGGAACCAACCAACCATATTTTAACCGAGTGTGTGGATCTTGCTAACTTACGACGAAACCTTGGTCTGCTGAATACACTGGAACTCATATTAGCTGCTGACGCGTTGGCTGCTGATCTCGTCATCCGCTTTGTATGTGAGAGTGGGTTAGGACAAGCAATCTAAATTATCAAGTGTGTATTTACTCAAAGAACTTTTTATTAATTTCTGATTTTTAATTTCCGTGTATTTTCGTTATAAAGGCTTTCAAAAATGACTTCCTAATACCTAAATCTATATTTTATATCAACACCTAAATCTGTATATTATATCAACAGATTTCTATTCATTAGAAATGCTTTCCTTGCCTGAGCCAACCTACTTTTTATATCCTCTTTGCTTCGTCCATCACTGGTTATTTTGCTTCCTACATAACAGAAGTCTCCTACTTCCTTCAGCTTTTCACCTGTCAATTTGACGTCAATAGAGGTTCTGTTTTTCTTTCGGATGCATTATTTTTGTTTAACATTTATTAATTTTTATCATTAATTCCTTCCTCAAAACGGAGTCCATTCCCGTAGTTGGTAGCATGCTGATTTACTAAGCCCGAGGTCGCGGATTCAAACCCGGCCGAAGTCGTTGGATTTTTAAGAGCTTAAAAAATCCCTCAGTATGCCTTCCTTCGGAGGGGAAGTAAAGCCGGCGGTCCCATGTCATAGATTTATGGCATGAAAAAGAACCTTCCACTAACTACATTTATGTGAAGGCAAAATTTGTAGATTAGAATTGATAACGATCTATTAGTTCCAACGTTCGCCACCAGATGCTGACTGCTATGCCATCCACTAGCCAAGTCCGCAAGCTAGGTGTCGTGGACGGTAGAATTTGGTGACAAAAGTAGGAACTGCTTGAAAATTGACCGCCTGCAGTCCTTACTTGAATTAAAAACAGGTAACACACTCTAATACAGCCATCACAATTAACACCGGTTATCAGACAGATTCTACACACACCCAAAGTACACGGGGCTACATGACCGCGTTGTCGCAGCCCCTGAACTAAGGAACCAACCAACCAAGGAGTCCATTCCGTTAAAAAACTAATTCAAATCCTCTGGTGAATCGGCTTAGATGGCAATACTACTTTCTTCGTCTTTTCCCAATTAATTGGGGTTGCCAGGGCCAACCAGGCTCATTTTGGTTTTGGCCGGGGATTTATGGCCGGATGCCCTTCCTGACGCCAAGTGATTTTTTTAAAGTTGAAAATACCACCCTGCTGTCACCGGGATTCGAACCACGGCCGTCCGAGTGAAAGACGAGCATATAAGCCACTGCGCCATCACGCTCCCCCGGCTCAGATGACAATGGCATCAGCTAATTTCAGAATTAAATTTATTTTCATTTATATACCCTTTATTTAATTTATTTGTCTAGAAACACTGTTAAGAATTGCTTCAAAGCATTTGATTCTGAGTAAGTCTTAAACAAAGAGAAGAAACTGGAACGGCAGTGAGTACACACGCCAATTGCTGCTCTTTGAAAGCCTTCTCCTTCTCTTTCTTTCTGCTTCCGTCACAAATATCTGACTCTGAATGAAACTCACTTGTCAGCATCCATATTTCAAAGTTCCATTACCCGTGAAGATGCTACTCAACATGAATGAAGTAAGGAATGTCTGAATGAAGCAAGCCATTTGATCTCTCGTCTTTTGCTCCGAGGGTGTACGAGTATATAGCCTACCTTATGCTTGCGTGATGGGTTCTCATTCTTGGCTGACATCTAGGTATTGATTCCCGGTGTCTACCGGGAGCATCTCATTCAATTAGTGTGCTGGCCCGGTCTCTTCGTTTATATAAGCTCCATCAGCCCGACCGACCAAAGAGGAAATGATGGCCCGACTAGGAGACTGGTCTGGTCGGGATATTGATCTCTGTGGTTCTGTTCAAATCTGGAACACTCTCGGGTGTAAGCTTGTGGCCAGCCTAGTGTCACAAACTACAAGTAGGCCGTACTTACTGGGTAATTAATGTACTCTCTAAACAATTACATAACTTCTGCTGACACAAGCATACGCTGACTCAGACCCTTTGCCTGCATTTCATGTAGAAATCTATGTAGTTGTTGATTGGTTCCTTAGTTTAGGGGCTGCGACTACGTAGTCATGTGTTGGGTGTGTGTAGAATCTGTCTGATAACCGGTGTTAATTGGGATGACTGTATTAGTGTGTGTTATCTGTTTTTAATTCAAGTAAGGGCAGCATACATTGAATTTTAAAGTAGTTCCTACTTTGGCCACCAAACGCCACCGTCAACGATTGCTAGTTCAAAACTTGGTTACAAGACGCCACTGCAGTCGGTTCCTGGCGACGAACGTTGGAACCTAAGAGCGTTGTTCAAATTTTTAACCTATAATTTAGCTTCACACAGTGTAATTAGTGGAAGGTTCTTTAACATGCCATAAATCTATGACATGGGACCGCCGGCTTTACTTCCCATCGAAAGAAGGCATACTGAGGGATTTTTAACGCTCTTAACAGATCCGACGACTTCGGTCGGGTTTGAACCGGCGATCTTGGGCATAGAAGCTCAGCATGCTACCAACTACAATTGTGTGAACCTAATTTGTAGGTTAAATTTGATTAACACTCTATTAAGTTCAACGTTCATCACCAGGTGCTGCTTGCGGTGGCATCTAGTAGCCAGGTTCACAGCTTGGTGTCGTTGACGGTAGCAATTGGTAGCAAAAGTAGGAACTATTTGAAATTGATCGTCTTCAGTCCTTGCCTGAATTACAGATAACACATCGTAATACAGCCATCACAATTAACACCGGTTATCAGACAGATTCGTCACACCTAAAATACACGCGGCTACATGACCGCGTTGTCGCAGCCCATAAACTGAGGAACCAACCTGCGTAGTTGAGTGAGTTCAGTCACATTAAGTTCAGCAGCACGACTTCAGATCCAGGCCATGGCCATCTCCTTCCCAATCTTAATTCTAAAATTTATCTCACTGAAGACGCTGTAGCAAGGCAGGATAATTATACAACAAATTCCTTACATGTACCTAGGTACAACCACATGGAGCTAATAACCACTACGTCCCAAGCTCCAAACGAAACAACAATAACTAGCAGTGCAGTTGAGCGCTGCTTCATGACTGCTGTGGGAAGCTTCAGGTTTGGAGATTCAAAGTTTGAATCCCGGTGCTGATATCCTGATTGTGGTATTTTTATGAACCCACTCGAGTCAAATTTCTAGATCAGGGATTCTTGCTTGCCACGATGGGTGAGTGGTTATCGTGTCGGATTACTAACCCCAAGCTTGCCGGTTCGCTTGAAAGGCGGCAAAAATCACGATACGCTTGTCATACGATGTTGGCATGTTAAGGAACCCATTTGAATTCAGTAGGCCGTGTTCATAATTTCAAGATTAATCTAAGGATTTTTCGCCAACAGAAGGTTCCTCATTTCTCTACTAGAAAGCGCTATAGTGTCAAGGAGATTAGATATCTAACCTTAGAGGTTAGATATCTAACCTCCTTGACTTTCATAGTGGTTCAAAGAATAACAAAATTCGACATGCAAGGTGCCCTTTGGGTGTCAAATAACAAAGCTTGCACCTGGCACCCGAGGCCATACGATATTATTATTTTATTATTATTATTATTATCAGGTGTACATAACCTTTTTATTCTCACACCTCCCCTAAAATTAAAATTAAAAATTCACCCCCTCTTTCACAAAGTAAATAGTAATGGATCAATGATGTTCGTAATTTACGTTTTTTTTAACCTTCTCAGATGGTTACACAAACATACTTAAGGAAATGCTGTTTTTCAGGAACACTTTTTGTCTTTCAGTGTAATTATCGAGTCATTTAAAGCACACAATATCATTTAATGAGAGAATTGTTGTTGCCTCCTGTCAATATTTAAAATATTCATCACTGTACTTCCTTTTCATTGGCCATCTTTTTCTTAAGACACAGCACAGTAACTTAAACTTTTGATAGTAGTGGAGATAATAATGCAGCAACTTCCTACGTTCAGGAGTAAAGACAAACTGTTGTTGAGTAAATTTAAAGAATTATTAATAATAATAATAATATCGTATGGCCTTTGGTGCCGGTTGCAAGCTTTGTTATTTGACACCCAGAGGGTAGCTTGCATGTCGAATTTCGTTGTTCCTTGTAGCACTATGAAAGTCAAGGAGGTTAGATATCTAAGCTCCTTGAACACTATAGCGCTTTCTAGTAGAGAAATGAGGAACTATGTGTTGGCGGAAACTCCCAGATTAATATAAAGAATTATATACGGTCTTGTAAAAATTTATTCTTACACTCATGCAGATTGTACACTTCAATAAAGAGAAATACTTAGCATTCTTACTTGCAGAAATCCATTGATGTAGCTATTTAAACTCCTATGTACGGTACCTATCGCATTAGATCTATTGGCTTGCCACGGTGGGTGAGTGGTTATCGTGTTGGACTACCAACGCTAAGCTTTCCGATTCGCTCCTGGCCGTGGTAAGTGATTTTTGAAAGGTGACAAAAATCTTGGCACGCATGTCATAAGATGTTGGCATGTTAAAGAACCCATTTGAATTCAGTAGGCCGTGTTCATAATGGCAAAATTAATCCCGGGATTTTCCGCCAACACAAAAAGTTTATCCTTTCTCTACTAGAAAACGCTATAATGTCAAGGAGCTAAGATGTCTATCCTCCTTGACTTTCATAGCACTCCAAGGAGCGATAAAATCCGTTATGCAAGCTGCCCTCTGGGCGCAATTAATAAAGCTTGCACCCGGTACTCGAGGCCATACGATATTATTATTTCTTTTTTTTAAATCGTTATGCCCAACTACGGAGCGCGCTTGAACTTATTTTGCACAATGTTCCTTCTTCTTTTCTTCCCAATATCTCTTCATTCGTTCACTGTGTACCTTTCTGCGTGCTTCTGTCCAGCCTGTATTTCTCATTTTAGGTTTCTTTGCAAATTTATGTTTGTTTACTAGGCTTGTAAATTTTACTCTATCTGGAATAGTTTTCTCAGCAATACCCATTTCTTGTAGATCTTCATGTATTTCTGTTAACCGATTGTTGCGTATTTTCAGAGTTAGCGCTAGAGTTAGAATTATGTTTGTCAGTCTGTCGTTATCCATTCTGTGAAGGTGTCCGTACAATTTTAATCGTCGATTTCTGATAGTGTCTGTGATTTTTTGGTGCGGATTGAAACATTTCATATGGTTTCTTTTTCATCCAAATTCCATTTTCGAACTTTGGTCCTAGGATTTTTCTGAGAATTTTCCTCTTTCGTTTCTCGATGCTTGTCATATGTGACCTGCCCCCAATTATCAGTGTTTAGGATGCAGGCAGTGCATTATTATTATTATTATTATTATTATTATTATTATTATTATTAATGTTATTATTATTATTATCAGATCTATTGTTGTGATCGGAATAATTTGTATAAAGAAGAAACTCTTATAACTATGTTTTACGTTCAGACTGGTGTAAATTCTGAAAAGCAATATTACAAATTTATAGAGGACAGTCAAACCTCCCTGCTAGCCTCTTTGCACCTCCTCAGGGGAGGCACACCCCACAGCTTCCTTATTTCAAGTATTGTGGAACCTACGCACATATTTGATCCCTTTAACGATTAGAGTTTCACACTACTACAGTTAACACAATAACAACAAGCGGACCCACGCGAGAATTCTCCCATGTGTATAAACCACCTGCCCGGGTTAATTAGTATGCGGGATCGACGCGACACAGTTCTGACAGGGGCTACCGTCTTGTTTATGTATTAAATCGTAGGCTACTTTTTAATCAAATTGTCGATATTTTTGAAATCAGAGTTCAGTTCGCCACTGATGCGTCCTTTTTTTTTAACGCTCATTTGTTACATTTCTGTGACTGGCTGCGTCTTCTGTGCCCAAGGTTTCAGAATTGAATCCTGGCGCTGTTAGTTGGTATTTGCGGGTGTGCAAATGCAAGGAAGCCGTGTCAGTATATTTACTGGCACGCTAAATATCCATTTTGGGGCACAATTTCGGTACGCCGGTGTCTCTAAATCCTCAGTAGTTACAATTTACGCTACGGTTTTTGGACGGTCAGCCCTGGTTGCGCAGTCATACGGAGGTGAGTTAGAAAACAACTCGCGTATTAATTGCACATTCCTGAGCCTCGCTGACTGTGCTCTGTGCGACTGCGCAACCGGGACTGACTGGCCAAAAATCGTGACGTACAGTAAAGTGTAAAACCATTAACATCATTGTAGGCGATTTGTAAGCGGCCCATGTGTATATACTACCCGCCCGTCTTAACTGTTATGCAGGCTGTCGTCTTGTGTATTTTCGAGAACTGGCGCATGGGTATTTTTGACCCGAGACTTAAATAAAGCTCTATATTTTCGATTTGGTCAGCCCTTACTTCCTGTCGCTTACTGTACCTTCCTTCCTAGCCTTGAACTTCACCCTGCAAGAGCAACATGTCCATTACCTTGTGAACATCCAAGTTATTGCTATATTATTTACGGTCTGATCAGATTTACCCATGGTGCCAGTCCACGCGTGACAATGTTAGGCTTACAGTACGTTAGTCGGGACAATCTGTAACAAATTAAGGGGGAAAATCCACCTATTTTGGTGCAGCACAATCTCACGTTCTTGTTAATCCATGTTTTGGGTCTAGGAACACCTTGGTCATCAGCTCCTTGGTTCAAAAGAATTGAGATGACAGCTTTACCGCCACTATGAAGGCCAATGATGAAAATGAAAATCCACAGCCTGCTTCCAGTCTCCGACCGGGTCAGGAATGGAATGAATGAAGCCCCATCTAGCGGCGAGGATATGAACTGTGCCGGCTGCCGAGGCCTGACGCACTCCTCTGGGGCAATGATTAAATGAATGACAGATGGAATGAAATGATAGTGGAGAGTGTTGCTGGAATGAAATTTTGACAGGGAAAACCGGAGTACCCGGAGAAAAACCTTTCTGCCTCCGTTTTGTCCAGCACAGATCTCACATGGAGTGACCGGAATTTGAACCACGGACCCAGCGGTGAGAGGCCGGCGCGCTGCCGCCTAAGCCACGGAGGCTTAAGGCCAATGATACTGCTACTAATTTTTTGTCATTTTTCTACATGTTAAATTTGAAAAATATTAAGGAAGGGAAGGAAACAGGAAGAAAGGAAGGAAGAAAGGAAGGAAGGAAGAAAGGAAGGACGGGAAGGAAGGAAGAAAGGAAGGAAGGACGGGAAGGAAGGAAGAAAGGAAGGAAAGGAGGAAGGACGGGAAGGAAGGAAGAAAGGAAGGAAGAAAGGAAGGAAGGAAGAAAGGAAAGGAAGGAAGAAAGAAAGGAAGGAAGGAAAGGAGGAAGGAAGAAAGGAAGGAAAAACGGAAGGAAGGAAGAAAGGAAGGAAGAAAGGAAGGAAGAAAGGAAGGAAAGGAGGAAGGAAGGAAGGAAGGAACAAAGGAAGGAAGAAAGGAAGGTAGAAAGGAAGAAAGGAAGGAAGGAAGAAAGGAAGGAAGAAAGGAAGGAAGGAAGGAAGGAAGGATGGAAAGGAAGAAGGAAGGAAGGAAGAAAGGAAGTAAGAAAGGAAGGAAGAAAGGAAGGAAGGAAGGAAGAAAGGATGGAAAGGAGGAAGGAAGGAAGGAAGGAAGGAAGGAAGGAAGGAAGGAAGAAAGGAAGGAAGAAAGGAAGGAAGGAAGGACGGGAAGAAAGGAAGGAAGGAAGGAAGGAAGAAAGGATAGAAGAACGGGGAGGAAGGGACGGACGGAATAGTTCATAGGAACACACAAGGTGAAAAATTACTTCATTAAAATCCGTACGACTACGACAAAAAGGGAGTGGCACACTATGGGTCAAAATGACCCGGCGCCAGTCCCCGTGTTATATTTTTGCACGCCAGTTCTCACGGGTTAAACGCACTTTCTAAACAAATAAACTGTTTCCTTTGATTTTTCACGAAATGCAAGATTTTTCTTGCACTATTTGGGCTATTTGGACATTTTTTGTACAAACCCCACACCTTGTAACGCCCTCTGGGTTGATGATGAAGATGATGATGATAATCGTATGGCCTCAAATATGGTGGCATACAATACATCATGACTGGGTGCCCTATGTCTGTCAGGGCACGTGTCAACGATGACACGAGGCCAGTGTTGCCAAATCTTGAAATGGGAAAGAACGAAACCCTATGCTTTAAAACACCAGAAAAGCACCAGCTGGACTCTATGGTTCAAAACACTAGAAAAACACCAAAACTTATAAATATATAAACGGCTTTTTACTTACATTTCTTTCATTAAAAATCGTCTTCTTCACTTGCGGAACTTGCTACTGCTATTACATCTTTAGAGCAGGAAGGTGTAGTACTGCTGTAGCTCTGCATACTTCCAATTTTGGCCATTATTATATCCTTCGGCAGTTCATAGTCGTGATAGCATTTTCCCTCTGTTTTTAGTCCAAATCGCACACGCAGAATGGAATGTAATTTTTGAACTTTCATTCGAGTTCTTTGCTTTGTTTTCAGCAATTAAACGTGGCTAAACACTCTCCTTACATCTGTATTAGAGTGAGGGAGCGAAAGTACATAAACTGTCTTCGCATGAAACTCGGAGCTGGGAAGAAAATAGATGATAGGTCGATTCTTTGTACAAGTGCAGTTGCACTGAACCCTGCATGTTGCGCTTATGCATGCGAATGAGAATTTCAGAGACTTCCCTGTTGGAGTGTTGATCTTGACACGTGTAAGGCTGAACATTGCCTATCTTAATTGATTAACTTTATTAAAACTATTACATGACTTCCAGGATTTACGTATTTGTCATAGGAGACAATTTCATGGAAAAATCCGTTAAGCACCCAATTTGGCACTGGTTTTATTGAAATAACACAGTATTTTGCTATGGCGCTATTAGAACATTTATGGTACCAGACGAACTTCAGAAACACCAGATCTGGTGCTAAAAACACCAAATTGGCAACACTGCTCGCGGCTACCCTGACTTTGTGTGTGATGTGATATATGCTAGGAGATCCAAAGGATTATCTCGCTACCAGTATTGTTGCTCAGTTAGCACCACCCAGGGAACAAGTATAGGGTAATTTCAGGTTGAAACCTACGGACCTATCTGCATCATCTCGGGGACAATTAGATGTACTCTGACATATTGGCTGCCAGTGGTAAGTCACATTCCACCTCCAAGTATGAGACGAGAACATGGGCTTATGAAGGTGTACAGCGCCATCTGCAAAAATCCTCACCTTCCCGTGCACCATGATTTTCCTGATATTAGTAGGAATATACTTCGCTCTCGCCACCCTCCTCTCCCTGACTACTGCACAAAGGCTCGTTGAAAGTGAGCTCAACATCACTGCCCGTTGGAAGCAGTTCTGGTCGATCTCTGCCTCACCGGAACAACAAACTATGCCATGCATTACAACCAAGCCTCCAGGTTTTAAGCTTCCTAGAAGAATTTGGTCCACCCCAAATAGAATAAGAACAAATTGTGGCAGATGCGCGGATTCTCTTCACAGGTGGAGGAAAATTCCATTTCCGAAATGTACCTGCGGTGCTGATAGACAAACTATTCAGCAAATAACACAAGATTGTCCACTAACTGCCTTCTCTGGGGCTTCAGTTGAGTTCCTGATGGCTAAACAAACAAGTAGTTCCGTGAAGAACTATACAGCCTATTTTCATATATCCTACTTACTGTATGTTAACTGCCACTAGCAACATACAAAATTTCAGTTTGATTGCTGTAATAGATTCGTAGATATTGAGACCCGACTAAATATTTCGGATGGTCGCCATGTTGGATTTTATATATGTAGGTCCTAGAGTTATGTACTTGAAGATTATTGTGTACGTGTAGCAATCAAACTTCAATCGCATGATTAGGACACAAGAAGTAACAAGGAGATTTTAAAATTTCGCACAGCTGCTATCTTGTGGTTATGGAAACAATTGAAATAAATTAGATGCCAGTGGATTAACATTCGTGTAAGGATTTACTGTACCAAGTTTCACAGCACTCGGATGGTTAAATTGCGAGAAATGACCATGTAAATATTTATACTTCGCGTCGCTGCCATGTTGGATTTGTGATCACCAGGTTATTTAAAGTCGTATAGGTGAACTTATGTTCATAGCCCCTATGAACATAAAAAATTCAGTTTGGTTGGTATAATAGATTCGTAGATATTCAGAGCCGCCAAAATATTTCGGATGGTCGCCATGTTGGATTGTTAAATCTATAGGCCATAGAACCACGTACCATTAAAGGAAAGTTATTGCGTAGGCTCATTATTCAAACTTTCACTTCGATCGCTTGATTACGACACACGAAATAAAACTTAATTTTAAAATTCGCACAGCCGCCATCTTGAGGTTATGTAAACAATTGAACTAAATTATAAACCAGTGCTTTACAATGTGAATAAACATTTCCTGTACCAGATTTCTTTGCGTTTGGAACATTAAATAGTTTCAGAGATATAGAATGCCGGTGAAATATTTTGCACATCCACCATCTTGTGGTTATGTAAGCAATTGAACGAAGTTAGATGTCGGTGCATTACAATGTGTATAAACATACACTGTACCAAGTTTTATTGCGTTTGGTTGGTTAAATCGCGAGAAACGTCTATTTAAAAGTCGCAAATTCACGTGGTCGCCATGTTGGTCCTGTAGTTACCAGTTTTTCAAAAGTCACATAGATGAACTTCTAGCAGTTCCCTTTATCACCGTAAAAAAATTCCAGGGTGATATCGGGAATAGTTTGAGATATTGAATGCTGGTGAAATATTTCGCACAGCCGCCATGTTGGATTGGTGAGACGTAACAAAATTTGAAGGGCACGGTCGAGGTCGTCCGAAATAGTGCCTTGAACTTACCGAGTTTCATTGAAATCGCTCCAGCCGTTTAGAATTTATTAGGGGGGGGGGACACACACACACACACCTCTCACACACACACACACACGGACAAAGGTGATCTCATAAGCCTATTTTTTCAAAATTGAAAATAGGCAAAAAAAATGCATCGACTACCGTACATAAAGGATGTAAATCTGACATTGTGACCCTTAGAGTTCAGCCTTGTACAGGGTATTTCATATAAAGTAAGAACGGCAAGCGGCAGTTTTGTTATTCGCTGATGCGGTGGCCTTGGCCGAGCTTGTGGCACGCCATGACCCCCTGCTGTACTATTGAAAGCGCGCGCATAGTACATACGAGGGCTGGCTTTTTTTTTGCAAGTTCACATGGACGGTATATAACAGATTGACATACCAAACTGATTTTACTATACTAAATGTTTGCTTGTTTTATTCGTATGTCTGAACATAATCGCCAAAACGATTGAAACATTTGTCTTATCGTTACACCAGCTTTCCAATGTCGTCAGCAAAATATTCTGCCGCAACTGAGGTCTGGACAGTCTCCTGAATTTTTTCGTTTTTGACGAGGCGTTGCCGCCCAACCATACCTCCAATTCTCGGAAAAGGTGAAAATCATTCAGTGCTGGTTTGGACTAAACGGCAGATGGTCCAAAACTTCACACTTGAATGCTTTGTAAAAGTCGATCGTAACGTTGGTACAGTGTGGTCGTGAATGATTTTCACCTTTTTCGAGAATTGGAGGTATGGTTGGGCGGCAACGCCTAGCGCGCTTTCAATAGTACAGCAGAGGGCCATGGCGCGCCACAAGCTCGGCCAAGGCCACCGAAGCAGCGAATAACAAAACTGCCGCTTGCCGTTCTTACTTTATTTTCCATTCAATGTTGTTTTAATTATGTTTATATTATAATATGTATTGTGATGTGGTTTGTACCATACGCTAAATAAATAAATAAATAAATAAATAGCCCTGACATTAATCCGAGTGGAACATTAAGTATAAGCTTATGAATCAAGCTTTGCGGAATCATTCGTTCAGCGGTAAGGAAACTGCCCCATAACTATTTTAGGCAGAAATTACCAGTGACTAGAGGCGTACAAAAGGAAAATGAAGGCAGTCAAGTCATCCCGTCACGGCCTTAGTTTAATCAAGAAAATATGAAGCAGAAATCCTTCATGTGATTGGCCCAGAAAGACAAGACAGACATTTAAAAGATTGCGAAACATAAAACTGTTTTATGAGCTGGGCAATACAAATTGACTTCGTTAACCAGCATCCTCCCTCCGCTCTCCGACTTGTTCATCAGAGATTGTAATTTAGACATTTCAAATAGACGGAGTTATTACTATCTCCACCAGCCAAATTCAAATCTCACATCTAGTGGGACGTGGGTTGGCGACCACTGGACTCCAGCTGAGTTCGGTAATGCTTCCACTTACTTGTGCCGGGCTCATCTCCGTCTTCTTTCCTGTCGACCATCCTTGGTCAACTCGTGTTCTTTTCCGACCCTGACGGTATTAGGGTATCTGAGGCCTAAGGAGTCTTTCACTTTCTCACCTTAATTGGCCCTTGTCTCATCTCTCCTGATACCTCCTTCTTCTAGGGATCAACCTTCTTTTTCCTTTCCCTATAGTCCCGTTTCTCATTAAGATTCCCGCCCTGTTTTTATGAATTGGCCCCCGGTGTCTTAAAATCTTACCCACATTTTGTAAGTATTTTCAATCTACATTGCATTTTGTAAGTATTTTCAATCTAAATTGCATTTTGTAAGTACAGTAAGTACGCGTGCTTCGACATATTGTGAGCATTTTGAATTTACCATACATTTTGTAAGCATTTTCAATTTCAATTTCAATTGCACTTTGTGACTATTTTGAATCTGAACCGGTCTTTTTCAGTCTAACTTGAATTGTGTATTTCCAATTATTTCAATTGCATTTTGTAAGTAATTTGAACCTCAATTGGATTTTGTACGTATTTTCAATTTCAATTGCATTTTGTAAGTAGGCCTATTTGGAATCTCAATTGCATTTTGTTTTGAATCTACATTGCATTTTGTAAGTATTTTGAACCTAAACTACATTTTGTGCGTATTTTTTAATCTAAATTCCTTTTGTGAGTAATTTTCTTGTACATTACCAGCTAAATTTTCGTTATAGTTTCCATTTTCTTGTCATTTTCGCTATCACCCAGACCATTAGGGGCCGATAACCTAGATGTTAGGCCCCTTAAAACAACAATTATCATCATCATCATCATCAAATTTGAATCCTGAAGCAGTCAGTCTGCAGTGCTGAAGCTTACTAATCTCTGACATTAAAGCAGGGGCGGATCTAGGGGAGGGCGAGGAGGGCGACCGCTCAGGGCCCCGCTGTCTGCGGGGCCCCGCGCCATCTATTGTTTTAAATTTAATTGATTAATTAATTATACTTTTCAAACTTTTCAAACTAATTAATAATTCATATTCTTTTTTCAGTGCAGCTATGACCTCCCGTGTCCGTTTAGCAAGTTTTGATTTCAGTGAAATGATAGAAGACTTCAGCCGGGAAACTTCCCAAAATTAATCTATATATATATCTCTATATATATAAAAATGAAAGTTTGTCTGTTTTTTCTGAATTTCC
Organism: Meconema thalassinum; assembly: GCA_946902985.2. Lineage (NCBI taxonomy): Eukaryota > Metazoa > Arthropoda > Insecta > Orthoptera > Tettigoniidae > Meconema > Meconema thalassinum. Next base: position 373,629,545 of record OX336388.2, on the reverse strand, counting down.
ACGGATCTAGGGGAGGGCGAGGAGGGCGACCGCTCAGGGCCCCGCTGTCCGGGGAAATTTCCACGGAAATTTGCGATATTTGCGCGTTTCAGACTGTTTTATGATGGATGCGCGCAAAAATATTTTTTGACTGTCTGTCTGTATGTCTGTTTGTTTGTCTGTGGACAACTTTTTGTGTCCTTATAACTCGAGAACGGCTGGGTGGATCAACGTAAAATTTGATACAGATATCCTTCAGAGGCACGACACTAATCACTGATGTAACTCTTCTCCGTACCTCTCATAACAGGAGGCCTAACCCCTTAAAATACATGCTGAAATAAGCGTAGAAGGTTGAGACAAAGCTCATTGTCAGCCCATCAATGTGAGAAACGTAAGTCGGGGGCCCTAAAAGGACCCTGAAAACCACATTTTAAGGCCCTAAAACCAACAGTTTATAAGATATTCCCAAAAAATCTAATTTCACTTAATAAATTAATGAAGGAATGCATGCCGGTAACCATGGCAACAGAATCTCAGAGGTCCATCTATTTCTGTAAGACGCAATGCAATTCCATTTATTACATTACTGTGAAGGTTTGCAAACGGCAATAAGGTTATAACGAATCCAAATTAAGCTGAAATATTCATCAATACATATAATGCGCTTAAGGGGCAAGGGGTACTCTAGAATTTTTAAACGCGATTTACACGTGCGGTATGGTACGGAAGGTCTATTATATCTCTATCCTTATATTGTTATATTATTATTATTACTATTCTTTTAATTATTATCATTATTATGGCGTACAACGACGAGACAAAGCTCATTTTCAAACCCTTGGGGTCAGAAACAAAACTCGGGGCACCTCAAGAGCCGTAAAGGGTCCCCGAAAACTATATTTTAAGGCTCTAAACCCAACAGTTTCTTAGATATTCCCAGAAAACTAATTTCATTTAATAAAATAAAGAAGGAATGAAAGCCACTAACCATGACAAAAGTAACTCAAGAGGTGGCATCCAACTTTCCATCTATTTCTGGAATAAGTAATGCAACTCCATTTATTACATTTCTATGAAAGGTTTCAAATGGCTATAAGGTTATCACGGAACCAACTAAAACTGTAAAATTCATCAATGCGCTTAAGGGGTTCAAGGAGTACCCTAGATTTTTTCAAACGACTTACACGTGCGATATGTCGTACAGAAAGTCTATTATATCTCCAAACAGCAACATGAAAATGAAAATCCACAGCCTGCTTCCAGTCTCCGACTGGGTCAGGAATGGAATGAATGAAGCCCCCATCTAGCGGCGAGGATATGAACTGTGCCGGCTGCCGAGGCCTGACGCACTCCTCTGGGGCAATGATTAAATGAATGATAGATGAAATGAAATGTTAGTGGAGAGTGTTGCTGGAATGAAATTTTGACAGGGAAAACCGGAGTACCCGGAGAAAAACCTGTCTGCCTCCGTTTTGTCCAGCACAGATCTCACATGGAGTGACCGGGATTTGAACCACGGACCCAGCGGTGAGAGGCCGGCGTGCTGCCACCTAAGCCACGGAGCAACATAATTTTCAAAAATTCCTGATTTGAAATAGTAGACTGTTTTTGCTGATTTTAGGAATTTGTGCCATTGGTGGCTAAAAAAACTGAATTTTCATGCACCATAAGCCTTTATAATTTATAAAAGGGGTCTTCCTGTAGTTGGGCACTTGACACAACGGTTAGGGTCAGTTCGTATGTGACGTGCATTGCGATTCGTCTACGAGGTTTTCAATTTTATTTTCACGCCAGGAAGAACACGTTAGGTAAATTTAGTTTGAGAGCACATTTTAACTAATCATTTTTCTTTGCCAACAAACAGGTTCCAAGCCCCTAAATATTGCAACAGTAGCTCAATTGATAACATCTGGTTATTAATACCGAAGACCGTTCGAAGAATGGGTACTTTTGCTAGTCTATATATATAAAAGAAAGTCGTGTTAGTTACACTATTTATAACTCAAGAACGGCTGAACCTATTTGGCTGAAAATTGGTATGGAGGTAGCTTAGAACCAGGAGACGGACATAGGATACTTTTTATCCCGTGACGTGACATAAAACGTCAAAGAGAATACAAGTCACTATAAAACGTAACGCAAATGACAGCTAAAACAAGATGTTCAGTAAAGAACATATAGCCTACTTTCTCCTAAATGCATGGGTATTGTTATAACTCTTTGTCCTTTTCAAGGAGTATGATTGAATGTTGGTTGTAGTAGCTTGTTGAAATACAACGTGCTATAGGGATATTAAACATGAATATGAGGTGCCCTTTGCTAGTGCTACCTCTGTACCAAATTTCGTTCAATTCAGTTTCACCGTGTTTGAATTGATAGGGGGAATCGATTTGCACACATACTTGGCCACCATCTGCAAACTATTGGGCTGATGTTCTTGCAGTTTGGTCAGAATATGTTTCCCACATAAAGATATGGTGTTGCAAAATTTGGTAGAGACTAGATTATTAGTTTGGTCGTAATTACATTTTAGCTTTTAACATTTGGGTGGCCGCGATTACGTTTCCGTCAAGATAGCGGTGATATAAAACATGACACTGAGGTGCCCTTTGCTAGTGCTACCTCTGTACCAAATTTCGTTCATTCGGTTCCACCGTGTTCGAATTAATAGGGGGAATCAATTTTGACATAAAGATGGCCGCCATCCGCAAACTATTAGGCTAATGACCTATTAGATTGGTCAAAGGATGCTCCCTCCATAAAGGTATGGAGTTGCAAAATTTGGTAGAGATCGGATGATTAGGTTAATCTTAATTTGATTTAAGCTTTGAACATTTGTGTGGCCGCCATTACGTTTCAGTCAAGATGGCGCCGATATAAAACATGACACTGAGGTGCCCTTTGCTAGTGCTATCTCTGTACCAAAGTTCGTTCCATTCGGTTTCACCGTGTTTGAATTAATAGGGGGAATTGATTTTCGCACAAAGATGGCCGCCATCCGCAAAATATTAGGCTAATGACCTATTCATTTGGTCAAACGATGCTTCCTCTATAAGGGTATGTTGTTACAAAAGTTGGTAGAGATCGGATGATTAGGTTAATCGTAATTTGATTTAAGCTTTCAACATTTGTGTGGCCGCCATTACGTTTCCGTCAAGATGGCGGCGATATAAAACATGACACTGAGGTGACTTTTGTTAGTACTACCTCTGTACCAAATTTCGTTCCATTCGGTTGCACCGTGTTCGAATTAATAAGCGGAATCGATTATCACACAAAGATGGCCGCCATCCGCAAACTATTACGCTGATGACCTATTACTTTGGTCAAAGGATGCTCCCCCATAAAGGCATGATGTTGCAAAATTTGGTAGAGATCGGATGATTAGGTTAGTCGTAATTTGATTTAAGCTTTGGACATTTGTGTGGCCGCCATTACGTTTCCGTCAAGAAAGCGGCGATATAAAACATGACACTGAGGTGCCCTTTGTTAGTACTACCTCTGTACCAAATTTCGTTCCATTCGGTTGCACCGTGTTCGAATTAATAGGGGGAATCGATTTTCACACAAAGATGGCCGCCATCCGCAAACTATTACGCTGATGACCTATTAGATTGGCCAAAGGATGCTCCCTCCATATAGGTATGTAGTTGCAAACTTTGGTAGAGATCAGATGATTAGGTTAATCGTAATTTGATTTAAGCTTTGAACATTCGTGTGGCCGCCATTACGTTTCAGTCAAAATGGCGGCGATATAAAACATGACACTGAGGTGCCCTTTGCTAGTGCTACCTCTGTACCAAATTTCGTTCCATTCGGTTCCACCGTGTTCGAATTAATAGGGGGAATCAATTTTGACATAAAGATGGCCGCCATCCGCAAACTATTAGGCTAATAACCTATTCGATTGGTCAAAGGATGCTCCCTCCATAAAGGTATATTGTTGCAAAGTTTGGTTATATTAGTCGTAATTTAACTTAAGCTTTGAACATTTGTGTGGCCGCCATTACGTTTCTGTCAATATGGCGGCGATATGAAACATTACACTGAGATGCCCTTTGCTAGTGCCACCTCTGTACTAAATTTCGTTCCATTCGGTTTCACCGTGTTTGAATTAATAGGGGGAATTTATTTTCACACAAAGATGGCCGCCATCCGCAAACTATTAGGCTAATGACCTATTCATTTGGTCAAAGGATGCTTCCTCTAAGGGTATGTTGTTGCAAAATTTGGTAGAGATCGGATGATTAGGTTAGTCGTAATTTGATTTAAGCTTTGGACATTTGTGTGGCCGCCATTACGTTTCCGTCAAGATGGCGGCGATATAAAACATGACACTGAGGTGCCTTTTGTTAGTACTACCTCTGTACCATATTTCGTTCCATTCGGTTGCACCGTGTTCGAATTAATAGAGGGAATCGATTTTCACACAAAGATGGCCGCCATCCGCAAACTATTACGCTGATGACCTATTGGTTAGGTTAAAGGATGCTCCCCCCATAAAGGTATGTTGTTGCAAAATTTGGTAGAGATCGGATGATTAGGTTAGTCGTAATTTGATTTAAGCTTTGAACATTTGTGTGGCCGCCATTACGTTTCCGTCAAGATGGCGGCGATATAAAACATGACACTGAGGTGTCCTTTGCTAGTGCTACCTTTGTACCAAATTTCGTTCAATTCGCATTCACCGTGTTCGAATTGGTAGGGGGGGGGGGGGACAGACATTCAGAGTACACACACTCACACACACACACACACAGACTCACACACACACATACACACACACCCACAGACTCACACACACACATACACACACACAGACAGACACACTTTTTTCGCCCTGTGTTGATCTCATAAGTCTACTTTCATTTTTTTGCAAAAATCGAAAGTAGGCTAATAAATTCATGAAGGGATGGCAAGGCAAGTCGTTTCCAGGCAACAGTAGCTCTTGACGAGACACGGCCGACTGGATGCGATTAGCGCTCTCCACTACCGGTATAGAAAATGAGGCTCTTAACATGAAATCCCGTCAGTTACTCAGCGTAATTTGTATTCTCTTTGAATCATCATTAACAATGCCGCGACAAAGACGATCGAATCTTTCCCGACAAAGCCATAATGCAAGAAGGATACGATACATTGCGAATGAAGAAATTGCCCGTGAAGAGCGCCGCGTTAGTATGGCTCGACTTCGAGCTTCTCAATCACAAGAGCAAAGTGAGACTGCCCGTGAAACGGCTCGGTTGGCAATGCGAAATCGTCAAGCGAACAACAGAGTTCAAGAAGTAGATAATTTTCGACGCACAAGAAGAGATTTATCAAGTGCTGATTTGAATCAAGCAGCGTTTCGATACGATTGCAGCACTCATTACAGCTTGCATCCTAGCGTTTGCATTGGGCCAATAGACGTTGTTTGCGAGTATTGTGGCGCATTGAAGTTTTCCGGAGAAACCCCCGGATTGTGCTGCCTTAGTGGGAAAGTGAAATTGCCATTATTGACTCCGCCACCTGAGCCATTGCATTCATTGCTTTGTGGCGAAACACCCGAATCACGTCATTTTCTTGCAAACACTCAAAAATACAATGGTTGTTTCGCAGACATTATCGAAGAACGAGCATTTAATCCGACATTCAAGGTCATGCTTTCCATCGAACCCATCTAACCTGTGGCACAAATACAAGGATAATATGTCAGAAGATATTTTACATCAATTTCGTGTCAGTTCAAGAAATCACGATCTTGAGATGAATGAGGAGATACATAATCGGGCTTTACTCTTGATCGAAGACATGTGTTACCTCATGTGCGGTAGTTTATTAGTCACGTTAGGAATGCCAGCGCCAAATCGTGAAATGAATGACGCATTTAATCAAGAATGGGAACCGGAACGTGAATAGGATCACCAGGAATTAGATTTAGTAGTTCAAACGAATGTACCCTGTTGAATCCCCAACAAAAGGAATTTTATGATACATTAATGAAGGCAATTGATGATGGAAATGGTGGTTTATATTTCCTGGATGCCCCTGGATGAACTGGTAAAACATTCCTCATGTCAGTAGTTTTAGCCACTGTCCGTGCGAAATCCAACATTGCGGTTGCAGTTGCTTCTTCTGGAATATCAGCCACATTGTTAGAAGGATGTCGTACGGTTCATTCAACATTAAAATTGCCGTTAAATCTTCAAACTATTGAAGAACCAGCATGTAATATTGCAGAAAAAAACAGCAATGGCCAATGTTTTATCAGCATCGAAAATCATCATCTGGGACGAATGCACAATAGGGCATAAACGTGCATTAGAAGCACTTAACCGAACATTGAAAGATCTACGCAATGACTCCAGATGTTTTGGAGGAGCAATGATTTTACTGTCTGTCGATTTCCAGCAAACACTGCCAGTAATTCCAAGATCAACGGCTGCCAACGAAATAAACGCTTGCCTCAAATCATCGAATATATGGCGCTATATGAAGAAACTTCAGCTGACAACAAACATGAGAGTTGCATTGCTTCATGATACATCTGCTGAAGATTTCTCTGAGCAATTGCTGACTATCGGTAATGGTCGAGTACCTGTCGACGATTGATTTCATTTCCTCATAATTTCTGTAACTTTGTCTCATCGAAAGACGAACTTATCAACAAAGTATTCCCAAACATAATTACTTATTACAACAAGAAGTTCCGCAACGAACTAAAGAGCCTACTTTTCTTAAAATTTAAGATCTATGCCAATGATTAATCTATATGGATCTATCTAGAATAATGACGAAATTAAGTTGGCAATATCGAAATTTCTAATTAGTTCGAAATACTGTACACCTGGCATACTGTAGCCTAATAGAGAACTACAGTTGGCAGCCCTGGTGATTGAATATATTCTTAGTTCCATCTCTTAAGGTACAGAATACAAAATTTGGTTGAAGTCCAATGGATAGCATGGACGTTACATGCAGTTAAACATTGGATCTAACAGCGCGCGTAAAATCATGTTGGCAACAATGACATACATGTATTGGTCAGAAATAATCTGAAATAATATGATCTATTGCTGTGTCAATTTTGAATAAAATCCATTAGTTTGTATAGATGTTACATGTATTTTAAAATTGGATCTATCAGCAGGCTTAGAATCATGTTGGCAGCACTGACGTATATTAGTTACTCCAAATTAATCTAGAATGCTAGGTACTATACGTGTGCAAAGTTTAGAGCTATTGGCTTGCATACTTTCTGATATATTGATATTAGGGTAACAAAAATAGAGACAGTATTTACTAACAGTTGGCAGCCCTGGTTACTCTTAAGAATCGGCATATACATATCTGTTATAGTACACATAGCACACACGAAATTTGGTTGAAATCCAAATGATAGTATAGAAGTTACATGTATTTAAAGTTGGACCTCTCAGCAGGCTTAGAATCATGTTGGTAGCACTGACGTATATACGTTTCTCCAAATTAATATAGAATGTCAGGTACTATACGTGTGCATAGTTTAAAGCTGTCGGTTGGCATACTTTCTGATATATTGGTATTTGGATAAAATAAATTGAGAGCATTTATTAACAGTTGGCAGCCCTGGTGGATCTTAATAATACGTTCAGTCATGTCTGTTTATGTGCACATAGCACATACGAAATTTGGTTGAAATCAAATTGATAGTGTAGAAGTTATATGCATTTAAAATTTGGACCTATCAGAAGGCGTATATTCATTTTGGCAACACTGCGATGTATGGCCTCCTAGAAATTAAACTGCAATATTATTATCTATACGTGTGCCAATTTTGAAATAGCTCCTATTCATACCTTCCAAGATATCCAACATGGAGCTCAAATTTCAATTTCGATTTTTCAGCAGTTGGTAATACTGACATCATTTTCAAATATGGGCGTGAGATATTCAGGTATAGATCTTTACTCCTACCAAATTTTGTTTCGATTTCTGCAGCCGTTTAGGAGTTGATAGGGGGGAAACACACACAGCCAGACAGACAGACAGAAGGACAGACAGACAGACAGACACACATTTGCCCGATCTCATAAGGCTACTTTTTCCTCATTTTTGCAAAAAGGGAAAAGTGGGCTAAAAATAATGAATGGTTGAGTAAGCGAGCAATTTTAGTGGCTACGAATAAAGATGTAGATGACCTCAACTACATAATTCAGAATGAGATCATTGGAACAATGCATTCGTTCAAATCTATTGACTGCGTAACTAATGAAGATGAAGCCACCAACTATCCAATTGAATTTTTAAACTCCTTGGATGTGCCTGGCTTACCACCGCACAATTTACGCTTAAAGGTTGGCTCCGTAGTAATCATGCTTCGAAACATAAACCAACCAAAACTGTGCAACGGTACGCGTTTGGTGGTAAGTAAATTGATGAACAATGTGATTTACGCGACGATATTCAAAGGAAAATTCGAAGGTGAGGAAGTTCTCATTCCGAGGATCCCGATGATCCCAACCAATATGCCGTTTGAGTTTAAAAGACTTCAATTTCCGATCTGTCTTGCATTTGCCATGACCATTAACAGATCACAAGGCCAATCCTTGAAAGTTTGTGGTTTGAATCTGGAATATCCATGTTTTTCCCATGGTCAATTTATATGTGGCATGTTCACGGGTCGGAAGACCATCTGCGTCGTTTGTTCTTGAGCCTGATAATAAAACATAAAATGTCGTGTATCACAAGGTACTTAACTGAAGAGTGCAACCTATGCACCAAAATACATGAACAATAAAGAATCATTAAAATACATATTTATTTTATTTGTATTTCCTAATAAAAAATTTAACTTAATAAAATCGAAAATCTGCTTATTTATTGCCTCTAAGGCGGAACAGAGTTCGCCGGGTCACCTAGTATTTTAATATTTCATAGTTTACATAACCTTTTTCAAGGGGACTTAAAGGTTTCTTTCATATTATTAAAAAAACTGTACTGTAGTGTATTCAAAATATTGAAACTATTCTTTATTTTATTATTATTACGAAACTATTTTCCTTTTGATTTGATATTTTTTAAATTTCCTATTGTTGTGGGCCCCACCTTATCATACCGCCCAGGGCCCCGCAAGGCCTGGATCCGCCATAACGATGACCTATTCCGGGTGCATCCGTGATGATGGTACAAACTTTCAGTGGTGATGGAGGAAGGCAAATGGATCAATGTGAGATCAGGAACCATAGTACGGAAACGTTCGAGCCACAAGTTATATGCAAAATGCTATTCATTTAATAGCGTTTATCTGCACTCGTTTCACAAGCTGCTACATTTACAACAACTGTTCAAAATGGCGTCCTCCTGCGTCAATGCAGGCATAGTATCGTCACACAAACTCTGTCGTACCCGTTCAAATATCCCCGGTATCGTTTGAACAGCGTCGCAGGCAAGAAGAATACCCTGTATAACAAACAAAAAAAAGCGACGCACCAGGAAGGAATTGTCCAATGGCGATAAAAATCGGTGGATGTGAGGAACAGACATAGAACAAGAAACGATCAAACGTGCAGAACAATCGAACGCTCTATGTTGGTCCACCCCTGACCTGGATGCAGGCTGTCACTCGACGTGGCATGAACTGATAAAGTTTCGGGATGTTCGCAATCGCCTTCACATGACGTCCCAAATGTGCTCTATGGGAGAGAGATCAGGCGACCGAGCTGGCCAAGGAAGGATAGGGCAAGCTTGAAGACAGTCCATAGCAACACGTGCCGTGTGCGGCTGGGCATTATCCTGTTGGAAAGTAAGGCTTGGATGTCGCTTAAGAAACGGTAACACAACCGGCCGTAGAATGACATCAACATACCGCTGTGCTGTCAGTGTGTCGGCTATCAAAGGAGATGGCTCTCCAGACCATCACCCCGTTCTGTGGGGCTGTGTGGTGTGCGATAGTCAAGGCAGGATCCCCACCCTGGCCTGGACGTCTCCAAACACGTCTGCGGTGGTCGTCAGGGCACCGTTGGAAACGGGACTCGTCATTAAAGACTATACGTCCCCAGTCAGCGCAGTTCCACGTTGCTCGAGCGCGGCACTACTGTAATGTGACTTGACGGTGAACAGGCGTTAATGGTAAGCGGCGTAACGGGCGGTGCGAGTGCCTATTCCTGTCGCTCAGGTGTCTGTTGATGGTCATGGTGGACACATGTGTGCGGGTCACACGCTGGATCATTGATAACGACGACTCCGGTGCTGTGACAGCTGTTCTGACAATCGCTCTGTCTTCCCGTGCTGTTGTGGCCCTCGGTCAACCACTGTCATCCAGACGCTGATGCCTGCCGTTGTTGACCAACGCCTGCCAGCATCGTCTGATCGCCGCATCACTTCGACCCGAATGTCCAGCGACAGCTCGATTCGACCAACCAGCTTTTTTCAATCCGATCGCACGACCTCTTTAAAACTCGGACATCTGCTCGTATTGAGCACGAATCCTTCGGCGTGGCATTCTTACGGCCGACATTAAGATATCGCAGTCAAATGCAACAGCTACATTGAGCATACGCTTCAGAATTGCGCCTCATATACACATGATGCATGCGCAGTTCGGATGCGCGGGAGCTCCCGCTATTCATTCATTGGGCACGAAGCTTTAATCAGTTGCATGTTCAGTCCGAATGTCTTTGCATACGTAATTTCCTTACAATCGGACAACGCCTTCCCGGTGCGTCGTTTTTGTTGTTGTTATACAGTGTACTTGCCAGGAGATCTTCTTCCGTCTCGAAAGGTGTCTCATACACAAGTCGTTTCATATGGCCCCACAAGAAGAAATCCAGTGAAGTGAGAGCAGGTGAACGAGCTGGCCACGAAATGGATACGGCGTTGGTCTACTAATCCCAAGTTAGCGGTCGGAGGCGTCTATGGGCGTTTAGAGGTGCCAACCCTATGTCGTTGGTTTCTGGCACGTTAAAGAACGCCTGCGGTACGAAACTCCGCACCCCGGTGTCTGTTAACAACTATAATTGAGGACAGACGTTATGCGATTATTAATAACTGTTGTCTGATCGTTTCCGGACGATGGGTCCTTATCAAGGAGTAACATTGATCCATTTTCCTTTCTCCATTACCTCTGAAAGTTTTTAACATCATCACGGATACACCTTGTATATAGCCTACAGGGACTGGTGCTCCTTTTACCATATTTACGAAATAATTTAAGCTATAAGTTAAGTGATATAATTGTATTCACCGTGCTCCACATTTTAACCGAGTGTGTGGATCTTGCTGATCTACGAAGAAACCTTGGTTTAGAATACACTCGATCTTGTATTAACCAACGACGTGGTGGCTGCTGTTCCCGTTATCCGCTTTATAAGTGAGATGAATCTAAATTCTCAAGTGTGTAATTACTCGAAGAACTTTTATTGAATATCGCATTTTTTGTTCTCCGTATATTTTGTTTATTATTATAATCGTTATTATTTATTATTTTTAAGCGAAAATTCCCCTACAGGAGAGCGATTAAACTTGATAACACGATGTCATTTGGAGGCGTGTCTCCTCCGCTCCTCCTAAAATCTCTTCATTCTGGCGGAATGCTCCCTCTTCCTCTCATCCGTCCACTTTTTCCCAGGTTGTCGTAATGATCTTGTTTCAAAATTAACATGCGTGATTTTCGTCTGGCACTTCTGGCACTTGGTCTTCGAAATTTTCTTTGTTGATTACTATTGTAAGTCTCTCTGTACCTCTTTAAGCCATTCTGTGCCGCATTTACTCTGTGTTATGATACCAAGTAGTTGCTTTGGCAATCTGGAGGTGGCCATCCTGTGGATGGGAGTGTAATTATTATAATTATTAGTATATATTATATTATTTTATTATTAAATATTTTTTATTTTAATTATTCTTTTATTTAATATTTTGTTTAATTAATTCTTTAGGGATTTTACATATTTCGGTATGCACCTCTAAATTTTAAAATTATCAAATTTAAAAGTGGCAAATGACCTCACTGTTCCGCCCCTTAAAGCCACAATAAGTGATATGATTTAATATTTATTTCAATTTCTTCGATCCGAGCCCAAGTTTAATTTGGCTAGCAACAACTACTGTTAATTGTAGACAGTGCATTTGCAACTATGTGCGTTTTGAAAAGCAGCTTGAGTATTACGAGACCTTTACCTTACGATCATGATGGATGGAACCTCCATTTTACGTGGAATCTGAACCACAGAAAATAGTTTACTTCGTAAATCTAACATGCACTGACCGGGAATCGAACTCGTTCCGCCTTGGTGTGGGGCAAGCAGCTTGACCATTGCACCATCACGCCCCTGGCGTGTTTTGTGTTCGTTATAGACTGGCTGCGTGGCGCAGCGGTAACGTGCTTGCCTGATCTTCCCTAAGTTGCGGGACAAAATCCCGGTGCATTTGAGGGTGCTTAAATGGGAAGGGCTCTTGCTAGTACTGTAGATTTACTGGAACGTTTAAGATCCACTTCGGAGTGAAATTCAGGCACCCTGCCGTCTCTAAAAGCCGCAGTAGTTAAAAGTCACCTAAATACCAATAACAGTGATATTATTCTTGTTTCGTTTCGGTCAATTAAGGACCAACTGCTTCCCTTTAGATTTAAAATTAGTCCAATATTCCTTCATTCGTAGACGGTGTTGTTTCTTTCTATCTTTTGTCCATGCCTTTCCAGTTTTCAGCGTCGACTTGGGTTGGAAACTCCGATGTTCGAGGTGTTTTCACAAATTGATGACGAGCTACGTTAATGTGCAGCGTGTTCCGATTCAACACGTAACTGTAAAATGGGTTGCCTACCCACCCGCCAATCGGCTTGAAATCCGCTCGCAGCGCGCTAGCGACGGGGCCGAGTTCGATTCCACTGATTGACGTCTTCTTATGCAGCATTGCAAAGCATTTTGCTCTTTCAAAATATATTTACACAAGCTTCACAATAAGCTTGAACGATTTCTGTTTTAGAACTTGTTATTTTACGCTTCTGTTAATGGCTTTTGCAGAACATTTCTATGAAATAAAATTTTATTTTACAACATAGTTTATTACAACAATGTATTTTTGTGTTGTATTTTATTTACAACACAATTTATTGCTTTTTAATCCAATACTACAAAACGTGATACAATTTGGAAATGATTTGTTACAAAATTGTAATCAGTCTTCGATGCGACTAAAAAGTTAATTTTTCACAGACGTTACATCTACTGCAAATTGACATTTGCATAAGGTGTTCGAAGTGGCCTCCATCATTTTCCAAGCAGAGTGCCACTCGTCGCATGAAGTTCTCTCTTGCGTTCGACAACATCTGAGGAGTAATTTCCGCAAAGGCTTCGGTAATGGCGAGCTCCATTTCTTCGTTTTTTTTTGGTGATCTTAATAATACTCTCGACCTGACGTAGCCCCAAATGAAGAAATCCAGGGCGGTCTGATAGGGTGAACGTGGTGGGAATTCTATAAAGCCACCAATTCCTATCCACCGGCCAGGAAACAAACTGTTTCAACTTCTCTCGCCAGTCCGGAGGAGTGCGCTGGATGACCATCTTGTTGAAAAAGCATTTTGCTTAACTCCGCCAATGTAAAATCATCCAAGATGTCCTGGAGTTCATTTTCCAGAAAACGAGAGTAGGACGCTGCTGTGACTCTTTCTCTTAGGAAGATGGGACCAATCACTCGATCTCCAAAGACTGCTCCCCACACATTAACTGAAAAGTGATCCTTTAAAAATAAGAAAACGGTTCATTTTAGTGAGAGAGTAATAATCACGTCAGTTTTTAGATCACTTTCCCTGAGAACGTAAGATGTGAAAGTGAAATCGACAGATTCAACATAGATTTGTTTTTAATTTCCCTTTGGGTGTTAATACAGGTTTACCGGCCGGAAAAACAAATCTGGAACATTGGAAAAGTGAGTTTACCTGACCACGTGTGACTTTGTTGCACCTCGAGTTCACGTCGCTGTAGTGGTGTTCATTCCGTCTGTGGATACCACAGGCTTCAAATCCCGACTAGGTGGATGTCACTCAACGTATATATTTTTGTAAGTTGTATTGTATTTACTCGCGTAATGAAAGTAATTATAGCTGTTACTGAACCCACGACGCGCTACAAAAGTTAAAACAAACATATTATTGGCTTATCGCCTGTTTTACTGGCGGTTGCTTTAATCATAAGAAACAATTTTATTAAGAATAATATTACTTACAGCCGATTCATGGTTGGTTGGTTCCTTAGTTTAGGGGCTGCGACAACGCGGTCATGTAGCCCTGTGTACTTTCGGTGCGTGTAGAATCTGTTTGATAACCTGTGTTAATTGTGATGACTGTATTAGTGTGTGCATCTGTTTTTTTAAATTCAAGTAAGAACTGCAACTTTGAATTTTTCAAATAGTTCCTAATTTTGCCGCCAAACGCCACCGTCAACGAATACTAGGCCTAGTTCAGAACTTAGCTACTAGACGCCACCGCAGTCGGCTCTTGGCAACGAACGTAGCAACCTAAGAGCGTTGTTTACATTCTTAACCTATCCAATTTAGTTTCACACAGGTGTAATTAGTGGAAAGTTCTTTAACATGCCATAAATCTATGACATGGGACCGCCGGCTTTACTTCCCCTCCGAAGGAAGGCATACTGAGTGATTTTTAACACTCTTAAAAAATCCGACGGCTTCGGCCGGGTTTGAACCCACGATCTTGGGCATAGAAGCTCAGCATGCTACCACCTACGCCACCGAAGCCGCACAGCCGATTCAGAATGTTAGATTCTCATAATAATGCTTTCTTCTTGTGCTTTCAGCAAAATATAGTGCAGCTGCTTTGAAGTAAGACCTGCCTGTGTGCGTCGTTCTATCATTTTACATTGTTGCAGATAAATAGTTCTGAAATACAAATCGTTGAAACTTATTCTTAATTAAACTCAATTTTGTAACAAATCGTTTCGAAATTGTATCTCGTTTTGTGGTATTGGGGTAAAAAGCAATAAATTGTGTTGTAAATAAAATACAACACAAAAATACATTGTGTTTTAATAAACTATGTTGTAAAATAAAATTTTATTTCATAGACATGCTCTGCAAGAGCCATTAACAGAAGCGTAAAATAACAAGTTCTGAAACAGAAATTGTTCAAACTTATTGTGAAGCCTGTGTAAATGTATTTTGAAAGATCAAAATACTTTGCAATGCAGCATAAGAAGGCGGCAATCAGTGAAATCGAACTCGGCCCCGTCGCTAGCGCGCTGTGAGCAGATTTCAAGCCGATTGCGGGTGGGTAGGCAACCCTTTGTACAGTTCCGTGTTGAAACGGAACACGCTGTACGTAGTTTTGTATTGATGCGCGGGCGACCGGCTACGTAAATTAACGTTTTCTCACAGTGCTTCATTCTTGAGTAATTTTCTCCTCTCCGCCGTTCATTAATCGAAACACTACGTGTTATTTACAAACTAAGATCTTTGTTGATCGAAATGCAGATATGTACATTGTTGTCTCGATAATGCTTTCGGTACAGGAAGTGAGGTTTTATAACACTCAGTTACCGCACGCGGTTCTGACAGTGCGATGATCACTTCAGACAAGTCTGTTAACCAGAGGCGGCTCCAGTTCCGCACAAGGGGTAGTGCCAAGTAAAAAATATGAAAATATTGGTATTTTCATAACATTTTATCAGAGCGGGGTTCGATTTCCGGTGTATATATAGGGCCTACACTAATCTTAATAGTCAACATTTCACATCGGGACTTACCGAATATAACATATACGATAGGAAATATATTAAAATACCGGTACCGGTATATAAAAGAAACTTTTTCAGCACTCAACCATTCAATCACTAATAGCCTACAACACAAAATCAATGTTTGACTCTCTAATACCTTGACTCACTAAAAATAACCACGAACCGTTAACAAGAACTGAAGATAGACTAGACCTGGACTAGACTACAAACAGGAATTCGTGCGATTTCATCCAGGCCTGACAGTTGCAGATGGTTTATCAACCATAAATATTTAGCTACCGAGAGTAATCCGTGAAGCTTTAACATGTAGGCCTACGGTAGTCATGATCTTACTTTTTTTCTCTTTTATTTATTTGCTTAGTTATTCACTTTACCAAATAAGGAATTAATAAATACATACTTATTATTTTCACTATTTATTACGGCAAGTTTAAATTTCGCTGTTGGACGCAGAGTCCCCTGTTACAGAAATCTAGAATTAATGCTCTTTGTGTGAGAGCGATTGGTTGTCAATTTCTGTCAACCAACGCCCCACCCCACCAATAACCAATGAGTTAAGTTACTTCCAGCCAATCAGGCCATTGGCCCACACCCTCTTCCCTTCCTCCCTTTGTGACAGCTTGTGACAGGCATGTCTCTGGCCCAGTACTTAATAATGACCAACAGATAGCATTGCACTTCACTTTCAGTACCGCTTTGAGCCAAACTCGATTCGGCACGGAGGCCAGCATATTTCCTCATAGCGAGTGACGAGAGAGGCTACGGAAAAGATCGTAAATTGGACTGCGCATGCGTCAATCGTGCCGTATAGACCGCGGCTCGAGATATCACTGGGGCGAAGATGGAATCAATGATCATACTTTACGGACGGAATATTTTAACTACAAAGTAATTTGAAACTAATTAGCTATCGGTATTAAACACAGGCGTTCGAAATTATTCTTTCAGGACTATGAATAATTTATTTTCTCTTAGAGGGCAGTGCCATGGCACGGTGGCACTACGCCTAGAACCGCCCCTGCTGTTAACGATAATTATACGAGTGAAAATGGCAATGATGGCATTGGAAGTAGTGAAGATGAGGTTGATGGATGGACAAGAAAGTAAAGTTACTGGTATTTATGTTTCATCTTACTTCTCATGCTAGGTGTGGTTCAGTTGCCCGTTTTCTGGAAACCTCTGTACTACTCAATTAGTCGTCTGTTGTTGTTTGAGTCTTCAGTCTTTTGACTGGTTTGATGCAGCTCTCCATATCTACCTGTCCTGAGCTAATCGTTTATCTTTACATAGCTAGTTTGATGCAGCTCTCCATGTCTCCCTGTCCTGAGCTAATCGTTTATCTCTACATACCTACCACACCCTACATCCGAGGCAATCTGTTTAACATATTCTAACCTTGGTCTACCCCTACAGTTCTTGTCCTCGACCCTTCCTTCCATAACTAAGCTTACTATTCCTGGGTGTCTTAGTATGTGTCCTACCAACCTATCTCTTCTCTTCATTAGCAGTCACCAGAAACATCTCTCCTCTCCCACTAGTCTTAATACCTCTTCGTTTGTAACCCTATCTATCCATCTGATCTTCATCATTCTCCTGTAACACCACATTTCAAACGCTTCAGTTCTCCTCTTTTCTGCTGCACCAATAGTCTAAGTATCACTTCCATAGAGTGCCATGCTCAAGACAAAGGCATTCAAAAATGACTTCCTAACACCTAAATCTATATTCGATGTCTACAGATTCCTTTTCTGTAGAAATGCTTTCCTTGCCGGAGCTAACCTACTTTTCATATCCTCTTTGCTTCGTCCATCACTGGTTATTTTGCTTCCAAAGTAACAGAAGTCTCCTGCTTCCTTTAGTTTTTCACCTTCCAATTTGATGTCCATAGAGGTTTCTAATTTTTTTCCGGCTGCATTCCAATATTTTTGTTTTACATTTATTAATTTTCAGAATTAATTCTTTCCTCAAAAAGGAGTCCATGCCATTCAAAAACTCATTCAAATCCTCAGGCGTGTCTGCCAAGATGACTATGTCATCGGCAAATCTCAGAGTTGAAATTATTTCTCCTTGAATCTTCACTCCCACTTGAAATTTTTCTGGTATTTATATTTCATCTTACTTCTCATGCTAGGTGTGCTTCAATTGCCCGTTTTCTGGAAACCTCTGTACTATTCAATAATTAGTCGTCTGATTATTATTATTATTATTATTATTATTATTCTTTCTTCGATTCGGCCAACTTGGGACCACGTCAGTTCAACTGTCTCTTCTTCCGAGCTTTAACTACCGCCCAGTGTTCCCGCATTCGTCTCCGGTGTTGTTCTTTTCTCTCTTGGGACCACACCTTCCCTGTCTTCAGCTTCGGCTTTTCCTGGAAACCTTTGTGCGTACGTAGTTTTTCCTGAAGTGGAACACGCTCCTGGATATCTTTAGGGGAAATTTCCATTTCACGTAGATCTTTCTCAACTTCCGTGAACCATGCCCCTTTGGTTTTCTTATCCTGAAAGTACGTCGATATCCGTTTTGATATCCTGCCTGGGCTCATTCGTGTCACGTGGCTATAAAAGGCAATCCTTCTTTTTCGAATCGTGTCACTGATCTTCTCCACGTGCTTGTATAATTCGTGGTTGTGACGCCTTCTGTACTCGCTGTTTTCTTTGATAGGACCCAGGATTTTCCTCAAAATCTTCCTTTCTTTCGCCTCTAGTTTTTCCATTAGACCTTTCTTGTTCATTGTTAGAGTCTCTGCCACATACAGAGCCTCTGGCTGAATAACAGTGCAGTAATGTCTAATTTTGGCGTTTAAGGATATCGATCTCTTATTGTAGATGTCTTTAGTCAGGTTGCATGCCATTTCCATTTTATTAATGCGTGACACGAAGGCTTCTTTCTCTGATAGGTTAGGCTCTATCCATTCACCGAGGTATTTAAACTTTTCTGCCTTCTGAACTTTTCCTAGTCCGACCTCCAGTTCCCTGGGCGCTGATTTTATGTTTGTCATGAATTGTGTCTTCTCAAAGGAGATTTGAAGTCCAGCCTTCAGTGCTTGATTTTTCAGTTGGTTAAGTTTTTCTTCTGCCGTATCAATTATTATTATTATAATTATTATTATTATTATTATTATTATTATTATTATTATTATGAAATGCATACAACAGGTTCGTAAATTTGTGAAGTTTGTTAATTTTCCGGACAGCCCATGTGGCCACCATCTCTCATTGTTGTGATTCAGACAAGTTAGAGCAATGCTCTGTCGTCTGCATAATTATGTTGTATCTCATTTCAAAACAACCACTTCGTCTGACGTTATGTCTTCTACTCGCTGTAACATTTCATTTACTTCACTTCGCTGTAGTTATTGTCGTGCTGGTGAATGAGGGATGCATAACAAATTTGCCGCAGTTACTCCATTTCATTTCTAGGGCGAAAAAAACAGTAGCATCGTACGATATTTGTGCCTCTTTTGATGCAAATACTGTGTTTTGGGAGGCGAAAGGCATTTCATATCTTATATTCCAGTTGAAATGTCTTGATTAGCTCGCGTGAAAATTAAACAATTCACCAACCCGGCCGCTTTTAATCGCATGAGCCAGAACGCACAACACCTCTGATTAATATTACTCTTCATTAATTCGTCATCATACTGAACGTCTGCAGTGGTCGTAGTTTCCGACAATCACGAATGAGAGCTTAAAAATGAGACCACGTTTCCTGCTGTACGTTTATCCTGGGCTGAGAAACCGTTACTTCAGAAAAAGTATAAGAACTTTCTATTGGGTCGTTGAAAAAAATTCAAACTTGCGTTTTACACTACCAATTTTTTTGCCTATAACATATACAAATGTCATTACCCTCAGCTAAGTAGTTTTCCATGGATATAGTTTTAAGTGAGCAGCTCCTAGAAAAGACGTAAGCAACCTGGTCAATTTTTCATACAACCAGAAATAAAACAAGAAGTTCCGTGAAGAAGTAAAGAGCCTACTTTTCTTAAAATGTAAGATTCATGCCAATGATTAATCTACATGGACTTATTTAGTATAATGACGAAATTAAGTTGGTTAATATTGACATTTCTAAATAGTTCGAAATATACTGCACCCTTGTAAAGAAGCGTAAGGAGGCTATTTTTCAGTGAAGTGTTTGGGTCCATACCGTTGTTGTTAAAAATATTTGCTTCTTATCATAACAAGATAACATAGGTAAAAATATCACAAAAGAAAAAAACGTTAAGCCAAGATTTAACTATACAAATTTAATTTCAGATCAAATAAACAACAAACAAATCAACAACTTCCATAATTACACCCACAAGTTAATTAATTGACAGTCAAACAAAATCCCTCTGATGAGATTATACAAATTCTTCAGGTCAACAATGGTCCTGTTATCACTTCAAGTCATGTGTGGCGATGTGACGAGGACACAGAAAAGAATAAGTACTTTTTATACGCGACCCGCGACCATAGGCAACAGCTCGACAAGCTGCGGGTCCGTATGAGAGAAGGTAGACATGGTACTGGGAATAAACTACAACTAAACAAATATTTACAAATACCCGACACTCGCTAGCCTTACAAATTAAAACTGAGATTCCCGCTCGGAATCTTTATCAAGTGTCAAAGACACGAACAATTGCCTAAGCAGGACTTCACATAAACCAAAACAAGTACGAACGCGCGTCACTATACTCTACCCGACATTGCTCGATGACCGTTGTCACCTTACAAGGACACGCAACAAGGTGTCAAACAAATCAAATATTACATGGAAATCAAACACAATCACATTGCCCAGTGGCAATTATATACAACAAAAAAGAATGTATTTTTAAACGAGACATGAGATTACCTTCCGTGCGTGAGCAACTATCCCTTTAAATTTATAAAAGTTTCAACTAAACAGTCACACTCAATAACTAGGTCACGAAAAACCCAGTCCCCTCAACTCATTAGCGTGTCTTATCTAGATCCGCGGCTGGTGGATGTCTCACCGGCCAGTGTCAACAACCCAGTACGTAAACAGAAATATCACAATGCAGCGCTGAGGCGTGCACCAATAACGTAGATTCTTTACTGTACTTCAGTAAAATAATGCGTGTGTCATAAATATTCCAGGCTAGCCTATCGCATAGCACCAAGAATCGAAGAAATACCATGTGTGTCACAAAATACCATCAGTTCCATTAATTCCCACGGAATTAAAGAACCTCGTCGGGGTCGAGCAGAGTCTCGCAATGAGCACCATCTGACGCCCATACAGCTGCAGACAAGGAAAGCCATAGCATATTCCTCCACGCAGAAAATCACACATTTTGACACACCACGCATAACTTATATCATACATTTCACCCACACGCAGCGCATCAGATTGTAGATTCGACCGAAGAAAAATCCTTTCAAACAGAAAAATTTAATTTACTCATCGAACTAGAGAACAGACGGTTCCCTTCAAATTGATTGCAAAGGCAAACATAAGATTTAATCAAATATAATTACGCCTGTTTAATCCAAACGGCAACCGAAAATATCAAGGTTCCTCCCATTCTTACATCAGATCTATAAAAGTCTCACTTGTCACACGACCCGTAACTCATGTTCCCAAAAACAAATTATACACTCAAGTACACGCGGCACTTGGATTAACATTACACTGAATATTTACACAATAAAACAAACAATAGTCACGCAACATTCTACATTTAAAATATGAGTGTCGGTACAATCCCTATCAACAGAAAAATGGAAACAAACGCGAACAAAATCTAAATTAAACTATTTACATTTCCCAGACCAAAATCTAACTACATGATTGAAATAATTCAGTTCGCTACTTATTCATTCTGCAACTCGATTCAGTTCACGTCAGATGACATGGTCCCACAGGGCCTCTCTACTCCTCCATAACCATCTGGACAGATGATTCCATGGTCACCATCCCAATGCAGGTCCACGTTGTCGATATCTTGGCCTTCTTAAAAGATGAAATGTTCAAATACAAATATGTGCTAAATAACCTGCTAAAATTGTAACATGAGCTACTGGCTTCACTCACAGCCCGTTTACAATTTATAGCGTCGACTTTCCCTAATTACATAAAATCCTATTTAAACTCGCATTTACACACGCACTCTTCATAATTACAGTATAAAATATAGTTACACAGTTAATACAGATTAGACCTACGGTCTAACTCGAAATATATAATTTCCCAAGACTTCACAACTTAGCCTCCACTGAGACTCGAACAGACATTACTCCGTCTCTAATTACTTTGAAATATTTAGTGTCTTGTCGGGCAGCACTTTGTCTCCTCAAAGACTTCGAAGAAGTGTTAAGTCGGGCAGCACCTCGTCTCACCAGAGACTTCGAAATAGTGTGTTTCAAACTAGCATCATGGACACATTTATACAAAACTGGCGTAAATTCCGTGGAGGGGACAATAAAAATATTAAAAATTGAAGCAGATGAGCTACCGGCTCGGGTAAGGTATCATTCTTCATCATTTCTTGCGTAGGTCACATTCTTGCTCAGCGGATCTCAATTCGATCGGCCAATTAATCAGAACACAGTTCGCGTGCTTTTCAACCCACGCACAATTTCGCGCTACAGCCCGGCGTCTCTCTGTGATTCGCTAATTTCAAGCATCGCACGTTGAGTACTACCACCTCGCCACGCCTTCTTGACGTCACAGAGTATCTCCATCTCTCATTCTTCCGAGTTTCCCTTCGCTCTCATGACCTGTCCTAACAAAGACTTCAAGCCACGTGTAAAATTCAAGCACCTTACTTCCAGGAACTGGCTATTAATACCTCGCTTGCCTCAACTGCTCCTTCGCTCCGAATGACTTGCAACATCTCCAGGTCCACTAGCCTTCTCAACTGCACCAAATATGTCTTCCAAATATGATGAATAAAATTTAACATGAAACATTATTATACACCATGTATAATAAGGGTTCAATACCTGGCATAATGTAGCCTAATAGAGCACTACAGTTGGCAGCCCTGGTGACTGAATCAATTCTTGGTTCCATTCTTAAAGTACATATTACAAAATTTGGTTGAAGTCCGATGGTTAGCATGGACATTACATGCAGTTAGACGTAGGATCTATCAGCGCGCGTCAAATCATGTTGGTAACAATGTCAATTTGGTTGAAGTCCGATGGTTAGCATGGACATTACATGCAGTTAGACGTAGGATCTATCAGCGCGCGTCAAATCATGTTGGTAACAATGTCATGCATGTGTTGGTCAGAAATAATCTGAAATATTATGATCTATTGCTGTGCCAAATTTGGATGAAATCCATTTATTAGTATAGAAGTTACATGCATTTTAAAATTGGACCTATCAGCAGGCTTAGAATCATGTTGGCAGCACTGACGTGTATAAAATACTTCAAATTAATCTAGAATGTCAGGTACTATATGTGTGCAAAGTTTACAGCTGTGGCTTGCATACTTTCTGATATATTGATATAAGGCTAAAAAAATAGAGACAGTATTTATTAACAGTTGGCAGCCCTGGTCGATCTTAAGAATAGGCAAAGTCATATCTGTTATGGTACACATAGCACATACGAAATTTGTTGAAATCCAATAGATAGTATAGAAGTTATATGTATCTAAAAATTGGTCCTATCAGCAGGCATAGCATCATGTTGGTAGCACTGACGTATATTAGTTACTCCAAATTAATCTAGAATGTCAGGTACTGTACGTGTGTCTAGTTTAATGCTGTCGCTTGCATACTTTCTGATATATTGGTATTTGAATAAGAAAAACAACACGTTCAGTAAAGAACATATAGCCTACTTTCTCCTAAATGCATGGGTATTGTTATAACTCTTTGTCCTTTTCAAGGAGTATAATTGAATGTTGGTTGTAGTAGCTTGTTGAAATACAACGTGCTATAGGTATATTAAACATGAATATGAGGTGCCCTTTGCTAATACTACCTCTGTAAAAAAATCATTTAATTCGGTTTCACCGTGTTTGAATTGATATGGGGAATGGATTTGCATACATACATGGCCGCTATTTGCAAACTATTGGGCTGCTGACCTTGTAGTCAGTCATAAGATGCTTTCCACAAAAAGGCATGTTGTTGCAAAATCTGGTAGAGATCAAATTATTAGGATGGTCGTAATTTGATTTAAGCTTTTAACATTTGGGTGGCCGTCATTCCGTTTACGTCAGGATGGCGGCGATATAAAACACGACACTGAGGTGCCCTTTGCTAGTGCTACCTCTGTACCAAATTTCATTCAATTCGGTTCCACCGTGTTTGAATTGATAGGGGGAATCGATTTTCACTCATACTTGGCCACCATCGGCAAATTATTAGGCTGATGATCTTGCAGTTTGGTCAGGATATGCTTCCCACATAAAGATATGTTGTTGCAAAATTTGGTAGAGACTAGATTATTAGGTTGGTCGTAATTACATTTTAGCTTTTAACATTTGGGTGGCCGTCATTCCGTTTCCGTCAAGATGGCGGTGATATAAAACATGACACTGAGGTACCCTTTGCTAGTGCTACCTCTGTACCAAATTTCGTTCCATTCGGTTTCAGCGTGTTCGAATTGATAGGGGGAATCGATTTTCACACAAATATGGCCGCCATCCGCAAAATATTAGGCTAATGACCTATTAGTTTGGTCAACGGATGCTCCCTCCATTTAGCCACCAAGCTGGACACATGTAAGGTGAAAGTGGATTATCAAGTGTTATGGGTAGCTATAAGAATTTTCTGAAATAGCTAGAGGTGGTAAATTCTCACAAAAAGTAAACCCCCTTATATGCCATTGGACTGATACGGTATTGAACGCTTCTCACATAAAGATATGTTGTTGCAAAATTTGGTAGGGATCAGATGATTAGGTTAGTCGTAATTTGATTTAAGCTTTGAACATTTGGGTGGCCGCAATTACGTTTCCGTCAAGATGGCAGCGATATAAAAACATGACACTGAGATGCCCTTTACTAGTGCTACCTCTGTACCGAATTTCGTTTAATTCAGTTTCACCGTTTTAGAATTGATGGGGGAATCGATTTGCACCCATACATGGCCGCCATCTGCAAACTATTGGGCTGATGACCTTTTAGTTAGTCAAAAGACACTCACCATATAAAAATATGTTGTTGAAAAATTTGGTAGAGATCGGATGATTAGGTTAGTCGTAATTTGATTTAAGCTTTGAACATTTGGGTGGCCGCAATTACGTTTCCGTCAAGATGGCGGCGATATAAAAACATGACACTGAGATGCCCTTTACTATTGCTACCTCTGTACCGAATTTCGTTCAATTCGGTTTCACCGTTTTAGAATTGATGGGGGGAATCGATTTGCACACATACATGGCCGCCATCTGCAAACTATTGGGCTGATGACCTTTTAGTTAGTCAAAAGACACTCGCCATATAAAAATATGTTGTTGCAAAATTTGGTAGAGATCGGATGATTAGGTTAGTCGTAATTTGATTTAAGCTTTGAACATTTGGGTGGCCGCCATTACGTTTCCCCTTATATGCCATTGGACTGATACGGTATTAAACTCTCTGTCAGGGTTTTGAAGGTTAACTGAAAACTGAATGCGCCACTCAGCAATAATGATGTGTTTTACTGTGTTTCAGACAAAGTGAAGAAGAAGTATGGCAACCTCGGCCATGCAGTGTTGGCGATACAGCTGGAGCGCGGTCATCAGGGTCTGGGCCTGTCCCTCGCGGGACACAAGGACCGGAGCAGGATGGCAGTGTTTGTGGTCGGCCTCAATCCCAATGGTTCTGCATTCAGGACCGGCGGAATCCAAGTCGGCGACGAGATCCTTGAGGTAAGTCACATTTAGCTTTATCTTGAGGATCCCCGTGGTGCAGTCGTGTAGCGCAGGCGCGGATTCAAGGGCACGGGGTCACGGGGGTCTTGCCCCCCCCCCCCTCAAACGTAGACCATTTTTTTTTGCAAACTTAAAAAACGAAAACAAAATAACCAGACAAATAAAGTTTAACGAATTTCAACTGAAAAACAGTTTTTTTTTCATTTTATTCATTACTGAAAATATCTTTATTGCAATTATTATGTTCTGTTATAACTAAAGCCCTGCGCGGATCCGGATATTGATTACATGGCAGTGCGCATAGCGGATAACCTGCGGATAATGTTTCGAGAAAATTTGCGGATAGCTTTTAGAATACAATACCAACTTGTTTAATATCATTATCAGAAGCCGGATGTTTATAACATATATTTCCGTTGTGTTTTTCTTTCATGACAAATGTAAGATGATGATTTAAGCTAATCTTATTCAATTTATGTCATTAAGCATAATTAACACTCCGAACAGCAAAGGGTTGCAATTCTGGCTGTGTAACATTCATTTTAAACATAGCACATGGCATACAAAGCCTACGGGAACGACTTTTTCCTCAAATGTCTAAATATGATGCTTTAGTAATTTATGCTTTATTTAATTATAAATATTATTGTAATCCCACTAGATTCGGATAACAAACGTGTGAATGCGGAATAATGACGTGCGGATGCGGATAACGTTTTGTTTATCCGCGTAGGGCTCTAGTTATAACTGTACATATTTACAACTTCATACCTGTTATATAAAAACGATTATTTATATAACAAAATCAACTCATCTATTTTGTTTAGCAAACCTTGTGATTACCGAATCGATGTTTATAGTGATGTCACGATGAATGTGCAGCAATGCACGGATAGAAATTTGGGGCTTTTTTGCACCAAAAAAATTTGCCGACGTCCAAACTGCAAGCTTGTTTGGCAATTTAAGCTGTGACTTTCTCCCTTTGTCGGTACCAACTCGACTTGCCGAAACTGTAACGTACCTTGATACTTTTCTCGAAACTCGATATAAAAGTCGCAAAACACGCCTTTGCAATTTGTACGAATATTTTTCGTGCGCTAAACGCATCAAATTTCTATCCATGTACAGTAGCTTGCAAAAAAATTGGTCTGGTTTTGTACGTTTGGTTATTTTGTGATTGCGTTTTTAGTGATACCATTTTTCTTAACAATTTCGATTCTCTGACCCCCCAAAAGCCAAACTCTAGATCCGCGCCTGGCGTAGCGGTGATCTGCTACTCATTGTAAGCTCTTTGCGCTTTCATGACGAGTGCGGAGTGTTCAAATCTCGATCGAAGGTTCAAATTTAAGATACGGTATCAGATATAACGATACAATTCTTTGGATTGCTTTGGATACCATTATGGATGCGCCTGACTTATCTCTTTTTAGCCGAGCCTTAATTATGGTTTGTGTTTGGCTGATTAGGCGAATTCCGTTCAGGAGGAAGAGAAGAAGGGCAATCATGTTAATAAGGCAGCGGCAAGTTGAAAACTTGAAACGAGACCCCTATTGTGTGCTAGGGAACATGATTCGAGATGTCATTTCAATCCTCGGTCGTGATTTTCGAAAAACCAAGCATTTACATTCCGCACCAATTCTGCTTTCCACGGGAAGAGAGTTTTCAGAAGAACTATCCATTTATAATAAATTAAATAAACAGAACAACAGAACACGTGGGTTGAAACACGTTTGAGAAATTGGCGAAGAGTATAGGCCAAGTCCCAAGCAAAGAGGATTAATAATTAAGTCAAAAGATCAGAGACAACCTACAATTTCTATAACTTCCTTGTACAAGTCGACAAGTCGATAAATCTAGCATGCACTTTCGTACACTAGCTACTACAGACTTGTTTGCTTTGTGCTAAGCACCTTTGGATCATAACTTGTGACGTCACATCCGGAATTTTAATCGATTATCTATACTAGAGCCATCTTTACTTCCGACTTGAAGTTTCACTGCTACGTCACAGCTACACTCTAACCAGCCAATCACAGGCAGCCATTCAAATTGATATATCGAGATAAATCGAGTTTCGCTGACGATGTTGCCAGCTAACATCTTACGTTCACATGTTGTTGTCAGCTGTTTGCATTGTGCTCGGTTAGTTTCATTGGCTGTCTTTCGTATATTTTTAGCCTACTTTTCACATTTTGCAAAAATGAGGAAAAAGTAGTCTTATGAGATCGATCCGGGAAAATGTGTGTCTGTCTGTCTGGCTGTGTGTCCCCCCCCCCCTATGAACTCCTAAACGGCTGCAGCAATCAAAACCAAATTTAGTATGAGTAAAGATGTGCACCGGAATAGCTCACGTCCATATTTGAAAATGATGTCAGTGCTACCAACTGCTGAAGAAACGCACTAGAAATTTGAGCTCCATGTTGGATATCTTGCAAGGTATGCATGGGAGCTATTCCAAAATTGGCACACATGTAGATAATACTATTTCAGTTTAATTTCCAGGAGGCCAACCATGACAGTGTTGCCAAAATAATTTTAAGCCTTCTGATAAGTCCAATGTTTAAATGCATATAACTTCTACACTATCAACTGGATTTCAACCAAATTTTGTATGTAATATCTGTATATAAACAGATATGACTGAGCGTATTCTTAAGAGCCACCAGGGCTGCCAA
The DNA here is from genome assembly GCA_946902985.2 of Meconema thalassinum. Taxonomy (NCBI): domain Eukaryota; kingdom Metazoa; phylum Arthropoda; class Insecta; order Orthoptera; family Tettigoniidae; genus Meconema; species Meconema thalassinum. The sequence continues at coordinate 373,601,346 of OX336388.2, read as the reverse complement.
CTGTTAATAATTGTTCTCTCTATTTTTTTAAAATCCAAATACCAATATATCAGAAAGTATGCAAGCCAACAGCTTTAAACTATGCACACGTATATTCTGACATTTTAGATTAATTTGGAGTAACTTATATACGTCAGTTCTACCAACATGATTATAAGCCTGCTGATAGTACCAATTTTTAAATACATGTAACTTCTATACTATCAGTTGGATTTCAACCAAATTTCGTATGTGCTATGTGTACCATAACAGATATGACTATAAGTATTGTTAAGAGCAATCAGGGCTGCCAACTGTTAATAAATGCTGTCTATATTTTTTACCCTAATATCTATATAACAGAAAGTATGCAAGCCAACAGCTCTATACTTTGCACACGTATAGCACCTGACACACTGGATTAATTTGGAGTAATTAATACAAGGCAGTGCTGCCAACATGATTCTATGCCTGCTGATAGGTCCAATTTTAAAATACATGTAACTTCTATACTAACAAATGGATTTCATCCAAAATTGGCACAACAAGATATCATAATATTTCAGATTATTTCTGACCAGCACACGCATGACATTGTTGGCAACATGCTTTTACGCGTGCTGATAGATCCAGTGTCTAACTGCATGTAACGTCCATTGGACTTCAACCAAATTTTGTATTCTGTACCTTAAGAGATGGAACTAAGAATATATTCAGTCACCAGGGCTGCCAACTGTAGTGCTCTATTAGGCTACATTATACCAGGTATATTTTGAACTAATTAGATATTTCGATATTACCAACTTAATTTCGTCATTATTCTAGATAGGTTCATATTCTGTAGAATAATCATTGGCATGAAAAGTAGGCTGTATAGTTCTTCACGGAACTTCTTGTTCTTTTTGATATTATTCTAGTCTGTTGTTTTTTAATAGTATTTTTTTGTCGTTTGACATAGTGTAGTATAATTACGTGTAGTTGTAGGTTAGCTTTAGGTCAGTGAGTGTTTGTGTTATTTCTGCCGTGCGTGTGTGTGATAGTGTCATGCCGGGGTCTAGCACGAGGATGACAAGCGCCAAGAGAGGAAATGGTTAGAAGAAATATTGCTGAACAACTTTCCTGAGAAAAGCACAATTGTTAAGGACAATGCCCCGTATCATAGTGTCATTCACGACAAAGCTCCAACAATGGCAGCAAGAAAGAATGTGCTCATTGAGTGGCTGGCGAGCCACAACATTCATTTTCGTGACGACATGACTCCGAAATGAGTAGTGTGTTCCCTTTATAGGTTTTTTAATACATTTTCTCGAACTCTGATTATCTTAGACTCCAGGCGCGAGCGGTAACGGCGAATTACAATTTGTTTAAAAAAATCTGCTTCATTATCAGATAATAATAATAATAGGCTATCACTCGTTCTCGAGTAAGATTGTCTTCTAAAGGTGAGTTCTTAGATGACTCTATAGCCTAATCCTGGAAACACAAACTCTCCCACAGTAGCGACACACGTTGTTTGGAACAGCCACTGGCTCTTGTGGGTTGATCCTCCTATAAACCTCACGCTCTTTCCTCGCATTGTACTTCTCAGTCTCACGGCTTCGTCGATGTTGTTCGAAACATAGTGAACCTTGTTGGACGAAGCGACGCCATACCTGACGATTTGATGCTGTAGTCTCCCATTTATCCGTGTTGATTTGACATTTGTTTAAATTGTATTTTAGGACGTCTTTGAAGCGTTTCCGTTGCCCTCCTTGCTTTCTCTGTCCAATCCGCAACTGGCAGTACATGATTTGTTTTGGAAGACGACGTTCAGGCATGCGAACATGTCCTGCCCATCGAAGCTGATGCTTTAATATCATAGCCTCAATGCTGGTAGTATTCGCTTCCTCCAGGACACTGATGTTGGTGCGTCGGTCCTGCCACTTAACTCCAAGAATTCTCCTGATGCAACGCTGATGGTACTTTTCCAAACACTTTAAGTGCCTTCTGTAGGTAGTCCAGGTTTCGCAACCATAGAGCAGAGAAGGTATTACAACAGCTTGGTACACATGCAATTTGGTTGGAGTACTGATGTCATGGTTGTCAAACACCCTTTTTCGTAGACGCCAAACGCTGCACTGGCACATTTAAGGCGATATTGGATTTCAGCATCAATGTTAGCATTTGCTGAGAGATGACTGCCCAGGTAAGGGAAGTGTTCAATGTATTTTAAGTTGTTCCCGTTGATCATAATGGGAAAACCAGCAGCATTACAGTTGGACGTAGCAGTTTGATGGATAATTTGCGTTTTACTGGTGTTTATTTCCAGACCTATGCACTTATACGCGTCATTAAAAGCATTCAGAGCAGCCTCAAGATCGTCTAGCGAGTTTGCCAATATAACATTGTCGTCAGTATATTGGAGTTCGAGAACGGAACCTGTCGATACCTTTGTCTTTGCTCGCAGTCTGCTAAGATTGAATAATCCTCCGTCAGTCCTGTATTCAATATCTACACCATGCGGAACTTTTTCTTTGATCAGGTGAAGCATAGCGCCAACAAAAATTGAGAATAAGGTTGGGGCGATCACACATCCTTGCTTGACACCTGTCGCGATCTTAAAGGGTTCTCCAGGCCCATTGCTGCTAAGAACTGAGCCCTTCATATTATCATGGAGTATTCTAATGATCTGAATGAATTTTGGAGGACATCCAATTCGAGCTAGGATTTTCCAAAGAGCTTCTCTATTGACTGAATCGAAAGCCTTGACGATATCAATGAAGACCATGTAAAGAGGGCGATCTTGTTCCCTACATTTTTCTTGCATCTGTCTAGCACAGAAGATCACATCAGTTGTTCCTCGATTGGGTCTAAATCCACATTGCGTTTCAGGTAGTGATTCTTCAGCCAAAGGTTTAAGACGATTGAACAGGATTCTGGCAAGAATTTTTCCAGCTACAGAAAGCAGGGATATTCCACGATAGTTGCCACATGGAGCTCTGTCACCCTTTTTAAAGATTACTACTATCAAGGCATCCCTGAGATCATCTGGGATCGTTTCTGTTTTCCATATCTTGTCAACGAGCTTATGAGTGTGGTGAACTAGTACAGTGCCCCCATCTTTAAATAGTTCAGCTGGAATCCCATCTATGCCTGCTGCCTTATTATTCTTGAGTTGATTAATAGCAATTTCAACTTCTAGTAGGGAGGGACCTTCATCAAGCTGAGTTTGTACTGGTCTCTGAGGAATTTTGCTTAAAATGTTATCATTGACGTGGGTATCCCTGTTCAGTAGTTCGTCAAAATGTTCCCTCCAGCGGGAGTTGATTGAACAAGTGTTTCGGAGAAGTTCAGTATCATCTTTTGATTTTAGAGGATTTACGGTGTGACGGGATGGTCCATAGACTACTTTTGTTGCACTGAAGAAAGCATGTGTATTGTTGGTCTCAGCTAGATACTCCATTTCATGTGATTTAGATACCCACCAAAGGTTTTTCATGGCTCGAGTTCTCTTTGGGACTTCAGCCTTGGCATCTTGATAAAGTTGTTTTTTGGATGCAGATTTAGGGTTATTTTTCCATGCATTGAGCGCTTTCCTCTTCTCATCTATAAGAAATTGAATTTCTTGGTCATTCTCATCAAACCAGTCTTGATGGTTTTTCTTAGCAAAACCAGCTGACTCTTCGCAGGCTGAGAGTACTGCTGACTTGAACATTTGCCAGTGTTCTTCTATATTTTCTGTATAATCATCAGGCAGCCTTTCACCAAGTAGTTTATGTAACTTTGATTTAACATTATCATCTTTAAGAAGTTCGGTATTGACCTTACGTCTTACGAGCTTTCCCTGCTTTCTACATTTCTGGGGAATTCGCAGAGCCATAACAGATCGGATCAGTCTGTGATCAGTCCAACAGTCATCAGCACTTGTCAGAGCTCTTGTGATGAGTACATCACGCTGATCTCGGGCACGCACTATCACATAATCAATTAGGTGCCAATGTTTTGATCTTGGATGTTGCCATGATGTCTTAAATTTGTCCTTCTGTCGGAAGAGTGTATTTGTAATGACAAGGTTATATTCAGAACATTTAGTTAGGAGAAGAGTCCCATTATGATTGCTGTTAACAACACCTTCCTTCCCAGTTACACCTGTCCACAGTGTTGAGTCCCTACCAACACGGGCATTGAAATCCCCGAGGAGAATGATCTTATCAGACTATGGTATATTTTTCAGAAGCTCATCGAGTTGGAAAATATTCTATTAACCACAGTATGTGTGTAGTTTCTGCTACTATGTACTTATTCACGAGTATGATGTGTGTAAACATGTCTGTTCACATTATGCGAGTTTTGTTAACTCTACGGCTATAATCATGTACGTCAGCTGATTCACGTTAGTGGAATGGCAACACCGTGTCGCCAGCCGGTGAACTGTCAAGTCGGAAGTAACGATGGCGGCACTTTAGTTCACTACGGCTGAAAATGTAGCTTTGGGACACAGCCTTAGTTGCTGCTTCCTCCCGCATGGTGCCTGTTATTTATCCACTGTAAGTGTGTATAGTTTCCGTCCTACCGTCCATATGCTTACAAGGCGGCTTCGGTGGCATAGTTGGTAGCATGGTGAGCTTCTATGCCCAAGATCGCAGGTTCAACCCCGGCCGAAGTCGTCAGACTTTTTAAGAGCGTTAAAAATCCCTCAGTGTGCCTTCCTTCGGAGGGGAAGTAAAGCCGGCGGGCCCATGTCATAGATTTATGGCATGAAAAAGAACCTTCCACTAACTACACTTGTGTGAAGCTAAATTATAGGTTAGTTTGATAACGCTATGTTAGTTCCAACGTTCGCCGCCAGGTGCTGCCTGCGATGGCATTTAGTAGTCACGTCCTCAGTTAGGTGTGTCGTGAACGGTAGCATTAGGTAGCAAAAGTAGGAACTACTTGAAAAAAATAATCGATTGCAGTCCTTACCTGATATCACAGATAACACACACTAATACAGCCATCACAATTAACACCGGTTATCAGCCAGATTCTACACACACCCAGCGGCTTCGGTGGCGTAGTCGGTAGCATGCTGAACTGCTATGACCAAGATAGCGGGTTCAAACCCGGCCGAAGTCGTCGGATTTTTTAAGAGCGTTAAAATCCTTGAGTATGCCTTCCTTCGGAGGGGAAGTAAAGCCGGCGGTCCCATGTCATAGATTTATGGCATGTAAAAGATCCTTTCACAGACTAAACTTGTGTAAAGCAAAATTTGTTAGGTTAGATTTCGTCAGAACGCTCTATCAAAGTTCCAACGTTCGCCACTAGGTATCATTGATATCTGGTGGCGAAAGTTGGAACTACTTGAAATTGAACGGAACTGGTAGATCACCCTTTAGGGTGTCCGCTGGAAGCAGCTACAGACTCAGGCGAGCCGAACATGTCCTCGGACACTCCCGGCACTAAAAGCCATACGATAAATAAATATAAATACACACACTCAAAGTACACGGGGCTACTTGACCACGTTGTCAACCAACCTATCTGACAAGGCTGTGTCTTTATTTATTAACAGAGAATTGAGTACAAAGAATGAAAGAAAGAAAGAGAAGGAAGGGAGAAAGAAAGACAGAAAAGGAAGAAGGAAAGAAAGAGAGAAAGAAAAGAGGGCAAGATAGAAAGAAGGAAATACAGAAAAGAAAGAAGTAAAGAAAGAGAGAAAGAAAAGAGGGCAAGATAGAAAGAAGGAAAGAAAGAAAGAAAGAAAGATAAAGAGAAAGAAAAGAGAGAAAGACAAGAAAGAGAAGGAAGAGAGAAAGAAAGAAATACAGAAAAGAAAGAAGGAAAGAAAGAGAGAAAGAAAAGAGGGCAAGATAGAAAGAAGGACAGAAAGAAAGAAAGAGAGAAAGAAAGAGAGAAAGAAAAGAGGGCAAGATAGAAAGAAGGACAGAAAGAAAGAAAGAGAGAAAGAAAGAGAGAAAGAAAAGAGGGCAAGATAGAAAGAAAGAAAGAAAGAAAGAAAGAAATACAGAAAAGAAAGAAGGAAAGAAAGGGAGAAAGAAAAAGAGAAAGAAAAGAGGGCAAGATAGAAAGAAGGAAAGAAAGAATGAAAGAAAAAGAGAAAGAAAAGAGAGAAAGACAAGATAGAGAAGGAAGAGAGAAAGAAAGAAATACAGGAAAGAAAGAAGGAAAGAAAGAGAGAAAGAAAAGAGGGCAAGATAGAAAGAAGGAAAGAAAGAAAAAGAGAAAGAAAAGATGGCAAGATAGAAAGAAAGAAAGAAAGAAAGAAAGAGAGAGAGAAAGGAAGGCAGGAAAGAAAGAAAGAAAGAAAGAAAGAAAGAGAAAAGAAGGCAGGAAGGAAGGCAAGATAGAATGAAGGAAAGAAAGAAGGAAAGAATGAATGAAATTGTGAGTGAAGCAGGTGGAGATTGACTTCATGATGTTTGAATGCCGTATGCAGTACGTGGGATGACATTTGCAGTTCAAACCCGACTGACTTCTCCTGGCACGCAGACAATAGATTTATTTAGGTTCAGTGGATATGTGTATAACACTTACGTAAAATCTGATTCGTTAACATTCTGTAGCTTCATAATTATTGTAAAAAATACTGTTCACCATAAGTTTTATATACTGTACGTAGCCGCATAATAACAAACTGGAAATGGCTTACCATTTAATCAAAGACATGTACAAACAAGAAGTTCCGTGACGAACTAAAGAGCCTACTTTTCTTAAAATGTAAGATTCATGCCAGTGATTAATCTATATGGATCTATCTAGAATAATGACGAAATTAAGTTGGTAATACCGAAATTTCTAATTACTTCGAAATACTGTATACCTGGCATTATGTAGCCTAATAGAAACTACAGTTGGCAGCCCTGGTGACTGAATATATTCTTAGTTCCATCTCTTAAGGTACAGAATACAAAATTTGGTTGATGTCCAATGGATAGCATGGACGTTACATGCAGTTAAACATTGGATCTAACAGCGCGCGTAAAATCGTGTTGGCAGCAATGTCATGCATGTATTGGTCAGAAATAATCTGAAATAATATGATCTATTGTGGTGTCAATGTTGAATGGAATCCATTAGTTAGTATAGAAGTTACATGCATTTTAAAATTGGACCTATCAGCAGGCTTAGAATCATGTTGGTAGCACTGACGTATATAAGTTACTCCAAATTAATATAGAATGTCAGGTACTATACGTGTGCATAGTTTAAAGCTGACGGCTTGCACACTTTCTGATATACGGGTATTTGGATAAAAGAAATTGAGATCATTTATTAACAGTTGGCAGCCCTGGTGGCTCTTAAGAATGCGCTCTGTCATATCTGTTTATGTACACATAGCACATACGAAATTTGGCTGAAATCCAATTGATAGTGTAGAAGTTATATGCATTTAAAATTTGGACCTATCAGCAGGCTTATAATCATTTTGGCAACACTGCCATGTATGTCCTCCTGGAAATTAAACTGCAATATTATTATCTATACGTGTGCCAATTTTGAAATAGCTCCCATTCATACCTTCCAAGATATCCAACATGGAGCTCAAATTTCAATTACGATTTTTCAGCAGTTGGTAGCACTGACATAATTTTCAAATATGGACGTGAGATATTCAGGGATAGATCTTTACTCCTACCAAATTTTGTTTCGATTGCTGCAGCCGTTTAGGAGTTGATAGGGGGGGACACACACACAGCCAGACAGACAGACAGACAGAAGGACAGACAGACGGACAGCACACATTTGCCCGTTCTCATAAGTATACTTTTTCCTCATTTTTGCAAAATGTGAAAAGTAGGCTAAAAACGATCAATGGCCTTCAAGGCCAAACTGAGGCACTACGTTACCGTTATTCGCCCGGAGGCGTTATATGAATCCGAATGCCTGGCGATGAATAAGAAAGGCCTGGCAGAACAACTCGAAACCAAAGAGAGGAAGATTCTGAGAAAGATCTTGGGCCCGGCCAAGGAACGAGGAGAGTATAGAAGACGACACAACGATGAACTTTATCTACATGTGGAGAAAATATCGGACACCATACGCAAAAGAAGACTCTCCATTTATCGCCATTTAACACGAATAAGCTTCGGAAGATGGTCCAATCGAATTAGTGTCTACTTTGTGGGAATGAAAACCAAAGGGATCTGCTTTACATAGGTGGAGAAAGACCTACAAGAACTGGGGACATCACATGAGGATATCTTGGAACGTGACTCTTTGAAGAAGAAACTTGGGGAAATACAGAGTTTTTAGCCTAAACCTATATTGAAAACCGGCAAGAAGTGGACAGAAGAACGAAAAGAAGCTCACCGAAGAAGTATGCGTGAACAATGGGCCAATGTGAAAAAACGAGGGAGAATGCAGTTGAAATAACGTGTCCCATAGAAGACCGATACGATTATAAATAACAATGATAATAATAATAATTGTATGTATGTCTACCCCTTATTATTCCCGTTTTCCAACGGGGTCGGGGATGAGATGCGATGGAAGTCTTTGTGGCGATGGTTTTTACGGCCGGATGCCCTTCCTGACGCCAACCTCATGAGAGGAGTTAATGAGAGATGAAATGAATGATGGTGAATGAAACTGGACAAGGATGTGGAAGGAAGCGGCCGTGGCCTGTCAGAAGGTACCGTCCCAGCATTTGCCTGGTGTTGAAAATGGGAAACCACGGAAAACCATTTCAAGGACGGCCGACGGTAGGGCTCGAACCCACGCGTCTACCGAGTCAGCAGAGAGCTTGGCCCCATGACCTAATGCTGCGCTTTAGCCAGCGTTGGTAATAATAATAATAATAATAATAATAATAATAATAATAATAATAATTTACGTACCTGACTACACATTGGCTGTTTGTGAGGCCACGACTATGCGTCTGGTTTGATACATAGGTGAATGTATTGTATAATAACAGACACCGAGCTAAGTTGACAGAAGGATGGACACTCTCCATTACCTATATCTAAATCCCTACGCGGATGCGAATTTTTCGCCTTGCAGATATAGTTTGTATGGCTATGTGGTTAGCGGATAAGCAGCGGATAATGTTTGTAGAAAATTTGCGGATAGTTTTAAGAATACAATCCGAACTTGTTTAATATTATTAGAACCCGGATGTTTATGACATATCATATTTTTGCGTTAAGGTCTTTATGTTCGACCCTCACTATTATGTGTCAGAAAACTGTATCATAATGATGGTCATTATAACACTGATTTTCATTATGATACAGTTTCTCCAGCCAATCAGAGCTCGTTCATTGACCAATTAGGTAACGATACCTTCGCGCATGCGCTCAAAATCCAACATGTCGGACATAAACATAACATCGAACTAGGCTATAATAAATTACCGACATGGAATACGCACCGTCCATATGTTCGCGTAAATAAACTGGCGAATATGAAACAAGCAATAGCACTGTACCTTAAAATCACCAACACTAATTTCTACACAGCGCATTGTCTCCAAATGACTCCGGTGACAATATTACTGAGGGGCGGCAGATGTAAAACATATGGCCTGCATATGGCATTGCAAGCACACAGAGCGCATGCGTCGGTTGTTCAAAGATCTTGAAATACAGATATATAATACCCAACGCTCGCTCTGCGATCACAAAATTCAAGTAGCTGACTCTCAACAGATATTTGTGAATATTTATGTTAAAACATATAATAAAGTTATAATTATCGTCGAACATAAACAGTCGTATGCAACTCGCCTATAATGGTAATTAAGACACTCGTATGGAAATTATAAAACTCGCATACGCTCGTTTTATAAAAATACTCGTGTCTTAATTATAGTCATTATAGGCTCGTTGCATAATGTACTATTTCAGGCCTAATGTAAGATGATGATTTAAGCTAATCTCATTCAAATTATGTCATTAAGCATAATTAACACTCCGAACAGGAATGGGTTGCAATTCTGGCTGTATAACATTCATCGTAAACATAGCACATGACATAGAAAGCCTAAGGGAATGACTTTTCCCCCTCAAATGTCGAAACGTGTTGCTTTAGTAATTTATGCTTTACTAGCAACCCGCCCCGGCTTCACCCGGAAACAGTTATGAATGCATTACGTGATAAGCTCCCTTTTTTCGATGTCAATGAACTACGACCTATATCCGTTTCACGTCTTGGCATGATGGGTTAACATCACTGAATGGACTATTAATTATATTATCATAGAGATGAATGTGCAATGAACTCTTGTCAGACGTAATTTAATAATGGCGAGGTGCATGAAACACAAATCCCTCTTCCGTCCAAGCTTAAGACTATTATAGTGGGTGATGTATTGAGAATGGAGAAATTATATCGCGGACGCTTATGTAGAACTTTTCATACTGAACAATTCTTACATCATCATCATCATCATCATCTTGCACAGTTTCCAGCCACTGGCCGGGTCTGTTTGGAACACAAGCCTCTCCAACGTCTTCTGTCTTCCCACCATCTCTCAGCCTCCACCCTTGTCCAGTCTTCTCCTCTCTTCTTCACGCTTTCTTCCATCCCCTACAGCCACCTGTCTCTCGGTCTCCCTCTTGGTCTCTTTCCTTCCCACTTCGTCTCGTGTACTCTCCTGGGTATCCTCTTCTCCTCCATTCGGTTTACATGTCCATACCATCTAAGTCTAGATTTCTCTATACCATCCTGTAATGGTTCCTCCTTCATTAATTCTCTGGTCCTCTCATTTCTTATTCTGTCCATCTTTGTAGCTCCAATACTGCTTCTCAAGAACCTCATCTCACTGGCCTGTATTTTGCTCTTCTCCCTTCCTTTCATAACCCAGGTCTCCGAGGCATACGTCAGGTTAGGGACATAGTACGTCCGATATATGATCTTTTTGCTGTTCTTTGGGACATCCTTGCTCCATAACATGCTTCTCACACTCCTCCGAAATGCTTCTGCCTGCCTCCCCCGCTCATTTATTTCTGTATCGTTTCTTCCATTATCTTTCAATCATATTCTTACATATTCTTACAATCATAGTTAATTGATATTTTTAATGGTTTGCACAGCGTTAGCTTAAAAAGTGCACGGACGCCAGGTTTTTGTTTCGATATTTTCACTTAAATCGTTACTGCTTGGCTTCCTTTGATCATAAATAAATTATTTTCCAGATATCCTGTACAGAATGGTGAAAACCGCATCAAATCCATCCAGTGGTTCTCGAGATTACCCGTGACGTCCAAGAATCGGGGATTTAGTTTTATACTAAGTAGAGATCTACTATTATTGTAATGCCAGTATATTCGGATAGCAAACGAGGGAATGCGGAAAAGAGTCGTGCGGATGCGGGGCGGATGCTGATAACAGTCGTTCGGATGCGGGGCGGATGCGGATAACAGTCGTGCGGATGCGGGGCGGATGTTGATAAAGTTTTGTTTTTCCGCGCAGGGCTCTACCAATATCCTTGACTGATGAACGTGATGAGTCACCTGGCCGAGTGTCTTAGCGCCAGAGAGGAGGAGTATCGATCAGACCCATAAAGCGCTTGGTCGGCACCAGCTGGAGTTTACGACCTCCCACTCTCTGCAGTACTTCGTGTCCTGCGGACTTACCTACCATGTAGTAGAGTCTTATTTCCTGCAGTTGCTAAGGGATCGCTCATTTTATACTTCTCTTATATTTAGCCTCCTTCTTCTTCTTCTTCTTCTTCTTCTTCTTTTTCTTCTTCTTCTTCTTCTTCTTCTTCTTCTTCTTCTTCTTCTACTACTTCTTCTTCTTCCTCCTCTTCTTCTTCTTCTTCCTCTTTCCTGGATTTTCGCCATCTTTGGAGCGCGTATAATAATCCATTCCATTCTCTGTCTCTTATTTCCTTTTTCCTTTCTTGCCTTCCAGTAGTTCTTCATTACTTCACTTTGTCTCCCTCATCTCTCTTCCGTCCAGATGTTAACCCGCTTCTTCTCTTCCTTCTCCTGGAAACCCTTGAAATTGTTGATCATATTTCTGAAAAGTGGGCTGTCCTCAATAATATCTATTGTTACTTCCATCTCTTCCATATCCCTTCTTATACTTGGTACCCATTGATTACCATTCTTGCTTTTGTATACATGACTGAAAATTTGTTTTGTGAGGCTGGTGTTATTCATCCTCAATACGTGTCCAAAGAAATTAACCCTCCTTTTCCTGATCGTATTTTAGATTTTTTGGCCTACTTTTCACATTTTGCAAAAATGAGGAAAAAGTAGACTTATGAGGTCGGGCAAATGTGTGTCTGTCTGTCCTTTTGTCTGTCTGTCTGTCTGTCGGTCTGGCTGTGTGTGTGTCCCCCCTTATCAACTCCTAAACGGCTGCACCAATCGAAACAAAATTTGGTAGGAGTAAAGATCTATACCTGAATAACTCATGGCCATATTTGAAAATGATGTCAGTGCTACCAACTGCTGAAAAATCGCAATTGAAATTTGAGCTCCATGTTGGATATCTTGGAAGGTATGAATGGGAGCAATTTCAAAATTGGCACACGTATAGATAATAATATTGCAGTTTAATTTCCAGGAGGCCATACACAGCAGTGTTGCCAAAATGATTATAAGCCTGCTGATAGGTCCAAATTTTAAATGCATATAACTTCTACACTATCAATTGGATGTCAACCAAATTTCGTATATGCAATGCATACATAAACAGATATTACTGAGTGTATTCTTAAGAGCCATCAGGGCTGCCAACTGTTAATAAATGCTCTCAATTTTTTAAATCCAAATACTCATATATCAGAAAGTATGCAAGCCGACAGCTTTAAACTATGCACACGTATAGTACCTGACATTCTATATTAATTTGGAGTAACGTATTGTGCCCAACTCTAGGAATGGGTATTCCAAGTTTCAGACACCTAGATATCAAGGGAAAGGCTGTAGCAGCTTTTGAAAGTTCGGATATTTGAATATCGCGCTACATTGCTTCTCGAAGCCTTTCGAAGGAAATTACCGATAGTTGGATGGTAAATGACGTAGCGAGTAACAGCAGAGGTGGAGACTATTTATTGATTAAATAGTTAAGTATGGAGCAGAGACTTGAGACTGGGATCAGATTACTGGCACGGCCAAATGAAAGAGAATGCAATTAGTATCAAGTAAATCGGACCAGGGATTCAAGAGATATGAGGATTTTTAGATATCAGGCGATGACGCGTGACCCTGACCGTTTTTGTATAAAAGCAAGCTGGAGCAGGCTTAGTTAGCTCAATTCATCACAAGCACTTGGCGAACAAGTTGCGTCTACGCTGAGCCAAGGCACATGGTTGCCGCCTCTACGAAGAAGTACTTTTCAAATCGTGATAGTCACGAGAAGTGCTGCGCAAACGAGTTGGAACTTAGTAAGTTTCTGGTGAGGAGAATCACTGAGGTGATTGTTTTTCTACAGACATTGGTGGAAATATTTATATTTCTTAAAGGACATATGCTAGACTTGGTCTAGAAAATAGTATATTGTCACAGTCCAATAGTAAATTAATACTTGGATGTTTAAATCCATTTAAAGTCAGTTTTCATATTTTGTAACTATTTAACCACTTCGATCCGTCAGTACATTGAAGAATAGTCTATAACGGTGGCGTTCATTAGTCTACGCAAGGGAAACTGCAAGTTGTCTAGCGCATGGCAGATGGTGATATACAAACCATGCCCAGGGAACGATCTTCAGAACAGCCGTTAACTGCTTAGACTGTCAACGTTTTTCTTGTACTGATGAGATTACAGTGAGTTAGGTTACAACTGACACATTTAAGAAGAGATCGCTTAGATCTGACCCTTTTCAAACAAACTGTTATGGCTTTGTTAGAAGCCCATATTAAAATGGAACCACAGTCATTTAAAACGTCGAAAGATACTACCACTATGTCTGACTAGACGATTTGTGGGTCTACAATGGCGGCCGATACAAGGATTATACGTGCTTGTCCGATAGGGCATGTCTACGGATAAATCTGGTATAGACCAGGTTTACTACACTTCAAGAACATCAAGAAATGTAAGCCACATTTGAATTATTTTATGCTTAGCTAATTGGAACAAACTATTTTTCTGCAGATGACCAACACATTTTTTTCGTCATATTTAAAGCTTGTAATGATTTACGCAAGACTTGTTAGATTTATTCTGAGCATTTTCAGCACTCAGAAGAGTTTAGGATCGATGACCGAGCATTTTGAGCATTTATTTGAATTTTTCATATTTTTGGGAAATCACGGTAATCAGCCGATGTAACTGTAAAAGTTAAATTTATTTTTGTTGAGGAATGGATATTTTTTCCATATTCGAAGGTTCGAACATGTGGATTCTCACATAATGAGATGATAATTCAACATATTTGTAATAATAATAATAATAATAATAATAATCCACTAATAATAATAATAATAATTTTCATAATTTTTCTAAATAATTCTTGGATATTATATTTTATAATAATCATTTGTATTGAGAAAGAGCCTATGAAGTAGTTGAAACATTTCTAGTTTGGAACAGGAGATTTTACGAAGGAGAGTGGTTAGCGCAAGCCCGCATTCAACCTACATTTCAGTTCTGGTTGAACAGTTGATATTTGCAATGAGCAAAGTATATGTTTCAGATAACACGGAGAGGCATGAAACGGGAAGCAAATGATATTTGTATCAAATAGGATATTGTTGTATTTATATAAAATCATGACGTAAATACACTCGAAAGTGAAATGAAGCTTTTCATAAGTATGGTAAAATCACGGGTTGAACTGAATGGTAAAATAAAATAAACTTGTAAGTTTATTAATCTCCCAGTGTTGATAACAAGCAGAGGCTTGATTTATTGTATAAATTTTGGGAAGATAATTTATGTGTGTGGAGTAGTTGAAATGCCATTCCCAGGTGCGCATGTTAAGTCGCAGGAATGAAGGTTTTTTCGAGCATCAATCAAATAGCAGGTTCGATGGCTCAGGTTTACAGTAGGAGCATTGGAGCCACACGTTTCGTCGTATGAATAACCCGAAGGTTATTTCTTTGAAACCATCAGTTCTTATTTCAACCTTGTTTACGAATTCCATTTAGAATTTGATTTTGCTAGAACCCGGATTTGTCATGATAGTAGTTTATTCTTCTTCAGAGGAAGACCTTTGCCGTTGTTGTTGTTGTTATAATATTGTGTCCTTACACAAATAGTAGAATGGGCCACTGCCAATTAAAAATAATTCTTTAACCACGAATAATTTGAAGGATATTTTCAATCCTAGTGCCATGAACTAAATGAATTCATTATAAAACTACAATTCTAATTTTCGCATTCTGTCGAAGAATTGCAAGTTGTGAAAGTGACTAGAAATGGCCATAAATATAAATATTTTTTTTCATAATAATTCCAAGTGGAAAATCTAATAGTTGAATGGTTCAACCATTTATTGGTCAAGTTGATGATTCAGAAATCATATGTTTTGTTTGGAACTTGAAGTTCATAATCGAGTCACTTCTCGAATGTTTAATGTCAGAAGAACAATTAATTGTTGTTGTGCTTCGCACAGTTCTTCGATGCTATGCTCAATGGTCAAATACTTTTCAGATGTTGTTAATATGTGTTAATAATTTGTGTTGCTACGATGATAATAATAGTTTCAACGATATATTTTTGAAAACTGGAAAACAAATGAAAGTTTAAGAAATTCTATAAACATTTATTCTACGAGTGTTAATATCATGTAAATAGTCAAACAGTGATCTACGTTATTTCCAGTATGGACAATTCATTTTGCACTGGAGTTAAAATGTTAATAATTTTGGAACACAGTCCACAGGACTAACAATCGGACTTGTGTTTTCAAAAAGATTGTCAAATGTGTTTGGAAGATTTCTGTATATTGTGTGTAAATAAGAGTGTGGATCGCCACACGTGGATGATGCTGCTTTGAGCATTATTCTTGCAGTCAGATTTTAACTTTAAATAAACTGAGATAATTTTACCAGATGTGTTTCACCCAATTAAATCTCCTTCTATCCTTATTGTTGCATTGAGCCAAAAATCAGCAAAGCATTTTTATAAATTTGATGTCGTTTTTGCGATTTGCTTTAACCCATCTGGCGCTCCGGGATATTTTGATTCTCGTGCTGACTGATTATTGGTAAAATGCATATGTGGTCGTGCGGACTCCGGTCTAAACGGGCACATAAAATAAGATAGAGAGAGAAATGGCTTCGAACGTGGGTCCCGATTTAGACATGGTCAATCGCATGCCGATTTGAAATTGTGATAACTTTTATAGAAATATTTTGGGAGTTGAGAGATGTCTGGTTTGGATGAATAAATTAGTAGGAAACCCAATTAATGGGAAAATTAAAAATTTAACTGGTTAATAATTAGAATGGGTTTGATTATTTTTGATAATGGCTTAACCATTAGGGCGTCAAGTAAATTCAGTAGTAAACGTTCGATGACTGGAGATACACATTATTAGAATCCAGGTGGAGGATATTTGAGAACTTGCATATTTTTTTTCTTGTGATATTATGGTAAATGTAATTCGTAAAAGTAGAGAATTTTGTTTTTCCATCACGTCGATATTAGGACAAATCTCATTTTATTATAGTGTTCCAATTAGCTATTCATATTTCTTGTTCTAGTTATAAGCTTGTGTTTGCCACTGTTGTATACCCCTAAGTTTTGAATAATTGAAATTATGGAAGAAATGATGTGAATGATGAGGAGTTTGGAGGAGAGTTCAAAACAGGCTGGACTTCGTGTAGCAGCCATTATGAAAGAGAATACTGAGGCTTTAGAAAAGAAACTTAAAGAAAATTCTGATAATTTGAAAGAAAGTTTAGATGATAAACTTAAAGTAAATTCTGATTCTTTAGAAAATAAACTTAAAGAAAATTTGAATGATAAACTTAAAGAAAATTCTGATTCTTTAGAAAAGAAACTTAAAGAAAATTCTGATTCTTTAGAAAATAAACTTAAAGAAAATTCTGATTCTTTAGAAAATAAACTTAAAGAAAGTTTGGAAAATAAACTTAAAGAAAGTTCTGATAAACTCAAAGAAAATTCCGATTTGTTAGAAAGCAGGTTAAAAGATAACTTGAAAGAAAATTTAAATAGTAAATTTAATTCAATGGAAAGTAAATTTAAAGAGAATTCTGAAATTTTGAAAATGACACTTGAAAGTAAAATGAATAAATTATGCGATAAAACACATGAGCTCGAAACTTCGTTAGCTACTAACGCAAGTTTAATGGACGATAAATTTCGCGATGCCGATCTTCGATCCCAAAGCTTAGCTGATAGGATAGAACATGGTCTTAGGAAAGTTGGTGAAGACATGGTCAACCTGGAAGTCAGAGTGAAGAAGGAGAGTAACGAGATGGGAATTCTAGTTGTTCAGCGTTTAACGGAACAATTCAAGGAACTTGTCATGGGAGAAATAAGAGAAGGAGTGATTCATGAATTGCAAACTGAGATTAAAACCACAGTTGTCAATGAAATTAAAGACACACTCAAGCTGGAGAATCAAGAGGGAATCAAGGAGATTAGGGAATCTTTGTCATCCCACATTGAAGTAATTGCCAAGGATATTCAAGCAACTCAGAAGGACATATCAGATATGACAGGGTCATTGAAAAGTCATGAGGCTGTTATGAACCAGATATCCATTGATGTTAAAGACAATTGTAAGGAGACTGAAGCAATCAAGAAGATGGCAGAAGAAAACCAGAAGGAACTTGAGGCTATGAAAACTCAAATAAAGGATGAGAAACAGTCTGATCATCTTTTGAAAATGCCGAATGTAAGGGGAAAGGAACAGATACAGATAAATCTAGGAGGAGCTAGAGAGACTGATAGACAGGATGAGGTCAGGACAGTATTTCAATCCAACCCCATAACTGTATTTAAGAATATAGAAGACAAGCCTTCTAAATTTTCAGGGCGAGATTCTGTAACACCCGTGGAATTTCTGAGAGAAGCAGGTGATTACCTGAAAGATTCTAAGATCCCTAAAGAAAGACAGATCAGGGTAATAGGGAAGTTCTTGGAAGGTCCCGCACTTTTGTGGTTTAGAGCATTTAGATCCACTCTAAATACTTTTGAGGAGTTTTCTCGTGGGTTATTGAAGAAGTTTTGGTCCCCTGAAACCCAACAGCAAGTTAGAGCAGAGTTGTATTCGAAGAGATTCTCGACGTCACAACCTACTCGATACTCTACATACTTTTCTGGACAGCTGTCTAAACTCCAACATTTAGATCCGCCAATGCCAGATAACGAGTTGATTACTGCTTTGATACGACAATTTCCAGCAGACGTCCAGAGGACTTTGATCGCTGCTGATATCTACAATATGGAACAGTTTGATGAAGTATTGCAGAAGCTGGATCATACAAACGCTCAATTCTTCCATCAGAAGGGAGTAAAGAGTAATAACGCTGTGTATGCTGTTATGGCTGACAGTTATTCTCAGACACCTCGAGAGATTCGAGAGGAGCGAGAAGAGAAAACGCCGAGGGAAGATCCAAATAAGAGAGGATGGAACCAGTACAGTAACAGATACAGTTACAAACCATATGCGAGACCGGATGGTGGTAATCGATACAATACTCGATGGAGAAGACCACGAGATAACCAAGGAAGGTACCAAGAAAGAAGATATTATGGTCGAAACAACTACAATAACCGAGGGAATGTGGATACTCGTCAGTCCAATGAAGAGTTCAACAAGGAGACGAGGAAAAATTTGGAAGCAAGACACCAAGATAACTTGCAGTTTTTGGAGCAGAGGCCCAATGAACCAGGTACATCGGGAACACAACAATCCCGGGGGAATGGTAACGAAAAAAAAAAACAACTTCGAATTCACAGTAGAAGATAGAATTTTGAACACTTTCACTTCCAGAATTATTAAATGGCAAGCAGAGGATGATGACTTAATTCAACAGAATGACGAACGAAAAGAAATGGGTACGAGAATTAGAATGCCAATCATATCATGCGAAGTATTCGGTATGCCTGTCGATACTTTGATCGATACTGGGGATATGCTTTGTCTTGTAAGTGAGAAGCTTTATATTCTGTGGAAGCTCAAAGAGAATTTAGAGGAGATTCCAGTATCAGGAATCAAGATCCAAGGAATAATACCCAATAAAATATCTCTGTGTAAAACACAATTATACTTATGTATTACGATTGGAGGACATGATTTCCGACATGTGTTTGTTGTAATGAAGGGCATGGCTTTTGACATGATATTGGGAGCGGATTTCATTCAGAAATATCAAGCAGTGATAGACATGAAGACAGAGACGATTAGATTCAAGAATACCGAAGAGATTAACTTCGAGGGAAAAGAAGAGGAAGACATCGAGGGAGATGCTCAATGGTCTCTGATTTTTCATGAAGCTGAAGGAAGAGAAGTCTACACTGAGAAGGAATCCCCAGAGCTAGGGAAAATTTTGGAAGAGTATCAAGATATTTTTGACATTAAACCTGGTGAAATTGAAGATTTTGAATATTGTGGAAGTAAACAATAATGGAAGCTATGAAGTAGCTAATACACGAACTGGTAACATCGTGGGAACTTACAATGCATCGAATCTGAAAATCTATTATTCAAGAACCAGATAATTTAATGTGTAGATAGGAAAAATAAAAATTTTTCAATTTTTATTTTTTGCTAGGTGTGGGGTGGATGTGCCCAACTCTAGGAATGGGTATTCCAAGTTTCAGACACCTAGATATCAAGGGAAAGGCTGTAGCAGCTTTTGAAAGTTCGGATATTTGAATATCGCGCTACATTGCTTCTCGAAGCCTTTCGAAGGAAATTACCGATAGTTGGATGGTAAATGACGTAGCGAGTAACAGCAGAGGTGGAGACTATTTATTGATTAAATAGTTAAGTATGGAGCAGAGACTTGAGACTGGGATCAGATTACTGGCACGGCCAAATGAAAGAGAATGCAATTAGTATCAAGTAAATCGGACCAGGGATTCAAGAGATATGAGGATTTTTAGATATCAGGCGATGACGCGTGACCCTGACCGTTTTTGTATAAAAGCAAGCTGGAGCAGGCTTAGTTAGCTCAATTCATCACAAGCACTTGGCGAACAAGTTGCGTCTACGCTGAGCCAAGGCACATGGTTGCCGCCTCTACGAAGAAGTACTTTTCAAATCGTGATAGTCACGAGAAGTGCTGCGCAAACGAGTTGGAACTTAGTAAGTTTCTGGTGAGGAGAATCACTGAGGTGATTGTTTTTCTACAGACATTGGTGGAAATATTTATATTTCTTAAAGGACATATGCTAGACTTGGTCTAGAAAATAGTATATTGTCACAGTCCAATAGTAAATTAATACTTGGATGTTTAAATCCATTTAAAGTCAGTTTTCATATTTTGTAACTATTTAACCACTTCGATCCGTCAGTACATTGAAGAATAGTCTATAACGGTGGCGTTCATTAGTCTACGCAAGGGAAACTGCAAGTTGTCTAGCGCATGGCAGATGGTGATATACAAACCATGCCCAGGGAACGATCTTCAGAACAGCCGTTAACTGCTTAGACTGTCAACGTTTTTCTTGTACTGATGAGATTACAGTGAGTTAGGTTACAACTGACACATTTAAGATGAGATCGCTTAGATCTGACCCTTTTCAAACAAACTGTTATGGCTTTGTTAGAAGCCCATATTAAAATGGAACCACAGTCATTTAAAACGTCGAAAGATACTACCACTATGTCTGACTAGACGATTTGTGGGTCTACAATGGCGGCCGATACAAGGATTATACGTGCTTGTCCGATAGGGCATGTCTACGGATAAATCTGGTATAGACCAGGTTTACTACACTTCAAGAACATCAAGAAATGTAAGCCACATTTGAATTATTTTATGCTTAGCTAATTGGAACAAACTATTTTTCTGCAGATGACCAACACATTTTTTTCGTCATATTTAAAGCTTGTAATGATTTACGCAAGACTTGTTAGATTTATTCTGAGCATTTTCAGCACTCAGAACAGTTTAGGATCGATGACCGAGCATTTTGAGCATTTATTTGAATTTTTCATATTTTTGGGAAATCACGGTAATCAGCCGATGTAACTGTAAAAGTTAAATTTATTTTTGTTGAGGAATGGATATTTTTTCCATATTCGAAGGTTCGAACATGTGGATTCTCACATAATGAGATGATAATTCAACATATTTGTAATAATAATAATAATAATAATCCACTAATAATAATAATAATAATTTTCATAATTTTTCTAAATAATTCTTGGATATTATATTTTATAATAATCATATGTATTGAGAAAGAGCCTATGAAGTAGTTGAAACATTTCTAGTTTGGAACAGGAGATTTTACGAAGGAGAGTGGTTAGCGCAAGCCCGCATTCAACCTACATTTCAGTTCTGGTTGAACAGTTGATATTTGCAATGAGCAAAGTATATGTTTCAGATAACACGGAGAGGCATGAAACGGGAAGCAAATGATATTTGTATCAAATAGGATATTGTTGTATTTATATAAAATCATGACGTAAATACACTCGAAAGTGAAATGAAGCTTTTCATAAGTATGGTAAAATCACGGGTTGAACTGAATGGTAAAATAAAATAAACTTGTAAGTTTATTAATCTCCCAGTGTTGATAACAAGCAGAGGCTTGATTTATTGTATAAATTTTGGGAAGATAATTTATGTGTGTGGAGTAGTTGAAATGCCATTCCCAGGTGCGCATGTTAAGTCGCAGGAATGAAGGTTTTTTCGAGCATCAATCAAATAGCAGGTTCGATGGCTCAGGTTTACAGTAGGAGTATTGGAGCCACACGTTTCGTCGTATGAATAACCCGAAGGTTATTTCTTTGAAACCATCAGTTCTTATTTCAACCTTGTTTACGAATTCCATTTAGAATTTGATTTTGCTAGAACCCGGATTTGTCATGATAGTAGTTTATTCTTCTTCAGAGGAAGACCTTTGCCGTTGTTGTTGTTGTTATAATATTGTGTCCTTACACAAATAGTAGAATGGGCCACTGCCAATTAAAAATAATTCTTTAACCACGAATAATTTGAAGGATATTTTCAATCCTAGTGCCATGAACTAAATGAATTCATTATAAAACTACAATTCTAATTTTCGCATTCTGTCGAAGAATTGCAAGTTGTGAAAGTGGCTAGAAATGGCCATAAATATAAATATTTTTTTTCATAATAATTCCAAGTGGAAAATCTAATAGTTGAATGGTTCAACCATTTATTGGTCAAGTTGATGATTCAGAAATCATATGTTTTGTTTGGAACTTGAAGTTCATAATCGAGTCACTTCTCGAATGTTTAATGTCAGAAGAACAATTAATTGTTGTTGTGCTTCGCACAGTTCTTCGATGCTATGCTCAATGGTCAAATACTTTTCAGATGTTGTTAATATGTGTTAATAATTTGTGTTGCTACGATGATAATAATAGTTTCAACGATATATTTTTGAAAACTGGAAAACAAATGAAAGTTTAAGAAATTCTATAAACATTTATTCTACGAGTGTTAATATCATGTAAATAGTCAAACAGTGATCTACGTTATTTCCAGTATGGACAATTCATTTTGCACTGGAGTTAAAATGTTAATAATTTTGGAACACAGTCCACAGGACTAACAATCGGACTTGTGTTTTCAAAAAGATTGTCAAATGTGTTTGGAAGATTTCTGTATATTGTGTGTAAATAAGAGTGTGGATCGCCACACGTGGATGATGCTGCTTTGAGCATTATTCTTGCAGTCAGATTTTAACTTTAAATAAACTGAGATAATTTTACCAGATGTGTTTCACCCAATTAAATCTCCTTCTATCCTTATTGTTGCATTGAGCCAAAAATCAGCAAAGCATTTTTATAAATTTGATGTCGTTTTTGCGATTTGCTTTAACCCATCTGGCGCTCCGGGATATTTTGATTCTCGTGCTGACTGATTATTGGTAAAATGCATATGTGGTCGTGCGGACTCCGGTCTAAACGGGCACAGTATCTACATCAGTGCTGTTGTTTGAGTCTTCAGTCTTTTGACTGGTTTGATGCAGCTCTCCATGCCTCCCTGTCCTGAGCTAATCGTTTCATCTCTACATAACTACCACACACTACATCTGAGGCAATCTGTTTAACAGTGCTACCAACATGATTCTAAGTCTGATGAGAGTTCCGACTTTAAATATATGTAACTTCTATATAATCAATTGGATTTCAATCGAATTTCTTATGTGCAATGTGTACCATAACAGATATTTCTATGCGCATTCTTAGGAGCAGCCAGGGCTGCCAACTGTTAATAAATGCTGTATCTATTCGTTTTTCTTAATACCAATATATCAGAAAGTATGCAAGCCAACAGCTCTAAACTTTGCCCACGTATAGTAATGGTACCTGGCATTCTAGATTAATTTGGAGTAACTAATATAGGCCTACGCCAGTTCTGCCTACATGAATCTGCTGATAGGTCCAATTTTAAAATGCATGTAACTTCTATACTAACTAATGGATTTCATTCAAAATTGGCACAACAATAGATGGTATTATTTCAGATTATTTCTGATCAATACATGTATGTCATTGTTGCCAACATGATTTTACGCTCGCTGTTAGATCCAATGTTTAACTGTATGTAACATCCATGCTATCCATTGGACTTCAACCAAATTTTGTATTCTGTACTTTAAGAGATGGGACTAAGAATATATTCTTTCACCAGGGCTGCCAACTGTAGTTCTCTATTAGGCTACATTATGCCAGGTATACAGTATTTCGAACTAATTAGAAATTTCGATATTACCAACTTAATTTCGTCACCATTCTAGATAGATCCATATAGATTAATAATTGGCATGAATCTTAAATTTTAAGAAAAGTAGGCTCTCTAGTTCGTCACGGAACTTCTTGTTAGCCTTCTTTTCACATTTTGCAAAAATGAGGAAAAAGTAGACTTATGAGATCGGGCAAATGTGTGTCTGTCTGTCCTTCTGTCTGTCTGTCTGTCTGTCTGGCTGGCTGGCTGGCTGTTTGTGTGCCCCCCCCCCCCCTATCAACGCCTAAACGGCTGGAGCAATCGAAACAAAATTTGGTAGGAGTAAAGATCTATACCTGAATATCTCACGGCCGTATTTGAAAATGATATCAGTGCTACCAACTGCTGATAAATCGCAATTGAAATTTGAGCTCCATGTTAAATATCTTGGAAGGTATAAATTCCAGGAGGCCATACATGGCAGTGTTGCCAAAATGATTATAAGCTTGCTGATAGGTCAAATATTTAAATGCATATAACTTCTATACTATCAATAGGAATTCAACCAAATTTCGTATGTTGTATGTGTACATAACCAGATACGACTGAGAGTATTCTTAAGAGCCACCAGGGCTGCCAACTGTTAATAAATGCTGTCTCTGTTTTTGTTACCCTATTATCAATATATCAGAAAGTATGCAAGCCAATAGCTCTCAACTTTGCACACGTATAGTACCTGGCATTCTGGATTAATTTGTGGTAACTTATATACGTCAGTGCTGCCAACATGATTCTAAGCCTGCTGATAGGTCCAATTTTAAAATGCATGTAACTTCTATACTATTAGATTTCATTCAAAATTGGCACAACATTAGATCATATTATTTCAGATTATTTCTGATCAATACATGTATGTCATTGTTGCCAACATGATTTTACGCTCGCTGTTAGATCCAATGTTTAACTGCATGTAACGTCCATGCTATTTATTGGACTCCAACCAAATTTTGTATTCTGTACGTTAAGAGAAGGAACTAAGAATATGTTCAGTCACCTGGGCTGCCGACTGTAGTGCTCTATTAGGCTACATTATGCCAGGTATACAGTATTTCGAACTAATTAGAAATTTCGATATTACCAACTTAATTTCGTCATTATTCTAGATAGTTCCATATAGATTAATCATTGGCATGAATCGTAAATTTTAAGAAAAGTAGGCTCTTTAGTTCGTCACGGAACTTCTTGTTCAATTTCTTTATTGTTGTAGAGGTCGTCATTTTTTCTGTATCTGAACTCTCCACTTTCTGTTTTTAATGGTCCCAATATTTTTCTAAGTATCCTCCTTTCCTTTATCTCTAGCTCTTCTATTTCGCCTTTTTTAATAGAAAACACACATTCTGGAGCGTAGAGACTTTCCGGCTTAATTACCGTATTGCAATGGGAGATTTTAGTTGCAATGGAAAGATTTTTAGCCTACTTATCACATTTTGCAAAAATGAGGAAAAAGTAGACTTATGAGATCGGGCAAATGTCTGTCTGTCTGTCTGTCTGTCTGTCTGTCTGTCTCTCTGTCTGTCTGTCTGTCTGTCTGGCTGTGTGTTCCCCCCCCCCCTATCAACTCCTAAACGCCTGGAGCAATCGAAACAAAATTTGGTAGGAGTAAAGATCTATACCTGAATATCTCACGGCCATATTTGAAAATGATGTCAGTGCTACCAACTGTTAAAAAATTGCAATCGAAATTTGAGCTCCATGTTGGATATCTTGGAAGGTATGAATGCGAGCTATTTCAAAATTGGTACACGTATAGATAATGATATTGCAGTTTAATTTCCAGGAGGCCATACATGGCAGTGTTGCCAAAATGATTATAAGCCTGCTGGTAGGTCCACTTTTTAAATGCATATAACTTCTACACTATCAATAGGAATTCAACCAAATTTCGTATGTTGTATGTGTACATAACCAGACACGACTGAGAGTATTCTAAAGAGCCACCAGGGCTGCCAACTGATAAATAATGCTCTTAATTTATTTTATCCAAATACCAATATATCAGCAAGTATGCAAGCCG
The DNA here is from genome assembly GCA_946902985.2 of Meconema thalassinum. Taxonomy (NCBI): domain Eukaryota; kingdom Metazoa; phylum Arthropoda; class Insecta; order Orthoptera; family Tettigoniidae; genus Meconema; species Meconema thalassinum. The sequence continues at coordinate 373,575,562 of OX336388.2, read as the reverse complement.
ACAGCTTTAAACTATGCACACGCATAGTACCTGACATTATATATTAATTTGTAGTAACTTATATATGTCAGTGCTACCAACATGATTCTAAGCCTACTGAGAATTCCAAATTTAAATACATGTAACCTCCATACTATCATTTGGATTTCTACCGAATTTCGTATGTACTATGTGTACCATAACAGATATGACTATGCGTATTATTAAGAGCAACCAGGGCTGCCAACTGTTAATATGTACTGTTTTTTTTGTTACCCTAATATCAATATATCAGAAAGTATGCAAGCCAATAGCTCTCAACTTTGCACACGTATAGTACCTGGCATTCTGGATTAATTTGTAGTAACTTATATACGTCAGTGCTGCCAACATGATTCTAAGCTTGCTGATAGGTCCAATTTTAAAATGCATGTAACTTCTATACTAATAGATTTCATTCAAAATTGGCACAACAATAGATCATATTACTTCAGATTATTTCTGACCAATACATGCACTGTATGTCATTGTTGCCAATGTTTAACTGCATGCAACGTCCATGCTATTTATTGGACTCCAACCAAATTTTGTATTCTGTACGTTAAGAGATGGAACTAAGAATATATTCAGTCACCAGGGCTGCCAACTGTAGTGCTCTATTAGGCTACATTATGCCAGGTATACAGTATTTCGAACTAATTAGAAATTTCGATATTAGCAACTTAATTTCGTCATTATTCTAGTTAGTTCCATATAGATTAATCATTGGCATGAATCGTAAATTTTAAGAAAAGTAGGCTCTTTAGTTCGTCACGGAACTTCTTGTTCAATTTCTTTATTGTTGTAGAGGTCGTCATTTCTTCTGTATCTGAACTCTCCACTTTCTGTTTTTAATGGTGACCTACCAATATTTTTCTAAGTATCCTCCTTTATTTTTCTCTAGCTCTTCTATTTCGCCTTTTTAAATAGAAAACACACATTCTGAAGCGTAGAGACATTCTGGTTTTAATTACCGTATTGTAATGTCGGATATTAGTTGCAATGGAATGATTTGTAGCCTACTTTTCACATTTTGCAAAAATGAGGAAAAAGTAGACTTATGATATCGATCCGGGAAAATGTGTGTCTGTCTGCCTGTCTGTCTGTCTGTCCTTCTGTCTGTCTGTCTGGCTGGCCGTGTGTGTGTGTGTCCCCCTTATAACTCCTAAACGGCTGCAGCAATCGAAACCAAATTTAGTATGAGTAAAGATGTATACCGGAATATCTCACGTCCATATTTGAAAATCATGTCAGTGCTACCAACTGCTGAAAAAACGCACTAGAAATTTGAGCTCCGTGTTGGATATCTTGCAAGGTATGCATGGGAGCTATTACAAAATTGTCACACATGTAGATAATACTATTTCAGTTTAATTTCCAGGAGGCCATACATGACAGTGTTGCCAAAATAATTTTAAGCCTTCTGATAGGTCCAATGTTTAAATGGATATAACTTCTACACTATCAATTGGATTTCAACCAAATTTTGTATGTAAAATGTGTACATAAACAGATATGACTGAGCGTATTTTTAAGAGCCACCAGGGCTGCCAACTGTTAGTAATTGCTCTCTCTATTTTTTTAAAATCCAAATACCAATATATCAGAAAGTATGCAAGCCGACAGCTTTAAACTATGCACACGTATATTGTGACATTTTAGATTAATTTGGAGTAACTTATATACATCAGTTCTACCAACATGATTATCAGCCTGCTGATAGTTCCAATTTTTAAATACATGTAACCTCTATACTATCAGTTGGATTTCAACCAAATTTCGTATGTGCTATGTGTAACATAACAGATATGACTATAAGTATTGTTAAGAGCAATCAGGGCTGCCAACTGTTAATAAATGCTGTCTATATTTTATTACCCTAATATCAATATATCAGAAAGTATGCAAGCCAACAGCTCTATACTTTGCACACGTATAGCACCTGACTTTCTAGATTAATTTGGAGTAATTAATATAAGTCAGTGCTGCCAACATGATTCTATGCCTGCTGATAGGTCTAATTTTAAAATACATGTAACTTTTATACTAACAAATGGATTTCATCCAAAATTGGCACAACAATAGATCATATTATTTCAGATTATTTCTGACCATTGCATGCATGACATTGTTGCCAACATAATTTTACGCGCGCTGTTAGATCCAATGTTTAACTGCATGTAACGTCCATGCTATTCATTGGGCTTCAACCAAATTTTGTATTCTGTATCTTAAGAGATGGAACTAAGAATATATTCAGTCACCAGGGCTGCCAACTGTAGTGCTCTATTAGGCTACATTATGCCAGGTATACAGTATTTCGAACTAATTAGAAATTTCGATATTAGCAACTTAATTTCGTCATTATTCTAGATAGATTCATATAGATTAATCATTGGCATGAATCTTAAATTTTAAGAAAAGTAGTCTCTTTAATTCGTCACGGAACTTCTTGTTATTTTATTTATTTACTCTTATCTATCATCATCATCATAATCATCATTATCATCGTCATCATCATCGATTTTGGCCAACTAAGGACCACGTAAATAACTCTTCATGATTTCAGTTTGCTTTGGAGCCAGTATTCCCTCATTCTCTTGTTCACAGCTTCTTTCTTTTCAGCTGTCCAATGTTCTTTCTTCTTGGTCTCTGTTTCTGGCTCTAGGAACCCTTTAAATGTGTGTGTCTTATTTCTCAAAGTGGTTCTGTTGCGGATGTCTTGATCAGTGATGTTCATTTCGTGTAGATCCTTCTAGGTGTTAGCAAACCATTTTCCATAAGAGTTGCCTTTTCTATTGGGCTTTTTGAAGTGGTTAAAAATGTTCTTAGTGTGTCAGTCGTCAGGCATTCTTGAAACATGTCCAAAGAAACCCTTCGTTTTCGTATGGTACCTGAGACTCTGCTGCATGTTTTATATACATGTTTGTTACTACCTAATCGGTAGTCTATGTGTCAGACATGTTTTTGTTCCGAGGATTTTTCTTAAAATTTTTCGTTCCTATTTTTCAATTTCCTCAATAGCTTGCCACGATGGGTCAGTGGTCAATGTATCGGTCTACTAACCCCAAGCTTGCAGGTTCCTACGTTCGTTGCCAGGAGCTGACTGCGGTGGCGTCTAGAAGCTAAGTTCTGAACTGATAGTCGTTGACGGTGGCGTTTGGCGGTCAAAGTAGGAACTATTTGAAAAAATTCAAAGTCTGCAGTCCTTACCTGAATTTAAAAAAAACAGATAACACACACTAATACAGTCATCACAATTAACAACGGTTATCAGACAGATTCTACAGACACCCAAAGTACACGGGGCTACATGACCGTGTTGTCGCAGCCCCTAAACTGTGGAACCAACCAACCATCTCTCGGAAACGGTGCCTTGCATGCCTTCAAAACATGCTCTTTGGGGTCAGAGGTTGCTACCCCAAGTACACGGGGATAATGACCATCATGTCCCAAACCCATATAATGAATTAAGAACAACTACAACATTTTTCACTCGTTGATGTTGATTGTATGTTACTGGGGGCTGGTGTCACACGGTGTTGATTTGATAATGACTGTGGCGATGATGGCCGCTATATGTGGTGTGTGTGTGGATTGTAAACAAGCCCCCTGGTACCCACATTCACCACAGGCCACACAACGTCAGTATGCTTTACAAATACGAGCTACGAAAGTATAGGTACCGCACACAGATGAGAGATACCCCTATCAATAGATTTAGAAGCATGTTAAAAATTTCCCTTTAGCGAAAGAAAACCGGCATCATTCGTCTCAAAAATACCAGCATTTAATAGTACATTATGCAACCAGCCTATAATGGCAATATAAGAAAATATAAAACTCGCTATTCTCGTTTTATAAACATACTCGTTGTGGTGTTTGAAGCCATATTTTCAGTGTTGCCTTAGTAAACAAGAGTTTAGTGCTTTTCAGTTTATTAATCTCATGTAATTTATTTCAGGATTAGGGCATAACCCATCTCTTTTGGGTACATTCGTGTTGACCGACTGAAAAGCACTAAACTCTTGAAACATACTCGTGTCTTAATTACCATTATAGGCGAGTTGCATAAGACTGTTTATGTTCGACTATAATTATTATAACTATTTTATGTTTTAACATAAATATTCATAAATATCTGAGGGATTCAGTAACTTCAGTTAGTGAACAGAGAGCGCTGGGTGGTTTGCTGACTGAACAGAGCGCATGCGTGGGTCAAAGAATTCCGAAAGCAGAGACCATTTACTTTGCTTGGCAATGCTGTGGTTTACAGCCTGCATGATGTCTAATGTCGATCAGAACTAGCATTCACTAATATTGTCACCGAAGTCGTTTGAAAGCAATGCGCTGTGCATAAATTGGCGTTGGGGATATTAAGGTACAGTGCTATTTCTTGTCTCATATTCGCCAGTTTATTTACGCGAACATATGCGACTGTGCACTTTCCATGTCGGTAATTTATATAGATGGATGCTGTGTTGCTAACTTCTGGACGCAGATTCATAAATTTCCTGCATATATTTTCTTGTTACCGTAAAGGTTCGTGCTGATTTTGTCTTTGTGTTTGGGATTGTAACTACAATGGTTGATCCGATATCCAATTTGAACTTTCAAATCATGTAATATGCATGTCCGACATGTTGGAATTTGAGCGCATGCGCGAATCTATCCCTACCTAATTGGTCAATGAATGAGCTCTGATTGGCTGGAGAAACTGTGTCAATATGAAGAATAGTACTATAATGACCCTCATTATGATACAGTTTTCTGAAATATAATATTTTCATTACGATATCGTCGAACATAAAAGGACATTTACGAATGATAATATTAACATTTGTGGCTATTACTACCGTGATTTTGTGCGTTTTACTATTGATGATGATTTATTTATTTATTTATTTATTTATTTATTTATTTATTTATTTATTTATTTAGCGTATGGCTTTACAGATACAATATGTAATTTTCCACAGAATAAATAGTATACCCAATAGCATATCCTTGCAAACATCTCTTTAGAATTTCCCCATTTTCAACAACTGACAAAGTATTCCAAGTTATGCTATTAATTTGGTTTTACACATTTTAAGGAACACTAGGGCTGAAATTTTCAACTTCCACATTTTTTATCAGAATGAGTTAAAATTTAAACTGCATACTTAGATTAGTAACACTAAGTCACATACCAAATTTGAAAACAATTGGATGAAATGTAATGTATTTCTACTAATTATATTATTAAAATATACCGTGTAATCAAAATGCTCCATGCGCATTAGAAATTGTGTAAAACGCTTGATATTTTCATTACATATACATAAAACTATTCTTAATATTATGACATTGAGACATTTCAGGAAAGTGATACATGTATGCTGTCAGATTAATTTTTTCTTGATGTGCCATCATGTTTTATGAATGTTGATAATTTTTCATAGTTTTTTATTTTTTGGTACTAATTTACAAAGTGACTGGATGTATCGCAATGTTATCTTACAACACATGTGTTTCTGAATATCCAGTGATTTTTGACTAAAATTGGTGAATATCTCATGTACATGGAACATTTTGATTACCTAAAAATGTTGTTTGGAGATCAAAGCTTTTTTTTTATAAAACCGCATGCTATATTAATCAGTTTGGCTCACCCAATAAAACTTTTTTGAAAAAAATCTGAAAAATACAATGTTTTGTTGTAGAGATAAAGAGCATAGAGACCTTTCGTTTGAGTTAACCTACGACTTTCAAGGATTTCTAGTTTTAAAAGTATAGCCTACTTTCTATGATTTGCCTTCCATCTTCTTTTTACGCAGAGGATATTTAAAAATGTCGCTGAACCTTTAAAAATGGCAGTGCATGACAACTTTTTTACTGAAATGATCCACAGGGGTCCATAAGATATATATATGGGAAAAACAAAATACAGTTATTTTGTCATTTTTGCCTAAACACTCAGCCCTAGTGTCCCTTAAAGCAACAAAACAAACTTATATTGCTTAAATGTATATATAAAGATCATTAATTCACACAAGGGCACTCCAATAAGTATAAGCTCCAACTGGAAGTTTTGGAGTCTTGCTGCTTTAAAAAGCCAAACAGAAGCAGCTATTTAAATTGATAAAGTTCTGACGGCGTTGATACTGGCGGTTCTTTGGTTATATTCCATGTTTATTATTGCATCTTGAGCGGGAGAGAGATATAATTTATATTTTAAGGGACCGAACATCTACGTTATCTGCCCCCTAATAGTTTGGGTGATAGTGAAAATGAAAGATGATCAAATGAAACTTATAACTAGGGCTCGGATTTTTGGGTAAATAAATATTTGTTTATGTAAATACACATTTTAAGCATTTTTTTTCTATAAATACATACATTCCAGCTTCTCACTTATTAGCACATACAAAGGCATAATATTTACATTTTTAGCCTACTTTTCACATTTTGCAAAAAATGAGGAAAAAGTAGACTTATGAGATTGGGCAAATGTGTGTCTGTCTGTCCTTGTGTCTGTCTGTCTGTCTGGCTGTGTGTGTCCCCCCCCCCCTATCAAATCCTAAACGGCTGCAGCAATCGAACAAAATTTGGTAGGAGTAAAGATCTATACCTGAATATCTCACGGCCATATTTGAAAATGATGTCAGTGCTACCAACTGCTCAAAAATCGCAATTGAAATTTGAGCTCCATGTTGGATATCTTGGAAGGTATGAATGGGACCTATTCCAAAATTGGAACACGTATAGATAATACTATTGCAGTTTAATTTCCAGGAGGCCATACATGGCAGTGTTGCCAAAATGATTATATGCCTGCTGATAGGTAGACATTTTAAATGCGTATAACTTCTACACTATCAATTGGATTTCAACCAAATTTCGTATGTGCTATATGTACATAAACAGATATGACTGAGCGTATTTTTAAGAGCCACCAGGGCTGCCACCTGTTAATAAATGCTCTCATTTTTTAAAATCCAAATACCCATATATCAGTAAGTATACAAGCCTACAGCTTTAAACTATGCACACGTATAGTAAGTACCTGGCATTCTATATTAATTTGGAGTAACTTATATACGTCAGTGCTTCCAATATGATTCTAAGCCTGCTGAGAGGTCCAACTTTAAATACATGTAACTTCTATACTATCATTTGGATTTCGACCAAATTTCGTATGTGCTATGTGTACCATAACAGATATGACTATGCGTATTTTTAAGAGCAACCAGGGCTGCCAACTCTTAATATGTGCTGTCTCTATTTTTGTTACTGGAATATCAATATATCAGAAAGTATGCAAGCCAATTGCTCTAAACTTTGCACACGTATAGTACCTGGCATTCTAGATGAATTTTGAGTAACTAATATATGCGTCAGTGCTGCCAACATGATTCTAAGCCTGCTGATAGGTCCAATTTTAAAATTCATGTAACTTCTATACTAACTAATGGATTTCATTCAAAATTGACACAACAATAGATCATATTATTTCAGATTATTTCTGGCCAATACATGTATGTCATTTTTGCTAACATGATTTTACGCGCGCTGTTAGATCCAATGTTTAACTGCATGTAACGTCCATGGTATCCATTGGACTTCAACCAAATTTTGTATTCTGTACCTTAAGAGATGGAACTAATAATATATTCAGTTACTGGGGCTGATAACTGTAGTTCTCTATTAGGCTACATTATGCCAGGTATACAGTATTTTGAACTAATTAGAAATTTCGATATTACCAACTTAATTCGTCATTATTCTAGATAGATCCATATAGATTAATCATTGGCATGAATCTTAAATTTAATGAAAAGTAGGCTCTTTAGTTCGTCACGGAACTTCTTGTTTTTAAATCAGTAGGCCATAGGGCATACTGATCTTTCAATTTATTGAATTTTTTTCTGTGTTACTTCAACGGGGAAGAACCTGTGAGCTATCGAATCTTCATGCAGAGCGTATGCCAATTTGCAACTGTGTTATTCTTAACTTATCTCCCCGTGCCACTCACTGTGGAGGCCGGGGTTTTCCATGTTCATAGCCATATTGCACCACGTGCTAGAGCTACCTGGAACTAGTGTCACTCACATGCAGTTCATTTCTGGCACTGTGAAGTGCAAGGCTGTTCTACGATGCCTAAGGTAAAAACAACTAAAAGTTATCGTCTGTTGCAGAATTTAAAGATAATTTTACTTCTGATGGGGGCGTTCTGTTCTGCCAACCATGTGAGAAAGGAATCATGGTTGAACTGCGATCTAAAGTTACACCACACCTCAAGGGCAAGAAGCATACTGCCGCAGTTTCGCGCCTTCAGAAGAAGTGTTTCGCGATAATCGTCGGTGATTTGTGATGGACAACCTGAAGATGTATCTCGTTGTATATTGTAATGCTTCAGCAGTCAGTGAGGCATAGCATAAATTGCATTATTTTGTGAGTACTGCATATTGTTTATATTCTCATTAATAAACTAAATTATAATTAAATATTTTTACATTTAGTCACATATTTCAGGTATTTTTAATACATAAAAAATAAATATTTCCCCGATTTTTAGCATCTAAAAATCCGAACCCTACTTATAACTAAAACTAACTACTGACTTACAAACTTGAAGAGGAAATGGGAAACAAAAGAAAGTTACAATGTAAATAAAAGACAGGAGGAAAGGAAATGCCCTCAACCCTCGAGGAATGAGAATTGTGGGACTTGGAAGGAAGAAGAGCCAAGAAAGTCAGAGAGGAAAGGGAGAGAGTAGAGGGTCTGCCCCAAAGGCAATAGAGAAAGGGGAGGGAGAACTAGACCCAGCTCAGGAGTCCCTCGGGGTCACCAAATCCCGAACTCACTAGCCGTGTGTCCTTGAGGGTGTAGCACTATTCAGGGTGCACCGAAAGTGGTGGGGCTACAGACAGCCTACCTCCTTTAGGGCCTTGTGCAGAAGGCAGGAGATATCAGGAAAACAAAACAAGAGGTCTGACCCCCTCGAAGAATGAGGGATCGGGAAAGATGAGGCAAGGGCCAATTAAGGCGGGAAAATGAAAGATTTCCTAGGCCTCAGATACCCTAATACCATCGCGATCGTAAGAGGACAAGAGTTGGCCAAGGGAGGCCGAAAGAAAAGATGACAGTGAGGAGCCCGGCACACGTAAGTGGAAGCAATGCCGAATTCAGCTGGGATCCCATGGTCGCCATCCCACGCCCCACTAGTCGTGAGCCCCTGATGGACGTTTTACTATTCAATTGTATTATCCATGAAAATCCACAGCCTGCTTCCAGTCTCCGACCGGGTCAGGAATGGAATGAATGAAGCCCCCATCTAGCGGCGAGGATATGGACTGTGCCGGTTGCCGAAGCCTGTCGCACTCCTCTGGGACAATGCTTAAATGAATGACAGATGAAATGAAATGATAGTGGAGAGTGTTGCTGGAATGCAGTTTTGACAGGGAAACCCGGAGTAACCGGAGAAAAAAACTGTCTGCCTCCGTTTTGTCCAGCACAGATCTCACATGGAGTGACCGGGATTTGAACCACGGATCCAGCGGTAAGAGGCCGGCGTGCTGCCTCCTAAGCCACGGAGGCTATAATTGTAATATCCATATGGTACATAATTTAAAGAGCTGTTCTTGTTGATTAATTTGAGCGTTTTGCTACATCGTGATCATGTAGCCCCGGGTGCTTGGGTGTATGTGTATATATATATATATATAATTTGTATGATAACCTGTGCTATTGTTATGGCTGTATTAGCATGTGTATTTGTAATTGAGGTGAGGATTGAGTAGGAGACGGCCGTGGCCTTAATTTAGGAACCATACTGGCATTTGTCAGGAGTAGAAGTGGAAAACCACTTACAAGATGACCGAGTTGAGATCGAACCCGCCTCTTTTCAGTTTTGCCTCACGAGCCTGAGTATACCCTTTTCCAACCCTCAATCCAGAATTACATTTCTTGGCAGGGACGGGAATCGCACCCGGACCTCAGTGGTGACAGCCAGACATACTAGTCATTTCGCCACGAGGTAGACGAGGTTATGCTGCATAGTTGTTTGTTACCGGAATTTCACAAACCAGTATCCATTTCAACATTTAGTGTCCTTCGTGATGGTTCTACAGCTAGGAAAATAGTATGCAGTCTATATGCAAATTAAAATTCGATATGCAAGTTAGAAAATAAAATAAAATAAAATAGACTGTCAAAATATGGAGCGCATAAAAATGTATTAAAACCAAACAAAACATTTCAGTTCATTATTACAACCCTCAATGATAACACGTATGTCATCAAACACGATTTGTTGTGACGTGGGGATTCAGATTGGTCTCTGTGACTTGAATGGAAGTACAGTATACAGGGTGTGTCCTGAAAGTAGAGAGACTGAGTCAATTAAAAAAAAATTGACAGAAATGAAACATACCGGTACGCTCAATATTTTTACGGCTGTGAGTTTGTTTCGTCGCTCGCCGCATGAGTCACAACTGCCCCCGGGCTGGGCTGTGCTCTGCCTCAGTGTATTGCGTACGCCTTACGCAACAGGACTACTAGGACAAAGGGATGGTCCAGAATATTCGTGACCCAGCCAGTGATGGAAACCTCGGGAAGCCGTGAACCCTGGATGGGTCTAGAAGCATTTATTGAGTCACCGGCCTGCTATATAAGAGCGACCTGTCAAGCAGTGAGTGTGTGTTTTTCGAGCTAGTGCGAGCGCTTACCTTGAGCGACAGTTGTTGGCGACGTGACTTGCGAAACCCCTAGTGAAGCTCTTGACCGCGAGGGAGTGAGAAGCATACAGGGGACTGCCCGTGTTTTGAGCGAGTGAGATTTCACTTAGCGACAGAGGTATTGTGGTGAAGTGCCGTGCGGTTTACGAAATCCAGTGACATTGTTTCCCAGCTTGTGGACAGCGAAGCAGCGTGTAGCAGGTTATCGTAAGTAACTGTAGTGTGTGTACATAAGGAAGAGGTGCAGGACACGGGTCTCATTAGTGGAGGATTAGCTGCAAGATTAAGTGAAGGGGGCAAGAGCGCTCCATAAGGAAGAGACTTAAGGAAACTGGAGTAAGTTTCTAATTGCTTGTATTTGCTGTTGAGTGGTGTAACTTTCTGGCCGCAATAAAGTTAATTATTTCTTCAAAGGAACAATCTGTGTTGTGCTTCAACCCACCGTAATCCAGTTAACAAAAGTGCCACTAGGGGGGTGGCACGTAACAATATTCTTCAAATTAGGACCCTTCTGCATCCACATACCGCTGTCAGCGGGATATTCTACCCTCGTACGCTTTCTGGAAGGCGGCAACCGGAATGCTGTCGAGCTCCCTCGTCACGGTCTGTTGCAACACTTTCACGGAGCCGTGACGATGTTCATTTAGGGTGGTTTTGAGGTGGGTGAAGAGGAAAAAGTCTGCTGGGGCAATGTCGGGACTGTAGGGTGGCTGAGGCAGGGTTGCGATGTTGCGTTGGGCCAGGCACGCCAGCACGTGGAAGGCTGTGTGGCACGGCACATTGTCGTGATGGAGCCGCCAGGAGTTGGCGATCACTGGGCAGACACGGACGATGCGTTTTCTCAGCCGTTTAAGGACTTCCACGTAAAAACCTTACTCTGCGGTTATTGTCCAAATAATTCTTCACTCTTATCACATTTCCATCCGTTTTGGTGCTGGAAGGTCGTCCTGAACGTGCGTCGTCTTCAACTTCCTCTCTCTCCTCCCGAAACAGCTTGTGTTAGTCAAAAACACTCAATCTGCCCATGGCGTTATCACCGTAAGTCGTCTTGATCATATCGTGAGTCTCTTTCCCGGTTTTGCCGGGCCTAACATAAAATTTTATGGCATAGCGCACTGTTTCAACAGACGAACCATGACGCGGCGTGACAAGTGCACTTGCAGAGGTTATGGAGACGAGCGATTTACACTCCACTACTGCTGAGAACCAACTGTGTGGCTGGCTCCCAGCCTTCCTTACACCCCTTCCACCACCCCCCAGGCGGAGAAGCCGTCTGCGCGGGAAAAATCCAGTCCGACTACATTCATGACAGACTCTGTACGCAAGTGTTGCTGGGATTATGAAACCAAGAGGTTGGAAATCCACGCCTGTACGGAAGCGATCAGTTCACCCAGCAGTATGGACCAGTTCTTTAATGCAGCTACGCGAGTGCGTTGGGAGATCAGTGGCTCAAATTCCACCGTAGACAGCCAACTTGAATGTGTATTTCCCCCGGTGTGTTCCACATTTCCTTCAAGAAAATGCCACGATGGTATTTTTATGTTCGACGATGTCGAAATGTAAATATTATATGTCAGAAACCTGTATCATAATGAGGGACATTATAGTACAATTCTTCATTATGAGACAGTTTCTCCAGCCAATCAGAGCTCATTCATTGACCAATTAGGTAAGGATATCTTCGCGCATGCGCTCAAAATCTAACATGTTGGACATGAATTACGTGATTTGAAAGTTCAAATTGGATATCGTAGTTACAATCCCAAACACAAAGACAAAATCAGCACGAACCTTTACGGTAACAAGAAAATACTATGACATATCCAAGAAATTTATGAATCTACATCCAGAAGTTAGCAACACAGCATCCTTCTACATAAATTACCGACATGGAAAGTGCACCGTCCCATATGTTGGCGTAAATCAACTGGTGAATATGAGACAAGAAATAGTACTGTACCTTAATATCCCCAACACCAATTTTTACATCGTGCATTGCTTTCAAACGACTTTAGTGACAATATTAGTGAATGCTAGTTCTGATTGGCACTAGACATCATGCAGGCTGTAAACAATAGCATTGCCAAGCAAAGTAAATGGTCTCTGCTTTCGAAATCCTTTGACCCACGCATGCGCTCTGTTCAGTCAGCAAACCACCCAGCGCACTCTGTTCACTAACTGAAGTTACTGAATCACACAGATATTTATGAATATTTATGTTAAAGAATATAATAAAGTTATACTTATCGTTGAACATAAACAGTCGTATGCAACTCGCCCATAATGGTAATTAAGACACTCGTATGGAAATTATAAAACCCGTTATGCTCGTTTTATAAACACCCTCGTGTCTTAATTATTGCCATTATAGGCTCGTTGCATAATGTGCCTTATAGTTATTTGTAGATAAAATCGAGTTATCGTGTTTTTCACTCTGATAGAACTTGCCACGGTGGGTGAGTGGTTATAGTGTCGGACTACCAACCCCAAGATTGCAGGTTCGCTCCTGACCATGGTAAGTGATTTTTGAAAGGCGACAAAAATCACGACACTCATGTCATACGTTGTTGGCATGTTAAAGAACCCATTTGAATTCAGTAGGCCGTGTTCAATGGCAAAATTAATCTCGGGATTTTCCGCCAACACAATGTTCCTCCATTCTCTACTTGGAAGCGCTGTAGTGCCAAGGAGTTTAGATATTAAACCTCCTTGACTTTCATAGCGTTCAAAGGAACGACGAAATTCGACATGCAAGCTACCCTCTGGGTGTCACTTAACAAAGCTTGCACCAGGCACCCGAGGCCATACGATATTATTATTATTATACTCTGATAGAGCATGCTCTATTCCGTGCTGTCCCAGAAGATGACATCGTCCTCAATTGAGAATATGTTTCTTAGAAATTTGATGCTTTCGTGCTCTACGATGAAAATTTTCAATACACGCAATCCCAGTTTCATTCCATTCTTTACTATCGCCACCAAACAGAACACAAACATAGCAATGCATCGTGCCCGTCGTTACGGTTGCTGATAACTAGGGCCCGAATGTTGATGACATGTCATCTTTTTGAGCTGTTTAAAACAATGCTTAAGTACATAGAAACTCCGGACGGGCCACCCCCTCTTCAAATATGTTATTAGCCTACTTTTCACATTTTGCAAAAATGAGGAAAAAGTAGACATGAGATCGGGCAAATGTGTGTCTGTCTGTCTGTCTGTCTGTCCTTCTGTCTGTTTTCTGTCTGTCTGGCTGTGTGTGTGTGTGTGTCCCTATCAACTCCTAAACGGCTGCAGCAATCGAAACAAAATTTGGTAGGAGTAAAGATCTATACCTGAATATCTCACGGCCATATTTGAAAATGATGTCAGTGCTACCAACTGCTGAAAAATCGCAATTGAAATTTGAGCTCCATGTTGGATATCTTGGAAGGTATGAATGAGAGCTATTTCAAAATTGGCACACGTATAGATAAGAATATTGCAGTTTAATTTCCAGGAGGCCATACATGGCAGTGTTGCCTAAATGATAATAAGCCTGCTGATAGGGCCAAACTTTAAATGCATATAACTTCGTCTCTATCAATTGGATTTCAACCAAATTTCGTATGTGCTATGTGTACATAAACAGATATTACTGAGCGTATTCTTAAGAGCCACCAGGGCTGCCAACTGTTAATAAATGCTGTCAATTTTTTAAATCCAAATACCCAAATATCAGAAAGTATGCAAGCCGACAGTTCTAAACTATGCACACGTATAGTACCTGACATTCTTGATTAATTTGGAGTAACTAATATACGTCAATGCTACCAACACGATTCTAAGCCTACTGAGAGATCCAACTTGAAATACATGTAACTTCTGTACTATCATTTGGATTTCAACCAAATTTTGTGTGTGCTATGTGTACCGTAACATACATGACTATGCAGATTCTTAAGAGTAACCAGGGCTGCCAACTGTTAATAAATACTGTCTCTATTTTTGTTACCCTAATATCAATATATCAGAAAGTATGCAAGCCAATAGCTCTAAACTTTGCACACGTATAGTACCTGGCATTCAAGATTAATTTGGAGTAACTTATATAGCCCTATGCCAGTGCTGCCAACATGATTCTAAGCCTGCTGATAGGTCCAATTTTAAAATGCATGTAACTTCTATACTAACTAATGGATTTCATTCAAAATTGCCACAACAATAGATCATATTATTTCAGATTATTTCTGACCAATACATGTATGTCATTGTTGCCAACATGATTTTACGCGCGCTGTTAGATCCAATGTTTAACTGCATATAACCTTCATGCTATCCATTGGACTTCAACCACATTTTGTATTGTGTACCTTAACAGATGGAACTAAGAATATATTCAGTCACCAGGGCTGCCAACTGTATGTCTCTATTAGGCTACGTTATGCCAGGTATACAGTATTTCAAACTTATTAGAAATTTCCATATTACCAACTTAATTTCGTCATTATTCTAGATAGATCCATAATACAGATTAATCATTGGCATGATTCTTAAATTTTAAGAAAAGTAGGCTCTTTAGTTCGTCACGGAATTTCTTGTTTTTATTTTGCATCTTTTTGCATTTTTTTGTGCTATTTTTCCATTTTAAGAGCATTTTTTTAAGTTTGGTAGAATTTTTTGGTCATATTTTAGAGAAATCGGCCTTTTGAGGTCATTTTCTTCCAATGTAGTCATGTCACAGCTTTATCTGAGGGAGTTACGTCTCTCCGAGTTAAGAAGAAGCTAGCAGCTGATACAAGATAATTTAAATTTTTGAAATAAAATATTTCAGTATTGCTATTAGTAGAAAAATATATATCTTGGACGCAGAAGAAGGGTACCGTTTTCGTCGCAAACCAGTTATTAGCGGAATGGAATGTTATCTGATCTGTTGACCAAGGTCAGCTATGGCGTGGTGGAAAGGGGAAGGGGTGTATATTCTTGTCTCAGTTCAGCATAGTTCATGGCGAGATATATCGTTCAATGCCGCTTTCTGCATTTTATAGTGCATTTTTAGCCTACTTTCGATTTTTGCAAAAAAATGAAAGTAGACTTATGAGATCACTACAGGGCCAAAAATTGTGTGTCTGTCTGTGTGTGTGTGTGTGAGAGAGAGAGAGAGAGAGAGTGTGAGTGTGTGTACTCTGAATGTCTGTCCCCCCCCCCCCCCCCTCTATCAATTCGAACACGGTGAATCCGAATTGAACGCCATTTGGTACAGAGGTAGCACTGTCAAAGGGCACCTCAGTGTCATGTTTTATATCGCTGCCATTTTGACGTAAACGTAATGGCGGCCACCCAAATGTTCAAAGCTTAAATCAAATTACGACCAACCTATTCATCTGATCTCTACCAAATTTTGTAACATTATACCTTTATTGTTGAGGAATCTTTTGACCAAACTTTGAGGTCATCTGCCCAATAATTTGCGGATGGCGGCCATGTTTGTGTGCAAATTGATTCCCCCTATCTTTTCAAACACGGTGAATCCGAATTGAACGAAATTTGTTACAGTCATTTTTGAAAATTTTAAGTGCATTTTTTATTCTTTTTTACGACATCAACATCCGGGCCCTAATGAGACTGGAATTTACGTGACTCTGTACAATCTACTATATATTTGTCAAATACCACTCACTCACTCACTCACTCACTGACTCATTCATTCATTACGAAATCTCAGAAACCACCGAACGGATTGGAATGAAATTTGGTGTGCAGCTTCCTCAAGGGCCGCAAACGGCCACTAAGAAAGGATTTTTGGATATTCAGGTTCTAAAGGGGTGTTAAGGGGGTAGACCTGCATTTAATTGAAAAGCAATATCTGCCGATTGGTTTCATTGGGGGATGTGATACTCGGCATATAAACTCATCATTAACAAGACGTTCCGTGACGAACTAAAGAGCCTACTTTTCTTAACATTTAAGATTCATGCCAATGAATAATCTACATGGATCTATCTAGAATAATGACGAAATTAAGTTGGTAATATCGAAATTTCTAATTAGTTCGAAATACTGTATACTTTGCATAATGTAGTCTAATAGAGCACTAACGTTGGCAGCCCTGGTGACTGAATATATTCTTAGTTCCATCGCTTAGGGTACAGAATACAACACTTGGTTGAAGTCCAATGGACGTTACATGCAGTTAAATATTGGATCTAACAGCGCGCGCGTAAAATCATGTTGGCAACAATGTCTTGCAGGTATTGATCTGAAATAGTATGATCTATTGTTGTGCCAATTTTGAATGAAATCCATTAGTTAGTATAGAAGTTACATTCATTTTAAAATTGGACCTATCAGCAGGGTTAGAATCAATTTGGCGACACTGACGTATATTAGTTACTCCAAATTAATCTAGAATGCCAGGTATTATACGTGTGCAACGTTTAGAGCTATTGGCTTGCATACTTTCTGATATATTGATATCTAGGCAACAAAAATAGAGACAGTATTTATTAACAGTCGGCAGCCCTGGTTACTCTTAAGAATCGGCATAGTCATATCTGTTATGGTACACATAGTACACACAAAATTTCGTTGAAATCCAAATGATAGTATAGAAGTTACATGTATTTAAAGTTGGACCTCTCAGCAGGCTTAGAATCATGTTGGTAGCTCTGACGTATATAAGTTTCTCGAAATTAATACAGAATGTCAGGTACTATACGTGTGCATAGTTTAAAGCTGTAGGCTTGTATACTTTCTGATATATGGGTATTTGGATTTTTGAAAATGAGAGCATTTATTGACAGTTGGCAGCCATGATGGCTCTTAAGAATACGCTCAGTCATATCTGTCTATGTACACATAGCACATACGAATTTCGGTTGAAATCCAATGGATAGTGTAAAAGTTATATGCATTTAAAATTTGGACCTATCAGCAGGCTTTTAATAATTTTTTCAACACTGCCATGTATGGCCTTCTGGAAATTAAACTGCAATATTATTATCTATACGTGTGCCAATTTTGAAATAGCTCCCATTCATACCCTCCAATATATCCAACATACAGCTCAAATTTCAATTGCGATTTTTCAGCAGTTGGTAGCACTGACATCATTTTCAAATATGGCCGTGAGATATTCAGGTATAGATCTTTACTCCTACCAAATTTTGATTCGATTGCTACAGCCGTTTAGGAGTTGATAGGGGGGGGGGGACACACAGCCAGACAGACAGACAGACAGAAGGACAGACAGACAGACACACATTTGCCCGATCTCATAAGTCTACTTTTTCCTCATTTTTGCAAAATGTGAAAAGTTGGCTAAAAATAAGAAGACACGTGTCTGAGGGTTTTTCGATGTGGTGTATATTATGAGGTGAAAGGGGTGAAAAGTGGGGGTTGAAGGATTCCTAACGGAGCGTGTATCTCGTAAACGACGCAGGCGAGGAGTTTGGAACTCAGTGGGAAAAAATCAGCATAAAAATAAGTAAATAGGTGTTGGACCGTTTTTTCATAAATCCAATTTAAGGGGCCCATGGGGAGGGGTGAAATTATAGGGGGGAAACGTAATATGTCTGAGTGTAAAATTACACATGGCCTATGCTTTAGACAGTAACACATTACATCTTTTTTGTCTCTTGCTATTTCATCATACGACGAATACTTAGGGAGTTATTAATGATTTTGTACTTTTTGGCCGGAATTTTCTAAGTCCCAGGAATTATATAAAAATTGATTCGAATGAAATTTCAAAAAATAGTTTTTTTAATACTTTTATTATATTTTTCACGTCTTTTAGGGTCCGAAACCAACATGATATTTTGATGTTGTTTTTCTTCGTCCCATGCATTTTTAGTTTCAGGTGATAGAATTATTTTCCACTAGGACCCATGCTTATTTATCTATTTAACCAATGTTATAACGGGATTCCAAATGTTATTGCGGACGAAGCCGCGGATAACAACTAGTATTTAGATAAAATTTTGGTCTTCTCTCTTTCACTGCACATTTTATCATTTCAAATGATCTTGTCGACTTCGTCGTTATCGTTGGGGTCCATCGTTATGCGTTACGGACACGGACACGGAGACGGACGTGACGTCATGCAGCCGCGCGGGAAGTGACGTCTTGCAGCTGCGCGGGAACGTGACGTCATGCTCACGCGGGGAGCGAGCTGGAACGTGACGTCATGCTCACGCGGGGAGCGAGTAGCAGACGATAATGATTATTGGAGTCTGTTGAAAGAGGCCTGGCTTCGAGCGACCTGGGGCTTTGAGCGAGGCGAACACAAGAATACAGGGTGCCTCCTAAAGAGGTGTGCAGGATGTCAGAGCAAAATACAGTACAAGATGCCAGATAACAATACAGGGTGACTCCTAAAGAGATATACAAGATGCCAGATAAGAATACAAGGTGACTCTTAAAGAGGTGTACAAAATGGCAGAGAAGAATACAGGGTGACTCCTAAAGAGGTGCACAAGATGTCAGACAAGAATACAGGGTGCCTCCTAAAGAGGTGTACAGGATGTCAGAGCAAAATACAGTACAAGATGCCAGATAAGAATACAGGGTGACTCATAAAGAGATATACAAGATGCCAGATAAGAATACAGGGTGACTCTTAAAGAGGTGTACAAGATGGCAGACAAGATTACAGGGTGACTCCTAAAGAGGTGTACAAGATGTCACACAAGAATACAAGGTGACTCCTAAAGAGATATACAAGATGCCAGATAAGAATACAAGGTGACTCTTTAAGAGGTGTACAAGATGGCAGAGATGAATACAGGGTGACTCCTAAAGAGGTGCACAAGATGTCAGACAAGAATACAGGGTGACTCCTAAAGAGGTGTACAAGATGTCACACAAGAATACAGGGTGACTCCTAAAGAGATATACAAGATGCCAGATAAGAATACAAGGTGACTCTTAAATAGGTGTACAAGATGGCAGAGAAGAATACAGGGTGACTCCTAAAGAGTTGTAAAAGATGTCAGACTCAAATACAGGGTGACCCTTAAAGAGGTGCCCGCGCGGGAAGCCAAAGTTAATGGGTAATGGAGTCTGTTGAAAGAGTCCTGGGGCTTCGAGCGAAGCGAGAAGCCCTCCTGAGCCTTTCTAACATGTGTAGCATTTGTAGCTTGCGTCATTTGAAATGATATAACGTCTAGTCTTTCAGACTGACTGTAATTTTTTTTCTTCATAGGACAATGTAGAAAATGGTCTTGATTTAAAGTACACCAATAAATCACGACACTGATCCATGTTTAAAAACTCACAAATGAACATGCACGCGCTGAAATACCGCCCGCCTCACGAATGCACCGCTTGGAGCCTAGACTCTCTGCTGACGCATTCAGATATCGACATTCCGCTTGGCGCATGCGCAATTACCTTCTCTATCCACAGAGACTGGAGCCTGTTTCAAAGGAGACTCACTGGCTGCTCAATCCCGCGCTGAGAGTCTGGCGTCAATCCCACCGTGGTTACAGAGAATAATACCGAAAACTAGAGATTTAATTTGTCTATGCCAATGAAAAATAAGATGTTCAGTTAAGAACATATTGCCTACTTTCTCCTAAATGCATGGGTATTGTTATAACTCTTCGTCCTTTTCAAGGAGTATAATTGAATGTTGAAATACAACGTGCTATACGGATATTAAACATAAATATGACGTGCCCTTTGCTAGTGCTACCTCTGTAAAATAAAAATAAACATTCAATTCGGATTCACCCTGCTTGAAATGATATGGGGAATCGATTTGCACACATACATGGCCGCTATCTGCAAACTATTGGGCTGATGACCTTGTAGTTCAGTCAAAATATTCTTCCCACAGAAAGGTATGTTGTTGCAAAATTTGGTAGAGATCAGATGATTAGGTTGGTCGTAGTTTGATTCAAGCTTTTAACATTTGGGTGGCCGCCATTACGTTTTCGTCAAGATGGCGGCGATATAAAACATGACACTGAGGTGCCCTTTGCTAGTGGTACCCTTGTACCAAATTTCGTTCAATTCGGTTTCACGTGTTTGAATTGATCGGGGGAATCGATTTGCACACATACATGGCCGCCATCTGCAAACTATTAGGCTGATGACCTCGTAGTTTAGTCAAAAGACGCTCGTCATTTGAATATATGTTGTTGCAAAATTTGGTAGAGATCAGATGATTATGTTTGTCGTAATTTGATTTCAGCTTTTAACATTTGGGTGGCCGCCATTACGTTTCCGTTAAGATGGCGGCAATATAATACGTGACACTGAGGTGTCCTTTTGCTAGTGCTACCTCTGTACCAAATTTTGTTCTATTCGGTTTCACCGTGTTTGAATAGATAGGGGGAATCTACTTGCGCACATACATGGCCGCCATCCGCAAAGTATTGGGTTGATGACCTTGTAGTTTTCTCAAAAGAGGCTGTTGCAAAATTTGGTAGAGATCGGATGATTGGGTTTGTCGTAATTTGATCCAAGCTTTGCACATTTGGGTGACCGCCATTACGTTTTCGTCAAAATGGCGGCAATATAAAACATGACACTGAGGTGCCCTTTGCTAGTTCTACCTCTGTACCAAATTTCGTTCAATTCGGTTTCACCGTGTTTGAATTGATAGGGGGGGGGGGGGGGGCGGGAGACGACGACAGACATTCAGAGTACACACACTCTCACTCACACACAGACACACACACAATTTTTGGCCCTGTGTAGATCTCATAAGTCTACTTACATTTTTTGCAAAAATTGAAAGTAGGCTAATAAGAAAATTTAAATGTGCATATTCCTTGAAAATGAAACGGGTATTCTAAGGCTCAAAGGTTCCCCTCCAGCTTCGACATTGGCTCTCATCAGCCACTCTCTGGAATAGTTCTCAGGTTCGCCACTAGTTGGCATATCTTCATTTGTGAACTGGCATTTTATCTCTTGATATTTTTATGTATTCTGAGTGTCTCATTAACAATGTGCAACCATCAGGTCGTTTGGTGTTTATTCTCATATTTCTTAAATACATACATTGAGTATTATCTGCCTTCCGTAATGAATTACGCGTCTACACAATCTACTAGAGAGCACATCAAACCACAATAGGTATTTTATTTAAGATCCTGGGCATCTTCACTAAGCCGAAAAGTTAATAAATTTCTGCCAGAGCGCTTATCGCCGAGTGCGTTTGAATTCAGATTTATGTATGTGGGATTTTCAATGTGAAATGCAACGTCCAGTTGGAGGGCTTCCTTGTAAAAGGTCGCGAGATTGAGGGTTGCGAAATACAGCAGTACAAATTACTGCCTTTTCTTTTTCATTTTTCCCCCCCACAATATACCATACCATGGAAGGGAAGTAAAGCCAGCGGTCCCATGACAGAGATTTATGGCATGAAAAAGAAACTTCCACTAACTAAACTTGTGGAAGCAAAAATGTGTAGGATAGTTTGATAACGCTATGTTAGTTCTAACGTTCGCCGCCAGGTGCTGACTGCGATGGCATTTAGTAGCCACGTCTGCAGCTAGGTTTCGTGGACGGTAGCAAAAGTAGGAACTACTTGAGAAAGTTAATCGTCTGCAGTCCTTCTAACTGAATCACAGATAACACACATTAATACAGCCATCACAATTAAAACCGGTTATCAGACAGATTCTACACACACCCAAAGTACACGGGGCTACATGACCACCTTGTTGCAGCCCCTAAACTAAGGAACCAACCAACCAACCATTCTGGATAGTGCAACTTTTCCTTTTTGAATTGAAGAATGAATCTCCAAGGAGCGTGTGCTCGCGAGCAGCAGATTGAAAACGCCTGTTTTATACACACAATATATTCCGTAATTTTTTACGGTACGAGAGATATTGAAGAAGAAATGATTATAAATTAAAATTCAGAGCTATCATAAATTATAATAATAATATTAATGATGATAACAATAATATCGTATGTCCTCGGGTGCCGGGTGCAAGCTTTGATTTTTGACTCCCAAAGGGTAGCTTGCATGTCGAATTTCGTTGTTTCTTGAAGCACTATGAAAGTCAAGGAGGTTAGATATCTAAGCTCCTTGAACACTATAGCGCTTTCTAGTAGAGAAATGAGGAACTTTGTGTTGGCGGAAGCTCCCGAGATTAATTTTGCCATTATGAACACGGCCTACTGAATTCAAATGGGTTCTTTGACGTGCCAACATCGTATGACATGGTGTCGTAATTTTTACCGCCTTTCAAAATTCACTTACCACGGCCAGGAGCGAACCCTCAAGCTTTGGGTTAGTTGACCGACACGTTAACCACTCACCCACCGTGGCAAGCTATACATTATAATTAACGTCTAGAATGAGCGCCCTCGGTGGCGTAGTCGGTAGCATGCTGAGTTTCTATGCCCAAGATAGCGGGTTCAAACCCGGCCGAAGCAGTCGGATTTTTTAAGAGCGTTAAAAATCCCTCAGTATGCCTTCCTTCGGAGGGGAAGTAAAACCGGCGGTCCCATGTCAAAGATTTATGGCATGTTAACGAATCTTCCACTAGTTACACCTGTTATTGTTTGAGTCTTCAGTCTTTTGACTGGTTTGATGCAGATCTCCATGCCTCCCTGTCCTGAGCTAATCGTGTCATCTCTACATAGCTCCGACACCCTACATCGGAGGCAATCTGATTAACATATTCTAACCTTGGTCTACCCCTACAGTTTTTGTCCTCGACCCTTCCTTCCATAACTAAGCTTGCTATTCCTGGGTGTCTTAGTATGTGTCCTACCAACCTATCTCTTCTCTTCATTAGCAGTCGCCAGAAACATCTCTCCTCTCCCACTCGTGTTAATACCTCTTTGTTTGTAACCCTATCTACACATCTGATCTTCATCATTCTCCTGTAACACCACATTTCAAATGCTTCAATTCTCCTCTTTTCTGCTGCACCAATAGTCCAAGTTTCACTTCCATAGAGCGCCACGCTCCAGACAAAGGCTTTCAAAAATGACTTCCTAATACCTAAATCTATATTCGATGTCAGCAGATTCCTTTTTTGTAGAAATGCTTTCTTTGCCTGAGCCAACCTACTTTTAATATCCTCTTTGCTTCGTCCATCACTGGTTATTCTGCTTCCTAAGTAACAGAAGTCTCCTACTTCCTTCAGCTTTTCACCTGCCAATTTGATCTCCATAGAGGTTTCTGATTTATTTCGGCTGCATTCCAGTATTTTTGTTTTACATTTATTTATTTTCATCATGAATTCTTTCCGTAAGACGGAGTCCATACCATTCAAAAACTCATTCAAATCCTCAGGCTTGTCGGCCAAGATGACGATGTCATCAGCAAATCTCAGAGTTGAAATTATTTCTCCTTGAATCTTCACTCCCACTTTAAATTTTTCTCTAATTTCCTTCATTGCTTGTTCAATGTAAAGATTGAAAAGTATGGGTGATAAGTTGCAGCCTTGCCTTACACCTTTCTGAATACCAGCTTCTCTCTCATGTCCTTCAACTCGAATGACTGCTGTCTGGTTTCTGTATAGATTGTATATCACCCTCCTTTCCCTGTACTTTATTCCAATCGATTTCAAAATGTCAAACAATTTAGTCCAATCAACGTTATCAAAAGCCTTTTCTAAGTCTACAAAAGCCATGAACGTTCTCTTATCTTTCCTTATTCTACCTTCCAAAATCAGCCTAAGACTTAGTACAGCTTCCCTTGTTCCTACATTTCTCCTGAAACCAAACTGGTCTTCACCCAACTCCGTTTCTATCTGGCTTTCAATCCTCTTGTAAATTATTCTAGACAGGATCTTTGAAGCATGAGTAATCAAGTTGATTGTACGGTAATCTTCACATCTGTCAGCTCCCACTTTCTTTGGTATAGGGATGATTACATTCTTCTTGAAATCAGGGGGTACCTCACCTGTCTCATAAATCCTACACACCAGGTGAAATAACCTGATCAGACCTTCATCTCCTATGCAGCGTAGCAACTCAATCGGTATATCATCTATGCCTGGTGCTTTGTTCCTGCTTAAGTCTTCCAAAGCTCTATCAAATTCTGATCTCAATATTAAATCTCCTTTCGCATCCTCATCAATTTCCTCCTCCCTTTCCATTACATGATTCTCAATCTCCTTTCCCTTATACAAACTCTCTATGTAAGCTTTCCATCTCTCAACCTTTTCTTCCCTATCTGTTAGAGGCTTTCCATTTGTGTCCTTAATATTACAGCACTTAGTCTTCTTTTCCCCAAAAGTATTCTTAATCCTTCGATAACCTGTGTCTACTTTTCCTAATTTCAGACAATTTTCTATACCTGCACATTTCTCTTTCAACCATTCTTCTTTCGCTTCCTTGCACTTCTTGTTAACCTCATTTCTCAGACGTCTGTATTCTGCTTTCCCCTTTTCATCTCTTAGATTCTTGTGTTTCCGCCTTTCATCCATCAATTCTAGTATATCCTGAGTGATCCACGGTTTTCTACCTATTCTTTCTTTCCAAACAATGTTTTCTTCTGCGGATTTTGTTATTTCATTCTTCAAAAGTGCCCATTCGTCTGCAATTGAAGTTTGTTTAGGGTTTTTCATTAGTCCTTCCTTTATACTCTTCTTGAATCTTTCGTTTACATCCTTCTCTTTCAGTCTGTCTATTGCCCACCTTTTTGGCTTTTGGCTTTTCTTCAGTTTCTTCAACTTTAATCTGCATTTCATTACAACCAGATTGTGATCAAAGTTTATATCAGCACCAGGATATGTTTTACAATCCAAAATCTGGTTTCGAAACCTCTGCTTGACCATAATGAAGTCGATTTGGTAACGCCCTGTATCTCCTGGTCTCATCCATGTGTATATTCTTCTATTGTGGTTATTGAATAAGGTGTTAGCTATGACCAATTCATGCTCGGTGCAGAATTCTACCAGCCTGCTTCCTCGATCATTCCTTTCACCTAATCCGAAATCTCCTACTATCTTCCCTTCTCTCCCTTTTCCTACCACAGCATTCCTATCTCCCATTACTATAACATTTTCATCACCCTTGATATACCTCAGAATTTCGTCTATTTCTTCGTAGACCTTTTCAACATCCTCATCATCAGCTTGACTGGTAGGCATATAGACTTGTACCACTGTAGTGCAGGTAGGTTTTGTATTGATTTTTGCTACAATAATCCGTTCACTATATTGCTCATAATATTCCACCCGCTGTCCAAGTTTCCTACTCAATATGAGGCCAACCCCTGCTTGGCCATTGTTTGATTTAGTGCTAATGACCCTATAGTCTCCTGACCAAAAGTCCTGTTCTTCCTGCCAGCGCATTTCACTAATCCCAACCAAATCCAACCTCAACCTATCCATTTCCCTTTCTAAGTTTTCTAACCTTCCACTTCCTAGCAGACTTCTAGCATTCCACGCTCCGATCCGTAGAATGTCAGATTTCCTCTTTGTCACTTCTGTGATGTTAACCCCCTCTCGAGTAGTCCCCACCCGGAGATCCGAACGGGGGACTAGTTTACCTCCGGATTGAAATTTTACAAGGGAGGAGGCCATCATCACATGTAATTATGCATAGAGAGGTGCATATCCTCGGGAATAGCATACGGCTGTAGTTTCCCGTTGCTTTCAGCCGTGCAGCAGGACGCAGTGTAGCCATTATTGGCTTATATTATCAATATCTTAACCGTCTATAAGACTAGTAAAGAATTGATTTATTCTGAAAGGCTGCTACTCCCTTTCAGAATAAGTAAAGAGCAATTCTACTAACAAAAATACTAACCTTCTACTGTACTAACAATTAAATACTAAAACTCTACTAACAAAAAACTTAAGTTCCACCAACAACAAATACTACCACTAAAACATTCTGTCAACAGGCACACTCACATCCACCCTCACACATCACAGTCTACTGAAACAATGAACTATAACTAATAAACAATGCAACTGCTACCAGACACACTCACACACCACAGTCTAATAGAACAATGACATATATCTAATAGACAAACTAACTACCTACTTACAACTAAAACTAACTACATACTTACTGTACTTTTATTTGAATTGACAATATTTACAAAGCCGGCCCCGTGGTGTAGGGGTAGCGCGCCTGCCTCTCACCCGGAGGCCCCGGGTTCGATTCCCGGCTCCGTCAGGGATTTTAAAACTGACGTGAGGGTTGGAACGGGGTGCACTCAGCCTCGTGAGGACAATTGAGTAGCTGTCTGACAGTGAGACAGCGCCCCGATCACGAATACCAAGATTAACGGCCGAGGGGACCCGACGCGCTGATCACGCGTCACCCCAATATCTGCAGGCCAAATGGCTGGGCAGCGGTCGCTTGGTCAGCCTTAGCCCGTCATGGGCTGGATAGTGCCAGGGGTTGACATTTTTTGTTTTTTGAATATTTACAAAATGCAATTTAGATAGAAAATACTTACAAAATGTAATTTAGATTCAAAATTGTCACAAAATGCAATTTAAGGGGAACGTATGCAAAATTGCACGTCCCTGTTAACTACTGAAGCTTTTAGATACGCCAGGGTGCCGGTATTCTGCCCCCGAATGGGATTTTTATATACGTGCCAATAAATCTACTAAGACACGACTCCCTCACATATGCGCACCTTCAAATGCCAACTGACTGCACCTGTGTGAAGCTAAATTGTATAGGTTAAGAATGTAAACAATGATCTTATGATCCTACGTTCGTTGCCAATAGCCGACTGCGGTGGCGTCTAGTAGCTAAGTTCTGAACTAGGCCTAGTAGTCGTTGACGGTGGAGTTTGGCGGCAAAAGTAGGAACTATTTGAAAAATTCAAAGTTGCAGTCCTTACTTTAATTAAAAAACAGATTCACACACTAATACAGCCATCACAATTAACATCAGTTATCAGACAGATTCTACACACACCCAAAGTACACGGGGCTACATGACCGCGTTGTCGCAGCCCCTAAACTGAGGAACCAACCAACCAACGTCTAGAATCCTCAGAAATCCACGAAAGTATGGCGTTGCACGATAAATCACACGTATGTTGGCTTCGGTGGCGTAGTTGGTAGCATGCTGAACTGCTGTGTCCAAGATAGCGGGTTCAAACCCGGCCGAAGTCGTCGGATTTTTTAAGAGCGTTAAAAATCCTTCAGTATGCCTTCCTTCGGAGGGGAAGTAAAGCCGGCGGTCCCACGTCATAGATTTATGGCATGTAAAAGATCCTTTCACAGACTAAACTTGTGTAAAGCAAAAATTGTTAGATTTCGTCAGAACGCTCTATCAAAGTTCCAACGTTCGCAAGGGCCGATAACCTCGGTGTTAGGCCCCTTAAAACAACAATTATCATCATTATTATCCAACGTTCACCACTAGGTATCATTGATATCTGGTGGTGAAAGTTGTAACTACTTGAAATTGAACGGAACTGGTAGCTCACCCTTTAGGGTGTCCGCTGGAAGCAGCTACAGACTCAGGCGAGCGGAACATGTCCTCGGACACTCCCGGCACTAAAAGCCATACGATAAATAAATAAATAAATAAATAAATACACGTATGTTTTAACATTATGACATGTTTTGACAACACGATATGGTGTGACGTGCATCCTGAAGTCTGTCGTGTTCTAATCTTCACCGTTGACCTCTGTGACCTGAAGCGCTAGCCTATCACCACGTGTACTCATTGACCCGCTGTCCGCATACAGAGGCTGCAGCTTCATTATCAGTGTTTTGTTCTCTACTTGTGTACAGCTGGCGGCTATCATTAGTTTCTGTCCACTGAAAGGAGAATAAATATTCCGTTTCGTAGCTCGAATTGAAGCTTGAAAACTTGTAAGAACCAACTGGGTTACTACAATAACGAGAATTCCGTCATCCGCCCTGAGGGTGAGGTAAAAGTGAAACTCGTAATAAAGGTTTTGTATATACGGTGGAATTGAATTACCATTGCAACCCTCAACCTTCCGTTGGGCGCACCTCTGCAACTCCTGAGTTCGGGCGCAGTGCGCCAGACTTAAAAGATGGCTCGCATTTACATTACACCACCTAATTGCGTTCAGTTTTCATTAGAAAAATTCAAACCAACGTTCAAATTACGAACAAAATTATACAGCCTATTTTCATATATCCTACTCATGTTAATTGCTTCTATCTGCATACAAAATTTCAGTTTGAAGGTTGTGATTGATTCGTAGATATTGAGAACCGTCTAAATATTTCAGATGGTCGCCAGGTTCGATTTTGATGTATGTACTATTAGGCCTACATGAAGATTATTGTGTACGTGTGGTATTCAAACTTCAATCGCATGACTAGAACACAAGAAGTAAAAACGAGATTTTAAAATTTCGCACAGCTGCCATCTTGTGGCATGAAATAATTGAAATAATTAAATGCCAGTGGATGAACATTTGTATAAGCATTTAACGTGCAAAGTTTCACTGCACTCGGATGGTTAAATCGCGAGAAACGTCCATTTAAATATTTATAATTCGCGTCGCTGCCATGTTGGATTTGTGATCACCAGGTTACTGAAAGTCCTATAGGTGAACTTATGTTCATAAGTTCTATGAACATAAAAAAAATCATTTCGATTGCTGTAAAAGATTCATAGATATTGAGAACTGTCTAAATATTTCGGATGCTCGCTATTTTGGATTGATATATGTATAGGCCATAGAGTTATGTATCATTAAAGGAAAATTATTGCGTAGCTTCATTATTCAAACTTTCACTTCGATCGCATGATTACGACACAAGAAATAAAAACTTAATTTTAAAATTTTGCACATCCGCCATCTTGAGGTTATGTAAACAATTGAACTAAATTAGATGCCAGTGCATTACAATATGTATAATCATTTACTGTAGCACATTTCACTGCGCTCAGGAAGTTAAATCTCGAGAAAAGTCTATTAAAATGTTTCAATTATTAGACTCTTTAAAGAGCCCGGCATCGTTGGAGAGCCCAACTAAAATATAGTCAAACTTGCTTGGAAATTATATCACATGATAGGTGTACAGAGGTGTGAAAATTATTATACTCGACATCAGTTTTCCGAAACTGCGTTTTTACTTTTCACTGTGTAATGCACTAAATATATTTACAAGGTGCTGAAATTACTTCAAATGTTTAATCAAGAGTCTTAATTATATTTTCATTTAAGAAACTCAAAGTAAAATGATTTTTTAGAAATTCCACTAACAGAGGATCTTTGCTACTGCAAAATGCCACACGTTTTGTTTTGATTACTTCTCTCTACTTTTCGTGTGAATTTAGAGCAGACGGATTTGTGGCCTTTTTGCTGATGATCCGCTTTTAAACTATTCAAAGAATTACGAACCATGGATTGAAATCTCCTGACTTAGAGGGTATCTTCTAAAGTCAATGAAAAAAATAGAAAACGGATCCAGCTCAGGTTTCCCTCGGAATCCCCTATTTTGAAAGTTTCCCGATGCAATTCCTTATGGGAAAAAGTGTAAGTCCACGGGGGAGAAAACATTACCAAGTTGGGTAACAAAATATGTCAGCAGTGGGGGAATAAAATGATTTAAAAAACAACAACAAGTAGTTCCATGAAGAACTATACAGCCTATGTTCATACATCCTACTTATGTTAATTGCCTCTATCAACATACAACATTTCATTTTGAATGCTGTAATAGATTCGTAGATCTTGAGAACCGACTAAATATTTCGGATGGTCGCCATGTTGGATTTTCATATATGTAGGTCTTAGATTTAAGTACTGTTACATGAAGATTATTGTGTACGTGTAGAGTTCAAACTTCAATCGCGAGAAATTACGAGAAACGTTCATGTGAATATTTATACTTCGCGTTGCCGCCATGTTGGATTTGTGATCACCAGGTTATTGAAAGTCCTATAGGTGAACTTATGTTCATAGCCCCTTTGAACATAGACAAAATCAGTTTAATTGCTGTAATAGATTCGTAGATATTGAGAACCGTCTAAATATTTCGGATGGTCACCATGTTGCATACTTATATGTATAGAGTCATGTACCGGTACCATTAAAGAAAAATTATTGTGTAGGTTCATTATTCAAACTTTCACTTTGATCGCATGATTACGACACAAGAAATAAAAACTTAATTTCAAAATTCGCACAGCCGCCATCTTGAGGTTATGCAAACAATTGAACTAAATTAGATACCAGTGCATTACAATGTGTATAAACATTTGCTGTACCAAGTTTCATTGCGTTTGATCATTAAATCGCGAGAAACGTCTATTTAAATCTTTCAAATTCACTTGGCCGCCATGTTCGTTTTATAGTTAACCGGTTTTTGAAAGTCTCATAGATGGACTTCCAGTAGTGCCCTTTATGTCCGTAATTACACAATTTCAGGGTGATACCGGTAATAGTTTCCGAGATATAGAATGCCGGTGAAATATTTCGCACATCCGCCATCTTGAGGTAATGAAAACAATTGAACGAAGTTAGATGTCGGTGCATTACTTTGCTTGGCCGCCATGTTGGTTTTGTAAGAGGGCTATTCCAAAACTAAGGTCCGGTTAAAAAAAACATCCTAAATCAAAATTGTTTCCAAAACAATTGTTTTATTGACATTCCTTACGTCTCTCTCTATTTTTATACATAATTTTCATACTTATTTACACATTTGTCGCATCGTTCCACAAGCTTTTGAATGCCTAAGTCGTAGAACTCGGCCGCCTGCGAAGCTAACCAGTTTTTAACTGTGTCTTTCACTTCATAATCTGTGTCGAAGCGCTTGCCGCCAAGAAACTCCTTTAGGTAGCGGAACAGGAGGAAATCACTTGGTGTCAAGTCCAGACTGTACGGTGGGTGGTCCATCTGTTCCCATCCAAATTTCTTGATTAGAGTTTGCGTGTCATTCGCAGTATGGGGTCTGGCATTGTCATGCAACAACAACACTCCAGACGACAAAAGACCACGTCGCTTATTCTGGATTGCACGTCGAAGTTTAGTCAGGGTAGCGCAGTAGGCGGCTTTATTGATCGTTGTCCCTGAAATAGTGAATCGTCGATCTTCACGAATTTTGTCGTCAACCGCATGAACCAACTCGTCTGAAATCACTGATGGTCTGCCATAGCGGGGTTCATCGTGCACATTTTCCCGTCCTTCATTAAAGGCCCGCACCCACTTGCGCACTTTACTGTCACTCATTATGTTAGGACCGTACACTTCAGAAATCCGCCGATGACTTTCTGCCGCAGACATGTTTCTTGTAGACAGAAACCGTATCACTGCCCTTACTTCACAATCGGCTGGCTGATTAAATGTCTTAAACATTGTGAACTGACACTATCAACAGCACACAGCAACAGTAACAACGCTACTGGCGGCTTTTGCCTCGTAAGGCATGCCAGGAGTCGGCACGCATGCGTGTTTTGCCCTTGGCACCGCTTTCAAATATTTACGGCGAATCGGACCTTACTTTTGGAATTACCCTCGTAGTTACCAGGTTTTCAAAAGTCACATTGGTGAACTACTAGTAGTTCCCTCTATCACCGTAAAAAATTGCAGGGTGATATCGGTAATAGTTTCGGAGATACTGAATGCTGGTGAGATATTTCGCACAGCCGCCATGTTGGATTGGTGAGACGTATCAAAATTTTAAGGGCACGGTCGGGGTCATCCGGAATAGTGCTATGAAATTACCGAGTTTCATTGAAATCGCTCCAGCGGTTTAGAAGTTATTAGGGGGGTGGCACACAGAGAGAGAGAGAGAGAAAGAGACACACATGACTCACACACGCTAGCACCGACACACGGTCAAAAGGTGATCTCATAAGCCAATTTTTTATAAATGAAAATAGGCTAAAAATATGACTGATTCTAATTCTAATTGATTCTAATAATTTGCACACCTCTGTAAATAGCAATTGTAATTTTCCCCAGTGAATAAGTTCCGTACTCTGCAAAATATCATTTCCAGTTTCAATTGCGGAGAAATGTCACAACTTGCCACTATTAAATTATACTAAGTGTGAGACGTTTCTAAATATTTTCTTTCAAAATCCGTGTACTATAACTACTTACAATCGTTCTGAAAATAGTTCGCCTTGCCCTTCCGGTAAGCGCGTACTATTCAGCCAAATACAACATGTTAAGTTCATATTGATCTCAAATAACAATAAAATCAGTTAGTCTTCAAAAAACAGTTACAGAAATGAAAAATAAAAACAACCTAATGACAAAAGTAAAACCATCTTAAATTTCACGGATATTTTTCTGGGCTTTATGGTAAAATAAAAAAGCGTAGTACTTCGAAGATATCATGGGTAGAACGTCCGTGGTCTTTCTCGACAGCCCTGGTTGTGCAAAATGGCATTCGTTGGGAGGTTTGACAAAAGGAAGTGTTGGATGAAAGTAGCACAAGCGTTCGATTACTCAATCTCTATTGCTTTGGTCATCATCCATGTGGTGCTTCATCAGTTTGATAACTTATATCATTGTGGTATCTGCTGTGAGTGTACCTGTACTTGGTTGGTTGGTTCCTCAGTTTAGGGGCTGCGATAACGCGTTCATGTAGCCCCGTGTACTTTGAGTGTGGGTAGAATCTGTATGATAACCGGTGTTAATTGTGATGGCTGTATTAGTGTGTGTTATCTGTTTTTAATTCAAGTAAGTGCCACGGTGGGTGAGTGGTCAACGTGTCGGTCTACTAACCCCAAGCTTGCAAGTTTGCTCCTGGCCGTGGTAAGTGATTTTTGAAAGGCGGCAAAAATTACGACACCATGTCATACGATGTTGGCATGCCAAAGAACCCATTTGAATTCAGTAGGACGTGTTCATAATGGCAAAATTAAATCTCGGGAGTTTCCGACAACACAAAGTTCCTCATTTCTCAGAAAGCGCTATAGTGTTCAAGGAGCTTTGATATCTAACCTCCTTGACTTTCATAGTGCTTCAAGGAACAACGAAATTCGACATGCAACCTACCCTTTGGGTGTCAAATAACAAAGCTTGCACCCGGCACCCGAGGACATACGGTATTATATTATTATTATTTTAATTCAAGTAAGGACTGCAGACATTCAATTATCAAGTAGTTCCTACTTTTGCCACCAAACGCCACTGTCAACGACAACTAGTTCTCAACTTAGTTACTAGATGCCACCGCAGTCAGCTCCTGGCGACGAACGTTGGAACCTAAGAGCGTTAGTCAAATCTAACCTATAATTTAGCTTCACACAAGTGTAATTAGTGGAAGGTTCGTTTACATGTCATAAATCTATGACATGGGACCGCCAGCTTTACTTCCCCTCCTAGGGAAGGCATACTGAGGGATTTTTAACGCTCTTAAAAAATGTGACGACTTTGGCCGGGTTTAAACCCGCGATCTTGGGCATTGAAGCTCAGCACGCTACCAACTATGCCACGTACCTGTAAGGTGGATGACCCAGACCTAGATATTAAATACAATCCCAATAATTGAGTGTGGAAAAACGTTGGATGAAACCATTCCCTGACGATGGTTAATTTTGGTTCGGGATTCGAACTTTCATCCTGTAACGGGCACACTAACACATTGAGTTAGAATGAACCCAGTGGAGTCTTCGGTTTGCGGTTTGGTGATGACTTAATGGCTCACGAAGGTTCTGTTTTTATGTGAGCGCTTTGTAGCCGGTAGTTTCCCATCTCTCGAGGCTATTTACAGACAAGAGATGCTGCTGCTAGCCAGAGTGATTGAGATGACTTTTAAAAGGCAGAAGGAAATAGATCAGGTGGCTGTCATTCGCCCGCGCCGGCCATATAACAATAAACAGTAGCTCATTCTGCTCGAAGGTTTTAAGCACCATCTCTCTATGCTAGTAGTCAAACCTCACATCCATATGGCCTTCATGAAGTATTTTGGCTTATCTCAAATTTTGAGTGGTACTATAAAAACAAAGAGAACCGTTTGCACGCCCGACGGATCATCGTGGGAGTTGATATAGCGTTGTGTACTCAAGATTGAGAGGGAATGGTCGTTAATTCCTTCAGAGGATACTTTCCTTGGGGGAGACGTTAACTCCTCTTGCTGTCCTTGGAGGCTCATGGAATACAAGCAGTGTTACCAACTTAGGCGACACGTTGCTAGATCTGGCGAGTTTAGTCTACTTTCGTATTTTGTAAAAACTAAAGGTAGACTTGTGAGACCTCGACGGGTCAAATGTCCGTGTAGGCAATGTCTGTCGCCCGTATCAATTTCCAACCGACAAAACCAAATTGAATCAAATTTGCTACTGAGAAAGCACAAGTAACGTTCACCTCCATGTCAAGCTCTTATTGCCGCCATTTTAACGAAAACGAAAACGGCCACCAGAATGTTCAAAACGTTAATCAAATATCGACTAAATTAATCATATAATCTCTACCACATATACGACCCGCCTTCGTATTTCTACCCTTTAGCCTATAATTCCTGTTTCTACGAGATGGGTGATGGTTATGTGGAGAACAGCCCAGATTCATCAACATAAACGGGAGGACAGCATCAGGCTTAAGGCCTGGACAAAATAACTTCCTTAAGAGAAGATTAGACTGAAAGGATTGGGCTAAGGAAATGCGGCCTGGTTCTTTCAATACTAGACTGAACATTGAGAGTAAATACAATACTTTTATTTTTAGGGTGAAACTTGCAAACACATTAATAAAGCCTTAATTAAAAAATTAGTTATGCTGGCCCGCCTGGGGCAGTTTCAAATGTTCATTAATTTTATTTAGGTTGGCACAGCCATGTGCTATTATTCAAAAGTTCATTCTGCTTGATGCACACACAAATTTAATATTCTTGCACTTGCTAGCAAACACTTAAAACGAAGATGATTAAGATAATAATAAAAAAGGCACAAACTTATCTTTAGTAGCGATGACTAGAAGCATGCTGACGGAGACTGCCGTGGCCAACACTAGATTTTTTGGTAGTAGAATTTGAAATGTCCAGCATCAGGAAAATAACTTCGCCAGGGCGACCAGCGCTGTACATTGGCTAACATCGTTAGGTTTTGATGCTATTTCTTGAATGCCAAATAACATGGCATTTAGAACTGCGATTTGATGCAGTTTCTTGCGGTTTGGAGTAAAAACGTAGAATGCACTTTCTCAGTGCTGAAGCTCTCTGCTGTTGCGTTTCCTGGTAGTTTCACTCATAAATGCAGATTAGGCCTGAAGTTTAGAAGGCCCCGAAGAAGGGCGGAAGGCACGAATGCCTCTCGCTAGTTGAAGAAGACCGTAGAAGGTTTGAAGAAGGAATGCTGATGGAGAGCAAAACGCCGCCACTTAAATAATAACATCATAGAAACGTCTGGAAGCCAGGCTGGCGGGCGATGATTGGCCAGGGCAAGCTGTGACGTCAGTCATACAGGAAGGCAGCAAGCAAGTCGACACCCTTTTCAGTATGCGAGCGTAAGCTGGAGGCGCATGACCTATTAACACGCTGAGGTAAGAGTCTTAGATATATATATATAGAGAGATTAAACACTAGTAATAAACATTATAATGTTAACAGAAATGAATAAGTACATATGTTTTCGTTCGGTGGTCTCAAAAGCATTTAACTGACAAATGCGGCACAAAAGAAAAACGCACTATAAACATCACGAAAGTGATCATGCTCCGAGACCCCCGAAAGAAAACAATCAAAGAATCAGTTACAAAAACGTGAACAACAATAAAGAAGATGACACTAAGCCTCAACAGGCAAGATAGCAACCATAGAAATTGGTCTAGTATAGACACCCTTACTAGTGAGAACATCTACAACTCTCACATGATTATCCCGACCCAAATGGCAGTGAGTTACCCTACCAATATTCCATACGAGAGGGGGACTTGGATCTCGCAAAAGAACCATATCTCCCACTCGCACATCAGGCTGGGAAAGCCGCCACTTCTCTCTTCTGTTAAGTGAGCCGAGATACTCCAGCTTCCAACGGCGCCAAAAGGAGTTTCGCAAAGAGTCTAACTTCCTCCAGAAAATAGGCAACCCGAGATCACAGCGTCGACTCAGCAAAGGAGGCGTAGAAGCTAAAGAACAGCCTATTAAAAAATGACCAGGTGTTAAGGGAAGAAGATCCTTAGGATCATTAGACAAAGGCGTGAGCGGCCTAGAATTTACAATACCCTCAACCTGAATAATTAAAGAATTGAATTCCTCATAGGAAAGGATGGCTGAACCAAGGGTTTTCTTCAGCTGTCTCTTCGTGAGCTTTATGCAAGATTCCCAACGACCACCATGATGGGGGGCGTATGGGGGAGTGAAATGCCATTTGAATCCCTTAGCATGCGAAAAATTAGAAAACTGTTCCTTAGCAGAAGGGGAGGTAAGCGCAGTTTTCCAAAGATCAAAAGTACTAACAAAAATTTTTGCGTTATCTGAAAAAACCTCGGAGGGAACACCCCTTCTAGCGGCAAATCTAGAAAAGGCTGCTATAAAATAAGGAGTAGAAGCACTTGTAACCAACTCAAGGTGAATGGCTCCTGTCACCATGCACACAAATAAAGAAATATAAAGTTTACCTAACAACTTTCGCTTAGATAAAGGGGAATTAACTTGATAGACATAAGGACCGGCATAATCGATACCCGTTAGGGCGAAAGGCTTACTAGGTTCGGAACGAAAATATGGCAAGTTTCCCATAATTTGCGTGATTGGCGGGGGCTTAGATTTGAAACAAGGTATACATTTCCGAATAACAGAAGAAACTTCATGAACACCGTTAATGAGCCAATATTTCTCGCGAATTAAACAAAGCAAAGTGCGGGTGCCAGCGTGCAAATTCTGATAATGAAATTTCTTTACGATAAGAGTAGTAATAGGATGTCTAGAAGGGAGAATAATGGGATGTTTTTTCTCATCTGAGTAACTAGAATTTTCTAGCCTGCCCCCCACTCTTATTAATCCATCTTGGTCCAAAAAAGGGGTGAGAGGTAACAGCCTACTAGACTTTGGTAAAGCTTTTTTGCTTAAAAGCGTCTGATACTCAAGAAAGAATACTTCTTGTTGCATAAGAAACAAGATTCTACGAGTAGCAAATTCCAATTCCATTTTAGTGAGAAAGGGTTGCGGCTTCACAGGCTGATCAAGAACAAGAAATTTCCATCGAATTAAATATGCTACCACACGAATTAATTTATTAAATGAAGAGTAACGCTGAAAAAGACTAGTAGCAATAGAAGTTAGAAAAAGGGAAGCGGTAACAATGCGAGCATCAGGAACATCTTCTGCGAGTGGATTAGATGAACAAGGCCAACAAGAGAAATCCTGACTGAGCCACGCCGGACCATTCCAGTATAATTTAAGAGAAATTAATTTCTTGGGCAAGCAGCCACGTGAAATTATATCAGCGGGGTTTTCTTTTCCCGGAACATGATTCCATTGGTCAAAATGAGACAACTCTTGTATTTTAGACACGCGATTAGCCACAAAAGTGGTCCAATGTGAAGAAGGTTTTGAAAGCCAAGCTAACACGATGGAAGAATCACTCCAAAACCATGTGCTCGAAAATTTCAAATTTAAACTGATTTTTAATTTACTGGCTAATTCCACAGCCATTACAGCAGAACATAATTCCAATCTAGGCAAAGATATGGATTTGAGTGGGGCTACCTTTGATTTTGCGCAAATTAAATTGGAAAATCCGGGTAAAGTATTGGAAGAGCGGCCTACTAAGTAGGCGCAGCAACCGTATGCCTTTTCAGAACTATCTGCAAATACGTGCAAATCGAAATACTGACATGAAAGGTCCGAAATTAAAGTGCGGGGAATAGAAATTTGAGAAAGATCTAACAAACTCTTGCGGTATTTTAACCACTCATCCAAAAGGGGGGAGGGTACCTTTTCATCCCAACCAACTTTCAATGACCAAAGTTTTTGTAAGAAAATTTTTGCAGTAATAACCACCGGAGCAATGTACTGCAAGGGATCAAAAACTTTTGCTATTTCTGATAATAATTGCCTTTTCGTTTGAGGGTGAAACTCAGATAAGTGTACCTGATAGGAAAAGGTATCTGAAGAAGTAGACCAAAAAACACCCAAGGTTTTAATAGCTGATTCCTCAGTAGGAAGCGCAACACATTTGTCAACAGGAGTTACTTGTGAAAAGTTAGATAAAAATTCGGTTGAGTTCGAGTTCCACTTATGAAGGGTAAACCCACCACCGGAAAGAAGAGAGTTTAAATCTTCACAAACAAGAAGTGCGTCAGAGATACTAGGAAAGGAATACAGAAAATCATCTACATAAAATGCAGTTTTCAAAACTTCAGAAGCTAGAGGATGAAAAAGATGACCATCTTGTTCGGCCAACATGTGAAGAGATCGTATTGCGAGAAAGGCAGACGGCTTAAGACCGTATGTCACTGTTCTTAAACGAAATATTTTTATAGGTTTTGCATTGTCGTCTCGCCACAAAATTCTTTGCAAATCACGTTGTTCTGAATTTACTAGAATTTGCCTATACATTTGCTTGATGTCAGCAAGGACAGCAATGGGGAATAGACGAAAGTTAAGTAAAACTGAAGTAAGATCTGTCTGAATAGCGGGTCCAGAATGCAGAGTGTCATTGAGAGAAACACCATTAGCATCTGGAGATGACCCATTAAAAACCACTCTTATCTGTTCTCGGGTGGAAGAATTTTTCCAAACCGGATGATGATTAAGATATACTATTTCTTTAGGAGGATTACTAATTTCTTCATATTTTGGAACTACTTCCATGTGATTCGCTGATTCGTATTCTTCCATGAAGGAAGTATACTGAGTTTTTAAGAGAGCATCTTTTTTAAAGCGATTTTCAATTGCGAATAAAGCTTTGAGAGCTCTGGAATGTGATTCTGTAATAACAGGGGGGTTAAAAATGCGAGGAAGAGTAACCACGAATCTGCCTTCAGTAGTGCGAACAGTGGTTTCTACGTAGTGTGTTTCACAGATCTCATTATTGAGAGAATGAGGTGAGGTGACTTGAATATCCTCAATGTCCCAGAACTTAATTAATTCTTGATTTAAATCAGCACCAACAAAATAACAATGAGATTTTTGTTGAACGGGGTTGCGGTATATTTGCCCAGTGGCAATCCAACCAAAATCGGTTCTACGAAAGAAAACATCACGGGCAACTTTAACCTTTTCCGGATGTAAACATTGCCAAAAAATGCTGGCACTTAAAAGAATTTCTACAGATGAAGCTCTGTTGAAATTCGGATCTGCAAGTTGCAAATGATGCGGAATATTCCAACCCTGGACTTGAAAGGAAGTAATGGGGGTGTCATTACCTATGGAATTTATAATTAAAAATCTAAATTTAAATGAATGCCAAGATTATTGGAATCTTTTACATCCACTTTAGCATAACTCAGAGATTGCGATTTGGAACCATTAATTCCTGTAACTTCTATAGAAGTAGGGCATATTTGTAGACCTAACTTGCGAACTAGCGATTCACTGATAAAATTGTTAGTTGCAGCATTATCTAACAATCCCCTTACAGAAACCCATTTTCCGTGAACATTCTTCACTAGAATTTGGACAGTGGACAATAAAACTTGAGTTTTACTGAACGAAACAGAGCTTTGAGTAAAAGACTGAGCGTTATTCGGCAAAGTCTCAGAATGAGATTTAGCGGATGAACTATTGGTTGCTGATGACCGCGATCTTTCATGCCTATGCAGGAGAGTATGATGCTTTGCTTTACAGTGAAAACATAACCGTTCAGAATGACAATTGCTTATCATATGTGTCCCTGATAAACAATTGAAGCAGTGCTTGTGGGTGGTAATTAATTTGCGTCTTTCATCCACAGATAAAGATTTGAATTGAGCGCATTGGTACAAGTTATGTGGTTGTTGACACAAAACACAAGCTTGTACTTGATTGGAAGACCGAATATTGGTAGAAAAGACATGTGACCTTAGTACTCTCTGAGTGGGGCTGATGTCCTTACTATTAGAGGGAGGTTTGAAGGTAGAGCTACTCTTTTGGCTGGCTACAGCAGAGAGAATTTGGCATTTCGCCTTTAAGAATTTAATAATAGCTTCATAGGTACACAATGAATGTTGCGACAGAGCTGCTTCCCAATCTTTTAAAGTTTTAGTGTCTAATTTAACAGAAATAAGATGAATCAAAAATAGATCCCAATGGTCAACTGGTTGGTCCAAATTTGCAAGCGCACGAATATGAAGTTCCGCAGCATCGATCAGATTACGAAGCGAGGCAAGATTATCAGCTTGAACAATAGGTAAATTGAATAAACCCTTTATGTGACGTTGAGTTTTTAAACGAGTGTTCCCAAACCGATCTCTGAGAAGTGCCAAAGCTACTTCATAATTTTCATTTGTCAACGTAAGCTCTTGGATGAGTTTAAGTGCGTTGCCTTGCAAGGACAAACGCAAATAATGAAACTTCTGTATTGAAGGAAGAGAATCGTTTTCGTGAATCAATGAATTGAATAATTCAAAAAATGGTTCCCATTTAGCTTCATCTCCGGTAAATTTAGGTAATTCTATTTTCGGTAATATAACACGGGAAGGAAAAGAAGAAGATTCTGAAGGAATTTTCTCCTGCTTTTCCTGCAATGTTAAACTTCTTAAAAGCTGCTTCGCGTCTGCGAACCCCTTATAATATAGATTTTCAACCTCACAACGGTCACTTTGCTGGTCGGGATCCTTGGTCTCAATATTACTTTAGATCTCATCATATTTCTCAAAGGCCTGTTCATAACCTTTCAGTCTTTGAGAAATTATGTCACTATTACGTTCTTTTTCTGGGAGCTCATCTAGAAAAGTGCGAAAACGCGTTAACTTGCCTTTGACAGAAGCTCTGGCATTAATGAGTTTCTCGTCAATCGGCATTATGAAAGTTTGTTGTGTACTCACGACTATACTGTGAGCTGGTACACCTTGCTTCGGAAGAAGTTGACAGTCTGCCAGAAAAGAGAGTGCGGCTTCCCCTGCGGTGAAATACGGGCCTGCTGTTTGTCTCCCTTCTCAGTGCCAACCATATACACTCGAGCTGAAACTTTCGAAGTAGATTAGAAAACACAATTTTTAAAATATTAACACACTCAATGTTCAGTATGGCATTTAAATTTTGAATTAGTTCTATCATTAAGAAATTTGAAGATTTGGTTAAACAGAATGTTTACAAGCATCCCGGTTATAGGCACCAAAAATGGTTATGTGGAGAACAGCCCAGATTCATCAACATAAACGGGAGGACAGCATCAGGCTTAAGGCCTGGACAAAATAACTTCCTTAAGAGAAGATTAGACTGAAAGGATTGGGCTAAGGAAATGCGGCCTGGTTCTTTCAATACTAGACTGAACATTGAGAGTAAATACAATACTTTTATTTTTAGGGTGAAACTTGCAAACACATTAATAAAGCCTTAATTAAAAAATTAGTTATGCTGGCCCGCCTGGGGCAGTTTCAAATGTTCATTAATTTTATTTAGGTTGGCACAGCCATGTGCTATTATTCAAAAGTTCATTCTGCTTGATGCACACACAAATTTAATATTCTTGCACTTGCTAGCAAACACTTAAAACGAAGATGATTAAGATAATAATAAAAAAGGCACAAACTTATCTTTAGTAGCGATGACTAGAAGCATGCTGACGGAGACTGCCGTGGCCAACACTAGATTTTTTGGTAGTAGAATTTGAAATGTCCAGCATCAGGAAAATAACTTCGCCAGGGCGACCAGCGCTGTACATTGGCTAACATCGTTAGGTTTTGATGCTATTTCTTGAATGCCAAATAACATGGCATTTAGAACTGCGATTTGATGCAGTTTCTTGCGGTTTGGAGTAAAAACGTAGAATGCACTTTCTCAGTGCTGAAGCTCTCTGCTGTTGCGTTTCCTGGTAGTTTCACTCATAAATGCAGATTAGGCCTGAAGTTTAGAAGGCCCCGAAGAAGGGCGGAAGGCACGAATGCCTCTCGCTAGTTGAAGAAGACCGTAGAAGGTTTGAAGAAGGAATGCTGATGGAGAGCAAAACGCCGCCACTTAAATAATAACATCATAGAAACGTCTGGAAGCCAGGCTGGCGGGCGATGATTGGCCAGGGCAAGCTGTGACGTCAGTCATACAGGAAGGCAGCAAGCAAGTCGACACCCTTTTCAGTATGCGAGCGTAAGCTGGAGGCGCATGACCTATTAACACGCTGAGGTAAGAGTCTTAGATATATATATAGAGAGAGATTAAACACTAGTAATAAACATTATAATGTTAACAGAAATGAATAAGTAGGCCTACATATGTTTTCGTTCGGTGGTCTCAAAAGCATTTAACTGACAAATGCGGCACAAAAGAAAAACGCACTATAAACATCACGAAAGTGATCAGGTGATGATGTCAGATGGGTTTCATAATGTGGCAGGTGGTTTTTACGGCCGTATACCCTTCTCGTATGAGCAGATAATAAGAAATGTAGTGAATGAATATATATTAAGGAAGCGGCTATGGCATGTAGGCCTACTGTAGGAAGGTATCATTCCGGCATTTGCCTGGAGTTCAAATTCATAACTGCGGAAAACCATTTTAATGATGGCAGACGGTTAAGTTAGAGTTTGCTCGTCTTCCAAGTCTGGAAAGAGGCTTGCCCCATGTCATTGATCGCTATCCCACAAAGCTACTGCGGTAGGTAATCGTAGGTTAGCATAAAGAAGCCATAATGTATTCTCCTGCCTTACAGGCATACTTAAGCATGGTTGCGAAGTTGGTGCGAGTTCACGATTCGCATTAGATTATGATGATAATTGTTGTTTTAAGGGGCCTAACATCTAGGTTATCGGCCCCTAATGAATCAGATGAAAATTAAGGATGATGATATTAAACAAGTACGGTAGTTCGTGAAGAACAATATAGCCTATTTTCATATATCCTAATTATGTTAATGGCCTTTATCAACATACGAAATGCCAGTTTGATTGCTGTAATAGATTCGTAGATATTGGGAGCCATCTAAATATTTCGAATGGTCGACATGTTGGATTTTAATATGTAGGCCTTAGTATTATGTACTATAAATGAAGATTATTATTTTGTAGGTGTATTACTCAAACTTCAATCGCATGATTAGGACACAAGGAATAATAAAAACGAGATTTTAAAATTTTTGTTCAGCCGCCATATCGTGGTTGTGAAAACAATTGAAAATATTAGATGCCAGTGGAGTAAAATTTGTATAAGCATATACCGTACAAAGTTTCGCTGCGCTCGGATGGTTAAATCGCGAAAAAAGTCCATTTTAAATATTTAAATTTCGCATCGCCGCCATGTTGGATTTGTGCTCGCGAGGTTATTGAAAGTCCCA
This sequence comes from Meconema thalassinum, assembly GCA_946902985.2. Taxonomy (NCBI): domain Eukaryota; kingdom Metazoa; phylum Arthropoda; class Insecta; order Orthoptera; family Tettigoniidae; genus Meconema; species Meconema thalassinum. The sequence continues at coordinate 373,531,593 of OX336388.2, read as the reverse complement.
TAGGTGAACTTAAGTTTATAGCCTCTATCAATACACAAAATTTAATTTTGATTGTTGTCATAGATTAATAGACATTGAGAACCATCTATATATTTCAGATAGTCGCCATGTTGGATTTCAATGTAGGCCATAGAATTATGTACTATTAGAAGCGGATTATTGCGTAGGTTCATTGTTCAAACGATGACTTCGATCGCATAATTAGGATACAAGAAATAAATACTTAATTTTAAATTTTCGCACAGCCGCCATTTTGAGGTTATGTAAACAATTGAACTAAATTCGATGTCAGTGTCTTACAATGTGTATAAACATTTGCTGCACCAAGTTTCACTGCGTTCGGATGGTTAAATCGCGAGAAAAGTCTATTTAAATGTTTCAACTTCGCTTGGCCGCCATGTTCGTTTTGTACTTAACAGGTTTTTCAAAGTCACATAGATGGACGTCCAGTAGTGCCTTTTATCACCGTACAAAATTTGAGGGTAATGTCAGTAATAGTTTAAGAGATATGCTGTAGAATGCCGGTGAAATAATTCGCACAGTCGCCATGCTGGATTGGTGAGAAGTAATAAAATGCGAAGGGCACGTCGGGGTGTTTCATTGAAATCGCTCCAGCAGTTGAGCATTTACTGTATTATGGAGGGGAGGGACACGGACGCACACACACACACGTACACATACACGAACAAGATGTGAGGGTCCGCACGGAAAAAACGGACCCAGCTCAGGAATCCCTCGGGGTTGACGCCAACTCTCAAACTCACCAGCCGTGAGCCCTTGAAAAAGGAAGGAAGGAAGCTTGTAGTTTAACGTGACCGTCAAATGTGAGCCCTTGAGGATGCAGCACTATCCAGGGTGCACCAGAAGCGGTCGTCGGGCTAAACAGACCCTGCCTCCTTTAGGGCCTTGAGCAGAAAGCATGAAATATGAAAAGAAAAAGAAGACTGACCCCCTCGAAGAATGAGGGCATTAAAAGATGAGACAAGGGCCAATTAAGGCGGGAAAATGAAAGACTCCCTAGGCCTCGGATACCCTAATACCGTCGGGGTCGGAAGAGGATAAGTGTAGACCAAGGGAGGCCGACAGGAATGATTACTGAAAGGAGGCCGGCACAAGTAAATGGAAGCAATGCCAGACTCAGCTGGGGTCCCGTGGTTGCCAGCCCATGTCCCACAAGTTGCGATACCCTGGGGAGATTCACATTAGAGATGAGGATGATCAAAACACATTTCTGAATTGGAATCCGAATCTCTCTAGCAGAGCAATAATATAGTCGCTGAGTGTTCATTCCAAAGGTGAGCCAAGCTATGTATACCAGAAGAAAGTTTTTGAAGCCAAAACATTACTTTCTCTGCTCATTTACAAACAGTCTGTGCGGTCTCCCAAATGCATTTGGCACTCATGACGCTTTGTAAGCTCCAACTTCTGTTGCGCCTTTGCCAACTTGATAACACAGGAATCCCTGATTTAGCGCTAATTCTAATTCAACACGTTAACCTCATGTTGTTGTTGATTCACTTAGGTGCTTTGTTACATCGTGGTCATGGATCCCCGTGTACTTGGGTGTGTATGTGGAATCTGTGTGATAACTTGAGTCATTTTGATAGGTGTAATTCTGTGCGCATATTTGTAACTGGGACTAGGATATGGGTATGAGGTGGCTGTGGCTCAGTTTAGGGGCTGCGACAACGCGGCCATGTAGCCCCGTGTACTTTGGGTGTGTGTAGATTATGTCTGGTAACAGGTGTTAATTGTGATGGCTGTATTAGTGTGTGTTACCTGCTGTTTATTCAAGTAAGGGCTGCAGACATTCGATTTTCAAGTAGTTCCAACTTTTGTTACCAAACGCCACCGTCATCGACCAAGTCTTTGTGAAATTTGTTACTAGATGCCACCGCAGTCACCTCCTGGCTCTTAAAAAATCCGACGACTTCGGCCGAGTTTGAACCCGCGACCTTGGTCATAGATGCTCAACTACGCCAACGAAGCAGCCAAAAACAGTCTCATTACTTAATTTACACACCTCGTATCTTACTGGGGGCGTGGTGGCGCAGCGGTCAAGCTGTTGGCCTCTCACAAGGTGGACTGGGTTCGATTGCCGGTCAATAACATCATGTCAGATTTTCGAATTGAAATGCCATGGCCTGTGGTTCGGATTCCACGTAAAAAGGAGGTCCCGTGGCTCATAGTCACAAGATTCACGGTCACGTAAATCTACAATCTTCCTCACTTCCTTCGTATCTTATTTTGGCCCAGCAGTGGTCGGCCGACCCTTCGACGACGCCACCAGTTCAGTGTTGGCCGGTACACGCTACGGTACGCTCGCTAATTTACCCGGTGCGTTAGGTTTTATTCACCCTGTATTAGAAAAATCTGTTTCCTATGGCGATGGTGATGGTGGGGAGAAACTAGACCGTAGTCACTAGCAAATTTCGGGAGAGGTAGGGGGAATGAAGTCTATTACCCTTTCACGAATTGATCGCCGGCGGTCGAGATGGGAACTATTCTTTGTTTACTTGTGTCACACGTCAGCCTGCTTCGTTGACAGGTACAGTTGCGCGAGTAGGATATGACTCAGCTCCAGTAGGCTCAGTCATCGTTTAACTATCCGTGTTAACATGAGATCCAGTAACGCAATGCTGCTTGACATATGTGCAGACTGCACTGTATCATCACTGTGTCCTCTGCTTCGCCCCGCGGGGCTCCTGCTACAATAAACAACAAACGCTGGCACAGCCACGCTCAGCGGCAATCAGTGTTGAATCCGGTAATACTTGCACGCATCGATGTTTCTGCGGATTCTCCGATATGTCAGTATTGGGCGTACATATTCCGATGATACCGAGCTCCGCTAATGAGTTCTCTCCACGGGGGTCAACTCGGATACTCGTGCGGGCTACAGGTGTATCGCACTGATTTATTTTGTTGTAGCGCAAAGTATATTTTTTGCTAGGCATATTGAGATTCTCTGTAGCTGCCTGTTGATGCTGTATTTAACAGACGGGTGTGTTTCCGACTGAACTAATTGCACCAAACTGACACCAGATACATTATAAGTCGTCTGGGCTACAATAGTAGCCCGCGCGAGCATAGCTGTTTCAGCATTGAGCGTGCAAAGGAAACGTTGCCTCACAGGAGGCGGTCATGTAGATGACATTCAAATCAGTCATTGTTTAGATGAAAGTAGTGATAGGTTGAGTGTAGTGGAAGTAAAGTAGGCTGTTGCTTCTTGTGTTGACGAGGAAGGGATAAATCAACAAGGAACAGATGCGCAAAGTGCAATGAAGATCTTCTTGGATCATTGTGTCCATTTGCACAGAATACTTGAGTGACAAATTAGTGTGAGCATGCTTATGGATTTCTTGGGCTATGGATTATAGCGAAAAGGGCAAAAATAAACATCAAAACTTCGAGAAAAAATAAATAAAAACAAGATGTTCAGTAAAGAACATAGAGCCAACTTTCTCCTAAATGCTTGGGTATTGTTATAACTCTTTGTCCTTTTCAAGGAGTATAATTGAATGTTGGTTGTAGTAGCTTGTTGAAATACATGTCATACGGATATTAAACATGAATATGAGGTGCTAGTGCTACCTCTGTACCAAATTTCGTTGAATTCTGTTTCACCGTGTTTGAATAGATAGGGGGAATCGATTGGCACACATACATGGCCGCCATCCGCAAATTATTGGTCAGATGACCTCGTAGTTTGGTCAAAAGATTCTTTATACATAATGGAATAATGTTGCAAAATTTGGTAGAGATCAGATGATTAGGTTGGTCGTAATATTATTTAAGCTTTTAACATTTGGTGGCCGCCATTACGTTTTCGTCAAGATGGTGGCGATATAAAACATGACACTGAGATGCCCTTTGCTAGTGTTACCTCTGTACCAAATTTCGTTCAATTCGGTTTCACCGTGTTTGAAAAGATAGGGGGAATCGATTTGCACACAAATATGGCCACCATCCGCAAATTATTGGGCAGATGACCTAGTAGTTTGACCAAAAGTTTCCTCATACATAAAGGTATAATGTTACAAAATTTGGTAGAGATCAGATGAATAAGTTGGTCGTAATTTGATTTAAGCTTTGAACATTTGGGTGGCCGCCATTACGTTTTCTTCAAGATGGCGGCGATATAAAACATGACACTGAGGTGCCCTTTGCCAGTGCTACCTCTGTACCAAATTTCGTTCAATTCGGATTCACCGTGTTCGAATTGATAGGGGGGGGGACAGACATTCAGAGTACACACACTCACACACACATACACACACACAGACAGACACACAATTTTTGGTCCTGTAGTGATCTCATAAGTCTACTTTCATTTTTTGCAAAAATCGAAAGTAGGCTAATACTGAAATTGTTCATAATAAATGCTGATTTTCTAAGGAAATTATCTAACCTAGTATTATTTTTGTTTAATTCCAATCCAAATATGCACTAATATAAGTATTTAGGTTTACATAAAAATAATTTAAGAGTTCTAGTTCCATTAGTTTTATTTTTGTTGCAGTTTTACCGAAGATTTACGATAAAATTCAATTTTCTTCTTAAGTTTGTATTTTCTCTCCATATGAAGATAAAAGCCTACAGTCAAACCTCAGATTTAGCTTAGAATACTTCTATATACTACTATGTATCATATTATTAAAACTGAACACCGAAAATAACGTGTGCGAGTCCATCATATTGAATAACTGTTTGGGCTACATATGTAGCCCGCGCGAGTAACGCTGTATCTATTACTAGCACAAGTGTCCGAGGGTTAGGAAAAATCCTAACAGGGGAAGTTGCCTGAGGCGTGTTTCACTGCCCCCTCCCCCACTTCAAACTGGAAATATATTTTGGAATGTGTCAACCTGTGCTGATTAACGATGTTCACCACTATCTACTCTTGTTATCTCAAATACGTATTCAATACTAGACTACTTATTACTAGGGTTCGGAAGTTGAAGACCTAAAGAAGTACAAAATATGCAGGCAAATATGCCCTAAACACTAGCTAAATATGACCTAAAAAAATATAAAATATGACCTAAAAACTATGAAATATGACATGAATTTTTGGGATGGGTAGATCATTACTAAAATACAGTAAACTTCTGAAGTGCCAAAACAATTTTCTAGTGTATTGGGCATGTGATATTTTGATTTTACAAGTGACTTTTTTAATGAACTATGTGTATTTGCAATGTATTTCATGCCTATGAGTGTTTATAATGTGTATATCTGGCTGATGAAGAACAACATTATTGTTCGAAACATGTACCAGTACTAAACAGTGCTAATAATAGGCTATTACAAGTATTGAAAAGACGGAAATAAGAGTAAGCTATTTAGTGGAATTTTAATTCAATACGGACAATTTTATGGATAAAAACAATTTCCTTGTTTGCTACTTGCTTCTGAGCTAAATATATCTACTGGAGTGACATCCTGTTGAAAGGCGGAAGCACACTATCGTCATGTTCCGTGACCTCATGCGTACAGTGTCGCAATCCAACATGTCCAGAAAGATGTGCTAAAAGACGTCCGTAGAGGAGCGCCTTCTTGGAATCAGGTCTTCTAAACCTGCTATGCGCCTGTTCCGGGAAAAGAAAGAAAAATATATCTACTGCACTATTCGGAAATCCTGTGTTTGAAACTCGACGCAGATAACACGTACCTTGTTAACGACGCCTCAATTTAAACAACAATGGTGAAATTATAACCAAATATGACCTTATATCACTAAAATATGACCAAATATGACCAAAACAATAAAAATAGCCGAAATATGCATTTATAGGCAACTTCAAACTTATTTTTCAGATTTCGGGTAAAATGAGCTCAGGAAAAAAATATGACTTTTCCTTAACATCCGAACCTTACTTATTAGCAACTTTTGGTATTATTCCAGATTCCAGGATTTCTTTAGCCTTGTACTTGCTAAAGATACGGTTCGGTTATTTTCTTAGTGTCTGACAGTTACTATTCAGATCTGCACATTCTAATTTTTATGTTGTGGCTTCGTAAGCATGCAAGTTATAGCCTGCATTATGAGCTTTAAAACGGTATCGTGGGAACGAAAATGCTTGTATGTATTCTGCTACAAAATAAGGTGCATTCGTAAATGAATTCCCTGTTGGAATACCTTCACTTTTGGGCCCGTTGTGACAACTCAAACTTACAACATTTATAGTTTCCTATAACTCGCAATCCTCCACCTGTTTGACTGTACATAGATAACATGTTAGCTGCACTGATTATTATATCTACGGAAACTCCAGGGGGTCCAGGTATATGTAGCTGTCAGTCAACTCATGGCTTAACCAACATTTCAGGAGAGGTTGCCTACCTCCCACTCTCTTCCCAACCCCATTAGCGTGAGCTGATAGGACTTTTTGGGTTTAAACTAATTAGCGCAGTTCGACCAACCCGACATATAGTTCATTCACTTTCCTGGTTAACGTGCGGCTCGCCTTTGAAATCTAGCTGGGCGAATATGTTTACATTCCATGGCACCTGGGGCCAAGGCTTTCCCAGCGTGGGGCACAGCGTTGTCGAATTTCCACCGTAGCCACTGAGGGCAAGCAGCGAGACTGGACAGAACTATGTGCAGATGTGCAACATTGGACACTGATACCTGTCGGAGACACAAGCTAGCCACCAGGACGGGACTTAAGAGTCCACGTGGAGTGATAGAGGAAGCATTCTATTGGTCAGTAGCGAACAGTGGTTATTGTCGGCGTGAGCTACTGCCTTACGTTTGAGTCGCCTCTCGTTAACCAGGAAAGTGAGGGAACTATATTCATAGTGAAGCACACTAACTTGTTCATTTCAGGATGGGGTTTCTTCCCCCACTATATCCCACTCTGACAACGACCCCGGCAAGAGAAGTATTAAGAAGGGGGTTTCTCCGGTCAATAAAATTCGTCTCTATGAACAGGATAATGGCGTCATTGAATATGTTATCGTTACCTCAAGGTTAACATACTACGTTGAAGAATCCAAACGATCCTTAATCGATGGTAATGTTGAGTCCACCACTTGATCTTACTTGACCCTTTCCATTATTAACTTCATTGTTATCGTATCTCGTGTGCTTTATGCATGCCAGAGCAGCGAGCGGTAATGGCAGCCAGATATTAATGTGAAATCACTCATGCAGTATTCATTTATTGGAGGAGGGTGGAGGGGAGGAGTTCCACAGTTTATAGCTCGGGAAGACATTAGCAGTGATATACGACTGGGGATGCCGTCTTGGAATCGATTGTGAGCGATCCTCCCTATTACTGCAGTACAGGCTCCGTCAACTGGACGTCTAGAGGGCTCTGGAATACTTCCCCTCTGCAGGGGAGAGGTAAGCTGGAGGGGTAGTAAGCAGTGGCGTAGCTAGGGGGTTGTTACTGGGGGTTAGAACCCCTCTCCTTTTGGAATTTTTTATTAAAAAAACAGGAAATAGGAACTGGTAATTAAAATAAGCTAAACAAATTTTTAAATTAAATAATTATACATAGGTTGGCTTTTTAGTTTTGGCACCGTAGTTATAACTGGATTAATAACTCACTTAGATGGCTCCAAGTTTCACAGGCCCTCGATGTAGTCCCCACCGTTGCGTACTACGTGTTCCCAGCGATGCGGAAGTCGTTGGATCCCGTTGGCACTGCCTAATCTGTTGATGGTACGAAGAGAGCGCTCGGCAGCCTGCTTAACGTCATTGTCATCTTCATCTTCGGGATGAGATCATAGTCGCAGGGACTGATGTCGGGAGAATATGGGGGGTGATAGAGGACCTCCCAGCCCCAGCGGTTCAACAATGTCGACACAACGCCTGGTGTGTGTGCCCTATCATTGTCATGCAGAACGATGGGTGGTGTAACCATGTGGTGGCGCCGTTTCCTTCTCAGAGCTCCTCGGAGATGATCTTGCAGAAACGAACAATAGTACGCCTCATTAACGGTTTGCCCTCGGGGAACAGTATGGCAGCGCTTCCGTACCATTGAAGACGTTAAGCAGGCTGCCGAGCGCTCTCTTCGTACCATCAATAGATTGGGCAGTGCCAACGGGATCCAACGACTTCCGCATCGCTGGGAACACGTTGTACGCAACGGTGGGGACTACATCGAGGGCCTGTGAAACTTGGAACCATCTAAGTGAGTTATTAATTCAGTTATAACTAAGGTGCCAAAACTAAAAAACCAACCCATGTATGATGGTGATGAATCTGTAACTCTTACTATGTATTGTTGTCGCCTTTCGACCCGGCTCCTCATTTGAGGCTACACACGTCTTCATGACAACGTCCTCTCAGGGTTGCCAATCTAGCTTCATCATCGTCATCATCATCATCATCATCATCATCATCATCATCATCATCATCATCATTTCCCCTTTTCCAGCTGACATTGGGTGGGGACAAATATGGTTTCTCTCCACTTTGCTCTGTCGTTCCACCATTCCACTTCCGACACGATGTTCCAATCCAGGTTACGTTTTCTAATGCTATACTTCACTGAGTCCATCCACCGCATTCTTGGTCTTCCTCGTCCTCTCTTCCCTGTCATCCGTCGTTCCAGTGCTCGTCTTGGTAGCCTTTCTTCATTCATCCGTCCAAACCATCTCAATCTGTTTTGCTCCAGTTTGTCATTTAGTTTCTGTACCCCCAGTTCTTTGCGTATATCTTCATTTCTCACTCTGCCTCTCCTCGTTTTGTGGACCATACTTCTCAGGAATCTCATCTCTGCTGCTTGTACTCTGCTCTCATCCCTCTTAGTCATTGTTCAAGTTTCTGCTGCATATGCCATTATAGGAACATAATATGCTTTGTACATAACTTCTTTCTTGCTTATTCCCCGCAAAGTATAGCTTATTTCAAGGCGATGCTAGCGCCAAATAATTTTAAATACCGCCTAGTGGGGTATTATATTTTTTTTTCTTTCCTTAGCACGAAGGAAATTGCTAAAAGAAATAATTTAGTTTTAATTAAAAATAAAATGTTTCAATAGATACCTAGAAAATTCTATGGGACCATTAAAAGTAATTTGGATTATTGATTGTTGTTGATGTTGTTTAAAGGAGTGGATCAACTGCCCCTACTAATTGTGAGATCGTTAACTTCTTGAATGTGATATAGCCGAGCTGCTCCATTTTACAGATATCCAGCAATTCCCCGATTTACGGTTATCCCGCAGTTGTTATAACCCCTTCCATTGGTCGATCTTGGCTACACTACTGGTAGTAAGATAGTTCAGCTTCCAGGGGTGAATACTCCACACTTTTTACTCGTAAATCTAATATTCACTTAAGGGACTCAGGAAGATCCTGTACTGCCCATTCTCACTTTCAACTTTTTATTTACCGGTACCTTTTTTTCTCAGAAGAGGCAATGACAATATACCTTCAGTCAATAACATTATTATTAAAATTAGTCATGCTTTTGGGGTATAAAATAAAATTTAAAATTCAAAACCAGGGGTGCACAATGGCCGCTTGTGGCCCTCAAAATCAGTTTATGCAGCCCGCGGATAAATATTTTATACCATTGAAAACGTGAATAAAGTCCAAGTGTCGTTCCCATTTAAGTGATACACTACTGGAGGGGAACTTCCGCATTGCCATATCTAACATTGAACCGGACATTGACAGACTATTGACTATGGAAAAATAGGAGCATTAGGCTACTACTTGATTTGATGGTCAGTTTGACGATATATTGATTCTCATTTTTTATATACTTCGATGTTAAGAATTCTGTTTTTTGTAAAAATAAAAGTTTTACAACCTTGTGATAGTATGAGTTTATTTTATACACCGGTACCCCTAAACCTTTTCGAATTAGGAGTAAGTAATTTGATAACTTAGTAACGCAATTTGAAAAAAAAAACTTCAAGAATGGATTCAAACCATTTAGAGGACACAAAGATGGTATTGAAACACATACATTTTCTCTCTGCTGGTAAAATAGGTTATTCAGATAATAGTAAAATTAGCTTTAGCGGTAGAGTTTGGCAAGTGCCTATGTGGAAAGGTAACTTGCGACCTGCCACTTATTATGTAAAAATAAACCTGGCCACCACTTATAAAATGGTTGTGCACCCCTGCTCTAAACGTTTCGAAAGGACCCTTGCCTCCGTTTTCTATAGAATTAAAACAATGTGGCCAAAGAATATGCGTCAGTGAGCTTACAAAAACTAGAGACATTCTCCTGTTCGTCACCAGAGAGTAGCCAGAAACTACCGTCTCAATTCACACGGCCGCTATCTTGAAATGGTCCGGTGCAAGACGCGTTCCATATGAAGGTATGTTGTTACCAAATTTGGTATAGATTGGATGATTAGTTTAGTCGTAATTTGATTTTACGTTTTGAACGTTTGAGTGGCCGCCATTCAGTTTTGGTAAAGATGGCGGTGATATAAAACATGACATTGAGGTTCTCTTTGCTAGTGCTACCTCTGTACCAAATTTCGTTCAATTCGGTTTCGTCGTGTTTGAATTGATAGAGGGGACAGATACACATAGCCTACTCACACACACACACAACTTTTGGCCCCTGTAGATCTCATAAGTGTACTTTCATTTTTTTTGGTATAGATTGGATGATTAGTTTAGTCGTAATTTGATTTTACGTTTTGAACGTTTGAGTGGCCGCCATTCAGTTTTGGTAAAGATGGCGGTGATATAAAACATGACATTGAGGTTCTCTTTGCTAGTGCTACCTCTGTACCAAATTTCGTTCAATTCGGTTTCGTCGTGTTTGAATTGATAGAGGGGACAGATACACATAGCCTACTCACACACACACAACTTTTGGCCCCTGTAGATCTCATAAGTGTACTTTCATTTTTTTCACAAATCGAAAGTAGGCTAAAACGGTTTTGTTAAAATATAGGCCTAACACATATAGGGAGGAATTATATCTAAAAATTACTTTTTTACGTTGAAATTTTCTGGAAGAAAATGAAATTTTTGTATTAAGAAATGCATTTTAGCGAGAAATCGGTATGAAAACTTTTTCCGGTTTTTAGAGCATTCCAGTACCATAAGATTCCTCTCCTTCCGTTTGAAACAATAGCATCCATTTTTCAGTTCTACGTTGTGCAATATTCTAACACAGACACAAGTAGTATTTCGTTACGTCTTGATTTCATTGCGTCGCACACAGGCGCGGATTCAGGGGGGGGGGAGGGGGGTCACGGGGGTCATGACCCCCCCCCAAACGGAGATGAAATTTTTTACAAACTCAAAAAAAAAACGAAAACTAAATAACCAGACAAATAAAACCTAACGAATTTTAACTGAAAAACAGTTTTTCTTTCATGTTATTCAATACTGAAAATATCTTTATTGCAAGTTTTATGTTCTGTTACAACTGTACATATTTACAACTTCATAACTTACCTGTTATATAAAAACGATTATTTATATAACAAAATCAACTCGTCTATTTTGTTTAGCAAACCTTGTGATTACCGAATCGATGTTTATAGTGATGTCACGATGAATGTGCAGCAATGCACGGATAGGAATTTGGGGCATTTTTCGCACCAAAAAATTTTGCCGACGTCCAAACTGCAAGCTTGGTTGGAAATTTAAGCTGTTGTAACGTGTTTTTCGAGGGTTTTTATGCAACTGGCATAAGTCAGTAGGAAGCCATTCTATATTTATTTACGCGGCAAATTGTTCAGCCAAGAGAATTTTTCATGGTAATTTATTATTATTATTAATTTATTATAATTATTATTAAGGTATTTTCGGAGCATTTTATAAAAATTATTAGCATTCAGATAGGTTTTCTATGTCTTAGAAAACGCTATCCAGCAAATTATTACGAACGACGATATCATAGAAAATTATCTGATTACGGAATTTTACGGAGTTTTCGTCAGTTAGGGTATATCGAGAGACGTGACTCACTGGGATTTCAAGTACACGCTTAATCTTGTCGAGAAGCATGACGCAATCTTGGGTCGCAAGGTCTAGAAAAGGCGAATTGTTGGAACGGAAAACGACTTCTCCCTCTCGCGCGCCGAGTGTAAAGAAACCAGAGGAGGGGAACTAGCGGTGGGTCAACCAATCAGTGAGGACCACGCAAGCTGCAGCCGGCTGAAGAGTGGGGGAGCCAACGTGTGCATATATCGTTCGACGCGCCGTGAAACGAGGACTATCTGTGTAGAACTTGCGGAGTGTGGGTTGCAAGTGCGTGTCGCTCCGATGTTCAGGGGAGTTAGTGACTATCTGTGAAATACTTGCGGAGTATGGTTATACGCAGGGGACGCTCCGATGTTCCGTGGAAAGGACTATCTGTGTAGAACTTGCGGAGTACGGTTGCAAGTGCGTGTCGCTCCGATGTTCAGTGGAGTTGAAGACTAACTTTTGCAAAACTTAACCAGTGCGGTTGTACGAGTGTTTGGGTCCGAGGTACGGACCATAGAATTATCTAAGCTACCAGAATATCATCAAATTCCGACGGAGATGATGACGTCCAGGAGACTGTGGGAAGCTCACAGCATCAGCAAGTACGAGGGAAATGCCTTGGCAATTTCCAATGGTAAGCGCAAATGACGCAGAAATACGCAATCTCTCATTTTTCTTTGTTTTACATTTCATATTTCAGTAACTTCATAGCTTGGAAATAAGAGTAAAATCAATTTATCAGACTCCGTTTTCACGTAATTTTCTATCGGTAATATTCAAATCACAACGCTCCAATTTAAATTTTGTACTTATTATTATTATTATTAATTTTGCTATACTGGTTTTATATAATAAATTCATTTCTTTTACAATGCAATCTTTGCTTTCAGTAGGTAGCATTAGATATAGACCAATTCCTTCTCCTGATACAATTGTTTGTTGGGTTAATGATCAAATCATACCACGATCTGAGTGAATAGTGTCTTGAAGGTGTTCTGCCAGAGCTAGACGTTGTTAAATACAAATTTAGATTTCAACATTGCATTGAGGTCTTGGCGCCCATTAAAACAACATAGCTTAGGCAAAGGTAAACAGTTACATTTATCTCCCAACAGTGTGGGCTAGCCAAACTGTTACATTTGTCGGTACCAACATGGGGCATTAAAAAACGCTACATTTGGCGCCCAACGTGGGGAATTAAAAAAACGCTACATTTGTCGCCGACAACTTGGGGCTGAAAACCTAATAACATTTGTGGAAGGAGAAGGGTATATATTTCTGTGCCTGTATTTTGGGGGTTATTTGTCTGTATCAGTGTATATCATTATGGGGGATGAGAAAGAAAGACAGATGAGGTTACGTAGTGGTCATCAACGGGAGAGTGATGATACGAGCACTATGTCGAGTGATGGTAGTACCGGGGTAGCGGAGGTAAATCCCGATACTGAAACAGGGAGTGTAGGCGGCCAACCAGAATTAAAAACTTTACTTCTCGAGTTTATGTATCAGAACAAAGTTAGTAGTGATGCCTTAAATGCTAAATTAGAACAAAACAATGCAAAAATGGAACAAAATAATGCTAAATTAGAACAAAACAGTAGGGAAAATAAAGAAAGTACAGATGCCTTAAATGCTAAATTAGAACAAAACAGTAGGGAAAATAGAGAGAGTAATGAAACTTTAAACGCCAGATTAGAACAAAACAGTAAGGAAAATAGAGAGAGTACTGAAACTTTAAATGCTAAACTGGAACAAAACAACGCCAGATTAGAACAAAACAGTAAGGAATATAGAGAGAGTACTGAAACTTTAAATGCTAAATTAGAACAAAACAGCAGGGAAATGAGTGACAAATTCGAACTGATTAGAGGTGAGATCAGGGGGGTGATGGAAGAAAAGGCTAAAGAGATTATTGCAGATGTAGACAGAAAATTAGGAAAAGTACAGGAGGAGTTGGAAATTAGAATCAGTACACAGGCTGAAAATTTAAAAGAACTAGTGCAACTGGAAACACAGCAGGTCAAAAAGCAATTGGGGGGAGAAATTGACAAAATTCAGGAAGCTACTAAAGAGGTTAAGGAACAGCTGGGGGGTAGAATTGAGAAAGACCACTCACAAATAGTTGCAGAAGTAAATGATTTAAGAGAGAGTAATAGAGAGAGCATTAGCAAGATTGAGGAGAAACAAGCAAAGCTATATGATAAAGTAGAAGAATCAGAAGGAAACATTAAATTAACAGTAAACAGTATTGAGAGGAAGGCTGAGGAGAAAATCGCAGAATTAGAATTAAAATTAAAAGCTAGGATCAGGCAAGAAAATAGTCAGAATAGGCCAGTTTTTGTGAATAGCACACACAGGGAGGTAGAACTGGGTAAGTTCAGCAATCGACAGGGGTGCCCAATGGAGTTCATGAACACTATAGAAAATAAATTCGGGGAAAGGTTGGAAAATGGTAGTATTGAGTGGTGCCAGGTAGTTGAAATTTTAGAACAAGTGTTTGTGGGGGAAACGAGGAATTGGTTTGCTGTCTACAGAGACAAGTTTACTGATATCAATGATTTTAAAATGAAATTCTGTGAAAAGTTCTGGAATGAGGTTATTCAGTCGCAGCATCGTGAGGGAGTAGTGTGTGGTAAATATAACCCTAAAGGAAGCTCCACCATGACCGAATACTTTTTAGGGCAGGTATTAGTGTGTAAATATCTGGATGGCTTGAAGGAGGAAAGTGATGTGGTGAGGTTGCTACTTAGGCACTTTCCCTATAGGATCAAGGAGGCTGCTTGTATCCAGAATGTAAAGACAATATCACAAGTAGAAAATTTGTTAAGCACATTTGATGCACTAGGGAGAGGGGGTTATGAGGACAATTTCAATCGGAACCAGGGTAATAATAATAATGGGCCTAATGAAGCCAGGCATCAAGAAGTTCAAGGGAACTGTGGCGAAGGGGCCAATGCTCAAAATAGAAATAACAATAATCAGCTAAATCAGAACAGAGGAAATGGCTATGGTAATCAGTATCAAGGGAGGAACAATGATTTCAGGGGAAATCAAGGGAGAAACAATGATTTCAGGGGAAATCAAGGGAGGAATTATAACGACAATAATTATAACCAGAATAGGGGTCAAGGAAGAGGACAGCCTAGTGGTAGTAATATACAGCCAAACAATGACAACACAACTCAGAACAACCAGACCAGTGCAGTAGTAACTAGTACTACGGCCAGCTGTAGCGGTTCTTTAAACGCGAACCAGGCTGCGAAGTAAGGTCAGAATCTCAGTCTGTAGCATGCCCTGTCCATACAATTATACAGGAACCCTATGACCTAAATGTAAGAAATGAATTATTACATGAACTAAATGATGAAGGTATTATTCAGGAAGTGGTTAGTAAGAGCCCCATAGTTAAATTTAACGTGTCCGAGGCGTACACAGATGTTTTAATTGATAGTGGTTGTATGAAGAGTTGCATAAGTAGTGCATTTTATGATAAAATGAAAGGAACTGGAGTAAATTTTGAGGAGATGCCAATTAAAAGCACTTTTGTTATCACAGCTGTTGGGAAGAGGTCTAAAGTAATTTCTAAGCAAGTTTTAGTAGACATTAACATTAATAATCATGTAGAGAAGCAGATTTGCCTTGTAATTCCAAATTTAGTATTCAGTGTTATCTTGGGTTCAGAGTGGCTAAGTAGAGTGTCTGGTAACTTATGTTATGATGTAGGGAGTTTGAAATTTAAATGGGGAGATTCTGAAGTAGAAGTAGCGTTCAATGACCATATTCAGAGGAGTAGTATTGTAGGTGTGATTTGTACTTTAAATGAGATATCGCCAGCCGTAGAGCGGGGTTCTCCATGTTTTGTGGGCAGTGTGATTACGAACGGAAGTCTAGAGGACTCGTTACGTGAGGCTGCATTTCAGGGAAATATAGAGGATGAACAGTGTGTTCGGCTCTATGATGTGTTATGGTGTAATAGGAGAGTGTTTGAGGATCGCATTGGTATGGCCAATTGCTATACACATTCATTGAACGTTATTGATAGGTCAGTATTCACAGGACATAGATATCCTGTACCTTTCGCTTATCAGAGTGCAGTTGAGGCACAAATTAACCAGATGCTTGAAGATGGGATTATTGAGCACTCTAACAGTCCATATGTTAATTCTTTGATCACGGTACCCAAGACCGACGGCACTGTTCGTATTTGTTTAGACGCTCGTTTGGTTAACAGTAGAATTAGTTCAGATCAGCTGAAATCTATGTCAATAGAGGAATTAATGCAAACATTTGAGGGGAAGAAGTATTTCACTTGTGTAGATTTGAGTTCCAGTTTTTGGCAAGTGCCACTTATGTACGAAGATAGACCATTTACAGCTTTTAGTCATAAATATAACCTTTATCAATTTTGTAGAACACCTTATGGGTTAAAGAGTAGTTCAGCAGCTTTAATTAGGGCTTTAAACATCGCATTAGGGGATGACACAGGAGAGTTTGTAACCATTTACATTGATGATATGGTAATTAGTTCACGCAGTTTTGAGGAGCATCTATGTCATTTAAATATAGTTTTTCAGAAGTTAGATCAGGCAGGGTTCACTTTGAAGCTGTCTAAGTCGTCATTCTGTCAGTCAGAAGTGACATTTTTAGGTCATAGAGTGTCGAGTAGAGGTGTAACACCAGAAGAAAGTAGGGTTAATAAGATACTTAACGCAGAGGTGCCACAGAATGTTAAACAGTTAAAAACTTACCTGGGAATTTGCAACTTTTTCAGGAGGTTCGTTCTTAAATACTCAGGGTTGGTAGAACCATTCAGGGAATTGCTTAAAAGTGGGACTCGGTGGAGATGGGAGTCCAAGCATGAACAGGCTTTTAGAGCGCTGAAGGAAGGTTTTGAGAAAGCTGTAGTGCTGAAATATCCGTTAAAAGATAAGGAATATGTGGTTATGACAGATGCTTCACATATAGGCATTGCTGGAGTATTATGTCAGAAAGATGATTAGGGTAATCTGTGCATTGTATCTTTAGCCTCGCGAGGACTGACAGCAGCTGAGAAAAGATACACGATTACTGAGTTAGAGCTTTTAGGTATTGTTTTCAGTTTAGGGAAATTTAGAATGTATTTAGTAGGGGGGAAATTTGAGATCCACACAGATCACCATGCATTACTGTATATGAGGACTTGTAAACTCAGTTCTAACAGAGTTAGTAGGTGGATTCTTGCTCTGCAGGAATACGAATTCACAGTAAAATATATTAAAGGTAAAGATAACATTCTTGCAGACATGCTATCGAGGGACACTAATTTATGTAGGGATTATCCTGTGGTTAAAGCATAGGACGGTATTTTAATATGTGCATGTGTGGACAGTAGCAACAGGGCATCGTTACAGACACTGAGTAATATGCTAGTGGAGCAACGTGATGACGTTAAGTTAAAGGAGCCACTGGCTAGGTTGGAAATAGGTGAAGAAGAGTATGTGAAAGTAGGACGGTTCACGTACAAGATGCAGGATGGGCTTCTTGCAAGGAAATGTAGGAATAATCGGTGGGCAATATGTGTTCCTGCCACTTTGCGGGAGGAGCTAATTTGGTTCATTCATAGGGAATTAGGACACTTTGGTGCTGCCAAGGTCTTCTATGAAATTGGTCGTGACTTCATTTGGAGTAAAATGGGAAGGGACGTTAGGAGGATTTTAGCTAAGTGTGACACCTGTCAAAGGAGTAAAAATCCAGTTAAATATTTAGTGGGGGAGAGATCTGCAGTTCTCACCAGTAGTCCCGGCGAACTACTGTGTGTGGATTTATTTGGCCCGATCGTTAAAGGACAGTACGGCTACGAATACATTTTTATAGTTATTGACGCTTTTAGTAAGTATGTCAAGCTATATCCGCTAAGGAAAGCCACGGGACTAGCGTGTAGCCGTCTGATCATTAATAAGTATGTACCTGAGTTTGGCCTTCCTCTCAGGATACTATCTGACAGTGGACCACAGTTTACTGCAAAGAAATGGAGGACCAGTATGCAGGAAGCTGGTATAACACACGTTCATTCCTCTGTAAGGTACCCTCAGGGTAATTCTGCAGAGCGTCCATTAAGGGAAGTGGCTCGTCTTTTTCGGACTCTAGTGCATGACAAGCATGCGGCCTGGGTTGGACATCTTCCCAAGGTCGAGACTTGGCTGAATTCTGTCCAGCATGAGAGCACGAAATTGACGCCATACGAAGTTCACTTCGGAAAAAGACCACAAAATGAACTAGCAAGGGTGTTGGGATTAAATGAGGGTAAGCAACCGGGGATGGATTACATTGTCCAGTTGGCGAAACAGAATTTATCTAAGTCAGCACAAAAGAGAATTCGCCAACAAAAAGAAACTAAATTTGACCTATTCGAGCCGGGAGACAGAGTCTTACTTAGAGTGCCGAAACAGTCAAATAAGCTAGAAAAAGTCATGTCCAAGTTCTTTTATCTCTACGAGGGCCCATTTATAGTTTCCAAACGTATTGGCAAAACAGCATATGTGCTGGAGAATAGTGAGGGAAACAGATTATACGGGACGTATAATATACATAGTCTACGAAAATATGTGTCATAAAGTGAGTGTGTTGTGTGTTTAGCTGGCGAGCCAGCCTATCAAATGAGTAAGTGTGGTATTTGGTGCGTGGGAGGATCTGGTCTTAAGGCAGGCGTATCAGAAGTCACACAGGGGGGTAGTATGTAAGTAAATGAGAGTTTTTAAGGTACAGGGAAATATGACGGGATTGTCGGATGCTGTTGAGCACTAAATTGTCTCGATGCACCAAGGCCATTTTGGCAGCGCTGATGGGTTCCCATTTATCTCCAAGAGATGGGGGAGCGCTTGTATAGGGCTTGTTAGCTTAAGGCGTCCACGAGATAAAAGATGGGCCATCAGAATGCGAGACAGTCCTTCATGAAACTCATACATATCAGCACACGTGATTTCTGTTTACGGCCTCGCCATGTAAGATTTGTAAGTGTGTAATTTAAGGTAATTTGTACAAAGGTATTATTTCTGTGTTGAGAACTAGTATTAAGTAGAATATGGTCTACGGGAACTTAACAAGACAGGGCGATTACGGCACAGAAATATTTGGTGTTATATGTAATGCGGATTTACTGTTTTTTTTTCAGAAGTCAATATTAATTTAATCTACGTTAAAGAGATATTAAGTATTATGGTCACGAGGCGCTGCCACAATAGTGTGATCGTGTGATGAGTGATAAGTGGAATTAAATGTCACCATAAGGAGGGGACCTCCAGTGAAATTAGGAAGTTCTATGGTGATATAAATATATCAGAACACCTTCAATGCGTGTGATATGACATCATAAATACATAGTGCTCACACATTAATTATGTCTATTTCTCCAACATAGAGAAATTTGAGAGGCGGAAATATCCGTGGAACACTATTCCCTATGTAAAACATTGAACTGGTTGCAAAGTGCGATCCATAGTGACAACAAACGTTGACGCAAAGTGCGTGAAGAAAAAATATGAGTGTATATATCTGTAATTTAGGGTGATTTCATTTATGTAATATGTATTTTGGATGGGGTTTATTAACGTGTCTGGGATAATCGGATAATGGACCGTCGTCACGGTAAATCATCCGATGATCCGAGGCGAATATGTAACGTGTTTTTCGAGGGTTTTTATGCAACTGGCATAAGTCAGTAGGAAGCCATTCTATATTTATTTACGCGGCAAATTGTTCAGCCAAGAGAATTTTTCATGGTAATTTATTATTATTATTAATTTATTATAATTATTATTAAGGTATTTTCGGAGCATTTTATAAAAATTATTAGCATTCAGATAGGTTTTCTATGTCTTAGAAAACGCTATCCAGCAAATTATTACGAACGACGATATCATAGAAAATTATCTGATTACGGAATTTTACGGAGTTTTCGTCAGTTAGGGTATATCGAGAGACGTGACTCACTGGGATTTCAAGTACACGCTTAATCTTGTCGAGAAGCATGACGCAATCTTGGGTCGCAAGGTCTAGAAAAGGCGAATTGTTGGAACGGAAAACGACTTCTCCCTCTCGCGCGCCGAGTGTAAAGAAACCAGAGGAGGGGAACTAGCGGTGGGTCAACCAATCAGTGAGGACCACGCAAGCTGAAGCCGGCTGAAGAGTGGGGGAGCCAACGTGTGCATATATCGTTCGACGCGCCGTGAAACGAGGACTATCTGTGTAGAACTTGCGGAGTGTGGGTTGCAAGTGCGTGTCGCTCCGATGTTCAGGGGAGTTAGTGACTATCTGTGAAATACTTGCGGAGTATGGTTATACGCGGGGGACGCTCCGATGTTCCGTGGAACGGACTATCTGTGTAGAACTTGCGGAGTACGGTTGCAAGTGCGTGTCGCTCCGATGTTCAGTGGAGTTGAAGACTAACTTTTGCAAAACTTAACCAGTGCGGTTGTACGAGTGTTTGGGTCCGAGGTACGGACCATAGAATTATCTAAGCTACCAGAATATCATCAAATTCCGACGGAGATGACGACGTCCAGGAGACTGTGGGAAGCTCACAGCATCAGCAAGTACGAGGGAAATGCCTTGGCAATTTCCAATGGTAAGCGCAAATGACGCAGAAATACGCAATCTCTCATTTTTCTTTGTTTTACATTTCATATTTCAGTAACTTCATAGCTTGGAAATAAGAGTAAAATCAATTTATCAGACTCCGTTTTCACGTAATTTTCTATCGGTAATATTCAAATCACAACGCTCCAATTTAAATTTTGTACTTATTATTATTATTATTAATTTTGCTATACTGGTTTTATATAATAAATTCATTTCTTTTACAATGCAATCTTTGCTTTCAGTAGGTAGCATTAGATATAGACCAATTCCTTCTCCTGATACAATTGTTTGTTGGGTTAATGATCAAATCATACCACGATCTGAGTGAATAGTGTCTTGAAGGTGTTCTGCCAGAGCTAGACGTTGTTAAATACAAATTTAGATTTCAACATTGCATTGAGGTCTTGGCGCCCATTAAAACAACATAGCTTAGGCAAAGGTAAACAGTTACATTTATCTCCCAACAGTGTGGGCTAGCCAAACTGTTACATTTGTCGCTACCAACATGGGGCACTAATTCCTGTTACACTGTGACTTTCTCCCTTTGTCGGTACCAACTCGACTTGCCGAAACTGTAACGTACCGGTATGTTGATACTTTCCTCGAAGCTCGCAAAACACGCCGTTGCAATTTGTACGAATATTTTTGGTGCGCTAAACGCATCAAATTTCTATCCATGTAGCTTGCAAAAAATTGATCTGGTTTTGTACGTTTGGTTATTTTGTGATTGCGTTTTTATTGATACAGTTTTTCTTAACAATTTCGATTCTCTGACCCCCCCCCAAGCCAAACTCTAGATCCGCGCCTGGTTGCACAGACCAATAAGAATCATACATGATCTTAATACACACCGTTATAAGAAGTTGGAAGGAAAACCTTACAATTTTCATTGTCAGTAATATTGTAGGCAAGTAATCCCTTAAGTATGTAGGTAAGTCGGTGGTCTATTCGTTCAACGTTTGCGCAAAATGACCTCTCAACTCTGCCTACTAGTTGCTAAAGTTGCCAGCGCTGAATACGCATGGGCTGAATTTGTTGTACATGTCACCATTATGTTTCTTGCAAAGCCTACATATTGCGAGCCATTTATTGCTTCTTGGACTTCGTAGGAGAGCTCATTTTCTGAGTAGTTAATTTCAGTGACCGTCTGATTGCGCCCGAAAGTGAAGTCAAACAAGATGAAACTTGGCTCTCGGAAACTCCAAGTCAATTAGAGCCAATATTCACGACAAGTTTAACAAGTTCCTTTGCTAGCCCTAAACTTCCTACATCCGTCACTTCATTTAACATAGTAATGTCCTTTCAAAGCCTTTATTGTGTCGCTTTTTTGTTTTCGTGTCAATGTTGGCATTGCGCTCTTCTTATGAAGTTTTAATCTCACAGCTAGAAGTAACCTCAGAATATCGTGTCTTGCTTGTTTCAGTTTTAAACGCGCAATCCAATATTATTAAAGCCTCTTCCGTTCTTATAGCAAAGAGAGGTTAGTGTAGGAAAGCAGTACTTTGAATGTTTCTCAAGCTTTTGTTAGCGTGCCTTTGTTTTTCCTAAGAATATCATAAAACAGTTTCCTTATAATCATTTTCCAAAGGCAGTCACAATAGATCGTCTGGTGTTACCGCGTCTCCTGTTAATATCCTACTGCAAGGTAGTGTAAGCTTAGTTTATGTTGAGGATAATAGTAAATAATTCTTTTGTAGTGTGAGACAATGTTTGATCTCGGTCTTGCATCTGAAATATTAATTAATATTAATAATCAAGATATTCAGTCACCTCTATGTTGTTAGGGGCCGATAACCTGGATGTTAGGCCCCTTAAAACAACAACAACAATCATCATCATCATCATCATCATGGGCCGATAACCTAGATGTTAGGCCCCTTAAAATAACAATCATCTACTCCTACGGTTCTTGTCCTCGACCCTTCCTTCCATAACTAAGTTTGCTAATCCTGGCCTTCTTCTTCTTCTTCTCCTTCTTCTTTCTCTTCTTGTTCAACTGTTGGGTTTTGAGTTTTGCCCAGTACTGTACTGACGCATCTTTTCCCGGTGTGTATCTCTTCTTTCCTCCCACCAGGGGGTGCCTTTCTTTAGAGGTTTATCCTGAATACCACGGACTTTCTCAAGAATATGTCTCACAGTTTGTCTGTCTTGTAAGTCTGTTTAGGGTTGCCAGACGTTCCGTTTTACTCGGAACAATTCGGTCTTTTCTTGTTTTGTTCCGCGTTCCGTTTTAATCGTTAACGGAACGCCAAATATTCCGTTTTTTTTTGGTTAATTTGATGAAATGAAAATCCATAGCCTGCTTCCAGTCTCCGACCGGGTCAGGAATTGAATGAATGAAGCCCCCATCTAGCGGCGAGGATATGAACTGTGCCGCCTGCCGAGGCCTGACGCACTCCTCTGGGGCAATGATTAAATGAATGACAGATGAAATGAAATGATAGTGGAGAGTGTTGCTGGAATGAAATGTTGACAGGGAAAACCGGAGTACCCGGAGAAAAACCTGTCTGCCTCCGTTTTGTCCAGCACAGATCTCACATGGAGTGACCGGGACTTGAACCACGGACCCAGCGGTGAGAGGCCGGCGTGCTGCCGCCTAAGCCACGGAGGCTTGGTTAATTTGATAATATATTCAATTTCGCACCAATGTTCAAATGTCCCTTTTCAGAATTGATTGTAATATCTAGCTTGTTTTGAGGTATACATGTGCAAGTTTGAAAGAGAAAATGATCTCTATGTCCGTGTCAGAAAAAATAGATGGGTACATGTTATAGATTTATTAGGGGCAAAATTAAGGAATATCTTACTGTAGTCCTTGTGAAGTTAATACTCAGCATTTTCCCCTCCAATGCTTTTACGAAGATAGTTTTTTCTGTCATGAATATCAAATGGAGAGATGATAGAAACAGAAGCTCCATTAGTTTGATAAAACAAGAATTGTTCACATATTGCAATTATGACGAAAATTGTAGTGAATTTTATCAGAAGTTACTTACAAATAGAAATTCCTCGCGAAGGGTCGTTCAAATGAAAAGCATTTGTAAGTTGCTGGTGTCATAGGCCTATATGATATGTCAGCAATATCTAGTTTTAATTTTGTGTATTTGATTATGTAATGTTTATTTAATACATATGTGTATTATTTATTACAACATTTAACAACCTTGATTTAAAAAATAATGTTTTGGGTCAGGTGTTCCGTTTTTCCATTCTTTAAATCTGGCAACCCTGGGTCTGTTAGACCCAGTTCGTTGATGTCTTTCTCAGCTGCAGTCAGCTAAGTAGAACCGACCTTCTTGTTTCGCCAGAAGTTGAACAGGCGGTTGGTCAGTCTGTTGGGAGGCAATCTTGCCACGTGTCCATAAAAAGCTACCCTTCTGATACAGTCTGAAAGCTTCTCTATTTGTACGTAAAGGGGCATGGTGGCGCAGCGGTCAAGGTGTCTGCCTCTCACCAAGGCGGACCGGGTACGATTCCCGGTCAATGCATGTGAGATTTTCGAAGTGAAATGGCATGTCCTGTGGTTCAGATTCCACGTAAAAGGGAGGTCCAGTGGCTTATGATCGCATGATTAACGTTCACGTTAAACTATAAGCTTCCCTTCTTCCTTACTTATTTGTACGTAGAGCTCTGAGTTATGTTATCTTCGGTATTCTCCATCTTCTAGTGCTGGTCCTCTGAGAATTCTTCTCTCTCTCTGACCTCCAATTTATCCATCAAGCCTATTTTATTCATTGACAGACTCCATAGCATACAGGGCTTCCGGTGGGATGGCAGTAGTGTAGTACTTCAATTTAAGATTGCGTGATATGCACCTCTTGTTATAGATGTTCTGAGTCAGTCTATGGGCCAATTCCAGCTTATTAACCCTGCAGTGGTCGCGCACGAATTTCTCGCCTAGAAGGTCGCATGGCGTCTGAGAGACGCCATTACCATTCCGAGAGATTTATATAATTCTAAGTTTCAAGCGAGAATTTAATTGCATTCTAGGATATTTCAAAAGTATTACCGTCTATTATGAAATATAGAGAATTGATATAAAGGCAACTTATTATGTAATTACTTCTTATAATAATATACAACAATTGATTTACAAGTATGAAGATTTTAGTCCTCAAATCACTACAAAATCTGTCATTGCTGAATCAGATCACTGTATATAAACAAATGTAAAGAGCAGAGGCGGATTGCACCACGTCCACGTGGGTAGCTGCAGCAAGTTCGGAAATCAGAGGTTCAAATACAGGCGCTGACAGCGGCTATCCTGAGTGTGTTTTTCCCCTGGGTTTTCGCACACTCTTTCCAGGGAAATGCCAGGATAGTACCTTACTTCAAATCCCAGGGCACAAACCCCAACCCTTTCCCTTCCTACTACATCTATACACTACTACAGTCATCACAGAAATACAAGTTATCAGACAAGCTCCACACACACACACAACTGCACGGGGCTGATAACCAAGTTGTCCTAAGCCCCTTTGTTGAATTAACAACAAATGAATAATTTCTTCCAATAATTATAAAGAGAATACATTCAAAGAGGATCTTACTTTGTAACGGGGAAGGTCGCGTGGCGTCCCTCAGACGCCGTCAACACGTATGTTATATTGACTCGGAGTTAAACTAGAACTTCTTCTTCTTCTTCTTCTTCTTCTTCTTCTTCGTATCCCTTGTGCCTTCAAGCGTCGGGGTAGCCTCGTTCTGTCCATCTCTACCACTCCGATCTATTTTCACACAATCTCTTCATTTCCAGCATTGTTTTCCCTCGCTTCTGTCCGATTTTCTCAATTCTGTCATCCCAAGTGGTACGGGGTCTTCATCTTCCTACTCTCCCTTCCACTCGCATTTCAAAAACCTGCTTCGCTTTTCTCTCTTGTTCCATCCTCCTGACATGTCCATACCACTTCAACTGACGTTCCTCAATCACCATACTTATCGCCTTCTTTTGTCCTGCTTCTTCTCTGATTTTCTCATTCCGGATCCTATCTTTTCTAGTCCTCCCCACTGCTCGCCTTGTATACTTCATTTCAGTGGCAGTGATCTTACTGAGATGCTTGTCTTGCAGTGCTAAACTCTCTGTGCCATATAGGGTGATCGGAGCCATAACCGTGTTGTAAATCTGCATTTTGGTCTTGATGCTTATCTCATTCTTCCCTACTATTGTATTATTCATCTGCTAGTAGGCTGAGATGCCTTTTTTTTTAGTTCTATTGAGTACCTCTTGCTCTATTTTCCCATCACTACTTAATATGGTGCCAAGATATTCAAAAGTTTCTACTTTTTCGAGAGGTCTTCCTCCATTTGATGTCGTGCCGCATGACATGCTACTCCATAAATTAGCTTCGACGAAGATTGATAGAAGAGTAATTTTATGGATCCAAGAATTTTTGACGGGTCGTTCCCAGAAAGTGAAAGTTGAAGGCGTATTCTCGGATGAAATTACCGTAACGTCGGGTATCCCTCAGGGCAGCGTAATCGGAACTTTGTTGTTTTTGGCGTTTATAAATGACTTACCAAATGGAATTCGCAGTGACTGTCGATTGTTTGCGGATGATTGTGTAATATATCGAAAGATACACGACTCACAAGACAATGCAGTGCTGCAAGAGGACCTAAACCTGGTCTATAAGTGGGCGATTGTAAATAAAATGAAAATAAACACAAGAAAATGTAGTCTCTTAAAAATAGGGAAAGTGCGAAGGCAGGATTTTCAATATAACATTGGCTCGGAAATACTTGTAGAAGAAGATTCTTGCAAATATTTGGGCGTTCACGTAAGGAATGATATGAAATGGAGTAGTCATGTAGGATGTGTAGTTTCAAAAGCTTACAAATCCCTGCACTTTGTAATGAGGGTATTAAAAGGAAGTAGTACCTCTGCTAAAGAATTAGGCTATTTGTCACTTGTAAGACCTATTCTGGAATATGCCTCGGCGGTTTGGGATCCATATCAAGTAGGGCTCATCAATGAGTTGGAAATGGTACAAAGAAAGGCCGCTAGATTTGTGCTCAGTGACTTTAATCCCAGGAGCAGTGTGAGCCGTATGTTAAAGAAACTTGGGTGGGAATCACTGGAGGCTAGGAGGAAGAAATCTAGACTCTACGCTATGTACAACACGTATACAAATCAACCAGCATGGGGTGAGCTTAGCAAACGATTGGGAAAGCCCACTTACATGGGTAGGAGCGATCATCCTTTCAAAGTTAAGGGCCGACCACAGCGAACAAATTATGGTAAATATTCTTTTGTAAACCGTGCCATTGATAACTGGAACTCTCTACCTGCCGCAGTCTTAGAGCCTTTTCCCAAACATATAGGTGTGTTTAAGAAAAGACTGACTATTTGTGTAAATACACCAGTTTAATTGGTGTATAATTGTTATTGAATTGTTATGTATAATTATGTATTGTTATGTATAATTATGTATTGTTATGTATAATTATGTATTTGTTATGTATATCCAATTTGCCACCGGGGGACACACCCCCCATTGCAAATAAATGAATGAATGAATGAAATGAATGAATGAATAAATTATGTCAAGTTGTTGTTCCTGTCTGTCCAGTTTTGAGACCCACATTACTTTGCTTTTATCTGTATTCACTACCATTCCTTTCCTTTCCAATTCTTCATACCATTCAACCACGGCCTGCTGAAGTCTTTCTGGTGTATCAGCAATCACTATTATATCATCTGCATAGAGGAGTGCTTGCAAGTATACAGATCTTAGTCTCCACATACCAAGCTTGGTCCTATGGGTTCGCCGCTTACATATTTTTGTTATTTAATCCAGGACGATATTAAACAGTAGAGGGCTGAGGCTATCACCTTGTTTTACTCCTCTCTCCATGTGGAATTCTCCAGACATTTCACCATCTATACGAACTATTCCCACAGGTTGCTGGTATACACTCTTCACAGCATTTAACAGTCTCATTGGTACCTTCTTCGCTGCCAGTGCCTCCCATATGCTCTGCCTCGGTACAGAGTCAAAAGCTGCCTTCAGGTCTAGAAACGAAAGGTACAGGTCACGGGTTTTGGCAATGCTCTTCTCTATTACTGTTCTAATTGTGTAGATGTGATCTTGTGTCTGACTGGCCTAAAAGCTGCCTGCTCCTCTTCAATGTCATTTTCCACCACCTTCCTATGTCTCCTTTCCAGCACCCGAGTGTAGATCTTGTACGCTACAGATGATAGACAGATAGCCCTGTAATTATTACAGTCGTAGCTGTTCCCTTTCATGAGCAACGGAATAATTAGATTTTTCTTCCATTCCTCTGGTATTCTGTTCTCTTCCCACATTCTCCTAAACAGCTTAGTAAGTTGCTTCACTATCTCAACACATCCATATTTGATCAACTCTGGAGAAATTCCATCAGGACCTGCTGCTTTCCCAGTCTTAATTTGTTTAATTGCCATTATGACCTCCATTTCTTCTATTCTCCCTTCTATTTCTGGATTTTGCACATCTTCACGTAGTCCATAAACAATCCCATCCTCTTGCTCTGCCGCATTTCTCTGGAACTTCTCCTCATAGTGTCTTCTCCACACGTGAAGCACTTCTGCCTTCTCTGATACTAGGTTATTCCCATTCTTGATTGTCCTAGTCTGCTTTCCATACTTCCCTCTTATAGACTTTATGGTTTTCCAAAAGCTTCTTGTATTCTTCTCTCTAGCTTTGCTTTCAACCATATTCCCAAACTCTTCCCAAGATTTTCTCTTAGCTTCCTTCACTACTCTTTTCGTGTCATCCCTTCTTTTGATGTATTCTTGCCTGTTTTCTTCCGTAGGACATCCTATGTATCTTTTCCATGCTTCTTTCTTGCTCTTTACCTTCTCCTTCACTTCTTCATTCCACCAACTTGTTCTTTTCTTTCTGGTATCTACCACTGCCTTTCCACACACTTCTTCTGCTGACTTTAGCAACACTGATTTTATGTCATTCCACATGTCATTGATTTCTTCACTTCCATTATTTCTTATTTGCATCTTCTCCTTTACTAATTCTGCATACTGGGACCTTTCCTCTTCTTTTTGAAGTTCCTTCAATCGGATCACCTCAAACCTTTTTGGTTCTTGGTTGGATTGGCTTCTTGAATCTGGTGTCCATTACCAGTAATCTGTGATCTGTAGCTAGTTCTGCTCCTCGTATGACCTTCACATCCATGATGTTATTCCGTATGCCATGAGGGTACATAAAGTAGTCTATAACACTCCTAGCATTTCTACCTTCAGCCTCAAAAGTTATCTTATGTACTTCTTTATGGGGGAAAATGAGTTCCCCAATAACAATTGATTTTCAATGCAGAATTCTATAAGTCGCCTGCCATTTTCATTCAGCGTCCTCTCTCCACCATGATTGCCCATGCTTCCATGTGCTATTCTTTTGTCCTGGCCTGTTCTTGCATTTAGGTCCCCTCCTATCAATACATGGCGTCCATTCGCAACCTCTTTGTCCACGGTCCTTTGGGGTTGAGCATAAAACTCCTCTTTATCGAGTAAGTTGGTGTCTTCTGTTGGGGCGTATACTTGTATGAGGGACACTTTCATCTCTATGCCAAGGTTAATAACCATTATTCTCGAGTTTATTTGTTGCCATCCACTCACTTTGGTTTCAGTCTGCTCGCTGGTGACTATGCCCACACCTTCCTTTCCCCTACTGTCCATCCCAACCCCAGAATATCTCAAAACATACCCTTCTTGTAATCTCTTCATTCCACTTCCTTTCTTCTTCACCTCACTAAGTCCCAATACTTCCAGTTTATGACTTTTCATTTCATGTATTAACTCGACATCTTTTCCAGTGATTGTCTTGATATTCCATGTACCAAATCTCGTATTCCGTTTCCATTGCGGTCGTTGTCGTCGTGTAGATCCGTCCAATCCGAGGCTACTGTTGTTGCTTTGAATCATTTCTACCCCTACATGGGTGATTAGCCCAATGTGAAGTGGTTTGTTGGGTTGCCTTCCCAGCCTCCTTATTTATGTCCCCAGGAGACAGGGTGGCCCAGTTATACCCCCAGGCACCGGGTACCCATTTTCGTCGCCTCTTACGACACGCATGGGCTACGGTGGGACAATTCTAAACCCCGGTCACCACACGGGGAGTTAAACTAGAACTGCCGCGCAGATGTTCATTATGAATAGTTACTTGAAAGGTAGATGACAGTTCAGTTCAATGACCTTGCGGGATTTCCTGTAATGACGAAATAAAGTGACATGGCGTCTGTCAGACGACGCGCGACCAGGGCAGGGTTAAATCTAGTGGAGGACGCTACCTGGCAAGTGGGGTTCTATCCATTCGCCCAGATACTTGAATACTCTGTTTTCTTGATCCTACCCTGTTCGAGTGACATCTCTTTGCTAGCCTCTGGGTGTCTTAGAATGTGTCCTACCAATCTAACTGTTGTCGTATCGTCTGTCTAAGCAAGATACAGTGATGAGAAGCGCCAATCCAGACAAGGAGCATTTTATTGCTGCGTTTCGTAGGTTTCTATTAGCATATGCTGGTGATTTGACTTTCCACAGATATTTGTGCTGTCGATACAGTTCAATTACCATAAATTTAGCGGCTTCGGTGGCGTAGTCGATAGCATGCTGAACTGCTGTTCCCAAGATAGCGGGTTCAAACCCGGCCTAAGTCTTCGGATTATTTAAGAGCGTTAAAATCCTTCAGTATGCCTTCCTTTGGAGGGGAAGTGAAGCCTGCGGTCCCATGTCATAGATTTATTGCATGTAAAAGATCCTTCCACAGACTTAACTTGTGTGAAGCTAAATTTCTAGGTTAGATTTCATTAGAACGCTCTATCAAAGTTTCAATGTTCACTACTAGGGATCAGTGACATCTGGTAACGAAAGTTGGAACTACTTGAAATTGAACGGAACTTGTAGCTCACCCTATGGGTGTCCGCATGAAGCATCTACAGCCTCTGGTGAGCCGAATATGACCTCGGACACTCCCGGCACTAAAAGGCATACGATAAATAATCATCTCTGCCACTTCCATCTTTCTCTCTTGGGCTTTCGTTTCTGCACTATAGAGCATCGCAACCTCACCACAGATTTGTACATCTTTCCTTTCAGTCTGCAGCTGACCTTCTTATCACACAGTACTCCTCTCAGTTTCCTCCAGTTCATCCAACCAGGCGCGGATCTAGAGTTTGTTTTTTGGGGGGAGGGGAGGGGGGGGGCACAGAATCGAAATTGTTAAGAACAAGAAGTTCCGTGACGACCTAAAGTGCCTACTTAAAAAAAAAAGATTCATGCCAATGATTAATCTATATTGATCTATCTAGAATAATGACGAAATTGAGTTGGTAATATCGAAATTTCTAATTAGTTCGAAATACTGTGTACCTGGCATAATGTAGCCTAATAGAGAACTACAGTTGGCTGCCCTGGTGACTGAATATATTCTTATTTCCATCTCTTAAGGCACAGAATACAATATTTGGTTGAAGTCCAATGGATAGGTTATACGTTACATGCAGTTAAACATTGGATCTAACAGCGTTCGTAAAATCATGTTGGCAACAATGACATACCTGTATTTGTCAGAAATAATCTGAAATAATATGATCTATTGTTGTGTCATTTTTAAATGAAATCCATTAGTTAGTATAGAAGTTACATGCATTTTAAAATTGGACCTATCAGCAGGCTTAGAGCCATGTTGGCAGCACTGGCGTAGGCCTATATTAGTTACTCCAAATTAATCTAGAATGCCAGGTACTATACGTGTGCAAAGTTTAGAGCTATTGGCTTGCATACTTTCTGATATATTGATATTAGGGTAACAAAAATAGAGACAGTATTTATTAACAGTTGGCAGTCCTGGTTACTCTTAAGAATCGGCATAGTCATAGCTGTTATGGTACACATAGCACACACGAACTTTGGTTGAAATCCAAATGATAGTACAGAAGATACATGTATTTAAAGTTGGACCTCTCAGCAGGCTTAGTATCATGTTGGTAGCACTGACGTATATAAGTTACTCCAAATTAATATAGAATGTCAGGTACTATACGCGTGCATAGTTTAACGCTGTGGGCTTGCATACTTTCTGATATATGGGTATTTGGATAAATAAATTGAGAGTATTTATTAACAATTGGCAGCCCTGGTGGCTGTTAAGAATACGCTCAGTCATATCTGTTTATGTACACATAGCACATACGAAATCAGGTTGAAATCCAATTGATAGTGTAGAATATATATGCATTTAAAATTTGGACCTATCAGCAGGCTTGTAATCATTTTGAAAACACTGCCATGTATGGCCTCCTGGAAATTAAACTGCAATATTATTATCTATACGTGTGCCAATTTTGAAATAGCTCCCATTCATACCTTCCAAGATATCCAACATGGAGCTCAAATTTCAATTGCGATTTTTCAGGCGTTGGTAGCACTGACATCATTTTCAAATATGGCCGTGAGATATTCAGATATATATCTTTACTCCTACCAAATTTTGTTTCAATAGCTGGAGCCGTTTAAGAGTTGATAGGGGGGGGGGGGGACACACGCACAGCCAGACGGACAGACAGACAGAAGGACAGACAGACAGACAGACAGACTCACATTTGCCCGATCTCATAAGTGTACGTTTTCCTCATTTTTGCAAAATGTGAAAAGTAGGCTAAAACTGGTATCACTAGCAACGCAATCACAAAATAACCAAACGTACATAATCAGACCAATATTTTTGCAAGCTACATGGATAGAAGTTTAATGCGTTTAGCGCACCAAAAATATTCGTACAAATTGCAACGGCGTTTTTTTTTTCTTCGACTTTTACATCGAGCTTCGAGAAAAGTATCAAGGAACGTTACAGTTTCTGCAAGTCGAGTTGGTACCGACAAAGGGGGAAAGTCACAGCTTAAGTTGCCAACCAAGCTTGCAGTTTGGACGTCGGCAAAACAAATTTGGTGCGAAAATATTCTTATCCGTGCATTGCACATCGTGACATCACTAGAGACATCGATTCGGTAATCACAAGGTTTGCTAAACAAAATAGACGAGTATTTATATAACAGGTATGAAGTTGTAAATATGTACGGGGGCATGGTGGCTCAGCGGTCTAGCTGTATGCCTCTCACCAAGGCGGTCCGGGTTCGATTCCCGGTCAATGCATGTGAGATTTTCGAAGTGAAATGCCATGTCCTGTGGTTCGGATTCCACGTAAAAAGGAGGTTCCGTGGCTCATGATCTCACGATTAACGGTCACGTTAAACTACAAGCTTCCTTCCTTCCTTCATGTAAATATGTACAGTTGAAACAGAACATAATAATTGCAATAAAGATATTTTCAGTATTGAATAAAATGAAAAAAAAACCTGTTTTTCAGTTAAAATTCGGTAAGTTTTATTTGTCTGGATATTGTGTTTTCGTTTTGAATCCGCGCCTGCATTGAACCACTTGTACTTGTACAGCATTTACCAGTAATTATTCTGCAGATCTTAATTGCAAACTTCGGTTTCCCTAAAATAATATTCTAGATTGGCCCCGCAACTATGAAGGTGGGTCCTTCCTTGGATGGTGGGTGGATGGAGCAGAGGAAGACTTAAATGATAATTGCTAGACCCAGTTTGTGGCGATTTTGACGTAAGAGGTGAGGAATCAGACGAGGACACAATAACAACCACAATAATTAAATTTTAATATCGTATGGCCTCGGATGCCGGGTGCAATCTTTGTTAATTGACGCCCAGAGGGTAACTTGCATGTCGAATTTTATCGCTCCTTGAACTCAATGAATGTCAAGGAGGTTAGTTATCTCAGCTCCTTAACAATAGAGCGCTTTCTAGTAGAGAAATGAGGAACTTTGTGTTGGCGTAAAATCCCGAGATTAATTTTTGCCATTATGAACACGGCCTACTGAATTCAAATGGGTTCATTAACATGCCAACATCGTATGACATGCGTGTCGTGATTTCTGTCGCCTTTAAAAAAATCACTTTCCACGGTCAGGAGCGAACCTGCAAGCTTGGGGTTGGCAGTCCGACACGATAACCACTCACCCACCGTGGCATGCAATAACTGCAATTACGAGATAGTTGTTTTTGTTGATTTATTTTTGGGGCTTCGCGGGATTGTGGATGTGAAGTTCCGTCTACTGTACTTTCGTGTCTGTGGAATATGTTTCACAACCTGTGCTATTGTGATCGCTGTATTAGTGTGTGTGTTCGTAATTGAGAAGGGGATTCGGGAAGGAGATGTCTGTGGCCTTATTTTAGTTACCATCCTGGCATTTGCCTAGAGTAGATGTGGGAAACCACGGAAAACCATTTTTAAGATGGCTGAGGTGGGAATCAAACTCAACTTCTCTGAGTTCTGCCTCACGAAGCCGTTCCAACCCTCAGTTGTTTGTTTGAGTCTTAAGTCTTTTGACTGGTTTGATGCAGCACTCCATGCCTCCCTGTCCTGGGCTAATCGTTTCATTTCTACATAGCTACCACACCCTACGTCCGAGGCAATCTGTTTAACATATTCTAACCTTGGTCTACCCCTACAGTTCTTGTACTCGACCCTTGCTTCCATAACTAAGCTTGCTATTCCTGGGTGTCTTAGAATGTGTCCTACCAACCTATCTCTTCTCTTCATTAGCATTCGCCAGAAACATCTCTCCTCTCCCAATAGTCTTAATACCTCTTCGTTTGTAACCCTATCTACTCATCTGATCTTCATCATTCTCCTGTAACACCACATTTCAAACGCTTCATTTCTCCCCTTTTCTGCTGCACCAATAGTCCAAGTTTCACTTTCATAGAGTGCCACGCTCCAGAAAAAGGTCTTCAAAAATGACTCCCCAATACCTAAATCTATATTCGATGTCAACAGATTCCTTTTCTGTAGAAATGCTTTCCTTGCCTGAGCTAATCTACTTTTTATATCCTCTTTGCTTCGTCCATCACTGGTTATTTTGCTTCCTAAGTAACAGAAGCCTCCTACTTCCTTTAGTTTTTCCCCTGCCAATTTGATGTCCATAGAGGTTTCTGATTTATTTCGGCTGCATTCCAATATTTTTGTTATACATTTATTAATTTTCATCATGAATTCTTTCCTCAAGACGGAGTCTATACCATTCGAAAACTCATTCAAATCCTCAGGCGTGTCGGCCAAGATGACTATGTCATCGACAAATCTCAGAATCTAACCCGGACCTCAGGGGTAGCAGTTGAAAATGCTAGCCACTGCGCCAAGAAGTGGTCTCCATTACGAGATAGTGGATGTGCCTAGTTCGTTTACAGAATGCTGCGAAGTTGAAGATAGCTAGAGTGAGTAGGCTACTGCCACAGCAACGTGGGAAACCTGTTATGTTTATAGTCTGAGGATAGCAAGTGAGTGAACGGTTGCTGGAAATAGCTCCACTCCAGCTCGTGTGCCACCCACGCTACCTACACCTCGGCTTGTTTGAATTGTAATTGCTTCCTCCTTCTATCCTGTAGTTTCCAGGAATATCGTGACCCATTTCGTGCGAAATACCGCAGCTATCAAGTCTGAGAACTGACACAGCAAGTTCCCTTCTAATTTCTGGATACCATGCGTGTTTTTGCAAGTAAGAGCAGATACTGTTCAGTCTCTGAAACTCTCTAACAACCAACATAGTCGAGCGTTATTAAATCACTCTGAAAGCATACTTTCAAGTCAGGGAGGTTTCAGTCAGAGCCATGGGGACTTGCGATTATTATTATTATTATTATTATTATTACATTACATTATGCGAACCGGCCAAAACTAAGGACCACGCAAATATCATTTCATTTCCTTATCATAGTTCTTTCTTCCTTTCTCTTCCTCCACACTTGCTTCATTCTTTCAGAGTGTTGCGCCTTTCTCTCTGCTGTCCATCTTCCTCCCCTGCGTTCTCTCTTATGTCCCACAAGAACCTTTATGTTCGAAAGTATTTCCCTGAATTGAGTTCTATCTCGACAGTCGTCATCTGTAATTCCTAGCCTTCGGTGTTATTCCTTTATCTGCTTGGTGTAACCCCCTTAGCTCTTCAGATTGTATATTTTATCAAAAATTTGTTTATTTATTCTTGTTGGATCAATTCTAACCATATGTCCATAGAAACGTAAACGTCTTTTCCTAAGTGTTGTTTCCAGCTCTTCCACCCTTTCATATATCCCATTGTTGGATCTTAGTCTGTAGGTTCCCTGTACCACTTTTGGGCCGTAAATCCTCCGCAATATCCTCCTTTCAATCTTCAGAAGCTTTTCCAGGTTCATCAAATTTGCCGTCTCCACACCATATGAGATCACCGGGTTTACCCCAGCATTGTAGTGTTGTAGTTTGGCATTAATGGACAGGTTCTTTTTGTTGTATATATTTTTAGTGGAGAAGTTGTGTTTTTCTAGTTAAAGTCTTCTGTTTTCCATTGACTATTTTTCCAGTCCATTGTTGCTAATGATCTCTCCAAGGTATTTAAACTCTTCGTGACCGTTTTATTATTATTATCTTTATTTACTCAACTTACAGTTGGTAACATGACTCATATCGGTACATTACGTATAAGAAAATGAGTAAAGTAACACTTAACCCTATAGCATACATTTTCGAACTATACGGTATAACATAGACGTTTGACAGTTAATTTTCTTTTCACTTCTTATCTTCCACGTCTCTTTTTCACAAGAGGGTCCAATGAAAAATCCTAATGTGTATTCAAAAACCCTCTAACGATGCTGCAGGTTTTCAGAATTGCAGCCTTTTGTGCAATAGTGTGGGTGTATATGGGAAGATTTAGTGTGGCTAAATTTACTGAAAAGGCTTTAGGTGTCAGGCCAGTGGGAGAAAGGAGGAAAGGAAGAATCGTCACGTTTTTTTTGTCTCCAGATTCTAGCAACCTCCATAGTTAGAGTAGTATTTATCAATCTTCTCTCTGTATTTATGGTGGATATTATTGTCATTCGGAACAGATATTATTATTATTATTATTATTATTATTATTATTATTATTATTATTATTATTATTATTATTATTATTATTATTATTATTATTATGATTATGATCATTATTAGAACTGACAGAGCAAGAAGCGTTTAGCAATGACCGTTGTTTGTGATGCTTCCTTGAGATTTTCTGGAACATAATTATAAAGGAAGGGAAATACAGAAGACCTTATTCATGGCCAAAGCTTAAAATGATATGAACAAAGTATTTAGGAAACTAGCAGTTGTGTGTATACATTGTTTATTAAATAGGACACGCTCTCCCCGTTGTCTTCGTAGCGTAATTGGTTGCGTTGTAGACTCTTGAGTTCATTATGCAGAACTGGAAGGAGTAGAGTCCTCTTCGGATATGTTTTTTTTAAATTTCCTTATTCTTCTTTCTTGGGGTTAGTAACATGTATGGTTTTTCTTTTTGTATGTATAATCGTTTCGGTCTTCTATGGACCACGTTATTTCTACTGCCTTTTCCCTCGTGCTTTCACATTGGCCCAGTATTCGTGCATTCTTCTTCGGTGAGCTTCTTTTCGTTCTTCTGTTCACTTCTTGCCGGTTTTCAATATGGGTTTTGGCTGAATACTCAGTATTTCCCCAAGTTTCTTCTTCAAAGAGTCACGTTCCAAGATGTCCTCATGTTATATCCCCAGTTCTTGTAGGTCTTTTTACACCTCTGTGAACCAAATCCCTTTGGTTTTCATTCCCACAAAGAAGGCACAGATTCGACTGGACAATCTTCCGGAGTTCATTGGTGTTAAATGACCATTAAAGGAGAGTCTTCTTTTGCGAATGGTGTCCGTTATTTTCTCCACATATAGATAAAGTTCATCGTTGTGTCGTCTTCTATACTCTCCTCGTTCCTTGACTGGGAAATCTTTCTCTCTTTGGCTTCGAGTTGTTCTGCCAGGTATTCTGATGCATATAACGCCTCCGGGCGAATAACGGTAACGTAGTGCCTCAGTCTGATCGTATTTTGTAAATGTCTTTGGTTAAATGGTAGACCATTTCCATTTTGTTAATCCGTGACACGAAAGCTTCCTTTTCACGAATGTTGGGCCTTTGTCAGGAGCGTGGCGCTCTATGGAAGTGAAACTTGGACTATTGGTGCAGCAGAAAAGAGGAGAATTGAAGCATTTGAAATGTGGTGTTACAGGAGAATGATGAAGATCAGATGGGTAGATAGGGTTACAAACAGAGAGGTATTAAGACGAGTGGGAGAGAAGAGATGTTTCTGGCGACTGCTAATGAAGAGAAGAGATAGGTTGGCAGGACGCATACTAAGACACCCAGGAATAGCAAGCTTAGTTATGGAAGGAAGGGTTGAGGACAAGTACTGTAGGGGTAGACCAAGGTTAGAATATGTTAAACAGATTGCCTCGGATGTAGGGTGTGGTAGCTATGTAGAGATGAAACGATTAGCTCAGAACAGGGAGGCATGGAGTGTTGCATCAAACCAGTCAAAAGACTGAAGACTCAAACGACGACGGGCTCAATCCATTCACCCAGGTATTTGAATTTCTCTACCTGTGTTATTTGTCCTGACCATAGAACATGTATGTTCTATTATAACTACATTGTCAAAAACATATGTTATAAGGATGAAAGTTCGTGTGAAACTCGGAAACAAACTAATTCTCCCCCCCCCCCCCCAGGGGCTCACATCTAGTGGGACGTGGCTTGGCGACCATGGGACCCCTGCTGAGTCCGGCGTTGCTTCTACTTGTGGCAGGCTCCTCTCCCTCTTCTTTCCTGTCGACCTCTCTTGGTCAACTCTTGTACTCTTCAGACCCCGACGGTATTAGGGTACCCAAGGCCTAGGGAGTTTCTTCCTTCCCGCCTTTTGGCCCTTCCAATTGCATTTTGTAAGTGTTTTGAATCTCAATTGCATTTTGTAAGTGTTTTGAATCTCAATTGCATTTTGTAAGTATTTTAAACTTCAATTGCATTTTGTGAGTATTTTGAATCTACATTGCATTTTGTAAGTAATTTGATGCGTATTTTTAAATCTAGAATCCTTTTGTAAGTATTTCCGCTCTACATTTTGTGAGCCGTTTCAATCTGAATTCCATTTTGTAAGTTTTTTCAGTATACTTGATTTTCGTTATGGTTTTCATTTCTTTGTAATTTTCGCTATGACCCAGACCATTAGGGGCCGATAACCTAGATGTTCGGCCCCTTAAAGCAACAATTATCATCATCATCATCATCATCATCATCATCAAACTAATTCTTTCGACATTGCGTGCGCGAGGTACAGTTCAGCTGTTTCCTTCCTCTTCCACGATGCTTAAGGAAGTTGAGTGGTCAGATTTGGCCATTTGGCATTCACCATCTTAATCTGAAGTGTATAGGCCATCTAGGCCTCCTATATGGTTACCAAGGCAACAAGTATTCATCATCTAAATCTCAAGTGTAAAGGCCATCCAGGCCTCCTATATGGATTCCAAGGCAACAAGTATTCTTCATCTAAATCTCAAGTGTAAAGGCTATCCAGGCCTCCTATATGGTTACCAAGGCAACAAGTATTCATCATCTTAATCTGAAGTGTAAAGGCCATCTAGGCCTCCTATATGGTTATCGAGGTAACAAGTATTCATCATCTAAATCTGAAGTGTAAAGGCCATCTAGGCCGCCTCTATGGTCACCAAGAAAAAACAAGGATTCATCATCTAAATCTGAAGTGTAAAGGCCATCTAGGCCTCCTATATGGTTACCAAGGTAACAAGTATTCATCATCTAAAACTGAAGTGTAAAGGCCATCTATGCCTCCTATATGGTTACCAAGGTAACAAGTATTCACCATCTAAATCTGAAGTGTAAAGGCCATCTAGGCCTCCTCTATGGTCACCAAGACAAACAAGGATTCATCATCTAAATCTGAAGTGTAAAGGCCATCTAGGCCTCCAATATGGTTACCAAGGCAACAAGTATTCATCTAAATCTGAAGTGTAAAGGCCATCCAGGCCTCCAATATGGTTACCAAGACAAACAAGGATCCATCATCTAAATCTGAAGTGTAAAGGCCATCCAGGCCTCCAATATGGTTACCAAGGCAACAAGTATTCATCATCTTAATCTGAAGTGTAAAGACCATCTAGGCCTTCAATATGGTTACCAAGGCAACAAGTATTCATCATCTAAATCTGAAGTGTAAAGGCCATCTAGGCCTCCTATATGGTTACCAAGGCAACAAGTATGCATCATCTAAATCTGAAGTGTCAAGGCCATCTAGGCCTCCTATATGGTTACCAAGGCAACAAGTATTCATCATCTTAATCTGAAGTGTAAAGGCCATCTAGGCCTCCAATATGGTTACCAAGGCAACAAGTATTCATCATCTAAATCTGAAGTGTAAAGGCCATCTAGGCCTCCTATATGGTTACCAAGGCAACAAGTATGCATCATCTAAATCTGAAGTGTAAAGGCCATCTAGGCCTCCTATATGGTTACCAAGGCAACAAGTATTCATCATCTAAATCTCAAGTGTAAAGGCCACCTAGGCCTCCTATATGGTTACCAAGGCAACAAGTATTCATCATCTAAATCTGAAAAACAGCGGCTTCGGTGGCGTAGTTGGTTGCATACTGAGCTTCTATGCCCAATATAGCGGGTTCAAACCTGGCCGAAGTCGTTGGATTTCTTAAGAGCGTTAAAATCCCTCAGTATGCCTTCCTTCGGAGGGGAAGTAAAGCCGGCGGTCCCATGTCATAGATTTATGGCATGTTAAAGGACCTTCCACTAATTACACCTGTGTGAAGTTAAATTGCATAGGTTAAGAATGTAAACAACGCTCTTAGGTTGCTACGTTCGTTGCCAAGAGCCGACTGCGGTGGCGTCTAGTAGCTAAGTTCTGAACTAGGCCTAGTAGTCGTTGACGGTGGCGTTTGGCGGCAAAAGTAGGAACTATTTGATAAATTCCAAGTTGCAGTCCTTAGTTGAGTTTAAAAATCAGATACACACACGAATACAGCCATCACAATTAACACCGGTTATCAGACAGATTCTACACACACACCCAAAGTACACGGGGCTACATGACCGCGTTGACGCAGCCCCTAAACTGAGGAACCTACCAACCAATCTGAAAAACATATCCATGATTTGGTATTTCTAAGAGTAACGGAGATACTTCAATCAATAATGGTTGTGTAGAGTGGCATCAGTTACAGAGAACTCAACCATATTATGATGTCACATAGGCTAAGTTAAATTCATCATATACTTCTACACTGGGGGAACTAAGAGATCCCTCGACACAAATGCATTGTTTTAGGATATTTCTGAGTTATTTATTGGTCAACAAAATATAAGCCCTGATTATTAGTAATGAATTTATCAGCGGGAGGAAGTCACGGTCAGCAGTATCGCAACAGTCCTTCAATTCATGACACAAACATCTAGATAAAATTCAATAACTTACGGTTATCTCCCAGAAAGTGCTGCGAACTATTTCTCTGCTTTATTTAAGAGGCTCTCTTATGTAGTCTCTATTTAATTAACATAATCCGTTGTGCAGGAATTTGAGAAAGGTCAGAGGTGTTACCGACTGGTTACGTAGATATTCTGTATTACGTGCGATATGAATTAGGGACGAGCGCGCTCGTATTCCTCTATCCATTGTCAGGTAAGCCTCTTACCTTGGAAGTCGATTATCTGTCGTAAGCCAGGCTCATTCAACTCTCAGCCTCAATTTGTAACCATGAAGGCTTCCCCCTGCTGGCGACTGTCGAGCTGTCTTCTGTGTCAGTGAGGGTAGCTACAGCTTCCGGCCTCCGTTCCAAATCAAACTGATGGCAGACTGCTGTCGATTCATCTAGGGCCTGTTGTGCCCAAGGTTACACGATGGAATCTAAATCTGAAGTGTAAAGGCCATCTAGGCCTCTTATATCGCTACCAAGGCAACAAGTATTCATCATGTAAATCTGAAGTGCAAAGACCATCTAGGCCTCCTATATGGTTACCAAGGTAACAAGTATTCATCATCTAAATCTGAAGTGTAAAGGCTATCTAGGCCTCCTCTATGGTCACCAAGACAAACAAGGATTCATCATCTAAATCTGAAGTGTAAAGGCCATCTTGGCCTCCTATATGGTTACCAAGGTAACAAGTATTCATCATCTAAATCTGAAGTCTAAAAGCCATCTAGGCCTCCTATATGGTCACCAAGACAAACAAGGATTCATCATCTAAATCTGAAGTGTAAAGGCCATCTAGGCCTCCTATATGGCTACCAAGACAAACAAGGATTCATCATCTAAATCTGAAGTGTAAAGGCCATCTTGGCCTCCTATATGGTTACCAAGGTAACAAGTATTCATCATCTAAATCTGAAGTGTAAAGGCCATCTAGGCCTCCTATATGGTTACCAAGGTAACAAGTATTCATCATCTAAATCTGAAGTGTAAAGGCTATCTAGGCCTCCTCTATGGTCACCAAGACAAACAAGGATTCATCATCTAAATCTGAAGTGTAAAGGCCATCTTGGCCTCCTATATGGTTACCAAGGTAACAAGTATTCATCATCTAAATCTGAAGTCTAAAAGCCATCTAGGCCTCCTATATGGTCACCAAGACAAACAAGGATTCATCATCTAAATCTGAAGTGTAAAGGCCATCTAGGCCTCCTATATGGCTACCAAGAAAACAAGTATTCATCATCTAAATCTGAAGTGTAAAGGCCATCTAGGCCTCCTCTATGGTTACCAAGGTAACAAGTATTCATCATCTAAATCTGAAGTGTAAAGGCCATCTTGGCCTCCTATATGGTTACCAAGGTAACAAGTATTCATCATCTATATCTGAAGTGTAAAGGCCATCTAGGCCTCCTATATGGTTACCAAGGTAACAAGTATTCATCATCTAAATCAGAAGTCTAAAAGCCATCTAGGCCTCCTATATGGTCACCAAGACAAACAAGGATTCATCATCTAAATCTGAAGTGTAAAGGCCATCTAGGCCTCCTATATGGCTACCAAGAAAACAAGTATTCATCATCTAAATCTGAAGACAGTGTAAAGGCCATCTAGGCCTCCTCTATGGTTACCAAGACAACAAGTATTCATCATCTTAATCTGAAGTCTAAAAGCCATCTATGCCTCCTATATGGTTACCAAGGTAACAAGTATTCATCATCTAAATCTGAAGTGTAAAGGCCATCTAGGCCTCCTATATGGTTACCAAGACAACAAGTATTCATCATCTTAATCTGAAGTGTAAAGGCCATCTAGGCCTCCTATATGGTTACCAAGGCTACAAGTATTCATCATCTATATCTGAAGTGTAAAGGCCATCTAGGCCTCCTATATGGTTACCAAGGTAACAAGTATTCATCATCTATATCTGAAGTGTAAAGGCCATCTAGTTCCCCTATATGGTTACCAAGGTAACAAGTATTCATCATCTATATCTGTAGTGTAAAGGCCATCTAGGCCTCCTATATGGTTAGCAAGGCAACAAGTATTCATTATCTATATCTGAAGTGTAAAGGCCATCTAGGCCTCCTATATGGTTAGCAAGGCAACAAGTATTCATTATCTATATCTGAAGTGTAAAGGCCATCTTGGCCTCCTATATGGTTACCAAGGGAACAAGTATTCAAGGTTGCAGGATTGAATCCTGGCGCAGTTAGTTGGCATTTGGAGATGCGCGAATGCTAGGGAGCCGTGTCAGTAGATATGATTTACTGGCACGTTAATGATCCCCTTTAGGACAAAATTTCGGCACCCTGGCACGCGGCGTCGCTAAAAGCAATAGTAGCTAAAAGGAAGGAAGAAGGAAGATTAACGTGATAGTTAATTTCGCAATCAGGAGTCATGGAACCTCATTTTACGTGAATTCGAACCACAGGACATGGCATTTCACTTTGAAAATCTCACATGCACCGTATTGACTGGAAATCGTATCCGGTCCGCCTTGGTTAG
The DNA here is from genome assembly GCA_946902985.2 of Meconema thalassinum. Lineage (NCBI taxonomy): Eukaryota > Metazoa > Arthropoda > Insecta > Orthoptera > Tettigoniidae > Meconema > Meconema thalassinum. Next base: position 373,488,198 of record OX336388.2, on the reverse strand, counting down.
AGGCAATCAGCTTGACCGCTGCGCCACCACGCCTCCAAGTAGTTAAATGGGACGTAAAACCAATAACATAATAATAATAATAATAATATAATAATTATTATTATTATTCATCTAGGGGCTATACGACATCGTAATCATGGTGTCCTGGGTTATGGTGCTTGTGTGTTTGTGTGTATTCGCAGTTGAAGCTAGGTTTGGGAAAAGGGCGGCCCTGGCCTTATGTTAGGGACCACCCCAGGATTTGTCTACAGTAGACGTTGGAAACCACGAAAAACTACTTCTAAGACAATTGAGGTGCTAATTGAACCCATCTCTTCTCAGTTCTGCCTCATGACGATGAGTGTATTCCGTTCCAACTCTCAGACCAGAATTACATTTCTTGACAGAGTCGAGAATCAAACCTAGGATCATTGGGACCGGAGTCTCAATTCGTAACCAGAGACAACTTGCCGACTCCACACAAACGTCCGGTTTGAAGGGTTGAGAGAATTTCCTCCATTGATCTCCTAACTTTGATGCAAATTATCCTGGTATAAGACAGAAACATTAACTACCGTATATTGGAGTATGCGTTGATTCCATGTATTAACTCTGATAACTAATTAAATTCACTTTGAACACCCGAAGTGAATTTAATTGATCATCCTGGTGTTGTTGGCAAAATGTACGAGACCTAAGGTTAAATAAGTGTCACTAGCGGACCCGTGCGAGAAATCTCGCATGTTCATAAACCACACTTTCCCCAATCCGAACCTGTAAATCAATTAACGTTTATAATAATTTGGACATGACACAGGCGTCCCTACGGCCAAAATGCGAACTGAACAGCAATGATATCGCGTATCTTCCTACAGAAACAGTATTTGCAAATCTCACACGTCTTACAAAAATTGATATTTATGAAATTAAAATGCAATTCGTCACTGCTAATGTAATTTGTGTGCTGATTCCATTGATTGACAGCTCAGCTGTAACACTCGCCGGTTATTCGATATTTATGAAATTATACGATTTGAGTAGTCTACTCATTCCTTTGATTTACTGTTTCTGAAATCCATGTAAAATGATAAAGGAAATACCTCAGAATGTCAAAATGTCATGAAGCAGGCGTCACAGCGGCCAAAATGTGAAGTGAACAGCAATTATGGAGTGTATTTTCCTACAGCAGCAGTATCTTCAAATCGCACACTTCGTACATTTTTAAAGTCATTTTTTTAAGAAATTATAGATATTTATGAGATTATAGTGCAATTCGTCACTGCTAATGTCTATTCTCTTTCATTTGAATGCTCATTGTCACGATTGGTCGCTTGTGAGTGCCGCAGGAGGGATCTATACTACTGAAATAATATATATGATTAACAGTGATTACTTGTTAGTGTTCCGCTTTCCGAAAAGTTATTTGTCTGGATCTACAGTATGTGTTTAAATTGTTCGGTTAATGGTGCAATGTCTACACGGCAATTCAGGGGCGTGGTGGCTCAGCGGTCTAGCTGTATGCCTCTCACCAAGGCGGTCCGGGTTCGATTCCCGGTCAATGCATGTGAGATTTTCGATGTGAAATGCCATGTCCTGTGGTTCGGATTCCACGTAAAAAGGAGGTCCCGTGGCTCATAATCACAAGATTCACGGTCACGTAAAACTACAATCTTCCTTCTTTTCTACACGGCAACATGCAGTAGGTCATCTGCGCGAGCTCGCACATGGTTATCCAAAAACATGTTAATTTGCGCTACCTAGTGTGGAAGCCCGGTGCTGCCTCGTGACGAAAAATTGAGAAGCGGTGGGAACCTGGAAGTGGTTTTCCGTGGTTTCTCACTTCTACTCCAGGCAAATGCCAGGATGGTACCTAAATTATGGCCATGTCCGCTTCCTACCCAAATCCTACCTCAATATCAAATGCACTCACTAGTACAGACTTTACTGTGACACAAGTTATCAGACAAATTCTATACACACCCAAGTGCATGGGGATACATGGCCACGATGTCGCTAAGCTCCTACAGAATAATCAACAATAACAACTTCAAGTCCCAAGTTGTTTCAAACAAACAAACGAACAAACAAACAAACAAACAAACAAACAAACAAACAAACAAACTGGCACGGGCTCCATAATAATAGGCTACATATTATTGGACAAAATTCACACACACACACACACACACACACACACACAGTTTGATTGCTGTAATAGATTCGTAGATATTGAGAACCGACTAAATATTACGGATGGTCGCCATGTTGGATTTTCATATATGTAGGTCTTAAACTTATGTGTTATTACATAAAGATTATTGTGTACGTGTAGTATTCAAACTTCAATCGCATGATTAGGACACAAGAAGTAAAAACGAGATTTTAAAATTTCGCACAGCTGCCGTCTTGTGGTTATGAAAACAATTGAAATAAATTAGATGCCAGTGGATTAACATTTGTATAAGCATTTACCATACCAAGTTTCACTGCAATCGCGTCGCCGCCATGTTGGATTTGTGCTCACTACTTTATTGACAGTCCTATAGGTGAACTTATGTTTATAGTCTCTATGAACATAAAAAAAAAGGTCAGTTTGATTGTTGTAAATGATTCGTAGATATTGAGAACCGTCTAAATATTTCGGATGGTCGCCATTTTGGATTGTTATATGCATAGGCCTTAGAGTTATGTACCATTAAAGGAAAAGTATTGCGTAGGTTCATTATTCACACTTTCACTTCGATCGCATGATTACGACAAAAGCATAAAAAACATTATTTTAAAATAACGCACAGCCGCTATCTCGAGGTTATGTAAACAATTGAACTAAATTAAATGCCAGTGCATTAGAATATATAAAAACAATATTTGCTGTACCAAGTTCAATTGCGTTTGGATGGTTTAATCGCAAGACAAGTCTTATTTTAAAGTCACAACTTCGCTTGGCCGCCATGTTGGCTTTGTAGTTACCAGGTTTTTGAAAGTCTCATAGATGAACTTCTAGTAGTGCCCTTTATCACCGTACAAAATTCCAGGGTTATATCCCTAATAGTTTCGGAGATATTGATTGCTGGTTAAATATTTCGCACAGCTGCCTTGTTGGATTGGTGAGACATAATAACATTTGAAGGGCACGGTCGGGGTCGTCCGGAATAGTGCTATAACCTTACCGAGTTTCCTTGAAATCTCTCCAGCCGTTTAGAAGTTATTAGAGCGGGACACACACATCCATACACACAGATACACATACGCTCACACACACACACAGATAAAATGTGATCTCATAAGCCTAATTTTTTCATAAAATGAAAATAGGCTTAAAATCCAACATGGTGACCATCCGAAATATTAATAGTGCTATAACCTTACCGAGTTTCATTGAAATCTCTCCAGCCGTTTAGAAGTTATTAGAGCGGGACACACACACACACATCCACACAGACACACATACGCTCACACACACACACGGATAAAAGGTGATCTCATAAGACTAATTTTTTCTTAAAATGAAAATAGGCTTAAAATCCAACATGGTGACCATCCGAAATATTAATACGGTTCTCAATATCTACGATTCTATTTGAGGAATCAGACTGACAATTTGTATGATGATAGAGGCAGTTAATTAAGTAAGATGTATGAAAATAGTCTATTTAGTTCTTCACGGAACTACTTGTTGGTCAATGTCGTTGAGAAGGCGACATTACATACAGTGGGCGAAATAGCCCCAAGCTTGGGTGTAATAGATCCACTAAATTTGTAATTTCTCATTTTTGCTTGGATTTACATTTTATTTCAACCAGCCGGTATAGTGGAATATCCATATTTTCCCAATATATGTACCTATGTAATAAAAGACAAATAAGGTATGTTTGCTCTACCCCCAATTTTCCCGATGATAAAGGTTGCCCTTAAATCCAGTAGCGGTAGCAACAGCAGTAAAATATAAGGTGCGTTCAAAAAGTAACGACCTGGAGGCTGTAATGCTCAAACTGGTGACGACATCGGCTAATCGTGGCGTGTGTAACGAGGTGTGGTTCCGACCAGAGCGTGGAAGGTCATAGCCCGTCGCTAGAGGGCACGCGTGCACGTCACGTGACGATACAAAGCTAGCCGCAGCATGCATCAATCGTCCAACACTGACAGTCGCATTGCAAACAGTGACATGGAGGCGTCAAACGAAGAGCAAAGAGGTGTCGTTCGATTTCTGACAGCGAAAGGAGTAGGGGAACGGACATTCATCGCCGAATGTCACAAGTGTACGGCGAACACTGCATGTACCTTGAAAGGGTCAAGGCGTGGCACAAGCGCTTCAGGGAAGGACGGGTGTCGTTAGCTGATGACGCCCGGTCTGGGGCATCCCCCTGCATTACCGATGACAACGTCCAGCTGGTTGATGCACTCATTACCGAGGACCGCTGAGTGACAGTGAACGCCATAGCCGCCGTGGTCGGTTTGAGCGTCGGAAGTGTGCACACCATCATGAAGGAACGAATGCACTTGCGGAAAGTGTGTGCCCAATGGGTGCCGCACAGTCTTCAACCACACCTGGAAGCATGTCGAATGGCCTACTGTCTTGGTCTTGGTTGGACGATTGATGCATGCTTTGTTCGTCACGTGACGTGCACGCGTGTCCTCTAGCGACGGGCTGTGACCTTCCACGCTCTGGTCGGAACCACACCTTGTTACACACGCCACGATTAGCCGATGTCGTCACCGGTTTGCGCTTTTCAGCCTCCGGCTCGTTACTTTTTGAACGCACCATATATAATTTTAGTGGCTTCGGTGGCGATGTTGGTAGCATGCTGAGGTTCTATGCCCAAGATTGCGGGTTCAAGCACGGCCGAAGTCGTCAGATATTTTAAGAGCGTTAAAATCCTTCAGTATGCATTCCTTCGGAGGGGAAGTAAAGCTGGCGGTCCCATGTCGTAGATTTATGACATGTAAAAGAACCTTCCACTAACTACAATTATGTGAAGCTAAATTTGTAAGTTATATTTGATTAACGCTTTATTAATGTTCCAACGTTTGCCACCAGGTGCCGGTTGCGGTGGGATCTAGTAGCCATGTTCACAGCTAGGTGTCGTTGACGGTAGCATTTGATTGCAAAATTAGGATTTACTTGAAATTGATCGTCTGCAGTCCTTACCTGAATTACAGATAAAACACACTAATACAGCCATCACAATTCACACCGGTTATCAGACAGATTCTACACACACCCAAAGTACACGGGGCTACATGACCGCGTTGTTGCAGTCCCTTGAACTGAGGAACCCACCATCCAAACTCTAATTTTCCCGAAATAGTGGAGTGTGCTTGAAATCTTGACTCTTATGAGAGCAAAACAATTCCAGCTATGTTACGAAAGGAGCAGAACCATTTGCATACATATTGCCAGATTTTACGAAAATGGAAGAAGCATTAAACCCGCTCATTTTACCCGCTTTTGAGACCAGTTTCTCCACGCAATTTCTTGTTGTCACTTTAAGAAGGCAGAAAAGAAAAGGTTGAAGTAACTACTCCCATCTCTCCCCCGCTGCAAGGTTGATATCCCCGAGCGATTAAACATCGAACATAGTGCAGCGTTGTGTGATGACTCGTGTCTGAATGGTGTGGGAGCAGAGTATGGTTTCCATGGCAACTGCTCGTAGTGCTAGTGGAATCACAGATCATATGGTTTAGTCTTCTATAATTTATCTGAATGTATAATCACGGATATTTATTCCTTGTCAGAGCATATTCTTCCCTTGCATCCTGCCTACATTACTGAAACATGGTATGATAATAGTGTGCTAGTGATAGAAACACTATTACCATCCCGTGAGCTGAAAGCTCTTTAAGGATACCAGAATATTTTTAGCCTACTTTTCACATTTTGCAAAAATGAGGAAAAAGTAGACTTATGAGATCGATCCGGACAAATGTATGTCTGTCTGTCTGTCTGTCTGTCTGTGTGTACTCCCCTATCAACTCCTAAACGGCTACAGCAATCAAAACCAAATTTGGTATGAGTAAAGATCTATACTTGAATATTTCAAGCCCATATTTGAAACTGATTACAGTGCTACCAACTGCTGAAAAACCGTAATTGACATTTGAGCTCCATGTTGGATATCATGGAAGGTATGCATAGGAGCTATTCCCCAATTAGCACACATATAGATAATACTATGTCGGTGTAATTTCCAGCAGGCCATACATAGCAGTGTTGCTAAAATGATTATATGCCTGCTGATAGGTCCAACGTTTAAATGCATATAACTTCTACACTATCAATTGAATTTCAACCAAATTTCGTATGCACTATGTGTGCATAAACAAATATGACTGAGCGTATTCTTAAGAGCCACCAGGGATGCCAACTGATAATAAATGCTCTCTCTGTTATCTTATCCAAATACCAATATATCAGAAAGTATGCAAGCCAACAGCTCTAAAATTTGCACACGTATAGTACCTGGCATTCTAGATTAATTTGAAGTAACTAATATGCGTCATTGCTGCCAACATGATTCTAAGCCTGCTGATAGGTCCAATTTTAAAATGCATGTAACTTCTATACTAACAAATGGATTTCATCCAAAATTGGCACAACTAGAGATCATAATATTTCAGATTATTTCTGACAAACACATGCATGGCATGATAGACCCAATGTCTAACTGCATGTAACGTCCATGCTATCCATTGGGCTTCAACCAAATTTTGTATTATGTAGGCTATCTTAAGAGATGGAACTAAGAATATATTCAGTCACCAGGGCTGCCACCTGTAGTGCTCTATTAAGCTACATTATGCCAGATATATTTCGAGCTAATTAGACATTTTGATATTACAAACTTAATTTCGTTTTTATTCTAGATAGGTCCATATACACACATCAAAAAAAGTTTTGCATCACCTCGGTTCCAAGAGTTCCGGAACCTTTAAATACAAAGGGAATAGAGATCAACACAAACAACATTTCAGCTCGTTTTATTGCTCATGAGACCCACACATTGCATGTTGTACCATCATACAGCTAGACTTTCAGCATTTGTGGTCCAGATTGCAGTACACACCACTACCTCTAATACCCAGTAGCACGTCCTCTTGCATTGATGCATGCCTGTATTCGTCGTGGCATACTATCCACAAGTTCATCAAGACACTGTTGGTCCAAATTGTCCCACTCCTCAACGACAATTCGGCGTAAATCTCTCAGAGTGGTTGGTGGGTCAAGACGTCCATAAACAGCCCTTTTCAACATATCCCAGGCATGTTCGATAGGGTTCATGTCTGGCGAACATGCTGGCCACTGTAGTCGAGCGATGTCGTTATCTTGAAGGAACGCATTCACAAGATGTGCACGATGAGGTCGAGAATTGTCGTCCATGAAGACAAATGCCTCTCCAATATTCTGCCGATATGGGTGCACTATGGGTCGGAGGATGTCATTCAGGTATCGTAAAGCCGTTTCGGAGCCTTCCATGACCACCAGTGGCGTACGTCGGCCCCACATAATGCCACCCCAAAACATCAGGGAACCACCACCTTGCTGCACTCGCTGGACAGTGTGTCTAAGACGTTCAGCCTGACCAGGGTGCCTCCAAACACGTCTCCGACGATTGTCCTGTTGAAGGCATATGCGACACTCATCGGTGAAGAAAACGTGATGCCAATTCTGTGGGGTCCATTCAGCATGTTGTTGGGCCCATCTGTACCGCGCTGCATGGTGTCGGGGTTGCAAAGCTGGACCTCGCCATGGACGTCGGGAGTGAAGTTGCGCATCATGCAGCCTATTGCGCACAGTTTGAGTTGAAACACGACGTCCTGTGGCTGAACGAAACGCATTATTCAACATGGTGGCATTGCTGTCAGGGTTCCTCCGAGCGGCAATCCGTAAGTAGCGGTCATCCACTACAGTAGTAGCCCTTGGGCGGCCTGAGCGAGGCCTGTCATCGACAGTTCCTGTATCTCTGTACCTCCTCCATGTACGAACAACATCGCTTTGGTTCACTCTGAGACGCCTGGAAACTTCCCTTGTTGAGAGCCCTTCTTGACACAAAGTAACAATGCGGACGCGATCGAACTGCGGTATTGACCTTCTAGGCATGGTAGAACTACAGACAACATGAGCAGCGTACCTTCGTCCTGGTGGAATGACTGGAACTGATCGGCTGTCGTACCCCCTCCGTCTAATAGGCCCTGCTCATGCATGGTTGTTTACATCTTTGAGCAGTTTTAGTGACATCTATGAACAGTCAAAGGGACTGTATCTTTGATACAATATACACAGTCAACGTCTATATGCCGGAGATCTGGGAACCGAGGTGATGCAAAACTTTTTTTGATGTGTGTAGATTAAACATTGGCATGAATCTTAAGAAAAGTAGGCTCTTTAGTTCGTCACGGAACTTCTTGTTTTAATATCTCTCGGCTTCACCCACGGACTCTGTGGGGCATCATTCCTCTACCGTCGTAAGGATGGTGTCTGGTAGCTGAACACACTTTGTCAACAGACACAACTGTGGATGGTGACAGGCCGATCGCCCGGATTCCTAAGCATACGTATTACAACATTCCTTCCAATTTCAAACAAGTGAAGTAAGCTATTCTTTTTGTGCTCCTACGGTTTCATTGGCTGGTCAATCGTTTTATAAACATACTCGTGTCTTAATTACCATTATAGGCGAGTTGCATACGACTGATTATGTTCGATGATAATTTTATTATATGTTCTAACATAAATATTCATAAATATCTGTCGAAATTCTGTCGGTTGACTTTAGTGCATGCGCTGGGAATTGTGTGGGCTCAGCTGTTTCTCTCTACCCAATAGCAAATTCCAAAGCTTTGAAACATTGCTTATCCTGAACTAGCACCAACAGATAGCGCAAAAGTACAAACAATAGGTTTTAACAAACTCATTAAAATTAAAATGTATCGTATTATCAACTAGTTATTCCTCAAATTCGATGCGTATAGAATGTCAACGGAAGGCAAATCAATGGAGACCCACATTGAACAGTTATGACATCTGGCGGAAAAGTTTCGCATAAGAAATCCATTTACTGAACAGAGAGTTGGGTTATTGATTTCCGTGGATCTAATGACATATGTTTGCTGCCTCCATGACGTGGTTATATCAACACCAGCATTCATTAAAATTGTCGCCGAAGTCGTATGAGAGCAATACCCTGTGTAGACATTGGGGTTGGGGATATTTAGGTACAATGCTATATATTTCCCCATATTCTCCAGTTTATATGCAAACATTAGGGATCGGATATCCTTTACTTTGTCAACTTTCAAATCATGTAATGCATGTCCGACATGTTGGATTTTCAGTGCACGTGCGAAGCTATCCTTACCTAATTGGTCACAAAACTGTTTCATAATTAAGATCTTGAGCTCTGATTGCTGGAGATAAACTGTATCATAATGGAAAGTAATACTATAATGACCCCCATTATAGTAGGCTACAGTTTTCTGATATCAATATTTACATTTCGACATCGTCGAACATAATAGTTCATTATACAACGAGGCTATAATGGCAGTAATTACCATAATAGGCGAGTTGCATACGACTGTTTATGTTCGACGATAATTATAACTATTTTATGTTCGAACATAAATATTCATAAATATCTGTCGAGATTTCGCCACTTTTATGTACTGAACAGAGTGCATGGGACGCAGAGAATACCTTGTATTTGACCATGGCCTCCTCGACTGACCCACTATGACACTACCCAGTGAAATTTAAAATAGAAGGCCGTGGAAGTCAGCGAAGGTGCGATGCTATCCTTACCTAATTGGTCATACGACTGTTTCTTGAGTTCAGATTAGTGGGAGAAACTGTTTCATAATGGCAAATAGTGTTCTTTCTAACGACCCTCAATATGATACAGTTTTCTGACATATAATACTTACATTTAGACATCGTCGAACATAAACGCTATAACGATTGGGATAAGTGCTCGTGCAGTTGTTGCCATGGTAACTAGGTGTTGTAAACTTGCTGCTGAAAAAGCTTCAAAGAGTGGGATAAATGCATTTATTCAGATTAGTTCTTGCATTTGAGATTTATTTATTGAAGGGATGATGAGGGTATACTATACATACATAACTGCAAACATATTCCAGTAGATACCTAAAACCCAAAATGTATAAACTGAACACTGACAAAGCGCATGCGGAACGATTATTAATAATTCTACTAATCTAAGTTAAAAGTTGGAACGTTCATTTTTCTAGATGATAGTAGTACATTATGCAACGAGGCTATAATGGCAATAATTAAGACTCGCTTCGCTCGTTTTATAATTTCCATACGAGTGTCTTAATTACCATTATAGGCGAATTGCATACCACTGTTTATGTTCGACGATAATTATAACTTTATTATGTTTTAACATAAATATTCATAAATATCTGTGGGATTCAGTAACTTCAATTAGTGAACAGAGCGCGCTGGGTGGTTTGCTGACTGAACAGAGCGCATGCGTGGGTCAAAGAATTTCGAAAGCAGAGACCATTTACTTTGCTTGGCAATGCTATTGTTTACAGCCTGCATGATGTCTAGTGCCGATCAGAACTAGCATTCACTAATATTGTCACCGAAGTCGTTTGAAAGCAATGCGCTGTGTATAAATTGGTGTTGGGGATATTAAGGTACAGTGCTATTTCTTGTCTCATATTTGCCAGTTTATTTACGCGAACATATGGGACGGTGCACTTTCCATGTCGGTAATTTATGTAGAAGGATGCTGTGTTGCTTACTTCTGGACGTAGATTCATAAATTTCTTGCATATGTCATAGTATTTTCTTGTTACCGTAAAGGTCCGTGATGATTTTGTCTTTGTGTTTGGGATTGATGGTTGATCCGATATCCAATTTGAACTTTCAAATCATGTAATTCATATCCGACATGTTGGATTTTGAGCGCATGGGCGAAGGTATCCTTACCTAATTGGTCAATGAATGAGTTCTGATTGGCTAGTGAAACTGTCTCATAATGAAAAACAGTACTATAATGACCATCATTATGATACTTTTTCTGACGTATAATATTTACATTTCGACATCGTCGAACATAAACAATATTATTATTGATTTAAGCCCACTAAGAAGTGCTTGTGACTAGTTCCTCGATGCTCTCCTTCGCCCTCAATATCTCTTGAGCCCGGCTGATAAGTTTCTCTCTCTTTCTCCTGTGAGAGGAGTTTCCGACACTTAGGCTAGGGTGGTGGGGAGCAAGACTTAACCGTATCAACAAATTTGGAGCGATGTTTTGAATCAAGATCAACATCCCAGGGGAATCCAAGTCTTTACGGACTTCGGTTGGTTGGTTAGTTTCTCAGTTTAGGGGCTGCGACAACGTAATCATATAGCACCGTGTACTTTGGGTGTGTGTACAATCTGTCTGATAACCGGTGTTGCTTGTGATGACTGTATTAGTGTGTGTTATCTGTTTTCAATTCAAGTGAGGACTGCAGACATTGAATTTTTGATGTGTAACATCTTTCCGCTCGGTTGCTGGATAGTTTTGTGGGAGTGATTTTGAAAATTGGGGACGGAAGTGAATCGGGCGGAAGTGGATCGAACGGAAGTGGATCGGACGGAAGTGAAGACGCACTGCCAGAAAAATGGGATGGAAGTGAATCGGGTGGAAGTGGATCGACCGGAAGTGGATCGGACGGAAGTGAAGACGCACTGCCAGCTGGATGTACAATTGAAAATGTGTGTATTGGAAACAAGGCAGTGTGTGCTCTGTAGCGCGAGAATGTTATGGCAATACAGTAGGCAGTGCATTTAGCAGGCACTGGTTTGACGAGCACAGTGGCAAATGTTTCACCGACTTTCATTTGTCATTGAGCAGTTTATGAAGCTTCACGTTCAAGGTTGAATATCACATGGGGTAGGACAAAGACGATAAATGACATTTAAGTAAGCGGCATTATTGTCAAGCTGGGGGTGAGTAGTCAAATATTAAATGCATAACAGAATGTTGTTATATGAGTGGAATAAAGGCTGTGTTTTCATCATATGTGAGACTAGGTCATTTCATGATTGCAGGAAGCCATGTTTTGATGGTTTACGACGAACTGTATGTGAGCCTTGAGAATAATGAATGTTATAGTTACTGAAGAATGTGCTCACAGTATTTGAGAGTACTGTCGACGTTGTGTGTCACTTTGTTATTATGAATTATTAATGTAAAAGGAAGGAAGGAAGGAAGCTTGTAGTTTTGCGTGTCCGTTAATCTCACGATCATGATCCACGGTACCTCCCTTTTACGTGGAATGCGAACCACAGTACACGACATTTCAATTTGAAAATCTCACATGTATTGACCGGGAATCAAACCCGGTCTACCTTGGTGAGAGACTGATAGCTTGACCGCTGCGCCACAAATGTGACAGTAGCATATCTCCAATTTAATCTATACATTCATCATAGTACCAGTATGAAAATGGAGTGTAAATTAACATTTTAAGAATGTCCAAGCTGTGTAATATACGAGTAGGATAACATGTCAGATGTTACACATCATATGCGACTACTGTAAGGCTCGTATCTTTTTTTCAAGTAGTTCCTACTTTTTCCGGCAAACGCCACCGTCAATAACTACTAGTTCAGAACTTGATTACCAGATGCCACGGCAGTCGGCTCTTGGCGACGAATGTCGGAACCTAAGAGCGTTTGTCGAGTGTTTAACCTATATACACTGGTCAAAACAATTAGGGGATCAGTTGAGATATCTAGGTTCTGACATATTGTCATCGGCAGAATGACCTAAAATGGTTCGACGTCTGTCTGTCGGTTCTACGGTGTGGAGACAAAAACATTACGGCAACCGAGATAGTGGTAATAACAGAAAGTTGCTGCAGAGGGGGTTGGTGTGGGCTTGTGTTTACTCTAACAAACGAATGACACAAGCAGTTGGGTTCAGATGGTGTAGTGAGCAGGTAGTGCAATGCAACAACAACGTGACTTACCCGAAAGTATGGCGTGGGGAGCCATAGGAAGGCTGGAAGCGGGACAGACACAGAGGGAGATGGCTACAGCTATTGGAGTGTCCCAAAGTTTAATTTCCAGAACCTGGACGCGATTTCAGACAACAGGAACCGTTAAAAGAAGGCCAGGCCAAGGTCGTCTACGGGTAACATCAGTAAGAGATGACCGTTATCTCCGGTTAACAGCCCGTCGAGACAGGAGACTGAATGCAACTCAGCTGCTACGCGCCCTTCAGGCGGCAACAGGACGCGCAATATCAGCACAAACAGTCCGAAATCGCCTTCGGGAAAGTGGCCTCTACGCACGGAGGCCTATGGTGTGTGTCCCATTAAAACCACGCCACCGTTTAGCCCGCAGAAACTGGGTGGAGGAACATCATGATTGGCGTCGTAACGAATGGCGCCGGGTTTTGTTCACAGATGAGTCAAGATTTTGTGTTCAACCGGACAATCGTCGTTCCCTCATCTGGAGAGAACGTGGAACTCGGAACAATCCCGCTTATGTGCAGGAAACAGCACCATACCATGGTGGTGGATGAATGGTGTGGGCAGGAGTCAGTATTGGTGGACGTACGGACCTCTATATCGTTCAGAATGGTGCTTTGACGGCTCAGAGGTATCGAGACGAGATCCTTCGACCGTTTGTTGTGCCCTACGCTGGTGCCATGGGTGATGGATTCATTCTGGTGGACGATAACTCACGTCCCCACAGAGCTGCACTGGTGGACAACATCCTTGACGACGAGGGCATTGAACGAATGGAGTGGCCAGCTTGTTCACCGGACTTAAACCCGATTGAGCATGTCTGGGATGCACTTGGCAGACGCATTGCAGCCAGACCAGCACCTCCCACAACGGTTGCCGAGTTGGATGTTGCACTCATGGAAGAATGGCCAAATATCCCTCAAGAGCTGATTGATAACCTCATACTGTCCATGCCACGCAGGTGTGCAACTGTCCTGGCCGTCCGAGGTGATCACACACCATATTAGAGGGCAACGAGAATTACTTTTTCACTATTATGGTAGTCCCATGGTGCCTCGTTCTACGTAAACGCCATATAAACCTCCAGTAAAGAGTTGAGACAGCACAATATCGTACTGTGGCACACACAAATTACAATTGCAATCGAACTCTGAATAAAAGACGTTACCATATGTATCGTTTGTATGATATCTCGAGGGCATTGAACGAATGGAGTGGCCAGCTTGTTCACCGGACTTAAACCCGATTGAGCATGTCTGGGATGCACTTGGCAGACGCATTGCAGCCAGACCAGCACCTTACTTTTTCACTATTATGGTAGTCCCATGGTGCCTCGTTCTACGTAAACGCCATATAAACCTCCAGTAAAGAGTAGAGACAGCACAATATCGTACTGTGGCACACACAAATTACAATTGCAATCGAACTCTGAGTTATCGTCCACCAGAATGAATCCATCGCCCATGGCACCAGCGTAGGGCACAACAAACGGTCGAAGGATCTCGTCTCGATATGATCCCCTAATTGTTTTGACCAGTGTATAATTTAGCTTCACACATGTGTAATTAGTGGAAGGTTTTTTAACATGCTATAAATCTATGACATGGGACCGCCGGCTTTACTTCCCCTCCGAAGGAAGGCATACTGAGGGATTATTAACGCTCTTAAAAATCCGACGACTTCGACCGGGTTTGAACCCGCGATCTTGGGCATAGAAGCTCAGCATGCTACCAACTACGCCACCGTAGCCGGCTTTATGGACTTCATTGAGCCACAGGCTTCCAGTCTTGTAGCTTTTAACCAAGGAGAAGATAGAAGATCCTCTTGGTAAGTCTGTTGTTATCCATTCGTAGAAGGTGCCCTTAGAGCTTCAGCCGCCTACATCGCATGCTGATATTGGCCGTTTCCAACCATCGATACAGTTCGGAGTTTGCTTTCAGTCTTTGGGTTCCATGATAAACGTCATTTTATATAGAACACACTCACATACGGCTTGGAATTAATTTGGCAATTTCTGTCATGTAGACAGCTGAAAGAACCGGAAAGCATGAAACCGAGATACCTGAAAATGGTTCTAGGGGTATCAAAATTTGCTCGATCCCGATACGTGTATGTCTTAGCCCAGGAAACCTTTTTGGTAGAAGACCTAAGACTTCAAATCTATCTGCAGCACACTTCAGCTTACGAAGAACTATTACAAGAGCTGCGAGGAAAAAGGGACTCGATCGAAGAAACCTTCTACAAAACAGATGCGATGATAAACAAAGATTGGATGAAAGAAGAATACGAGCTGAGACACCTGACGACGCGGTTTGCGATGCACGGTTTCAATCATCGTATTTGTACCAGGAAATCCTTTCACCAGGCTAGCTATGAGTGTAAAGCGTGTTCCGATTCAACACGGAACTGTAAAATGGGTTGCCTACCCACCCGCAATTGGCTTGAAACCTGCTCGCAACGCGCTAGCGACGGGGTTGATTTCGATTTCACTGATTGCCGTCTTCTTATGCTGCATTGCAAAGTATTTTGCTCTTTCAAAATATATTTACACAGGCTTCACAATAAGTTTGAACGATTTCTGTTTCAGAACATGTTATTTTAAGCTTCTGTTAATGGCTTTTGCAGAGCTTTTCTATGACATAAAGGGGCCGATAACCTCGATGTTAGGCCCCTTAAAACAACAAATATCATCATCATCATCATCTATGACATAAAATTTTATTTTGCAACATAGTTTATTACAACACAATGTATTTTTGTGTTGTATTTTATTTACAACACAATTTATTGCTTTTTAACCCAATACCACAAAACGAGATACAATTTGGAAATGATTTGTTACAAAAGTATAATCAGTCTTCGATGCGACTAAAAAAGTTGATTTATCACAGACGTTACATCTACTGCAAATGGACATTTACATAAGGTGTTCGAAGTGGCGTCCGTCATTTTCCAAGCAGAGGACCACTCGTCGCGTGAATTTCTCTCTTGCGTTCAACATCTGAGGAGTAATTTCCGCTAAGACTTCGGTAATGACGAGCTCCATTTCTTCGGGTGTTTGTGGTGATCCTAAAAATACTCTCTACCTGACGTAGCCCCAAATGAAGAAATCCAGGACGGTCAGTACAGGTGACCGTGGTGGGAATTCTAGAAAGCCGATTCCTATCCACCGGCCAGGAAACAAATGGTTTAAAACTTCTCTCGCCAGTCTGGAGGTGTGAGCTGGATGACCATCTTGTTGAAAAAGCATGTTGTTCAACTCCATCAATGTAAAATCATCCAAGATGCCCTGGAGTATGAAGTAAGTCTAAACTGCCTGTGTTCGTCGTTCTATCATTTTACATTGTTACAGGTAAATAGTTCTGAAATCGAAATCGTTGAAACTTGGTTTCTAAAGAAAGGTGACGATTATTCTTTAAACTTATTTTTGTAACAAATCATTTTCAAATTGTATCTCGTTTTGTGGTATTGGGTTAAAAAGCAATAAATGGTGCAGTAAATAAAATACAACACAAAAATACATTGTGTTTTAATAAACTAAGTTGTAAAATAAAATTTTATTTCATAGAAATGCTCTGCAAAAGCCATTAACAGAAGCGTAAAATAACAAGTTCTGAAACAGAAATCATTCAAACCTATTGAGAAGCCTGTGTAAATATATTTTGAAAGATCAAAATACTTTGCAATGCTGCATAAGAAGGCGGCAATCAGTGAAATCGAACTCAGTTCCGTCGCTAGCGCGTTGCGAGCAGATTTCAAGCCGATTGCGGGTGGGTAGGCAACCCATTTTACAGTTCCGTTTTGAATCGGAACACGCTGTACATGTGTTTTGTGTGGAGAACAGTGTGATACATATCACGCAATGGAGTGCAAGAAGAGAACGGTCTCTTTGACCGAATTTTTTTTCGGATTCTTGAGCCTGATGTAATTTATATATTTTCCACATTGTGCGTAATAAATTTGTTATATAGAACATACTCATTACCTTCTCAGATAGCTTGCCACGGTGGGTGAGTGGTTATCGTGTCGGACTACCAACCACAAGCTTGCAGGTTCGCTCCTGGCCATGGTAAGTGATTTTTGAAAGGCGACACGCATGTCGTACGTTGTTCGCATGTTAACGAACCCATTTGAATTCAGTAGGCTGTGTTCATAATTGAAAAAAAAAATGTCGAGAAGTTTCGCCAACACTAAAAGTTCCTCCATTCTCTAATAGAAAGCGCTATAGTTTCAAGGAGCTTAGAAATCTAACATCCTTGACTTTCATAGCGCTCCAAGGAACAACAAAATTCGACTTGCAAGCTGCCCTTTGGGCGTCAAATAACAAAGCTTGCACCCGGCATCCGAGGTTATACGATATTATTATTATTATTATTATTATCTTCTCAGATACAATCATAAACCTGTGCCTAATGCTCGCTAAACGATTCTACACACACCCAAAGTATACGGGGCTACATGACCGCGTTGTCGCAGCCCCTAAACTAAGGCACCAACCAACTAAACGATTCAAGGAAACAGGCTCCGTAAATAATAAAAGAGTTGACTGACATTCTTTCATCAAACGATGTCAGGTGTGTGTGTGTTAGAAGAGAGGGAGGGCATTTTCAGCATCGCCTATGAGCTCTGTAAGTACACATTATTGAACATGTTTGGTAAAAGTGTGATAGTGATAGTGCCTCACGAAGCTGAGTGTACCCCGTTTCAACCCTTAGACCTAAATAAGTTTCCTGGTAGAGTCGACTAACGAACCCAGGACTGAAGATCACGGAATGATACTCAGCCTTCTCAAGTATCCAGAACTATTGGCACGTGCAGTACATTTTTTTTAGCGTAGCCGGGAGGGTCCGAGCATATGGTCGGCTCGCCAGTTTGTAGCTGCTTCTATGCGGACACCGATGGGGTGAGCTACAAGTACCGTCGTGTATTGTCTGGGGAGGAAAGTCTGAGTGTAAGGGCAAGGAGTGGCCTATATAGTTAGGGTCCAACCCCGGCATTTGCCTGGAAAGAAGATGGGAAACCACAGAAGACCAACCTCAGTTACCGGCGGGTGGATTCGAACCTCCTCGTCTCCCGGATGTAAGTGACTGCCTACAGCCACGCCGTAACGACCACGGCTAACTCACCCGGTGCAGTACAGTTGATGGAGGTAGATGTTACACTGAGGAGGATGATTATAGTTGTTTACACGTTGCTAATAATGGTACATTCACACATGGCACGAGACATGTTAGTTTGTTTGTTTTGCCCGCCTACTTTATATTCTGGCCGAGTGTTTGCTAGGGCCCGACTCTGTTTGGGTAGCGGCTCCCACAGGTGTAACCTGTCCATCACTGACATCTCTCCAGCATCTCGCACTCAGTCTCTTCCTTAACTTCTCAATGATTTAGCAATGAATGTTGAGGCACAAGGACATGGACCCAGGCTGCTCCTGACTCAGAAGACGAGTGCGTTTTAACTTCATCGCCAACCGTTTGTGAGATAGTTCTCTTCGGTTCCCCATTTTCAACTCCAGGCAGTACCGTTTAATAGGCCACAGACGATTCATTCCAGCTCCTTTCCCAATTTCCTCCATCTTCATTCGTTTCGTCTCTCATTAACTACTCCGACGCGGTTTACGTCAGAAAGGGCATCTGGCAGTGAAATATACCCGCCACAAAGATAACTGAATTTTACGTCATTCATCTCCCTGTAAAGATGGAAAATTCTAAAGGGTAGTACACGAAATACGTCTATTCATATTCACCTTACGGCGAATTCAATGATTTTAAGCTTTCCGTCTGTTTGTGTGTCTATCGTTTTGTTCTACGATCGCGGGGAAACTGTACGTAATGGTCATGACTGCATGGCTAGAAGTGAAGAAGATGGCTGCTGGCCTTTTCAGTGAGGCTATCACAATGATGGTGATGGTGATGGTAACGATGAGGATGATGATGACTCTTGTTGGACAAAACGCACATTTAAACATATTGTAACCTAATCCGAAAACAACAATTCCTTTAATGACATGAAAGACCTTGAAGTAATGACTCTGCGACTAAAAGACATGCATGATCTAAGTTAAATATTTTTATTACTGGCGTTGTATGAAGCTAAAAACCAGAAACTCAAACTTATAAAACCATCATCGAGGAGAGACGGAAAAAAGCCGAGGAGAGACGGAAAAAAGCCGACGAGATACCCCAAGAAATAATGGAGACTGAAGCAATGAAGAGTGATATCTGGAAGGGACCAAATTTCAAACTTCGACACGATTCGCTGTCCATGGGTTCCATGGAAGGATCAGTCAGTATGAGACATTTCATGAGCCCAAGGAAGACTGCGTCTGCAAGAATTGCAATAATCCATGCCCCAAATACCACTTAGTGGAATGTGTAAGCAGGTCTCAATCTCTAATCGCGGAAATGACAGAGTGGTGGAAAAAAACGTGATTGTACACATTGTGTTTAATAAAATCATATAAAAACATTATCCATAATGTGTTTAATATAGCCTACAGTACTTATTATCTTCGTATTGATTACATTTACTAACGACACTTGTTAATAATAATATAATAACCCCTGGCACTAGAGCCCATGAGAGCCTAGGCCTACCAAGCGACCGCTGCACAGCCATTTGGCCTGCAGATGTTGGGGTGACGCGTGATCAGTGCATCGGACCCCTCGGCCGTTAATCTTGGTTTCCGCGACCGGGGCGCTGCCTCACTGTCAGACAGCTACTCAATTGTCCTCACGAGGCTCAGTGCACCCCGTTCCAACCCTCACGTCAGTTTCTAAAATCTCTGATGGAGCCGGGAATCGAACCCGGGGCCTCCGGGTGAGAGGCAGACACGCTACCCAAACACCACGGGACCGGCATACTTGTTAATACTATTATATATTAACAGGCGTCCTTAGTGAATTATATAGGGCCTGGTGGCGCAACGGTCAAGCTGTTGGCCTTTCACCATGGTGGACTGGGTTCAATTCCTGGTCAATGCCTGTGAGATTTTCGAAGTGAATTGCCTTGTCATGTGGTTCAGATTCCAAGGAAAAAGGAAGGCCCGTGGCTCATAATCACAAGATTCACGGTCACGTAAAACGACAATCTTTCTCCCTTCCTTAAATTTAATTAACAGCCGTTGTGTTGCCGTGGGACTTTCCGAGGTGAGAAACGTACTTCTGTTGCGAAATGGTCGAATGAACGTCATGCTCGACACAGCGAAATAATGAAAACCACCTAGATCAAACGAAGATCGAATGCACGTCAGAATATGTAATAAAATGTATAGTGGTTCCTAGTAAACCGATTAATGAAAATCCACAGCCTGCTTCCAGTCGACTGACCGCGTCAGGGAATGGAATGAATGAAGCCCCCATCTAGCGACGAGGATATGAACTGTGCCGGCTGCCGAAGCCTGTCGCAATCCCCTGGGGCAGTGATTAAATGAATCACAGATGAAATGAAAATGAGAGTGAAGAGTGTTGCTGGAATGAAATTTGTGACAGGGAAAACCGGGGCACCCAGAGAAGAACCTGTCTGCCTCAGCTTTGTCCAGCACAGATCTCACACGGAAGGACCGGGATTTCAACCATTCCCAGCGGTGAGAGGCCGGCGTGCTGCCGCCTAAGCCACGGAGGCTTCATTAAACCGATTAGTGGATCATAAATAATTAATAATATTTATAATAGCTTCGTGTGGACTGTGGGTGTAAGTCATTCAGTTTGACGCCCGTAGGTGACCTCTGCGCTATGATGAAAATGAATTGAATTATTAACATGCCATAAACACGCAGTTCCCGAGTCAGAAGAACGTGCAATTGAAATTTCTGGTCTAGAATAAACCCGAGACCCGTCACTTCAAAGGCTTGTGTCCTACCGACATATCCACGACAGTCCGATATTTCAGCAGCATTGAGAAGTCATTTACACAAATTAGGCAGTGGCGTACGCAGGATTTCCTTCTGGGGGGGGGGGGGCATAAATATAATAGGGTAATTGTGTACATTAATAAAGGGACCGATGACCTTGCTGTTCCACCACTTAAAAGGACAGTCATCATAATTAAAATTATATTTCGATTATTATTCATAAAAAACGACAATTAAATAACCGTTCTCTTTGCATGATAAGTAGCCTATTTTAGGTCTCATTTTTTCGGCACAATAAAAAAATAAAAAAAATATAGAAAACAGTAACTAAATATTAAGACCGAAACGATGCAGTGGTATCATCATCATGACCATAGTTACGTGGTTGCCTACAATATTGATATTATGAGAGATAAAAATAATGTTTTGCTCTTCGTGTTCCTACTGCAATTGCTATTGACTCTCAAAATCTGCCTATCTTGATTATTTTATCTGTATCATTAATTGGAATGAATTGCAGAAACTCCTCTTTTACTGAATTATTTTTAACGAAACGGGCACACACAATTAAAGCAACCCGAAGCGACGTGACAAAGGTTACCGATCGCACACTTCAACAGCAAAACTGATCCATGGCTAGCTTCAACGCTGAAGGAGGAGTCTCGCTGCGAGTAGAGTGTAGGGCAATTACCAAGTGACGAACATGATCGCTATTCAAGTACTGTATGTACAGAAGTTAAGACGCCTAACGAGCGATACCGTAAAACAGGTGATAGATGGGACAATATATATTATTATAGATTCAAATAAAGGGATATCTCTGGGAGGGTTAAACCATAACCCCCCCCGTCAGTACTCCACTGAAATTAGTAACTGGAGAATTTCCTCAACTGCGCATTCAGAGAGGGCTAGGAGTATCCATAAATCTTGTAGTCACTGTGGGCAAGTAATGAGATAATCCTCGTAAAAACTCTCCTATCTCTGCTGTTGAAGTTTGTTCCCTTAGAGGAAATCAATTACCTCTGTTGAGAGGTAATGTTTTGTGCACTTTACAGTCACGAAGTCATGAGTCCTGCAATAAACATGTTTGAGCAATGAATAGAGCTGTCACCGTGTTTTACGTGCGCAAGCAATAATTAGTTGCTTCCTTCTATGGGCTACGTGCGGTGCTCAAAGAGATCGCCCGCCCGACAGGCAAGCCAACGTGCCTGGCAGTACAGTGGGTTGCCTTATTAAACTCAGCAAGGCTGCGGGCTCCTTCAGTAAAATACCTATCAATAATTCTGATATTCAATAACATACCGTACTTGATTTCTTCTTCAACAAATTCATATCTTTGATTAACAGTACGGACAAACGGAAACGCGTTCAGCTTCCACATCAAAGAAAATGTGGCAATTGCCATATCTGCCATGAACAGAATATACAGAAAATTTCATTAGAAACTGCGTAGAATATATTTAAGCGAAAGATCTCACCGATAGCGGCTTCGGTGGCGTAGTCGGTAGCATGCTGAGCTTCTATGCCCAAGATAGCGGGTTCAAACCCGGCCGAAGCCGTCGGATTTTTAAGAGCTTTAAAAATCCCTCAGTTTGCCTTCCTTCGGAGGGGAAGTAAAGCCGGGGGTCCCATGTCATAGATTTATGGCATGTTAAAAAACCTTCCACTAATTACACCTGTATGAAGCTAAATTGTATAGATTAAGAATGTAAACAACGCTCTTACGTTTCTACGTTCGTTGCCAAGAGCCAACTGCGGTGGCGTCTAGTAGCTAAGTTCTGAACTTGGCCTAGTAGTCGTTGACGGTGGTGCTTGGCGGAAAAAGTAGGAACTATTTGAAAAATTCTAAGTTGCAGTACTTAAATTAAAAAACAGATATGATAACACACACTAATACAGTCATCACTATTAACACTGGTTATCAGACAGATTCTACACACATCCAATGTACACGGGGCTTCATGACCGCGTTGTCGCAGCCCTTAAACTTAAGAACCAACCAACCAACCAACTTATGGCCTGTCATTAATCTGGGACCAACCGAAAAAGAGGGACATCAAAGAAATTGAAAAGGTAAAGGCTAGATTTCTAAAAAAAAACAGGATTAGGAGTCTCTAAATTTACCCTATCGCGATTGGTTTACTTGCTGGCCAGAGAACCTTTCTGCACTGAAGATTACAAATACAGGTTTGAATTATCATTGCCCACAACAGGAGCATATCAGAGACTATTACAAGAACTTCGGGACAAAAGGGAAGATATATGTCTAGATTTCTTCTCCACAGACGCGATGATAAACAGGGAATGGATAACAGGCTAACTATGAACTGAGGCACACCATGACTCGCTTTGCTGTCCATGGTTTCCACTACAAAATCTGTAAAAGAGTTACCTACCATAAACCAAGTGACCTGTACCAGTGTAAACTCTGTGGTTAACAATGTGATAAAATACAAAAGCAGGAAAATCTAATTGACAAAATTTTGTAATAGTTAAGTGCTATATGAACTATACATTGCCCTCTATGTCTATAATTATTATTGTATGGCCATTGGCTGCATTAAATATTTAATATCTGAAATATTTCATACCTGCTTTGTTTTTTATTTGTTTGAGCGGAAAATAGAATGGTGGACGAACTTGGGAATGAAAGTGTGAATGCGACAATTTGCGGGACAGTCCAGATTTCAGTCACTTTCGATGAATCGTTCAAGTACGGTACAGTAGTACTTTCAAACAAAGAAGGATGCACTCTTGATAACTGCAGAGTATTTCTTAACTTTAGAGTTCAGAGCCGAAATTCAAAGCAGTGAATAGAGCAACCCTTACATCTGTTGTTTCATCAACAGCAAACCATATGAAAGAATTCCCTATATGCTGTCTTATGTTGTGCGTTACCTCGTCGTAGCAGACTTGAAGATAATTCTTGCGTAGTGTTGATTGGTTAAGAACATGTTGCTTGCAGTATTTTTCCAGAAAAGATGTGAATTCAGGCACTTCAAGTTTATACCATGGAATATTGGCTGCAATCATTGTACTGCGTAAGTCTTTATGAAAGGGGTTACTTGAAGGTGAAGACTACGTCTGTGTTAAAAGGAATTGTTTCTTTTGCAGACCTAATTGTTGTTGTTTTTTTCTATGCAGAGCACTTCGTGCATGTTGCCCAAGCTGGAATTTCATGGAGCATGCGATATGTTTGTTGCATGCTTGTCAAATCACTACTTTGCCATCAGTTGCAAAGGACTCGTCAACTGAAATCCATGATTTTAACTTTGAAGCCAGTCAGGACGCTACTGGTGCCGTATTGACTCTAGAGGAAACTGATGTTCATGAACTATCTTCTTCAGCTGCTCAAAAGAAACTGAAACCTAATTGAGACATTTCAAAGGAAGACAGCTCTAAGAATAGATTTGGAAATTCCTATGTACATAACAAAGGGGTCACAGAAATGCGCTTAGAGACATATTCCTGGGAACACCAACTTGAAAGTGGCTAGTTGTAAAAGCAATTTACTCTAAAAGGGATGAAAGATTTAAGACTGGCACGTTCAAAGTAATAGTTTTCCTGCAGCTAATAGGAACTTTTAGAAAAACCTATTTTGCAGTGCAATGATTCCATGGTATAAACTTGAAGTGCACCTACCATCCTCTCAAATACCTGTCACTCATAATTACCTTGCCACGGTGGGTGAGTGGACAGCGTGTCGGTCTACTAACCCCAAGATTGCAGGTTCGCCCCTGACCGTGGTAAGTGATTTTTGAAAGGCGGCAAAAATACGATACGCATGTCATACGATGTTGGCATGTCAAAGAACCCATTTGAATTCAGTAGGCCGAGTTCATAATGGCAAAATTAATATCGGGAGTTTCCGCCAGCACAAAGTTCCTCATTTCTCTACTAGAAAGCGCTATTGTGTTCAAGGAGATTAGATATCTAACCTCCTTGACTTTCATAGTCAAGGAACTACGAAATTCGACATGCAAGCTACCCTTTGGGTGTCAAATAGCAAAGCTTGCACCAGGCACCCGAGGCCATACGATATTATTATTATTATTACCTTAATCCCCCTGTTGAGAGGACAGACAACAGCCCCACATTAAGTGTGAAACTTCAATTTATTTCATATGAAAACAGGAAAACGGTGAAATGTGTAATTTTATGTAATATCACTAATAATATGTAGAATACCCATAAATATGAAAAAATATGTAAAATATGTAATTACATTGAAATCCCAGCTCTAGAATAACTTATGTCTACCCTTCTCGGTATGACACTGGGAACATGAGTGTGTGAGGTAATTGAGCGCAGTGTTTGTGACTCTTGTTTCTTTCGCCGTGGAGGCTGTCACTGACGGATCGTGTCGCTTTGTGCTTGCTCACACAAAGCCCTGCGCTGTCACACCCGCCCCTTCCTTTCCAATCACCAGCTGCAGATATGTTAACTAACGCCCTTTATTGTGCTTGCTCTCAAACAAATAACCTCCTCTTTAAATAAGCTCGACCTTTGTTTTCAAAAACAGGTGAAAGTTGGCGTAAAATACTGTCACCTCCCCTTTCCTATATTCTGTAACTTCACATACACGTAGCTTTCTCTTCGAAACAGTGTTGTCACCTGATATTTGTTGAAAATTGAAAAGTAGTTGTCAAAAGTAAGAACGAGATTAATAAGAGTCAGATGTTCTCTTGCATGATCCACTCCTTGTTGACAAACTCACATACCGAATTTATTCCATACATAGCATACTGTAATGTGTAAATAATCAAAATCAAGTCTCTTATGTACTTGTGGCTTTTCCCCTCTCCACTCAGTCCTGAATCCTTGCGGAAATACAGTGGAATTTGGATAATTCGAACTTCATGGGACCAGTAAAATAATTCGAATTATCCAAAAATTCTAATTAAGAAAGTTCTTTGAAAAGGGTAGAGAAAATATTCAACTTTTAAGTTTTCATCGAAGAACCTTTATTAGACTAAACATAATATTACCTCAAATGTTCAAATGATAAAATAAAACCAAAATGTACTATTCACCTATTTAACGACAGTAGTAATCTTGAAATCTTTGCCACTCTCACTTTCACAACCGATAATTTTGTATTTAACTTTTTGGTACGTTGACAACGTGTTGGGATGAATCCCGAAAGCCTTTGCAATTTCAGATTTTTTCTTCATTCCCTTATCCACTTCTTTAATCACCGCTATTTTCTCCGCCGAAGTCAAAGCTTTGTATGGAACCCAAGGATTTGATGACGAGATATTAGCTCTGTACACACACTTTAAAACACAAGCAAAACCAAACTTCTAAACAACCACAAATCTAATGAAACCACTCAGAATACTGCGGTACACAGCACGCACTACCAGACAGGTTTAAGAGATACAACGTCGTTTTTCGGGATTTCCTGACCCAACTGTTTGGCTTCCGATCGGCGATTTACACGTAAAAACTTCGAATTATCCAACCACAATTTTTAGCATTGATTGTATATAAAATGCTAGGGACCAAGAGAAAAAATCGAATTAAAGAAGATTTCAAATTATAGAAGTTCGAATTAGCCACGTTCCACTGTATCTGAAAACACCTCAATGAAGAAGATACATAAAGTACGGAATTCTTTAGTGCTGGCGGACCTGCGACAATAACTAAATGCACATAGTTATTAAAATCAGAAATGTAACAAAACTCGCCCATTTAGTTCAATGCGAACGTCTCGTGTAATGTTAGTTCTTACGAGTACGGTTAATCATCAATCATTTTGAAAATGTACACATTACAGTATGCATAGAATGGAATAAATGCGGTAAGTGTGGGTCACACAAGAGAATCATGCACTCCACATTGCAGCGGCTAGTGCATAGCATTCTGTCTAATGCCGACACATATGGAAACCTTTAATATCTAAAAAGATTACTCGTCGGATTTGCAAAATAAGCATATCATTGAAATTGTCACTTGATTCTTAGTTGTTCCAGTGGGTGAAATTAGTAGCCTATTTTCATTTATGAAAAAATAGGCTTAAGAGATCACCTCTTTTCCGTTGGTCTGTGTGTGCGTATGTGTGTGTGATTCGTGTGTGTGTGTGTGTGTGTCGTCCCCCCTCCCCTAATAACATCTAAACGGCTTGAGCGATTTCAATAAAACTCGGAAAGTTCATAGCACTATTCCGAACGACCCCGACCGTGCCCTTCAAATTTATATATGTCTCAACAATCCAACATGGCGACTGTGCGAAATATTTCACCAGCATTCAATATCTCCGAAACTATTACCGATATCACCCTGGAATTTTGTACGGTGATAAAGGGAACTACTAGAAGTTCACCTTTGTGACTTTTGAAAACCTAGTAACCACAAAACTAACAATGGCGGCCAACTGAAGTTGCGACTTTTAAATAGGCGTTTCTCGCGGTTTAACCAACCAAACGCAATGAAACTTGGTACAGTATACGTTTTTACACATTGTAATGCACCGAAATCTAACTTCGTACAATTGTTTACCTCAAGATGGTGGCTGTGCGAAATAGTTCACCGGCATTTATATCCCTGAAACTATTACCGGTATCACCCTGACATTTTGTACGGAGATAAAAGGTACTGTTGGAAGTTCATCTATGAGACTTGCAAAAACCGGTTAACTACAAAACGAACATGGCTGTCAAGCGAAGTTGAAAGTTTTAAATAGACTTTTCTCGCGATTTAATAATCCAAACGCAATGAAATTTGGTACAGCAAATATGTATACACATTGTAATGCACTGGTATTTAATCTAGTTCAATTGTTTACATATTCTCAAGATGGCGGCTGTGCGAATTTTAAAATTAAGTTTTTATTTCTTGTGTCGTAATCACGCGATCGAAGTGAAAGTTTGAATAAAGAACCTACGCAATAATTTTCCTTTAATGGTACATGATTATGTCCTATATATATAACATCCAACATGGCGACCATCCGAAATATTTAGACGGATCTCAATATCTACGAATCTATTACAGCAATCAAACTGAATTTTTTATGTTCATAGGGGCTATGAACGTAAGTTCACCTATAGGACTTTCAATACCCTTGTGATCACAAATCCAACATGGTGGCGACGCGAGGTATAAATATTCACATTAACGTTTCTCGCAATTTAACCATCCGAGTGCAGTGACACTTGGTACAGTAAATCCTTATACAAATGTTAATCCACTGGCATCTACTTTTTTCAATTGTTTCCATAACCACAAGATGGCAGCTGTGCGAAATATTAAAATCTCGCTTTTACTTCTTGTGTCCTAATCATGCGATTGAAGTTTGAACACTACACGTACACAAACATCTTCATGTAACAGTACATAACTCTAA
The DNA here is from genome assembly GCA_946902985.2 of Meconema thalassinum. Taxonomy (NCBI): domain Eukaryota; kingdom Metazoa; phylum Arthropoda; class Insecta; order Orthoptera; family Tettigoniidae; genus Meconema; species Meconema thalassinum. The sequence goes on along the minus strand of OX336388.2, from coordinate 373,460,026 downwards.
GACCTACAATACATATATAAAAATCCAACATGGCGACCATCCGCAATATTTAGTCGGTTCTCAATATCTAAGAATCTTTTACAGCAATCAAACTGAAATGTTGTATCTTGATCGTGGCAATTAACATACAGTAAGTAGGATATATGAAAATAGGATTTAGTTCTTCACGGAACTACTTGTTTTTATTACTGCCAACTGGTATAGCATTGTTAAAATTGAGGAAAAATACTCATACATCCAGTATCCCCTCTTGTAAATAATTAATAAAAAATCCAACTCTGAATTTGGCCTACTGATTTTTGAACAGAATTGTTTTTGTGCAGTTGGTCATTTTTAATTGAACGCCCGAGGGCTCCCAACACGTTCAATCTATTACTACATCATTTCCTAATTTATTTTTCATGATTAGAACATGTATTTTGGCTAATTTCAGTACCGGTACTTTAGAAAATTTTTCGTACGATGAGCTCACATTCAGCGTTACCTTGCACTGCATTGCATTTGCTACAAAGGAAAACATTATAATCAATGAACTTTATCCTTTTAAATACTTGGGCTCACTCATGTCATACAGCCAACGGCGTTCCCTCACAAGATCAATGAATATATCTTCTATCCCAAGGTCAGCACATTCAGTCATCATCTTTTTACATAATTAATTTATAATATAACAATGAACTTATGCGGAATATACCGCGAATACAACTACACAGCTGATGACGAGCGGGAAAACGACAAAGTGACGTCAGCTTGTGATCTTTTCTGATTGGCTCTTAAATATGCAATTGGCAGTCAAAGATAAAATTGGCGACAGCCGACTACACGCTGCCGATTGTCAACTGTCAACTACCGACATACAACTACACATTGTGCATGATGCCATAAGAGAGTACGGGTCTGACTTCAACTGCCGACTGCGCATTGTGGGTAGGCCTTTAATTTTAGTATTTATGATTCCCAGTGAATCTCGTTATTTGAAAAGTTTAGTTTATTCGATGATGTTTGCGAACCACGTATGAATATTTATATAAGGTGCGTTCAAAAAGTAACGAGCCGGAGGCTGTAATGCGCAAACCGGTGACGACATCGGCTAATCGTGGTGTGTGTAACGAGGTGTGGTTCCGACCAGAGCGTGGAAAGTCACAGCCCGTCGCTAGAGGGCACGCGTGCACGTCACGTGACGATACAAAGCGAGCAGCAGCATGCATCAATCGTCCAACGCTGCCAGTCGCATTGCAAACAGTGACATGGAGGCGTCAAACGAAGAGCAAAGAGGTGTTGTTCGGTTTCTGACAGCGAAAGGAGTAGGGGGAACGGACATTCATCCACGAATGTCACAAGTGTACGGCGACCACTGCATGTCCCTTGCAAGAGTCAAGGCATGGCACAAGTGCTTCAGGGAAGGACGGGTGTCGTTAGCCGATGATACCCGGTCTGGGGCACCCCCCTGCATTACCGATGACAACGTCCAGCTGGTTGATGCACTCATTACCCAGGGCCACCGAGTGACAGTGAACGCTATAGGAGCCGTGTTTGGATTGAGCGTCGGAAGTGTGGACACTATCATGAAGGAACGACTGCACTTGCGGAAAGTGTGTACCCCACAGTCTTCAACCACACCAGGAAGCATGTCGAATGGCCTACTGTCTTGGTCTTTGTTGGACGTTTGATGCATGCTGCTGCTCGCTTTGTATCTTCACGTGACGTGCATGCGTGCCCTCTAGCGACGGGCTGTGACCTTACACGCTCTGGTCGAAACCACAGCTCGTTACACACGCCACGATTAGCCGATGTCGTCACCAGTTTGCGTATTACAGCCTCCGGCTCGTTACTTTTTTTACGTACCTTATAGTTAAGATGCACACTGATTTTAATCTTTAGAGTATCATATTCAGTGAATAATTATAATAGCCTACATGTAACTTTGTTAGAAATACAGTAGTGTGTTATACAGTATATTATATTCTGTATATGAACCCGTTTAACGAATAAGGGACTCCGCGCCAATTTTGTAGTTTGGTTTAAGTCACGTTTTTCTGGTTCAAAAGTGCGTTATAGTGGGATTTTCGTCCAAATTGTATATAAGTGGTCCCTGCATTGTAGTTCACTCGTGTGGTGCTTCAGTGGTCGCTGTTAGGATTAGTTACCGCATCTAATCTAATTGGGCAAAAGTGTCTTGGTCGACTGAAAATTATAAATTGCGAGTTTGTACATGCAACACTGAAGAATGTCTTCAAAACTTCATATAGCTATAAGATTTGAGGGACTTGGGCATCGAGGTCAATTAGCCCCGTGTACTTGGTTGAGTGGAATTTCTCTGATAACCTGTGTTTATGTGATGATTGCATTACTCTGTGTATTTGTAATTCAAGTGAGGATTGGGAGGGAGGTCACCGTGGCGGAAAGTTAGAAGCCATCCCGTCATTTGCCTGGAGTAGATGTGGGACATTGACTTTCAGGATGGCTGATGTGGGAATCGAACCCATCTCTTCTCAGTTTTGCCTCACGATGCGGAGTGTACCAGCCCAGGGGCAGATGACCTCGTAGTTCCGCCCCTTAATACAATAACTCTAACAATAACTAGCGTACCAGCCCACAAATCAGAATTAAGTATCTTGACTGAGCCGGGAATCGAACAGCTAAGAATTCTTCCATATCGAAAAACGTTGGGTAGTGCGTACATTTTTAGCCTACTTTACGCATTTTGTAAAAATGAGGAAAAAGTAGACTTATGAGATCGATCCGGGAAAATGTGTGTGTGCCCTTCTGTCTGTCTGTCTATCTGTCTGTCTGTCTGTCCTTCTGTCTGTCGGTTTGTCTGTGTGTGTGTCCCCCTATCAACTCCTAAACGGCTGTAGCAATCGAAACGAAATTTGGTATGAGTAAAGATCTCTATCTGGATATATCATTACCGTATTTGAAAATGATGTCAGTGCTACCAACCGCTGAAAAATCGCAATTGAAATTTCAGCTCCATGTTGTATATCTTGAAAGGTATGCATGGGAGCTATACCAGAATTGGCACACATATAGGTAATAATATTTCTGTTTAATTTAGAGGAGGCCATACATGACAGTATTGCCAAAATTATTCTAAGCCTGCTGATAGGTCCAATTTTTAAATGCAAATAACTTCTACACTAACAATTGGATTTCAACCAAATTTCGTATGTACTGTGTGTACATAGACAGAAATGACTCAGTGTAATATTAAGAACCACCAGGGCTATCAACTGTTAATAAATGCACTCTCTATTGTTTTTATACAAATACCAATATATCAGAAAGTATGCACGCTGACAGCTTTAAACTATGCACACGTATAGTAGCTGACATTCTAGATTAATTTGGAGTAACTAATGGACCTCAGTACTACCAACATGATTCCAAGCCTGCTGATAGGACCAATTGTAAATACATGTAACTTCTATACTATCATTTGGATTTCAACAAAATTTCGTATGTGCTATGTGTATCATAACAGATATGACTATGCGTCTTCTTAAGAGCAACCAGGGCTGCCAACTGTTAATAAATGCTGTCTCTATTTTTGTTACCCTAATATCAATATATCAGGAAGTATGCAAGCCAATAGCTCTAAACTTTGCACACGTATAGTACCTGGCATTCTAGATTAATTCGTAGTTACTAATATACGTCAGTGCTGCCTACATGATTCTAAGTCTGTTGATAGGTCCAATTTTAAAATGCATCTAACTTCTATACTAACTAATGGATCTCATTCAAAATTGGCACAACAATAGATCGTAATATTTCAGATCATTTCTGACCAACACATGCATGACATTGCTGCCAACATTATTTTACGCGCGCTGTTAGATACAATGTCTAACTGCATGTAACGTCCATGCTATCCATTAGACTTCAACCAAATTTTGTATTCTGTACCTTAAGAGATGGAACTAAGAATATATTCAGTCACCAGGACTGCCAACTGTAGTGCTCTATTAGGCTACATTATGCCAGTTATATTTCGAACTAATTTGAAATGTCGATATTACCAACTCAATTTCGTCATTATTCTAATTAAGTCCATATAGCTTAATCATTGGAATGAATCTTACATTTCGAGAAACGTAGGCTCTTTAGTTCGTCACGGAACCTCTTGTTGTATTTTCAGACGTGAAATACAGGACTGTTAAAAAGAATAACAACAGCTCTGCGGCGAAGTAAAATGTAAACTAGCGCTCGGTTCATAATACAACTGTTGTATGACAACTGGCAGTAGGGAAACCCTATCTCCTGGCTGTTCTCGGTAATGTGATACACTTGGGTAGTTGGATACTGGACATGATTCTGACGCAGTCTACCTTATACACAGTGCAGTGAACACTTAGGTTTTAAGGTCACCATGAGACATTTTCATTACCCGCCTTACCGACAGTAGTGGCTACGCGGGCTAAAGCGCTGCGTTAGGTCAAGGGGCCAAGCTCTCTGCTGACTCGGTAGACGCGTGGGTTCGAGCCCCACCGTCGGCTGTCCTTGAAATGGTTTTCCGTGGTTTCCCATTTTCAACACCAGGCAAATACTGGGACAGTACCTTCTGACAGGCCACGGCCGCTTCCTTCCACATCCTTGCCCAGTTTCATTCATCTTCATCCATTCCATCTCTCCTCCCGACGCGCAGGTCGCCCACGGGCGTCGACTAGAAAGACCTGCACTCGGCCTCTCAGGAGGCTACACAACAAAAAAAAAAACGCCTTCGGGAGAAAAGGAATTGGATTTCTAAGCTCATTCATTTCAGGCCAGCAACAATAAAGGCGCGGTCACACAGAAAGCGGTCTGTCGCGGCGGGAAGCGATATCTGAGGCGGTCCAGTTGTATTACCCAAAGTTGCATCAACCCTGGCACACAGAACGTGGACTATCGTCACCCGCTAGTCTTTGTCGCGACGAGCGATCCAGTTGTACAAATTTACAGATTGCCCACCTGACCACCGTGCACGCTTTCAATTGTGGTGAGTAGGGCTAGGATTTTTAGGTGCTAAAAATCTGGAAAATATTTATTTTTTATGTACACACATCAAAAAAAGTTTTGCATCACCTCGGTTCCCAGATCTCCGGCATATAGACGTTGACTGTGTATATTGTATCCAAGATACAGTCCCTTTGACTGTTCATAGATGTCACTAAAACTGCTCAAAGATGTAAACAACCATGCATGAGCAGGGCCTATTAGACGGAGGGGGTACGACAGCCGATCAGTTCCAGTCATTCCACCAGGACGAAGGTACGCTGCTCATGTTGTCTGTAGTTCTACCATGCCTAGAAGGTCAATACCGCAGTTCGATCGCGTCCGCATTGTTACTTTGTGTCAAGAAGGGCTCTCAACAAGGGAAGTTTCCAGGCGTCTCAGAGTGAACCAAAGCGATGTTGTTCGGACATGGAGGAGGTACAGAGATACAGGAACTGTCGATGACAGGCCTCGCTCAGGCCGCCCAAGGGCTACTACTGTAGTGGATGGCCGCTACTTACGGATTGCCGCTCGGAGGAACCCTGACAGCAATGCCACCATGTTGAATAATGCGTTTCGTTCAGCCACAGGACGTCGTGTTTCAACTCAAACTGTGCGCAATAGGCTGCATGATGCGCAACTTCACTCCCGACGTCCATGGCGAGGTCCAGCTTTGCAACCCCGACACCATGCAGCGTGGTACAGATGGGCCCAACAACATGCTGAATGGACCCCACGGAATTGGCATCACGTTCTCTTCACCGATGAGTGTCGCATATGCCTTCAACCAGACAATCGTCGGAGACGTGTTTGGAGGCACCCTGGTCAGGCTGAACGTCTTAGACACACTGTCCAGCGAGTGCAGCAAGGTGGTGGTTCCCTGATGTTTTGGGGTGGCATTATGTGGGGCCGACGTACGCCACTGGTGGTCATGGAAGGCTCCGAAACGGCTTTACGATACCTGAATGACATCCTCCGACCCATAGTGCAACCATATCGGCAGAATATTGGAGAGGCATTTGTCTTCATGGACGACAATTCTCGACCTCATCGTGCACATCTTGTGAATGCGTTCCTTCAAGATAACGACATCGCTCGACTACAGTGGCCAGCATGTTCGCCAGACATGAACCCTATCGAACATGCCTGGGATATGTTGAAAAGGGCTGTTTATGGACGTCTTGACCCACCAACCACTCTGAGAGATTTACGCCGAATTGTCGTTGAGGAGTGGGACAATTTGGACCAACAGTGTCTTGATGAACTTGTGGATAGTATGCCACGGCGAATACAGGCATGCATCAATGCAAGAGGACGTGCTACTGGGTATTAGAGGTAGTGGTGTGTACTGCAATCTGGACCACAAATGCTGAAAGTCTAGCTGTATGATGGTACAACATGCAATGTGTGGGTCTCATGAGCAATAAAACGAGCTGAAATGTTGTTTGTGTTGATCTCTATTCCCTTTGTATTTAACGGTTCCGGAACTCTTGGAACCGAGGTGATGCAAAACTTTTTTTGATGTGTGTATTAAAAATACCTGAAATATGTGACAAAAAGTAAAATATTCAATTATAATTTCGTTTAATAATGTGAATATAAACAATATGTAGTAGTGACGAATGCAATTTACGTTACACCTCACTGACTACTGAAGAATTACAATACACAACGAGATACATCTTCACGTTGTCCATCACAAATCACCGACGATTATTGCGAAACACTTCTTCCGAAGGCGCGAAACTGGGGCAATATGTTTCCTGCCCTTGAGGTGTTGTGTAACTTGAGATCGCTGTTCAGCCTTGATTGCTTTCCCACATGTTTGGCAGAACAGAACGCCCCTATCAGAAGCAAAATTAATTAAAATTCTGCAACACACGATAACTTGTAGTTTTTTTTTTTTTTTACTTTAGGCATCGTAGAACTGCCTTACACTTCACAGTGCTAGAAATGAACTGCATGTGAGTGTCACAGGTTCCAGATAGCTGGGGGAGGGGGAGGTCTAGTACGTGGTGCAATATGCTTATGGACTAGGAAATTTCCGGCTTCCACAGTTAGTGGCAAGTGAAGAATAACACAGTTGTATGAAGATTAGATAGCTCACAGGTTCTTCCCCGTTGAAGTACCACACAATAAAAATGCAATAAACTGAAAGACAGCATACTGATTTTAAAAAAATGTAAATATGTATTTTTATGTGCTAATAAATAAAAAGCAGGAATTTATGTATGTATAGAAAAAATGCTTAAAATATGTATTTACATAAAAAAAAATATTTATTTACCTAAAAATCCCAGCCCTCGTGATGAGTGACCAAACTGAAATATTAATTGAAACTATGCGTAAATACACATTTTTGTTCGATAGTTCGCACGGACATTATAAAAGTGTTTTAAAGAAGGCTGAAGCATGGAATCGTGCAATTCCTCGAAACATTATCGTGACATTCGAAAATACTTGAAAAATCTATCTTCATGGGACTCCAGTTCGATGCATAAGCTGTGGTATTCTCCTAATTGCTCTCTCTTCTTATTGATGTCATGCACCAAACATTGTCTTTTCTTGTTTGTGTTTGGCAAAGCAAATAGGAGAAAGAGCTGTTCTTCGTCCGAGCTCATACTCAATAATAATATCAAACAATATTTAATATGAAAACACACTACATATTCTCTAGAAGGAAGCTACCAGATTGGACCGCTCACACAAAGGTAGAGATCGGGCCATTTAGGAAGACGGCTGGTGAGGGGAAATGTGCGAGTGGGAAAGCTGAACCGTGGGAGTGAGAACGCTGACTTCCCCTTCTCGCTCGGTGTTGTGGCGACGTACAGTCGACCCGAAATTGTTGTCATAGCGGACGTGTAACTCCGCAGATTTTCAGTTAGTGGAATTACCTTCCAGCTGTAAATTACAGACATACTTAGCCGAAATGTATTTAATTAGAAGCGTTACAGATGGTAGATAGATTAAGGAGTTAGAACATAATTTAAACCAAACAGACTATCCAAAGGTTTACCTAATTCTATCGCATTTCGCTTTTTGCCCTTAATCCGTGCCACAGAACTTTCTGACACTCCAACAGCTGCTGCTACTCCTTCCTGCACTTTCTTACAGTCTATCACGAACTTTTCTTCCAGTGCCTCCTTTTCCATAAAATCCATAACGTTCGAGATTGCTGCACGAGTCTGACTCTTTAGCACCTTACGATGCAGGTTACTTTTAACGCCTTCCATACTGTCACAGACAGGCCTAACGTGCAACACAAACCACAGTTACACCACGGGAAATTAGAAAGGCAGCGCGCACGTCTAAACAGCTGAGTATAAACTTATGCACTGAAGTGTCTTTGCAACACGAGCTCTGGAAGGCGGGACTACGCTGCGCTGGATCGTCGTAAGAGCGCATGCGCGGCCAAACTCCTTCCTAGCTGGTCGGATCTCTATCGCGTCCTATGTGACGCCCGACCGGGTGAAACTTTATAGGATGTTTTGGTACCAACGCTAGCTTGCCTTGTAGTAGTACCTGCTGACAACGTTAAAAACGCTAGCTGTCATCGCGTACGACGATGTAGTTGAGTTGTACTTCTATAGATGGCAGCAAAATTGGTGAGTGTTCTTGTTAATGTTGTATATTTAATTAATATTTGAATATATATCAATAGTAAATACATATTGCATTGCTTAGAAAGGAATACAATCGGTTTCGAACAATATTATACGAAGAAATTGAATCACACATCGATTTTAGTCGATACACTGCGCTCGAAAACGATATCAGATACTATCGATATAATTCAAAGTAAGAGCTGGTGGCTGGTTGTTCCAACGCTTCCTGTAATTCAAACGTGATATTTCTTAATTCGATTGATAGGAAGTACAGCACGGACAATTAAATAATAATGGTGTGTGATAAGTGTAGCTGTAATTTTGTCTTACCATTCATTTTTAATAGTGTAGTATAGTAGCCTACTCTTTCTATTTGTACATATCTGTGGGGTAGGCCTATGTCATGCTATGTGCTTTGTGGAAACATCCACAACTATTCTGATAGAGCCTATGTTTTCTTCTCTACCTGATATCACAGGGGGAAGAAATCACCTATTATTAGACGAATTACTAAAATATGAAAGAAAGAAAGAAAGAAAGAAAGAAAGAAAGAAATATAAAGTAGTGGTGAGGGGATGGAGTAGGGGAAAGGGAGGGGTAGGCACGGGCCGGGAGGGGAGAGGAGCGAGTAGGCCAGGTCGGGGATGGATCGCGCTCGAGAGTGCATCGTCACGCCATCTCATATTGCCAGTTGGAACTATTTGCGTCGAGCAATAAGTTGGGGTCAACATTTTGCATTAAGTTGCAGCTCTACCCTTATATCCTCCTTGGTGACGTCCCCATATCGCAGACCGCCGCGATGACCGCAGGATCGCTTTCCACCGCGACAGACCGCTTTCTGTGTGGCCGAGCCTTAATGCCGTACAGTTCAAGAGGAAGCTGCGGCATTATTTGTATAGCAAGTAGGTTATTTGTTCATAAATTATGCCCCTGATTTTGTGTTGTGTTGCTTCCCGTGAGTCTCTAAATCCAATATTCATTTCTTAACATCTTCTCCTCTCTTGTTGTTCCTCCCTTATCCTGTGGAAATGTTCATTTAACATCCCCCAAATCTCTTCTGTAAATAATGCGTTCGTTGCTCGATCCTCACTAATTGCCATCTTGTGTATATGTGTAGCCTAAATATAACCCAGTACATACCGGGTGGTTCAGCAGCCCCTTCCAATATCGTTCGCTATTGTTGTATTGTATTGTATTGTTATTGTTTTAAGGGGCGGAACAGCGAGGTCATCTGCCCCAATATCGTTCGCTGCAACCCACCTAATGCATGTTGGCGGGAATGTCGATATTTCTCTGCTTCCATCCCGTATGTTGCTAATGCACGCAAGCATATCCTACAAACGAAACTGAACACTATCATCTTCCCTCGTAGTAGTCTGTAGTCAAATCGAGGCAAAACTAATAGAGTTGAGTATCGTTTTCAGGATACACTTGCAGTACATTAGTTCCATTGGGATGTCAGCAGAGAATTATCGATCTTCCTGCCAACACGCGTTAGTTGGGTTGCAGCAAACTATATTCGAAGGGGCTGCTGAATCTCACACTATAGTGGGGGCTGTGACGTATCTCAAATGCGAAGTGGGGCTTTGCTCTTTTCAGAGACCCCCTTCAGTGTACTGTAAATATAGTGTAATGCACTGATACATAAATATGAAAAGAAATGAAATGAAAGGGGAGCGTTGTGGCGCGATGGAATAGTCACTTGCCTCTCACCTGTTCGGTCGAGATTACGTGGTGTGAGACCATAAAAGTTTAGGCTACTCCACCGATTTCTCTTGGCAGTTCGCGCATTTAAGAGTGTCTAGGAGTCTAGTATCAGTCCTTGAATATATGAGTGCCGGTGACCGAGGTGGGAACTATTCTATGTTTTTGATGTGTAAAATCTTTCCACTCGGTTGCTGGATATTTTTATGTGAGCGATTTTGAAAAATGGGACGGATGTGGATCGGATGGAAGTGGATCGTACGGAAGTAGATCGGACGGAAGTGTGTAAGACGCACTGCCAGCTGGATCGCATCACTCCTGGCTGCTTTAGCAGGAAACAATGAACGCGCGGTGTCGGAGATAGGTACCATGACGCACTGTCGGCCATGTGGAATGTATATCACATACGGATTACTTCAAGGTTTGGAGGCGCCATTACATATATTCCTACAATAAATCATCTTCAAGTTCTCGTTCTTTGGTGTAAGATATTCATTATATCATATTTTCTGAAAAACAATAATGATTTATTAAGAGTCTCTTTTTCAATGATAAAGGAAAGACCTTAGAATATTAGAATGACATGGAACAGGTGTCACAGCAGCCAAAATGTGAAGTGGACAGCAATTATGGAGCGTATTTACCTACAGCAACAGTATATGCAAATCGCACACTTCCTACAATTTTATAAAGTAATTTTTTAAAGAATTTTTAGATTTTCATGAAATTAGAGTGCAATTCACCACTGCTAATTGAGCCCGTCAGGGGAGCTGCTAGGACAGCCAACAACCGAAATGACTTCCCTAACATCTCATCCGCCGGACCTAAATGCCAAGAGGATCGGGTGAACTTCCAAACAGGCCAAAGCGGCACGAGAATCCATCATCCACGGGGATTGTGGTACATGGTGACTAAAGGTCATAGACTGCCTAAGGAAAGGTTCACCTTAAAAGCTAGACTGAGAAAAGAAACATCCAGACTTATGTAAAACATCGTAAAGATTTATTTTAAAACCGACAAACCCCTATCCTAGTTCGGAGGGTTTCTATCGGCTAATCCGCAAGCTAATAAATAATCAAAAATAAAGAGCAGTTCCCTACCTGAGAAGTTACTGTAAACCCTCGCGAAAGATCTATCTCACAATTATTAAAGCAACAACAGCAACACTAGGAAAATGGTACGGCGAGAAACCCTAGGTCAAGTTACAAGATCAAGCTAATATCGGAATTTACATTTAACAGGGCAGCAAAACAAATCTAAGTTAGGATGATACCATTCCCTTATTTGCATTTAATATTAATTCATTTGCCTCCGTGGCTTAGGCGGCAGCACGCCGGCCTCTCACCGCTGGATCCGTGGTTCAAATCCCGGTCACTCCATGTGAGATCTGTGCTGGACACAACGGAGGCAGACAGGTTTTTCTCCGGGTACTCCGGTTTTCCCTGTCAAAATTTCATTCCAGCAACACTCTCCACTATCATTTCATTTCATCTGTCATTCATTTAATCATTGCCCCAGAGGAGTGCGTCAGGCCTCGGCAGCCGGCACAGTCCATATCCTCGCCGCTAGATGGGGGCTTCATTCATTCCATTCCTGACCCGGTCGGAGACTGGAAGCAGGCTGTGGATTTTCATTTTCATTAATTCATTTAGCTAAGTCCTACCAATTAATTACAAAATTTACGGCGGTGACGTCCGTAGTATCAAACAATTACAATCAAAGCTATGTGACAAGCCATAAAAAAACATCTAAGGCACTCTTACAAACTAGGTGCTAACCAGCACACAAATGGTGACATAGAGGATTTATACATTTTCACATCAATAAATCAATAAATACAAGACCACAGTTTTATTCAAAGCCTACCTACACCTTGGTTTACTGTTCGTAAGCCATAGTCATTTAACGTGTGTAATTACGGTGACGACTGCGTAGTGGAAACTACGTCTAACATCGTATGGCCTGAGCTCCACCAGCTACGAACTATAGGTTCAAGCAAGCCTCTGTCGTTACAAAAAGTGTCAGCTGTCCTAAGGTCATTTCCTCCAGGAAATACTTTCAATTGGCACGGCTATGTCAGCAGGTTCCAAATGCAAATGAACAAGGTTAAATAGAAAGGATTTGTTAGTTATATTTTGTTTATCAAAAATTATGCATTTTATTATTAAGATGTCGGTTTGAATTATCGTTGGTTTATGGCGAAGAACAGCTGACTAGCCTGGCATGGAGCGTCTCTGCGAGATCATCTCTGCCGAGGAGCCTCGACTCAAAAGTCGGGATACGATCAACGAGTAATAGCATCTCGGACACACAATAACACAAGTTACCAGCGGCGCGCAGCTCGCGTTAAATAACTTTGGGACAGGCCTGGAAACACATCAGCTACTCTCCCTAAAATATTTGGTCTACGGGAACTGTCCCGGACATGGTACACAAAATACCTTCTTACATGAAAAGCCTCTTCACGGGGGTCACTAGCCTCCAACATAATATAAGAATCCTGACATAACTGTACTCGTCGAACCAACGGTACACGCAAAAGGCGTTTAACTAACAAATAACAATCTACAGAACATGTGTTCAGACACAGAAATGGACACTGGGTTCCATGAGTTATCATTGCAATGAAAAAGAAAATGCTGCAAGCATTGCGTCCTGTGTTATAAATATGTCTGTCTCACTTGGAAGCAAGCGCTCTCAATCGTGCGCTGGGAAATATTCACACACCTGTCTTCGTGTCACAGCGAGTTACTGGCTCCCTGTACTATTTGACACAACACGTTGACTGGGCCGGCAGTTTTGGCAAGAAAATAACTATAAAACTGGTCTCATAATAATACCCATACCATAGGTTATAAACATCAAAGAATGTGTGCATTAAGAGCACGCTATAAAGCTGAATATAAATATATAAATCTGTCTTTCATAGCAAAGACGTTTAAAAGATAGCAATGTCTATCATTGCTGGAGCTCTTTGCTCTCAAAGATAAAACACTTCATCTGTTTCTTATATCAAACATTCAAATAAATCACGTGTCATTACACTTGACACAAATAAAATAATATTATGGCGCAAACCTCACTCTGCTGGATTTGCTTAATGATACGTTGGGAACTGGGTTCGATGCTAGGTTACAACGAAACATCCCTTTTACTTACAAGGTCTACACTCGACCTGGATGGCTTCTGAGCATATCCTGAATAAAATATAAATGCAGTTACTAAACTGGTAATTACAGTCGATTACCTAAATGTTACGACTTCTCTAATCAAGTTAGGGGCGTAACGTTGACTGGCTGCTATGAGTGCAGTTAAAGAATTATGACCATGGCATCAATTTACTATGTCGGGAGTCTGCTAAGACTCGAAAATCACCCCAGATGGGGTTAAATAAAGTAGCCCTGAAATGACTACGGTCACGTTTAGCAATAGACAGGAATTGGCGTCCTACGACGTCCATCAGGTTGCACCAGGGTTAAACAAAATATCGAACCCAAGGGTGGCTCACAATCACTGTAAATAAATAACATCTAATTGTACTAATTACAATCCCTGCCTATAAAATGGCTGTCACGAAGTTCGGCTGATTTACAATCTACACTAATCTAAATATACCACCAATTACTAGAACAATGAAGGGTTGTACAAACTCACGATATGAAGGAGCCCACACTTAGCTCTTTCCAACGACAAGGGTTGAACAAAGCACCTCTGGCTTTCAGGATTGGTTTTATCCATATCAGAACTTCCTTCTTGGCTCTCCCAAAGATCAGGGTTCGGTCTGTCCCCACAGTTGACATTGTGAGTGGGTTGAACATGCCTAGAAAGGGCATCCTCGACTCCTTCCTTCTCGTTCGACGTTCTTGAAGTTCCAAATCATGCTCGTTCCATCCGAGACGTCTCCCTCATACCATGACGGTATCTAGCCCATCATCTTCGACTCGAACATGGTGTTATAAATGTCGAACACGTGGTCGGTAATATTAGACATCATGTATTTCTTTATCACTTGAAATTGCGGTGTGCTTTGTAGCTATCAAAGGCGTTACACATATATCTATCAACACAGCCTCTACACTTTGCAGATATCATAAATAAATGGCCATGCACTGATGTGCTGGTTCACACGTGCACAGATTCTATTTTTGCCATCACGTGGCATCCGTGAAATTGGCGTCGAATTCTTGCAGATAAATCCACTGTAGCAATTTATACACGAAGCGTATTTAATATAACACTCGTTTAATGCAACGTTATCACGATTACTTGTATATTTGACACCAGGCTTTAGCCCTTCACAAATCACGTGGGTACAAATGCGGTGCTACAAAATCGTAGAAAATTCACAATACGTTTCAAATAAATTCACAATACTATTAGTGCTGATCACTACACTTTGATAATCGTGATGCACAATACGATGGTGCTCGATGACACTTGATAACATTCTTCGCTATAAAGCGGACTATTCCCACGTCTTACACGACGAGTATTACAACACGCCTCAACCGGGCGGATCCCCAAGACGTAGTGCACGGAACTGCGTTCCCCGTGGAATCAAGTCGTCAAACTAAGTCGTTTAGCGACTATTTACATTCCTTTTTGCATACCCGCAATGATATTACCATACCTTAAAGTGGGAAAAAAAATCTCCAAAATGTTTCAATAATACTGAATGACGAAATGGAATATTCTGAGTCTCGTAGAAAGTTACAGTTGATTAACAAGACCTCAGATAAATAATTAGCAGACTTCACCAGAGTCAAAAGTGCGATCCTTCGCTACTCCAAAGAGAATTGTATAAACTCTCAGCTTCTAGTTGCTTTCTGGGTGTGTTTAAAGGTAGTACATCCCATCATAAATGTGTTGTCATGAAAAATATCACATGAACCTTAGCTCAGCGGGTCCATAATGTCTATTCTCTTTCATTTGAATGCTCATTTGTCACGATCGGTCGCTTATGAGGGCCACAGGAGGGATCTATAGTACTGAAATAATATATAACTAGCGGACCCGTGCAAGAAATCTCGCATGTTCATAAACCACACTTTCCCCAATAGGTTTTGCAAATCAAACACTTCTTACAAAAATTGATATTAAAGAAATTAGAATGCAATTTGTCACTGATAATGTGATTTGTGTGCTGAGTGTGCTGTAGCACTCACCGGTTATTCGATATTTATGAAATTGTACTATTTGAGTACTCCCCTGTTTCTGAAATCCATGCAAAATGATAAAGGAAAGACCTCATAAGGTTAAAATGACATGAAACGGGCGTCACGGCGACCAAAATGTGAAGTGGACAGAAATTATGGAGCGTATATTCATACATCAACAGTATCTGCAAATCGCACTCTTCGTACATTTTTTTAAAGTCATTTTTTAAAGAAATTATTGATATTTATGTAATTAGAGTGCAATTCGTCTTTGCTAATGTCTATTCTCTTTCATTTGAATGCTCATTTTCATGATCGCTCGCTTGTGAGTGCCGCAGGAGGAATCTATACTACTGAAATAATATATAATATGATGATATGATGATGATCATCATGATTTACCTTCATAGGCCTAAGATAAAATAGTTGTTACTGTTCACTGATACCAATATTACAATTAATGAATTTTTGAAAACAAAATATTAAGTAAACGGTACATTTATGACCTAACTATTGAAGTTAAAGGGTTGAAACTTAATTGAAGAAGATTACATGGCTTGCAATCCAAATTAGAATCATGTTTCTAGTGATTTAAAAGTTTTATTCATAAATTTTTCTCTGTTAAGTTTAAAAAGTTTTGAAGCAATGCATTTTCTCTCAAATTCCATAAATATTGCAGCCATTAGTCTAGGGCAGTCACATATGCACTGTGATTAATGCTGCCATTATGAACATGGCCTACTGAATTCAAATGGGTTCTTTAACATGCCCACAACGTATGACATGCGTGTCGTGATTTTTGTCGCCTTACAAAACTCACTTACCACGGCCAGGAGCGAACCTGCTTGGAGTTGGTAGTCCCACTCACGCCCCGTGGTAAGCTTACAAAGAAATGTGTGCAAATGTAGATGAATAAAGATTTGGTAGATGCTTGCCAATGTTGATAAACTTCCAAAAAAATGCCTTATCTCGGAAACAGATTAACATTTTTGCTTCAAACTAACTTCCTATGATATTTCAATATACTGAGAACACAAAAGATCAGAAACGATAAAATTGAATTTTTCAACCGAATCCTAAGTTAACGCCACCTTAAAGGTCATTACTGTACATTTTGTATTGTTATTATGTATAGTCTATAATGTGTTTCTGATTTCGTTTTCTTTCTTCTTTGCAGGTAAGTGTGCTCAAGCGGACCGAGTAGAGAATGTAGCGAGAAGAACTTAGCTGTGAGTAAACTTTGGAGTATGCTGTACATATAAGTAATCTTCAGGGTCTTCCACTCAAAGTAGGGCCGACCACTCGGCCGGCGCACCACTGCAGGTAGAACGTCGAGCTTAAGGTCAGACGAGCAGATAGCAACGGTAGCTGAGACTGCAAATGTCTTAAGGAAAGAAGTGCAGCACGGGACTTCGCGGAGCTGAGACAGTTGCGACGCAGTATTTGTGGAGTAAAGTTGACTTTGTTATTTCGTTTATAGCCTATTTTAAGTTACACGTGTTATAAGTTTATAACGTGTACGTGTTAGTGGTTATTGATTAATTGTCATTGTGTTTCAAAATTTTATAAAGTGTCATTGCTAAAAGCGTATTGGTTCAATAATGCCTCAAGCTGCATACACATTAGCACAAAATATCATAAGATAATTTGAGGCTATCTCGGTAGATGAAATAAAGCGTGTGAATGAAGATTTCCTTAGACGATGCCACAAATGTGTAGACGCATGTGGAGGACATTTTCAACATCTTCTGTGACAAGTTGAGTAATTAGTTTACTTTGATTATGTGCTATTTGGTGTTCTTGTTATTCACATGCGATTTGTACGGGCGCTCTCTCAACCCCAAGCTCAGTGAGTTGTCATCTGCTCGTCCGACCCTCCACGCGCCGCGCTTCCGGGCACTTTGAGTGAAAGACCCTGTAGGCCTATATCTACTGTAGGAATGGTAGCAGCTCATTTTAAAACTCCGGTACCACATGAAAAATATTGACCCAAAATCCTCGTGTGTCCATTATGGGAGAGACTCAGCTAAATCCGCAATATTAATGAATTGATTGTAAAGCTGATAAACTAAGTGGAGTGGTTTCAAAAACTTAAACATGGAAATTAAATAACTACATATTCTTTCACATAAATGGAGTTTTTAAAATTTCAACTCGCATAGGATGTCTAAATAATCTAGTAACAATCTAAGTTTCTTCCTGGAGAACTTAAGGATTCAGCTCCAGCTACCATCTACAGACGCATACAATACAGTGATAGCCAGACGAAAAAGAAAGCAGGAAGAAATCATTGAAGAATTTTTTGGAACTGATGCTGTGATAAACAGAAATTGGCCAAAAACAAACCAAACGCAGAGGCATGCCACTATTTGGCTTGCCATACATGGTTTTCACCATAAGTTATTC
Source organism: Meconema thalassinum (assembly GCA_946902985.2). Lineage (NCBI taxonomy): Eukaryota > Metazoa > Arthropoda > Insecta > Orthoptera > Tettigoniidae > Meconema > Meconema thalassinum. Next base: position 373,442,181 of record OX336388.2, on the reverse strand, counting down.
ACAACCAAAAAAATCCGCCATTCAAATGATCAATTTATATGTGTATTGTGTGACCGAAAATGTGAATATGATCATTTTAAGTGGTACATAAAAGGAACAAAGACACTCAGTGACTGTTGCAAAGACAATTGTAGAGAATGATCATGTCATGTCTCTACTTAGTATAAAACAAAGTCCCCGATTCTTGGATGTTACGGGTAAACTCGAGAACCACGGGACGGATGTTGATGTGGTTTTCACCGTTCTGTAAAGGATATCTCGAGGATGATTTCTGTAGAAAATAATTTATTTATGACTAAAGGAAGTCAAGCACTAACGATTTCAGTGAAAAGGTCGAAAAAACTGGCGTCCGTGCGCTTTTTAACCTTACGCTGTGCAAACCGTGAAAAATATCTATATACTATGAGTGTAAGAATTGTTCAGCATGACAATTTCTACACAAAAGCCCGGGAGAGCATATCTCTAACTTCAATACCTCGCCTACTATAAGTGTTTTTACGTTTTCATTTCTTCCAACAATCTCCATTCAGTTACTGTGGCGACAGTTTACGAGCTAGCTAGGGGCAAGTCTTTCACCCCAGTTACAGCTTAGCTAGCGGACGTGCTTATAGCCCCAGATACAGCCAGCAGCAAACTGTCGATTCGTGTTGAGTTAAATACTTTAGGGAAGAGTGGTTGTGTTTGGAGTTTCCCTGGAAGTGCATCTCGGCTTTTCTTCATTACGCCTGTGAACTTTTCATTCCGCAAAATTCACAGTCAAGTTAAGATTGTCGGAAGGGGGATTTGTGTTTCATGCACCTCGCCGTTCTTAAATTACGTCTGACAAGAATTTGTTGCTCATGCATCTCCATGATAATATAATTATTAGTCCAGTCAGTGATTTTAACCCATCATGCCGAGACGTAAAACGGATCTTTGTTCATTGACATTGGAAAAAAGAGCGCTTATCACGTAATGCATTCATAACTGTTCCCGGGTGAAGCCGGGTCGGGTTGCTAGTACTGGTTTAAAAATGAATCGTTGGCAGAATATGACCACGTCTGTACAGTAACCGGTGGCAAATTTGAATTATAACCTTCATTGAGACAAGTTGCACTGCAGAAATACGTAACTGTTCGAGATAGAGAACTTGTTTTAGTGCCAGGGAGATGTAATTTAAGTTTCGAGGTATCGAGAAATCTGAGTTATAGAAATTCGAATTATATGAAAGAGCAAAGAATACATATGGGATACAGAAAGTTTGTTTGGTAAATAATTATTATTACGATACGAGTTAGCGAAAAAGTTGAGTTATAGATGATGATGATGATAATTGTTGTTTTAAGGGGCGTAACATCTAGATTATCGGCACCTAATGGTCTGGGAGATAGCGAAAATGACAATGAAATGGAAACTTGAACAAAAATTAAGTGACTAAAAATACTTACAAAATGTAACTCAGAGTGAAACGACTCACAAAAGGGAATTCAGAAGGAAAATACTCACAAAAGGAATTGATTGAAAAATACGCACAAAATGTAGTTTAGGTTCAAAATACGTACAAAATGCAATGTAGAATCGAAATACTTACAAAAGGCAATTGAAATTCAAAATACTTACAAAATGCAATTGAAACTGAAAATATACAATGCAATGTAGATTGAAAAACTCCCATTTCAGATCCAAAATACTCACAAAGTGCAATTGAAATTCAAAATGCTTACAAAATGTGTGGTAGATTCAAACTACTCCTGTGGATGGACAATACTTACAAAATGCAATTTAGGTTGAAAATACTTACAAAATGTAATTTAGATTCAAAATTCTCACAAAATGCAATTGAGAATCAAAATACAGTACTTACAAAATGCCCACCATACAAAATACAATTTAGATTGAAAATACTTGCAAAAAGCGATTTAGGTTGAAAATACTTACAAAATGCAATTGAAATTCAAAATACCCTAAAATGTGCCTCCAACTACATTCAGAAACTTACTAAAAAGCAATTTAGATTGCCAATCCGTATAAAATGCAATTGAGGTTGAAAATACTCACAAAACGCAATTTAGATCGAAAAGATTTGCAAAATGCAACGTAGATTGGAAATACCTACAAAATGGAGTGTAGATGCAAAAAAGAAATTTAGGTACACGGTGAGCCAATTAACAAAAACAGTTCGGGAATCTTTAAGAGAAAAGTAAATATAATGAAAAGAAAACAAGAGGTCTGACCCCTCGAAGAATGAGGGATCAGGAAAAATATGACAATGCCCAATTAAGGCGGGAAAGTAAAATACATCATATGTCTCGGATACCCTAATACAGTCATGGTCGGAAAAGAACAAGAGTTGACCAAGGAAAGTCGACAGGAAAGACGACGGAGAGGAGACCGGCACAAGTAAGTGGAAGCAATGCCGGAATCAGCTGGGTCCCATGGTCGCCAACCCACGTCCCAGTAGGTGTGAGCACTTGGGGTGACGAGTTATAGAAATTCGAATCAAGTGAAAGAGCAAAGAATGCATATAGTTTGTAGGACGTTTGTTTGGAAAATAATAATTACTACGGTACAAGTTATCGAAAATTCAAGTATTGGAGGTTCGAGATTTCGCAGTTCAACTGCATTGTTAGATTTAAAAATTCATCTTAGTTCACGACTCTTTAAACGCTGCTGATTTATGGATTCAGCTCCCTCCGAAAAGAAATCCTGGAAAAGCGACTTATTCTGATATCTGAATCAAGCGTTTTCCTTAATTAATTGGCCATGAAATATTCAGCTAATATGGAAGGCAATTGCTTTTGGTCTTGGCAAATTAACTTCGATGTCTTCTTTGCACTCGTAAGTCTGGTCCGACTGTTGTTATTTATAGGAACTTTGCGTTATGTCGTGGTCTAGTGAATGTGAACTTCATGGACCGACCACTCGTGAGATCTTTGCAACATACTGTCCGTACACCTCTTCAGAGAAAATGCAGTAGTTTGACCTGGTATATTATTCATTTTCATTATGAGAATGGCCAGAAAATGGTTCTCTCTCTCTCGTATTCAGAACCATGTACTGTATAACCAATTTTACGTATCTGTATAAATAATGAACGAGACCAAAATGACCACATAAAATATAGATGTCCATCTGCTAATACAAGGTAGACAAAAGATAACATTGCTAGACTAACAGGGAATTTGAAGAGCTGAGTTTTGTAAAGAAAATACTCTTCTGTTGCTGCTATTACTTCTGCCTTAACAGTACTCTTCCTTTTCAGATGTATTTTGCAAACGTTCCATCACCTTTATCTTGATAATAAATGTTTCTTTGGCACCCCACAGTGTACAGGGTGGTTGGAGTAATTCTAGACAGCCAGAAACATATCATTCCGCGGTAGCCCACTTCGTGATGCAGTGGCTAGCGTTCTAGGCCGTTGCCCAAGAGGTCCAGATTTGATTCCCGGCTCTGCCAAGAAATTTATTTCTGGTCTGAGGGCTGGAAGTGGGTACACTCAGCCTCGTGAGGCAAAACTGCCTAGAGGTGAATCCCGTTCCACCTCTCCCATCCTGGAAGTGCTTTTACATGGTCTTTCACTTGTACTTCAAGCAATGTCGGGATGATTCCTAATGTAAGCCGGCTTTCTTCCCAGTTCTCGCATAAATTACAAATACACACTCACTCTACCACAGACTCCAAAGTAACAGAGGTTATCATACAAGTAAATAAATAGGTAAATTAATTAAATGAATGAAAAGGCCTATAAAACAAATAAATTGAATGAATTAATTAATACATTAATATATGATTAAATGAATAAATTAATAAATGAATAAGGAAATAAATAAATGATTGAATGTATGAGTTAACGATTGAATAAATAAATGATAAAATAAATAAACTAATAAATGAATTAATGATTGAATAAATAATTAAGTAAATGAATGGATGAATTAATAAATGAAATAATTAATGAATGAATAAATGAATGAATAAATGAAAGATTAAATGAAAGATTAAATGAAAGAATAAATGAATGAATGAATGAATGAATGAATGAATAAATAATTAAATAAACAAATGATTGAATGAATAAATAATTAAATAAACAAATGATTGAATGAATAAATAATTAAATGAACAAATGACTGAATGAATAAATTAATAAATGAATAAATAAATGAATAAATAATTTAATTAACAAACTAATAAGTGAATAAATGAATAGGTGAATAAATAAATGAATAAATGAATAAATAAATAAATGAATAAATAATTGAATTAGTAAATCATTGAATGAATAAACTAATAAATGAAGGAATAAATGAATTAATGATTGAATAAATAAATGATTAAATAAATATACTAATAAATGAATTAAAAATGCATAAATGTTTAAATAAATGAATGGCTGAAGTAATAATATAAAGAACTAGCAGTAATACCCGGCTTCGCCCGGTGGAATGATGATAATAATCCAGTCTCCTTAACACTCAACGTCATAAATTATATTTATTTATGTATTCATTTCTTACATTATCAAACCCAGTGACAATGTTTATACTTAAGTCACTATGGGAAGGCTCTGTAAAATAATGATCATTCTCGTGATATTTGTCTTCAGTCCGAGTCGAGATATGTCGTTAGCGGTCCCAGAATTCGTGACATCTCAGTCGTAGAAGACTTTATGTGTTGGTGATTAGAAATATAATGGACTTAATTCTAGGTCATTTGCCCCCAATGACGTTGAGGGCGTAACATCTAGGTAATTTGCCCTACTGATCAGGATGATATTGAAAATTACTACATAACTGATATATGAAACTTAGAAAATAATAGAAAAAGTTATTTTTTAGGACTCACATTTCGGGAAAGACTTGATTATTTTTTGCCAAAGAGCTCCCACTTAGATCGCTATCTGGTTAAAAGTTTCGTCATGTTAAGGTTTAAACTGTACGATAAATGTCTGAAGCAATTCCTCAAAGAGAAGCTTCCAGATTTCGCAGTCGATATATCGTTAACGTTCCTGAGCATCCAGTTGTCTTTTCTTCTGACGCAAAACATCTTCTACATAGTGATGATGAACATAGAAGCGACTACTGGCACATGAAACTTATCAACGAATGGGAAAAATTGATACCGTACTTTAAAGGAATGAGAGGTCATTTGCCCTTTTGATGAGGATGACAATGAAGACTACTACTACTTCTGAACGGGTATATCAAACTTACAAACTAATGGAAATACGTATTTTTAAAATCACAGGCTAGGTAGACTCTGGTGTTGCTTAGTAGTATAATGGTCGTAACATCTACTGTAGGTCATTTGCCCCTTTGATGAGGATGATAATGAAGACGACTACTACTGAACGGGTATATCAAACTTACAAACTAATGGAAATACATATTTTTAAAATCACAGGCTAGGTAGACTCTGGTGTTGCTTAGTAGTATAATGGACGTAACATCTATGTCATTTGCCCCTTTGATGAGGATGATAATGAAGACGATTACTACTGAACGGGTATATCAAACTTACAAACTAATGGAAATACAAATTTAAAAAATCACAGGCGATGAAGACCGTGGTGTTACTTAGTAGTATAATGGACGTAACATCTAGGTCATTTGCCCTTTTGATGAGGATGGTAATGAATACTACTGTTGAATTGACACGACAAACTTACAAACTACCGTGATAGAAATATTTCAAAAGTCACAGGCGATAAAGACTTATTGTGTGTGGTGATTAGTGGTATAATGGGCGTAACATCTAGGGCATTTGCCCTTATGATGATAATAATAAGGTAATGAAAAATGACTACTAAACGAACTTGGTGTAATTTTAAATCTGATATAGTGAACCCTTCAGAATAGCAGTGTTTTATGCAAGAATCTTTGATCAAGGGGTCGCGTTCAGTTCATAGTGTGGTGTTTACGTCCGCCAAACTACGTGCTTTTCTGAGGCAAGGGTTATAGGATAAAAACTATAATTAAGAAAGAAAAGGAGACAAAACGTAAGATAATAACAAGATTTACTAACTAATTTGTGCATAAAAGAATAAAACAAACAAAAATAAACAAAATCCTCCCTGTTATTTTTTCCTGACAGGAATATTTATCACTTTGAGGAGTCAGATGGATCTCCCCCTTTCTAATAAAATGTGGATCCAAGTTCCACTATCTTGCATATGAATTTATGTTCGCGTGGTGACTATCTACGAGAAATGAGTACTTGGATGATCGTTCGTTCACAACGGGTTAACAGCCACGGTGCTCACGAACAATCATCTCGTAAATCAACGTTTTATGGATATGGGCATAACATTAATAAAAATCCTTAAATCTAATTCTGACACACATATTACAACTCTACTATTTACAGGCATCTCTCTGAGACCCTTATTAGTGTGGTGACACACTTAACCAAATGAGCTGCCACAATGGCCAGACACTCAACAACAAGGAAACACAGCGCCGCACGTGACTCACGGGTCACTGACATGGAAAATAAACATAGAATAAACCAACAACAACAAACAACCTGAGTGGTTAAGATTACTTTATATTAACAAAATTGCATGTTAAAGAAACGCTTCGAAGGTTATCGTGTTTCGTAGGCAACTCCCATTTATTTAAACAATTTTACCATTGATCAGTTCTCACATTTATATTTATTTTCAAGTAATTGGGAGCCAGACGTGCACTCCACTAATGATGAGCTTGCTTGCGAAACTCAGCCAGCCCTTGTGACAACAACTCACCCTTTCCATAATACCAGTCATGTCCCCCTTCCAGTGTATATAAATAGCCGACCAGCTGGACTGTTATCTCAAGGAATCAACAGCAACTAACATCTCCTCCAACTCAACATATGGTCAGACAATAATCACATATCCATAATTGTCCTCGCAAGGATACAATATGAATCTGGTACCAAGCTGACAGAAATCAGTCTCTGCTGAAATTCCCGCTTGTAATACCACAAAAAATATACTCACAAAACACACATCTGGGACTGACATAACGCCTTTCACACGGGTCTGCTGAATTAGAGCTCGCAAACATTTAACACAATATTTAAACTTACGATAGAGCTGAATACTCTTCGTCACAAATTACATTGCTCCAAAGGCAATAATCACACTGAATCTGATCAATAATAAATCTCAACAAAATTTAATTACCCTCCAATCTACTATATAATTATATTAATTCAGTCCTACTTCTGAAACACGACATATCTCCGAGAGACGTTTTTAACCGCACTTCGTAACATAGGCGAACACGGCCGTTCACATAGCTACGTTAGATAACACAACACAAAGAAAAGAACCTTCCAAAAACTACAATTGTGCGAGCTGCTTCCAAACAAAAGTGTGTCAGATCAAAACTAAATATACTACATTAATCACACAAGCAAAGTATTTACAAAAAATATGTCCCATAAACCATAAGTTAATTTAACAAATAATAAAATATTATTATGTACTCATCTCTTTTTGTAGTCACCCGTCAAAGAACATCAGACGCCATTCCCCAACTGGATGGTTCTTTATCTCATATCAGCCATCTGCACGGACTGTTGAGAATTCCAAACTTCCTCTGCATTCATCGATGTCATCCTTGCGCTGATACAAACATTAGGTTATTATACACTTTATGTCTGACTACTAAATTCGCTTGTTCAGGTACTAAATTCCCTGTCACTGTTCGTTGGCGAATTATCGACGATACTGCCCCTATAACTATAGTACTATGACTATCTATCACTGAATTTAACACTTTACAATGAATATCTTGTGTCCTCGACACACAAATACAAGTCTATCTCTTCAGACGAACAGAATCAAAGTCCTGTGTCCTCGACACACGGAATAAAAGTCTACGTCCTCAGACGAACAGAATAATAATAAAGTCTTGGCTCTTCGACACACTTATAAATGAACTGGCCCTTGGGTCTAGATGGAGGGGGATTTTATGTAAAAATTTATCGAAGTAATTGTGGTACAGGAATTAAATAAATATCACTGAACTCGTAATATTGCACAGGTCAAGAATATGCCCATTAATCCTAGAATCGATCGTAGAGATTTTGTCTAGGCGATTTCCCGCGTGAATACTAGCCGCCGCGTACCCCAGCCGGAGTTGGCGCGCAAGTAGGCATTCTCTTCTCATTGGTTCTCCATTTCTAATAATTTGGCGGTTTCTAGTAGATCTTGGCGTCTTGGGAGTGTCTATTTTCTTCATCAGCCATTCACGTTACTGCATCATATTTCTTCTAGGCGCGAATATCACAATGAACATACCAGAACCATGTCTCACCGCGCGTCGCTTCTAAAATTGAGGTAGCCACACCTGTCCTTATGATACATCGCTCTGCTATTTCTTTTCATAGCTCAAGTATTTAGCCTTTTGTTAAACTGATGCAGGTATGTCCCTACTGTCTCCAACAAATGCTTGAAATTTCCTCATCACTGTCTGGCTACTTTCATGATGCTGGTTGAAATATTTATTAATTGAAGAAATAAAAAGTAGAATCATTTAACCAACATAGGGTAAAGGGTTCACAACTCTCCCACTCACAAAATTTCGAACTTAGGAATAAAGTCGACAATTTTACAATACTTCCGTAGGCCAATTTGTTTTAATTCCAGAATCACCCCTTTTTCTTACTTGGTCTAGGCGCTCCTGTCTTCAATGGCATTTACTCGTTTTCATATCCTGCTTGTATTTCCCCCTTCCACTCTTGCGTGACGCTCGGATGCCTGCGGCAACACCTTACTCGCCTCGTTAATGTTTGTCAACAACAGCTCTACTTCCTCCTTCATCACGTGCCGTACTCAACTGCTCCCCGTTGACTTTGTTGATAGTAGGACGTCCGTATATTCAAACAGCGTCATTATTTCGGCGCTACCATGGTTCACTTCGACGATATTTTTTTAGGTTGGCAGCGTTGTAAACTGACATTGTTCCTGTGCTCAATTCTTTCACTCTGTAAGCATTATTTCCAAGGTTTCTTACGATAGAATAGGGTCCTATGAATTTCTCACAGAATTTACTAAAGATTTTCTTTTCTGGGTCCGATGTAGCAGGTCGTTTTACCAAAACGAGCTGGTTGACTTCAAGATCACCGTGGAACCTCTTATTTCTTACTCGCCGTAATCTGCGGTCTGCTTGTTTCCTCATGTATGCTCTCGTTCGTTCAATTCGCAGGTCTGGTGCTATCATGGGATCTTGTGGACAGTTAATGATGCTTCTCCACGTTCTTACTGGATACTCGTTCTTGTGTAGGACCATAGGGATTTGTCCTGTTGACTCGTGCCTGGTAGAATTCATGCATGTCTCTACGTCCTTAATTTTATCGACCCATTTGTGGTGTTCGTTCGGAATGAAGATCCTCAAGTATGCAGTTACACATTTAATTACTCTCTCGCTTGGATTAGCTTGGGCATGTCGGATACTGCTTAAAACATGTTTTATACCCATGTCTTCCATTCCTTTCTTGAATTCGGCGCTTGTGAAATAACTGCCGTGATCTGATAATATAAACTCTGGTTTTCCAAGGGTTGGAATAACTCTATTACGAATGCGACTGAGTACCTGCTTCGATGTTGTTTTCTGAATAGGGCATAGTACTACGAACTTAGAAAATACATCAATGCACACTAGCAAATGACGGCAACCTCTCCTTCCCTTCGGAATTGGACCAAGACAGTCCACCGCCAGTAGCTCACATGGTTTCTGAGGTAGCAATGGTCTAGGATATTGTCTCAGTAAATAATTATTTGGCTTTGTTCTCTGACACGGGTCACAAGTTGTAATGACGTCACATATAGTTGTTCTCATACGTGGCCATGTAAATGTCTCTCCTATTGTTGCTTCGCACTTGTCTAAGCCCACGTGACCGTAACTTTCATGCGTATGCCATGTCAATCCTCGTTGTAACGATGCAGGTACTAATATGCGTAACTTGGTGTGGTCATTATCTACCCATTTGTGCAGCAAATTGTTGACATAAACATATCTTCCTTCTTTGGCTTTCGCTTCTCGAAATGCAGGTGTTCCTGTAGGTAGTTGCTTTTTGAAATATTTAATTAATAGCATCATCCATGGTTCCGCTTCCTGTTCTCGCTGTATCTCACGTAACTCCTCCAAGAATTCCCGGTCCTTCGGTGTTAATTCCAAGTGTTGTACCATCGCTGTTTCTTCATTATCAGGCTCTGGGTTCCTGCTGAGTGCATCCGGTATCACGTTCATCTTCCCTGGACAATGTTCAATTTCAATGCTGAACTGCTGAATGTATATAGACCAACGTGTCACACGTTCGCTTGCCATTGACGTCTTAAACAAGAATGTTAATGCCTTGTGGTCAGTTCTGACAACAATCGAGTAACCATAGATTATTCGTTTCCATTGTTGGAGCGCATGAAGGATGGCCAACAATTCTAGCTCGGTTACAGTATAATTTCGCTCGTGCTTACGCAATTTCCGGCTGACAAATGCCAAATATGTTTTGTGCTGCAGGTTAGCTGGATCCTCTTGGTAGAGCATAGCACCTATCCCAATTAGTGAAGCATCCGCTTGGATTATAAATTTGAGCTTGAAATCTGGATAGCCTAATTTAATGCAGTTTTCCAATAGCTGTTTTGTTGCTTGGAATGCCTTCTCACATTCCGCGTTCCATGACCATTTGTTATTTTTCTTTAACATTTCTTGCATTGGAGCTACAGTCTCTGTATAACCTGGACAGTTTTCTTTAAAGAATCCCGTTACGCCTAAGAAAGCCCGAATGTGCTTGACTCTCGTTGGTGTAGGGAAATTCTTTATCGCTTCAATCTTAGCTGGGTTTGGCATCACTCCCTCCTTGTCAATGACGTGACCCAAATATAAGATCTCGCTCTTGAAGAAATGCGATTTCTTCAGGTTTACTTTGAAATTCGATGCATTTAGGTTGCCCAATACTTTATCTAAATTTTCCATGTGAGTTTCAATGTTGTCGGATGCCAACAGAATGTCGTCAATGTATCGCACCGTCATCTCCTTTACTTCCTCGGTTAGGTTCCGGTCCAGTGCTCGGATTAAAGCACAGCCCGCTGTTTTGACTCCAAAAGGCATTCTGACGAAACAATATGTCTGGTTATCGAATAAGAAGCCAGTTAGAAGCTGTGACTTCTCATCCAATTCAAGATGGTGGAACGAGCTCGTCAGGTCGACTGATGAATAAATGCTCTTGTTTTTAAAGCCTTTTAATACGTCTCTGATAATTGGCGCTCTGTCATACTCAGGAAAAATGAGCCTCATGTTGAGGTTTCTGGCATCTAAACAAAGTCTAATAGATCCATTTGGTTTTGTGACTGCCAAAATCGCATTTAGATAAGGTGTAGGTGTCTTCCTTACCACTCCAGCTTCTAACATCTCATCTATAATGATTTTAACTTGACCACGATACTTTTCAGGAATTGGGTACAATCTGCTTTTGAAAGGTGACCAGTCCTCGACTTGCATAGAGTACTTGAAATTTAAAATTTTTCCAGGTACTGTATCAAATACTGTTTTGTGCTTCCTTAAAATCTCTTCCAACTGTTTTCTGTGTTCACCCCCAAGTTGAATGTCATTGAGCCGCTCCTGGAGTAACTCTTCAAATTGTGCATCACTGTCATCTCCTTCTGTTAATAAAGACCATATCTCCTGGGATTCTATCTCCTCATCTAGTTCCACAACAGCCCCTTCTACGATGTTATCTTCCGCCTTTCGTACCTCCTCTTCCGTCTCTTCTGATATTGCTTCCAATGCCCAAGAATTTACATCTCTTCCGGTAGTGATTTCATCCATATGCAATCCCACGTTTTTCAGCTGGTCATATTCTCTAAAACTGACTGTATTCTTGTGTAAATCTATCACTGCTTGATAGTCACAAATGAAATTTGCACCAAGAATTATATTGAAATTCATCTTTGCCATGATAATGAATGTTTGCCCAAAAGTATGTTCCAATATGTTCAGCTCTAAGTATGCCTGACGTTTACAAGTAACGGTGCGTTCAGGAATAACACCCCTCACTTTGAGCTGTGGTACCGGAATTACAGGAATATTCTGAGTCCGTCCCAACTCTCGAACCAAGGCCTCCGATACTAGACTGATCTGTGACCCCGTATCCAATAAACATCTTATATTGATTCCACCAATCCTTGCGTAAATAATGGGTAATTGCCTAATTTCATCGTTCCGTGGTTTCACCGTCTCCTCCAGGCAGTCTTCTGGTAAAGCAATCCATTCTTGTATGTTCGCTACTATCCATCCATCTTCAACTTCCGACTGTTGTGTTTGGAGACTGTCTCCTTGATCCAAAATTAACATTTTTTTTAGCTCCATTTCGACTCCCATCATCCTTCTGTCGCTCATGTCCTTGATATTCCTCTTGTCTCAGTAGACTTCCAGCTTCCTCAGTATGTGTATCTGGGTTCTTTCTGTTCCCAATGGCCTTTTCCCATCTTCCTAGCTCTCCACCTTGATTAGCGTGTAACTCCTCTAAGTAATTTTGTGATTGAGCGTGCCTATCATCCCAGTCATCTCGATAGTTACGTTGATCTCCTTGATTTTGATCTCTCCTTCCTTTCCATCTTTGATTGGCATTGTAATCACCGTATCTTCCATAAGGCCTGTCATTCCTTCGATTATCACGCCATTGTTGATATCCTCTCTGTTGGTATCTATTGTTGCCCTGGTATCTATTGTTGTAATGATTTTCGTTACGCTGATATGGTCTGTTTTCCCCTTCTTCCTGGTTTCGCCTAGGTGTGGATGTGCTTGTATTAGTACCCTGCGTTTTAGTATTTCCCTGTTTCGTTTTTACGACCTCTGTAGTGTTGACTAATTCCAGCTGTCTTCCTCCTCTAAAATGACTATGAGATGTGGTCTCATCTATTTGCCGTAATATCTGCTCTGCATGTAGGGCCGTACTAACGTTTGCTGCGACTAGTACTTGCTGTACATTAACTGGCATTTGCCTTGCTATTGTCATCACCAAATCTGCTTCGTTTAATGGGTAATCCAGGTCACGAAATTTTAGCATTTGCATGTTAAAGAAATCTGAGTATTTTGTCTGCTGGGTAGTTTGGTATTTTCTAGAGTAAAGCTCCATTCTTAAACTCTGTTGTATGGCGGGAGACCAGTATTTGCGCAGAAACGCTAAGTTAAAGTCTGACATGGTTCCAAATGTATATTTGAAACTTAAAAACCAGGTGAGAACATTTCCTGATAAAAATCTCTCCATCATTCTCAATCTACGTGCTTCAGGTACCCCAGTGTCATTGAAATGGTCTTCAATCTCTTTGATAAAGGCCTTAGGTGTTACCCCTGAATTTTCTGTGTATTTCTGCGGTTTGTAGTCATTTGAGCGAATTACTTGAATAAGTTGTGTGGGCTGATGACCGTCCTGTGGTGTTGAGCTCCTATCTACGTTCTTGCGAAATCCTTCCGTGTTTGTTGTTAATGGGCTCTCTGCTTGAGTCTGACTTCCTGCTATGCTGGGTTGGGGACTATGTGAGTCATCCTGCTTGTATTTCAATGCTCCCGTTTTAAATATAGATGATTGTTCTAATGAGCGGAGTTCGGCTTTAATGATCCTGTCTGTCTGCTCTTTAAGTTTATTTTTTACCTCTTGCTCCAAAGCTTGAATACGCGTGTGGTTTTCGCCTACTGTTTTAAGAATGGTGGATCTTTCCTCTCTAGAATCAATATTCATTTTCATCCAATCTTTCCTGATCTGTTCTTTAATCGTGCTTATTTTTTCTTCAATCTGGCTCTTATTTTCATCCTGATTATTTTCTATCTGGCTTAGCCTTTCGTCTAATGTACTCTTAAATTGTTCTTGTTCCGTTTCTAGGCTTTTCCACTGTTCCGCTGATTTTATCTCGAGACGGTCCATATCTTTAATTATGCCTGATATGTTCTCATCTACTGCTGATATTTGTTGTTGAATGACCCTGCCACTTTTCTCCATCTCCTTGAATCGACCTTCCAACTTATCCTGAGCTATTTTGACCTCGCTTGTATTCATTGTGCATGCTATTTCAATCTGCTCTAATTTAGCTAACACCGTTTCATCGAGAATGCTAAGTTTTTTATCAAAAATTCTCTCCATTTTTTCAATCTGCTCTAATTGTTTCTCATTATTTTTGCTTACATCAAGGGCCAGTAATACCATCTGTTGGTTTGTGTGCTCTTTCATTTCTGCGGTTAACGAAGCTAATTGGTTCGTGTTTTTATTATTTTGCGCCTCTAACTGTGAATTTATAGTGTCATTAATTTCACTCTTTAATAACCTAGCTTGTTCCGCCTGATATTCATTTTGCTCAATTCTACTGTTATTTAACTGTGTCCGCAATGATTCACTTTGTTCTAACAGTTTAGTATTTAGCGATTCACTTTGTTCTGACAGTTTAGTATTTAGCGATTTACTTTGTTCTGACATTTTCGTATTTAGCGATTCACTTTGCTCTAACATACTAGTGTTTATAGATTGACTCTGTTCTGATAATTTAGTGTTCAACTGTTCACTTTGTTCAGCTAGTTTAGTATCCAACAATTCCTGCGTTCTCCTCGCTGCACTTTCAATGATCTCCTGGATCTGCGCCACCGTTGCCATGTTTTACAATTTATATGAGACATATGGGAAATGGCATACGCCAATGCCCTTTGACACGCACATAAATCCAATGCACATTTAATTTCTTTATCCTACTCAGTTCATTTATTTTTACCTTTAATCCCACTAGTTGATTGCATCTCTGAGTAGTTCTAGTTTTATTCAATTTAATTTTAACCCCAAGCACATATTTAGTCATTAAACAGTTATCCTGATCTGATATTAACACTGACTAATTAACAAAGTACTAATTGTCATTTTAGGCTACTGCCTCCTAATATTTCCATGAGTTTGACTTTCTAAACAAATCTAGTTTTAACTTTATCATTGGGCGCCCGATATCACATCTTAATTTTACTTTAATTTAAAAGACAACAACGTGAACCGTATTTTACTTTGCAAACTCCTGATTTTAATTTATTTTTCACACATTTGGCGGTATCCACTTCGCCTCAACTATTTTTAATAAAATATCACTTCCCGGTGATTAAATACTGTCATATCTGCCTGCACTTGCGGCATGCCAGTTTTACTCAAATACGCCACTATTGACATGTATAATCTCCCCGTTACACCACCGTGAATAGTCCCACCGTTGGCCGCCAGTTTTCACCTATGAACCCTTCAGAATAGCAGTGTTTTATGCAAGAATCTTTGATCAAGGGGTCGCGTTCAGTTCATAGTGTGGTGTTTACGTCCGCCAAACTACGTGCTTTTCTGAGGCAAGGGTTATAGGATAAAAACTATAATTAAGAAAGAAAAGGAGACAAAACGTAAGATAATAACAAGATTTACTAACTAATTTGTGCATAAAAGAATAAAACAAACAAAAATAAACAAAATCCTCCCTGTTATTTTTTCCTGACAGGAATATTTATCACTTTGAGGAGTCAGATGGATCTCCCCCTTTCTAATAAAATGTGGATCCAAGTTCCACTATCTTGCATATGAATTTATGTTCGCGTGGTGACTATCTACGAGAAATGAGTACTTGGATGATCGTTCGTTCACAACGGGTTAACAGCCACGGTGCTCACGAACAATCATCTCGTAAATCAACGTTTTATGGATATGGGCATAACATTAATAAAAATCCTTAAATCTAATTCCGACACACATATTACAACTCTACTATTTACAGGCATCTCTCTGAGACCCTTATTAGTGTGGTGACACACTTAACCAAATGAGCTGCCACAATGGCCAGACACTCAACAACAAGGAAACACAGCGCCGCACGTGACTCACGGGTCACTGACATGGAAAATAAACATAGAATAAACCAACAACAACAAACAACCTGAGTGGTTAAGATTACTTTATATTAACAAAATTGCATGTTAAAGAAACGCTTCGAAGGTTATCGTGTTTCGTAGGCAACTCCCATTTATTTAAACAATTTTACCATTGATCAGTTCTCACATTTATATTTATTTTCAAGTAATTGGGAGCCAGACGTGCACTCCACTAATGATGAGCTTGCTTGCGAAACTCAGCCAGCCCTTGTGACAACAACTCACCCTTTCCATAATACCAGTCATGTCCCCCTTCCAGTGTATATAAATAGCCGACCAGCTGGACTGTTATCTCAAGGAATCAACAGCAACTAACATCTCCTCCAACTCAACATATGGTCAGACAATAATCACATATCCATAATTGTCCTCGCAAGGATACAATATGAATCTGGTACCAAGCTGACAGAAATCAGTCTCTGCTGAAATTCCCGCTTGTAATACCACAAAAAATATACTCACAAAACACACATCTGGGACTGACATAACGCCTTTCACACGGGTCTGCTGAATTAGAGCTCGCAAACATTTAACACAATATTTAAACTTACGATAGAGCTGAATACTCTTCGTCACAAATTACATTGCTCCAAAGGCAATAATCACACTGAATCTGATCAATAATAAATCTCAACAAAATTTAATTACCCTCCAATCTACTATATAATTATATTAATTCAGTCCTACTTCTGAAACACGACATATCTCCGAGAGACGTTTTTAACCGCACTTCGTAACATAGGCGAACACGGCCGTTCACATAGCTACGTTAGATAACACAACACAAAGAAAAGAACCTTCCAAAAACTACAATTGTGCGAGCTGCTTCCAAACAAAAGTGTGTCAGATCAAAACTAAATATACTACATTAATCACACAAGCAAAGTATTTACAAAAAATATGTCCCATAAACCATAAGTTAATTTAACAAATAATAAAATATTATTATGTACTCATCTCTTTTTGTAGTCACCCGTCAAAGAACATCAGACGCCATTCCCCAACTGGATGGTTCTTCATCTCATATCAGCCATCTGCACGGACTGTTGAGAATTCCAAACTTCCTCTGCATTCATCGATGTCATCCTTGCGCTGATACAAACATTAGGTTATTATACACTTTATGTCTGACTACTAAATTCGCTTGTTCAGGTACTGAATTCCCTGTCACTGTTCGTTGGCGAATTATCGACGATACTGCCCCTATAACTATAGTACTATGACTATCTATCACTGAATTTAACACTTTACAATGAATATCTTGTGTCCTCGACACACAAATACAAGTCTATCTCTTCAGACGAACAGAATCAAAGTCCTGTGTCCTCGACACACGGAATAAAAGTCTACGTCCTCAGACGAACAGAATAATAATAAAGTCTTGGCTCTTCGACACACTTATAAATGAACTGGCCCTTGGGTCTAGATGGAGGGGGATTTTATGTAAAAATTTATCGAAGTAATTGTGGTACAGGAATTAAATAAATATCACTGAACTCGTAATATTGCACAGGTCAAGAATATGCCCATTAATCCTAGAATCGATCGTAGAGATTTTGTCTAGGCGATTTCCCGCGTGAATACTAGCCGCCGCGTACCCCAGCCGGAGTTGGCGCGCAAGTAGGCATTCTCTTCTCATTGGTTCTCCATTTCTAATAATTTGGCGGTTTCTAGTAGATCTTGGCGTCTTGGGAGTGTCTATTTTCTTCATCAGCCATTCACGTTACTGCATCATATTTCTTCTAGGCGCGAATATCACAATGAACATACCAGAACCATGTCTCACCGCGCGTCGCTTCTAAAATTGAGGTAGCCACACCTGTCCTTATGATACATCGTTCTGCTATTTCTTTTCATAGCTCAAGTATTTAGCCTTTTGTTAAACTGATGCAGGTATGTCCCTACTGTCTCCAACAAATGCTTGAAATTTCCTCATCACTGTCTGGCTACTTTCATGATGCTGGTTGAAATATTTATTAATTGAAGAAATAAAAAGTAGAATCATTTAACCAACATAGGGTAAAGGGTTCAATAGGTAATTCAGATTTCTACCTTCAATGTCTTCCAAAGTCTGAACGTTACTTTCTGGCTTAGGCCTATACTCGATGCGTGTAGTGAAACAGCTTATCGAGTACTGATCGGGTCCAAGCTGCACGAACCTGAGAATATCGCAGATGATGACGATATATGATGACAGACGTTCAAGGGGGGAGGGGTTCCAGGTCCTATTCACATTGACCGGTGGATCACTCATTCTTTCGTAACACTACAGTGGTTTGAGTGAAGACCTTGTATGAACATCAGCATAGCAATACCAGGTAACACGGCGGGATCTGGACATTTCTCTCATGCCACCTCGCGATGAATCAGCAAGCTATTCTCACACCTGCCCCCTCCTCCCCCCTCCACCCACCAGGGTCTCACAACTTGTGGGATGTGGGTGTGCGACCACGGGACCCCAGCTGAGTCCGGAATTGCTTCTACTTACTGGTGCCGGGCTCCTTTCAGTTCTCTTTCCAGTCAGCCTCCCTTGGTCAAACTCTTGTTCTCCTCCGACCCCGATGGTATCAGGGTATCCGAGGCCTAGCGACTCTTTCACTTTCCCGCCTTAATTGGCCCTTGTCTAATCATTCCTGATAGCCTCATTCTTCGAGGTGTCAGCCTTCTGTTTCTTTTCTTAATATCTCATGTCTTCTGCTCAAGACCCTCAAGGAGGCAGGGTGTGTGTAGCCCCACCACTTCTGGTGCACCCTGGATAGTGCTACATCCTCAAGGGCTCATGACTGGTGAGTTCGGGAGCTGGCAACCCTGAGGGTTTCCTGAGCGGGTCCGGTTTTACCCCTTTTTTCCATTGCCTTTGGGACGGACCCTGTCCTCTTTCCGAGAATAGAGTGGTCTGTCCGCAATTTCAAGCAGACAGTGTTACTCGCAGGGTACCAAAGGTTAAGTATACAAATTTTGGTTCTGATCGGTGAAACGGTGTAGATTTGTGCCAAAGTGCCAAAATGCAGGGAATGGGGTGATCTGTCCGCAATTTCAAGTGGACAGGGTTACCCGCAGGGTTCGAAAGGGTAAGTATACAAATTTTGGTCCGGATCGGTGAAACGATATAGATGTTTGGCAAAGGGCCTAAATGCAGGAAATGGGGTGGTCTGTCCGAAATTTTAGGTGGACAGTGATATTCACAGGGTTACAAAGGGTAAGTATACACATTTTGGTTCAGATCGGTGAAACGGTGTAGATTTGAGCCAAGGGGCCTAAATGCAGGGAATGGAGTGGTCTGTCCGCAATTTTAAGCAAACAGTGTTACTCGCAGGGTACCAAGGGGAAAGTATACAAATTTTGGTTCTGATCGGTGAAACGGTGTAGATTTGTGTCAAAGGGCCTAAATGCAGGGAATGGAGTGGTCTGTCCGAAATTTCAAGCAGACAGTGTTACTCGCAGGGTTCTAGACGGTAAATAACAAATTTTGGTTGAGATCTGTGAAACGGTGTAGATTTGGGACAAAGGGCCTAAATGCAGGGAATGGAGTGGTCTGTCCGCAATTTCAAGCAGACAGTGTTACTCGCAGGGTACCAAAGGGTAAGTATACAAATTTTGGTTCTGATCGGTGAAACGGTGTGGATTTGGGCCAAAGGGCCTAAATGCAGAGAATGGGGTGGTCGGTCCGAAATTTTAAGTGGACAGTGTTATTCACAGGGTTCCAAAGGGTAAGTATACAAATTTTGGTTGAGATCGGTGAAACGGTGTAGATGTTTGCCAAAGGGCCTAAATGCAGGAAATGGGGTGGTCTGTCCGAAATTTTAAGTGGACAGTGTTACTTGCAGGGTTCCAAAGGGTATGTATACAAATTTTGGTTGAGATCGGTGAAACGGTGTAGATTTGGGCCAAAGGGCCTAAATGCAGGGAATGGGGTGGTCTGTCGGAAATTTCAAGTGGACAGGTTTACCCGCAGGGTTCCGAAGGGTAAGTATACAAATTTTGGTTCAGATCGGTGAAACGGTGTGGATTTGTATACATAACAGACAGACAGACAGACAGACAAACATTGAGCTTTATATATATAGATGATGAATAAATGAAAGAATGAATGAATGAATGAGTGAATAAATGATTAAATAAACAAACAATTGAATGAATAAACTAATGAAAAAATCCACAGCCTGCTTCCAGTCTCCGACCGGGTCAGGAATGGAATGAATGAAGCCCCCATCTAGCGGCGAGGATATGAACTGTGCCGGCTGCCGAGGCCTGACGTACTCCCCTGGGGCAATGATTAAATGAATGACAGATGAAATGAAATGATAGTGGAGAGTGTTGCTGGAATGCAATTTTGACAGGGTAAACAGGAGTACCCGGAGAAAAACCTGTCTGCCTCCGTTTTGTCCAGCACAGATCTCATATGGAGTGACCGGGATTTGAACCACGGACCCAGCGGTGAGAGGCCGGCATGCTGCCGCCTAAGCCACGGAGGCTTGGAGTTAACAAATAAATGATTAATTAAAATGTTAAAAACTAAATAGTACATACGCACACCCAAGTAAACGGTACTTCTGTAAATGGCCATGATGTCCAAGCCCCTCAAATGGAAACACAACAACTCCCTAGGTCTGGAATCAGCGATAGACTTGTATAGCAAAAGTGAAAGGTGCGTGTTTTGAAGATGTTCTTTTGTTGCTAATTTTTTTAGGAGCTTATGACGTCGTGTCGTGGTCATTTAGCTCCGTGTACTTAGGTGCTTGAAGGATCACCTGTGTTATTGTGCTGTTTTTAGTAGTGTGTATATTTGTGGCTGAGCCTGTGATAGGAAAGAAGGTGGCTGAGGGCTTACATCAGGAACCACCTCTCAACATTTACCTGGAATAGAAGTGGGGAGCGCGGAAACAAAGGAAAACCACTTTTGAGTGTACCCTGTTCTATCCCTCGTACCAGAATTAATTTTCTTGGCAGAGTCAGGAATCGAAACCGGACCTCAGAGTGGGATGACAGTCAAAAATACTACTCACTGCAACACGGAGTGATGGTTTAGGAGAACACAGGAGCATGACGAATAGAAATAAACAGTGTCACCACTCCGCTACTTAAGCATTGTAGTTCATGGTCCAGCCAGTGTGTGGCGCGGAAGTCGCGCCGAACCTTAAGCACGTGTGACAGTAACCAACGAGGTTAGTACTGTAATTTCCTGTGCGCGAGAAATCATATTATTCGAGGGAATTTGTTTCTTTGAAATAGTTTACGAATGTCTATGCAGTGCTTTGTGTGTGCGAACAACTAACTTTTCTGTTGTTTCGGGAGAATGTCGTAATGTTTTGTTCCTGGAAGTAAATCGGCTTACGAAGAAAATCTGATGGTAGACATTTTTTCACACCGCCAAAAGAAACAAATCTGTTTGCGAAATGGGCGAGAGTTATTCCGTGGAAAGATAAACAATTGTCGATCAAAAATAGAATCTGTGACGAGCGTTTTTCGGAAGATTTAATTATTATAAAGGCGGACTGTTTCGTAGTGAACTATGAGAACCTGGAAATTCCTCGCGTGAAGAGAAAATTAAAACCAGGATCAGTACCTGACATTTTTCAAAATTTACCGAAATATCTATCCACTGATGTAAAATCACGAAAGGCGCCCAGTAGGATACGGAATGAAGGCAGCCTTCCATGGTTACTTGTTCTATTTCGTGCCATCCTTACCTAAAACGAAAAAAAATCCGTCTTAATAATAATAGGCCTAAAATAATAATAGTTGTTGATTCTTTAGGGACTTAACGACATCGTGGTCACGTAGCCCCGTGTGTTTGGGTTTGTTTAGAATTCGTCTGATAACCTGTGTCATTATGTAGTCTGTACTAGTGTGTGTATTTGGAATTGGGGTAGGATTTGGGTAGGAAGCGGCCGTGTCCTTCAGTTAGGTACCATCCCGGCATTTGCCTGGAGGAGAAGTGGGAAACCACGGAAATCCACTTCCAGGATAGCTGAGGTAGGAATCGAACGCGCCTCTTAACATTTTTGCCTCGCTAGGCTTAGTGAACACCGTTCCAGCCCTCAGACCAGTGTTAAATTTATTGGCAGAGCTGGGAATCGAACCCGGACTTCCGTGGTGATAGCCAAGTGGCCAAGAATGAGTCGGACATAATTATAATAATAATAATGGCCAACCTGCCAATAAAATAAACGGTCATGCAATTCTTCGCTTCCGTTACCGTCCTCCTGATCTTCGGATCTTGTTTCAAATTTGTCTTCAGTATCAGAGTCACAAATTCCTTTGAAATTACTGAATCATGAACTAGCTATTCGTTATCTTTCAGCAGAAGGTGACACGCTTCATCTGCATCCTTAGGTTTTTGTAAAGCGCAATCTCCTTACTGATATTAACTAAGGCAACGTACTAAGCCAAATAATCGGTATAACAGCACACCTGCCACTCACTGACAGAATATAACATCATTGGGAGAGCTGGTACTATCAATCTCACGCTGACAAAATGTTACACGTGTTAAAGTTATTTTTAGGCACGCTATTTCACAACTCCCGAAAAATGCTTATTAAGGTTTGGTGTAAGATGTCACGAGACGATAAGATCATAACTTGAACTGTTGGCTTGATATTAAAACTAATATAACGAACCATGGAGCTGTCAGACCAATGCGCGAATAACGGAAGATTTTAAACGATATTTATACATGGGGACAGAGAATACTAATACTAACTTTTTGACAGTATTATTCATAAGTCTAAACACACATTTGTTGTAATCAGCGTAACCGCAGCCTTCGTAAAGAGGTTTACGTAGCCCAGTGCGTATCCCACTATTGAACAGCTGACTGTGTAGCGCTGGGGATCAGCGCCGCTAGCGCTAGCCGAGCAGGGCGCGGTTGAACTCGGTGAGTGATAACACTATTTATTTCTATTCGTCATGACAGGAGGATAAGTATTGGGCAACACCGCTTGCAAGCCCAATAGGGTGCGTAAACCCGGGAACCAGTTAACGAGACCTAATAAACTGTTTTTGTATGCCAACATCCAACATATGTAGTGTGCGTATGCCAGGACGATTAGGAATATTCTGGATATTGTGCGTATATCAGAAATATTAGGAATATTCTGGATATTATGCGTATATCAGGATGATTAGGAGTCTTCTGGATATTGTGTGAAAATCAAAAAGATTAGGAATATTCTGGATATTGTGCCTATATCAGGACGATTAGGAATATTCGGGATATTGTGCATATATCAGGACGATTAGGAATATTCTGCATATTGTCCGTATATCAGAAAGATTAGGAATATTCTGGATATTATGCGTATGCCAGGACGATTAGGAATATTCTGGATATTGTGTGTAAATCAGGAAGATTAGGAATATTCTGGATATTGTTCGTATGCCAGGATGATTAGGAATTTTGTGGATATTGGGCGTATAATAGGACGATTAGGAATATTCGGAATATTGTGCCTATATCAGGACGGTTAGGAATATTCTGGATATTGTGCGTATATCAGGAAGATTAGGAATTTTCTGCATAATTTGGGTATATCAGGAAGATTAGGAATATTCTGGATATAGGCAGATTAGGAATATTCTGGATATTGTGCGTATATCAGGAGAATTAAGAGTATTCTGGATGATATGCGTAGGCCTATATCAGGAATATTTGGAACAT
The DNA here is from genome assembly GCA_946902985.2 of Meconema thalassinum. Classification (NCBI taxonomy): domain Eukaryota; kingdom Metazoa; phylum Arthropoda; class Insecta; order Orthoptera; family Tettigoniidae; genus Meconema; species Meconema thalassinum. The sequence continues at coordinate 373,418,613 of OX336388.2, read as the reverse complement.
GCTGCATATTGTGTGTATATCAGCAAGTTCATGAATATTCTGGATATTGTACGTACAGTACATCAGTAAGATGAGAAATAACTTATTGTGGATATTGTGCGTATATCAGGAAGATAAGGGATATTCTAGATATTGTGCGTATATCAGGAAGATAAGGAATATTCTGGATTAGAATTAATCTGGATATTGTGCTTCTATCAGGAAGATTAGGAATATTCTGGATATTGTACGTATATCAGGAAGATTAGGAATATTCTGGATATTGTGCGTATATCAGGAAGATGAGAAATAACTTTTTGTGGATATTGTGGGTATATCAGGAAGAAAAGGAATATTCTGGATTAGAAGTAGTCTGGATATTGTGCTTCTATTAGGAAGATTAGGAAGATTCTAGATATTGAGCGCATATCAGGAAGATTATGAATATTTTGGATATTGTGCGTAGGTGATTGTATGTCAGGATGTTTATGAATATTCTGGATATTGTGTGAATATCAGGAAGATGAGAAATAACTTATTGTGGATATTGTGCGTATATCAGGAAGATAAGGAATATTCTGGATATTGTGCGTATATCAGGAAGATAAGGAATATTCTGGATTAGAAGTAGTCTGGATATTGTTCTTCTATCAGGAAGATTAGGAATATTCTGGGTATTGTGCGTATATCAGGAAGATAAGGAATATTCTGGATTAGAAGTAGTCTGGATATTGGAAATATTCTTGGTATTATGCGTATATCAGGAAGATAAGGAATATTCTGGATTAGAAGTAATCTGGATATTGTGCTTCTAGTAGGAAGTTTAAGAATATTCTGGTTATTGTGCGTATTGTATGCCAGGAAGATTATGAATATGATGAATAGACTACTGTGCGTATGTCAGAAGATAAAGCTGACACTAGCCGTGTTTAATTCATAGTCCTGTCCTCTCGGGCTCGTCATATTGCGGATCATATTTCCGGTACCAATCATCGTTAGTTCGCTTGTAATTGACAACTGAAATTAAATACTGTAGTCCGGTCTACAAATTCATTGCCGTATCATTTCACTGTGGTGTTGTGGTGACAATGTTCTGTCCACAGATATAGGCTACCTCTAAAGCGTCAAAATATCAAATATTCTCAATTGCATTTACCGTACTAATAATTAATTAGAGGGCCTATGCGAGAAATTTCGCATGTGTTAAACCACCCGCCTGGTTTTACTGTTCGGCGGGCTTGACGCGACACAATTCTGGCAGGGGCTATCGTTTGGTTTATTTTTTTAAACGCACTTTTTAACCCTTTATAGGATAGTGGTCTATATATTAACCACCTAGTATAGGAAGAGTTTGTAGGCTATTATCAAAGGTGCTAATATTTGAAACTTTCAGCCTAATTACAACAAACATTTCTTGTAGATGTAATATTTCTGATACGCAAATATTATATCTGTCTAACCGGGTGAGTTAACCGTGGTCGTTACGGCATGACTGCTGGCAGTTGCTCACATCCGGGAGGCGAGGTGGTTCGAATCCCCCCGCCGGCAACCTTGAAGATGGTCTTCTGTGGTTTCCCATCATCCTTCCAGGCAAATGCCGGGGTTGGTCCCTAACTATAGGCCACAGCCGCTACCTTCCAACTACTCGACCTTCCTTTCCAACTTTCCCCCCCCCAACGGTACTTGTAGCTCACCCATTGGGTGTCCGTCTCGAAGCAGCTACAAAACTGGCGAGCCGAACATGTCCTCGAACACTCCTGGCACTAAAAGGCATACGCTAAAATATATATATCTGTCTAGTTTTATGTTGCTGGTTAAAATTTCACCTAGTAAATATAATCAAAAATATTAAAAATAAACAATGAAATAAAACATAATTTACAAATTAAAATAAAACACACTAAAATTTAAAATAAAATTAAGATTATACAGTCAAATTAAAAAGTTAAAATTATAAAATTAAAAATAATAAATAAATAGATAATTTTTGAATTTTATTTAAAAGAATATTGAATATTTAAAATCAGAATAAAAATTTGAGCTGAAATGAAAATTTAAATTAAAAAAAATAAAGTAAAGATTAGAGAAGAACATTCCGCCCTATAAAGGGCAAAACAAATTGCCGAAGTTTATGAAATCAGAGTTTAATTCGTCGCTGCTGCTCATTTGTTACGATCGGTTACTTGTGAGTCCCATGGTACCTAACTTAAGGCCACGACTGTGTCCTACTTAAATCCTACCTCCATTACAAAAACACGCACTATAGTAGTAAAGACACCACAGTGACATTAAAATTGGGTAAGAAGTTTGAGGGAAAGCCTAAGTCCATTAGAATTGGGTATGTAGATTGAGGTAAAGGCCGAGCCTATTGGAATTGGGTAACACGTTTCCTGGATATGAAGAGCCTATCAGAATTGGATAAGAAGTTTGAGGGAAAGGCTGAGCCCATTAGAATTACCTGGAGTTGAAAATGGTTAAACCACGGAACGCCATTTCAAGGATAGTTGATATGACGCGACGGTAGGATTTCAACTCTCTCAGCTCCCGAGCCCATAGACAGTGTAAAGTCAATCTGGAAGGGGTAAATATTCTAAAATATTGCAACAGAGAGGAGTGTGCAGATTTTTTTAAAAAAATTATTTACTGGATACGAAATATTTTTCGCTAATATCAGGAAGGGCATCTGTAAAGGATTACAAGACAAACTGCGTTTGCCTGGTAAGTGCAGTACTGCGTTTGAAAGAAATACGTCGTTGTAAAAGTATTAAACTTCCAAAACAGTGAGTATGAATCCAAGTGGTGCCTTCGTCGTCACGACAGCAAGCCTGTGAGCTGTTTTGGGAGTGGGACAGTGGGAGAGGAGAGCCTCCGTGGCTTACGCGGCAGCACGCCGGCCTCTCACCACTGCGTCCGTGGTTCAAATCCCGGTCACTCCATGTGAGATCTGTGCTGGACAAAACGGAGGCAGACAGGTTTTTCTCCGGGTACTCCGGTTTTCCCTGTCATTATTTCATTCCAGCAACACTCTCCACTATAATTTCATTTCATCTGTCATTCATTTAATCATTGCCCCATAGGAGTGCGACAGGCTTCGGCAGCCGGCACAGTTCATATCCTCGCCGCTAGATGGGGGCTTCATTCATTCCATTCCTGACCCGGTCGGAGACTGGAAGCAGGCTTTGGATTTTCATTTTACAGTGGGAGAGGATGCGTACAGAGACTGAGACAAAACTGGCGTATGCAGTAAACGTTCGTTGTTATCACAACATGCCTCGACAGATGACCTCAACAGAAAAAAGCCAATAAAATTAAGAATGTGTTGTTTTGGTGAAAGCATAATATAATAATTGTAAAATTGGTTGTACCCTAATCTTAACTTATTGGCTAAGTTATAAACAATATTATGATTGAAATTAGACTACCTCTTGGCGTAGTGGCTAGCATTCTTGGCTCCCGCCCCGTAGGTCTGAATTCGATTCTCGGCTCTGCCAATAAATTTTTATTCTGGTCTGAGGGCTGGAACGGGGTACACTCGGCCTTGTGAGGCAAAACTGAGAATTCCACAGTATGGTACTATTGAGAAATAAATTAGCAATTTGTAAAAAAAAAAAAAAAAAAAAAAAAAAAAAACTGTTTACCTTTCGGCTTAATAAATTGACAAATTTATACTAATGTAATACAGCTGAAGAGTTTGTGTGTTTGTTTGTGTGTTTATGTGTTTAAACGCGCTAATCTCTGGAACTACCAGTCGGATTCGATTTTTTTTGGTATATGATAGCCTGATTCAAGAGGAATAGTTTAGGCTATGTAGCATTAGGCGACACCTCTCAGGTAACCTTAAAGATTGATTTTTGTTCAGTAAGTCGGAAGAACCAGCGCTCCAGAATGGCTTCAATAATACCGAAGTCTATTGTTGCATTGTAATGCGGGCTGCATCACGTCGCCCCTACCAATGTCCTGGTGCAGAATTGCGATCTGCTTATAAATTGCAGTCACGAGGAGTAATAAGTGCAAAAAGATTTCTTAGGCCCCTTGAAACAGTTATCATCATGACAATAGTATGCCTCTGTATAAGGGCGATGGTGTTGGTGCAGTATATTGAGGTTATTAGCTGCAATAAGCTGTTGCTGCTTTCAATTTTACTTTCATTTATTCCGATCCTTATCCTTGAGCGCTCCAATTCTGTAAAATAAATAAATAAATCCACCGGGCGAAGCCGGGCACTACTGCTAGTATTTAGATATTTGCCATTCATACTCCATAGGCCATAATTGAAAATGCGATAGGTATAACATTGTATTTGTGTGTTGTGTTGTATTTTAAAACTTTTTTGTATTGCCAGTAATTCTAGGCATTATAAGCTTAGAATTTTACAATTAACTCTTATCTAAAATAATTACACAAAGTTATATGCTCTAAGAATTTGGTTGATATTTCTAGGTATTTTGCGGTGACAAACCCCTGAGAATACTCACAATTTTCCAGATTAGTCAGCCCCCACCCCCGAAAAAAATTGTATATACGCCCCTGCCTCAACCCAAAGAATATCACATATGTCTTACCGCAATGTATGGTTACACTGGTTTGTTTATAACATCTGGCTCATTCCTCCCAGATTGTCGGAATGCAGGGAACCAGTCATATTACATCCCAGCACTTCCATGGTTGACAAGCCCTTGATACCTTACGTATAGAGTTACAAATTGTGCTATCCCAGTAACCCAACATTTTGTGTCCTGATTGCGACCATTCCAGATTGCGTTCACCTCAATAGCAGTCCAGATTGCGGTCACTTTCATTTTAGGGAAGAACTATAAACATTCCAGCGTCCAGATTGCGATCACTTTTCTTGGAAGACCGGTCCTTGGTTCTTGGGTCTTCCCGACTGACTCATACCTTCCGTAAGTTTTGTGGATATCAAGGGGAAACTGATATTTCGCTACCTAACCAAAGAATACAGTTCAGTGTTCAGCTGAGCACACACCATGAAACTTCGCTTAAAAAATCAAGTCCCTCCCAATCTGAAGGCACCTCGTAAAGCAATGATTATAACATTTTCAGTCTTAAGAATAGAAACGTTCCAGGATCCGAATCAACGACCTTCACTTTCAACAAAATTGTTGTAACGGGAAATTTTATACTTACAGGGTATAATTTTTAATTTCTGCCCCTCCTCTCCCATTTGAGGCGCGAGATATCTATTTTTATAATAGGTACTGTATAAGGTGAAAAATATTTTTGTCATTACCTCGAAAAATTCGTCTCGTAAAAGTAATTTGTTCTGCGTTTGATTCTAAATCCCCTTAGCAATCAATGTTTGTCCCAGCCCTCTCCTTCACATAAAATCAAACATTTGAAGTTTTAGGTTTATTAACATCCCAGATTTGAAATCTGTGACTTTTGATAAGTCAAAATCAATAAGTTCACTGTCAAAACTACTCAAATATATATGATGGTATTTTTGAAGGAAGCTTTCCCCCTACCTTGCCCTCAATGATGTGGTCATGGTAGGGTACTCCTGCAAGAGCGTAGGGTCCGGACCGGTCTCCCAAGAAAAGTGATCGCAATCTGGACGCTGGAATGTTTATAGCTGTTCCCTAAAATGAAAGTGAACGCAATCTGGAATGACCGCAATCAGGAAGACACCACCCAACATAATATGTAGGTTAAGGCTTTCACGTCCCGGATAACCATTAAAATAATTCATGTTTTTTTTTCTTGTTTTTTTTTTTGGGGGGGGGGGGGGGCTATTGCCGTGTGAAAATTGAATTTAAATACCAGACGTTTCGAAGGAACCTTGACTCCTTTTTCAATGGAATTAAAACAATGTGGCCAAAGAAAGTTTGGTTGGTTGGTTCCTCAGTTTAGGGGCTGCGACAACGCGGTCATGTAGCCCCGTGTCCTTTGGGTGTGTGTAGAATCTGTCTGATAACCAGTGTTAATTGTGATGTCTGTATTAGTGTGTGTTATCTGTTTTTAATTCAAGTAAGGACTGCAGTCATTGAATTTCAAGTAGTTCCTACTTTTGTCGCCAAATGCTACCGTCAACGACTACTAGTTCAGAACTTGACTGCTAGACGCCACCACAGTCGGCTCCCGGTGACGAACGTAGGAACCTAAGAGCGTTGTTTAACCTCTAATTTAGTTTCACACAGGTGTAATTAGTGGAAGGTTCTTTAACATGCCATAAATCTATGACATGGGACTGCCAGCTTACTGAGGGATTTGTAACGCTCTTAAAAAATCCGACGACTTCGGCCGGGTTTGAACCCGCGATCTTGGGCATAGAAGCTCAGCATGCTACCAACTACGCCACCGAAGCCGCTCAAAGAAAGTTTACAAAAAATAAAATACTGGAGTAATTCCTCTGTTCGTCACCAGAGAGCAGCCATAAACTACTATATGGACCTTGCTAGAAAAACGCGCCATATTAATGAGAACGGCGGACAGAGTAGTAAGTAAGGAGAAGGTAAAGGGGGCGGGGGGAAAATATTGTGACTCCTTGAAGAATGAGGATGTCCTTATATCCATCAAACGCTCTCTCCCCCCGCCCTTTCTCCTTATTTGGACATCCTCATTCTTCTTCGAGAAGTCTCAATATTCCCCCCGACCCCTTTACCTTCTTTCTTACTACTCTGTCCGCCGTTCTGTTTAATATGGCGCGTTTTTCTACCAAGGTCCGTACAGTATTTTCAGGCGGCTGCTCTCTAGTGACGAACAGAGGAATTTCCTTAGTTTTTTGCCTATTTTCATTTATGAAATAAAAAGAGGCTTATGAGATCACCTTTTGTCCGTGTGTCTGTGTGTGTGTGTGTCCCATAATAAAATCAAAACGGCTGGAGCGATTTCAATGAAACTCGGTAAGTTCATAGCACTATTCCGAACGACCCCGACCGTGACCTTCAAATTTTGTTACGTCTCACCAATCCAACATGGCGGCTGTGCGAAATATTTCACCAGCATTCAATATCTCCGAAACTATTACCGATAGCACCCTGAAATATTGTACGGAGATAAAGGGCACTACTGGAAGTTCATCTATGAGACTTTCAAAAACCGGTTAACTACAAAACGGACATGGTGGCCAAGCGAAGTTGAAAGTTTTAAGTAAACTTGTCTCGCGATTTGATGAACCAAATGCAATGAAACTTGGTACAGCAAATGTTTATAGCGATCACACACTCGTCGTTCACCTGATGTAATCACTCAGTTATGCCGTACGTTTCATACGCTTTGAACCCCCCATTTGTACTATATATATATTGTTTATTGTGTACAAAAGTCTACCAGGGATTTCACTCGCATTTTACAGGTGGTCGCGTGGTAACAGTCACAGGGCTGATCGCACAATTCACAAACACAGTTATTCCCGGGGTGGTGAAAACACTTCGTCTTGCATACCTTGTGGCGGTATCCATGCACAGCCATTGAGGTCACCAGGTGTGACCAACATTTTGTGTTCACGATCATTCATATAACACATTTATGTAATTTTAAAGTATGTTCCAACGAAATGATTCTGACAAATTGTGGTCTTAATTTTTCGACCTTTTTTTGACCTTCAGTGATGCTTATTCTGTCAGATACACCTTGTATAGATATGCGGAATGTTGTACTTGTGTTCTGCTGTGTTTGTGCGCTAGCCGCCACTGACTTGGAAGTTCATTTAGTATGCCATAGGTCAAGCTGGGCCTTAACAATGGCATGCTGCAATCAATTAAACCCTCAGACAAGAGTTACACAATCATCTCGACATATCCTCTATTGACCCCATTCATTCCAGTGATCGGCGCTCTGTGCTGCTTGACTGGCATTCATCTCCCCCTCCTCATCCCTTTCTCCTTCAAATAGCTCTCCCCCTAATCGATGGAAGAATTCTGCACGAGCAAATTAAATTCGTAACTTTGTTCATTCATTACCCCCAAGGGTGTTTCTAAAGTAAAAGAGGAAACGAGACGTGCCGCGAAGAACTCACTAGCCTATTTTCCTTCGTAACTTACAAGAGAACCTTACAAACGTGAACTCCCCGATCTATGCATAGTATCCTATTCTATCATAGACACATCTCCCGTCAATCAATCACTGTGATATTCACCGTACAGTTACATCAATAACAGTTCTGGTGAAGAATCGTAGTGATTGCATTACGTGCGTCACATGTAAATTCTCTCACATCGTTGTTGTTGTTGTTGTTGTTGTTTGAGTCTTCAGTCTTTAGACTGGTTTGATGCAGCTCTCAATTTCCCCTGTCCTGAGCTAATCGTTTCATCTCTACATACCTACCACGTCCTACATCCGAGACAATATGTTTAACATATTCTAACCTTGGTCTACCCCTACAGTTCTTGTGCTCGATCCTTCCTAACATAACTAAGCTTGCTATTCCTGGGTGTCTTAGTATGTGTCCTGCCAACCTATCTCTTCTCTTCATTAGCAGTCGCCAGAAACATCTCTCCTCTCCCACTAGTCTTAATACCTCTTCGTTTGTAACCCTATCTACCCATCTGATCTTCATCATTCTCCTGTAACACCACATTTCAAACGCTTCAATTCTCCTATTTTCTGCTGCACCAATAGTCCAAGTTTCACTTCCATAGAGTGCCACGCTCCAGACAAAGGTTTTCAAAAATGATTTCCTAATACCTAAATCTACATTCGATGTCAATAGATTCCTTTTCTGTAGAAATGCTTTCCTTGCCTGAGCTAACCTACTTTTTATATCCTCTTTGCTTCGTCCATTACTGGTTATTTTGCTTCCTAAGTAACAGAAGTCCTCCTACTTCCTTTAGTTTTTCACCTGCCAATTTGATGTCCAGAGAGGTTTCTGATTTATTTCTCACATCAGAGACGCTGATTTCTTTTCAAACGTCCCACTGCGTAGCCGTGCTCGTTAAATCGTGCACTATGACGCGCGGGCAGCCGCAGCAAGTCCGGAGATCGCAGGATCCAATCCCGGGGCTGACAGCGGCTAATCTGAGTGTGATTTTCCACGAATTTTCCTCACTCACTCCAGGTAAATGCCGGAAATACCTTATTTCAAGTCCCAAAGCGCCTACCTCATCCCTGTCCCTAATGCAGTTGCACACACTACTACAGTCATCACAGAAACACAGGTTATCAGACACGTTCAGCACATATCCAACTACACGGGGCTGATGACTGAGATGTCCCAGGCCCCTGAAATAAATTAACAACAAACAATTCTTTTCAAATATGGGAGATGGGCAGGATTATGCAACAAAATCAGATGTTAGTAATCTACCTGAAGTGGAAGTTGGGAAACCACGGGTAACCACTTACAGGATGGCCGAGGTGTAAATCAGACCCACCACTTCTCAGTTTTGCCTCAAGAGGCTGTGTCTATCCCGTTCCAACCCCTCAGGCCTGAATAACATTTCTTAGCAGAGCTGGGAATCTAACCCGGACCTCCACTTCGACAGCCATGAATGCTAGCCACCCTAGAGGGCTGACTGTTGCATTTGTGTGTTGGCAAAAGCATTTTAGTGGGATTTATTTATCGTATGATGAATATATGTATAATATATACAAAGAAAATGTGCACACACTAGTTCATACAATCTCACAGTTCAAGGTCAAGTTCCCTGACCCATTCAACGGCCTCAACTGATGCTTGATGGACATCCGTCAACGTTCCATGGAAAGCTCGGAGAGGGAAGTCGGCGACAATGTGATAGGAGGCACCACAGTCACAAACTGCAGAGCTAGACCAGCCCCATTTATGCAGTGAATAAGCACATCTGCCCTGTCCTCTGCGTATCCGATTTAAGATCCTCCATTGGCGTCCGGGAAGATCAAATCCATGTACCCGTTCAAAAGGGTTCCCAACTACATGTTTGTTAGTTTCTGAAGAATGCTTCCACTGGACCTTCCAAGAGTCATTCACATTAAAGGATGATCCCTCAAGGCTAACTGCTGTGCGCCATGGTGGTTTCCTTGACTTCAAACGTTGGTATACTAATCGTGCAATATCTTGATGAATGGGCAAATAGGGATTCTGCTGGATTTTCTTCCATGTTTTTAAGAGTGCCTCTGATCTTCTCAAGGCTGGTGGAGGAATGTTGCAGAGGACAGGCAGCCAAAGTGTGTTCGTGCTCCGAATACAACCTGTAATTATACGTATTGTTTGGTTGAGCTGGACATCTATTTTCCTTGTGTGAGCGCTATTAATCCAGGTTGATCAGCAGTATTCAGCAACAGAATACGATAGGGCTAAAGCAGTGGTTCTTAGGATTTGGGCGTTAGCTTCCCATGACGTTTCTGCAGGGTATTATTTCTAGTTTTGTTTTTAGCAGCCACGTTTGAGAGATGTTGTTTGAGAGTCAGGGATCTATCCAATATTATTCCCAAATATTTAGGCGATCTACTGCATGGCAATAAAAGGCCCCCGGCTCTGACTTCTGGTTTATAATTAGACTGCATGTTGCGTAGATGGAATGCCAATATGACTGTTTTCTGGGGATTTAAGTGGGATGGGAGTGAAACATTATTTGGAAGAGCTGACTGTGAGATGGTTCCCTCTCAGGTGGGTGATACGTTACACACAGAACATGGCACAATGACTGAGTGGAGCTCAGCTCTGCCTGGAGACCGCGATACCGCACAACCTGTGGACTTTCCATTCTCTATCTGATGTAATATATTGTACAGCATTTCACGGCCAGAGTAAATAACATGTCGGAATGGCTTTCCGTATCTCGCAAAGAACAGTCTACAAAACTGCAATCTTTTATATCGTATGAAATTGGAAGTCTTTAAATCTTTGGTCAGATTGCTGTTGGATCGGTATTAGAGCGATGATATATGGCATTATTTTTATGCGCCGTTGCACCGTATATAAAGCCCATTTCGTACAGCGAAGAAAGATCTTGGCATTATACAGGGTGTGACACAGTATGCAATATTTTTTGGAGATTTTGAGCATGGAAATAAGAGAAAATGTCTAATAAATGTAGATTCTACAGCGCCTACTTTCTGAGAGAAAAAGTACTGTATTGTACCACACAATAACATACCATAAACTCAAATTTAATCCATTCGAAATAGATAGTCCAATCTGACGAGTCGTTGCCGTTTTGAAGTAAGTGCGCTGTCTAATGTTTACATATTGACAATATAGCTGTAAAGATTTGTCTTGAAGTCTGGAAACTCTCCGTTTGAATCCCATTGCCGCCATAAAATCATTCCCTGCCGAGCAAGAATTACTGCTTGGGGGATGGAAGATCAATCGCTTGCCACTCCCGTCATAAGCCGTCGTGGTTCCGTTGGCCACTGGAACTTGACCAATTGTAACGGTTTGACTGGTGCTTACTTGCACTTTGAAATATTTACTCTGCCTAAGAGATGTTGTTTTAATGGGCGCCAAGACCTCAACGCTATGTTGAAATCTAAATTTATATTTTACAACATATAGCTCCGGTAGATCACCTTCAAGAATCTATTCACTCAGATCGTGGTATGATTTGATCATTAACCCAACAAACAATTGTATCAGGAGAAGGAATTGGTCTATATCTAATGCTACCTACTGAAAGCAAAGATTGCATGGTTACAAGAAATGAATTTATTATATAAAACAAGTATTGCTAAATTAATAAAAATAATAAGTTTAAAATTTAAATTGGAGCGTTGCGATTTTAATATTACCGATAGAAAATTACGTGAAAATGGAGTCTGATAAATTATTGATTTTACTCTTATTCCCAAGCTATGAAGTTACTGAATACTGAATATAAAACAAAGAGAAACGAGAGATTGCGTAGTTCTGCGTCATTCGCACTTACCACTGGAAATTGCCGAAGCCTTTCCCTCGTACTGGATGATGAAGAGAGCTTGCCACTGTCTCCTGGACGCCGTCATCTTCTTCGTTAGTTGACGATATCCTGGTAGATTTGATAAATTATGGTCCGAACATCGGAGCCAAACACTCGTACAACCACACTGGTTAAGTTTTACAAAGATAGTCCCCTACTCTACGGCGCGCCAAACGATATATGCACTCCTCGCATCCCCAGTCCGGTGCCGACTTCCACCTATCGTGGTCCTCACTGATTGGCTGTGCCACCCCGCTACTCCCCTCCTTAGGCTCAATACACACGGCGCGCGGATGATGTCGTTTGCCGTTCCAGACAATTTCACCTTTTCTTGACGTTGCAGCCCAGGCTTGCGACATGCTTCTTTACAAGAATAAGCCTGTATCTGAATTCCCAGTGAGTCATCTCTCTCATAATACCCTAACTGACAAAACTCCGTAAAATTCCGTAATCATATAATTTTCTATGATAATGTCGTTCGTAATAATTTGCTTGATACTGTTTTCTAAGACATAGAAAACCTATCTGTATGCTTATAATTTTATAAAATGCTCCAAAAAATACCTTAATAATAATAATAATAATAATAATAATAATAAGTTAATAATAATAATAATAAATTAACATGAAAAATTCTCTTGGCTGAACAATTTGCCGCGTAAATAAATATAGAATGGCTTCCTAACGACTTATGCCAGTGGCATAAAAACCCCTCGAAAAACACGTTACATATTCGCCTCGGATCATCGGATGATTTACCGTGACGACGGTCCATTATCCGATTATCCCAGACACGTTAATAATCCCCATCCAAAATACATATTACATAAATGAAATCACCCTAAATTACAGATATATACATTCATAATTTTTCTTTACGCACTTTGCGTCAAAGTTTGTTGTCACTATGGATTGCACTTTGCAACCAGTCCAATGTTTTTCATATAGAATAATGTTCCACGGATATTTCCGCCTCTCAAATATATCTATGTTGAAAAAATAGACATAATTACTGTGTGAGCACTATGTATATAAGATGTCACATCACACGGATCAAGGTTGTTCTGATATATGTATTTCACCAAAGAACTTCCTAATTTCACTGGAGGTTCCTTCCTTATGGTGAAATTTAATCTCTCTTATCACTGAGCACACGATCACAATATTGTGGCAGCGCATCGTGACCATAATACTTAATCTCTCTTTATAACAGACGTAATTAATATTGACTTCTGAAAAAAAAAACAGTAAATGCGCATTACATATAACACCAAATATTTCTGTGCCGTAATCGCCCTGTCTTCTTAAGTTCCCGTAGACCATATTCTACTTACTACTAGTTCTCAACACAGACCAGTTTTCCTCACACAAATAATACCATTGTACAAATTACCCTAAATTACTCACTTACAAATCTTACATGGCGAGGCCGTAAACAGAAATCACGTGTGCTGTTATGTATGAGTTTCATGAAGGACTGTCTCGCCTTCTGATGGCCCATCTTTTGTCTCGTGGACGCCTTAAGCAAAAATACCCTGTCCAAGCGCTCACCCATCTCTTGGAGACAAATGGGAATTCACCAGCGCTGCCAAATTCTGGCCTTGGTGTATCGAGACATTTTAGTGCTCAAGAGCATCCGACAATCCCGTCATATTTCCCTGTACCTTAAAAAATCTCATTTACTTATATACTACCCCCCTGTGTGACTTCTGATACGCCTGCCTAGAAGACCATATCTCCCACGCACCAAATACCACACTTACTCATTTGATAGGCTGGCTCGCCAGCTAAACATTCGCAGTGACTGTCGATTGTTTGCGGATGATTGTGTAATATATCGAAAGATACACGACTCACAAGACAATGCAGTGCTGCAAGAGGACCTGAACCTGGTCTATAAGTGGGCGATTGTAAATAAAATGAAAATAAACACAAGAAAATGTAGTCTCTTAAAAATAGGGAAGGTGCGAAGGCAGGATTTTCAATATAACATTGGCTCGGAAATACTTGTAGAAGAAGATTCTTGCAAATATTTGGGCGTTCACGTAAGGAATGATATGAAATGGAGTAGTCATGTAGGATGTGTAGTTTCAAAAGCTTACAAATCCCTGCACTTTGTAATGAGGGTATTAAAAGGAAGTAGTACCTCTGCTAAAGAATTAGGCTATTTGTCACTTGTAAGACCTATTCTGGAATATGCCTCGGCGGTTTGGGATCCATATCAAGTAGGGCTCATCAATGAGTTGGAAATGGTACAAAGAAAGGCCGCTAGATTTGTGCTCAGTGACTTTAATCCCAGGAGCAGTGTGAGCCGTATGTTAAAGAAACTTGGGTGGGAATCACTGGAGGCTAGGAGGATGAAATCTAGACTCTACGCTATGTACAACACGTATACAAATCAACCAGCATGGGGTGAGCTTAGCAAACGATTGGGAAAGCCCACTTACATGGGTAGGAGCGATCATCCTTTCAAAGTTAAGGGCCGACCACAGCGAACAAATTATGGTAAATATTCTTTTGTAAACCGTGCCATTGATAACTGGAACTCTCTACCTGCCGCAGTCTTAGAGCCTTTTCCCAAACATATAGGTGTGTTTAAGAAAAGACTGACTATTTGTGTAAATATTCCAGTTTAATTGGTGTATAATTGTTATTGAATTGTTATGTATAATTATGTATTGTTATGTATAATTATGTATTGTTATGTATAATTATGTATGTGTTATGTATATCCAATTTGCCACCGGGGGGCACACCCCCCATTGCAAATAAATGAATGAATGAATGAATGAATGAAAAACACACTTACTTTATGACACATACTTTCGTAGGCTATGTATATTATACGTCCCGTATAATCTGTTTCCCTCACTATTCTCCAGCACATATGCTGTTTTGCCGATACGTTTGGAAACTATAAATGGGCCCTCGTAGAGATAAAAGAACTTGGACATGACTTTCTCTAGCTTATTTGACTGTTTCGGCACTCTAAGTAAGACTCTGTCCCCGGCTCGAATAGGTCAAATTTAGTTTCTTTTTGTTGGCGAATTCTCTTTTGTGCTGACTTAGATAAATTCTGTTTTGCCAACTGGACAATGTAATCCATCCCCGGTTGCTTACCCTCATTTAAACCCAACACCCTCGCTAGTTCATTTTGTGGTCTCTTTCCGAAGTGAACTTCGTATGGCGTCAATTTCGTGCTCTCATGCTGGACAGAATTCAGCCAAGTCTCGACCTTGGGAAGATATCCAACCCAGGCTGTATGCTTGTCATGCACTAGAGTCCGAAAAATACGAGCCACTTCCCTTAATGGTCGCTCTGCAGAATTACCCTGAGGGTACCTTACAGAGGAATGAACGTGTGTTATACCAGCTTCCTGCATACTGGTTCTCCATTTCTTTGCAGTAAACTGTGGTCCACTGTCAGTTAGTATCCTGAGAGGAAGGCCAAACTCAGGTACATACTTATTAATGATCAGACGGCTACACGCTAGTCCCGTGGATTTCCTTAGCGGATATAGCTTGACATACTTACTAAAAGCGTCAATAACTATAAAAATGTACTCGTAGCCGTACTGTCCTTTAACGATCGGGCCAAATAAATCCACACACAGTAGTTCGCCGGGACTACTGGTGAGAACTGCAGATCTCTCCCCCACTAAATATTTAACTGGATATTTACTCCTTTGACAGGTGTCACACTTAGCTAAAATCCTCCTAACATCCCTTCCCATTTTACTCCAAATGAAGTCACGATCAATTTCATAGAAGACCTTGGCAGCACCAAAGTGTCCTAATTCCCCATGAATGAACCAAATTAGCTCCTCCCGCAAAGTGGCAGGAACACATATTGCCCACCGATTATTCCTACATTTCCTTGCAAGAAGCCCATCCTGAATCTTGTACGTGAACCGTCCTACTTTCACATACTCTTCTTCACCTATTTCCAACCTAGCCAGTGGCTCCCTTAACTTAACGTCCTCACGTTGCTCCTCTAGCATATTTCTCAGTGTCTGTAACGATGCCCTGTTGCTATTGTCCACACATGCACATATTAAAATACCATCCTCTGCTTTAACCACAGGATAATCCCTACATAAATTAGTGTCCCTCGATAGCATGTCTGCAAGAATGTTATCTTTACCTTTAATATATTTTACTGTGAATTCGTATTCCTGCAGAGCAAGAATCCACCTACTAACTCTGTTAGAACTGAGTTTACAAGTCCTCATATATAGTAATGCATGGTGATCTGTATGGATCTCAAATTTCCCCCCTACTAAATACATTCTAAATTTCCCTAAACTGAAAACAATACCTAAAAGCTCTAACTCAGTAATCGTGTATCTTTTCTCTGCTGCTGTCAGTCCTCGCGAGGCTAAAGATACAATGTACAGATTACCCTCATCATCTTTCTGACATAATACTCCAGCAATGCCTATATGTGAAGCATCTGTCATAACCACATATTCCATATCTTTTAAAGGATATTTCAGCACTACAGCTTTCTGAAAACCTTCCTTCAGCGCTCTAAAAGCCTGTTCATGCTTGGACTCCCAACTCCACCGAGTCCCACTTTTAAGCAATTCCCTGAATGGTTCTACCAACCCTGAGTATTTAAGAACGAACCTCCTGAAAAAGTTGCAAATTCCCAGGTATGTTTTTAACTGTTTAACATTCTGTGGCACCTCTGCGTTAAGTATCTTATTAACCCTACTTTCTTCTGGTGTAACACCTCTACTCGACACTCTATGACCTAAAAATGTCACTTCTGACTGACAGAATGACGACTTAGACAGCTTCAAAGTGAACCCTGCCTGATCTAACTTCTGAAAAACTATATCTAAATGGCGTAGATGCTCCTCAAAACTGCGTGAACTAATTACCATATCATCAATGTAAATGGTTACAAACTCTCCTGTGTCATCCCATAATGCGATGTTTAAAGCCCTAATTAAAGCTGCTGAACTACTCTTTAACCCATAAGGTACCCTGCAAAACTGATAAAGGTTATATTTATGACTAAAAGCTGTAAATGGTCTATCCTCGTACATAAGTGGCACTTGCCAAAAACTGGAACTCAAATCTACACAAGTGAAATACTTCTTCCCCTCAAATGTTTGCATTAATTCCTCTATTGACATAGATTTCAGCTGATCTGAACTAATTCTACTGTTAACCAAACGAGCGTCTAAACAAATACGAACTGTGCCGTCGGTCTTGGGTACCGTGATCAAAGAATTAACATAAGGACTGTTAGAGTGCTCAATAATCCCATCTTCAAGCATCGGGTTAATTTGTGCCTCAACTGCACTCTGATAAGCGAAAGGTACAGGATATCTATGTCACGTGAATACTGACCTATCAATAACGTTCAATGAATGTGTATAGCAATTGGCCATACCAATGCGATCCTCAAAAACTCTCCTATTACACAATAACACATCATAGAGCCGAACACATTGTTCCACCTCTATATTTCCCTGAAATGCAGCATCACCTAACGAGTCCTCTAGACTACCGTTCGTAATCACACTGCCCACAAAACATGGAGAACCCCGCTCTACGGCTGTCGATATCTCATTTAAAGTGCAAATCACACCTACAACACTATTTCTCTGAATATGGTCATTGAACGCTACTTCTACTTCAGAATCTCCCCATTTAAATTTCTAACTCCCTACATCATAACATAAGTTACCAGACACTCTACTTAGCCACTCTGAACCCAAGATAACACTGAATACTAAATTTGGAATTACAAGACAAATCTGCTTTTCTATATGATTATTAATTTTAATGTCTACTAAAACTTGCTTAGAAATTACTTTAGACCTCTTCCCAACAGCTGTGATAACAAAAGTGCTTTTAATTGGCATCTCCTCAAAATTTACTCCAGTTCCTTTCATTTTATCATAAAATGCACTACTTATGCAACTCTTCATACAACCACTATCAATTAAAACATCTGTGTACGCCTCGGACACGTTAAATTTAACTATGGTGCTCTTACTAACCACTTCCTGAATAATACCTTCATCATTTAGTTCATGTAATAATTCATTTCTTACATTTAGGTCATAGGGTTCTTGTATAATTGTATGGACAGGGCATGTTACAGACTGAGATTCTGACCTTACTTCGCAGCCTGGTTCGCATTTAAAGAACCGCTACAGCTGGCTGTAGTACTACTAACTACTGCACTGGTCTGGTTGTTCTGGGCTGTGTTGTCATTGTTTGGCTGTATATTACTACCACTAGGCTGTCCTCTTCCTTGACCCCTATTCTGGTTGTAATTATTGTCATTATAATTTCTCCCTTGATTTCCCCTGAAATCATTATTTCTCCCTTGATTTCCCCTGTAATCATTGTTTCTCCCTTGATTTCCCCTGAAATCATTGTTCCTCCCTTGATACTGATTACCATAGCCATTTCCTCTGTTCTGATTTAGCTGATTATTATTATTATTATTATTATTATTATTATTATTATTTCTATTTTGAGCGTTGGCCCCTTCGCCACCGTTCCCTTGAACTTCCTGATGCCTGGCATCATTGGGCCTATTATTATTATTACCCTGGTTCCTATTGAAATTGTCCTCATAACCCCCTCTCCCTAGTGCATCAAATGTGCTTAACAAATTTTCTACTCGTGATATCGTTTTTACATTCTGGATACAAGCAGCCTCCTTGATCCTATAGGGAAAGTGCCTAAGTAGCAACCTCACCACATCACTTTCCTCCTTCAAGCCATCCAGATATTTACACACTAATACCTGCCCTGAAAAGTATTCGGTCATGGTGGAGCTTCCTTTAGGGTTATATTTACCACACACTACTCCCTCACGATGCTGCGCCTGAATAACCTCATTCCAGAACTTTTCACAGAATTTCATTTTAAAATCATTAATATCAGTAAACTTGTCTCTGTAGACAGCAAACCAATTCCTCGTTTCCCCCACAAACCCTTGTTCTAAAATTTCAACTACCTGGCACCACTCAATACTACCATTTTCCAACCTCTCCCCGAATTTATTTTCTATAGTATTCATGAACTCCATTGGGCACCCCTGTCGATTGCTGAACTTACCCAGTTCTACCTCCCTGTGTGTGATATTCACACAAACTGGCCTATTCTGACTATTTTCTTGCCTGATCCTAGCTTTTAATTTTAATCTAATTCTGCGATTTTCTCCTCAGCCTTCCTCTCAATACTGTTTACCGTTAATTTAATGTTTCCTTCTGATTCTTCTACTTTATCATATAGCTTTGCTTGTTTCTCCTCAATCATGCTAATGCTCTCTCTATTATTCTCTCTTAAATCATTTACTTCTGCAACTATTTGCGAGTGGACTTTCTCAATTCTACCCCCCAGCTGTTCCTTAACCTCTTTAGTTGCTACCTGAATTTTGTCAATTTCTCCCCCCAATTGTTTTTTGACCTGCTGTGTTTCCAGTTGCACCAGTTCTTTTAAATTTTCAGCCTGTGTACTGATTCTAATTTCTAACTCCTCCTGTACGTTTCCTAATTTTCTGTCTACATCTGCAATAATCTCTTTAGTCTTCTCTTCCATCACCCCCTTGCTCTCACCTCTAATCAGTTCGAATTTATCACTAATTTCCCTACTATTTTGTTCTAATCAGGCGTTTAAGGCATCTGTAATTTCTCTATTTTCCCTACTGTTTTGTTCTAGTTTAGCGTTGTTTTGTTCTAATTTGGCGTTTAAGGCATCTGCACTTTCTTTATTTTCCCTAATGTTTTGTTCTAGTTTAGCATTGTTTTGTTCTAATTTTGCATTTAAGGCATCACTACTAACTTTGTTCTGATGCATAAACTCGAGAAGTAATGTTTTTAATTCTGGTTGGCCGCCTACACTCCCTGTTTCAGTATCGGGATTTACCTCCGCTACCCCGGTACTACCATCACTCGACATACTGCTCGTATCATCACTCTCCAGTTGATGACCAATACGTAACCTCATCTGTTTTTCTTTCTCATCCCCCATAATGATATACACTGATAAAGACAAATAAACCCCCAAAATACAGGCACAGAAATATATACCCTTCTCCTTCCACAAATGTTATTAGCTTTTCATCCCCAAGTTGTCGGCGACAATTGTAACGGTTTGACTGGTGCTTACTTGCACTTTGAAATATTTACTCTGCCTAAGGTATGTTGTTTTAATGGGCGCCAAGACCTCAACGCTATGTTGAAATCTAAATTTATATTTTACAACATCTAGCTCCGGTAGATCACCTTCAAGAATCTATTCACTCAGATCGTGGTATGATTTGATCATTAACCCAACAAACAATTGTATCAGGAGAAGGAATTGGTCTATATCTAATGCTACCTACTGAAAGCAAAGATTGCATGTTTACAAGAAATGAATTTATTATATAAAACAAGTTTTGCAAAATTAATAAAAATAATAAGTTTAAAATTTAAATTGGAGCGTTGCGATTTTAATATTACCGATAGAAAATTACGTGAAAATGGAGTCTGATAAATTATTGATTTTACTGTTATTCCCAAGCTATGAAGTTACTGAATACTGAATATAAAACAAAGAGAAACGAGAGATTGCGTAGTTCTGCGTCATTCGCGCTTACCACTGGAAATTGCCGAAGCCTTTCCCTCGTACTGGATGATGAAGAGAGCTTGCCACTGTCTCCTGGACGCCGTCATCTTCTTCGTTAGTTGATGATATCTTGGTAGATTTGATAACTTATGGTCCGAACATCGGAGCCAAACACTCGTACAACCACACTGGTTACGTTTTACAAAGATAGTCCCCTACTCTACGGCGCGCCAAACGATATATGCACTCCTCGCATCCCCAGTCCGGTGCCGACTTCCACCTATCGTGGTCCTCACTGATTGGCTGTGCCACCCCGCTACTCCCCTCCTTAGGCTCAATACACACGGCGCGCGGATGATGTCGTTTGCCGTTCCAGACAATTTCACCTTTTCTTGACGTTGCAACCCAGGCATGCGACATGCTTCTTTACAAGAATAAGCCTGTATCTGAATTCCCAGTGAGTCAACTCTCTCATAATACCCTAACTGACAAAACTCCGTAAAATTCCGTAATCATATAATTTTCTATGATAATGTCGTTCGTAATAATTTGCTTGATACTGTTTTCTAAGACATAGAAAACCTATCTGTATGCTTATAATTTTATAAAATGCTCCAAAAAATACCTTAATAATAATAATAAGTTAATAATAATAATAATAATAATAATAATAATAAATTAACATGAAAAATTCTCTTGGCTGAACAATTTGCCGCGTAAATAAATATAGAATGGCTTCCTACTGACTTATGCCAGTGGCATAAAAAAAACCTCGAGAAACACGTTACACAATGAAGAAATCTAAAGTTGCTCGAAGAAGCAGATGATTGACTTTTAAACACAAGGAAGTCTGGCTTACTTCATACCGTTAAGAATAAGATTTTTTTATGATAATGCCAAAACATTCAGTCATGGATAACCTTAAAATGATATGGATTGTCTGCGAGTGAGCATTGCATAGGGCAGGGGTGCCCAACCTTTTTTTAAACTAAGGGGCACATTGTAAACAGTTGGGGGGCCTGCGGGCCAATAGCACTCCGGGGGTTTGAAGGGTACGGATATTTTTTTAAATATAGGTGCAATATTGTGAGTTTTGTGGCTGTCTGAGCTTAGTTTTTTGTATTGTTGCCGTTTTCTATATTTATTTATAGTGGATCATCATCATCATCATTGGTTTGCAGTCCTAAGACTGGTCAGTTGCCATAAAAACATGTCCAGTTCGTCCTGTCATTTGTCGCTTTCTTCATTGGATTATAATTAATTGCTTGGGCGTCGTTTAGAATTTGTTTAAGGAAGTTATTTCTAGGTCTTCTTCGTGGATGTTTTCCCTCAATGAACCCTTCTGCCACATTTCTCATTAAATTGGAGTGGCGCATTGTGTGACCCCACCATGCGAGACGACGGTTACGGATTGTGCGTAGGATTGATATTCGTTGGTTCACGGTGTCGAGAAACCTTGTGTTCGATATCCTGTCTCTCCACGTCACATTTATCATCTTACGATAGCACCACATCTCAAAGGCTTCAAGACGGTTCTTTTCATTTTTATTTAGTGTCCACGTTTCACAGGTATACAACGCAACTGTCCATACAAAAGCATGTAGCATTCTCATTCGGAGGGAGAGCTTAAGCCGACTGGTACACAGTAATCTCCTCTTCTACATAAAAGCTAGTGGATAAGAACATAAAATACAACTATTGTTTTGTTTTCAACAAATCCCTTAGCTTGCCACGGTGGGTGAGTGGATAGCGTGTCGGTCTACCAACCCCAAGATTGCAGGTTCGCCCCTGGCCCTGGTAAGTGATTTTTGAAAGGCGGCAAAAATACGATACGCATGTCATACGATGTTGGCATGCCAAAGAACCCATTTGAATTCAGTAGGCCGAGTTCATAATGGCAAAATTAATCTCGGGAGTTTCCGCCAACACAAAGTTCCTCATTTCTCTACTAGAAAGCGCTATAATGTGCAAGGGGCTTAGATATCTAACATCTAACTTCCTTGACTTTCATAGTGATTCAAGGAACAACGAAATTCGACATGGAAGCTACCCTCTGGGTGTCAAATTACAGAGCTTGCACCAGGCACCCGAGGCAATACGATATTGTTATTATTATTATTATTATTATTATTATTATTAACAAATCACTTTAAAATAGAAGTACGATGATATTCAATACTCATACGGCATGAATGATAAAGAGTGAGTATTTATGTTCATTTGACACAATTATTGATCAAATTATGAAATAAAGTTCATGAGAAAGATTGAATACTCAGAATCCATCCTATGAGAACCCGGATTCCAACCCACCAAGTTTATATGAGGTAAAGCGCATAATAAACGAGCTTAAAAACAACAAAGCACCAGGCGAAGATGGCATCGCTGCAGAAATGTGGAAGTTCGGAGGAGAAATGGCTGCAGAAAAAATACACGGCATCATAGAAGAAATCTGGAAAACTGAAATGATCCCGAAAGACTGGAAATGTGCCCTTGTACACCCACTTCACAAGAAAGGTCATCGGGTGAACATCGACAACTATAGAGGAATCTCTCTACTTCCAGTCGCATACAAGATACTCTCCAAAGTACTGCTGAACAGAGTTGATAAACAAGCAGACCACCTCATAGGTGAATATCAAGCTGGCTTTAGAAAGGGGAGATCGTGCGCAGAACAAATATTCAACCTCAAGAGCATCCTCAGATCAAGAGCTTTGAGAAGCCAGAACACTGTAGTAATATTCGTTGACTTCAAGGAGGCGTACGACTCAATTGACAGGCAGACTTTATTTAACACCCTAGAGGAGTTCGGAATTGACAGGAAGACGAGAGAAATAATCAAACAAACTCTAACGGATACCATGTCAAAAGTAAAGTTCTTCGGAGAAATCTCTGATCCTTTTGAAATAAAAACAGGGGTCAGACAAGGAGATGGCTTATCACCTATCCTCTTCAACATTGTTCTGGAGAAAATCATGAGAACCTGGGAGGAAGCTTTGGACATGAAAGGAGTAAGGGGGATACATCTGGGAAGGAAAGGACTGAACCTGGAAATTAAATGTTTGGCTTTTGCTGATGATCTTGCCCTCTTAGCCCAAAGCCGAGATGATGC
Source organism: Meconema thalassinum (assembly GCA_946902985.2). Classification (NCBI taxonomy): domain Eukaryota; kingdom Metazoa; phylum Arthropoda; class Insecta; order Orthoptera; family Tettigoniidae; genus Meconema; species Meconema thalassinum. Next base: position 373,395,109 of record OX336388.2, on the reverse strand, counting down.
CCAAAAAATGCTGGATACTCTGCACGAAATCGCTGAGAAAACGGGTCTTAAAGTCTCCTATGAAAAGACAGAATACATGGAATACAGACACCTTGGAGAGAGACACATAAAAGTGAAACATGGGACTGTCAAAAGAACTGAGAAGTTTAAATATCTAGGTGAATGGATAGAACCCAATGGGCTGGACAAAGAAGCAAATAGGGCAAGAGCTAGAAAATTGGATTTGGCTTATAGGTTAACCCAGAACAGATACAACAAACGAGCAATATCCTACAAGGCAAAACTCAGACACTATAGCACAGTAGTAAAGCCAGAGGGTCTGTACGCCTCGGAGTGCTTGACACTGAATAAAAAAGGGGATCTTCAAGACCTGGAAAAAAAGGAGAGGAAAATTTTGCGGAAAATTTTAGGACCACAGAAAACTGCTGACGGGACATGGAAGAACAGAAGGAATGATGACCTCTATAAACATACTAAAAAAATTACTGTCACAATGCGGAAGCGAAGGTTGAAATTCTACGGACATTTGGTGAGAATGGACGAGAACCGACTGACTAAAGAGGATATTCAAGTATATTACGGAGCTGAAGGCTACAACTAAGTGGGTAGAAGAAGTTAAAAGAGACGCCAAGGAAAGTGGACTCACAGTGGATGTGATCCACAACAGAAAAGAGTTCAGAAACCGAATTGACAACATCAAGATGTTCGAGGAGAAAACACCTAAAATTAGAGCCAAACTGGTAATATCCGAGGAGGAGCGAAAGATCAGAAGTGAACGAATGAAGAGGTTTTGGGAAGAGAAGAGGAGATTAACCAGAAATCCTTAGGTTCCATGCGGTCCACAGGCGGCCAAATTCGGAAGAAAGAAAGAAGAAAGTTCATGAGAATTTAGTGAAGTGCGACGACTGGAAAAGCTTTGTACCGGAACTTAAAGTTTCTCTCCACTTAGGATCGAACTTGGGTGTACCAATCATTAATGAAAATGAAAATCCACAGCCTGCTTCCAGTCGATCGACCGGGTCAGGGAATGGAATGAATGAAGCCCCCATCTAGCGGCGAGGATATGAACTGTGCCGGCTGCCGAAGCCTGTCGCACTCCTCTAGGGCAATGATTAAATGAATGACAGTCGAAATGAAATGACAGTGGTGAGTGTTGCTGGAATGAAATTAGTGTGACAGGGAAAACCGGAGTACCCGGAGAAAAACCTGTCTGCCTCCGCTTTGTCCAGCACAAATCTCACATGGAGTGACCGGGATTTGAACCACTGACCCAGCGGTGAGAGGCCTGCGTGCTGTCGCCTAAGCCACGGAGGCTTCGTTCCAATCAAAAATAAGGATTTTATATGTTGATCAGTGAGTCAACGAACTTTGGTAGAGGTGCGCGCGCACTGCTTTGTCCAGTTGGCTTTAGCTGTTTCAGAGTTTTGGCGACACGGCGCAGGCGCGGAGCACCGGCCGGACAAAATAGTATCGCGGGCCGTAGATTTGGCAGTCCTGGCATAGGGAATGAGTAATAACTGCCGGCTTGTAACGTGTCGGGAAGAGGACAGAGCCTGTCAGTTTAGCTGAACCCCCCGAGGAGGCAGATGGAGTGAACATAGCACCATTCATCACCACCGTCAATCGAGTCACTACAAAGCAGCTAAAGCGCTACATCGATTCTATTGGAATACCAAATGAGCTCATCTCCATAATTTAGAAACCTGTTACCTTGCATACACATCACAAGCTCAGTACGCTGATTCTGATTTAAAATGTTCCTCTTGTCTACCTTTACCGATACTGTTGATTTCACAAATACTGTACATAATATGTCTCTTCATATCACCAGTGGAACCGCGTTGTTATGAAATATTAAAATAATTAAGATATTCGACTTCTAGATTCTAACAGTTCCATCTTAAGCGACTAAATTGAAATTGGGCTCTCTTAAACCTTTATATGATAGCAACCTCTACACCAACCACCTCGGAGGAATGGTTGAATATTCGGTCTGCACGCTATTTGCCCAATATGATTGGTCAGGGGAACAATGTATACAGTATAACACAAGTCCTGAAAAAATATTACATGTATTTATTATTCATATACCGACAGAAAGATACGTTCGTTAAAGCCCAGCTCTAGGCCATGGGGACAAGCTCTCTGCGGAACTGGTAGGTGTGGGTTCGAGCCCCACCGTCGGCCATCCTTGAAAGGATTTTACGTGGTATCCCCCCATTTTCAACAGCATGAAAATGTTGGGACGGTACTATCGCCAGCAAAAATAACGGGCCGTCTTGCCGAGCGGGAGTTGAGTTTTCGTGGCAGCAGGTTGCTATCACTTGGTGTGTTCTCGGGAGGGGAAGGCTGGGAGCCGTGATTGGGCAGCTGTTCTTGTAGGTAAGGGGGGAGAGGGTGGGGGGAGTGTGGATTCACCTGTTAATGGCAAGAGGCTGACAGTGGCTCAGTAACACGAGAGCGAACTTGTGTTAAGTTTAAATTTGACTGACATTTTCGGTTGAAATTATTTACTCATTGAAAAAACGCTTTAAGTTTAAATTTGACTGAAATTTTTGGTTGAAATAATTCACTCATTGAATAAACGCTTTATGTTTAAATTTGACTGACATTTTTAGTTGAAATAATTCACTCATTGAATAAACGCTTTAAGTTTAAATTTGACTGACAGTTTTGGTTGAAATAATTCACTCATTGAAAAATCGCTTTAAGTTTAAATTTCACTGACATTTTCGGTTGAAATTATTTGCTCTTTGAAAAACCGCTTTAAGTTTAAATTTGACTGACATTTTTGGTTGAAATTATTTACTCATTGAAAAAACGCTTTAAGTTTAAATTTGACTGACATTTTTGGTTGAAATTATTTACTCATTGAAAAAACGCCTTAAGTTAAAATTTGACTGACATTTTTGGTTGAAATTATTTACCCATTGAAAAAAAAAACGCTTTAAGTTTAAATTTGACTGAAATTTTTGGTTGAAATAATTCACTCATTGAATAAACGCTTTAAGTTCAAATTTGACTGACATTTTTGGTTGAAATAATTCACTCATTGAAAAATCGCTTTAAGTTTAAATTTCACTGACATTTTCGGTTGAAATTATTTGCTCATTGAATAAACGCTTTAAGTTTAAATTTGACTGACATTTTTGGTTGAAATTATTTACTCATTGAAAAAACGCTTTAAGTTAAAATTTGACTGACATTTTTGGTTGAAATATTTCACTCATTGACAAAACGCTTTAAGTTTAAATTTGACTGACATTTTTAGTTGAAATAATTCACTCATTGAATAAAAGCTTTAAGTTTAAATTTGACTGACATCTTTGGTTGAAATAATTCACTCATTGAAAAATCGCTTTAAGTTTAAATTTCACTGGCATTTTCGGTTGAAATTATTTGCTCATTGAATAAACGCTTTAAGTTTAAATTTGACTGACATTTTTGGTTGAAATTATTTACTCATTGAAAAAACGCCTTAAGTTAAAATTTGACTGACATTTTTGGTTGAAATAATTTACTCATTGAAGAAAAGCTCGAAGTTTAAATTTGACTGACATTTTTGGTTGAAGTAATTACTCATTAAAAAAAATGTTGACTGACATAAGTTTAATCTGTGATTGCCTAGTATGACCAGTGTTATGTTTTGTTACTAAATTTCCTATGAAAATTAACGTCTAAGAGACGGCTATTTTTACGATTCTGACAACGTAGCAATAGTTTTTCAAAATTGCAGAAAATAACTTAACTTAGCCTCGGTTAGACTATATGACAACATGAAGTAAACTTTTAGCTTATTCGAAAGTCTTCACATCGCAGAATGACGTGTCATAACCCGCTTCATAAGCCTAATCCAATGCCATTTTGCAGGGTCGAGTTATCTGAAGCTTAGATGTTTCGAAGGTTAAAATAAGCTAGGTTGCCTTATAACTTAGGCTATTAAATATTTATTATTTCAAACATTGTTGAAATAATTAATTTTTCTGAAAATGTAAAACTTTGACGTCTATAAGACGAATAGACATCTATTTTCTACAAAGCACTGTCATTTCTTGGTGGCTAAATTAAGACACTTTCTTTGTCGCTTCGCACAAGATGCTTTTTAGTGTCTTGATAAAAATGATTTCAGACACATATTGAAATTCTGTCTTACTTTTGAGATATTTAATTGAAGACACTAAAAAGCATCTTATTAAGCGACAAAGAAAGTGTCTTAGTTTAAGACAACAATAAATGAGAGTGAGGCTGTGGTTTCGGTTGTTTTAGGTTGGAATTTGTCATTATTAATATTATAAAAACTGAAGTGGGAAATAAAGTTAATGAGCTGTTTTTTTCTGTTGCTTAAAATTTTATTGATGTTCAATAATAATAAAAAAAGACATTTTGCTGCTAACAATTGCCTCCTCTGATTTTATCCATGATAAACGAATCAGAAGCTTACGGTATGTTGAATCATTTTTAAAGATTCTCTGCTACACAAGCATCGCTTCAAGTTCTGTTATTTGATGTAACAAACCTCCTGTTAACGTGAGTGCTTTTACAATTACTAAGGTTTTTATGATGCTCTTTAGTTTGTCTTTTTCTTTTCAAAACTTATTTCTTATTAAGAAAAATTCTTAAAAAGATAACTAGTTTAGGACGTTTGCGATTTCCTTCTTTTTCTTCCTATTAAAATGCGTTTAGTCCGTAACTGTGAAAACTCGATTCTCAAAAAATTTCACACACAGTAAAACTCAACAGTGCCTTTCTAACGAGACTTAACAATTAATGGGTAACTTGGCATTTCAATTTAGATTTATTAACACCGTCTCATCTGTAACAATCTTCCAAGCGCGAAACTAAAGAAATTCAAGGTTGGCGCTCCCCTCCTCTCCCCCTTTGCCAACAACGACAGGTGCCCAATCACGGCTCTCAGCATTCCCCGCCCGAGAACGCCCCTAGTGATGCCACCTCAACTCAACTCTCGCACGGCAAGACGGGCCCGTCCCATCTAAGTTAATTTACCGTCTCAGGCCCCTCAAGAAATCTGGGCCCCGGAGTCTACAGCCCCACTTGCCCCTCCCTCTCGTCGGCCCTACTAACTCGCAAGGATGTAATTACATTCCTGGAGATTTTACTGTGTGAAAAATAATTTAACTAGAGTGATAAAGCAAAGGATCAATTTATATGTGCCATGTAAAACTAATTGAAGACTATTTCAATGTGTGATTACAAAGCGGATTACATGACACCGTACGCTTTGATGTTCCCCGCATGTGCATCTTCATTAGGGTTCGCGACAATGACAAAATAAAATTAGCACTCGAGATTTTCAGAGACACAGGGTAATCAAAATTAAAGATGTGAAACTCCTTTACATTCCTGACATATTAATGAATTTTGCTGGAATCAGAACGTCCATTCCTATCATGTACTTACCTAAACCTGTATGTTGTGACATATCAAGAGGTATTTGAAGCAGGCAAAATTTTGTGGGCCATTAATACAGGGGTTTTCACTCAAAGTCGGGCCGGCCGCGCGACGCGTGGAGTGTCGGACGAGCACATGGCAACTCACTGAGCTTGGGGTCGAGAGAGCGCCCGTACGAATCGCATGTGAATAACAAGCACACAAAATAACACATAATCAAAATAAAATCATTACTCAACTTGTCACAAAATATGTTGACAATGTCCTCCACCTGCATCTACACATTTCTGGCGTCTTCTAAGGAAATTTTCATTCACACGCATTAGTTCATCTACCGAGATAGCCTCAATTTCTCTCGTGATATTTAGTTTGAGTTCATCCAGAGTGTGAGGGTTTATTGCATAAACCTTATTTTTCAATTTTCCCCATGAATGAAAATTGAAGCAATATGCTTTAACACTTAGCAATAACACGTTATAGACGTTTGAAACACAATAACCATTAAACAATAACCACGGACACACGTTATAAATTTATAACACTTGTTACTTAAAATAGACTATAAACGAAATAACGAAGTCAACTTTACTCGTCAAATCATGCGTCGCAACTGTCTCAGCTCCGTGTTGTCGTGTGCTCGTCTCACCTTCGGCTCGACCTTCTACCTGCAGCGCTGCACCGGCAGCGCGGCCGGCCCCACATTGAGTGAAAGGCCCTGTATAAGATACTATATTTATAACGGAAATTATTTATTAATTAGGGCCCGGATGTTGATGCCGTAAAAAAAAGTTTAAAAAATGCAGTTAAAACTTTCAAAAATGACTGTAATAAATGTCTTAAAAATTCGAAAAATGCACTATAAAATGGAGAAAATGATCTTATAATAATAAACTGGCCAATATTTCAAAAATGAAATCTTAAGCTCAAACTGAAAAGTCAATCAAAATAGATTTCTAGCACTTAACAAAAGTTTTATGTTCACTTTAGTGTGCGTTGCACTGCACTACGAATGCCATTCTGATGTTGTCAAATGCAAATGATCTGCGGTTATCAGCCAACAAGTTTTTATATCTCGAAAAGCTGCATTCAACATCAACTGATGTGATCGGAGCGTACTTGAAGTGAGGAAGGTCGTTTGCTGATAAATCCTCCGCAATCCCATCCATGCTGTAGTTTTCACCAGAAATAATTATCCCAGGAACTGTTCTACCAAGAGCTACGTGGTGCCAACTAAATAGTGCTCGAACTGGTCATGGAAGGTGCAAAGCAATGCTACACAAATGGGGTTGGCTAGGATCACCAGCTTGTGACTGCGGAGCCCAAGAACAGACCATGTACCACATCATTCGGGAGTGCCCACAGCGTAGCTTCGCAGGCGAATGGGAAGGGTTCATGAAAGCATCAGCTCCAGCACTTTCGTGGTTGAAGAGCCTTGATGTTCTTTTTTGATTGTTATGTGCATATTTGTATATATATGTATATCATTTGTACCATACGAAAATAATAAACCAGAAATAATGTCTGAGATTTTGCAGAATGTTTTATAGCCGGTGTTTTTGTCCAGCACTTTTTTTCAGTTTTGTTGCAATACCCGCAGCAATTTGTCCACGATTGTTGCTAAGACTAGTTTCCACCCGGTTGATTAAGGAAATGGAATCAATATTTCAATATTTTAAATTATATTATATCAGCTACTAGCTTCTTCTTAACTCTGAGACACGTGACTCCCTCATATAAAGCTGTGACATGACTAAATTTGGAAAGAAAAAAAAGACCTCAAAAGGCCGATTTTTCTTAAATTAGACCGGAAAAATCTACCAAACTTAAGAAAATGCTCTTAAAATGGAAAAGTAGGAATAAATGCAAAAAGATGCAAAATAAAAATGACATATTTGAAGACGGGATGGCTCGTCCGGAGTTTCTATGTACTTCAGCATTGTTTTAGACAGCTCAGTAAAAAGATGACATGTCATCGACATCCGGGCCCTATTTATTATGTATCGGGGGACCTGGTGGCGCAGCGGTCGATATGTTGGTCTCACCAAGGTGAACTGGGTTCAATTCCCGGCCAATGCATGTGCGAGTTTCGAAGTGAAATGCCGTGTCCTGTGGTTCGGATTCCACGTAAAATTGAGGTCTCGAGGCTCATAATAACAAGATTCATGGTCACGTAAAACTACAAGGGTCATTTCTTATTTCGTATCAATAAAAATCGGACCCAAGTTGTAGATGTAGCACACTTATCGATTGTATTACATATGAGGTCCTGGATTCGATTTCCCGCTCAGTCTGGAAATTTATAACGGATGTGAGGGCTGGAACTGGGTGCACTCAGCCTCGTTAACACAATTGAGTATGGTAACTAAAACTGGCCTTGAGAGGCAGCGAATCCGGTCAATAAAGCCAAAATTAATAATCGAGAGGACAGGTCACGCTGACTAGGCTACGTATTCCCCTGTAATCTGGTGGTCATATTGGTCAGTAGGTCCGGCTCTGTGGCTAATTGCTTAGCATGCTAGAATTTACTCGAAGGGTCCCGGGTAAGATTCCCGATCGCACCGAGCGGCTTTTAATCTCATATGTTTAATTCCCCTGGCTCTGGGACTGGGTGTTTGAGAATTTTCCATAAACGAAACAGAACAGAACAGAACGAAACAAATCAAGAACACCAGAAAGTAAATTAAAATATAAAAAAGATACATTTTTAAGAAAAAGCAAGTAGTCACGTGACGAACTAAAGAGCCTACTTAACTTAAAATGTAAGATTCAGACCAATGACTGATCTGCTCGAAATATACCTGAAACAGTGTAGCCCAATAGACCACTACAGCTTGTTTAAATGTTATCCCTCTAAGGATTCTGAAATACTGTGAGCCCACGCCTACTCTGAGAGAGTTATTAAGTAGTTGGTAAGACTGCTGCTTGTGAAGATACGCTCAATTATATCTCTTACGGCATACGCTGTATATAGAAAATTCGTTAGTTATCAATCAAATGTTATAGAAGTTACATGCAGTTACACATTGAAACTTTCAGCACGCGTAGGATTATGTTGGGAACACTATCATATAGGCTATGGGTTGCTCGAAATTAATCTGCAAAACTGTCGTCTATACACATGTGCCAAATTTAGAACTGTTTGCCTACATACATTGTAATGAGTTCAAAATTGTGAAAAATATTAATTAACAGTTGGTAACCCTGATGACTCCAAAAATATGCCGAGTATTATCTCTTGAGACATACAGTATGTTGCACATACGAATTACGGTTAAAAACTATTTTTAGTGTGGATGTTACATGTAGTTAAACATAGATCCTACCCGCTAACATAGAATTATGTTGGTAGGACTAACGATAACGATTTCTAAAACATCTTGAACGTACAGATTGCTAAATTTGAAGTGTGTTTTGTACACATATTCCGATATATTGATTCTAGAGTTCAAAGGACTTGCGATTATTACACAAGTTGGTAGCCCTGATGACTCTTCTGGTAAGCTCAGTTAAATGTACTAAAGCACACAGTACATTGAACGCACAAAATAAGGATGAAATCCAATCGATAGTATGTAAGTTCCGTGTAGTTAAACATTGTACCTTTCAGCACGCGTATAATTATGTTAGCAACACTGTCATGTCTGGGTTACTCAAAATTAATCTGGAATATTATGTTCTGTAAGTCAGCCTGCATACCTTCTGATTATAGAGAGTATTTATGAACAGTTAGCAGCCTTGGCGGCTCTGATTATATCGTAAATTATACAATTCACATACAAAGTTTACAGGAAGTCCAATATATAGTATAGACGTTACATGCAGTTAAATATTGAATCTATCAGCATGCGTAAATTAATGTTCGTAACACATTCAAGTATGGGTTGCTCAAAATGTATTTGAAATATTATGATCTATATATGTGCAACGGGGCTACATGACCGCGTTGTCGCAGCCCCTAAACTCAAGAACCAACCAACCATATATGTGCCAAGTTTGGAAGAAATTAATTTGCCAGTATGGAAGTTACCTGCAGTTAAACATTAAACCTATCAGTACTCGTAGAATTATGTTGGCAGCACTGTCGTATATCGGATACTCAAAATTAATCTACGATTTTAGGTGCAATATGTGTGCAAAGTTTAGCGCAGGAGGCCTTTATACTTTGTGATATATTGAGATTAGGATACAAATTATAGAGATCATTTATCAACAGTTGGCAGCCCTGCTGACTAAACAATACGCAAAGTCAGATCGTTTATGGTACACAAAGTCCATACGAAATTTGGTTGAAATCCAATTGAAAGTATGGAAGTTACATGCACATAAAAATTGGACACTCGTGAACTCATGTTGGGAGCACGGGCATTTACAGCCTACTGAAAATATTATCTCTATGTGTGCCAATTTTAAGAATAGTTACCACGCATACCTTCTGAGTTATCCAACACAGAGCTCAAATTTCAGTTGTAATTTTTCAACAGTTAGTAGTACTGACGTCAATTTTAAATATAGACGTGAGATATACTTGCATAGATCTTTACTCATATCAAATTTGATTTCGATGGTTGTAGCCGTTCAGGAGTTGATAGGGGAGACACACACTGACAGACAGACAGACACACACATCTGCCCGGGTGAACGCATAAGTCAACTTCTTCATCATTTTTGCAAAATGTGAAAAGAAGGCTAAATGCATCATATAAATTATTGTTATTATTATTATTGTAACTGGGGATGGGATTTGGGTAGGAGGCGGCCGTGGCCTTAATTTAGGTAGCATCCCAGCATTTGTCTGGAGTAGAAGTGGGGGCAACGCAGAAAAGACACTTCCAGGACGGCCTAGTCGGGAATCGAACTCACCACTTATCAGTTTCATCTCACAAGGTGGAGTGTACCCCGATCCAGCCCTCAGACCAGAATGAAAATTCTGGACAGAGCCAGGAATCGAGCTCGGATCTCTACAGTGACAGTGAAGAGATAGACCCCAGAACTCAGCTGATTATATGCCACTTTTCGTGGCCCGTGAGGTAGCAAAACTGGAAAGCAGAGGTTCGAATCCCGGTGCTGATCCTGAGCTTGTTTTTCCCCCGAAGTCTCCCACCCCCAGGCGAAAGATAGGATGGTACCTTATTTTGAGTCCCAGGTCATCTAATTACATCCCGATCCTAAAAATTATACCTACACACACTATTACAATTTCCACAGAAACATAGGATATAAGACAAGTTCAACACATACCTAAGTATACGGGGCTGATGACCAATACGTCCCCCACCCCTAAAATGTATTAACAAACAAGTTATTTCAACGTAGAATCACAGAGACGCACAATTGGCGGTTGTTTTTTTTTCCAATCCAGGCCTAGATATAGTTTTCATAGAACTCGCACAGGCATCTGGAAGTGATTCAAGAGTAACTAAAAAGAAGAAGCCACTGTCCTTTAACAAATAAATTGTAATTCCGCGGTGAAAGGGAGAGAAGAAAGAAAGAAAGAAAGAAAGAAAGAGCCCACTTGTCGACTAGAGACGTTATTTCAAGTTGAAGCAGGTCAAGTAGCTGTTTATCAGGCACGTACGTGTCGTCATGCCCTGCCGAAGACAAGATTCATGGCTTGCGAGCTATACCGCGAGTGGGTGGAGGTGACAAACAGGCAGTCTGCTACAGACACACCGTAAGAGAGAAGTTTAAACCCACTTGACGCACACAACTACCACAAACTGTCCCTTGTACGAGTAAGGACTCCACTCAAGTGGTGCTTACTGTGACAGCTTCCCTATCCCCTTATAAAAGGTTAGCAGCAGGATTAGCTAAGTTACCTGTTACAATAATAAAATTGACTTGCAATACCCGTCGCGGCTTCGCACGCAAATATTCTAGTTGTAAAGAGTACACTCTTAGCAAAATCTCAATCATGAATGCTATGACTGATTTATCCTTGGTATGAATAATCAGACTTTATCAATTCAGCTACTGGTGCAGTGGTTAGGGGTTTGTCATTCCTTCATAAGTATATCAGAGCGAAGTTGGTTTTCTGGGAATATCACAGACACTGTTAATTTAATGCCTTTAAATGTGGTTTTCTGAGACCCTTTATAGTCGGGTGAAAAAGACCTTTCGTACCACACTCACACGTGAAAATTGCCTGAAAAAAAAATCTAGAGTGCCCCTTGACCCACTTAAGCGATTTATACTGCATGTATTGATGCATTTTACAGTTTATTTGGTTATAACCGTATAACCGTCTAGAAACTTTCACAGTAATGTAATAATTGGAACTGCATTGCGTCTTACAGAAATAGATGGACCTGTGAGATTCTGTTTCCATGGTTACCGTGTTGCATTCTTTCATTATTTCATTGTAAATATACATGTTTTATGGTATTTATTTAATTATGAGGCATTTAAAGAGTAAGTGAGTGCGTTTCGCTTACGCATTGGGTTATGCTGAACCTGTAGGTACCTCATATGTGTAGGTTGGTGTTAATGGGACCTTATTTTCGGTACAAAACTGGAATAAGACCTTAGCAGAATAATATAGGGATGGATTATTACGTTAATCCCACTTAGTCAATATGTAATTGTTACAAAATTGTACAGATTTCGATCCAACAATGGGACATCTTTAGCAAAATAAGAATCAAAATAAAAAGATTATTCGGTGTGTGCAACTACGATGCGCGACGATATTTGAGCGTGACAACGTATTCTCGGACTGATTTGTTTAAACTGTCGCTCTTGCGAAATTTCAGCTTAGTATATTTTTTAATTATGTATTTTTTAATTTTAAATGATCTTGTCGACTTCGTCGTTACGCTGAGGTCTGGCGTTACGTTACGGTGACGGGACGAAATGTACCGAGAATGTACTGAGGTGTGTGACGTCATAGTACGATGTAGCAGCCGAGTTCCAAGGAGGCAGTGCGAGAACAATCAAGTAGGCAGTGAAGAAACAAAATAGAATCTTGAAACTCTGTTCTCTCACTGCCTTCTTGGTACTCGGCTGCTAACATTTAAAATGATATAAAGTCCAGTCTTTCAGACTGACTATCCGTGTCTTTTTTTGGAACGGAAAGTTCACAGGCAAAATGCAGAAAAGCCGAGTTGCACTTCTTGAGAAACTCTAAACACAACCATTCTTCCCTGAAGTTTTAACTCAACGCGACTCGACAGTTTGCTGCTGGCTGTATCTGGGGTAATATGTTCGCCTGCTAGCCAGGTCATAAACTGTCGCCTCAGTATTTGATGCAAAAGCCGGTGGGCCCATGTCATAGGCTTATGGCATGTAAAAGAACCTTCCACTAACTACAATTGTGTGAAGCTCAATTTGTAGGTTAGATTTGATTAACGCTCTATATGTTCCAACGTCCGTCACCAGGTGATGGTTGTGGTGTCATCTAGTATCTAAGTTCGCAGCTAGGTGTTGTTGGCAGTAGCATTTGGTAGGAAAAGTGGGAACTACTTGAAATTGATCGTTTGCAGTCCTTACATGAATTACAGATAAAGCACACTAATACAGCCATGACGATTAACACCGGTTATCAGACAGATTCTACACACACCTAAAGTACATGCTCGCGTTGTCGCAGCCCCTAAACCGAGGAACCAACCAACCAACCTATCTTCCAGAGATTCCCACCCCTGTTTTTCTATCATTCGAATTACACTACTTCTAGGATTAAAATCGTTGAGCACAAACCAAGCAGCCTTCCTTTCTACCGTCTCCAGTTGGCAATAGTTTTAAAACAATTATACTACTTATACTGATAACGAATTACAATATTTAATATCAGGGAATTAGATGAGTTTACCCAATGTTACGTGCACTTGTATGGAGTGACACTCTTATCAACGAATTCGACATTACAATTAATTTTTCATGTTCATTTCATTACTGGAGGTTGCAAGTTCAGGACTAACCACATTTGGAGATGTGTAGTATTCATGAAAATCAACAATTGACGTACGAAATTTGATTTTTTCACTCTTAAAACCAAACATCATCACCTTCCCCGCTCTTATTAATTATACAATTAATTTGCATTGCAAGAAATTGTTTCTTATTTTAGGGTTTGCGATATCGCGGTCATATAGCCCCGTGTATTTTGGGTGTGTGTGTGGGTGGAATTTGTGTGTTAACGTCCGCAATACTCTTGGAATTGCCCTTATTCCAGCCAAAATGAGGGAGACTCGGTTGCGTTGGTACGGACATGTCGCCCGAGCAAATACAGAGTCCATTATAAGCAAGTCACTTGCTCTCGAGCCTGATGGACAAAGACCTCCAGGACGACCAAAAAGGCGTTGAATTGATACCCTACACGACGATATGCGCATCGTAGGTCTTCGTCCTATAGATGCAGCAAACCGAAACAAATGGAGAGCGAGGTGCAGAGTGGCGGACCCCAAAAACTAATTGGGAACAACGCCAGGAAGAAGAAGAAGAACAAGAACCTGTGTTAATGTGATGGCTGTATTAGTGTGTATATTTGCAACTCAGGACTGGTAAGGAGACGGCCGTGGTCTTATGTTAGGACCCATCCCAGCATTTGCATGGAGTAGACGTTGGTGGGCAAACCATGGAATATGACTTCCAGGCTGGTTGAGGTGGGAATCCAACCCTGGTCTACTCACGAGACTGAGTCTATCCCGTTCCAGCCCTCACACCAGAATTATTTTTGGCAGAGCCGGGAATCGAACCTGGACCTCCGAGGCGATAGCCTAGAACGCTAGCCGCTACGCCATGATTTGGTCTCAAAATTTTGTTTGAACGCTTATTTTGGCATCACTAACAAGTTTGTAGGAAAAAATAACTTTTTAAAGAAGAGGCTTGTAAAAAGAGGTGGGCACTGCGGGGCCTTTAATCCTGAGGGGCGTGGTGGCGTAGCGATCAAGCTGTTGATCTCTCACTACGGTGGACCGGGTTCGATTCCCGGTCAATGTAAGTGAGACTTTCAAAGTGAAATGCCATGTCCTGTGGTTAGGATTCCACGTTAAAAGGAGGTCTCTTGGCTCATGATCGCGAGATTAACGGTCACGTTAAACTATAATCATATATATTATTTCAGTAGTATATATCCCCCCTGCGGCGCTCACAAGCGACCGATCGTGACAAATGAGCATTCAAATGAAAGAGAATAGACATTAGCAGTGACTTATTGCACTATAATTTCATAAATATCTATAATTTCTTTAAAAAAAGTACTTTAAAAAAATTGTACGAAGTGTGCGATTTGCAAACACCGTTGATGTAGGAAAATACGCTCCATAATTGCTGTCCTCGGGCCACTATGATGCCTGTTTCATGTCATATTAACATTCTGAGGTCTTTCCTTTATCCTGAAATGTAAATAGTGTTCTATAATAATTTGGTTGAAATAAAAACATAACCTTTCTCCTTAAGTGTCTCACTATAAACCTATTGGGGAAAGTGTGGTTTATGAACATGCGAGATTTCTCGCACGGGTCCGCTAGTATATATTATTTCAGTAGTAGTCTATAGATCCCTCCTGAGGCGCTCACAAGCGACCGATCGTGACAAATATGCATTCAAATGAAAGAGTGACGATTTGCGCTCTAATTTCATAAATATCTATAATTTCTTCAAAAAATGACTTTCAAAGAAATGTACGAAGTGTGCGATTTGCAGATACTGTTGCTATAGGAAAATACGCTCCATAATTGCTTTCCACTTCACATTTTGGCCACTGTGGCGCCCTATTCGTGTCATTTTACCATTCTGAGGTCTTTCCTTTATCATTTTGCATGGATTTGAGAAACAGTAAATCAAAGGAATGAGTATTCAAATCATATAATTTCATAAATATTGAATAATCGGTGAGTGTTATGATGATCCAATTTTCAGTGATTTCCTTCTTAAGTTAGGGAACGTAGAACTTGGAATTCTAACTGAAATGTAAATAGTAATCTATAATTATTTGGTTGAAATAAAAACATAACAACCTTTCTCCTTAAGTCTCTCATTAGGGAAAGAGTGGTTTATAAACATGCGAGATTTCTCGGTCGGGTCCACTAGTCTTTCTTCTTTTTCCTTTAATCCTGCCATGAACACACATGTCTTACGACAGACAGAAAATGCCGTGTGTGCATTTTATTCCGATTGATGCAGGAAGATTTCGAAACTATTACAATATAAGTTTCGACCTGAAAAAGGAAGCTGCTGGGCCCACTGTTCTTATTGGGCCCGTTGTTTTAAGGCTCATCCATAATGCGTTCGTTTTAATGTCACTGAAGAAGCGCGAGTTTCACAAATCCCAGCTTATATCAATATTAGATCAGACGTAAGCTCTACCTTCTGGCGTGTCTTATTTGAAAGTCAGAAACCAGTCTGTCCCTTAATCGGATGTGCTCGTATCAAAAGTACATGAAGAGAAAGCTCTTGCTTTGACTTCAAAAAGATTCTGGCGATTTCACACACTCTACCGATCGTATTCTCTGTACGTAAGTGTGTTCTCACTCAAGTGAACGTTATACAGGTTCTGAAAAATACACCTCACAATATGTTTGAAATATTGTGAGATTGAGTATTGGTTGGTTGGTTCCTCAGTTTAGGGGTTGCTACAACGTGGTCATGTATCCCCGTGTACTTTGGGTGTGTGTAGAATCTGTCTGATAACCGGTGTTAATTGTGATGGCTGTATTAGTGTGTGTTATTCGTTTTTAAGTCAAGTAAGAACTGCAGACAATCGATTTTCAAGTTGTTACAACTTTTGGTACCAAACGCCTCCGTCAACGACCAACTAGTTCTGAACTTGGTCACTAGATGCCACCTCAGTCGGCTCCTGGCGACGAACTTTGGAACCTAAGAGCGTCAGTCAAATCTAACCTATAATTTAGCTTCACACAAGTGTAATTAGTGGAAGGTTTTTGATCATGCCATAAATCTATGACATGGGACCACCAGTTTACTGAGGGATTCTTAACGATCTTAAAAATCTGACGACTTCGGCCGGGTTTGAACCCGCGATCTTGGGCATAAAAGCTCAGCATGCTACCAACTACGCCATCAGGGATTGAGCATTCTTCGTGGCAGAACGCACCCGTCTATGACGTGTTAATTTGAACTGAAACACAGATGCACTACATCCAGGGCCCTTCACGTTGGCCATAACGATGGGGTTGAGTACTCCAAATAATAATAATAATAATAATAATAATAATAATAATAATAATAATAATAATAATAATAATAATAATATCGTATGGCCTTGGGTGCCGGGTGCAAGCTTTGTTATTTGACACCCAGAGGGCAGCTTGCATGCCGAATTTTGTTGTTCCTTGAAACGCTATGAAAGTCAAGGAGGTTAGATATCTAAGCCCCTTGACACTAGAGCACTTTCTAGTAGAGAATGGAGGAACTTTGTTCTGGCGGAAAATCCCGAGATTAAATTTGCCATTATGAACACGGCCTACTAAATTCAAATGGGTTCTTTAACATGCCAACAACGTATCACATGCGTGTCGTGATTTTTGTCGCATTTAAAAAAAAATCACTTACCATGGCCAGGAGCGAACCTGCAAGCTATCCCAGCTATCAAATTATGTTCCTTGAACTAGACTCTTGTTGGCACGCCTTAGCGACTTCGGTGGCGTAGTTGGTAGCATGCTGAACTGCTGTGTCCCAAGATAGCGGGTTCAAACCCAGCCGAAGTCGTCGGAATTTTTTAGAGCGTTAACAATCCTTCAGTGTGCCTTCCTTCGGAGGGGAAGTAAAGCCGGCGGTCCCATGTCATAGATTTATGGCATGTAAAAGATCCTTCCACAGACTAAACTTGTGTGAAGCTAAATTGTTAGGTTAGATTTCGTCGGAACGCTGTATCAATGTTCCAACGTTCACCACTAGGTATCATTGATATCTGGTAGCGAAAGTTAGAACTACTTAAAATTGAACGGAACTTGTAGCTCACCCTAAGGGTGTCCGCTGGAAGCAGCTACAGACTCAGGCGAGCCGAACATGTCCACGGACACTCCTGGCACTAAGAGCCATACGATAAATAAATAGCGATACTATCACTATCTGTTGCTGCATCGATCAACTTATTTTCTTCTGTGTCTGAACCTTACTACTGTCTACTGCCCGCAGTGGGTTCACATCGACAGCCACATGTATGAGGGCGGATCAAAAAGTATTTGCCCCTATTTTCTTAGCAAAAAGAAATACATACAGGTAATTACAAATATACGTAGTGTTCTACGTAACTTACACTAATTTTCCACACAGTCTCCACATTTGTTCAGACTTTTGTCTCAACGCAGCACTAAATTTGGGATTCCCTTGTGGCGGAATTCAACCGACTGACTGTAGAACGATCGTCGGACTGCTGTCTTGGCGTCATCGTTCCACGTGAATCGCTCTCCTGCCAGGAACTTCTTCAGCGGACCAAAAACGTGGAAATCACTAGTGGCAAGGTCCGAACTGTCTGGTGAGTGGCCCAGACTCTCCCAGTGCTTGTTGGCGGTTCTGGTTGTCACATGTTGTTTCGCATTGCCATGGTCCGCTGAAGAAGTTCCTAGTAGGACAGTGATTCACGTACAACGATGACGCCAAGACAGCAGTCCGACGATGGTTCCAGTCAGCCGGCTGAATTCTACCACAGGGGCATCTCAAATTTAGTACTGCGTTGGGACAAATGTCCGAACAAATGTGGAGTCTGTGTGGAAAAATAGTGTAAGGTACTCTGTATGTATTCCTCTTTGGCTAAAGAAATAGGGACAAAGACTTTTCTATCCGGCCTCGTACTTCTCCAAATGTCCCTAAATATTCATGTTCATACGCATGCATCCACTCCTTGTTGCTCTGCACCACTCACGGAACATTTTAGACAATTCAAGGTGATTGTATATTGTTGTTACAAAGTATTCATGTGCGTCAATTTCCCGAACTTTTCAAGGTGATTGTATATTAGTGTTACAAAGCATTCATGTTCGTCAATCTCCCGAATGTTTGAAGGTGATTGTATATTGGTGTTACAAAGTATTCATGTGCGTCAATTTCCTAAACTTTTGAAGGTGATTGTATATTGGTGTTACAAGGCATTCATGTGCGCCAATTTTTAGCCTACATTTCACATTTTGCAAAAATGAGGAAAAAGTAGACTTATGAGATCGGGCAAATGTGTGTCTGTCTGTCTGTCTGTCTGTCTGTCCTTCTGTCTGTCTGTCTGGCTGTGTGTGTGTGTCCCCCTATCAAATCCTAAACGGCTGCAGCAATCGAAACAAAATTTGGTAGGAGTAAAGATCTATACCTGAATATCTCACGGCCATATTTGAAAATGATACCAGTGCTACCAACTGCTAAAAAATCGCAATTGAAATTTGAGCTCCATGTTGGATATCTTGGAAAGTATGAATGGGAGCTATTTCAAAATTGGCACACGTACAGATCATAATATTTCAGTTTAATTTCCAGGAGGCCAAACATGGCAGTGTTGCCAAAATGATTATAAGCCTCCTGATAGGTCCAATTTTTAAATGCATATAACTTCTACACTATCAATTGGAATTCAACCAAATTTCGTATGTTGTATGTGTACATAATCAGATATGACTGAGCTTATTTTTAAGACCTACCAGGGCTGCCAACTGTTAATAAATGCTCCTAATTTCTTTTTTCCAAATACCAATATATCAGAAAGTATGCAAGCCGACAGCTTTAAACTAAGCACACGTATAGTACCTGACATTCTATATTAATTTGGAGTAACTTATATACGTCAGTGCTACCAACATGATTCTAAGCCTGCTGACAGGTACAACTTTAAATACATGTAATTTCCATACTATCATTTGGATTTCAACCAAATTTCGTATGTGCTATGTGTACCATAACAGATATGTTTATGCGTATTCTAAGGAGCAACCAGGGCTGCCAACTGTTAATATGTGCTGTCCCTATTTTTATTACCCTAATATCAATATATCAGAAAGTATGCAAGCCAATAGCTCTAAACTTTGCACACGTATAGTACCTGGCATTCTAGACGAATTTGGAGTAACTAATATACGTCAGTGCTGCCAACATGATTCTAAGCCTGCTGATAGGTCCAATTTTAAAATGCATGTAACTTCTATACTAACTAATGGATTTCATTCAAAATTGGCATAACAATAGATCATATTATTTCAGATTATTTCTGACCAATACATGCATGACATTGTTGCCAACATGATTTTACGCGCGCTGTTAGATCCAATGTTTAACTGCATGTAACGTCCATGCTATTCATTGGACTTCGACCAAATTTTGTATTCTGTACCTTAAGAGATGGAACTAAGAATATATTCAGTCATCAGGGCTGCCAACTGTAGTTCTCTATTAGGCTGCATTATGCTAGGTATACAGTATTTCGTACTAATTGGAAATTTCGATATTAGCAACTTAATTTCGTCATTATTCTAGATAGGTTCATATACTGTAGAATAATCATTGGCATGAAAAGTAGGCTCTTTAGTTCGTCACGGAACTTCTTGTTTAAACTTTTTAAGGTGATTGTATATTGGTGTTACAAAGCATTAATGTGTGCCACTTTTCCGAACTTTTCAAGGTGGTTGTATATTGGCGTTACAAAGCATTCATGTTCGTCAATCTCCCGAACGTTTGAACGTGATTGTATATTGGTGTTACAAAGCATTCATGTGTGTCAATTTCCCAAACTCTTCAAGATGATTGTATACTGGTGTCACAAAGCATTCAAGTGCGCCAATTTTCCTACCTCGTTAGTTACAGTAGTTATTGTTGTTTTAAGGGGCGGAACAGCTATATCATCTGCCTCTAGAATCCTACCTCGTATCATGTGACGATTTTGATATTAAGTAACTAAAGTGATCAACTTACTTTTCTATTCTTGACTGTTCTTGAGTGAGGCAGAGTCCTGAATTCTTATCATCTTCATGGATGAGTAAATACTAGACGTACAATGCTAGGGGCCAATTCAATGCCTCTTTTTAAAGCTCGCTCTACAGATTCTATTCGTTTGGCGCGATGATATGTTCCATTTGATTGCATTAGTTTCGGTTTGCTCGCGAGCCATCAATTAATTTATCTGATGCAGTTGGGGAAACTGGATCGTATTGTGATGGAGGATGTAATCGATAGACCAGATGACGTCACAGTTACTGATATGTAATACTAGCTTTCTGCACCCGTCATTGACGGATTCTTAAAGTAAAGTTGTTGTTTCATTTAAGGGCTTGGGCATCGTAGTCATTTAGCCCCGTGTACTTGGATGTGTGTATAGAATTTATGTGGTGTTACAGGAGAATGATGGAAATTAGATGAATTAGATATAGAAAAAATTGAAGAGCTATTAAGACGCCTGGGAGAGAAGAGATGTTTCTGGCGACTACTAATGAGAAGAGATGGGTTGGTAGGACACATATTGAGACACCCAGGAATAGCAAACTTAGTTAAGGAAGGGTGGAGGACAAGAATGTAGGGGTAGACCAAGGTTAGAATATCTTAAACAGATTGTCTCGGATGCAAGGTGTGGTAGCTACGTAGAGATGAAACGATTAGCTCAGGACAGGGAGGCATGGAGAACTGCATCATACCAGTCAAAAGACAGAAGACTCAAACATAATTTATATAATTACCTGTGTTATTGTGGTGTCTGTTGTAGTGTGTGTTTGTAATTCAGATGAGGATTGGGAAGGAGACGGCCGTTGCCTTAAGTTAGGAATCATCCTGGCTGGCATTTGCCTGGAGTAGAAATGGGAAAACAAACGGAAAACCCCTTCCAGGATCGTTGAGTTCGTTCAGTTTTGCCTCACGAGACTGATTGTGCCTTGTTCCAGCCCTCTCACCAGAATTGAAATTTCTTGGCTGAGCCAGCCATCAAACTTGGACCTCCGGAGCGACAGCCAAGAATGCTAGCCGCTACACCACAATGTGGTCTCACTTATTGCCTGTGATAATATTGTCATCGTGCCCATTCTTTTTAATTTTTTTACTGTACATTGATTCATCGAATTTAGTTGTTTTCGTCCTGGAATCTTTACCACAGGATCAATTTCTTGACGGTCATGCAAATACAGATATTTGTCTGAAACCTTGTGAAATTAGAAGAAAGGGACTCGTGAGGTTAATTTTTCCAGCAAAATGGAACTAAGGTATTTAAGCCAAATAAGGCCTGGTTACAAATAAGGCCCATCTGTGATTTTATTAGCAGAATATTCGAAATTCTACATGAGTCAGTGTTTCTGATAGCTACTAGCCTTTAACGGTTAGACTAGAAACTACAATTGCTGATGGAAACGATTCCGAGACGTTTGCTTCAGTCGAGTAGTAAACGGCGTCCGAAGCTCTTTTTGTTACTATTTCTAGGCATTTTAATAAACCTTCTTCATGTTTTTGAAATTTAACAGACATAAACCTGGTGAATATAATTTCAAAGAATGTGATTTGTACATTAACATACTGTATTGATATTTTCCGCTTAATATGCTTTCCTTTATCTCTTTTCATTTACACATGGGCCCTTTTTGGAACAAGAAGTGGGTCTTATTTGGAACGGTGTTCGTAATAAGGCCCGTTACTCACATTTTATACACCGTACTGTACTATTACTGAAATATTTTCCAGTGATTTTAATTATCAACTCATGCTTTAATTACTCCTTGACTTCAAGTTAAATCCAGGACAATGTTCTCTAGTGACAATACAACAAATCTTTAAACGTTAAGGGGGCCTTATTTGGCATATTTACTTTATTAGTACATTTTACAGATTCTAAACTGAATATACCATATGGAAGTATGGTTTTATAATTTTAAATTTCGTTATGTAGGCATTAACTGACTGGTTAAAAAGATAGCTTATTTTCTTGAAGTACAATTCAAGTCATTCAAGTCTTCATTTCACATTACAGCTAAAATAACAAGTAACTCTAATAACATGGCCACGTCTGTACATGCTCCGATATAGGCCTATGTGTTAGATATTGGAGCTCCATGTTCAAGAAACAATTGAAGGATCTGGTGCACGTGCTCTTCGTTTTAGTCCTGTACAAAGTGGCCATTTTACCATTTGTTTTTCTAGAGAGACATAAAACTGAATAACACAATTTATATAGCTGGAATTGTTCTGAGAGATATGTTTTGAAGCTCTTACTTTGAGGCGGTAATTTTAATTTTAATTTCCACCTTAAAGGGAATTAAAATACCCTCCTGTGGCCATTGGCTGTAATCCATACATAATTAAGAGTTCAGACTGATAAGTATTACTCTTATTAATAAAAATTATACATGGAATTACCTCTGTCTTGCTCTAACATATTGGTTGGTTGGTTCCTCAGTTTAGGGGCTGCGACAACGCGGTCATGTAGTCCCGTGTACTTTGGGTGTGTGTAAATTCTGTCTGATAGCCGGTGTTAATTGTGATGACAGTATTAGTGTGCGTTAACTGTTTTTTTTTTAAATTAAAGTAAGGACTGCAGACCTTGAATTTTTCAAATAGTTCGTACTTTTGCCGCTACTACTAGTTCAGAACTTAGCTACTAGTCGCCACCGTAGTCGGCTCCTGGCAACGAACGTAGGGACCTAAGAGCGTTGTTTACATTCTTAACCTATATATAATTTAGCTGAAGGCATACTGAGGCCATTTTTAACGCTCTTAAAGAATCCGATGGCTTTGGCCGGGTTTGAACCCGCGATCTTTGGCACAGAAGCTCAGCATGCTACCAACTACGCCACCGAAGCCGCTGACTCTAAATATTAAAAAAAAAAAGAAAATAACAGCAATTAAGAAGAGTCGGGGAGAAAAGGGTAGACGTGCAGAACTTTTGGGATCAAAGCCACATTCAAATGGTGAACTTTTTTTCTCGATCATTAATATTTTTTTTTTGAAAGTTTATGTTTAAATATATGAGAAAGTCTCTTGATTTAAAACAGTAATGTGTAAGATGACAAAGTCTTTTAAAACTTTTAAGACTTTTGATCTTATAATACAAGTGCACAAACAAAATAGAACAAAATTAATCACCTTAGTAAGAGGAATACTCCATTTAAGCAGAGCCTTCGTCTTCTGCAATGGAATCAGTCAAGTCTCCACTTGCCTCACCTGAGGTATTCCCCCAGGGGCTTACATTTAGTGGGACGTGGGTTGGCGACCACGGGACCCCAGCTGAGTCCGGCATTGCTTCCACGTACTTGTGCCGGGCTCCTCTCCATCTTCTTTCCTGTCGACCTTTCTTGGTCAACTCTTGTTCTCTTCCGACCCTGACGGTATTAGGGTATCCGAGGCCTAGGGAGTCTCTTCATTTCCCGCCTTCATTGGCCCTTCTCTCATCTTTCCTGTTCCCTCATTCTTCGTGGGATCAGCCTTCTTTACATTATAGTTCCTTTTCTCTTTAAGATTTCCACCCTGTTTTTATGAATTGGCTTCCGGTGTCTCTAAATTACATTTTGTGAGTTTTTACTCAACCCCAATTTTTAAGTATTTTCAATCTACATTGCATTTTGTCAGTACAGTATTTTGAATCGCGCGCTTCCACATATTGTGAGTATTTTGAATCTACCAAACATTTTGTAAGCATTTTCAAATTCAATTGCATTTTGTAAGTATTTTGAATTTCAATTGCACTTTGTGAGTATTTTTAATTTGAACCGGCTTTTTTCAATCTCACTTGCATTGTGTATTTTCAATTCCAATTGCATTTTGTAAGTATTTTGAACCTCAATTGCATTTTGTACGTATTTTTAATTTCAAGTACATGTTGTAAATATTTTGAATTTCAATTGAATTTTTTGGAGTATTTAGAATCTACATTGCATTTTGTAAGTATTTTGAACCTCAATTGCATTTTGTACGTATTTTGAATTTCATTTGCAGTTTGTAAGTATTTTGAATTTCAATTGCATTTTGTTGAGTATTTTGAATCTACATTGCATTTTGTAAATATTTTGAACCTAAACTACATTTTGTGCGTATTTTTCAATCTAAATTCCTTTTGTGAGTAATTTCCTTATACATCACCGGTACCTTTTGTAAGTATTTCCACTCTACAATTTGTGAGTCATTTCAATCTGGGTTCCATTTTGTAAATATTTTCAGTCCAGCTTGATTTTCGTTCTGGTTTCCATTTCATTGTCATTTTCGCTATCACCCAGATCATTAGGGGACGATGACCTAGATGTTAGGCCCCTTAAAACAACAATTAACATCATCATCATCGTCACCTGAGGTATCCTTCAGTGCTTCATAGTACCACATGTCACCAATGCTATCATGTTTATTAGTTTTGCGCGTTTTAATAACAACTACATCGTGGAGGTGCGTCTCTATTGCTTCAAATGCATGAGGGCGTAAAGATTTTATCACAAGTATTACCGTCAGCGGATCTACCTCGTTCTTGCAACAAAAATGCAACTAGGCTAATTTTAACGCACATTTGGGTGCAATAAACAGTTTTTCGCGAATTTGGAGTTACCCCTTTCTTGCACCAAACCCTCCAATTGCGAAACTTGTAACAAGGAAGTTGTTTGGCTAATGTTAGGAAATGAAAGTTGGTAATTTAGTTCTTTCTAGAACTACTTTACTTGTAGCGGTCTTTATTCAGGGAAGCGAAATCTTACTTTTCCTCTTGAAAGTCCTTGTGTGATATAGTCTCATTTAGCAACTGCATTGTATTATGAATTTAATATTTTCTCTTTCCTTTTGTTTCTGTGGACGTGCAGTGGTTACAAAGTTGGTTGACACTCGTAAATTCTTGGGAATGTAAGTGCAAGTAAAGAACAGTGCTTCCTCAGATTATCTGTATCATAGCTGAGAAAGTGTAGAGATTGCACGTCCCAAATATGTAAAGTGGGGTGTGTGAATTTGCAATTCAAGTTACGAGTCCTCATTAGCCAGGCTGGAACTCCAGTCGAGAAGTGACACCTGGCTTCACCATCTGGGTCGCAGCTCTACACTTGCTAATTTATTTGCTCTCCCTTTTAATCCCTGTACAAAGTGGCCATTACTTTCCCTTCAGCCCTACCATAGCTCAACTCGGGGCTCTGTGACATGGCATTCTCTAGCTTTTATATTTCCGTATCCAGATACATTGTTAAATAATTTGTTTATCATCATGGCTTACAGGATTGAGCCGTGTCGTATATCGGTTATTATTTCCCGACGTTTCGGCTGACATTGCAGCAGGCTTAATCATGGGTAGGTACGAGTTGGTGTTCATACTCAAACTAACGGTTATTGCCAGTCAGAGGAGCCTGCTTGCCCTGCATTGTCGTCATGCTGCTCCCTAATTGGTCCCCGCCACTGGCAGTCGCGCGCTAGGAGATGTTTCCAAATGTTGCTAAGTTTGAAACCATCTTCTCGATTGAAATTATTGGGATGCTTCACGACCTCTATTGCCTCTCTAATTAACCTGTTTTCATACCCGGGAATTTTAGCAACAGTTTCGGTTTTATCAAATTCGATGGCGTGTCTCGTGACGTCAGCATGTTCAGCTATTGCAGATCTGTAGTTTATCTGTTTCGTGTCTCGAATGTGCTCTGAAATCTTAATGGAAACGCGTCTTTTTGTTTGCCCTATGTAAAACTGTCCACAGGAGCAAGACGTTTTGTAAACTCCTGCGTCCTGCTTTGGCTGCTTTATCTCGGTTGATTTACGCACCACTTGCGTCACGTCGTGTTTCTTTAACAGCCTGGCGATTCGATCTGCCGTACCTACCCATGATTAAGGCTGCTGCAATGTCAGCCGAAACGTCAGGAAATAATAACCGATATTCAACGCGGCTCAATCCTGTAAGGGGCGTGGTGGCTCAGCGGTCTAGCTGTATGCCTCTCACCAAGGCGGTCCGGGTTCGATTCCCGGTCAATGCATGTGAGATTTTCGAAGTGAAATGCCATGTCCTGTAGTTCGGATTCCACGTAAAAAGGAGGTCCCGTGGCTCATGATCTACAGATTAACGGTCACGTTAAACTACAAGCTTCCTTCCTTCCTTCCTTTCAATCCTGTAAGCCTAGAATACAAACTAGACACCGGCCGCGAAAGTCAACGATCTAAAAAAAAAAGAATTGTTAAATAATGGTCATCCATTGTTCAGCTACAAGAACAGCTTTATCATTGGCCTGCATAACATCTTCTTTAGTGCACGTTGATAGTAAATTCTGCAAACCAGAAGGTGCTCTTTATCCTGTAGTAGACCACAATCACAGACCATTATTTTCTCCTTGTGCGTAGCCCCGCTTCACAAGGTTGGATTTGCATTTCGAAACACTTGTGTGAAGTTGGTTAAGGGTTTTCCAGATGGCATAGCGAAGGTGAAAACCTGCAAAAGGTTCTTCCTTTAGATTAAGGGTTGGATTAGGTGCTTGTTGTTCCCACAGTTCACGCCTTCGTTTTCCTGCCGTATCAACACGGGGTGTGGTGTTCTTAAAAAACTCTTCTTTGACCGGAGTCCAAAGGACTGTATTTGATGACCATAAAGGATTCTCTAGCTGAGAGATGATGATGATGATGATGATGATAATTGATATTTTAAGGGGCCTAACAGCTAGGTTATCGGCCCCTAATGGATTGGGTGATTGTGAAGATGATAATGAAATGTAAACTATAACTAAAACTAACTACTAACTTATATACTAGAAGAAGAAATGGAAAACAAAAGAAGAATAAGGCAAATAAAGGACAGGAGGAAAAGAAATGCCCTCAACCCTCGAAAAATGTGGATTGAGGAACATGGAAGGAGGGAGGGCCATGAAAGGCAGATAGGGAAGTGAAAGAGGAGAGGGTCCGCCCCAGAGGCAATGGAAAAAGGGGGGGGAAACCGGATCCAGCTCAGGAATCCCTCGGGGTCACCAAATCCCGGACTCACCTGCCGTGAACCCTTGAGTGTGTAGCACTATCCAGGGTGCACCAGAAGTGGTGGGGCTACATACACCCTGCCTCCTTAAGGGCCTTCAGCAGAAGGCAGGAGATATGAAGAGAACAGAAGAGGTCTGACCCCTCGAAGAATGAGGAATCCGAAAAGATGAGACAAGGGCCCAATAAGGCGGGAAAGTGAAAGACTACCTAGGGCTCGGATACCCTAATACCGTCGGGGTCGGAAAAGAACAAGAGTTGACCAAGGGAGGTCGATAGGAAAGTTGATAGAGAGGAGCCCGTCACAAGTAAGTGGAAGCAATGCCGGGCACAGCTGGGGCCCCGTGGTCGCCAACCCACGTCCCTCTAGATGTAAGCCCCTGGAGGGCTAGTTGAGAGAAGGGAATAGTTTGATGGATATCAGCAAAGGGATCCAGCTCGTACCCGTCAAGTAGAAGCATAGATTGACGGCTCCGTGTTCGGCTCCGTGTTCGGCTCCGTGATTTCCTCACAACCAGGCTAGCTTGACTCTGATTGGTGACCATTCGGTAAGATCGTCAGACCTCTCCAGCTATCTGATATGCCATCTAGCGGTGAAAATAAGATTCTCACCAAGTAGGATAAATCTACCACGTGGTGATAGTTTGTATTGCTTCTTGTGAACGGAGCGTGTTAATTTGTTTGTGTTTTATACACAACTAGCTGAAGTACCCGTGCTTCGCTACGCGTCATAAATAAATTAAAATATGAAGGTGATAGTTAAAACAGGGGATAGGCGAGGTGCTGCGCAGAGGGAGATTAAGGATGGAACATTTTGTCCAACTACACCGCTCGGCGTTGACCGTGTTTTATAGCACAAATTTAGGTTTTACTCGCTAACGGTTGGAAATACCTTTCGGATAGAAAATGTAATGTTTAACCTCGTATATACCATCAAAGTTTGCTATTTCTTAGCGTTCTCTTTGTATTTGAAATGGAAACATGAAAGTTTTAAACCAAAGGGTGTAGTGAAGTCACTAAAACGGTCGCCATCTTTAAATAGTACAAAGTATTGAAATCAAAAGTAACCTATATGTTAACCAGGTAAATCAGCTACTTCCATGTAAAATTCATGTAAATCGGACCAGTAGTACTGGCGTGATTGAGTAATACATAGACGCACATCATCTCATTTTTAGCCTCGCTTCGCTCGCGTCATAGTCGTGTCATATTGTTATTCAATGAAATGTAGGTTTAACCCCATTAACACCCCTTTAGAACCTGAATATCCAAAAATCCCTCCTTGGTAGACGTTTTCGACACACAACAAACATATCCCCAAAATATCATTCTTCTAACTTTAATTGTTTGGGTTGGTCGATGAGAGTGAACATCCAAAAATCCTTCCTTAGGGGACGTTTTTCTTCCAGAATTTCACCCCTCCCCATAGGCCCCTTAAATTGGATTTATGAAAAAACGGTCGAACACATATTTATTTTATTTATTTATTTATTTATTTATTTATTTATTTATTTATTTATTTTTAAGCTGATTGATTTCCTCCGAGTTTCAAACTCATCGCCTATGTCGTTTAAGAGATACACGGTCCGTTAGGAATCTTTCAACCCCCACTTTTCATCCCTTTCACCTCATACTATACACTAAATCGAAAAACCCATTAGACATGTGTCAGCTTATTTTTAATGATTAGTATATATGCCAAGTATCACATCCCCAAATGAAACCACTCGTGAGATATGGTTATTCAATGAAATGCACGTTTACCCCCCTTAACACCTATTTAGAACCTGAATATTCTTAACTCTTTCCTTAGTGGACGTTTTCGACATACAACGAACATATCCCCAAAATGTCATGTTTCTAACTTTAATAATTTTGGCTGGGCTATGATGAGTGAGTGAGTCAGTCAGGACATTTCCTTTCATTTATTTTTGATAATTTCACCCCTCCCCATGAACCCCTTAAATTGGATTTATGAAACAAACGGTCGAACACCTATTTACTTATTTAAAGCTGTTTTCCCCCTGAGTTTGATGAGTGAGTAAGTGAGTCAATCACTTAGGACACTTTCTTTCCTGTTTTTTTTTTTCCAGAATTTCACCTCTCACCAAGGGCCCCTTAAATTGGATTTATGAAAAAAACAGTCGAACACCTATTTACTTGTATTTTAAGCTGTTCTTTTCCCGCCGAATTTCAAACTTCTCGCCTATGTCCTTTAAGAGATACACGCTCCGTCAAGAATCCCTCAACCCCCAATTTTCACCCCTATCACCTCATAATATACACCACATCGATAAACCCTTAGACATATGTCTGATTATTTTTAATGATTAGTTTATATACCGAATATCACATCCCCTAAGAAACAACTCATGATATATCGTTATTCAATGAAATGCACGTTTACCCCCTTAACATCTCTTTAAAACCCGAATAAACAAAAATCACTCCTTAGTTGACGTTTTCGACATACAGCGAACATATTCCCAAAATTTCATTTTTCCAACTTTAATAGTTTTCGCTGGGCTTGATGAGTGAGTGAGTCAGACAGGACATTTTCTTTCAATTATTTTTACCAGAATTTCACCCCTCCCCATGGGCCCCTTAAATTGGATTGATGAAAAAACGCTTGAACACCTATTAACTTATTTATAAAGCTGTCTTTTTCCCCTGAGTTTGGTGAGTGAGTTAGTCAGTTAGGACACTTTCTCTCCTTTTTTCCCCCAGAATTTCACCCCACTCCATTGGCCCCTTAAATTAATTTATGAAAAAAACGGTCGAACACCGATTTACTTATCTTTTTAGCTGATGTTTTTTCGCTGCGTTTCAAATTTCTCGCCTATGTCGTTTAAGAGATAGGCCTACACGCTCCGTTAGGAATCCTTCAACCCCCACTCTTCACCCCTTTCACCTCATAATAATACACCACATCGAAAAACCCTTAGACACATGTCTGCTTATTTTTAATGATTAGTTTATATGCCGAGTATCACATCCACAAATGAAACCACTCGTGAGATATTGTTATTCAATGAAATTCAGGTTTAACCCCCTTAAGACCCCTTTAGAGCCTGAATATCCAAAAATCCTCCCTTAGTGTACGGTTTTGACATACAACGAACATATCCCCAAAATGCCATGTTTCCAACTTCAATTTTTTTGGCTGGGCGATGATGAGTGAGTGA
This sequence comes from Meconema thalassinum, assembly GCA_946902985.2. Classification (NCBI taxonomy): domain Eukaryota; kingdom Metazoa; phylum Arthropoda; class Insecta; order Orthoptera; family Tettigoniidae; genus Meconema; species Meconema thalassinum. The sequence goes on along the minus strand of OX336388.2, from coordinate 373,364,702 downwards.
ATGAGTCAGGACATTTTCTTTCATTTTTTTTCCTTCAGAATTTCACCCCTCCCGATGAACCTCTTCAATTTGATTGATAAAAAAACTGTCGAACAGCAATTTACTTACTTTAAAGCAGTTTTTCCCCCTGAGTTTGATGAGTGAGTCAGTCAGTCAATCAGTTAGGACATTTTCTTTCCTGTCCCCCCCCCCCCCCCCCAGAATTTCACCCCTCCCCATGGGCCTCTTAAATTGGATTTATGAAAAAAAAACGGTCAAACACATATTTACTTATTTTTATGCTGATTTTTTCCCGCTGAGTTTCAAACTCCTCGCCTATGTCGTTTAAGAGATACACGCTCCGTTAGGAATCTTTCAATCCCCACTTTTCACCCCTTTCACCTCATAATATACACCACATCGAAAAACCCTCCGACTCGTGTCTTCTTATTTTTAATGATGAGTTTATGTGCCGAGTATCACATCCCCCAATGAAACCAATCGGGAGATATTGCTGTTCAATGAAATGTAGGTCGACCCCCTTAACACCCCTTTAGAACCAGAATATCCAAAAATCCTCTCTTAGTGGGCATTTGCGGCCCTTGGGGAAGCTGCATACCAAATTTCATTCCAATCCGTTTGATGGTTTCTGAGATTTCGTGATGAATGAATGAGTGAGTGAGTGGTATTTGACAAATATATAGTAGAAGATAGTGTCAAGTCATTGTTATGCTAAACTCGGTTGACAGTGCTGTGTGAGAAGTTGAGTAACTAACGTGATTTCAAGTAAAGATCCTCATTTTCTATACCGGTAGTGCAGAGCGCAAATGGCATCCAGTCGGCCGTGTCTCGACTTGAGCTATGTTGCCATGGAAACTATCCGCCTTGCCATTCCTTCATGAGTATATTTTATGATTTGATTAGCATGTGCTGGAGTGCAAAAGGGTCGAAATCAGAAGAATGAGAAAGACTATCGAAAATTCATGTAGCCAGCGGTTCCTTCTGGGTCCTAAACTATGTGTATGCAAAATTCGGTTGAGATCGGTGTAACGGTGTAGATTTGTATACGGAACAGACCCACCCACATACATACCCACATACATACATACAGACTTTCACTTTTATATATAGGACAAGTAGTTCCGTGAAGAACTATACAGCCTATTTTCATATATGTTAATTACCACTATCAACAAACACAATTTCAGTTTGATTGCTGTAATAGATTCGTAGATATTGAGAACCGACTAAATATTTCGGATGGTCGCCATGTTGGATTTTATATATGTAGGTCCTAGAGTTATGTACTGTTACATGCAGATTATTGTATACGTGTAGTATTCAAACTTCAATCGCATAATTAGGACACAAGAAGTAACAAGGACATTTTACAATTTCGCATAGCTGCCATATTGAGGTTATGGAAACAATTGAAATAAATTAGATGCCAGTGGATTGACATTCGTATAAGGATTTACTGTACCAAGTTTCACTGCACTCGGATGGTTAAATTGCGAGAAACGTCCATGTGAATATTTATACTTCGCGTCGCCGCCATGTTGGATTTGTGATCACCAGGTTATTTAAAGTCCGATAGGTGAACTTAAGTTCATAGCCCCTATGAACATTAAAAAATGCAGTTTGATTGCTATAATAGATTCGTAGATATTCAGAGCCGTCTAAATATTTCGGATGGTCGCCATGTTGGATTGTTAAATGTATAGGCCATATAGTTATGTACCATTAAAGGAAAATTATTGCGTAGGTTCATTATTCAAACTTTCACTTCGATCGCATAACTACATTACAAGAAATAACAATTTAATTTTAAAATTTGCACAGCCGCCATCTTGAGGTTATGTAAACAATTGAACTAAATTAGATACCAGTGCATTACAATGTGTATAAATATTTCCTGTACCAGATTTCAGTGCGTTTGGAATATTAAATTGCGAGAAAGGTCTATTTAAAATTTTCAAATTCGTTTGGCCGCCATGTTCGTTTTGTAGTTAACCGGTTTTTGAAAGTCTTATAGATGGACTTCCAGTAGTGCCCTTTATCTCCGTACAAAATTTCAGGGAGTTACCGCCAATAGTTTCAGAGATATAGAATGCCGGTAAAATATTTCGCACATCCGCCATCTTGTGGTTATGTAAACAATTGAACGAAGTTAGATGTCGGTGCATTACAATGTATATAAACATATACTGTACCAAGTATCATTGCGTTTGGTTGGTTAAATCGCGAGAAACGTCTATTTAAAAGTCGCGATTTCGCTTGGCCGCCATGTTGGTTTTGTAGTTATCAGGTTTTCAAAGTTCACATAGGTGAACTTATAGTAGTTCCCTTTATCACCAAACAAAATTTCAGGGTAACATCGGTAATAGTTTCGGAGATATTGAATGCTGGTGAAATATTTCGTACAGCCGCCATGTTGGATTGGTAAGTCGTAACAACATTTGAAGGGCACGGTCGGGGTCGTCGGGAATAGTGCTATGAACTTACCGAGTTTCATGGAAATCGCTCGAGCCGTTTAGATTTTATTAGGGGGACACACACACACGAATCACACACACACGCACACACACACGGACAAAAGGTGATCTCATAAGCCTATTTTTTTCAAAATTGAAAATAGGCCAATTAATAAATAATAATGTTATTGGTTGTAGGCTACGTCCCTTTTAACTACTCTGGCTTTTAGGGACGCCGGAGTGCCGGAATTTTACTCCGAAGGGGATCTTTATCGTGCCAGTAAATCTACTGACACCGCTCCCTCGCATTTGCGCACCCTCAAATGCCAGCTGACTGCACCAGGATACGAACCTGCAACCTCGGGCCCAGCAAGCGAGAGCGTTATCACTGAGTCACACAACCAGTCACACAATTAATTAGATGTTCTCATTGTTAGAATACAAAATTAGTAAATGCAAAGTATATTGCTCAGTTTACGGCTGCAAGCCGATGTATAAGAGGGCTACGGATATAAATTTTCATTATACTGTATTCCGAAAGGTGACGATAACGAATAAATACGGTGATCAGAAACGAGTTGGATTACCTCACAACGTAAGTGTATCTTGACCAGTTAATGTTCAGTTAGCTTGCCACGGTGGGTGAGTGGATAGCGTGTCGGTCTACTAACCCCAAGATTGCAGGTTCGCCCCTGACCGTGGTAAGTGATTTTTGAAAGGCGGCAAAAATACGATACGCATGTCATACGATGTTGGCATGTCAAAGAACCCATTTGAATTCAGTAGGCCGAGTTCATAATGGCAAAATTAATCTCGGGAGTTTCCGCCAGCACAAAGTTCCTCATTTCTCTACTAGAAAGCGCTATTGTGTTCAAGGAGATTAGATATCTAACATCTAACCTCCTTGACTTTCATAGTCATGGAACTACGAAATTCGACACGCAAGCTACCCTCGGGGTGTCAAATAGCAAAGCTTGCACCAGGCACCCGAGGCCATACGATATTATTATTATTATAATGTTCAGTTGTTACTGTAACTTTTCAGTTGGTCACCACGAGTACGGGCCGATAACCTAGATGGTTGGTTGGTTGGTTCCTCAGTTTAGGGGCTGCGACAACGCGGTCATGTAGCCCCGTGTACTTTGGGTGTGTGTAGAATCTGTCTGGTAACCGGTGTTAATTGTGATGGCTGTATTAGTGTGTGTATCTGTTTTCTTTATTTAAGTACGGACTGCAACTTAGAATTTTTCAAATAGTTCCTTCTTTTGCCGCCAAACGCCACCGTCAACGACGACTAGGCCTAGTTCAGAACTTAGCTACTAGATGCCACCGCAGTCGGCTCTTGGCAACGAACGTAGAAACCTAAGAGCGTTGTATACATTCTTAACCTATCCAATTTAGCTTCACACAGGTGTAATTAGTGGAAGGATCTTTAACAAAGCATAAATCTATGACATGGGAGCGCCAGCTGTACTTCCCCTCCGAAGGAGGGCATACTGAGGGATTTTTAACGATCTTAAAAAATCCGACGGCTTCGGCTTGGGCATAGAAGTTCCGCATGCTACCAACTACTCCACCGAAGCCGCCGATAACCTAGATGTTAGGCCCCTTAAAACACCAATTATCATCATCAACACGAGGAAAATCCCAATTATTGGAAATTGTGATACAACCAGATAAAAATACCTAAGATTTAAAGTTATTGCACAGAACAAGAGCTGAGTTAAATCCGCTCTAGCCCTCAAACCGGAATTAAATTTCTTGGCAGAGCTGGGAATCGAATACAGACCTCCGTGGCAACAGCCAAGAATACTAGCCATTACACCTCGAGGTGGACATCACATTTCCCAATAAGTGGGACTATACTCGCGTTGATCGACTGAAAATACAATTATTGTTAGTAAGGCAACACTGAAAAGTGGCATCAAGGCTTTCAATTAGTGTTCAGTTCAGTAACATTTGAAAATGATCGATTCTCGTTTAAAACCGAAACGAAATATCACTTGCACCACTGGGTCAGGTTTGGCAGGATACGATTTCTACATATTATGAGTAGGATGAAAGGCTAATAGAAATATGAATCACTATTCTACTCCCAGTAGTTGTGTTGTTTTAAAATTATTTGAAACAGGACACCAATCATTAATCACCGTACCTTGCTGCTGCCGAGTGCACGAGCCAATGCAATGTTGTCAAGTCGTTGCACAACGACGAGGCGAGTGAGCGAAGCTCTCCTTCCGTTGCGTTAGCATTATGTTCCCACGTTCAAGTCCAAGCAGAGAATGAACAATGTTGCTACAACGTGACTCGGGGAGACTTGACGTTACAGACAGTTAGGAACGGGGCTCCGAGTGAAAGCCGAAGTTAAACGATTGACTTCGCGTCACCACATGGTAGCTTTACGATTTGTTACAAAGTGAGAAGCTTATTATCCTCTCTGTTTCAAAATAAATCATGTGATTGTGTCAGAACTTATCTATATTTACGACACTTTACTACATGTAAAATACTGTAGTGTAATATTCAACATATCATATTCTCAGAATACATTACATTGAAGTACCTCCATTTTCTGTATAATGCACATCGCACGGTTGGTCTAGGGGTATGATTCCTGCTTTGAGTGCGAGAGGTCCCGGGTTCAAACCCCGGAAGAGCCTAGCATTTTTATTACTTTTGTTTTTATCTCTTGAAAAGATTCAAAAAGTATGTAAAATAACCTTAGGATCGTTCTTTTTTTCGGGCGAGACTTCCGGTAATTTAAATACATCGGTTGAGCAAACGCTTCTATTCTCCCCGTCGGTTTACCCTCCAGGTTGGCTTTTCCCTCGGACTTAGGTTGGTTGGTTGCTTCCTCAGTTTAGGGGCTGTGACAACGCGGTCATGTAGCCCCGTGTACTTTGGGTGGGTGTAGAATCTGTCTGATAACCGGTGTTAATTGTGATGGCTGTATTAGTGTGTGTTATCTGTTTTTAATTCAAGTAAGGACTGCAGACATTGATTTTTTGAAGTAGTTCCTACTTTTGCCGCCAAACGCCACCATCAACAACTACTAGTTCAGAACTTGGTTACTAGACGCCACCGCAGTCGGCTCCTGGCAACGAACGTTCTTCTAACATGCCATAAATCTATGACATGGGACTGCCGGCTTTACTTCCCCTCCGAAGAAAGGCATACTGAGGGATTTTTAACGACGGCTTCGGCTGGGTTTGAACCCGCGATCTTGGGCATAGAAGAACAGCATGTACCAACTACGCCACCAAAGCCGCTACCCTTCCTTGGACTCAGCGAGGGATCCCACCATAACCGCCGTAAGGGCAGTGTCCTGGAGCTTGAAACACCTGGTTGGGGGATACCACTGGGGAGGTGGGGCCACCCTCCTTGCCTCTTCCTTGCCTATCCCTCCCAATCTTCCCCTCACTTTTCATCCCTCATGAGGCCCATGTTCGCTTTGCAGGTGAGGCCGCCTGAGCGAGGTGCTGGTCCCACCTCCCCAGTTTTATCCTTCGTCCAGGTGTTTCACGCTCCAGGACACCGCCCTGGTGGCGGTAATGGTGGGATCCCCGCAGAATCCGAGGGAAAAGCCAACCTGTAGGGTAAAGCGACTAAAATAAAAAATTGCGTTTGACCTCAAACTATGTATTTATATTACTGGCACACAGTAAGTACAAGTCTCGCACGTAAAAAAAAGGTCGTAAGGTTTTTTAATATACTTTTTGAATATTTTCAAGAGATAAAACAATAATAAAAATGGAGGGCACTTCCGGAATTTGAACCCGGGAACTCACGCACTCGAAGTAGGAATCATACCCCTAGACCGACAGGGCTACGTCCATTCTTCAGAAAATGGAGGTACTTCAATGTAATGTATTCTGAGAATATGATATGTTGAATATTACACTACAGTATTTTACATTTAGTGAAGTGTCGTAAATATAGATAAGCTCTGGCACAATCACATGATTTATTTTGAAACAGAGAGGATAATAAGCTTCTCACTTCGTAACCAATCGTAAAGCTACCATGTGGTGACGCGAAGTCAATCGTTTAACTTCGACTTTCACTCGGAGCCCCGTTCCTAACTGTCTGTAACGTCAAGTCTCGGGGAGTGAGGACGCGTCACGTGTTTCAGAGAAGGCGTGAAGGAACTGAAATGCGTGACTGCGTCGCGGCCGAGACTGGTGTGTCGGGCTCTACCATAGTTAACAGTTGTGCTGCCAGGGAAACAAAACCCTCTCACCCTCGAGCAATTGGTGTGTTCTCTTCCCTTACTCACGGAGATAATTTTCTGGAAGAAGCATTGTGAGTTAAAAATCCCTCAGTATACCTTCCTTCGGAGGGGAAGTAAATCCGGCGGTCCCATGCCGTAGATTTATGGCATGATAAAGATCATTCCACTAATTACACTTGTGTGAAGATAAATTATAGGTTAGATTTGACTGATGCTCTTAGGTTCCAACGTTCGTCGCCAGAAGCCAACTGCGGTGGCATCTAGTAACCAAGTTCCGAACTAGTTGGTCGTTGACGATGGCGTTTGGTAGCAAAAGTTGAAACTACTTATAAATCGAATGTCTGCATTCCTTACTTGAATTAAAAACAGATAACATACACTAATTCAGCCATCACAATTAACACCGGTTATCAGACAAATACACGGGGCTACATGACCGCGTTGTCGCAGCCCCTAAACTGAGGGACCAACCAACCAACCAAGCACTGTGAGTGTCCTTGGATGTGGTCGACACAGCTTCCTATTTGAAAATCACTGTTAATTTTATGGCCCTGAAACTGAAGCATCAATCAATTCATGCAGCTGTAGGAGCACATCAGATTTTACCACCCTTTGGTACTCTTTGAGTTGAAGAGGACTTATTGTTATTGTAGAAGGGAGAAGGGGTGAATTTACGATATACCCTTTCCTCTCAACGGCGATGTATGCAACCGTAATCCAGGAAAGCATTTATTAGTCTCGCTTTTAAATTACTCAAAATGAGTGGCTGTGTTCCTTCAGCAACAGGTGACTCCATTTAAATATGTAAGGCGCTTTTCACTTGTAGTATTCAAGTCTTTTGTGCCCAGACGTCCATTATTGTAGTTGTTATACTCGTAGGCTTATTAGTATCCACCACCGGGTGAGTTAGCCGTGGTGGTTACGGCATGACTAATAGCAGTCGCTCACATCCGGGAGGCGAGGAGGTTCGAATCCCCTCGCCGGCAACCTTGAATATGGTCTTCTGTGGTTTCCCATCTTCCTTCCAGGCAAATGCCGGGGTTGGTCCCTCACTATAGGCCACAGCCGCTACCTTCCAACTCCTCGCCCTTCCCTTCCAACTTTCCTCTCCAACGGTACTTGTAGCTCACCCATTGGGTGTCCGTCTCGAAGCAGCTACAAAACTGGCGAGCCGAACATGTCCTCGGACACTCCCGGCACTAAAAGCCATACGCTAAAAAAAAAGTATCCACCCTTTGTCATTTCTTTTGCCTAACTGTTCTCACTGGCTCTGTATAAATTGCACTGTAGTCAGGATTATGTTTAATTTGTCCCGACCTAAAAGAACATGCGTTTTTAAGTAGATTTCATTAGAAAGCTACCTATTTCAATAGGTACCATGTTGCGATATACATAATCTTTCGACATATCTTCGCGTTTCACATCCCCCAGACCCCAAAACCACTGACAGCTCTAAAGATCATATATAATGTATGTACATGTGTCACTTTCTTGTATTTATTTAGCTTTTGGAAACACATTGCACAAAGATAATTATAGACTATACACATATTTACATAATCATCTATACACTGAGTCACAAACAGATATCCAGATTTGTGATTTATTCTTTAGCCTTATTTGTTGTGAAGAGGAACTCCTGCGGGTCACCATGGAATGCTCGTAAGGGACACGCTTGGACAATGTGTTGAACCGTTTGACGTTCAGCACCACAATCACAGCGCGGGGAGGATGTTAACCCCCATTTATGTAGGGAATCGGCGCATCTACCACAATTAGTTCGTATTCTATTCAGAGTCGTCCAAATCTTCCTGTGTTTATCAAATACTGGTGGCCTGGATTTGATACAGGGCATCTTCAGTTGCTACTTTGTAGCACTGATTTGCCATAATTTAGTCCATCGATCACTTATATTATATTTATTGTTATTGGCTTGGCAAGTTTATAATGGAGGATGATGGGAACGGAGTCTCTTTGTGTTGATGGCAGGAATGTCTTCACGACTAGCAGTTATTTTCGTGAATTCACGCACAAGTGAACATTCTCGTCGCATGAAAGGAGGCTCAATATGGCTCAAGATTGGCAGCCAGAATGTAGGCGTATTCTTTAAAGTGCCTGTTATAATGCGCATGGTCAGGGGTGGATCTAGGGGAGGGCGAGGAGGGCGACCGCCCAAAGCCCCGTGCTCCGGGGGCCCCGCGCCATGGATTTTTAGCCTCCTTTTCACATTTTGCATAAATGAGGAAAAAGTAGTCTTATGAGATCGATCCGGGAAAATATGTGTCTGTCTGTCTGTCTGTCCTTCTGTCTGTCTGGCTGGCTGGCTGGCTGTGTGTCTGCCCCCCCCCCTATCAACTCCTAAACGGCTGCAGCAATCAAAACCAAATTTAGTATGAGTAAAGATGTGCACCGGAATAGCTCACGTCCATTTTTGAAAATGATGTCAGTGCTACCAACTGCTGAAAAAACGCATTAGAAATTTGAGCTCCATGTTGGATATCTTGCAAGATATGCATGGGAGCTATTGCAAAATTGGCACACATGAAGATAATACTATTTCAGTTTAATTTCCAGGAGGCCAACCATGACAGTGTTGCCAAAATAATTTTAAGCCTTCTGATAGGTCCAATGTTTAAATGCATATAACTTCTACACTATCAACTGGATTTCAACCAAATTTTGTATGTAATATCTGTTCATAAACAGATATGACCGAGCGTATTCTTAAGAGCCACCAGGGCTGCCAACTGTTAATAATTGCTCTCTCTATTTTTTAAATCCAAATACCAATATATCAGAAAGTATGCAAGCCAACAGCTTTAAACTATGCACACGTATATTCTGACATTTTAGATTAATTTGGAGTAACTTATATACGACAGTTCTACCAACATGATTATAAGCCTGCTGATAGTACCAATTTTTAAATACATGTAACTTCTATACTATCAGTTGGATTTCAACCAAATTTCGTATGTGCAATGTGTACCATAACAGATATGACTATAAGTATTGTTAAGAGCAATCAGGGCTGCCAACTGTTAATAAATGCTGTCTATATTCTTTTTATCCTAATATCAATATATCAGAAAGTATGCAAGCCAACAGCTCTATACTTGCACACGTATAGCACCTGACATTCTAGATTAATTTGGAGTAATTAATACAAGGCGGTGCTGCCAACATGATTCTATGCCTGCTGATATGTCCAATTTTAAAATACATGTAACTTCTATACTACTGTAACAAATGGATTTCATCCAAAATTGGCACAACAAGATATCATAATAATTCAGATTATTTCTGACCAGCACACGCATGGTATTGTTGGTAACATGCTTTTACGCGTGCTGATAGATCCAGTGTCTAACTGCATGTAACGTCCATTGGACTTCAACCAAATTTTGTATTCTGTACCTTAAGAGGTGGAACTAAGAATATATTAAGTCACCAGGGCTGCCAACTGTAGTGCTCTATTAGGCTACATTATACCAGGTATATTTTGAACTAATTAGATATTTAGATATTACCAACTTAATTTCGTCATTATTCTAGATAGGTTCATATACTGTAGAATAATCATTGGCATGAAAAGTAGGCTGTATAGTTCTTCACGGAACTTCTTGTTTTAAATGAAATTAATTAATTAATTATACATTTCAAACTAATTTATAATTCATATTCCCTTTTTCAGTGCAGCTATGACCTTTCGTGACCGATTAGCAAGTTTAGATTTCAGTGAAATAATAGAAGACTTCAGCCGGGAATAAAGTCGCAAAGTAATATTTTAATATTTCATAGTTTACCTAATCTTCTTCAAGGAGAGTTAAAGGTTTCTTTCATATAATTAAAAAACATGTAGGTACTGTAGTGCATTCAAAATATTGTAACTATTCTTTATTTTTTATTATTATTATTACCAAACTATTTTCCATTTGATTCGATTTTTTTAAAATTCCTATTGTTGCGGGCCCCTCTGGATCCGCCACTGAGCATGGTTTGGCTAAGTTGGACATCAACAAGCCTCGTGTAAGCGCTGTTGATCCAGGCTGCTCCACAGTATTCTGCTACGGGGTACACCAGACCAAGAGCAGAGATTCTCAGTGTTATTGCTGATGAGCCCCATGTAGAAACGATAACTACCGTCATGTTAAAGTATATACATAAAATTTAACCATTCAAAATCTCGGTCGAATTAGTTAAAGAGCAAAACCGTATCCAGGGGGATGGAAATTGGGGGCTTTTTTATATTCGAAAAAGTGAAATATCAAACTCTCTTAGTGTGTGAAAAATCGAATCCGTTCAAAGTTCGTACTGTTCTTCAGATAGACTAAGGGCCAAACATTTATCTCCGTTAAGTTTATCGATAGCACCAACCATTGATTAAGGAGGTGGGAAAAATGGGGTTTAGAGAGAAAAAAAAATCATATCTCCCTTAATATGCACAATATCAAAACAGTTTTAAAAGGTCAGTAGTCCTCTAAAAAGTAGCTAAAATCTATGTCTGAATAAATTAATGATATGAATGATCGTGTGGCCTCCATAGAGGCCGAGTGCAGGTCTTTCTAGTTGACGCCCGTGGGCGACCTGCGCGTCGTAATGAGGATGAAGTGAAGATGAAGACGTCACATACACCCAGTCCCCGAGCCAAGGGAATTAACCCCTGGAGATTAAAATCCCTAATGGTTCGGCCGGGAATCTAATCCGGGGCACTTTGGGCCAAAGCCTAGCGCACTAACCATTTAGCCACCCTTACGCCAGAAGAAAAACGTTTTTGGAATTATAAAATGGGGTTCGCGTATGTTAATCATGTAGAACATGAGTAGATATACAAAATTGACAAATTTAGTGAATTCCATATATTTTGAAATCTACCTCCGCCTTCCGGCGTGCCAGAATGTTTCTTTTTAAACTTAATTGGAAGGAAAACCTCCTGTTTATATCCAAAAATACAGAGCTAAGCTTTTATATAATGTATGATGAAAAGCTGACTAGTTCGAAACATGTACAATAACCATCGACTTAGTTGGAATAAAAAATAACCAAGTTCGATTGAGTTCTGTTGATAATACATATTAGCCTATACACTATGGAAAACAAGAGGAATAATGAAAAACCCATTACTACAGTATATGCTGAACTGCCTTGCCCAAGATAGCTGGTTCAAACCCGGCCGATGTCGTCGGTTTTTTAAGAGTGTTCAAGTCCTTCAGTATGCCTTCCTTCGGAGGGGAAGTAAAGCCGGCGGTCCCTTGTCATAGATATATGTCATGTAAAAGATCCTTCCTCAGACTAAACTTGTGTGAAGCTAAATTTCTAGGTTAGATTTCGTTGGAACGCTCTATCAAATTTCCAACGTTCACCACTAGGAATCAGGGACATCTGGTAGCGAAAGTTGGAACTACTTGAACGGAACTGCTTGAAGCAGCTACAGCCTCTGGCGAGCAGAACATGTCCTCGGACTCTCCCGGCTTTAAAAGCCATACGATGAATAAAATAAATAATAAAATCACAACGCCGAGGAGGTTTGCGCTCAAATGTTGTCCTTCACTGCAGCTCTTGTTGGTTTATATCTAACTTAACGCCCCCAGCTACGGAGATTGGTTTCTCAAATAGAATTTGCTACTCTAGGATTTCAATCTGAAATCCCTCTGATTGAGCTTTCCAACATTGGTGTATGGTTCATCCCTGTTTTATTGTACATGTCCATTTGGAATTGGGTCCCGTCAGTCAAGATTAGCCAAAATGACAGCGAGCAATTTGATCGTGGGTTTCACTATTACATTAATGATGCGCTGCGCTGGTTGCAAATGTATTCTAATTGAAGCAGACGGATAGTGAGATATTCTCTGTTGATATCTGTGAGGGGAGCAACGAGGAAGGCTCTCTCTTTGTTGCCGTCAGCTCTCATACAAAGTGATGGCATACACGGCCGTCCAGTCCGCAATCGGTGCTCATCCCAGGTTGAAGATACCGTGTGGTGTATTTTTTATGCGTTTTTATATTTTAATTTATTTTAATTATTATAATTACTAGCAACCCGACCCGGCTTCGCCCGGGAACAGTTATGAATGAATTACGTGATAAGCGTTTTTTTTTTCAATGTCAATGAACAACGACCAATATCCGTTTTACGTCACGGCATGATGGGTTAAAATCACTGACTGGACTATTAATTATATTATCATGGTGATGCATGTACAACAAATAGGCTACTTGTCAGACGTAATTTAAGAATGGCGAGGTGCTTGAAACACAAATTCCCCTTCCGTCCAATCTTAACTTGACTGTGAATTTTGCGGAACGAAAGGTTCTCAGGCGAAATGGAAAAGCCGAGTTGCACTTCTAGGGAAACTCCAAACACAACCACTCTTCTCTAAAGTTTTTAACTCAACACGACACGACAGTTTGCTGCTGGCTGTATCTGGGGCAATAGGCTCGACCGCTAGCTATGCTGTAACTGGGGTGATAGACTCGCCCCTAGCTAGCACGTAAACTGTCGCCTCAGTAACTGAATGGAGATTGTTAGAAGAAATTAAAACGTAAGCCGGCCCCGTGGTGTTGGGATAGCGCGCCTGCCTCTCACCCGGGGGCCCCGGGTTCGATCCTCAGCTCCGTCAGGGATTTTAAAACTGACGTGAGGGTTGGAACGGGGTGCACTCAGCCTCGTGAGGACAATTGAGTAGCTGTGTGACAGTGAGGCAGCGTCCCGATCACGGAAACCAAGATTAACGGCCGAGGGGACCCGATGCGCTGATCACCCATCACCCCAATATCTGCAGGCCAAATGGCTGGGCAGCGGTCACTTGGTAGGCCTAGGCCCTTCACGGACTGTAGTGCCAGGGGTTATTATTATTATTATTATTATTATTATTATTATTATTATGTTATTATTAATAATTATTAATGTTATTTTTAGCCTACTTTCGATTTTTGCAAAAAATGAAAGTAGACTTATCAGATCAACACAGGGCGAAAAAAAAAGTGTGTGTGTGTGTGTGTGTGTGTGTGTGTGTGTGTGAGTCTGTGTACTCTGAATGTCGGTTCCCCCCCCCCCTATCAATTCGAACACGGTGAACGCGAATTGAACGAAATTTGGTACAAAGGTAGCACTAGCAAAGGACACCTCAGTGTCATGTTTTATATCGCCGCCATCTTAACGGAAACGTAATGGCGGCCACACAAATGTTCAAAGCTTAAATCAAATAGGGATGTAGCGGGAGAAAGTTCGCGCCAGATAGCGCTCGTGTAGTACTGGGTAAGCGCAAGGCGATCGTCTTATGTTTCTCCCAGTCAGCTGCGACGAATGTGTAAATTGTGACCGTGTTTTCTAAGCTAAAGTAAATTATATCTTCTCTAATTTTACTCCAAGACTATATTAATTAATTCTATAGGTATATCTCCTAATATATGATAAACGATTTTCAGCGTTTAAGCGTTAAACAGCTGCAAAATGAGCTACGGTCTCGAGGCACTAAAACCAGCGGGAGGAAGGAAGAATTAATAGCCTACAGCGGTAATAACAAAATTCTAACACGCTTTATTATTCAAATAATGAATATGAGTCAGCATGCATTCTCCTAAAGATTACAATTACTAGAGTATTGTAGGCCTATATTGATAAATATATCTCCAAAAGACTTAAATCATAAATTGAGATTTAAATATTCACTTGCTCTCCCTGCTTACAGACTTCGATTCATGTATTTTTTTAGGTTGATAGCTTACATGAAACTGTCGTGTTTTAAGGTAAACATAATCAAAGAAAGCTGATACCGGTAATTGAATGTGTACCTCGAAAATGCATCGCAGCGTTTGGTTCTTATGTAATTTTGTCAATTTCGCAATAAGAATCGTTCCCTTACCCCTGGGAAAGGACTTGAGGGTACAATTTTTTTTAAAGTTTGAGAATCCCTGCTTTAGGGCCACGAACTGTTCCCATTCATCTGACTATGTCTCAAGAATGTAGAAGTCAGTCGCTACCACATTCTCCGTCAGGCAGATGGAAATTGACGATTAATTCCGATTTCAAGAAACCAACCATAATACATTTGTGACTGTTAATGTTGCGACATTTATTCTTGAAGTATTTGACCGAGTAGCCTATTGATGTCTTTGAAAATGGGAGTCAGAAATGTTACTTTCATTTCTTCGTGTATATTGACGATTTCTTCCCGTACTTCAGTGGAGATGATTTCTGCAGATTCCGATATTGTAATCTTATCGTGATAATCCGGCAATTTTCTTGTGTATGGCCTCTTCCTAAATAATTATTTTTGTTGTGTTCGTGGTCCACGGAAAAAGCGGTAGAACAGCGCCCGGTTTTTGTCTTGCTCTCTCACCTTCAAATAGGCCTACAAACGCATAAATTCAGTGGTTGTTATCGAAATGTCTAATCAGTTTATAGGTACAAAATAGGAATTATTTTCCATTGTAAGTCACACTTATCCAACACAGTTTTCGTGAAGTCATCGGGTTGTAAATGATGGAAACACACTTTAATATATTCGGTCAGATTTTTCTCACCGAAATGTTTCCTTCTAAAAGCATGTGACCATTTCTTCCTCATTTCTTTATTTTGTGGAAATTGGTGAAACGAAAACGGGCTTCCCTGATTTTTGCAAAGAGGAACACTGCAATAGCTCGGCATAGTTACGAAAATAACAATTTAAACAACTTAAATTCGTGGATATTAGCGGCATGAGAACATAGGAGACAAACGAAGAGCGCCTTGCGCTTACCCAGTACAACAGCAGTGCGCTCTAACGGTGCTAGTTCTATACATCCCTATTACGATTAACCTAATCATCCGATCTCTACCAAATTTTGCAACAACATACCTTTATGGAGGGAGCATCCTTTGACCAAACTAATAGGTCATTAGCCTAATATTTTGCAGATGCGGCCATCTTTGTGTGAAAATCGATTCCCCCTATCAATTCGAACACGGTGAAACCGAATGGAACGAAATTTGGTACAGAGGTAGCACTAGCAAAGGGCACCTCAGTGTCATGTTTTATATCACCGCCATCTTGACGAAAACGTAATCGCGGCCACCCAAATGTTAAAAGTTAAAATGTAATTACGAGCAACCTAATAATCTAGTCTCTACTGTACCCGTTCGTCCTGGAGATGCGATGACCCATCTGCTATAGCATCGCATTCCTGGAGTTCCAGGACAGAGCGGAGTTAAATGAACCTCTAGTCAAATAAGGAATGTGTCGGAAATTCAGCTGAGTTCTCGAAAAAGCAGTGGGTAACACGAGACAAAGTATCTCTAGGGTCGTTACGGGCTTAAGTTTAATAAAAATAATGCAAATATAAATGGGCGCCATCAACTGAATTCCTAGCAAACCACTTCCTTTCCGGATAAGCCTTACTCAAGACAAGGAAAGAAAAAGGAACATCACACCATCATCAGATCACAACTAAGATAAAAACAAATTTATTTTACTTTGATAGTCAGACAGACATTTTAAATATAACTCCTACCTAAGAGTATGGTCGAATGCCAAAGTTAAATTGTCATTGTCCAAAAATCGAACCATCTCTTCTCTAATCCAAAATTATTTTTAGCCACTTAACAAGAAAAATTTATAAAGTTCTCTTGGGTTCTCAGGATCACTGTAGCACTATGTCTTTCGTCACTGACATTTGTGAAACCTGAGACCTAATTTCTCTTTAATCTAACATCAATGTGGATTTAAAAATGTTATTAATCTGTCTAAACATACACATATAATAATCACACATATTAAATATCACGTAAATTATGGTTTGCATGGTATAATTTGAATGTTGAACATGTTAATCAAATGCTCCTAAACATCGAATAATTAATTTACACTATTTACATCGTCATTAACAATCACTTATCTGTGAATTACAGAAAATTCATGGCTCATTGGTCATCATTATCGTCATCATCAAAATTAAATATTTCTCACATTAATTCTCACTTCAAAATTCTACACATTCCTGTCATAATCATTAATTCATCACCATTACATCATTTAAATTCTCAACTCAAGTTGTAATTCCTTCAAATTATCTCTCAATTAAATTTATTTAATTCCATATAAATTCATTAATCATCAGCTTCTTTAATTAATTATCACCTTCTAATCCAGTTATTCATCATCATTACAATCGTCTATTAATTTATTTCAATCAGTTTATTCATTCAATCTTTAATTCATCCATTTATTTAATTCATCCATTTATTCCAAAATTTAATTTATCAACTTATTTAAATTTCAATCATCTGGTTATTAAGTTTTCATTATTTCATCTAGTCATTCTGATTTTTATTTCATTAGGTCAGATCGTTAATATGCTTAAATCTCAGATTATTATTTCGTTAATTATTATTTTCAGAAAATCTTGTATTATCAACTTCATTTATTTGTTTAATTTCCTAACAAATTATTTAATATGGTTTATAGAACGTTGTCTTACAGTTTTACCACTTCCAAGTTATATCTCGTATTTAATTTATCATGCCAAAAAAATATTATTGCCTCCACGACATCACGTTGGATCTGACTATCCACAACGACATTACATTTCTTCAATACTTCAAATATCACATTTGAATACAACAATTATTCCACAAAACTCCATAAATATTCAGCACATACAGCATGAATCTCAACAATTACGCTAGACTGGGTACGACGACCTCACGTCTGCCTCAAAATACATTATCAACGTTGCAACTATCACATGGCAACTTCCACAAAATGCCTATCACAAACTTCACTTAACCATGTTGCATGATCTACAAAAAATATATAACTGGCTTCAAATTATCAACGCACACAATCTCCAATAACTGTAATTACTCTGATCACATCTAGACAACTTCTTAAACAATTGGAAAAAATATATATTACCTCAGTAATTTAAGATCTGCTTTCAAATAGCATAAATTCTCTTACAATTTTCATAACTCACATCACAGAAAAACACCAATGTGCTATAATCTCTTGTATCAAAATCTGCAATACTGATCTGCCTTAAAATAAATCTGACCATTAATGATTAATCTTACAAGATTCAATTACTTTAAATCCTTCTCAAAGGTATCAAACACAATTATAAAAATCATCAAAAGCATCAGCTGTAACAGCTGTTAAACTGAAATTACTCTCAAAAGAGTATAGCAACAAAATATTGGATTGGCAAACAAGAATTACTAAATGCAATCCTGTTGACATTTATCGTTACTTTATTTAACAAAATTTCGACTGATATGTGACTAGTAGTTCCTTGTTTGATTCACTTACATCTCGTGTACACTCGGATGATAAAAATGAGTCCCTCAATGGCGAGTAAGATGAGTAACCACCGTACAGTCGTATAAATACGAAAGACCTCGCCCCGTCGACTTGGATGATAGTTCCCTGAACGATGGGTAAGATGAGTAGCCACCATACAATCGTATAAATACGAAGGACCCCATCTCGTAGGCTATATGAGTGAATGTACCAGATAGGAATCAACAAGTTTCTAGTTGTCATATAAAAGCGATGTTCATTCACTAAAGTGAATAACTTCTTAATATCTCCAAACAATCCAATGGAAAAAAAATCCCTACTGATGAATAATACACACTCGCTAGTATGCAATGAACTGACGAAGTAATTTTGGATAATCAATTGCAGATCACGAGTTCGAAATACTCGTTACACAAAAAAAAACTATTCATGAAAAGTATCCTAGCTGGAAAAATGTCTAAAAGACCAAACATCTGCTTAATAAAGCCAACCAATGGTGAGAATTTCGTATAATGATGCCTGCCATATCATATGGTCACTCCATATTCTAGCAAATTCGAAGTATTGAACCCATGTGCCATCAGGTCCATGGATGGTCGAATCCATGCATTTGAGGAAGAAATCAAAGGAGCATATAGTTTCTAATGTAACTTTAAGAAAGATCAAGCTAGGAGGCCAGTATAAGGTTGTGCAACTAACGTGGACCAGGTGTTCGAGAGGATGATATCATCCCTCTTGACATTCTGAAGGGAGCGAGTCACGAGTATTAATAACCGAGTGGAACTTTCCAACGATTAGACAAGGAGACCTGAATCGGAATTCGAGCTGACGTTGCTGGAAATTGACAACACCGCATATGCGCCAGGAGAGGAATAATTAAATTTAACCCATTTACAAGTATAATAATGAGTAAACAAGTACAGTACAGTGAATCATTTTGAATGAGAGATTTTTCAGTAAAGAGAAACCATTTAATAATTGCGCATAAAAAAACTGCCAACGCAAGACGACGTCATTGGGGAAGTACCAAAGCCTGTGTGGAGGGGAGAGAGCAAAAGAAATGCAACACCCACACATCTGAGGACGAGAAATTAATTAATATCTCCGAATTGCACGATCGATTCTTAGGTGCAATGAGATTATTTGACATTGAGAAGACGAGCTTTCGGAAGGTATAATTTTTATATTTGTGGCACCATTATTTTAGAAGTTGACCACAGAAAAGGCTAGAGTCTTATTTTTTTGCAGTAAAATAGTATAAAGCTTCGGGCTTCACCAAGCCAATCATGCAGTCTCGAACAGCCCGAGGGGGTGTTGCCACGCATCACGCAGTACGAATCCGTCCAGGGGGACGTGAAGTTATATCAGCACATGCAGTTATTGTCAGCCTGCGGGCATGACACTGTGTCGCGATCATCATTGAATGCAGTCTCGAACAGCCCGAGGGGGTGTTGCCACGCATCACGCAGTACGAATCCGTCCAGGGGGACGTGAAGTTATATCAGCACATGCAGTTATTGTCAGCCTGCGGGCATGACACTGTGTCACGATCATCATTGAATGCAGTCTCGAACAGCCCGTGAGGGGTATAATCACGCATCACGCAGTACAAGTCCGTCCAGGGGGACGTAACGCTGGATCATCAGCACATGCAGTTATTCTGACAACCCGTGAGGGTGTTACTACGCACGCAGTTCCGACAGCCCGTGAGGGGCGTAAGACTACATCACAGCACATCAGTATTCAGACAGCCGTTTGGGGCGTAACTCTGCGTCACATCGAGGAAAGTTACCAGTACTCCTTGAGGGGAGAAATACTGTGTTACACCGCAGAAGTAATATCCGATAGCCATAGGCGTCGCAGTATTAATGACTTGCTTGCCTCCATAAGGAGTGGTCAAGAAGAAATTTAAAGTATCGCCGTATTGAAAGAGTAGGAAAATCCTAGTTACAGGATTTAGGCTCGACTGTATACAAGTTATAGTGAAAGTTCGTAAGATATAGTCAGAGCAGGCCGCGAACGTCGGACTTAAAGGCGATAGGTCGTTTAATAGACGAACGAATAGATCATAACGTACGGAAGTACCGTACCAGAGAGATAAACTGTCATTTAAATTAAAGAACCCAAAAAGGGAAGAACAGAATAAGGTTCGGAACGTATACCAGAAACGTAGGAGTGTTAGAACCGATCAAATAGAGAAGATAGGAGACTATAAACATTATCTCCAGAAAGCAGGCGAACTATTCTAAAAGTACTAGGATCGAGAAGTACTAGCTGCTATAAACAAAATCTATAGGTCATTGAGGAGACCTCGATCCGAATAGACTTTCGCTAGGATCGATAAACAGATCTACAAAGAAGCCGTTTAAGCTAGATAAATAGCCGGTCATCCAGGATAGGAGTTGAAGAATTTGGGTTCCAGGGAACAATAGATGTTTCGAGACTTTCATATTCTGCAGGATAGGAAGCCGACATCGAATAAATTTCACCCTTGGAAACGGGAAATTAAGAAGATCACGTGTGATAGGCTCAGAAATACGGCCTAGTGATCAAGAATTGTGAAGTGTAAAAATTATCAAGATTGTGTGTTAAATTAATCTTTTTAGTGTTTATTATGTGTTCAAAAGGGACACATCAGTGTATAAAAATGTCGTCAATGTTAAGTGTTTTAAATATATGTCAAGTAGTGTTTATACATAAGATGAATTCCTTTAATATGGAGTAAAAAGTTCAAAGTGGGCCCAAAATGAAGCACCGCACAAGAATAAAGATCATGGGACGATCTTAATAACATGTGAGTACTGAATTTCATTCTATTTTGGTGTCAGAAATTGGTTGTGTACAAATCCACCGGAGTTTTTGAGTAAAAGGGATGTGTTTTAATAAATAAATACTGAATAAGTAAGAACGCGGTCTGAACAATAATAGAAAATTTGAGAAATTATAAATGATTATGTAAAGAATGAACCCCGTAGAGGAAACAAATAAATAAAATGTTAATGTATTTAACAAATGTCATAAGAGCAAGCGAAATATCAGTAATTATCATGAAAGATATTCAAATAAAGTAAAGTTGAAATATGAAAGAAATAGCTTTTGAGCATGTGTAAAGAATAAAGATAATAATAATAACTAAATATGGAAATATTAAATAAAGATCAAATAATTTGATGTGAACATAAGAGCGTTAAAGCCTTAATGTATGTGTAAGATATGATGTTCAATGGAATATTTTAAAAAGGGAGCGATTTATCGGCAACGGAAAAGATTAATATAAGAATTAAAATAATATGAATTGTTACTAATGAGATTTATCAGTTCTTGGGAAGACAATTCGGCTTAAAATAATGCATAGCGCAAAAGAGCGCCAATAATATTAAAATGTCACGCTAGGAACGCGTAGAGGTTAAAATACTTGGTAAATTACTTATGGAGGGTAGTTGATTGCAGTGAATTGATAATTGTATAAGTCCTCTATTTGTGACGTAGTATCACGAGGCATTGTGTATGTATTTGAAATGGAGCTAAAATATGGTATTATTGAGCGTATGTCATATGGGCCACGGCCGACTCTAAATCGCATTTTGTATAAGTCCTCTGTAAGGGAATGGTTCCCGAGGCATGTGTAGAGATTCGAACGCAGAATCTTCTGATGATAAAAGCCCCTTAAATTCTTCGTCGTTGAATGTGTATTAATCTTCCCAATCAATGAGGACCCTCTCATAATTAATAAATGCCAAGGTTACGAAAGTGGTCTTTGAACCAAAGGAATAGTAGTTTGAATGAGTACGGTACAGTAAAGCCCGGTCTCTCCCCAGAACTGAATATAATGTGAAGGTCTGTTTTGAAAGCCTTGGAAATAAGCTATTAACGTGGGTTAGACAGGGAGTCGCCGTCACCCTCCGTGTCATAAATCGCGCCCGAGTGGAAGGGTCTAGCTCTCTTAGAACGAGAGGGACCAGAAACCGTCTCGTAAGATGTTGTAAAGAGAAATGAATACACCAGGAGTGTTTAAAGTTGTTAACGACCCGGGCGTTGAACCGAGGTCCTTGTAGATTGATATTTTCGTTTGACTGTTCAGATCGTAGTTTCTTATATGATAATGGTCTTATAAGACATAAGAGATAAATAACAATCCCTATTGTAATGATGTATGGACGTAGGATTCCACGAGTTATTTGAAGGCAACTAAGTTTCGGGAGTAACTATAGTTTTTTGACTGTGTCAAGTATCTTCATGCTCTGGAGTACACAATTGATTTCCTGATTACCTTAATATATTTGTGAAAATAAAGAGAGATGATAACAACTGAATGTGTGGACATGCCCAAAAATATTGAGTTAGATAATTAACATAAATTTTAAATGTAATTATAAATTTGTTTTTGAGAATTAAGAAGATATAAAGGATAGTATTTGAGGTGTACCAGAATGACACCATTATTATGTAAAGCATGGAGCCAAAAGAGCTCGGAGTTATATAAAACTTACAGTTAATGCTTTATGGAAGTAATACTAAGTAGGAATTGTTGGTTTATGTGGAAACCATATGTTTGAATACAATATTTGTTTTATTATATTTTGTGATTCCTTGTTCAGTTGGAACAAGTAGATGATTTTGGGTCAGTAATTAAATTGTTAAAGTGTTTGTAGCGCCATTAATTTTATTAATTAAATGTGTTTAAATAGGAGTTGATTTTGTTGTTATTTTTGCAAGTGTATCCTCTAATTAATCCAAAATATGTAAGTCACAGAGTGGGGGAACTTACCGCCGCCCCGAAAATTCCGAATTGAGCTACGCTGGTATACTGTGATTGGCATATTTCCTGCTAAAAGGGCACATGGGTGGTCTTATAAGTAATGTGCTGGATTAATAACTAGAGGAACATTTAAGACGGTCATTTCATGTAAAGTAAAGTAATGATAGGTGTAGCTACAACGTAAAATCTTAGCTGACCGCATGGGTCCCTAGAAACTCATACCGAGCAGCCCTGAATTACAATATTATCAACCCCCTAGCAAACATAATCATGGCGCCCAGTACGCAGGGCTGAGTTTTCCTAGGGAAAACCCGAGTTTTCTCGAAAAATCAAAATTTTCATTTTTTTTGGAAAAATGGTTTTTCGAAATTTTGAATTTTAAATACTTCCATAAAGGTTTATGAAATTGAATAAAAGTATCAAAAGGGTACGTTGTAAGTGAATACCCGTACCAAAGTAATATTTTAAAAGAAATTGGGACACACTAATTCAGAGTATCATCTCTCAAGCATGTACTAGTGTGGTGGCATTAGTGGCCCACTGTATTCTCATAAGATGGCATTGAGTGAAGAAGTGCAACGGCTCTTGGAGGCCATAAACAATAAGTTGGATAGCCAACAGACTGAACATAAAGAAGTGTTCGAATCCATAAATGAGAGTTTAAATAAGTTGGATAGCCAACAGGAGGAAAATAACCAAAAGTTAGGATCCATGAATCAAAGTTTAAAGTCACTAAAAACTGATAGTGCTAACATGGGAACTAAATTAGAAGCTATCGAAACTAACTGTGTAACAATGAACAATGAAGTGAAGGCTGAGATAGATAAAATAAATAACAAATTTCAAGCTTTTGACACGGATTTTGGGGACAAGTTAAGTGAAATTAAAAAGGAAAATGAAGGATTTCATTCAGGATTGCAAGTCCAAATAAAGACTATGAACAAAAATATGGTAGATTCCCAAACTACATGTCAAGAAAATTTTAAAATTTTAGAAACTAAATTGGTTAACATAGAAACAAAGGGTGATGATTGTGAAAAGAAACTTGTAACCCAGATCCAAGGTGTGCAGGAAAAATTAGAAGCTCAGATAAAATCTAACAGCGATATTTGTGAGGCTTCCCGGGAGGAAATAAAACAAAGCGTGAATAAGCTAGGAGATAGATTTGAAGGGGTTGAGAAAAAAATGGGAGAACTTGAGGGAAAAGTCAATAAAGTTCAAACCGAAGTAACTGAGTTGAAAAATCAAAATCAAAAGGATGTTAAGGATATGAAAGAGCAGATTGATCTTTTTACCGGGCAGGTAGATGAGAACCTGAAGAAGTATGAAGCGGAAATAAATAAAAATTTAAGTGAATACGGAGAGCATCTTCAGAGAGAAAGAAAACAACGAAATGAAGAAAATGAAGAAAGTACCCATAAGATAAATGAAATAAGCAAGGGTATTAATGAGGTTCAGGAAACCATCGGAATATTAAAGGTTCATGTAGGAAAAACCAATAAGGAAGTAAATCAGGTCCAAGATGAAATGATGAAATTGTATAAGAGTCAAGAGAAAACTGAGGGAAAGCTTGAAGGAATTAAAGTAGATATGGTTAAAGGACGAAAAGAAGTGGAGAAGCAAATAAAGGAGATACGAGAAGGCCTGGATACCATAGGTGACGTGAAACCAGAAATTATAGACCAACAGGCTAAGATCATTAAGAAAGAGGTAGAAGACCAAATAAATGAGTTTAGGGATAGCTTCAGGGATGAGAAATTCCAACTCAAAAAGGTAGAGGAAGATATTAAAAGGAATCAAGAAAGAATTCAGAATGAATTAAGATCCCGATTAGAGAGGACTGAACATAAGAACAGTCAAATGGAAATCCAACTCATGGCTAATGAAGAAAGTGCCCGGAGGGAAAGGAAGTTAGAATTTGAGAATCAGGAGGAGTTTCCAAAGACAGGATGGGTAGATTCTCGTGAACAAGGCACAGATACGGAGAGGGACTTAGGAGGGGAGAGCCCTTATAAGAACCCAGGATATCCGATGGCGATGTCAACCCCGTACATGAATCAGACAAATGGCCAGATAATAAACATTATAAAATCCAATGAGGACAGACCAGTAAAGTTTACGGGTAATAACATGTCTATTACTCCAAAATACTGGCTAAAAGAAGTGGCAGAGTATCTAAACGAAATGAAGGTTCCTCAGGATCGGAGACTGAGAGCCATTGAAAAGCTGTTGGCAGGTGATTGTCTCGCCTGGTTCAGAAGCTTCAGATACACCTTCGATACGGTGGAAGGCTTTAGGGAAGCATTTTTAAAACGATATTGGGCAGCAGACGTCCAAGAGAATTTAAGGCTAGATCTGTACTCTAGGAAGTACAGCACCAATGCACCTACTAAATACTCGGAATTTTTCACCGCTCAGCTGTGTAAATTCCGCGAACTGGATATTGCTCCGGCAGAAAACGACCTGTGTGCCGCCATTGCGAGACAGCTTCCGTATGAGATTCAGAGGCTACTAATCTCATCCAAAGCCAGAAGTGCTGTGGAAGTGGAAAGTGTATTACGTCAGTTAGATATGACGACTTCGCACGTAACTCCTCGGCATCAAAGACAAACGGAGCAAGTACACATGGCCAGCAGTCAGGAAACTGGAGAAAAACCAGCGACCAGGAATCAGTCCACCAGTACGGATACTCAAGGACTAGATCGAGAGTATGGGCACCAGGAGCCTAGAAGGATACAGCCATACTACAGGGGAGGATATCGAGGAAGAAATCCTAGGACTACGGGTTATAGGCAACAAGAAAGCCGACCCTACAATAATAACCATCAAAGGCAAGAGAACAGAAAGAAATGGGAGAATTATCCCAGAAGAAATGTAAGGCCAGACGATAGGGATGATGAATATCGGGCCGAAATAGAAGAAAGATATCAGGAAAGTCTTCGTTATATGAACGAAAGACCAGATGAACCTGATAGGCAAAAAGTCCGTTGGAGTGAGGCAATCAAGAACCGGAAATCACCCGACCGACTAGACGGAGCTCAAAGCTTGGAACTACAAGCTCAGTTAAAGAATGAGGGAAAAGGGAGCCCTCAGGATAAAAAAACTCCAAATTTAAATTGTCAAAAGTGGAAACATACCAGGAGCTGGGAGGAGGTAGAAATTGTAAATTGGATAGCCAGACCAGATGAACTAATTAACGAAGATGTGGAAGGAATCTCACCTGTTAAAAGAGAACTACCTATAATTATGCTTAGGATAGAAGGATTACTGGTCAGAACATTGATTGATACTGGATCCACAATAAGTCTAATTGCACAAACCCTTTTAAATGAATTGGAAACAAGGGGCCGAGTATTAAAGATTCCCACATCAAGTGTAAAGATTAAGGGAATTATCCCTGAAAAATCTTTGACATGTAAATTTCAGGTATACATTGATCTGATCATGGGTAACGCTGAAGTTTCGCAGTGCTTTTTGCTGGTAAATCAATTACCGTATAATGTCATATTAGGTATTGATTTTATCCGTGAGAACAAGGTCATTATAGACCTAGCGCAAAACTGCATTAGAATTCAAAGAGAGGATGTGGATGAACAAAACATTAACCTACAGGAACGGGATGCGAAAATAGAAGAACATGTATGGCATATGGAAGAAGTGAGTGAGGAAGATTATAAGGACATAGAAAAGATATTTGAAGTCCTCAACATAGAACTCGAAGATAATTTGGAAAATGAGTTCGAGATCAACCTGTCAGGAAAAGTGGAGGAAGCTAAAGTCAGCCTCGAAATTAAGGAACAGTTAAAGAAATTATTATTGGATTATAGGGACGTATTTGATTCCAAGCCAGGAAAGATTGAAAATTTTAAATACGCATTTCAAGTCAATGATTGGGCACCGTTCAAACAAAAACCATACCCGGTTGCGGAAAAACATTACCCACAAACTAAGAAAACACTGCAGGAGATGATGAATGCAGGTGTTATAGAAAAGATGGCGACACCATATGTTAGTCCATTAGTGATTGTGAGTAAACCGGATGGCTCAGTAAGGGTGTGTTTAGATGCCAGAAATTTAAATGCAAAAATCATACCAGAAAATGATTCGGCACCACCCATAAAAGAAATACTGAGGAAGTTCAAAGGCAAGAAGATTTTTACAAATATTGACATGACTTCTTCGTATCATCATCTCGAACTGGAAGAGAAAACCAGCTTGCTGACTGGATTTCAGTTCGACCAACAAACATACTGCTTTAGAAGATGTCCGTTTGGATTGAAGACCGCGGGATCTGCATTAATAAGAGCGCTTGATCGAAACCTGTCAGAGGAAGTGAAAGATTGCACTATCCGATACGTGGACGACATTTTGCTTACCTCGGAGAACATTGAGGAACATTTAGAAAATTTGAAGAAATTATTGGAAGACTTAAGAAGGGCAAATTTTAAAATAAATTTAAAGAAGTCGAATTTTTGTCAAAGGCAAGTGACATTTTTAGGGCATGTGATTGATAAGGATGGTGTTAAACCAAATCCATGCAAATTAGAATCGATAAGGGATTTTCCAAGGCCTTTGAAGGTAAAGAACGTTCGCCAGTTTTTGGGATTGATTGGGTTCTTCTCAGGACATTGTCCATCATACACCAAAACTGTTGCACCACTACAGGACCTTCTGAAGAAGGGGGGCAAGTGGAAATGGACGGAGGAAGCAGAAAAAGCATTTGTAGAGGCCAAGGAAATGCTCTTAAATTACGTGAAGCTAGGATATCCTGATTTTAATCAGAGATTTATCATTCAAACAGATGCATCCCAGATTGGAATAGGGGCAATGTTATATCAGGAGAACCCGGAAAACCCTGAGAAGAAGAACTATCTAGCTTTCACAAGTAGGAGACTGAAACCACACGAGAAAAATTATACGATCAGCGAGATCGAGCTGTTAGCGATATTGCACGCGTTGCAATATTGGCGGAAAATCGTATATGGGTTTCAGGTCATTCTAAGGACGGATCATAAAGCCTTAACCTTTTTGATGAAGACTGATTTATCCAGTCAAAGGTTGATGCGTTGGGCTTTATACATTCAACAATTTGATGTCAAGATAGAGTACTGCCCAGGAAAAGAAAATATAGTTCCAGACTACTTAAGTAGACAGCCAGAGTCCATAGAAGAGGAAGTAATGGCTATAGATTTGGAAGACAGGGATCAGCGTACTCTTAATGAGTTAAGAAGCATTAGTCAAAGACAACGGGAGGATCCATGGATGAACATGCTCATATCTTTCCTTGAGGGAAGCTTGATAAGAGGAACACCAGCATACACGGAAGCTGAGAAGATAGCTCAAGACTACACGTTTTATAATGGATTGTTATATAAGTTTGTGGACTCTGACCATACAAAATTAAGGATTGTTGTACCTGCAATTTTGCAGAGGAAAATAGTATGGTTAGCCCATAGATCGTTCGGACATATGGGAGTCGACAAAACAGTCTCGATGCTGAAAGAAGCATTTGTATGGCCGAGACTGAGAGAAACTGTAAGGGACACGTTAAAGACATGTGATCTATGTCAAAGGATCAAACCTAATGCATTTCTGATGAGACAGAAGCCTATACCATTGTTGCCTGAAAGGCCTGGCCAAATCATATCTATTGATAATTTTGGACCTTTGCCAAAGGCAAGAAGAGGAAATCGACACATAATGGTGGCTATGGATGTCTTCACTAAAATGGTTGTCCTTGCTCCCATACAGAAGACTAGTACCAAACAGGTGTTAAAACGACTTAAAGAAAAAGTGATACCGATTCTGGGGAAACCTGAGAATTTGTTGTCGGATCACGGCAGTTGTTTCACCAGTGTAGAGTTCAGACGAGAATTAGAAAGACTTGGAATACGTCAGATTTTGTCAAGTATTCGCCATCCTGAGGCAAACCCTGTAGAACGAGTTATGAGAGAAACGGCCAAGTATTGTAGAATATACTGTGCCGAAGAAAATTGGAAGTGGATAGATATCTTGGATATTATCGAATTTTGTATAAATAATACAATCCATGAATCCACAGGAGAGATACCCATAACGTTACATCGGAATGAGCAACCAGAAAGACCTTGGAGTCAGGTAATTCCTAGGCCAGCAGACGCTCAGCCCGGAAGAGATGTACGTATTAGAAGAGCCTTTGAGCATCTAAAAGCTCAAGCCGACAGGAGGCAGAGAAGAAATAGGCATAAGAGGTATCATCGACCATTATTAGCAGGAGAAATGGTGTTAGTAAAAAGACCAGCCATTTCGGATCCAGGGAACCGTGTGTACAAGAAGTTCCAGAAAATGTACCACGGACCATATCAAATAATCAGAGATTTGAGGAATAACGCATATAGAATTCGGCACTGTGAAACGGATCACGAAGTGACCATGAATTCAGCAAATTTGAAATTATATTACCCTCCCGAAAATTTTGATGAAGAAAATGAACAAGCCCTGGTTATGGAAACATGTAGAGATGAATCCGCTTTTGACATAAACAAGAATAAGGAAGAAATAGAAAATAGAGCTCAAGCATTCGAGTGCGAATGCGAATTGGAAAAATTATATTGGGAAATTAAAGAAATAATTGAATTTATTGAAGAAGAAAATTCCAATTTAAGAAAAGAGAATGATGAAATAAGGAAACGGGTAGGGATAGACCAAACCCGTAAGGAAGAATGAGGTTATGGGGACTTAAAGTCCAGACAAATAAAGAAAGAAAGAAAGAAAGGGTAGGGACAGAGCATACCCGACCTACACATTTACCGGATACGACTTTAAAGAAGTAAAAACAACGGAAGGTACGGACAACGTTATGATGGCTTCGACGAATAAAGACAGATATGATTAATTGAAATAAATTTCCTCAAAAATTTTCGAAAATTTATTTACCTAAGGAGGGGAGAGATGAACCCATGTGCCATCAGGTCCATGGATGGTCGAATCCATGCATTTGAGGAAGAACTCAAAGGAGCATATAGTTTCTAATGTAACTTTAAGAAAGATCAAGCTAGGAGGCCAGTATAAGGTTGTGCAACTAACGTGGACCAGGTGTTCGAGAGGATGATATCATCCCTCTTGACATTCTGAAGGGAGCGAGTCACGAGTATTAATAACCGAGTGGAACTTTCCAACGATTAGACAAGGAGACCTGAATCGGAATTCGAGCTGACGTTGCTGGAAATTGACAACACCGCATATGCGCCAGGAGAGGAATAATTAAATTTAACCCATTTACAAGTATAATAATGAGTAAACAAGTACAGTACAGTGAATCATTTTGAATGAGAGATTTTTCAGTAAAGAGAAACCATTTAATAATTGCGCATAAAAAAACTGCCAACGCAAGACGACGTCATTGGGGAAGTACCAAAGCCTGTGTGGAGGGGAGAGAGCAAAAGAAATGCAACACCCACACATCTGAGGACGAGAAATTAATTAATATCTCCGAATTGCACGATCGATTCTTAGGTGCAATGAGATTATTTGACATTGAGAAGACGAGCTTTCGGAAGGTATAATTTTTATATTTGTGGCACCATTATTTTAGAAGTTGACCACAGAAAAGGCTAGAGTCTTATTTTTTGTAGTAAAATAGTATAAAGCTTCGGGCTTCACCAAGCCAATCATGCAGTCTCGAACAGCCCGAGGGGGTGTTGCCACGCATCACGCAGTACGAATCCGTCCAGGGGGACGTGAAGTTATATCAGCACATGCAGTTATTGTCAGCCTGCGGGCATGACACTGTGTCGCGATCATCATTGAATGCAGTCTCGAACAGCCCGAGGGGGTGTTGCCACGCATCACGCAGTACGAATCCGTCCAGGGGGACGTGAAGTTATATCAGCACATGCAGTTATTGTCAGCCTGCGGGTATGACACTGTGTCACGATCATCATTGAATGCAGTCTCGAACAGCCCGTGAGGGGTATAATCACGCATCACGCAGTACAAGTCCGTCCAGGGGGACGTAACGCTGGATCATCAGCACATGCAGTTATTCTGACAACCCGTGAGGGTGTTACTACGCACGCAGTTCCGACAGCCCGTGAGGGGCGTAAGACTACATCACAGCACATCAGTATTCAGACAGCCGTTTGGGGCGTAACTCTGCGTCACATCGAGGAAAGTTACCAGTACTCCTTGAGGGGAGAAATACTGTGTTACACCGCAGAAGTAATATCCGATAGCCATAGGCGTCGCAGTATTAATGACTTGCTTGCCTCCATAAGGAGTGGTCAAGAAGAAATTTAAAGTATCGCCGTATTGAAAGAGTAGGAAAATCTTAGTTACAGGATTTAGGCTCGACTGTATACAAGTTATAGTGAAAGTTCGTAAGATATAGACAGAGCAGGCCGCGAACGTCGGACATAAAGGCGATAGGTCGTTTAATAGACGAACGAATAGATCATAACGTACGGAAGTACCGTACCAGAGAGATAAACTGTCATTTAAATTAAAGAACCCAAAAAGGGAAGAACAGAATAAGGTTCGGAACGTATACCAGAAACGTAGGAGTGTTAGAACCGATCAAATAGAGAAGATAGGAGACTATAAACATTATCTCCAGAAAGCAGGCGAACTATTCTAAAAAGTACTAGGATCGAGAAGTACTAGCTGCTATAAACAAAATCTATAGGTCATTGAGGAGACCTCGATCCGAATAGACTTTCGCTAGGATCGATAAACAGATCTACAAAGAAGCCGTTTAAGCTAGATAAATAGCCGGTCATCCAGGATAGGAGTAGAAGAATTTGGGTTCCAGGGAACAATAGATGTTTCGAGACTTTCATATTCTGCAGGATAGGAAGCCGACATCGAATAAATTTCACCCTTGGAAACGGGAAATTAAGAAGATCACGTGTGATAGGCTCAGAAATACGGCCTAGTGATCAAGAATTGTGAAGTGTAAAAATTATCAAGATTGTGTGTTAAATTAATCTTTTTAGTACTCAGCAATTCTTCTAGGTTTGTGCCGTGTCTTGTGTGGGGTTTCGCCTAGGACACCAAGCTAGGCTCATCGGCGGGCTCTTGGTGTCCCCGCCCGGACCCATCTTTTTAGTGTTTATTATGTGTTCAAAAGGGACACATCAGTGTATAAAAATGTCGTCAATGTTAAGTGTTTTAAATATATGTCAAGTAGTGTTTATACATAAGATGAATTCCTTTAATATGGAGTAAAAAGTTCAAAGTGGGCCCAAAATGAAGCACCGCACAAGAATAAAGATCATGGGACGATCTTAATAACATGTGAGTACTGAATTTCATTCTATTTTGGTGTCAGAAATTGGTTGTGTACAAATCCACCGGAGTTTTTGAGTAAAAGGGATGTGTTTTAATAAATAAATACTGAATAAGTAAGAACGCGGTCTGAACAATAATAGAAAATTTGAGAAATTATAAATGATTATGTAAAGAATGAACCCCGTAGAGGAAACAAATAAATAAAATGTTAATGTATTTAACAAATGTCATAAGAGCAAGCGAAATATCAGTAATTATCATGAAAGATATTCAAATAAAGTAAAGTTGAAATATGAAAGAAATAGCTTTTGAGCATGTGTAAAGAATAAAGATAATAATAATAACTAAATATGGAAATATTAAATAAAGATCAAATAATTTGATGTGAACATAAGAGCGTTAAAGCCTTAATGTATGTGTAAGATATGATGTTCAATGGAATATTTTAAAAAGGGAGCGATTTATCGGCAACGGAAAAGATTAATATAAGAATTAAAATAATATGAATTGTTACTAATGAGATTTATCAGTTCTTGGGAAGACAATTCGGCTTAAAATAATGCATAGCGCAAAAGAGCGCCAATAATATTAAAATGTCACGCTAGGAACGCGTAGAGGTTAAAATACTTGGTAAATTACTTATGGAGGGTAGTTGATTGCAGTGAATTGATAATTGTATAAGTCCTCTATTTGTGACGTAGTATCACGAGGCATTGTGTATGTATTTGAAATGGAGCTAAAATATGGTATTATTGAGCGTATGTCATATGGGCCACGGCCGACTCTAAATCGCATTTTGTATAAGTCCTCTGTAAGGGAATGGTTCCCGAGGCATGTGTAGAGATTCGAACGCAGAATCTTCTGATGATAAAAGCCCCTTAAATTCTTCGTCGTTGAATGTGTATTAATCTTCCCAATCAATGAGGACCCTCTCATAATTAATAAATGCCAAGGTTACGAAAGTGGTCTTTGAACCAAAGGAATAGTAGTTTGAATGAGTACGGTACAGTAAAGCCCGGTCTCTCCCCAGAACTGAATATAATGTGAAGGTCTGTTTTGAAAGCCTTGGAAATAAGCTATTAACGTGGGTTAGACAGGGAGTCGCCGTCACCCTCCGTGTCATAAATCGCGCCCGAGTGGAAGGGTCTAGCTCTCTTAGAACGAGAGGGACCAGAAACCGTCTCGTAAGATGTTGTAAAGAGAAATGAATACACCAGGAGTGTTTAAAGTTGTTAACGACCCGGGCGTTGAACCGAGGTCCTTGTAGATTGATATTTTCGTTTGACTGTTCAGATCGTAGTTTCTTATATGATAATGGTCTTATAAGACATAAGAGATAAATAACAATCCCTATTGTAATGATGTATGGACGTAGGATTCCACGAGTTATTTGAAGGCAACTAAGTTTCGGGAGTAACTATAGTTTTTTGACTGTGTCAAGTATCTTCATGCTCTGGAGTACACAATTGATTTCCTGATTACCTTAATATATTTGTGAAAATAAAGAGAGATGATAACAACTGAATGTGTGGATATGCCCAAAAATATTGAGTTAGATAATTAACATAAATTTTAAATGTAATTATAAATTTGTTTTTGAGAATTAAGAAGATATAAAGGATAGTATTTGAGGTGTACCAGAATGACACCATTATTATGTAAAGCATGGAGCCAAAAGAGCTCGGAGTTATATAAAACTTACAGTTAATGCTTTATGGAAGTAATACTAAGTAGGAATTGTTGGTTTATGTGGAAACCATATGTTTGAATACAATATTTGTTTTATTATATTTTGTGATTCCTTGTTCAGTTGGAACAAGTAGATGATTTTGGGTCAGTAATTAAATTGTTAAAGTGTTTGTAGCGCCATTAATTTTATTAATTAAATGTGTTTAAATAGGAGTTGATTTTGTTGTTATTTTTGCAAGTGTATCCTCTAATTAATCCAAAATATGTAAGTCACAGAGTGGGGGAACTTACCGCCGCCCCGAAAATTCCGAATTGAGCTACGCTGGTATACTGTGATTGGCATATTTCCTGCTAAAAGGGCACAGTATATAAATTCAAACCATGTCTTAATAATCATATCACTCCTATTAGAAAAATATACATGTGTGCCCAGTATTCATGAAAATAATCGTATCAGGTAGTTATGACTCTTACAGTACCTTTCATAGCTGTAATTAAATTTCCAAGATCGTCGATTTTCCCTACATAAAGAATTTCTTGAAAGATCGGCGTGAATATCATTCCATCCATGAAATGACGATTGCCTTCGAAATCCCAAGTGAATCAGCTTGTGGACTCCTCTCGTCAGGAATCGAATCCATCGCTCTGCGGTGCCATCTTGTCTCTATCGGTGTCTACTCGGACATGTTGAACTTCGGATTACCCATAGCGGATATTGTCCAACTCCTCTCGAAAATGTTCATGGAAACAGCGGACCCCCTACTCCTCTTCTAAGTTACGCCACTGTTCCGTTAAATGTTCAGTTTGAGTATTGCAAGTTCAATCTCAAATGACTGCTAAGTCCCACTTTCGTAAAATAAAATTTTACTTGAGAGTGTTCAAGTTTACGAAACACCCTGTATTTGTCTGTATTAGGTAATTCATGAAAACTGCATAAGAAATAAATCTTATTAATGCACGATCTAATGTTCATCAGTGCCTATGCTAACAACATTCCGTATAATTGAAATAGTTAAAGTAGCTTTGAATGCGTTATATAAAAGCATAGTCATAAAGTTATTCATAAAAGCTATGTTCAAACTGCGTTGAAATGTCGCTTGAAATAAAGCCTTCAACTACTTGCAGTGCGGTTCTGATATATCCCGGCCGTCTGTAATTGCTTCCTCGGCCAGCCCGCCTGGATCAATGACCCGCCTGGCCTTCGCTGCTCGGCGATGCAGGAACTGTCGCCTACACTTTGCCGTGACAGTTTCGGTATGTTACGTAACCTTCACTGTGCGTCTCGCTTGCGCTATAGAGCTGCTCCTACCTGCTCGTCTGACTGAGCTCAACTGAATCTGCTGGCACTGTCTTCTTGCTTATGTGCTTGGCGCAGGCACGTGGTGTAGTCCCCCACCACTGTGCTCTCGCGTCACGATCATAGTCTCGAACCCAGATCATCTCGGCTATTCCGTTATAAAATAACTTAAGGGTTATCTGACTTCCATAAAATTATTTCCACATATAATGCATGTTATATATCCTCTTCTAAGATGTTTAATTACCATAATCCCATAAATATCTTAATAAAGCTTCACATCTTTATCCATAATTCCATCTTCTTACAGATATCAATGCCTCCTTGATTCTAGACCTCCTACGTCATCTTGACATTCTTCTTGACGCGATCGGTGCGCTATCTTTTAAGAGCTCTTCCCAAAACCTCAACTACAGCTTAATGTCTGCTGGCGTAGCCGATAGCCTAAACTAGGTATCGGGTACAATACCAAATTTTGCAACAACATATCTTTATGTGGGAAGCATATTCTGACCAAACTGCAAGATCATCAGCCCAATAGTTTGCAGATGGTGGCCAAGTATGCGTGCAAATCGATTCCCCCTATCAGTTCAAGCACGGTGAAACCGAATTGAACGAAATTTGGTACAGAGGTAGCACTAGCAAAGGGCACCTCAGTGTCAAGTTTTATATCGCGCCATCTTGACGGAAACGGAATGACGGCCGCCCAAATGTTAAAAGCTTAAATCAAATTACGACCATCCTAATAATTTGATCTCTACCAGATTTAGCAACAACATGCCTTTTTATGGAAAGCATCTTATGACTGACTACAAGGTCATCAGCCCAATAGTTTGCAAATAGTGGCCATGTATGTGTGCAATTCCATTCCCCATATCAATTCAAACACGGTGAAACTGAATTGAATGAATTATTTTTTTACAGAGGTAGCACTAGCAAAGGGCACCTCATATTCATGTTTAATATCCCTATAGCACGTTGTATTTCAACAAGCTACTACAACCAACATTCAATTATACTCCTTGAAAAGGACAAAGAGTTATAACAATACCCATGCATTTAGGAGAAAGTAGGCTATATGTTCTTTACTGGACATCTTGTTTTTAGTTATGTTTTTTAATGTTTATATATTTATTTTTAATTTATATTCCTATGGATTTAATTTTGATATCTTTTTGTTAAAATAATTAATTTTGAATTTATTTTTACAATTATTTTCATGTTTTAATAGTTATGTTTATTTTTTTATTTTTTTTATTTCTTTTATAATCGTAATTTTATTGTTATAGTTTTTATTTCTATATTTATATTTTATTTTTAAACCTTAAATGTTAATGCTTTTAGTTTTAAATTTATTAACATTTTATCCAGCATATTGCGTCAAGTAGATACGTATATAATACAGTATTTAAATTTTAGAAATATTTCTCCGAAATTTGACTGAAGGATTCAACTATCAGCATCTTTGAAAGCATAAACTGTCCTTATGAAAGGTGGTTAATATAGAGACCATTATGCCATGAAGGTTTAATGCGAGGTCGATGTTCTGCCCGTATAATAATAATAATAATAATAATAATAATAATAATAATAATAATATCACATGGCCTCGGGTGCTGGGTGCAAGCGTTGTAATTTGACAACCAGAGGGTAGCTTGGTTGGTTGGTTCTTAAGTTTAGGGGCTGCGACAACGCTGTCATGTAGCCCCGTGTACTTTGGGTGTGTGTAGAATCTGTCTGATAACCGGTGTTAATTGTGATGACTGTATTAGTGTGTGTTATCTGTTTTTTTTTAATTTAAGTTCTGCAACTTAGAATTTTTCAAATAGTTCCTCCTTTTGCCGCCAAGCGCCACCGTCAACGACTACTAGGCCAAGTTCAGAACATAGCTACTAGACGCCACCGCAGTTGGCTCTTGGCAACGCAAGTAGAAACCTAAGAGTGTTGTTTACATTCTTAACCTATCCCATTTAGCTTCACACAGGTGAAATTAGTGGAAGATTCTTTAGCATGCCATAAATCTATGACATGGAACCGCCGGCTTTACTTCCCCTCCGAAGGAAGGCATACTGAGGAATTTTTAACGCTCTTAAAAAATCCGACGGCTTCGGCCGGGTTTCAACCCGCTATCTTGGGCATAGAAGCTCAGCATGCTACCGACTACGCCACCGAAGCCGCCAAAGAGGGTAGCTTGCATGTCGAATTTCGTTGTTCCTTGAAGCACTATGAAAGTCAAGGAGGTTAGATATCTAAGCTCCTTGAACACTATAGCGCTTTCTAGTAGAGAAATGAGGAGCTTTGTGTTGGCGGAAACTCCCGAGATTAATTTTGCCGTTATGAACACGGCCTACTGTACTCAAATGTGTTCTTTGACATCATATGACATGCGTGTCGCATTTTTGCCGCCTTTCGAAAATCACTTACCATGGCCAGAAGAGAACCTGCAATCTTGGGGTTGGTAGACCGACACGCTATCCACTCACCCAATGTGGCAAGCTGTTCTGCCAGTAGCCTACTTGCTCAGAAATAGCCAAGAACTTAGTATCGTCTTCGTAGGTTTGAGGTAAAATGTGAGAAAGCTTTTGAGATGCACTGTAGAAGAGGAAAATCTGTAAGAATAACACCGGAGCCTTATCCCTGCAGGCTAGACCTTATCTTGTCATGACAGCAGTGTTCCTCGCGGGATCTTAACTTACTTCAGTCGGTCGTCGTCTCCTGCGTTCTTTCGATTCTCGACGCTGCATGGAGATTGAACCGGAAATGAAGGCGTCTAGTCAGATTCCGAATCAAACATTTGACAGGAGGTATGTTTCCATCATCAGATGCTCCACTTCCTAGTATCTTATATTACGAAATGAGTTTTTATTTTAGAAGTTGTTATTATTGTTTCATTTGAGGGGCTAGGGCATCGTGATCAT
Organism: Meconema thalassinum; assembly: GCA_946902985.2. NCBI lineage: Eukaryota > Metazoa > Arthropoda > Insecta > Orthoptera > Tettigoniidae > Meconema > Meconema thalassinum. The sequence continues at coordinate 373,326,809 of OX336388.2, read as the reverse complement.
TGAACCCCGTGTTTTTGGGTATAATGTATGTATACTGGAATGCAGCCGAAATAAATCAGAAACCTCTATGGACTTCAAATTGGCAGGTGAAAAGGTGAACGAAATAGGAGACTTCTATTACATAGGAAGCAAAATAACCAGTGATGGACGAAGCAAAGAGGATATAAAAAGAAGTTTGGCTCAGACAAGGAAAGCATTTCTACAGAAAAGGAATCTGTTGACATCGAATATACATTTAGGTATTAGGAAGTCATTTTTGAAAGCCTTTGTATGGAAGAGAAACTTGGACTATTGTGCAGCAGAAAAGAGAAGAATTGAAGCATTTGAAATGTGGTGTTACAGGAGAATGATGAAGATCAGATGGGTGGATAGGGTTACAAACGATGAGGTATTTAGACGAGTGGGAGAGGAGAGATATTTCTGGCGACTGCTAATGAAGAGAAGAGATAGGTTAGTAGGACACATACTAAGACACCGAGGAATAGCAAGCTTAGTGATGGAAGGGTCGAGGACAATAACTGTAGGGGTAGACCAAGGTTAGAATATGTTAAACAGATTGCCTCGGATGTAGGGTGTGGTAAATATGTAGAGATGAAACGATTAGCTCAGGACAGGGAGTCATGGAGAGCCGCATCAAACTAGTCAAAAGACTGAAGACTCAAACAACATATATATATATATATATATATATATATATATAGAGAGAGAGAGAGAGAGAGAGAGAGAAAGTGTGTCTCGTAAACTGTGTTATTGTGATGTCTGTAGTAGTGTGTGCACTTGTAATTCAGGTAAGTATGGGGAAGGTGGGCTTTTGTTAGGAACCATCCACGTTCCAGGATGGCTGAGGTAGCAATCGACCCCACCTCAGTTCTACCTCACGAGGCTCAGTGTACCCCATTCCAGCCCTCAGACCAGGATTAAATTTCTTGGCAGAGCCAGGAATCGACCCGGGCCTTCGCGGCGACAGCTCGCCACTACACAACGAGGTGGACTCAAGAATGATTAAAGGGAACGGAGTTAAGTTTTATGTAAAATATAGTTAAGAACGTGTGATATATACCCACAAAACCTCGTAATCAAGGCATAGACATACCTTATATTTCTCTTCCCCCCCCCCCTTACCTCACCCCCCTTCCCCTCCACACACACACACACACACACACACACACACACAGAGTCTGCGTGATCTCATAAACATCGGAAATAGGAATAGAATAAAGAACAGAGGGCAGAGATTGAGACAAGACTAATGAAAATATCAATACTCCACATCTAACATAAAATACAGGAGAGATTGTGTTATCTCATAACCAGCAAGTTTGAGGCTTGAAAACAAAAACAATTTCCAGGGATGAGACATACCACATATGTCATCACGGAGAATCCAAGCACTCTCAAACAATAAGTCCAAACGAAATAAAGAAAACAAAACTAGAACTAGAAGATATTGCGTGCCAACATATCCTTCTTATCGGGCCGCCGCAAAAAAAAACAACACAGTTCTATCCAGACAACGGGGAAGAGACAAAGAAAGAAGGCTCATTTACTCTCTAAAAATCAATCTTAAAATCAGTGTTTTTTTTCCTAATTTAAGGGGTACTCCCAGCTGTAGTCGACAAAACATCACGATCTTGCAATTTTTGGCAATTTGCAGAGTCCGGTTATTACTTTTCCGGCTGACATGTTAATGAAAGGTTGCATTGTTTTTTTTTTTGGCGTATGGCTTTTAGTGCCGGGAGTGTCCGAGGACATGTTCGGCTCGCCAGCTTTTTGTAGCTGCTTTGAGGCGGACACCCAATGGGTGAGCTACAAGTACCGTCGCGTATGGAGTGTTGTCTGGAAAGGAAAGTTTGAATGTAAGGGGTTGGAAGGTAGCGGTTGTGGCCTATAGTTAGGGACCAACCCTGGCATTTGCCTGGAAGGAAGATGGAAAACCACAGAAGACCAGAAGGTTGCCGGCGGGGGGGATTCGAACCTCCTCGCCTCCCGGATGTGAGCGACTGTCAGCAGTCATGCCGTAACGACCACGGCTAACTCACCCGGTATTTATTAGTGGTCAAGGTGGTAAATGCACTCAGTATTTCCAATCATATTACATTTTAAAATTAAAAGCACTGTGGTAGTGTATCATTTTTCTGTCCGGCTTACGGTAAATTCCACATTGGTAAAAGAGGCTGATCACTGCCATTTACACGCTTCCTCTGCTTGCTTTTCGTGACGGCCTCCAGTAATCTTACCAAACGCACAAAATAACAACCTACCCCACCACCAAACACTAGTCTGCGTGCTTATAAGAACGGTGTGCCGAGTAGCTGACCAAAAGAAACTGGTTCGACAGATCGATTTTAATCGACGATTACTTGAAATCTCCTCCAGCTGTTGTGAACAGCGCGTTGACGCCAGCTGATCGATGAACTTTCAAGTCGGAAGTTATATTTGCTGGACTACTGTCGACCAAAATATTATGTGCACTCGAGTTTGAAGGTTGTTTGTGAAGTAACCAATAGACCTACATAAAATCCAATCACATCAGTAGTGGAGTGATGACAGTTCTAACCCCCCCCACCACTACTCCCAATGCGAGCCGATAATTCCCGAACCGGTGGTCGGAGATTCACGAATAAAGTGTCGTTGGACTCGGGCTGACGGGGGCTTTGCTATGGACTACTCGTTATATTTTTGAAATTTTTTTTTGAAAATTTTTGTTTTCGAAAGTTGGTGATAGTTTGAAAACCAAACAGGATAGAACGTTGTGCCATGGCTCAAACGAACAGTCTTTATGACCTTTATTTTTTGTAATAAAACTTTTTTATTTTTTATATTTTTTTGAAAACACTTGAATTTTGAAAATCCTATATTTTGGAAACTAGGAACTCTACAAAAAAAATTGTTTGACGTAAATCAATGGTCCCTACCCCCTCTACCCCCAAAATAAATTTCAAGTCTCTAGAGAAAAAAATTGTGTGTAGTAGTGGGATGAGGGGAAAGCTGCTTCCAAAAGCAAGTGGTGAGCCCCTGCGACCTTGGAATGGAAGGAGCCATGCTAGGAGGGCGTGCTTGGATTCGTTTTTTTCGTCTCGTTGCGCTCTTTACGGGAATGTCGGTGTCGAAAAGATGAAAATTTGGAAACACGGTCTTTTTGGGGTAAAACCGTGATTTTGAACTTTTTGCTATATCTCGCGAACCAATCATGCTAGAGGCATGAACGAGGGGTCCAAGGACTCGGGCTGACGTCCTCTTTGCTATGGACCACACGTTATATTTAAAAAAAAAATTGGAAACGCGATTTTGGGGTAAACACGTTTTTTTTGTGATTTTTGCCGATATCTCACGAATCAATAACGCTAGAGACGTGTACGAGGTGTCCTAGGACTCGGGATAACGCCCCCCTTTCGAGTGTGGTAGATATTGTTTTCCAAAAAAAAAATCGCAAAGGGACTAACGCCATACACATTGAAAAAAAACTGTTTTTTTTTTCTTTACCTGTTTATAATGTCCATGAAGCGTGGTGGTTGAGAGAGACGATACGGCTGGGTGTGTGTGTGTGTTTCAACGAACCTGTCGCTGACCACGGTGGCTGTGCTCAATAGATCAATCGCTATTTCGGCGGGTCGGTGTATGACAGAGCGAGGGTGCGTTTTCTGATATTTTACCTTTAACGTGTAAACGGTGATGAGAACTAGGTTCTATGTTGGTCGAAGCGAGTAGAGAAAATAAACTTGCCGACGAGCAGGAGGTGAATGTCATTTGAGCTTATTGGAAGGCTCCGATCTGACTTGACAACAGGTGACGCTTGAAGGTGAAATAATCTGACCATCGTGGTGGCAGGGGAGTGTGAAAGGCATGCACACACATTTGTGAAACCACATGTAGGCTAAACCAGTGACATCCTGTTTTGCTTCGTACGTGACAAAATGCAAGTTCATGTGAAATTTGATCTTCCACAGGTGTTCGCTTGGGTGTTATCTGTCCACGTGCGCGATAACTGTTAACAAGTGACATCCTGTTTTGCTGCGTACGTGACAAAATGCAAGTTCATGTGAAATTTGATCCGGCACAGGTGTTCGCCTGGGACGTTAGCTGTCCACGTGCACGATAAGAGAATGTTCAAAGCGTGGGAATCGCTGAATCAGTAAAAAAGTATGATGCAACTTGTGGGAATGATGTCACAACCAATAGATAGGCAAGAGCTGCGAACAGCAGTGGTGGGAGGTGGAGGGGGGGGGGGGGAGAGGGGGAGGGGTAATGTAAGAGAGAACACAGGTGGAAAGAGAAAGAAATATGTGGAGCTGAGGACTGTACACATAGAGCTATAGGTGGTGTACAACATGTGTGAATAAATAAAAAGTACACAGGTTCACACAACATGTAATTTATTGATCCAGGAATTAAACGTAGAGTTAAACCCTAACCATTTGACGTAGAGTTTATTTCCTTTTTGTTTCAACACTTTTTCCACAAGATAATGCTGAGGAAATGCTGTTTTCTGAAGTTCATGTAGATAAAATCTACCTTTTATGGGTTGATGGTTGAGGTCCTCGAGTAAATAGGTGACTGGACTGTCCAAGTTGACTCGACGAATTCGAAATAGTTCAGTCCCCCACTGAGGCGTGTAGCCCTTATTGAAGGTAGACTTAAATTTGCTCACACGAACAAAATCCCCAATGTTCAGTCGGTGACGTTTAGGATCGGCTGTTTTTATGGGGTTAAACAGTTTATCCAATCGCTGAATATTTTTAGTCACGAGGCGTGGCTTGGTCCCAATCGTTCTATGTTTGGTGTCATTGTAACGTGACACTAGTTCAGATAACATGTCCAACCAGCGATACGTGCCCTGAGCGGTAAACGCTTTCCACATGTGGGTTTTCAATGTTCGGTTGAACCGTTCGACCACACTGGCTTTCAGATTGCTGTACGTGGTGTAATGGTGAATATCCTTAGATTTGAGAAAACTGGAGAAGTCCTTGTTGAAAAATTCTTTCCCCTGGTCGGTTTGTAGCAGCTGAGGTTGACGTTGGGAGTGTTGAATAATATGTTGAAAGGCCTTGGTAACTAGTGGACCAGACTTGCGACGCACAGGTTCAACAAAGGCCATTTTGGAATAGACATCAATGACGGTCAACATATAGCGTACACCGTCGTTAACGCCAGCATAGGGTATCATTTCAACCAAGTCAGCCTGCCAAAGTTCATCCACACCTCGTGAAATCACCTTGAGTCGCGGATAGTGACGCCTAGCTGGGCGATGCAACTCGTGAGCAATACCCATTTTAATGGGTGAGGGCTTAAACAATAATTTTGGCATTTCGAAGTTCTTGTTCAATTTCTTGAATTTCCCAATCGTGACCGGTATGGCCAGCTTGACGTGAAGCATGCAACAACTGTAGCCGCTGGACGAGCTTATTGGGATTGTGCCAGTAGGTAACATCCACAAGGGGTTTTAATGGTTTAAATGTCACTCCCGAAGCGGACACTTTCCGACGAGTACTTTGACTGGTGGGAAACATTTTTGCAATGATGGTTTTATATTTTTGAGATATATTGGCATTCACTTGTTGCGTGGGATCATACTGTCTCTTATGGGCATGGGTATCCAATAAAATGGATTTATATTTGTCAAGATCCTCTGACGTATAATCATGGGAAGAGGGGGTCCGAGAAAAGAGCAGCTTTAACAGTCCTGGGGTTAATTTATAGTTGATGTTTTTAATGACAGCTTTAGTACGAGCAAATTTAATGGATGAATCGCCAATTTTAAAACTATCATCCTCATAGCGAACACCATACGTGGTATCTGTGTTTCCAATAAATAGATCGGTGAAATAGGGTTCCAATGTTGATCCATAATATTTTATTAAAATGGTTTTCAGTTGTGCTTTATGTTGAGGGGTGGCCAAGAGTTGTGAAAACGGAGACGCCCTGGAAGGGCAAGGTGTTTCGACCATGGCCAAGGATTTCTTTTTTCTCAAAAACTCTGCAAGGGGTGCGGCCTTTTTTTGAGGCGTAAACACTTGTTCCTCCTCATCCTCAACTTCACTAACACTAGTCAAATCTTCCTCTTCCTCTTCCTCAGGGTCCTCGTGCAGCGTCTGCGTGGCTTGTGAAACGGTGGGTAGCGTTTCAGATGGCTTGAAAGAGGGTTTCAACATGGCTTTTAGCGGAGGTGCTAAATGTTGTTGAATAAACAAAGCATGATTGGCACGTGATTGTTTCAATTGACGAAACTTTTGGCGAATAGTATTTTTTGCTCTAATAATATGCTTTTTTAATTGACTCTCTGCTAACGCCATGGTGTCTTGGCAAATGACTTGCCGGGGAATGAGACAAGGCCTTAAATAGCAATAAAATGATCAAACCCTAAGCGATACCGTCCTTGGTTGAGTTCACTTTGTTTGTCAATCACTAAACAGGCATGACGTTGAGTGTTCCAGCACTTGGCACACAATTCTGTAAACATTTGAAAGGTCATATCCGGATTCACATGTTCATTATAAATGTGACGACTGTTCCTCTCGTCCTGACGAAATAAAACAATGACATTGGCATTGTCACGAATCAACTGTTTGGACATTTTAGAATACGTTTGCCCAAGATAGAAGCAATCGATATGTTTGTGTCGACCCATGCTGAAATAGCTTTGAATGATGCCTTGACGTTCAGTGGATACATCATCGAAAATCATGAGTGAATCAGGCTTTACTTCATCCGGTGAAATCACATTTTCTTGCATGGAAAATGTAAAATAACCCATATTCTCTTTTTGTAATCCAGACATGACTTGATCCAGAAACACGTAAAGGGGTTGGTAGAGATATTTTGCAAAAATATAAATATTTTGAAAACGCAGACCATTGGGCGCTGTAATGAGCGTTAGCAAAAGATTAGTCTTTCCACAGCCGGAAGGCCCCACAATGATGCAGCGAATGGAAGATGGAAACAGTGAACCATGGCGTTGTTCACGTGATGTGGGACAGAGATGGGAAACCATGTCCCCCACGGGGAATGACTCTTGCTGCTTAATAATCTTCATGTCAACTAAGGCTTAGACAGGCTAGCAGGCTGTCTATATACAGGACACCGAGCCTTGTCATAGAAACAGTAGACTGGTACTACAGGTTGACGATGGATGTCTTTGGACGTGCGTTGATGGCCAAAGCTAGGTCTGTCCCCATACATGATCCTAAACAGGAAACAGATCCTGCTAATAAACACTTTGTGGATACGTCAGTAGTGCCACGCACAAAACAGGGAGATTATGACTTTAAGGGAAAGCGGTTAACCCATGTAAAATATCCTCAAGTGTCTACAGACGTTACTACGAAAAAGTATGTGGATAACAAAGTGTATGAGTTTAATGACAAAGTGCCCCAGCTTACGGTGAATGGCTATAGCGCTAATCACCATCGGATTATTCACGTGGAAGACCCACAAGACGAAGACGATGTTTGTACCAAGCGTTACATGACCCATGAAATGAAAAGGCTTTATAAATTTATCCCATCTGTATTTTTAGTGTATCTAACAAATGAAAAACCTGTGAATGACAGAAACCATTTACCGCTAGTCCATGATCAGCACTTGACCTATGCGCTTGCTTCGGGTTTAAGCCACTATCGATTACACTATGATGGAACCATTCACATCAAATATGCCATACCTGATGAGAACCATTTACAAATAAAGATAAATGGTCATAGGATGTTGGTCCATAACCATGAAATGGTCAATGCTGGTGACGAATTATCCTTTCACCTCATGTTGACATGGGATGAAAAGCAAGCGGGAAAAACCATAAACGACTTCCCACTTTATGTGAAATTGGAATATACAGCCATGAAATAACCATCTGACGTTAGTTGTGATTTAAACTTTCTTGTGAAAGGTTGTGGGTCATTATCATCATGGTGAAACAAAGGTATGTGGTGAGAAAGACTAAAAAAAGGACATTGTCCTTGGCAAAGCCTGGGCTTACAACATTCGAGGACAAGCCCTTGCGAAAGAAAAAAAGAAAAAATAATGTATTGACCATAAGGAAAGCCCTTCGAGCAGCACAGAGACAGGTTATTCCAAAACGTCGGCGACAGGTTTCAAACCAAGGGCGAGTGATTCCCGTCCCCAAACGAGCGGGATTTTTACCTGCATTATTTGCCGGTTTGGCTGCTCTGGGTTCACTTTTGGGCGGTGCCAGTGCAGTGGCGAAAACCATTAAAGCCGCGCAGCAGGGCAAGCAACAACTCAAAGAAAGTCAGCGACACAATGAAACGATGGAAGCGATTGCCATGGGGGCTAGAAATGCCAATTTAAAGCCAGCATTTTATCAACAAGGATTTGGGATTTCACCATTTCGAAATATTAAAAAAAAAAATAACCTCAGCCATAGCGAGACATGCCCTGACGCATCAACAAGTGGAAAGCTATGCTAAACAACTAAAGCTTTCTCATTTTCGAGGTGTGTTTATGCGAAACCAATTACCCCCACGACCCTGGAAAAAGGAATGTGCTGTTGTCAATTTGGATGATCACCGAGGACCAGGAACGCATTATGTAGCTTATGTCAAAGAGGGATCCACGGTATGGTACTTTGACAGTTTTGGGAATTTGCCTCCGCCCATGGAACTAGTGACCTATTTTGGAAACAGGATCAAGCTATATTATAATGTGAAACGAGAGCAAACGTTTAATAGCCAACAGTGTGGACGTTTGTGTTTAATTTTTTTATATAAGACGCAGCATAAGCTAAAACGCCACCAGTATGTCGGCAGAAAGTAAAACGTTTACAGTGCATGGACGTGGACCTGAAGTCAGCCTAGACTTTTACCCGCCTATCGAATTGAGTGAAAAACCCTATGGTTTAGGACTTGTTTCTCTTGAAACGTACAATCGAATATACAACATACGTGAAAATGTGAACAACAAGTTTTACTATGATGATTCTGTGCTCACCTTGAACTCTGGTGGATACACGATCGATGACATTTATGAACACATTTATGTGGTGTTGATCAATCAATATGGTTTAAAGTCATTTCTCGACGGAACGCACAAGTTTGAACTTGTAGGCAATACCAACACTCATCGCTGCAGTATTTTCTCTACCTTCAACATTGACTTTAAAACACACCCCGATTCCATTGGCCCATTACTAGGATTTAAACCACGTGTGTTAGAGCCCAACAAAAAACATGAATCAGACCATGAAGTGAAATTCATTGAGGACCATCATGTGTCGGTGACGTGTAATATTATTAGCCAAGTGTACACCAATCAGGAACCATCGCATTCACTTTATGACTTTATTGTGACATCGCCCAATGGCTATATTATTCGTGAAAACCCTCCAGTGGTGCTTTTTCATGCTGTGGCTGTCGATAGTATTAGTAATATAACATTAAGACTGATCAATAGAGATCAACAACTCATTGATCTAGATTCTACCACACCAGTGACTTACAAGTTGGTGCTAAAGCCACTATGAAATTTGTGTATAAAGCAACAACACCGTCTAGGAATGGTGTTAGTTGTTTGCCACGTGAATACACGTTAACATCTCAGAACAAGCAGATATTACAGCATTTGGGTTACCACGTCAACCCTCATGATGAATTCTATCCTAGAGATAGCGAACCGCATCGAGGAGCAACCAGGAGTGGTAAGAATTGATCTCCATTCCTATCAAGCTCAAACACCTGGACTCAATAACAATGATGAAATTCAATTTGTTATCAACAACCAAGATATTTACACCCTACCGCATGAAAGTGTCATTCAGATTGAAGGTCGGCTCACCAAAGCCGATGGCTCTACACCTACCACATCCAAGTTGGCCAACCATGGTTTAGCCTTTCTGTTTTCTGAAGTACGTTATGTCATTAACGATATCGTGGTGGATAGCACTCGAAATGTGGGCATTTCCAGTGTCATGAAACTATACCCCTCTTATAGTGAGGAAGAAGGTAAAACACTTTGCATGGCAGGTTGGTGTCCTGACTCGACCAATGACTGGATGGTACACACCGATGGGACCTTTACTGGATATTTACCTCTTAAACTGATTCTAGGCTTTGCTGAAGATCACCAACGCATTGTGGTCAACGCAAGGCAAGTGCTTTATCTGGTGAGAGACAGGAGTGATAATAATGCACTCAAGGGAGCCGACAATGCCCCCATCGATTCAAAAGTTCAACTACAACGCTTGCTATGGAAAGTGCCTCATGTGACCCTTAACGATAGCAAAAAACTGGACATACTCAAAATGGTAAAGAGAGATATGCCTCTACCCATGGAATTTAGAAGCTGGGCACTCCATGAGTATCCGCTATTGCCCACTACCAACACACACAGTTGGTCTGTAAAAACAGCTCGCTATACAGAGAGACCTCTCTACCTGATCGTGGGTTTTCAAACGAATCGCAAGTATCAACAAACCAAAGATGCCTCGCAATTTGATCACCTGCAATTGAGAAATGCACGTCTTTTCCTCAACGGAGCTGTGTTTCCCTATGAAGGACTGGATTTGGATTTTTCAAAAAATAAGTTTGGGCCCCTGTACGACTTGTTTTCTAAATTTCGATGGTCGTATTATCAAAAAGAGAACGGCCCCATGCTACTACCCCAAGCGTTTAAGGCAAGAGCACCACTGATTGTCTTTGACTGTTCTTACCTGGAAGAGTCTGTCAAGCCATCCAATATCGACATTCGACTAGATTTTGAAACGCATGACAATGTACCAGCCAATACGACGGCCTACTGTCTGATTATTCATCACAAACAAGTCAACTATTATCCACTGTCCAACCAAGTGACGAGTGTATAAATAACAGGTCATCCCACGTCAAGCCGCTCAGTCATGTCTTGCTTTAAAGCCTCAAGAGACGTTACATCCATGAATTTAAACTCTGAGGAACAACGTTTCAAGACTTTTGCCACATGGCCAGTGCCTTTCATAAACCCTCAAGCCTTGGCAGCCGCTGGATTCTACTATTTAAAAACAAGAGATGAAGTGAAATGTGCCTTTTGTCCCATCATCATAGACCAATGGCAGGAGGGCGATGAACCCATGCAGGAACATCAGCGCTGGTCACCCACCTGCCCCTACCTGTGCAGAATGAAAGTGGGAAATATACCCTGTCATTCAAGCTATCCCTCGCTTGTGTCTCTGGGTGATGAAAAAAAAACAAGTTACGATACGTGTGGACCGTATGGTATCCATAGTGCTTCGGTGAGCAGCTCACCATCAAAAACGCCTAGTTTAGAGACATTGGGACATCATCGGTGTTATGGACGTTACAAACACAAGAGACTATATTGTTGTATTAGTTGCTATCGTCCTTATCCCAAAATGACAAAGGCCTGTAAGACGTGTAATGATAATAAAATGATGTAATTCTTAAATTCTTATTTTTTTGCTTTTGCCTCTGTCCTACCCTAACCTTATTTTTTGAAACTAGCATGGCAGGTAAGTCCATGCCATGATCACACCTGATCGTCCGTCAGTCGTCAGTTGAACTTGGTCCAGACAAGCGTCAACATGTTGCGCACACTCATTGTGGATTGCCAAGGGTTTAAAATTGGTGACAACAAATTTATATTTAAACAAGTGGCCATGATCGATTGTACCACGTTTTGGATATCACAAGCTACGCATTTGCTATTTAAACCACCCCATGCTTTTGATTTGTTGTGTGAAAAAGACCGTAAACAAACCCAGTGGATTGAAAATCATGGGCAACTAGACTGGAATCAGGGAACCATTTCCTATAAATATTTGGACGTGGTTATGAAAGCACACTTGTCCTCGGCCAATGTGGTATTTGTGAAAGGTAATGAAAAACGTCAATGGTTGCAACCATTTTTGGCGTCTTACTGCCAATGTATCGACCTCATGGAGTTGGGCTGCCCCTCCCTGCAAACGCTCATGGATACTTGTTCCTGTGGCAACATTACCCATACAGCCCTATCACATGCGTGGCATCTCTTTCATTGGTTAACCACCCATGCCTGCTGGGAGTTGTTGAACAAAATTATAACTCAAGATTTACCTGTGAATGACGTCAGTGAGATTTCTACAAGCGACGTATAAACATCTACAGCACGTGATACCATGGAGAAAGGCAATGCTACGGACAAAGCCATCGGCAAGTTCTTTGTGTGCAAAAAGAAACTAGACAGTTTTACCAAAGAGGAACTCTTGGCGCTGCCCAAGTCGTTCATTTATTATGTGGCCGCCAACGCGGTCAAAGAAATCTGGCAACATGTACCAAAATCATGGACTCAAGACCCTGTGTTGAGTGAATTGCAACCCTGTACGGATTACGATCACCATAAGCAAGTGGCCATGGCAAAAATACCGTCTATGCGTCAGTGTGCGACTTGCCAGCTAGTGAAACTGTATCACGGTCATAAGAGTCCATGTAAAGACTTTGTTGAATCATTCCACGGGTGTCATGGCGAGAAAAAGCAACAACAACAACAAACACAAACATCGTCCACAGAGGAGGAGGAAGACCAAACCTTTTTACCATCGATGGAAAAGGATATGCCAGACCTGTACTGGCAATGGCGTCATTGACAAAGTGATTCAATACCTACCTTTCGAAATCCATCTTCCAGGTTATCGTTTTTGCGGCCCTGGAACTCGTCTCGAAAAACGTTTACAACGTGGTGATGTACCCATTAATCTTTTGGATCAAGCATGCAAGGAACATGACCTTTCTTATCGCCATAGTCATCCTGGTTTAAGACATGTGGCAGATAAATTGTTATTAAAGAAAGCTAAACAACGTTTCACATCCAGTGATGCCTCAGTGGGTGAAAGGATGGCAGCCCTGATTGTCATGAGTGCTATGAAAGGAAAGTTGATGATGCATGGACATAAACATTGAGGAGTGAGGAATTGGGATTTGTTTGTATTCTATTTTTCTTTTGTCAATTCACTATGACTATGAAATAAAAACAAAAGTTTTCCAGAGCACGATGTTTTGTTATTTTTAATTTTAAGAAATCGTGATGTTGATGGCTGATTTTTTCATTTTACACATTTCACACATGATGAATTCCACACACTGTCATTTATCATTTTGCAATTTACAGTTTTTGAAAACGTTCGTTTCAAGTTTAACGTTTTTGATGATATGGATTTTTCCATTTTGCTGATGACACATTTTAAACAATGTCCGTTTGAAGTTTTTGAATTTTCAAATTTCACACATGGCCATTTCCAGTTTTTAAAAATGTCCGTTTTAAGTTTTGCTGTTTTGGTGATATGGAAACATGGAATTTCCATTTTGCTGTTTTCATATTTTTTCCATTTGGTGTATGTCGAAAGTTGAGATTTGACAATGATGTTGATGCAAGTGCATGACCATGACGATGCTGCAGTGAGTTTATGGATGTTTGGAGAAACGTCGAGGTCTACGACTACTGCAGGTAAGACTGTTTTTACAAAAATAATGTCTATTGACTGCCACATTTCAATGAAAAAACGAAACTATTTAAAACAAAATTAATATATAAGTGACCATTTACCCCCCTCCCCACCCACCCACTCTACCTCATCGTGTTTGCTCTGGTCAACCATACACATCAGCTTTCTCTTTCCACTCATACATTCACACCTGTCTTTGGGAACAAACACAACCACTTTATTTATTCCCAAAAGCACATTCTCGACATGCACACTCATTCCAAAAGAACTTTTTAGTTTATCATTTACATTACGAAAAATAATTAAATACTAGTTATTAAAGTTACTAAAAATCTTACTTATTTCATATTTACAAAAAAAACTCAACTTTGTACAGCGTTAAAAGAATCACACTATTTACCAATCAAAAAAATTTAAAAAAATAAGGTTGCATAGAACGTTTTAAGAGCAAAAGATCCAAGTGGATTGCCACTATTTACAAAATCTACTATTTACAATGGCTGAAACCAATATTTACAAAATACTAAATCTACAAGTTACATAAAGCTATGTCCCATAAACGATTAAACAGTGAAATCACACCTCCTCCTCGTTGCGATCATAACCCCAGGGCAGGCTAGTGAGCAGGTCATCACCCCACACACGTTTGTTATCCATGGAGGCGAGGGTGCGTTTTCTCTGTTCCACAAGATATAAATGATGGTTGCTGGATTGTATCCTGCACTGTGTATGAGACATAGCTTTGCCAGTGCGTAAAACCGCTAGGTAATCGTCTACACGTAGCGATTTTACCACTGCCCTACCTACACCTTTTGCTCTTTTGGCTTCCTTACAGTCGAGTGTGCGGTAAGCATACATTTTCGAAGCCAAACCTACGAATTCCGTCATAATGGAATCACCGCATTCATCTTTTAAAACGCCCATTTTCTTCTTGTTTTTTTAGGGGCAGCTGAAACACGTTGTCAACACTATAGCAAGAGGTGTCGAACCAGTCACTATGTTGCCTCATGACGTCATAGGGGTTGCAGTGGCGAATGTGGTAAATGAATGAGTCCGTGTCCATATACAAAAGAGAGACGTCCTCAAAATGGCGTTTCGCAAACTCATAGTGGAATCGATACATGACCGATTTAGAAAAGTCTAAAATGACTTGACCCAAGTAAATGGGTTTATCCATGGTCACGCTGGTCTTACTCAATTCAATAGTAGCCAAATCCTCATCGATAATTTTGATCGATTTGAAATTTGGCTTGGCAATGTACCGCCGGGCACCCCACTGCCCCTCCCAGACATTCACCAATTTAATGTCACGGTATTTGCGGACATTCTCCATAGACTTGCCATAGATGCAGTTGTTCATTAATTTAAAAAAATTAATTTCAAACTGCTGTGTTGCCATTTGTCGGTGCTCTGTGTTGAGTCGCATGTATGGCTCAAGCCATGCTTTTTGAGCAAAAGAAATACCCCTGTGGATTTTCTTCAACACCAAGCCTTGGGCGAGGCATTGCACCAACATTTGGATATGTACCACATACCGATTTTTGTTGTAAAGTGTGCCCATGAGTTTTTCAATTTTCACTTTACTGTCAGGGGGAACCATTTGCTCAAGGCAGAATGGGAAATCGGCATGTTCATCATACAAGGATGAGGGATATTCAATATCCACTTCTAGCACATATTCACGGCCTGTTTCTTGGCTAGCCATGTTCACATCAAATTCTGACACTTGTTTGTCTGTCAGCCAAGCAAACTTCCCATAGGGCAAAGGCTGACTCATGGCGTAACCGTACAAATTATTCACGTCATAGTACATTAAGTACGATTCTGGTTTGTCTAGTGAATAATCAGGCATGTAGACATTGTTCGCTTCAGCATGGCGTTGGTTAAGAGACACAAAGCCGCCACGAATGCCCTTTTCAAAAAATAGAACCATGTCTACGTCAGTGAGTAAATCCAATTCCACTTGAGTGTATTTTAAAGCGGCATCAAACGAGAGCCCAGGACTCGTATAATAGTGAGCCGGGTCAAGACCGTAAATGTGTTGACACAAGTTACGGAATTTTTCAAACACATCGGTGAGCAGCAATACATCCAGTTTTAGGTAATGCATAGCATATTCACTTAGCGTGTTCATGCCAAACACTCGCCAAACTTGACATGCATGTGCATAGTCTTCATCGGAAATGGTACTGCGTGTTAGTTTGGAGTAAAACTTCTCTTGTGGTGGGAGTTTTCTTTGCTTTAACACGTCCCAGCTGTTGCAGAAATCATACGGGAATATACCTTTCCGAATGCACAACTGAAATTGCTCAGGATCATTAAAATGCATTCTAGTATTTTTTAATTCCTCCTCATTCAAGCCATTCACAAGGCTGTCTAGCGAGGATGCCATAAACTTAAAGGAATCCAAAAATCGAATGCTAAAGTCGCCCAACCACCATGTCAGGGCCGTAAAACGCTCATGGTTTTGGGGAATAATGGTAAACGAGCCCTTGTTGACATGGCCCAATTCACGAATCAAAAACTGAATGTCATAATTCGCCAGATTGTGGAAAAAGACACTGATAAAGCGAGGAGCTGGAAAGTTCAAGTTGCATTTACTATGCGCAGCTCCACGAAACTCCCCTGTAAAGTGCGAGTGATCACGAACGGTGTCTTCAGCACTGATCAATGGCTTTTCGCAAATATGGCATGTCGTGGCATGCTCATACTGCTGCTGCTGTTCTGGAGATAGGCTCATGGGTACTGGGTGGTCCAGTAATTCCTGTACATCATGAGCCAACTTGACAAGTTCATCCAAGAACCATTTGGCACAATCTGGCCCCTCACGGTATTTGTAAACGGATTGTGTGGGGTCATAGGCACACACCACATTAAATCCAATGGCAAAGGGTTCATGTTTTTGAATGGGTGTGGTTGAGCTCATGGAGGGATCTGGTTCACATCCCGCCATGGGTGTGGTGAGAGCTTCAAAATCTGCATATACCACATAGGGGACAGTGTCATGCTTGTGAATGTCCTTAAACTTTAACACAGCCTTGTCCCCTTGTGGCAATATCAGTCTCACCGCTCCCTGAGTAACACAATCTACCCTATGACGTTCTAAGAGCGTAGGGGTTGTAAAATATTGCAAGCAACGATCACAAATATGTTTTTTACCATCATGTTTGGACATTTGACTGCTTAGCAATCTACTCAAGCTTTTAATGAGGCAATAGTGATTCACCTCTCCATAAGATAAATATAAAAGATGAATGTGGTGTCGTTTCGGTTCTTTTGTGGCATAAAGAGGACCCACAATCTCATCACCATCATGACCATACACCATGAACGAAAAGTCCTGGTTGTCTTGTTCAAACCTATGGATCTCGGTTAAGTCCATAGGGAACGACACTCGAGTTAAATTTAAAGTTTGTTTTAATTCATCAAACTTGGCCTTGTACATTCCTGGTCGACAACCATGATGTTGTGCTGGCTGCAAATACGCAGCCACAGCCCACAGAAAACATTCATCATCAAAATTTTCAATATTCACCACAGCCTTTTTCGAAGCTATTGCTGGCGGTGTTTTAATATAGCTAGACCCAGCATTCAACGGGTTGAATTGACAAATGTTGATTTGTAAATGATGAATTTTGTCTAAGGCTAGACCACTCGGTCCTTGTTGCAGTTTATCAAATTTTGATAGCAAGGCATTCACCACGTGGGTTTCATACCACTGTTCCAAATTATGGGCTATGAATAGCTCTTGCATTTTACTGCAAATATAAAATGTCTCTTTATGCTCTACGTCCTTTTTTTAATATATGAAATCGCACCCCAGTTCTGTATTCACCTTTAAAGCCGTATGCAACCTTTGCGCTGTGCAAATTTCAATTTTAAAAATTTCAAAACAAGATTCTAAAAATTCTTTGGGAATCAAACTTTTTCTAACATTGACTAC
This sequence comes from Meconema thalassinum, assembly GCA_946902985.2. Lineage (NCBI taxonomy): Eukaryota > Metazoa > Arthropoda > Insecta > Orthoptera > Tettigoniidae > Meconema > Meconema thalassinum. The sequence continues at coordinate 373,309,443 of OX336388.2, read as the reverse complement.
GCGGCCAGAGCACACACGTGATTTGAAACAACTGTTTAGAGGTTCCCAAGTTAGGCTATCGGTAGCAGTAGCAAATGACATTATTTTAGAAAGAACACTCTCACCTGAGTTTTCAGCTGTAGACTGCTTGACAATGGTCCCAAACACACACGTTCCTGGTTATTAACAAAGGTCAAGCGTTTTCCAACACTCTAAAAAGAAATAAAATAAACCACCATAAGTATATCCATTCCATATAGTTTATGTATTTCATAAACAAAACAAAATCAAACAGGTTATATTATATAATAAAACAAATCTCACCTTGACGTGTAATGCTTTGCTATATTCCCGTCTCGTGGGCTAGTGTGGAAATGGTTTTCTTTTCAATCTGTCTGTCTTTCTCTTTCTTTAATATATATTTCCCACCGACACACGACAGATCTGCTATACACGTTATCTGCAAACAAATAAATAAATAAAATCATTAATTACCTAATCAATAAATAATTGCATGTATTTATATAAAAATCTATAAATATATAAATGAATAAATATATACCTACCCCACAACAAGGTTAAGTATTTTCCACCAACACCAAAACTGTTAAACAAGACCAGGGGTTTCATGCAACGCAATGTGTTCAAAGGTAGTCACTTAAGTGAGCGTGGAAATGATAACAACATGTCTTTATATATGCTATGTTGCATGTATAATCTTTTTTTCCCACGCTTTGAACATTCTCTTATCGTGCACGTGGACAGCTAACGTCCCAGGCGAACACCTGTGCCGGATCAAATTTCACATGAACTTGCATTTTGTCACGTACGCAGCAAAACAGGATGTCACTTGTTAACAGTTATCGCGCACGTGGACAGATAACACCCAAGCGAACACCTGTGAAAGATCAAATTTCACATGAACTTGCATTTTGTCACGTACAAAGCAAAACGGGATGTCACTGGTTTAGCGTGCCTGTGGTTTCACACGTGTGTGCACGCCTTTCACACTCCCCTGCCACCACGATGGTCAGATTATTTCACCTTCAAGCGTCTTGGTCATTTTTTCCATTGCACCTGTTGTCAAGTCAGATCAATGCCTTCCAATAAGCTCAAATGACCTTCACCTCCTGTAAGTTTGTTTTCGGTACTCGCTTCGACCAACATAGAATCAAGTTCTCATCACCGTTTACACGTTAAAGGTAAAATATCAGAAAACGCATGCTCGTTCTGTCATACACCGACCAGCCGAAATAGCGATTGTTCTATTAAGCATGGTCCTTGTGGTTAGCGACAGGTTCGTTGAAACACACACACACACCCAGCCGTATCGTCTCTCTCAACCACCACGCTTCATGGACATTATAAACAGGTAAAGAAAAAAAAAACAGTTTTTTTTTCAATGTGTATGGCGTTAGTCCCTTTGCGATTTTTTTTTTGGAAAACAATATCTACCACACTCGAAAGGGGGGCGTTATCCCGAGTCCTAGGACACCTCGTACACGTCTCTAGCGTTATTGATTCGTGAGATATCGGCAAAAATCACAAAAAACACGTGTTTACCCCAAAATCGCGTTTCCAATTTTTTTTTTAATATAACGTGTGGTCCATAGCAAAGAGGACGTCAGCCCGAGTCCTTGGACCCCTCGTTCATGCCTCTAGCATGATTGGTTCGCGAGATATAGCAAAAAGTTCAAAATCACGGTTTTACCCCAAAAAGACCGTGTTTCCAAATTTTCATCTTTTCGACACCGACATTCCCGTAAAGAGCGCAACGAGACGAAAAAAACGAATCCAAGCACGCCCTCCTAGCATGGCTCCTTCCATTCCAAGGTCGCAGGGGCTCACCACTTGCTTTTGGAAGCAGCTTTCCCCTCATCCCACTACTACACACAATTTTTTTCTCTAGAGACTTGAAATTTATTTTGGGGGTAGAGGGGGTAGGGACCATTGATTTACGTCAAACAATTTTTTTTGTAGAGTTCCTAGTTTCCAAAATATAGGATTTTCAAAATTCAAGTGTTTTCAAAAAAATATAAAAAATAAAAAAGTTTTATTACAAAAAATAAAGGTCATAAAGACTGTTCGTTTGAGCCATGGCACAACGTTCTATCCTGTTTGGTTTTCAAACTATCACCAACTTTCGAAAACAAAAATTTTCAAAAAAAATTTCAAAAATATAACGAGTAGTCCATAGCAAAGCCCCCGTCAGCCCGAGTCCAACGACACTTTATTCGTGAATCTCCGACCACCGGTTCGGGAATTATCGGCTCGCATTGGGAGTAGTGGTGGGGGGGGGGTTAGAACTGTCATCACTCCACTACTCACATCATCTTTTTCATCGTTCTATTTTACGTTAGTTCATGTAGGTTTGGAATTTCAGGTAGATTTCATTAGAAAGCTAACTATTGCAATGGGTACCATGTTTCGACTTCCGGAAAATTTCGACATATCTTCGCGTTTCACATCCCCCAGACCCCAAAACCACCGTCAGTTCAAAAGTTTATATATAATTTTTATATATATATATACTAGCTGTTACCCGCGGCTTCGCCTGCATTAACATTTGGAATCCCGTTATAATATTAGTTATATAGATAGATAAGCATGGGTCCTAGTGGAAAATAATTCTATCACCTGAAACCAAAAATGCATGGGACGAAAAAAAACATCAAAATATCATGTTGGTTTCGGACCCTAAAAGACGTGAAAAATATAATAAAAGTATAAAAAAAACTATTTTTTGAAATTTCATTCGAATCAATTTTTATGTCATTCCTAGGACTTAGAAAATTCCGGCCAAAAAGTACAAAATCATTAATAACTCCGTAAGTATTCGTCGTATGATGAAATAGCAAGAGACAAAAAAGATGTAATGTGTTATTGTCTGCAACATAGGCCAAGTATAATTTTACACTCAGACATATTACGTTCCCCCCCCCCCCATAATTTCACCCCTCCCCATGGGCCCCTTAAATTGGATTTATGAAAAAACGGTCAAACACCTGTTTAGTTATTTTTATGCTGATTTTTTTTCGGCTGAGTTCCAAACTCCTGGCCTATGTCGTTTAAGAGATACACGCTCCGTTGGGAATCCTTCAACCCCCACTTTTCACCCCTTTCACCTCATAAACCCTCAGACACATGTCTTCTTATTTTTAATGATGAGTTTATATGCCGAGTATCTCATCCCCCAATGAAACCAATCGGGAGATATTGCTATTCAATGAAATGCAGGTCAGCCCCTTAACACCCCTTTAGAACCTGAATATCTAAAAATCCTTTCTTAGTGGGCGTTTGCGGCCCTTGAGGAAGCTGCATACCAAATTTCATTCCAATCCGTTCGGTGGTTTCTGAGATTTCGTGATGAATGAATGAATCAGTCAGTCAGTCAGTGGTATTTGAGCTTTATATAGTAGAAGAAGATAAGCATGGGTCCCAGTGGAAAATAATTCTATCACCTGAAACCAAAAATGCATGGGACGAAAAAAACTAACATCAAAATATCATGTTGGTTTCGGACCCTAAAAGACGTGAAAAATATAATAAAAGTATTAAAAAAAACATTTTTTGAAATTTCATTCGAATCAATTTTTATGTAATTCCTGGGACTTAGAAAATTCCGGCCAAAAAGTACAAAATCATTAATAACTCCGTAAGTATTCGTCGTATGATGAAATAGCAAGAGACAAAAAAGATGTAATGTTTTATTGTCTACAACATAGGCCATGTATAATTTTAAACTCAGACATATTACGTCCCCCCCCCCCATAATTTCACCCCTCCCCATGGGCCCCTTAAATTGGATTTATGAAAAAACGGTCAAACACCTGTTTAGTTATTTTTTATGCTGATTTGTTTCGGCTGAGTTCCAAACTCCTGGCCTATGTCGTTTAAGAGATACACGCTCCGTTGGGAATCCTTCAACCCCCACTTTTCACCCCTTTCACCTCATAATATACACCACATCGAAAAACCCTCAGACACATGTCTTCTTATTTTTAATGATGAGTTTATATGCCGAGTATCACATCCCCCAATGAAACCAATCGGGAGATATTGCTATTCAATGAAATGCAGGTCAGCCCCTTAACACCCCTTTAGAACCTGAATATCTAAAAATCCTTTCTTAGTGGGCGTTTGCGGCCCTTGAGGAAGCTGCATACCAAATTTCATTCCAATCCGTTCGGTGGTTTCTGAGATTTCGTGATGAATGAATGAATCAGTCAGTCAGTCAGTGGTATTTGAGCTTTATATAGTAGAAGAAGATAAGCATGGGTCCCAGTGGAAAATAATTCTATCACCTGAAACCAAAAATGCATGGGACGAAAAAAACTAACATCAAAATATCATGTTGGTTTCGGACCCTAAAAGACGTGAAAAATATAATAAAAGTATTAAAAAAAACCATTTTTTGAAATTTCATTCGAATCAATTTTTATGTAATTCCTGGGACTTAGAAAATTCCGGCCAAAAAGTACAAAATCATTAATAACTCCGTAAGTATTCGTCGTATGATGAAATAGCAAGAGACAAAAAAGATGTAATGTTTTATTGTCTACAACATAGGCCATGTATAATTTTAAACTCAGACATATTACGTTCCCCCCCCCCCCCCATAATTTCACCCCTCCCCATGGGCCCCTTAAATTGGATTTATGAAAAAACGGTCAAACACCTGTTTAGTTATTTTTTATGCTGATTTTTTTCGGCTGAGTTCCAAACTCCTGGCCTATGTCGTTTAAGAGATACACGCTCCGTTGGGAATCCTTCAACCCCCACTTTTCACCCCTTTCACCTCATAATATACACCACATCGAAAAACCCTCAGTCACATGTCTTTTTATTTTTAATGATGAGTTTATATGCCGAGTATCACATCCCCCAATGAAACCAATCGGGAGATATTGCTATTCAATGAAATGCAGGTCAGCCCCTTAACACCCCTTTAGAACCTGAATATCTAAAAATCCTTTCTTAGTGGGCGTTTGCGGCCCTTGAGGAAGCTGCATACCAAATTTCATTCCAATCCGTTCGGTGGTTTCTGAGATTTCGTGATGAATGAATCAGTCAGTCAGTCAGTGGTATTTGAGCTTTATATAGTAGAAGATATATATATATATCAGTTTCTTGTGGACACGATAACTGCCGTAATTTTGCACCAATCACTTTGAATTTTTTACATAACATGTATCCCTATAAAATCTCGGTCGAGTTCGTTAATGGGCAAAATCGGTCGAAGAGGGTGAAAATGGGGGGCTTTTTTCGAAAAAGTGAAATTTCGCTATAACTCTCTTAATACGTGAAATATCGAATCCATTCAAAGTTCATAATATGTGTCGGATAAGTGCCAAAAATGTATGTCAAATAAGTTTTTTGATAGCACCAACCATTGACCAAAGGGGTGGAAAAAAGTGGGTTTTTCGGGAAACATTAATCATATCTCTCTTAATAGGCACAATATCAAAACCGTACAAAATGGACAATATTCCTCCAATAATTACCTAAAACTTTTGTCTGAAAGAATTTTCGATATGACCCACCATTACGCCACGGAGTGAGCAAAATGATTTAAATTATAAGAAAATTCCAAGTGCCAAGAGTGGTTGCCATGACAACTTTACTTTTAATTGATACGGGTTGAGCCATCAGCAGTTGCTATGACAACGCCACTGCACGAGATCACATTCTGTTTTCATATGTCTGTGGGAAGCGACTTCGGTATCGGAACTGGTAGCATGCTGAACTTCTATGCCCAAGGTCGCGGGTTCAAACCCGGCTGAAGTCGTCGGATTTACTAAGAGCGCCAAAAAACCCTGAGTATACTTTCCTTCGGAGGGGAAGTTCCAACGTTCGTTGCGAGTTGATGGTTCCGGTGGCATCTAGTGGCCAAGTTCACAGCTAGGTGTCGTTGATGGTTGTATTTTAAATTATGTAGCCTATTTTAGGTAGATTTCATCAGAAAGCTAACTATTGCAATGGGTGCCATGTTTCGACTTCCGGAAAATTTCGACATATCTTCGCGTTTCACATCCCCCAGACCCCAAACCACCGTCAGTTCAAAAGTTTATATATATATGTGTGTGTATATATATGCATATATATCAGTTTCTTGTGGACACGATAACTGCCGTAATTTTGCACCAATCACTTTAATGTTTTACATAATATGCAACCCCTTAAAAAATCGGTCGAGTTCGTTAATGGGCAAAATCGGTTAAAGGGGTGGGGAAATGGGGGGGGGGCTTTTTTTTCGAAAAAGTGAAATGTCGCTATAACTCTCTTAATACGTGAAATATCGAATCAATTCAAAGTTCATAATATTTGTCGGATAAGTGCCAAAAATTTATGTCAAATAGGTTTTTTGATAGCACCAACCATTGACCAAAGGGGTGGAAAAAAGTGTTTTTTTCGGGAAACATTAATCATATCTCTCTTAATAGGCACAATATCAAACCCGTACATAATGGAAAATATTCCCCTAATAATTACCTAAAACTTTGTCTGAAAGAATTTTTGATCTGACCTACCATTACGCCAAGGGAAGAGAAAAATGATTTCGGAATTAAAGAACATGCCAAGTGCCATCAGAGGTTACCGTGACAACGCTTCTAAATTGATGAGGGATGAGCTATCAGAGGTTGCCAAGACAACGCCATTGCACGAGATCACATTCATTTTTCCATCTGACTGTGGGAAGCGGTTAACTGGTAGCATGCTGAACTTATATGCCCAAGGTCGCTGGTTCAAAGCCGGCCAAAGTCGTCGGATATTCTAAGAGCGCTAAAAAACCCTCAGCATGCTTTCCTTTGGAGGAGAAGTTCCAACGTTCGTTGCAAGTTGCTGGTTGCGGTGGCATCTAGTAGCCAAGTTCACAGCTAGGTGTCGTTCACGTTAGGATATGGTACAAAATTAGGAACTACTACTTAAAATTGACCGTCTGCAGACCTTACCTGAATTACAGACTAAAACAGTCATCACAATTAACACCGTTTATCAGATTCTACACACCCGGGGTTACATGACCACGTTGTCGCAGCCCCTAAACTGAGGAACCAACAAAAATCTCTGCGGGAGATAAAATTTTGCGAGAAGAAGTAACAGACTGTCTGATAGTTACACATTAGTTCCAAACCTTGCATAAGGACAGTGTGATCAGAAGTATAAAAATGAACCCCGAATGACAAGAAGGTTACCATCCCCATAAGACAAAAAATGATAAAAATATGCATACAAAAACGAAAAAAAGTTGATTTTTAACCTCCAAATGTAAAATACTTTCTTGCAATCAATGAGGTCTGATCCTCCTACGAAAACCTGCATATTTTGCCTATTATAGCCAATCCCCTAGTTTGCCCGGTGAAATCTACCTCCGCCTTCCGGCGTGCCGAGAGGATTTTTTAAATTTATATTTTAATATTTTTATCGCAGTTGAAACACAAAAAGTGCCCGTTTTTAAGCGTGTTTCAACCATGCGTCACATTTAAGAATTATTATCTCACAAACCCGTCATCAGATCGAATCCAAATTTTAACACAATATACATTGAAGGTTGTGTAACTGGTTTATTAATTTCAAAATTTTGTGGGTTCAAGAACGACAGTTGTTATCATTTTTGTAAGGTAACTTTTTATCGGCTCGGGGTCGTTGGAAAATGTAGTTCTTGGTTGCGTTGCAATCCTTATACATCAAAAGGTTATGCTGTATGACTGTGAAATACGTAAATTAATTTACTTATTTTATACCGGTTTGTATTTGTACGGGGAATTAAGACATGGTTCACCAGCTAGCCGCTCCGGGAAATGCTGTACAGCGTCGCTGATATGGAGCCCATCACTTCCGAGCGAGGCGCGCCATGATGCGTCATGGAGCCCATCTTGACAACGTTGTACAGCTTTCACCGACCTCCAAGTACGGCATTTTTTGTTCACCCTATGTATTTTTTCTTAAACAGGTTTCAAATATTTAAGGGGTACGCAGACCCCCGCGTTCCCCCTGAAGAAAAAAAAGCACTGCAGGCCTTTTATTGCCAAAATAACGTGTTTTTTGACTGTTTTCGTTAAGTATTGACCCTCAAATGAAATAATAACTTTTATGTTCGACTATGGCGAAATGGAAAAAATATTATATATCAGAAAATGAGGCTCATTATAATACAAGTTTTCTTTATGGTACAGTTTCTCCAACCAATCAGAGCTCAAGATGCATGATGCGTGACCAATTAGGTACTTGATAGCTTCGCACTTGAACACAGAATCCATCATGTCAGACATGAATCACATGATTTGTAAGTTGACAATGTAAAAGATATCCGATCATCCATTGTAGTTAGAATGGCAAACACAAAAACAAAATCACCGACATGGAAAGTGCACCGTCCCATATCTTCGCGTAAATAAACTGGCGAATATGAGAAAAGAAATAGCACTGTACCTTAATATCCCCAAATCCAATTTCTACACAGGGCATTCTTCCATACAACTTCAGTGACAGTTTGAGACAATGCTGGTGCAGACGGCAGGCTGTAAACATATGGCATTGCCAAGCAGACAGAATGCATGCGTGGGTCAGCGAATTTGGAAAGCATAGAGAACAAACTCGGCGCTTGCACTCCGATCACTGAATTCAAGTGAATGAATCTCGACAGATATTTATGAATATGTATGTTCGAACATGAAATTAAATTAAATAAAGTTATAATTAACGTCGAACATAAACAGTCGTATGCAACTCGCTTATAATGGTAATTAGGACACTCGTATGGAAATTATAAATACTCGTGTCTTAATTATTGCCATTATAGGCTCGTTGCATAATGTACTATTTTTTTCTGATTAGATTTTCGATTTTATTAATCCGGACGTTCGGTTTATCGGGTTTTGGATAATCTGGACTTGATGTAAATTAAAGGATAAGATGTAACAAAGATTAACAAACCAAGACATGGTTGAGGGCATTTTCTTTCCTCCTGTCTTTTATTTACCTTATAATCATCCTCAATCATAGATTCTAGGGGTTTCGGTGGCGTAGTTGGTAGCATGCTGAACTGCTATGCCCAAGATCGTGGGTTCAAACCTGGCTGAAGTCGTCGGATTTTTAAGAGTGTTAAAATCCTTCAGTATGCCTTCCTTATGAAGGGAAGTAAAGCCGGCGGCCTCATGTCATAGATTTATGGCATGTAAAATAACCTACCTCTACAATTGGTAGTGAGTAGCTAAATTTGTAGATTATTTGGTTAGAAACGCTCAATCAAGTTCCAACATTTTCCGCTAGGTGTCAGTGACAGTGGCATCTTTGATAGCCACAGTCGGAACTACTTGTAATTGAACTTCAAAGGGATCCCACGAGCGTTCAATTAAAATAGCATAGCAATCATAGATTCTTCAATATAATTTCTTCAGTTCAACAGTTCATCACTTTCATCCACCTTCTTCTACCAAATACACTGCTCAGGTAGCATACTTCTTTCTCCAGCTGCTTGTTTGTGCTATGGAACGGTGAGGTCCTCACACTAAACAATGGAAGATTATTTTTCCTGTCAGAATCCATGTGAAATCATTTTGCTCCAAAGGTGGAACTACGTCGTTCTTTTGACATGCCCTTCAATTCATTTTCAAGTTACAGCTTATGTTTCCTGTCATGTGCCAAGTTTAGTGTTTAGTCCTGACCAGATCATTCTTGGCCACCGATTGAGCTAACGTGGCTGGAAATTAATTAAGTTATTGATTTCCAGTAGATAATTTTTTATGAGATAATCCCTTCTGTTTAAGATACTCTTACGCCACACACTACCCGCAACAAAAGAAGAAACGACGACGGATTTAATTTTGGGATAGTGTAAGTTCCGACACCACACCGGTTTGCTTCCTTAAGATGTATATTGCTTACTAGAAAATAAGATAAAAGATCTCTAATAACACATTTGGTCAATACATGACGAAATAGAACCAATTATGTCCTGCAACGGAGACTCGGACTCAAATAAAATAAAACTAGTGGGCCCGTGCGAGCTTTCGCAACGTGAATGTTGGTTTATGGGGTAGTGGGAAAGACGTACGCCGCGCTCCCGCCAGATGGCTGCCGCCGCCACGCTGCCCTGTGCTCTAGCGGCAGGCTCGCCAGGTTACGGTGCTCCCATTGTAAATGTACATTTTTTTAGGTATTTATTTAATTGTGAGGCATTTAAAGAGGAAGTGAGTGCGTTTCGGACACATATGGGGTTATGCGGAACCTGTAAGTACCCCATATGTGTAGGTTGGTGTCAACAGGACCTTATTTTCGGTACAAAACCAGAATGGGACCTTAGCAGAATAATATAGGGAGGATAAAATCCTCCATTTTAATGCATGGTATCTTAATTTGCAATAAAGAATTTGGTGTTGTATTCAACTTTGTGATAATAATTTGGACACCTCTGTAATTGTGAGCAATGTATTCTTTTTGATTCAGTCCCGAGTTTTTTGTTCAAATGCACCCGAAACATATATTTTTTAAATTCAAGGAATACATTTACCTCAAAATATACTGGTGTGAAAATGAATTGTTAACAGACTGTTTTATAATTATTTTTGATTCTGGAAAACTAATATAGAACAATATGCTAATAATATGACCACTAACATGATGCCAGATATGTTTATTTTCTGTTGCCCATTTTCTTTGTTTCTTTAACATTCTCGAAATGAAATGGTCTGATGATGTTTCTCTTATTTGCAGGTAAGTGCTAACTTGCTGCTATTCAACGACCCTCTTGATAAAGATAAGGTAAGATTTTCTACTTTTTACAAATGTTTTTTCCAACTATGCAGTACCACCCCCTTCTGTTGACTGAATCTTACGCAGTTCTGTGAAATAGTTCTTGTCCGAGTAGAAGTTTTTTCTCTATCGGACAGAACATAGAAAATTATTTTTGATTGATCTCAATCAATGGTCGAATTGGAAATGAATTATACTTCAACAGGATGATTTTGAGCAATGGGAACAAACTGCAGGAGGCGATCCTTGAGAGGATAATTATTAAGGAAAGCTTCCCAGCTGGTCAACACAACTATTGCCCAATTACATTAGGCGGGAAAACAAGTATTTATATTGTTAAGGTTTTAACCTTAACTATTTTTGTTATGGGTTTACCCTGCGCCTCCACCATATTTTATCGTCCTGAGGGGTTGTTAGCTCGACTAAGGGTGGCTTCGTCTTAAGAGACGATTGTAATTGTCTGCAGGACGTGACGTTTATGTGCTGAGGTGTGAGAGAGGGCGTGATCGCTAATGAATGGGAGTAGACGGGCTATTGGAAGGACGGGCCTGTTAAGCTTAATGCTGACGTCTGTTTACAAGGTTAAAATACAATGGCCGGCGACTAGGACGGTCACTGTGGTGTAGCGGGCTGGGACTGGCAGGCGGATGCCCGAGGGTTCAAATAAGAGTTTAAGAATTACAACAAAGCAACTTCAAAAGAATGACTAGAGTTCTAATTACTATACGTGTGCAAGAATGGATCAGTACAAGTGCTAAGTTTGGACTTAGGAAGGATTCACTAATGACAAACCTTCAGAGTACACACATACCTATCTGCAACTCGACGGACGATGACAGCAACTTGAAGTGGGTAGACGGAAGAGGTCCGTGGCGAGTGGCGGAGAGAGACCACGGTTCCTGGTGTGAGCTGTATTTGAGGGAATCGTTGTTATTGTGTCATTAAGTCAGCACATTCCTTGTGCTACTTAGTAGGTGCTACCTGTTTAGATTTCATGTTGTGATAATGTCGTAAGAATTGCTCGATGTTAGCTTGCCAAGCTGAGTGTAGTATTTGGTTCCTCTGGGGTTGTGGCGTGAAATTGGGGTGAAGGGTGCTGCAAGGGGTCAACAGGAGGTTGCCATACCCTATGGTTTTCCCGCCTGATGTAATTGGGCACAATTTGCGTTGTCCGACTTTCTTTAAAAGAAGTAGGCAACATAAAAAATGGCTTGTATCACTTCAATTGAGAGGATTCAAAATAGAACAAAATCTTTGAGTCAATGATCACTGGTAAGTTTAGATTCAGTCATCATTCCTGTACAATCTGCGTCACCTTATATAAGTTACATACAATGCCTGTCTGTTATGTAGTCAGCCCAGAGGTTGGTTGCATCCTCAAAAAGTACCGCCATACGTGAGGTTGGCAAATACGAGGGTCACTACGAAAGTTTTGAGATACACCTAAAGAATTTGTATTTAAATTATTCTGATTGTTGCACTTTCTCAAAGTACTCACCACCACACTGTGTACACTTCCGCATTCGCTGAAACCACGTCTGGAAACACTTCTGCCACACGTTTTCTTCGATGGCTGCAAGCCATCTTCGTAGGTCGTAACAGCTTCTTCAGGGGTTGAAAATCTCTTTCTACGCATGCGATTTTTTACCATTGGGAAAAGAAAAAAAATCACACGGAGCCAGGTCAGTACTGGAAGGTGGATGATTCATTAGTTTGACCTCCGTAGAATTCAGGAACTGAATTGTCATGTTGGCCGTGTGTGCAGACGCGTTGTCGTGATGGAAAGGATCCCTCGCAGTCCCGTGCGTGGCCGCCATTCTTGAAGTTTGGCAAAAACGTTTGGCAGGCAAACCGTGGTGTACCAATTAGCTGTAACTGTCCTATGTTCCTCCAGAGGAATGGTTGCCACATGACCACTCTTCGAGAAGAATGAAGCCACCATTTTCTTACCAACACTTCGGGGGCACTTCACTTTTGTCGGTGTCTTGTCATCAGGAAAGTTCCACACTGCTGATTGCCGCTTGGTCTCCGGATCAAATAGATAAATCCAGGTTTCGTCACCCGTGGCGATGTCAGAAACCCGTCTAGAGTCCCCTCCTTTGAATCTAGTCAGCATTCCTCACACCATTCAACACGGGCGTGTTTTTGTTCTTCTGTCAAATTGTGAGGCACCCATCGGGATGAGACCTTCCTCACACGAAGGGATTCATGCAGGATTTTCAAAGCTGGCGAACCAATCTGCAATGCTGCCTCAATTTCTTTAAATGTTAGACGATTATTTTCGCGAAGCATTTTCTCCACGGTTGTGATGTTTTCCTCAGTCACCGCCGCTGCCGGACGCCCGCTTCTCTTCTCATCTTCCAAGAAATTTCGGCCCCTTTTAAATTCCTGAAACCACCGGAAAACTGTGGCACGGGAAAGAGCTATCTCCCCAAAGGCCTGTTGCAAACGCTCAAAACATTGAGACTGGTTTAACCCACATTTAAAATCGTAGAAAATCATTGCACGAAAATGCTCTCTTTCCAGTTCCATTGCAGCAACTGACTACCTGCGCGCTGCGGCTTGTTTGACCTTGCACTGCGGGATTTCCCGGAGTGGGAGAGTCACTTCCTGCTACCAGGTTACTCACAAAGGATGGGGCTTCCGCACCCTGCGTTCCATTCAAGAGGGTCAACCTCCCCTTTCGCACATCTCAAAATTTTCGTAGCGACCTTCGTACCCACTAAACCTCAAAGCAGCACTGTAATGAGGCGTACTAGGCAAGATGAGGAGTGAGGTGGTGTGCCTGAGTCAGAAAAATAGCACTGACCCTATGAGTGGTACCTTTCACAGCATCCACAGTTACTAGTTGTGGTCTGAAGGCCATTACTCAGCACCACCCAAACCTCAGTAGTTTCCATATAATCACAGGCATGGATGAGACTGAGATATCGGGAATTATTGTTATGAGGTGATTGAATACTTTTGTGAATTATTATTAGCGGAACTGTTCAAAATAATGGGAAGGTGAGAGATTGGACTGTATACGTGTAAATTTAATTGTTTTTGTTAACATACATATTGTAATTGTAATTGGCATCTGTCGACAAGCGTAGGAGTGGTAGGACCAAAAAATGTGAAATTTGGCTTAGATAAACAAACTGTAAACTGTGAAACAACTAATAATACTACAGTGGAATGTGGCTGATTCGAACTTCTATAATTCGAAATCTTCTTTAATTCGAATTTTTCTCTTGGTCCCTAGCATTTTATATAGAATCAATGCTAAAAAATCGTGGTTAATTCGAATTATATTCTGGATAATTCAAAGTTTTTACGCGTAAAAACATGATGGTTCCCGAAAAAACTGTTCCGAGTGCAGCCCAAGCAACAAACCACATCACAGAACTAAGGTGTTTTCTTTTTAAAGTAGAAATGACGTAAGCGATTCTGTTTTCCGTTCCTTAAATTTGTTAGATATTTTGTGATGGCCGAGAGACTTAATTGTAGGAAACAGGTAAAAATCTCAAACTTTTTTGAAAAACAGTAGCCTACATTCCTCTAAGACTTAACTAGAATGCTGGATTACTACTGTCGTTAAATAGGTGAATAGTACATTTTGTTTTATTTTATCATTTGAAACTTTTGAGGTTATTCACGATACAGTTATTTTACAGTACCGTTGTCCGTTAATCTGCTTTGTTGAACGTAAATCATTATGCAAACGTATTGCAGTACAATATCTTTTCTCAACCCTTTTCAAAGAACTTGCTTAATTCGAATTTTCTTACTGGTCCCTTTAGGTTCGAACTATCCAAGTTCCACTGTACTACTACAGCCGCCACAATAACACTGGTTGTCAGATAAATTCCACGCAGGATTAAATGACCTCGATGTCGCAAATCCCCTAAAAATGAACTAGCAACATATTCTGATAAACCGCTGAACGGGTAAGCTCGGTAAGTAACACTCAAAGGTGTATGTACTGTACATTAAAGTGGCATTACCAGGAGCTTGTTCCATACTTAGAAGTCTCGCCAGCAGTGTATCCAGTGTATCGGAATCACCTTGAAACTAACCTCGCACGTAGGGACTGTTTGTGTGCTCTTGCGTGCCGCAGTTTGTTTGTCGAGATATTTCAGTCAACACAGCGTGCGCTAAATATTATCACCACATTGTATATTCTAGACAAGGTCGTCCTCCTCCAGCATTCCCTTTCTATACATAAAGCCCTGCGCGGATGCGGGTATATTTTGAATGGCTGTGCGGATGCGGATAAGCTGTGGATAATGTTTTGAGTAAATTTGCGGATTTTTTTTAAATATAATGTTGAACTGGATTTAAAAAAATAGTTTTTGCTAAAATCGGCGTTTTTCACGTTTCTTGTTATTTCCCTATTTGCTTTCGCTTGGAGAAGTGACAGAAGCCAGTCATGGAAATACGCTCAATTATTTTTGACATAAGCAACAAAAAAGAACACATTTATACCCGGGCTTGCCTACGTGGGTATATACGACGACTAAGCAAGTGCTATAATTCGCTACCCGCTGTTTCACATGCCGTTACTCAGAGGGGCAAAACTCACTGCACATTGTCTTGCGATTCATAGCCTAGGGGTACGAATTTCTCCTTGAATGTATAAAATGTGTTGCTTTAATAATTTATGCTTTATCTAATAAATTAAAAAGATTATTTATGTTCGACCCTGACTATTATGTCAGAAAACTGTACTATAGTGAGGGTTTTCATTAAGGTACAGTTTCTCCAACCAATCAGAGCTCAAGATGTATGTTGTGTGACCAATTAGGTACTTGATAGCTTCGCACTTGAACACAGAATCAAACATGTGGGATATGAATTACATGATTTGAAAGTTGACAATCTAAAAGATATCCGATCAACCATTGTAGTTAGAATGGCAAACACAAAGACAAAATCAGCACGAGCCTTTAAGGTAATATTCGCAACTCCAATTTCTACACAGGGCATTCTTTCATACAACTTCGGTGACAATTTGAATGAATGCAAGTGCAGACATCAGGCTGTAAACATTGCCAAGCAGACAGAGCGCATGCGTGGTGGGTCAGCGAACTTGGAAGGCACAGAGAGCACACTCGGTGCTTGCACTCCGATCACTAAATTCAAGTGACAGAATCTCGACAGATATTTATGAATATTTCTGTTCGAACATAAAATTAAATTAAATAAAGTTATAATTATCGTCGAACCTAAACAGTCGTATGCAACTCGCCTATAATGGTAATTAAGACACTCGTATGAAATGCAAAATAATTGACATCAGCTGGTTTCAATTATCCCTAGAAAATGTTACGAAAACTGTAACCAACTGTTTGCCAATATAGTGCTTTTTATATCACATGGTTAGGAAAAGAAATTTCGAAACACGTCGTAACGAAGAAGATTGATTGATTCCTCAGTTTAGGGGCTGCGACAACGCGGTCATGTAGCCCCGTGTAACAAAGAAGCACCAAGAAAATGCAAAGTGTAGCAAAATAATACAAATTAAAAAAATAGTCTATATATAGTCTACTGTATAAAACGGATTTTGTGTTAAAAGTGAAAGTGAGGGGATAACAAATGCCGAATGCTTATTTACATAATTCATTTTGAAGCATACTGTAGTTTGCCTATTAATTGAGCTGATATGCACTATTTACATCTCCGGAATTTAGCCTACTTTTCACATTTTGCAAAAATGAGGAAAAAGTAGACTTATGAGATCGGGCAAATGTGTGTCTGTCTGTCTGTCTGTCCTTCTGTCTGTCTGTCTGTCTGTCTGGCTGGCTGGCTGTGTGTGTGTGTGTCCCCCCCCCCTATCAACTCCTAAACGGCTGTAGCAATCGAAACAAAATTTGGTAGGAATAAAGATCTATACCTGAATATCTCACGGCCATATTTGAAAATGATGTCAGTGCTACCAAGTGCTGAAAAATCGCAATTGAAATTTGAGCTCCATTTTGGATATCTTGGAATGTATGAATGGGAGCTATTTCAAAATTGGCACACGTATAGATAATAATATTGCAGTTTAAATTCCAGGAGGCCATACATGGCAGTGTTGCCAAAATGAGTATAAGCCTGCTGATAGGTCCAAATTTTAAATGCATATAACTTCTACACTATCAATTTGATTTCAAACAAATTTCGTATGTGGTATGTGTACATAAACAGATATGACTGAGCGTATTCTTAAGAGCCACCAGGGCTGCCAACTGTTAATGAATGCTCTCATTTGTTTTATCCAAATACCCATATATCCGAAAGTATGCAAGCCGACAGCTTTAAACTATGCACACGTATAGTACCTGACATTCTATATTAATTTGGAGTAACTTATATACGTCAGTGCTACCAACATGATTCTAAGCCTGCTGAGATGTCCAACTTTGAATGCATGTAACTTCTATACTATCATTTGGATTTCAACCAAATTTCGTGTGTGCTATGTGTACCATAACAGATATGACTATGCCGATTCTTAAGAGCAACCAGCACTGCCAACTGTTAATAAATACTGTCTCTATTTTTGTTACCCTAATATCAAAATCTGAGAAAGTATGCAAGCCAATGGCTCTAAACTTTGCACACGTATAGTACCTGGCATTCTAGATTAATTTGGAGTAATTAATATAGGCTTATGCCAGTGCTGCCAACATGATTCTAAGCCTGCTGATAGGCCCAATTTTAAAATGCATGTAACTTCTATACTAACTAATGGATTTCATTCAAAATTTACACAACAATAGATCATATTATTTCAGATTATTTCTGACCAATAAAAGTATGTCATTGTTGCCAACATGATTTTACGCGCGCTTTTATATCCAATGTTTAACTGCATGTGACGTCCCTGCTATCCATTGGACTGCAACCAAATTTTGTATTCTGAACCTTAAGAGATAGAACTAAGAATATATTCAGTCACCAGGACTGCCAACTGTAGTTCTCTATTAGGCTACATTATGCCAGGTATATAGTATTTCGAACTAATTAGAAATTTCGATATTACCAACTTAATTTCGTCATTATTCTAGATAGATCCACATAGATTAATCATTGGCATGAATCTTAAATTTTAAGAAAAGTAGGCTCTTTAGTTCGTCACGGAACTTCTTGTTAGTTTTGTAATGTTGGCTGGTATTGGCGATGTAAGGTGTGTTTTTGAAATTATCAGTACCCGAACGACGAAGCCCCAAGTTCACTTATTAAAACTGCATGAGAAGAGAACCTGCCTTTAACACTCGCACTTGGTTAATATAGATAATGTATGATTGTCATACCGTGTTTCATATTCTGGGGGACATTACCAATTGAAATTACTGTCCATTTTCACTACTGCACTGGAAATAATCTGATAAATTACGTAAATATAGTATGTATTTTTGTTTCTGGCTCATTTGTCTGGCTCATGAGGTCTCTTCAACTGAAGGGCAGATGATCTCGTTGTTCTGTCCCTTAAAACAACAATAACTATCAGGCGCGGATCTAGAGTTTGGCTTTGGGGGGGGAGGGGGGTCAGAGAATCGAAATTGTTAAGAAAAATGGTATCACTAAAACGCAATCACAAAATAACCAAACGTACAAAACCAGACCAATTTTATTTGCAAGCTACATGGATAGAAATTTGATGCGTTTAGCGCACCAAAAATATTCGTACAAATTGCAACGTCGTGTTTTGCAACTTTTACATCGAGCTTCGAAAAAAGTATCAAGGTACGTTACAGTTTCGGCAAGTTGAGTTGGTACCGACAAAGGGATAAAGTCACAGCTTAAATTGCCAACCAAGCTTGCAGTTTGGATGTCGGCAAAAATTTTGGTGCGAAAAAAGCCCCAAATTCCTATCCGTGCTTTGCTGCACATTCATCGTGACATCACTATAAACATCGATTCGGTAATCACAAGGTTTGCTAAACAAAATAGACGAGTTGATTTTGTTATATAACTACAGTAATCGTTTTTATATAACGGGTATGGAGTTGTAAATATGTACAATTGTAACAGAACATAATAATTCCAATAAAGATGTTTCAGTATTGAATAAAATGAAAAAAAAACTATTTTTCAGTTAAAATTCGTTAAGTTTTACTAGTCTGGTTATTGTGTTTTCGATTTTTGAGTTTGGAAAAAAAATTGGTCTCCGATTGGGGGGGGGGTCATGACCCCCGTGACCCCCCCCCCCCCCCCTTGAATCCGCGCCTGATAACTATAACTCTCTTCAATTGTTACCGACGCGCACACGTTACTGTTGCCAACTTGTGGGATACCAAAACGATTGGTCTGGATAAACATTACTGAAACGTGAGCACTCCCACTGTGCGTGACAAACCCCATAGGCGTGTGGGCTGCGCTACCTAGTAAATATTGATCTAGGCAAATTCCATTGGTCTGGATAAGGATTATTGATAAATGATTGTCCAGAATTCACGCGTATAATGGCCGACACAACTGGAATTTTACTTAATAAGTCGTGATCTAAAAAGAGGGCGGCGGGCAGGTTATAGCTAGAGCCCTGCGTGGATAAGTAAAATGTTATCCGCATCCGCCCCGCATCCACACGACTGTTATCCACATCCGCCCCACATCCGCACGACTGTTATCCGCATCCACACGACTGTTATCCACATCCGCCCTACATCCACACGACTGTTATCCACATCCGTCCTACATCCACACGACTGTTATCCACATCCGCCCTACATCTACACGACTGTTATCCGCATCCGCCCTGCATCCACACGACTGTTATCCGCACCCGCCCTGCATCCACACGACTGTTATCCGCATCCGCCCTACATCCACACGACTGTTATCCGCATCCACACGACTGTTATCCACATCCGCCCTACATCCACACGACTGTTATCCGCATCCGCCCTACATCCACACGACTGTTATCCGCATCCGCCCTGCATCCACACGACTTTTATCCGCATCCGCCCTACATCCACACGACTGTTATCCGCATCCACACGACTGTTATCCGCATCCGCCCTGGATCCACACGACTGTTATCCACATCCGCCCCGCATCCACACGACTGTTATCCGCATCCACACGACTGTTATCCGCATCCGCCCTACATCCACACGACTGTTATCTGCATCCACACGACTGTTATCCGCATCCGCCCTACATCCACACGACTGTTATCCGCATCCGCCCTACATCCACACGACTGTTATCCTCATCCATACGACTGTTATCCGCATCCGCCCCGCATGACTTTTATCCGCACTTCACGTTTGTTATCCGAATCTGCTGACATTACAGTAATATTATTATTAATTTATAAGATAAAGCATAAAGACTTCAGAGAAGATTATATGTGTTCGGAGTTTCACTGTTCACCTCGGCTTTTCAGAATAGCGTCTGGGACCTGCCGTCCGTGCGCCTTTTAAGGTTACTCTGGGTAAACCGTTGAAGATACCGGGCGAAGCCGGGGTGGGCTGATAGGTAAATATAAAATAGAAGGTCTATAGGTTAAAGTACAAATCACGGTACATCCTCCCCCTCTCATAAGTTTGGCTTCTGTAGCTATTAAATAATTATATTCCAGCGTTACTTTGTTGAACGATGATGTTAAAATACAAATAATACATTACATTAAAAGTTTTAATGTTAAGAGTTCGTTGTTGAATTAAATAAGCATGTTCATATCAAAACAAGTTTCATCCCATGACACAGAGCTACAATACGGTCGTTGTATTGGAAATAGCACTCCGTTCATGCTATCAAAACTCACCTTAACTTCATTAAAAAGTCTCACCCACAGTTCCATTGCTTTGTTCGTTTCAATTACCAGACTAATTTGTGTGATATGAACTTTGTTTCGATTGGTTCTCGGGCAGTGCGCTAATGTTTCGTGCTGGTGTTTGCTGTATTGATTGCCGTGGTAATACTGCAAACTCTTTCTAATTAAGTTTATCATCGTGTATACCTAGGTATATACCAGAAAAGCAATTTCGATCCATAAAGGACATTCCTATAAGTGATTGTTGGATTAATTGGGGAAAGGCATTCAGCGAAGGAGAGATATTATCTGTATCACCTTAAAGTTACTCATCACTGGAGTCCCAGATTTTTGGGTTTAACGATATCCGCGAAATATATGCTATTACAACGATATATTTACCCCAAATATGACATTTTCTTCGATATTGAAGCCGCAAAATACTGCGAAACAAGTTATTTTGCAAAATGTGTTATTTTCACCCTAAAATGCTAAATACCAACAAAATGCTCGTAATAAGATATATTTTTTCAAATATTTACTTCAAAATTAATTGAAATAGCCTAGGTCCAGTATCTGTCGTTTGATAGAAATTCTCTACATACCGTAGTATAAACAAAGAATGTAACGGGTAATCTCGAGAATCACTGGATGGATTTTGATACGGTTTTCACCAATCTTCTCGAGGAAGATTTCTGTAGAAACACATTCATTATGGCCAAAGGGAGCGGAGCAGTAACGATTTCAGTGAATCGAATCGAAGAAAAACCTGCCGTCCGTGCGCCTTTTGAGCTTACACTGGGTAAAGCGTTAAAAATATCCATATACCGGTACTATGAGTGTAAGAATTGTTCAGCGTGAAACGTTCTACAAAAAAGTCCGTGACAGCAGCATATCTCTATGTTTAATACATCGCCCACTATAAGTGTTTTTTACGTTTTCATTTCTTCCAACAACCTACATTCAGTGGAAATTTAAATTACTAGCTTCGGAGAGAGTTTACGAATTCACTTCTGGAGAAAAGACAGCTAATATCGTATACAAGGACATCTTGTAAGTCCTCTGCTAAAAGTTGCCTATCACCTTGCATTCCTAACTGTTCCCGGGCGAAGCCGGAGCGAGTTACTCGAAATAACAAATGTTCCAAATGATACGGAACTGGGAAGTCCCTTCTCGAGCTTGATTGGTTGAAGTCCATAATTGTCCCATATATGACTTGTTTTACACTTGGTTGGTTGGTTCTTAAGTTTAGGGGCTACGACAACGCGGTCATGTAGCCCCGTGTACTTTGGCTGTGTGTAGAATCTGTCTGATAACCGGTGTTAATTGTGATGACTGTATTGGTGTGTGTTATCTGTTTGTTAATTTAAGTACTGCAACTAAGAATTTTTCAGATAGTTCCTACTTTTGCCGCCAAGCGCCACCGTCAACGACTACTAGGCCAAGTTCAGAACTGAGCTACTAGACGCCGCCGCAGTCGGCTCTCGGCAACGAACATAGAAACCTAAGAGCGTTGTTTACATTCTTAACCTATCCAATTTAGCTTCACACAGGTGCAATTAGTGGAAGGATCTTTAACATGCCTTACACTACCGATAGTGAGGCGTCTAACTCCTGTATACCGTACATTTTAGAAGTGATCACGTTCGCCACTTGGTAAATGTCCTGCTCGCGACTCGCAGCGAGACTGCTCCTGACAAAGTGTGCATCGGTAACTTTTTTCACGTCGCTTCCGATTGCTTTAATTGTGTGTGTCTGTTGGGTTAAAGATAATTCGGTACATGAGGAGTTTCTTCAATTTATTCCAATTAATGGTACAGATAAAGTCATCAAGATAGGCAGATTTTGAGAGTCAATAGTAATGTCAGTGGGAACACGGAGAGCAAAACATTATCTTTCTCTCACATAATTTCAATATTATAAGCAACCACGTAACTATGGTCATGATGATACCACTGCATCATTTCAGTTTTAATATTTAGTTACTGTTTTCTGTATTATTTAGATATTTTTTCATTCTTTTATTGTGCTGAAAAAATAATGAGGCCTAAAATAGGCTTCATGCAGTGAATGGTTATTTAATTATTGTTTTTGATGTGTAACATCATTCCGCTCGGTTGCTGGATAGTTTTGTGGGAGTGATTTTGAAAATTGGGGACGGAAGTGAATCGGGCGGAAGTGGATCGAACGGAAGTGGATCGGACGGAAGTGAAGACGCACGGCCAGCTGGACGTACAATTGAAAATGTGTGTATTGGAAACAAGGCAGTGTGTGCTCTGTAGCGCGAGAATGTTATGGCAATACAGTAGGCAGAGCATTTAGCAGGCACTGGTTTGACGAGCACAGTGGCAAATGTTTCACCGACTTTCATTTGTCATTGAGCAGTTTATGAAGCTTCACGTTCAAGGTTGAATATCACATGGGGTAGGACAAAGACGACAAATGACATTTAAGTAAGCGGCATTATTGCCAAGCTGTGGGTGAGTAGTCAAATATTAAATGCATAACAGAATGTTGTTATATGAGTGGATTGTTTACGACGAACTGTATGAGAGCCTGGAGAATAATGAATGTTGTAGTTACTGAGGAATGTGCTCACAGTATTTGAGAGTACTGTCGACGTTGTGTGTCACTTTGTTATTATGAATTATTAATGTAAAAGGAAGGAAGGAAGCTTGTAGTTTTGCCTGTCCGTTAATCTCACGATCATGATCCACGGTACCTCCCTTTTACGTGGAATGCGAACCACAGGACATGGCATTTCAATTCGAAAATCTCACATGTATTGACCGGGAATCAAACCCGGTCTACCTTGGTGAGAGACTAACAGCTTGACCGCTGCGCCACAAATGTGACAGTAGCATATCTCCAATTCAATCTACACATTCATCATACACACATCAAAAAAAGTTTTGCATCACCTCGGTTCCAAGAGTTCCGGAACCGTTAAATACAAAGGGAATAGAGATCAACACAAACAACATTTCAGCTCGTTTTATTGCTCATGAGACCCACACATTGCATGTTGTACCATCATACAGCTAGACTTTCAGCATTTGTGGTCCAGATTGCAGTACACACCACTACCTCTAATACCCAGTAGCACGTCCTCTTGCATTGATGCATGCCTGTATTCGCCGTGGCATACTATCCACAAGTTCATCAAGACACTGTTGGTCCAAATTGTCCCACTCCTCAACGACAATTCGGCGTAAATCTCTCAGAGTGGTTGGTGGGTCAAGACGTCCATAAACAGCCCTTTTCAACATATCCCAGGCATGTTCGATAGGGTTCATGTCTGGCGAACATGCTGGCCACTGTAGTCGAGCGATGTCGTTATCTTGAAGGAACGCATTCACAAGATGTGCACGATGAGGTCGAGAATTGTCGTCCATGAAGACAAATGCCTCTCCAATATTCTGCCGATATGGTTGCACTATGGGTCGGAGGATGTCATTCAGGTATCGTAAAGCCGTTTCGGAGCCTTCCATGACCACCAGTGGCGTACGTCGGCCCCACATAATGCCACCCCAAAACATCAGGGAACCACCACCTTGCTGCACTCGCTGGACAGTGTGTCTAAGACGTTCAGCCTGACCAGGGTGACTCCAAACACGTCTCCGACGATTGTCTGGTTGAAGGCATATGCGACACTCATCGGTGAAGAGAACGTGATGCCAATTCCGTGGGGTCCATTCAGCATGTTGTTGGGCCCATCTGTACCGCGCTGCATGGTGTCGGGGTTGCAAAGCTGGACCTCGCCATGGACGTCGGGAGTGAAGTTGCGCATCATGCAGCCTATTGCGCACAGTTTGAGTTGAAACACGACGTCCTGTGGCTGAACGAAACGCATTATTCAACATGGTGGCATTGCTGTCAGGGTTCCTCCGAGCGGCAATCCGTAAGTAGCGGTCATCCACTACAGTAGTAGCCCTTGGGCGGCCTGAGCGAGGCCTGTCATCGACAGTTCCTGTATCTCTGTACCTCCTCCATGTCCGAACAACATCGCTTTGGTTCACTCTGAGACGCCTGGAAACTTCCCTTGTTGAGAGCCCTTCTTGACACAAAGTAACAATGCGGACGCGATCGAACTGCGGTATTGACCTTCTAGGCATGGTAGAACTACAGACAACATGAGCAGCGTACCTTCGTCCTGGTGGAATGACTGGAACTGATCGGCTGTCGTACCCCCTCCGTCTAATAGGCCCTGCTCATGCATGGTTGTTTACATCTTTGAGCAGTTTTAGTGACATCTATGAACAGTCAAAGGGACTGTATCTTGGATACAATATACACAGTCAACGTCTATATGCCGGAGATCTGGGAACCGAGGTGATGCAAAACTTTTTTTGATGTGTGTAGTACCAGTATGAAAATGGAGTGTAAATTAACATTTTAAGAATGTCCAAGCTGTGTAGTATACGAGTAGGATAACATGTCAGATGTTACTCATCATATGCGACTACTGTAAGGCTCGTACCTTTTTTTTTCACATCGCTTCGTGTTGCTTTAATTGTGAGTCCGTTTCGTTAAAGATAATTCAGTACATGAGGAGTTTCTGCAATTTAATCCAATTAATGATACAGATATAGTCATCAAGATAGGCAGATTTTGAGAGTCAACAGTAGTGGCAGTAATGACAGTTGGAACACGGAGAGTAAAACACTATTTTCTCTCACATAATATCAATATTATAAGCAACCACGTAACTATGGTCATGATGATACCACTGCATCATTTCAGTTTTAATATTTAGTTACTGTTTTCTATATTATTTAGATTTTTCATTTTTAGCCTACTTTTCACATTTTGCAAAAATGAGGAAAAAGTAGACTTATGAGATCGGGCAAATGTGTGTCTGTCTGTCTGTCTGTCTGTCTGTCTGTCTGTCTGGCTGGCTGGCTGGCTGTGTGTGTGTCCCCCCCTATCAACTCCTAAACGGCTGCAGCAATCGAAACAAAATTTGGTAGGAGTAAAGATCTATACCTGAATATCTCACGGCCATATTTGAAAATGTTGTCAGTGCTACCAACTGCTGAAAAATCGCAATTGAAATTTGAGCTCCATGTTGGATATCTCGGAAAGTATGAATGGGAGCTATTTCAAAATTGGCACACGTACAGATCATAATATTTCAGTTTAATTTCTAGGAGGCCAAACATGGCAGTGTTGCCAAATGATTATAAGCCTCCTGATAGGTCCAATTTTTAAATGCATATAACTTCTACACTATCGAATGGAATTCAACCAAATTTCGTATGTTGTATGTGTACATAACCAGATATGACTGAGCGTATTCTTAAGACCTACCAGGGCTGCCAACTGTTAATAAATGCTCCTAATTTATTTTATCCAAATACCAATATATCGGAAAGTATGCAAGCCGACAGCTTTAAACTATGCACACGTATAGTACCTGACATTCTATATTAATTTGGAGTAACTTATATACGTCAGTGCTACCAACATGATTCTAAGCCTGCTGACAGGTCCAACTTTAAATACATGTAACTTCCATACTATCATTTGGATTTCAACCAAATTTCGTATGTGCTATGTGTACCATAACAGATATGACTATGCGTATTCTAAGGAGCAACCAGGGCTGCCAACTGTTAATATGTGCTGTCCCTATTTTTGTTACCCTAATATCAATATATCAGAAAGTATGCAAGCCAATAGCTCTAAACTTTGCACACGTATAGTACCTGGCATTCTAGACGAATTTGGAGTAACTAATATACGTCAGTGCTGCCAACATGATTCTAAGCCTGCTGATAGGTCCAATTTTAAAATGCATGTAACTTCTATATTAACTAATGGATTTCATTCAAAATTGGCACAACAATAGATCATATTATTTCAGATTATTTCTGACCAATACATGCATGACATTGTTGCCAACATGATTTTACGCGCGCTGTTAGATCCAATGTTTAACTGCATGTAACGTCCATGCTATTCATTGGACTTCAACCAAATTTTGTATTTAGTACCTTAAGAGACGGAACTAAGAATATATTCAGTCATCAGGGCTGCCAACTGTAGTGCTCTATTAGGATACATTATGCCAGGTATACAGTATTTCGAACTAATTGGAAATTTCGATATTAGCAACTTAATTTCGTCATTATTCTAGATAGGTTCATATTCTGTAGAATAATCATTGGCATGAAAAGTAGGCTGTATAGTTCTTCACGGAACTTCTTGTTTTTATTGTGCTGAAAAAAATAATGAGGCCTAAAATAGTGTTCATGCAAAGACAACGGTTATTTAATTATTGTATTTTATGAATATTAATCGAAATATCATTTTAATTATGTATGATGATGACTGTTGATTTAAGGGATGGAACTGAAAGGTCATTTGCCCCTTTAAAAATGTTCACGATTACCCTACTATATTAAGGAAATTCTCCGTACGTCACAGGTTAGGTCTTTTAAACACAGTAAATATAGTTCATTTGAGATTTAGTTCTTTCGGACAAAAAATAATAGAAAATAGCAGGGTACAAGGTCATTATCTATGTGCGCCGCGATAAACACGGCAAGCTAAGCCGGCTGTGACTGGGGCAGATCGTGGGCGCGCGTATGCGGTTCAGCCTGTGGTAGGCGCGTCCCACTTACTCAAATCGTTAGTTCACACGTGTTTTGTCATTCATATGGACGTGTATCTGCAAAGCTTAGACGTTAGTGTTGCAAGTTTAGTGAGTATTGTGACTACTGTGATTGGTGGTCATGCCTGGACACCAATTCACATTGCTCGAACGTGTGTGTATCCATAATTCGTATATGAAAAGCAGAAAATCTTGTTCTCAAACGAGATGAAAATTTCGAATCAAGTTTCCAGGAAGACCTGTGCTTAATGCCAGTGCAATTAGGAGGCTCGCTAAACGATTCAAAGAAACAGGCTCCGTAAATAATAAAAGAGTTGACAGACAGTCTTTCATCAGAAGATGTCAGGTATGTGTTACAAGAGAGGGAGGACATTTTCAGCATCGCCTATGAGCATTGTAAGTACACAGTATTGAACATGTTTTGTAAAAGTGTGAAAGTGCGCGCCACCACCGGCTGAACTGGCTTAGCTTGCCGTGTTTATCAGGGCGCACACAGATAATGACGCTGTACTTACCCGACTGGCATTACTGAGTCTACTGTAATCCGTCCTGCTACCCAAGCTTTCAGCATCGCTCCCGGATTAGATGCAAGCGCAGGTGTCTCTCCAGGAATGTGAATATTTACAAGAAGTTTGAACTGAACAAAGTCACTTTAGTCTTCAGATCGACAATGAGTACTGAAGATTCGCATGTCTCCGTATTCATCCTCGCTTTAATCCTTTATAGGGCAAAATAATTTTTGACTTTCATGTGTTTTATATGTTTATTTTTATTTATTTTTATTTGATCGAATAGCACTATTACAGAGTACGTAAAATCAATACTTCAAATCTTGCCACATGTCTTTTTTTTTTCTCTGCCCACATTCGCTTCATCCTCTCTGATCTCTGCTTTCGGAGCTGTTCAATGTTCCGTAGCTGATTTCGTTGTCTTTCTTGTTCCTCCCTGAAGATCACTTTTTGAATTTTGTCCCGAAATAAATTCCTATTATATGTATTATATTTATTTTATTGTATAATTATTTTATAGTTATTAATAATGTTATTTTTATTTCTCTAATTTTAACGTTTATATACAGTATTTATTTTAATTTTCAATTTGTTTTTATAGATTTAAATTTGATATTTTTATTGGATTAATTAATTAATTAACTAATTTCGAATTGATTTTTACAATTATATTCATAACTTTTATAATTATGTTTATTATTTTAGTTTTATATTTCTTTTATTATTGCAATTTTATTTTAATTTCTGTTTTATATTTTATTTTTACACTTTCATTCATTCATTCATTCATTCATTCATTTTCGCTAATCGGCCAACTAGGGACCACGATAAGCCTCATTTTACATTCTGGCATTTGTTCATTTTTCGCTTGATCCACATTGTCTTCATGAGCTCACTGTGTGGTGGAGTTTGCCCCAGAAAAACTCCAACTCATAGAGGGAGAACAGCAACAAGCATTAGCTTCGATTCAATATCATTAGGGTGAAGCGATAAGACTGAATTATGCGTTAATGTGGGGGGCTTAAGGATTTCACAATTAAACATAATAGGTAACAAATATGCAATTTATTAATATACTGTTTAAGTAAACACAACATCAATTAATAACCACCGAAGAAAATACTTGAGATTATTATTAAAAAGTTCATGGCAAAGATCAACTTTGTCTTCTTAAAATAGAAGAGGGAATAAAAATGTTCTATAAATGAGTGCTAAAAAACTTATTTTTATCTTTGGCGACACTTTAGTGGAGGGTAAGTCCGGAGTGAATCATCCCTCAAGCGAAGAAATGTATGCAAACACAGTCACGTATAACCATTTGTCAGCCCCAGTAGGCAACCCACTCCACACATTTTCATTTTCACTGCTGTTGTTGTGCACTGGAGAGAATGGAGTATGTTTACAAACTTGGTTGGTCCTGGCTGACCACGGCGCGTAGCAACTACTGTTGACATCCCTTCTTTGTGCCTTTCCTCACTGAGAGATAGTGCACCATGAAGATTATTATTATTATTATTGGTCGTACATGATGACTCTCACTGCAGTACTTGAAAAGTCTTGGCTAGAATATTTGAAGATTATTGGTCTCAGAGTGGTGACCAAAAAGCAGATTGTAACATGTAGACAGTAGAGTGTTGGCCGTAGAGTAAGCCCGAAGAATAGCGGCCCAAAGTGGCCCGTAAAGTCGTGGCCGAAGAATGGATGAAGAGTGGCACATCACCCAGAAGATGACTCGACGTTTTATAGTGGCGAACACCCGCCGAGGAAGGCAGCTGACCAGAAACACCGCTGCTATTGGTTGGCCAAGGAAATGACGTCACGAGCTCGAGGCGACAACAGGCACGCAGCAGACAAGCTCAGTGTAGTGGTTGTAGTGATGTGTTGCGGAAGCCTTAAACATTTAGGTGAGTAACTATAATATCTATGAATTAGGTGGTTAATAACAAGGTTATGCATATAGATTAAGCAATTATTAAATTTCCAAAGAAATAATTATCATTCGAGGATCTCGGTAACAAGAAACAAATTTGACCGAAAAATGGGCCAAGCTAAACATTGAAAGTATCACGAAAAGTGATCACTAAGTTTAGCACGACGTTCTTCTATCCATTTCGCACCAGT
This sequence comes from Meconema thalassinum, assembly GCA_946902985.2. Classification (NCBI taxonomy): domain Eukaryota; kingdom Metazoa; phylum Arthropoda; class Insecta; order Orthoptera; family Tettigoniidae; genus Meconema; species Meconema thalassinum. Next base: position 373,279,733 of record OX336388.2, on the reverse strand, counting down.
TGTCCGTTTTTCGTCCCGGAAAGTTTAAATTTTACATTTCAAAGCTTCTTGATGGCTGCTCTATAAAGATTTCGGTCTTGTGCATCTTCAGCTCGTATCCCCATTTCTTTCAGATCTTTCAGATATTTCTGGGACTCTGCACTTATTACCGTCGCTTCGTGAGAGGATTCGCCGACATCGCCAAACCACTGCATCGACTGACGACTGAAAAGGACCAACTCTTCACATGGACAGCAGAATGCCACAGTGCCTTCGAACAACTCAAGCAGGCTCTGTGCACCGCGCCTATTCTGGCCTACCCCAGACCTAGAACAAGGTTCATCGTCGATACTGATGTCAGCGACTTTGGTATAGGGGGAATCCTGTCGCAAATAGTGGACGGCGAGGAGAGAGTAGTGGCCTACTTCAACAAAGCCTTTTCAAAGCCAGAGAGGAACTACTGCGTCACCAGGAAGGAACTGCTCACCATCGTGAAGACCATTGAACACTTCCACAAGTACCTGTACGGGCAAGAATTTCTGATCAGGACCGACCATGCATCCCTGCGGTGGCTCCTGAACTTCAAACAGCCCGAGGGTCAACTCGCGCGGTGGTTAGAGAGGCTTCAACAGTACAACTTTGAGATCCAGCACAGGAAAGGCCAACTGCATTCTAATGCCGACGCCCTGTCACGAAGATCGTGCCCCGAAGACTGCACCTTCTGTACCAGAAGGGAGGAGAACACCGGGATACAGTGCCGAAGGACTACCGTGGAACTTCAGGGGAGCTGGAACCGCGAATCTTCCACGCGGGCGCAAGCGGAAGATGATGACCTGGGAGTGATAGCCGAATGGAAGAGGGCCTGTATTCACAGACCCAGTTGGAACATTGTGAGCGCCTGCAGTCCAAAGTTCAAGTCCTACTGGGCGCAGTGGGATTCGCTGATTGTAAGGGATGGCCTCATCTGCCGTACCTGGGAGAGCACCGACGGGATGACATCTCGGGAACAAGTCGTCGTACCAAAGGCTATGACGGAGGAAGTCCTGAAGGAAGTCTGGTGGACACCAAGGGATAAAGAAGACCCTGGAAAAGCTGAGAGAGCGGTTTTACTGGATTGGATGCCGATCAGACGTGGAGAACCACTGCGCGAGGTGCCACGAATGCGCAGCCAGCAAGGGACCAGGACGAAGACGACGGGGTCCACTGAAGACCTACAACGTGGGCGGCCCCATGGAGAGAGTGGCCATCGATGTTGCTGGGCCATTCCCGTTGAGCGAGGCAGGGAACCGCTACATATTGGTCGTCAGCGACTACTTCATCAAATGGCCGGAGGCGCATTCGCTCCCTAACCAAGAAGCCGCGACGATTGCAGAGACCCTGGTGAAGGAATTCGTCAGCCGGTACGGAGTACCCCTGGAGCTGCACTCCGACCAAGGGAGGAACTTCGAGTCGCAGGTGTTCCAGAACCTATGCCAGCTGCTGGGCATCCGGAAGACAAGGACGACTCCGCTACACCCTCAGTCTGACGGGATGGTAGAGCGATTCAATCGCACCATCGAGAACCATCTCCGAATAGTCGTCAGCGAGCACCAGAGGGATTGGGACAAACATCTTCCACTATTTCTTCTGGTCTACCGCGCCGCCGTGCATGAAGCCACCGGGTGCACACCAGCCCGGGCCATGTTTGGGAGGGAACTCCGTCTCCCTGTCGATCTTGCCTTTGGCCGACCTGGGAATGGTCCGGTTCCGGTAAGCCAGTATTGTCTAGAACTGGTCGACCAACTGGACGACGTGCACGCGTTCGCGAGGAGGAAACTGCGGATCGAGACCGTCCGTATGAAGACCCGATACGACCAGCAGACGGATGCCGGTGGATTCCACGAGGACGACCTGGTCTGGCTCTTCAACCCATTACGGAAGAAAGGCCTGTCACCCAAACTGCAGAAGTCCTAGGAGGGCCCGTACCGAGTCGTGAAACTGATCAACGATGTCGTCTACAGGATCCAGCGGAGCCCGAGGGCGAAGATGAAGATCGTGCATCGAGATCGCCTGGCAGCCTACGGAGAGACACAGACGGACCAATGATTGATCGGGACGATCAGCCTTTTAGAAAGGGGGTGTTGTTACGGCTGTGAGTTAGTTTCGTCGCTCGCCGCATGAGTCACAACTGCCCCCGGGCTGGGCTGTGTTCTGCCTCAGTGTGTTACGTGTGCCTTACGCAACAGGACTACTAGGACAAAGGGATGGTCCAGAATATTCGTGACCCAGCCAGTGATGGAAACCTCGAGAAGCCGTGAACCCTGGATGGGTCTAGAAGCATTTATTGAGTCACCGGCCTGCTATATATGAGCGACCTGGCAAGCGGGGTCGTGTGTGTTTTTCGAGCTAGTGCGAGCGCTTACCTTGAGCGACAGTTGTTGGCGACGTGACTTGCGAAACCCCTAGTGAAGCTGATTCTCTTGACAGCGAGGGAGTGAGAAGCCTACAGAGGAACTGTGTCTTGAACGAGTGTGTTTTCCAGTGCGGCAAAGGTGATTGTGGTGAATTGTGAAAGAGTGTGTAGTACGGTGACAGGCTGAGTGCAGATATTTCCTGCCAGCGCAAGGGGCCACCTCATTACGAGGGGTTAACTTCTGCGGCTTATTGGCAAGTGAAAGGGAAGTGTTCTCTCCGTGAGGAAACTGGAGTAAGGTTCTAATTGCTTGTATTTTCTGTTGAGTGGTGTATCTTTCTGGCTAATACGTTTCTTTAAAGGAACAATCTGTGTTGTGCTTCAACCCACCGTAATCCAGTTAACAAAAGTGCCACTAGAGGGTGGCACGTAACAATACCACGGCATTGTAGTTTTTGGTTTTGAGTCGAATATACTGAAGATACGTTTCGTCCATCGGGAGTCGATCATCGGTCGTATATGACCGTAGAAGCAAACTCTGCGTTTTCGCATTGTGTCTGTGATCTTCTCTATCCTCGAGTATATTTCTTGCCTGGATTTTCTGATGTAGATGCCATTTTTGTAGTCTGGGCCAAGTATGATGTGTAGGATCTTTCTTTTCTCTCTAACTTCGCGAGCAAACATTTCTCGGATAGGATAAGGCATTCAGATGCATATAGCGGTATTGGTTTGATGACAGTGTTGTAGTGACGAATTTTTGTGTTCATAGAAAAGCACTTTTTGTTATATATGTTGCGGGTGGTTTGGAAAGCGACTTCCATTTTCTTGATTCTTGCTTTTATGGCTTCCTTGTCAAGGCCATTTTGCTGGATCCATTCCCCAAGATATTTAAATTTATTAACACGGTTTATCGTTCCATATTTGGTGTTTAGTTGTGCTGTACACTTTCATTGTTAATGTTTTTAGTTTTATTTTTTTTAAATTTTATCCAACACATTACGTCAAGTAGATAGTAAAAATTTGATTTTTAGAAATACTAGCACTTAGGCATGGAAATTCTCCGAGATTCAACTATCAGCATCTTTGAAAGCATTAAGCTGTCCATATGACTACCATCCCATAAAGGGTTAAGTTCTGATAATATCTAATAACGCACGCAAATAAAATGCATCGAAACCTTTGAAAATATGAGAAAATCACTCAAAAGCATAACATAGTCTAATAAATTTTATAAAATTACCAAATAATGGTGTATATTTTAAGAAAATTGCATAAAAATAAAAAAATACTGAAATGACGTAATAAATTAGCATTTCTACAATGTGGGAACTATGATCAGGATTTCTGTATAAGTTAGCAATGTTTGTGGTAAATCAATTAAATTATGACATGCTATCAAAATCCGGGCCCTGATTATCAGGCTCGCTTAATCGAAATAGTAGTGCGGCCCTCTAACCATGGCTACCGGTTGGAGTTCACAGATCTGCACATAACCAATTACAGTCCGTCTCCACCGTAAATCACTTGCCGTGATAACCAATTACAGTCTGCTGACTTGCCTGCTAGGACACACATGATTAGTGTTGGGCCGCGGGAAGAAATTGATGTGGGACTACTCCCGGCCGGTTTTTTAGGAATATTCCCAGACTGGGAATTTCTAATTTTGTCAGAATTTTCTTTACTTTAGGCCTATTTTTTTGGCCTACTTTTCTTTACGTTACATTAGACTACTTTAATATAGGCCTACTTGTCTTTACATTACTTTAGGCTTACTTTTCTTTATATTACTTTACTTTAGGCTTAGTTTTCCTTACTGTACATTACTTTATGCCTACTTTTCCTTACTTTTCTTTACTTAAAGCCTACTTTTTTACATTACTTTAGGCCTACTCTTTTTTACCTTACTTCAGGCCTACTTTTCTTTACTTAACTTTCCTTCAGGCATACATTTCTTTACTTTACGCTACTTTACTTTAGGCCTACTTTTCTTTACTTAACGTCACTTTACCTTTGGGTCTACTTTCCTTTACTTTACTTTATGTTACTTTAGGCCTACTTTTCTTTACTTAACGTCACTTTACCTTTGGGTCTACTTTCCTTTACTTTACTTTATGTTACTTTAGGACTAATTTTCTTTACCTTACGTTACGTTACTTTATTTAGGCCTACCTTTCCTTACTTCACATTATTTTACTTTAGGCCTACTTTTCTTTACATTACTTTACTTTGGGCCCACTTTTCTTTACTTTACTATAGAGTGACCTCAGTTACGCCTGGGAAGTTAACTTTTATTTCACATAATTGGATATTGATGCGCCTTAACCATTCTGAAGGAAGAGAAGTGGTGAGAACTTCACAGTAGCGACTCGTGCTTACTGTACATTCTTAGGGTGTTAGAGGCAGATTACCTCGCTGTTCCGTCCCTTAAAACAACAATAACTAACTAATTCTTGGGTAAGCATATTATGCCACAACCCAATCATTCTTAAGATGCGAACTGTGGGCCAGTCCTTTTCAAAACCCACGGAACCCAAATAACAAATTAATACTTCGAAACTCAAGTCACAAAATATATAATAATTTAGAAATACTTTGACTGTTGACGCCATTTGACAGCACGAGGCAAGGAATGTCAATACTCTGCGTGGGAGATATATTTCAAGGTTCATTAGTAGTCGTTAATTTTCGTAACCAATCGGGTGGGCAGGCAAGCTCTAAACATGTCTGACAACGAGTGATACGCATGCGTTGAGTATAGACAAGGGACTATGTTGTTAGTATTAATGCTCATTCAAGGGCCAAGGACACTAAACCTGAGTGCTTAGGCCAGCTCTGAGCTTGCCTGCCCTGCGAAGTCAATCTTGAGTTGTGTTGAGTGGTTTGACGCTGACGCCAGTTTAAAAAGGCCGGAAGCATACATTAAGTATTGAAAGTAAACAGTTTGAAATGTCAAAAGTCGTTTGAAACACTATAAATTCAATAAAGTAATACATTTCATTAATTTACATATAATATCAAAATATTAAATATGAGTATAATTGACGGGTTTTATTTATTCGTGTTCAAAATGTCAAGATAGGCTTTACCTACCCCGCTTACCCTGGGGAGTCGCGCCTGGAACCCCAGATATTTCATTTGCACCACTCCAACACAGTTGCAGATTATACATACACTTACATGAAAGAGGACAAAGTGAAGGAAGACGATCCTGATGAAGTAATAATAATAATAATGTTCCCGTTGAAAACGACTCGGATGGAAAACCTCTAACAGATAAAGACGAAAAGGCTGAGAGATGGAAAGCTTACATAGAACGTTTGTATAGGGGTAAGGAGATTAAGAATCGTGTCATGGAATGAGATTTAAAGATTGAAAGACTTGAAATGTAATTATTCAATTAACCATGTTTATTCATTTTCATAGTTTACGGCCACATTGGAGCACTATAAGATACCTATAAAAATTATTATTAGCCTATTTTCATTTTATGAAAAAACAAGTAGTACCGTGAAGAACTATACAGCCTATTTTCATATATCCTACTCATATTAATTGCCTCTAACAACATTAAAAAAATCAGTTTGATTGCTATGTTAGATTCGTAGATACTGAGAACCGACTAAATATTGCAGATGGCAGCCAGGTTGGATTTTTGTTTATGTACTATTACATGAAGATTATTGTGTACGTGTGGTTTTCAGACTTCAATCGCATGATTAGGACACAAGAAGTAAAAACGAGATTTTAAAATTTCGCACAGCTGCCATCTTGTGGTTATGAAAACAAATGAAATAAATTAGATACCAGTGGATTAACATTTGTATAAGCATTAAAGTGCAAAGTTACACTGCAATCAGATGGTTAAATCGCGAGAAACGTCCATTTAAATATTTATACTTCGCGTCGCCGCCATGTTGGATTTGTGCTCACCAGGTTACTGAAACTCATATAGGTGAACTTATGTTCATAGCCTCTATGAACATAAAACAAGTAGTTCCGTGAAGAACTATACAGCCTATTTTCATATATCCTACTTATGTTAACTGCCACTATCAACATGCAAAATTTCAGTTTGATTGCTGTAATAGATCCGTAGATATTGAGAACCGACTAAATATTTCGGATGGTCGCCATGTTGGATTTTATATATGTAGGTCCTAGAGTTATGTACTGTTACATGAAGATTATTGTGTACGTGTAGCATTCAAATTTCAATCGCATGATTAGGACACAAGAAGTAACAAGGAGATTTTAAAATTTCGCACAGCTGCCATCTTGTGGTTATGGAAACAATTGAAATAAATTAGATGCCAGTGGATTAACATTCGTATAAGGATTTACTGTACCAAGTTTCACTGTACTAAGATGGTTAAATTGCGAGAAACGTCCGTGTGAATATTTATAATTCGCGTCGCCGCCATGTTGGATTTGTGATCACCAGGTTATTTCAAGTCCTATAGGTGAACTTATGTTCATAGCCCCTATGAACATAAGGAAATTCAGTTTGATTGCTATAATAGATTCGTAGATATTCAGAGCCGTCTAAATATTTCGGATGGTCGCCATGTAGGATTGTTAAATGTATAGGCCATAGAGTCATGTACCATTAAAGGAAAATTATTGCGTAGGTTCATTATTTAAACTTTCACTTCGATCGCATGATTACGACACAAGAAATAAAAACTTAATTTTAAAATTCGCACAGCCGCCATTTTGAGGTTATGTAAACAATTGAACTAAATTGGATACCAGTGCATTACAGTGTGTATAAACATCTCCTGTACCAGATTTCATTGCGTTTGGAACATTAAATCGCGAGAAAGGTCTATTAAAATTTTTAATTCGCTTGGCCGCCATGTTCGTTTTGTAGTTAACCGGTTTTTGAAAGTCTTATAGATGAACTTCCAGTAGTGCCCTTTATCCCCGTACAAAATTTCAGGGTGATACCGCTAATTGTTTCAGAGATATAGTTGTTGTTTGAGTCTTCAGTCTTTTGACTGGTTTGATGCAGCTCTCCATGTCTCCCTGTCCTGAGCTAATCGTTTCTTCTCTACATAGCTCCGACACCCTACATCCGAGTTAATCTGTTTAACATATTCTAACCTTGGTCTACCTCTACAGTTCTTGTCCTCGACCCTTCCTTCCATAACTAAGCTTGCTATTCCTGGGTGTCTTAGTATGTGTCCTACCAACCTATCTCTTCTCTTCAGTAACAGTCGCCAGAAACATCTCTCCTCTCCCACTCGTCTTAATACCTCTTTGTTTGTAACCCTATCTACCCATCTGATCTTCATCATTCTCCTGTAACACCACATTTCAAATGCTTCAATTCTCCTCTTTTCTGCTGCACCAATAGTCCAAGTTTCACTTCCATAGAGCGCCACGCTCCAGACAAAGGCTTTCAAAAATGACTTCCTAATACCTAAATCTATATTCGATGTCAGCAGATTCCTTTTTTGTAGAAATGCTTTCTTTGCCTGAGCCAACCTACTTTTTATATCCTCATTGCTTCGTCCATCACTGGTTATTCTGCTTCCTAAGTAACAGAAGTCTCCTACTTTCTTCAGCTTTTCACCTGCCAATTTGATCTCCATAGAGGTTTCTGATTTATTTCGGCTGCATTCCAGTATTTTTGTTTTACATTTATTAATTTTCATCATGAATTCTTTCCGTTCAAAAACTCATTCAAATCCTCAGGCTTGTCGGCCAAGATGACGATGTCATCAGCAAATCTCAGAGTTGAAATTATTTCTCCTTGAATCTTCACTCCCACTTTAAATTTTTCTCTAATTTCCTTCATTGCTTGTTCAATGTAAAGATTGAAAATTATCGGTGATAAGTTGCAGCCTTGCCTTACACTTTTCTGAATACCAGCTTCTCTCTCATGTCCTTCAACTCGAATGACTGCTGTCTGGTTTCTGTACATATTGTATATCACGCTCCTATCCCTGTACTTTATTCCAATCGATTTCAAAATGTCAAACAATTTAGTCCAATCAACATTATCAAAAGCCTTTTCTAAGAATGCCGGTGAAATATTTCGCACATCCGCCATCTTGTGGTTATGTAAACAATTGAACGAAGTTTGATGTCGGTGCATTACAATGTGTATAAACATATACTGTACCAAGTTTTATTGCGTATAGTTGGTTAAATCGCGAGAAACGTCTATTTAAAGTCGCAAATTCGCGTGGCCGCCATGTTGGTTTTGTAGTTACCAGTTTTTCAATAGTCACATAGGTGAACTTCTAGTAGTTCTCTTTATCACCGTAAAAAATTCCAGGGTGATATCGGGAATAGTTTCGGATATATTGAATGCTGGTGAAATATTTTGCACAGCCACCATGTTGGATTGGTGAGACGTAACAAAATATGAAGGGCACGGTCGGAGTCGCCCGGAGTAGTGCTATGAACTTTATCGAGTTTCATTGAAATCGCTCCAACCGCATAGAAGTTATTAGGGACACACACACACACACCTCACACACACACACCCACACACACACACGCGCGAGCACACACAGACACACGGACAAAAGGTGATCTCATAAGCCAATTTTTTCAAAATTGAAAATGGGCTAAAAATCAGTTTGATTGCTGGAAAAGATTCTTAGATATTGAGAACCGTCAAAATATTTCGGATGCTCGCCTTTTTGGACTGTTATATGTATAGTCCATAGAGTTATGTATTATTAAAGGAAAATTATTGCGTAGCTTCATTATTCTAACTTTCACTTCGATCGCATTATTACGACACAAGAATAAAAATTTAATTTTAAAATTTCACACAGCCGCCATCTTCAGTTTATGTAAACAATTGAACTAAATTAGATGCCAGTGAATGACAATATGTATAATCATTTACTGTACCACATTTCAATGCGCTCGTATGATTAAATCACGAGAAAAATGTATTAGAATGTTTCTACTTTGCTTGTCCGCCATTTTCGTTTCATAGTTTACAGGTTTTTGAAAATTACATAAATAAACTAGTAGCTGTGCTCTTTATCACCATACAAAATTTCAGGTTGATATCATAAATAGTTTCGGAGATATTGAATGCCTGTAAAATATTTCGCACAGCCGCCATTTTGAGGTTATGAAAACAATTGAACGAAGTTAGATGTCGGTGCATTACAATAAATATAAACATATACTGTACCAAGTTTCATTGTGTTTGGTTGGTTAAATCGCGAGAAACGTCCATTTAAAAGTCGCAACTTCGCTTGGCCGCCATGTTGGTTTAATAGTTAACAGACTTTCAAAGGTCACATATGTGAATTTCTAGTAGTTCCCTTTATCACCATACAAAATTCCAAGGTGATATCGGTAATAGTTTCGGAGATATTGAATGCTGGTTAAATATTTCGCACAGCCGCCATGCTGGATTGGTGAGACGTAACGAGATTTGAAGGGCACGGTCGGGGTCGCCCGGAATAGAGCTATGAACTTACCGAGTTTCATTGAAATCTCTCCAGCCGTTTAGGTTTTATTAGGGGGGACACACACACGAATCACACACACACACACGCACACACTCACGGACAAAAGGTGATCTCATAAGCCTATTTTTTCAAAATTGAAAATAGGCTAAAAATAGGCTTATGGGATCACCTTTGGTCCGTGTGTGTGTGTGAGAGGTGTGTGTGTCCCTAATAACTTCTAAACGGCTGGAGCGATTACAATGAAACTCGGTAAGATCATAGCACTGTTCTGGCCGACCCCGGCCGTGCCCTTCAAATTTTATTGTCTCTCACCAATCCATCATGGCGGCTGTGCGAAATATTTCACCAGCATTCAGTATCTCCTAAACTATTACCGGTATCGCCCTGAAATTGTGTACTGTGATAAAGGGCGCTACTAGAAGTTCACCTATGAGACTTTCAAAAACCTGGTGACTACAAAACCAACATGGCGGACAAGCGAAGTTGAAACTTTTATATAGACTTTTATCGCTATTTAACTATCCAAACATAATGAAACCTGGTACAGAAAATGTTTATACACATTGTAATGCACTGGAGTCTAATTTAGTTCAATTGTTTACATAACCTCTAAATGGCGGCTATGCGAAATATTTCACTGATATTCTATATATCCGAAATTATTACAGATATTATCCTGAAATTTTGTACGGTGATAAAGGGTACTGATACAAGTTTATCTATGTAACTTTCATAAACCTGTAAAGTACAAAACGAACATGGCGGCCAAGCGAAGTTGAAACATTTTAATAGACTTTTCTCGTGATTTAACTCTCTGAGCGCAGTGAAATGTGGTACAGTAAATGATTTTACATATTGTAATGCACTAGCATCTAATTTAGTTCAATTGTTTACATAACCTCATGATGGCGGCTGTGCGAAATTTTTTAATTAAGTTTTTATTGCTTGTGTCGTAATCATGCGATCGAAGTGAAAGTTTGAATAATGAGCCTAGGCAATAATTGTCCTTGAATGGTACGTAACTGTATGGCCTATACATATAACACTCCAAAATGGCGAGCCTCCGAAATATTTAGACGGTTCTCAATATCTATGAATTTCTTACAGCAATCAAACTGTTTTTTTTATGTTCATAGAGCCTATGATCTTATGTTCACCTATAGGACTTTCAGTAACCTGGTGAGCACAAATCCAACATGGCGGTGACGCGAAGTATAAATATTTAAATGGACGTTTCTCGCGAATTAACTATCCGAGTGCCGTGAAACGTTGCACGTTAAATGCTTATACAAATGTTAATCCACTGGCATCTAATTTATTTCAATTGTTTGCATAATCAGAAGATGGTAGCTGTGGGAAATTTTAAAATCTCCTTTTTACTTCTTGTGTTCTAATCTTGCGATTGAAGTTTGAATACCACAAATAATCTTCATGTAATAGTACAAAAATAAAAATCCAACCTGGCGACTATCTGAAATATTTAGACGGTTCTCAATATCTACGAATCTATCACAACCTTCAAACTGAAATTTTGTTTGTTGATAGAGGCAATTAACATGAGTAGGATATATGAAAATAGGCTGTATAGTTCTTCACGGAACTACTTGTTTTCTGATCTTGTTAACAATGGATTTCATTACTCATTAACATCAGCAAATGTTACACTTTAAACGATTCTTGTTGGGAAATTTTATCTGGAAGGAAAATAAACTATATTAGGAAATTTTGATATCCTGTATTTTAGTTGTGAAGAAATATTCAGAGTTTTAAGTTACACTAAATTTAAATAATTTTTGTCGGGAATGTTTGAGGAAATACTGGTTGGTTCCTCAGTTTAGGGGCTGCGACAACGCGGTCATGTAGCTCCGTGTACTTTGGCTGTGTGTAGAATCTGTCTGATAACCGGTGTTAATTGTGATGACTGTATTAGTGTGTGTTATCTGTCTTTAATTCAAGTAAGGACTGCAGACATTCAATTTTCAAGTAGTTCCTACTTTTGCAATCAAACGCCACCGTCAACGACAACTAGTTCTGAATTTGGTTACTAGATACCACCGCAGTGTGCTCCTGGCGACGAACGTTGGAACCTATAGCGTTAGTCAAATCTAACTCATAATTTAGCTCCACACAAGTGTAATTAGTGGAAAGTTCCGTTACATGCCATAAATATATGACAAGGGACCGTCGCCGGCTTTACTTCCCTTCCGAAGGAAGGCATACTGAGGGAATTGCCCTTAAAAAATCCGACGACTTCGGACGGGTTTGAACCTGTGACCTTGGCCATAGAATCTCCACATGTTGCTTGTTACCAACTACGCCACCGAAGCTGCCCTTGGGGGAAATACTACACATGATATCAGCGTTTCAAAGTCTTTGTCTACGGTGAGCTGTAGACTCATGCTGACTCCGATACCTTATAGAGTCCATTGTACCGAAGCATAGCTCGCCGGATTCAATATTCATAACGTAGATTGTAAATTTATATAAAAGTTCAATATAAAATGGATTAATAGATAAAAGGAGGAAACGCAAGAATGCAAGAGATGAAAGGGGAAAAGCAAAATACAGGCGTCTGATAAATGAAGTGAACAAGAAGTGCAAGGAAGCGAAAGAAGAGAGAAGTGTAAGAGAAGTGTGCAAGTATAGAAAATTGTCTGGAAGTAAGAAAAGTAGATACAGACTATCGAAGGATTAAGAGCACTTTTGCGGAACGGAAGTCTAAATACTGTAATATTAAGGACTCAAGATAGGAAACCTCTATGAGATAGAGAAGAAAAGGTTGAGGGATGGAAAGCTTAGATAAGAGAGTTTATATAGGGGAAAGAAGATTAAGAATCATGTAATGGAAAGGGAAGAGGAAATCGTAGAGGAGGAGAAAGGAGATTTAATATTGAGATCAGAATTTGATAGAGCATTAGAAAACTTAAGCAGCAACAAAACACCAGGCATAGATGATATAAGTTATTGACTGAATTACTACTACACTCAGTCTCGTGAAGCAAAACTGAGAAAAGGTGGGTTTGATTCTTACCTCAGCCATCCTAGAAGTGTTTTTCCGTGGTTTCCCACTTCTACTCCAGGCAAATACCGGAATAGTGCCTAACTTAAAGCCACGACCGCTTCCTACCCAAATCGTACCTCTGTTACAAATACATAGGCTACACTAGTACAGACATCACAGTGACACAGGTTATGAGACAAATTCTACACAAACCCAAGTACACCGGGCTACATGACCACGATGGCGCAATGCCCGTAAAGAATAAAAAACAACATGTTAAGACATCCTTCTCAAAATGTTCAAGAAATTAAATTTGTATTTTTACTCTCTTACAAGGGTCAGATGACCTCGCTGTTCTGCCCCTAAAAGCAAGAACACTCATCACCAAATTTAAACGTTATTTCTCTATTTTGAAAGCGACTTATAATGGCTGACGTAATTATTCTCTCGTTCAGTTAATCAGCCGCTCGAAAAGTACTGCGTATCTGCCTTCCGCAATGGATGAGCTAGTGCTGATAAGATTTGATTGCACGAGGCTGACGACCGCTGCTCCGAATCAGGGAGAGTGTACTAGCGACAACATATACATCAACCCTGTGTGCGTGTGTATAACTGGACTGAACTGAAAACCTGTGTTATTGTGATGACTACAGAAGGGTGTCTAGGATCTAGCATTGGAGTACCCTCTTTGTACCTGTGTTGCCGTATTCACCGTGGCCCACTTTTTAACCGAGTGTGTGGATCTTGCTGACTTATGAAGAAACCTTGGTTTGCATATGGCACTCAAACTTACCATCCCGGCATTTGCCTGGAGTAGAAGTAAGAAACCACGGAAAAACACCTTTCACTTCTCAGTTGATATCTCACGAATCTGAGTGTACCCCGTTCTAGCCCTAAGGCCAGAACTAAATTTCTTGGCAGAGTCTGGAATTGAATTGGGGCTTCCGTGGTGCTGTGAATTTATTAGCAACATATATGAATTTCTATAAGATTCTTAGTGTTTCTGATAGCTACTAGCCTTTAACTGCTAGACTAGAAACTTCGAATGTTGAAGCGAATAATTCCACGATATTTGCTTCAGTCGAGCAATAAACGGTATCCGAAGCACTTTTTGTTGCTATAAACCTTCTTGATAGCGGCTTCGGTGGCGTAGTTGGTAGCATGCTGAGCTTCTATGCCCAAGATAGCGGGTTCAAACCCGGCCGAAGCCGTCGGATTTTTTAAGAGCGTTAAAAATCCCTCAGTATGCCTTCCTTCGGAGGGGAAGTAAAGCCGGCGGTCCCATGTCATAGATTTATGGCATGTTAAAGATCTTTCCACTAATTACACCTGTGTGAAACTAAATTGGATAGGTTAAGAATGTAAACAACGCTCTTAGGTTGCTACGTTCGTTGCCAAGAGCCGACTGCGGTGGCGTCTAGTAGCTAGTTCTGAACTAGGCCTAGTAGTCGTTGACGGTGGCGCTTGGCGGCAAAAGTAGGAACTATTTGAAAATTCAAAGTTGCAGTCCCTACTTGAATTTAAAAAAAAAAAACAGATACACACACTAATACAGTCATCACAATTAACACCGGTTATCAGACAGATTCTACACACACCCAAAGTACACGGGGCTACATGACCGCGTTGTCGCAGCCCCTAAACTAAGGAACCAACCAACCAACCAAAACCTTCTTGATGTTTGTGAAATTTAACTTACATAAACCAGGTGGATATAATTTCAAAGAATGTGATTTGTAGATTAATATGCTGTATTGATATTTTCCGTTTAATGTGCATTTCGTTATCTCTTTTCATTTACATATGGGCCTTATTTGGAACAAGTACTCGTAGTGGGTCTAGTGTGGATTTTTAAATTTTATTTTGTATTACTGAAATATTTTCCAGTTATTCTAATTTTCAAGCCGTGTTTTCATTACTGCTTGCCTTCAAGTTAAATCCAGGACAATGTTAAGATATTTCACCTTGTAGTAAAAGTATAGGACATCTTTAAACGTTAAGTGGGTCTTATTTGGCACATTTACCTTATAGTTTCACGTGATAGGGCTCTCAAAAGTTAAGCCTTCCGACCACTGCTCTAAATAATGTAGCACCAAGACTGTAATGCTGTATTTCTCTTAAATCAGCGTCTTTGGTGTCGTAGTCGGTAGCATACTGATCTGCTACGCCCATGATCGCGAGTTCAAACCCAGCCGAAGTCGTCGGATTTTTCAAGAGCGTTAAAATCCTTCAGTATGCCTTCCTTCGGAGGGGAAGTAAAGCCGGCGGGCCCATGTCATAGATTTATGGCACGAAAAAGAGAACCTACCACTACAATTGGTATTTAAAGTTTAAACTAACTAACCTCACCCCGTGGCCTAGGCCTACCAAGCGACCGCTACCCAGCCATTTGGCCTGCAGATATTGGGGTGACACGTGGTCAGCGCATCGGATCCCCTTGGCCGTTTATCTTGGTTTTCGTCACTGGGGCGCTGCCTCACTGTCAGACAGCTTCTCAATTGTCCTCACGAGGCTGAGTGCACCCCGTTCCAGCCCTCACGTCAGTTTCTAAAATCCCTGATGGAGCCGGGAATCGAACCCAGGGCCTCCGGGTGAGAGGCAGGCGCGGTACCCCAACACCATGGGGCCGGCCACAATTGGTATTCTGTAGCTAAATTTGTAGGCAATTTGGCTAGAAACGCCCTATCAAGTTCCAACGTTCGCCGCTGGGTGTCAGTGAGGTCTGCTCAATCATCTTATAGCTCATCCCATGGGTGTCCGCATAGAAGCACCTACAAACTTCTCTCTGAGGAGCCGAACATGTCCTCGGACACTCCCGGCATTAAAAGCCATACGCTGAATAAATAAATCTCTTTAATCAAATGTATCCAACTCTTGCATGTTTTACTGTACAATGCGAACATTAAAAAGCACAATAAAAGTAATAAATGCGGTGGTATTGTGATAAAGTAGCTGACCGCGACAGCATTTTCACACAATGTAATATTCATATCCCAATTAGAACACCAACATTCAGTACAACAATCAGTGATGCCGCACAGAATGGTTTAATAACGGCAGCAATTAAAACCAAAACACGAATAATCTACCGTGTTTTATTAACATTGCACAGGTGAGCAGCACACAGAGATTGTTCGTGCTCTCAGTCCCAGTACGGGCAATCCTGGATATTGCTACACCCTCAGGGTCTCACGGCAGGCGAGTTCGGGAGTTGGCGATCCCGGGGGATTCCTGAGCTGGGTCCGATCTTTTTTCCCCCCGTTTTTCACTTGCTTTGGGGCGGGCCCTCTCCTCTTTCCCCTTTCCTGTCTGCCTTTCATGGCTCTCCTTCCTTCCAGGTATCTCAATCCTCGTTCTTCGAGGGTTGAGGGCGCTTCTTTTCTTCCTATCCTTTATATGCCTTAGCCTTTATTTGTTTACTATTTCTTCTTCTTCTAGTTTGTAAGTCTGTAGGTAGTAAGTTATTACTTATAGTTTTCATTCTGATCTCATCTTTCACTATCACCCAAACCGTGAGGGGCCGATAACCTAGATGTTAGGTCCCTTAAAACAAGAATTATCATCGTCATCATTTTATTTTCAGGACGGGTCAGGGAAGGGATTTTGGAAGAAAATCAGCCGTGAACCTATTGAAAGGAACCGTTCCGGTGGTGAAAATGGGAAACCACGAAAACAATTTTCAGGACGACCTAGGTGGAATTCGAACCCACGCTCCCCGATGCCAGCGAGACACGAGGTGGCGCGTTGGCATATTTTTTTAGTCACCAGGCTTGCTAAGTGTTGTATCTATAGGTATTAGTGCCCTCAAGACGTTTAATTCCTAGCCTCAATATCTCAAAATCTTTACCTGCAACCAACTTCAAATTTGGTACACATAACTTATATGCCATAGCGGCTTCGGTGGCGAAGTTGCTAGCATGCTGATCTTCTATGCCCAAGATCACGGGCTCAAACCCGGCCGAAGTCATAGTTTTTTTAAGAGCGTTAAAAATCCCTCAGTATGCTTTCCTTCGGAGGGGAATTAAGCCGGCGGTCCCATGTCATAGATTTATGGCATGAAAAAGAACCTTCCACTAACTACACTTGTGGAAGCTAAAATTTGTAGGTTAGTTTGAAAACGCTTTATTAGTTCCAACGTTCGTCGCCAGGTGCTGACTGCGATGGCATTTAGTAGCCACGTCCGCAGCTAGGTGTCGTGGACGGTAGCATTTGGTGGCAAAAGTAGGAACTACTTGAAAAAAAAATCGTCTGCAGTCCTTCTACCTGAATCACAGATAACTCGAACTAATACAGCCATCACAATTAACTCCGGTTATCAGACAGATTCTACACACACACACAAAGTACACGGGACTACATGACCGCGTTGTCCCAGCCCCTATACTAAGCAACCAACCAACCTTATATGCCGTGATGATGTAGATTCGTTTCGAGGAATTATGAGGATGTTGCCATCATATTTGTAAGTACGCTTATAAGTTCAATATTGTCCGGCCCTGGTGAATTGGGTAGTGCACTAGGATTTGGCCCGAAGGGTCCCAGGTTGATTACCGGCCGGGCCATCGGGGATTTAACATCCTAGGATTAATTTACCTGGCCCGGGGACGGGGTGTATGGGACGTCTTTATCATCATTTCATCCTCTTTAGGACGCGGAGGTCACACATGGGCGTAAACTAGAAAAATTTACTTATTATTAATTCGATATTTAACTACAGGGTCATTATTTTTGTGCGCCCCGGCAAACACGGCAAGCTAAGCTGGTGTTGACTGGCGCTGATCGCGGACGCGCGTACATGGTTCAGACGGTGGTGACGCGCATTTTTACTTTTTTGCCGAACATGTTCAATAATGTGTATATACAGTGCTCATAGTCGATGCTGAAAATGTCCTCCCTCTCTTGTAACACTCACCTGACAACTTCTGATGAAAGAATGGACAACAATCTCATGTAATTTTTGTTCTCTAAGAACACATCGTTTTCTGTAAAAAAAAAAATCGGAGCCTGTTTTCTTGAATATTTTAGCGAGCCTCCAAATTGTACTGGCATTAGGCACAGGTCATCCTGGAAACTTGATTCGATATTTTCGTCTTGTTTCAGAACAAGACTTTCTGCTTTTCATATACGAATTATGGATATACACAAGTTCGCGGAATGTGAATTGGGGTCCACGCATTACAAACAACCACAGTAATCACAATACTCACTAAACGTGCATCACTAACGTCTGAGCTTTGCAGATACACGTCCATATGAATGACAAAACACGTGTGAACTAACGATATGAGTCAGTGGAGCAGGGTATTGCGAGGTCCACTCGCTCCGCACCTGGCCAGCCAAATGACGCCATAGTTTGCCGCGATTACCTATAATGACCCTGTACATAGGCTATAACTGCTATACTAATTTATGGTTTTAAGACAAATTTTGTATGTCCCGTAACGTTAGGTCATACACCACGACCGAGTGGGCAGTTGCAGCATTCGGAAGATCGTAGGTTCGAATCCCGGTGCTGACAGTGGCTATCCTGAGTGTGACTTTTCACAGGGTTTTACCATTTTTCCTACAGACAAATGCCGGGATGGTATCTTATTCGAAGTCCAGGGGCACCTACTTCATCCATGTCCCCTAGCGTACAGTTAGCGGCTTCGGTGGCGTAGTTGGTAGCATGCTGAACTGCTGTGCCCAAGATCGCGGGTTCAAACCCGTCCGAAGTCGTCGAATTTTTTAAGAGCGTTAGAAATCCATAAGAATGCCTTCCTTCGGAGGGTAAGTAAAGCAGGCGGTCCCATGTCATAGATTTATGGCATGTAAAAGATCCTTCCACAGACTAAACTTGTGTGGAGCTAAATTGTTAGGTAGGATTTCGTCGGAACGCTCTATCAAAGTTCCAACGTTCAGCACTAGGTATCTTAGATATCTGGCAGCGAAAGTTGGAACTACTTGAAATTGAACGGAACTTGTAGCTAATCCTAAGTGTGTCCGCTGGAAGCAGCTACAGACTCAGGGGAGCCGAACATGTCCTTGGACACTCCCGGCACTAAAAGCCATACGATAAATAAATAAAATAACCAGTCTGAATTGAATGATTCTTTATTACTGTAAGGAAAACGCATGAATAATTAGGATGAACCTCATTCATGAAATTATATTAGAAAATAATTAAGATATAGTCTACTTGGAAAATTTAACAAAAAACTGCTGTATTTTTCAAAGACATTTTTTTTAACATAGGCCTACTGTAGACAATACAGTATAATTTTAATGGTGGTTCATCGTCGGTATCCATGTGCTTTCTTTATATGAAAGAAAAATCATTCCATTCCCAGCTAGCTCGTAAACTGTCGCCTCAGTAACTGAATGGAGATTGTTGGAAGAAATGAAAACGTAAAAACACTTATAGTAGGCGATGTATTGAAGATATAGATATGCTCTCCCAGGCTTTTTTTGTAGAACCTTTCATGCTGAGCATTTCTTACACTCATAGTATATAGATATTTTTAACGGTTTGCACAGCGTAAGCTTAAAAAGCGGAAGGACGCCAGTTTTTTTTTACCTTTTCACTGAAATCGTTAGTGCTTGACTTCATTTGGTCATAAATAAATTATTTTCTACAGAAACCTTCCTCGGGATATCCTTTACAGAATGGTGAAAACTGCATCAAAATCCATTCAATGGTTCTCGAGGTTACCCGTGCCATCCAAGAATCGGGGCTTTGTTTCATACTAAGTAGAGATTATAGGCCAATCAGTATAATTTAATATAATCCCCCTTCCGTCCAATCTTAAATTGACTGTGAATTTTGCGGAACGAAAAGTTCACAGGCGGAATGAGAGTTGTACTTCCAGGGAATGGCGAGGTGAATGAAACTCAAATCCCCCTTCCGCCCAATCTTAACTTGACTGTGTTTCACAGGCGAAATGAAGAAAACCCGAGTTGCACTTCCAGGGAAACTCCAAACACAACTCAACACAACTCAACGGTTTGCTGCTGGCTGAATCTGGAGCAATAGGTTCGCCCGCCAACTAGGCTGTAGCAGGGATGATAGACTCGCCCTTGGCTAGCTCGTAAACTGTCGCCTCAGTAGTTGATTGGACATTGTTGGAAGAAATTAAAGCGTAAAAACACTTATAGTGGGCGATGTTTTGAAGATAGACATATGCTCTCGCGGACTTTTTTTTGTAGAACTTTTCATGCTGAACAATTCTTACACCCATAGTATTCAGATATTTTTAACGGTTTGCCCAGCGTAAGCTTACAAAGCGCTCGGACGCCAGTTTTTTTTCCGACTTTTCCACTTAAATCGGTACTGCACGGCTTCCTTTGATCATAAATAAATTATTTTCTACAGAAATAATCCTCGAGATATCCTTTACAGAATGGTGAAAACCGCATCAAAATCCATCCAGTGGTTCTCGAGTTTACCCGTAACATCCAAGAATCGGGGACTTTGTTTTATACTGAGTAGAGATAAAAGCCCTATGTATTAACTATAACTTTGTAAGTTGTCATAATTCTATGTTACATATTAATGAAGCTACTATTTAATTCCTAACTGTGTGCAGCTGTATGCATATTTACAGAGTCCTCAAGGTTGTCAACTGTCTACTGCGAAAAAAAAAAAAACACTTTGAGCAACTCATAAATGTTAGTGTTAGCAAAATATAGTATACGCACTTTTAACCTTAGAATGATAGCGTTCGAATACACGACGAAAACGGGATACACTTCTACTTGCTCTACTTCACTCTTTTGTCCAACTCCGACCAGTGTTTGGCGGCCCTAAAATACAAAATAAACTAGTCAAAATAAAAAAAATAAAAAGAAGAAACCCAAACCAATCGAAATTAGTCAAAATAAATAAAACCCCAAATAGTAATCGAAATTAGTCAAAATAAATAAAACCCCAAATAGTAATCGAAATTAGTCAAAATAAATAAAACCCCAAATAGTAATCGAAATTAGTCAAAATAAATAAAACCCCAAATAGTAATCGAAATTAGTCAAAATAAATAAAACCCCAAATAGTAATCGAAATTAGTCAAAATAAATAAAACCCCAAATAGTAATCGAAATTAGTCAAAATAAATAAAAACCCAAATAGTAATCGAAATTAGTCAAAATAAATAAAAACCCAAATAGTAATCGAAATTAGTCAAAATAAAGAAAACCCCAAATAGTAATCGAAATTAGTCAAAATAAAGAAAACCCCAAATAGTAATCGAAATTAGTCAAAATAAAGAAAACCCCAAATAGTAATCGAAATTAGTCAAAATAAATAAAAACCCAAATAGTAATGGAAATTAGTCAAAATAAATAAAACCCCAAATAGTAATCGAAATTAGTCAAAATAAATAAAACCCCAAATAGTAATCGAAATTAGTCAAAATAAATAAAACCCCAAATAGTAATCGAAATTAGTCAAAATAAATAAAACCCCAAATAGTAATCGAAATTAGTCAAAATAAAGAAAACCCCAAATAGTAATCGAAATTAGTCAAAATAAATAAAACCCCAAATAGTAATCGAAATTAGTCAAAATAAATAAAACCCCAAATAGTAATCGAAATTAGTCAAAATAAATAAAACCCCAAATAGTAATCGAAATTAGTCAAAATAAATAAAACCCCAAATATTAATCGAAATTTGTCAAAATAAATAAAACCCCAAATAGTAATCGAAATTAGTCAAAATAAATAAAACCCCAAATAGTAATCGAAATTAGTCAAAATAAATAAAACCCCAAATAGTAATCGAAATTAGTCAAAATAAATAAAACCCCAAATAGTAATCGAAATTTGTCAAAATAAATAAAACCCCAAATAGTAATCGAAATTAGTCAAAATAAATAAAACCCCAAATAGTAATCGAAATTAGTCAAAATAAATAAAACCCCAAATAGTAATCGAAATTAGTCAAAATTTGTCAAAAGGAGCTCAAAAAGTTTAAAAAAAAACTTAAAGATCAAATTTAGTCAAAATATCAAAAAATGAAAAAAAAACAATCAAAATCGGTCAACAAAGCTCAAATACGAAAAGAAAAATAAAGAACGGTATATTTGAAAAACATCCAGCTTCCGTGGCTTAGGCGGCAGCACGCCGGCCTCTCACCGCTGGGTCCGTGGTTCAAATCCCGGTCACTCCATGTGAGATCTGTGCTGGAGCAAACGGAGGCAGACAGGTTTTTCTCCGGGTACTCCGGTTATCCCTGTCAAAATTTCATCCCAGCAACACTCTCCACTATCATTTCATTTCATCTGTCATTCATTTAATCATTGCCCCAGAGGAGTGCGTCAGGCCTCGGCAGCCGGCACAGTCCATATCCTCGCCGCTAGATGGGGGCTTCATTCATTCCATTCCTGACCCGGTCGGAGACTGGAAGCAGGCTGTGGATTTTCATTTCATATTTGAAAAACTAAATCGTGGATTTCGCATTTTTGTAGCATCGTAGAACAATTTTCGCTTTATGAGTCGATTTCGCATATTTTCGCGTTCCCAAAACATATTCAAAAGTGGTTTACAGGTCATGAAAAGTGAAAATATAACATTACAAGTCATTATGAGCATTTCACGCATTTTGCGAAAGAACACCACCCCTAAGTATTGTACAAGACGTACAGAGTGTGAATATAAATATTGTGGTATACTATTATATTCCTGGATTAATGAGATCAGCCGGTGAAATTACATTCTCTCTTTATTGTTGTCGAGGGAGATCCTATTGCAATTTTTAAAAGCAACTGCCGTAGTTCCAATGTAGAAGCAATCTTCTTGTAGGGTCCTTAGAGACTATCATAAAAAGCGCGAAAGTTGGTTTGTAAGAATGTGATGTTGAACGAACATCTGTGTAACTTCCTCTCGAGTCCAACTAAACTCACGGCCCGCCGGGCTGTGAATTTGGCCAGCTAGTGATATTTCAAAATATGAAACCCCCCAGGGGTTCACATCTAGTGGGACGTGATTTGGCGACCACGGGACTCCAGCTGAGTCTGCTATTGCTTCCACTTAGTCGTGCCGGGCTCCTCTCCGTATTCTTTTCTGTCGACCTCTCTTAGTCAACTCTTGTTCTCTTCCGACCCCGACGGTATTAGGGTATCCAAGGCCTAGGGAGTCTCTTCTTTTCCTGATCCTTCATTCTTCGAGGGGTTAGACCTCTTGTTTTGTTTTTTTACCTTTCAGGGATCTCCTGCCTTCTGCTGAAGGCCCTCAAGGAGGCAGGGTGTATATAGCCCCACCACGTATGGTGCACCCTGGATATTGCTACACCCTCAAGGGCTCACGGTTGGTGAGCTTGGCGACCCCGAGGGATTCCTGAGCTGGGTCCGTTTTTCCCGTTTTCCACTGCCTTTGGGGCGGAACCTCTCCCTTTCCCTTTCCTATCTGCCTTTCGTGGCTCTATTTCTTTTCTAGATCCTTCAATCCTCGTTCTTGTGAAGTTGGGGGCATGTATTTCCCCTTTCGTTTGTTTCCCTTACTCTTCTCTTCTATTCCTTTTCTTCTTCTAGAGTGTAATTCAGTACTTAGTTTTAGTTGTAAGTTTGTAGTCACATTTACTTTTAGGTTCCTCCTCATCATCATCAAAATATTAACAAACGAAGGGCCATCTTTAGTTTTCAGCCCAAATATTGATTAGCATAAGGATCTGAGAAAACCACTCATTAAAAAGTTCGTTTGGAGTGTGTGCCTTTATGGAAGTGAAACCTGTACACTTGGACTGGAGAGGAAGAGAAGAATCGATAATTTTAAGATGTGGTGCTACCGCCGGATGTTCAAAATTCCGTGGAATTTTACCTTTGAACATCGGTTTCAGTGACAATTCAGCGATAAAGTCATGCTTTATGCCATACGCACGCATTCTTCAAAAGGAATATCTTTCTCAGTCTTGCTTAATAAGTTACAACAAACGCGTATGCGTGTTCCTCGCATTTTAAGCCATTACCAACCTCAGTTTGCAAAAAGATTTTCCAAGAACCAATTTTCAAAGATATCAGATGTTGAAATGGGGCAACCTGGCAAATTCTTTTCCCTTCCCTTCTGTCATTAGCGCATACTGCTTACTCCTATGATCACAACCTGCAAGGTACCAGAGCGGCTTCGGTGGCGTAGTCGGTAGCATGCTGAGCTTCTATGCCCAAAATAGCGGGTTCAAACCCGGCCGAAGCCGTCGGATTTTTAAGAGAGTTAAAAATCCCTCAGTATGCCTTCCTTCGGAGGGGAAGTAAAGCCGGCGGTCCCATGTCATAGATTTATGGCATGTTAAAGAACCTCCCACTAATTGCACCTGTGTGAAGCTAAATTGGATAGGTTAAGAATGTAAACAACGCTCTTAGGTCTCTACGTTCGTTGTCAAGAGCCGACTGCGGTGGCGCCTGGTAGCTAAGTTCTGAACTTGGCCTAGTAGTCGTTGACGTGGTGCTTGGCGGCAAAAGTAGGTATTTGAAAAATTCTTAAGTTGCAGTACTTAAATTAAAAAACAGATAACTCACACTAATACAGTCATCACAATTAACACCGGTTATCAGACAGATTCTACACACACCAAAGTACACGGGGCTACATGACCGCGTTGTCACAGCCCCTAAACTTAAGAACCAACCAACCAACCAAGGTACCAAACTTTCTTCATGGCCAAGTCAATACTGGAGGTTCCCCGCCTTATTGCAACCCTTGCGCATTCCGCAGAACTCATTAACCGTACGTATAGTTCCCTCACTTTCCTGGTTAACGAGCGGCGATTCAAACCTAAGGAAGTAGCACGTGCTGACAATAACCATTGTTCGCTACTGACCAATAGCTGACGGTTGTTGACCAATAGAATGCTCCCTCTATCACCACACGTGGACTCCCAAGTCCCACCCTGACGGCTAGCTCGCGTGTCAGACAGGTATAAGGAGTCCAGTGTTGCACATCTGCACGTAGCCTAGTTCAGTCCAGTCTCGCTGCATGCTCTTGGTGACTACGTTGACAACGCTGTGCCTCGCGCTGCGAAAGCCTTGGCTCCAGGCAATCAGGGAATGATAACATATACATCCAGCTTGATTTCAAAGGCAACCGCACGTTATCCAAAAAAGTCCAAGAACTATAACAGTACGTACCTGAACCAATCTCCGTAGCAGTGTATGCATTTTAAATTCGGAAATTGAGAATGGAATGATAATAGCTGACGTGTTTCATCTAATTAGCCTAGTTAATTCCACGATCGAAGAGCACGGGTTGCTGCATTTGAATGGAATGGATCGAAATCTAAGCTGTATTTAGAAAATAGAAAATTTAATTTCGATTCGCCTCAAAATAAAATTCATACATATATAGGATTTTGAATTCCATTTGCATTCATAAAAACCCAAAACCGATAGACATTTTAAGCCCCCGTGATAAGTTAAAATTACGACTTCTACAATATTTTAATAAGGCAAATCAAAAACTCAGTACTTGAAAGGGTAACCAGGAATCAAGACTCTTTTCACATTAGAATTGGAGAAAGCAATATACGGCATAGACTTAATATGGCAAAAATTAACTTACAACAAGATGTTCAGTAAAGAACATATAGCCTACTTTCTCCTAAATGCATGGGTATTGTAATAACTCTTTGTCCTCTTCAAGGAGTATAATTGAATGTTGGTTGTAGTAGCTTGTTGAAATACAACGTGCTATACGGATATTCCGTCAAGATGGCGGCGATATAAAACATGACGCTGAGGTGCCCTGTGCTAGTGTTACCTCTGTAAAAAAAAATCATTCGTTTCGATTTCACCGTGTTTGAATTGATATGGAGAATCGATTTGCACACATACTGTACATGGTCGCTATCTGCAAACTAATGGGCTGATGACCTTGTAGTTCAGTCAAAAGATGCTTTCCACAAAAAGGTATGTTGTTGCAAAATTTGATAGAGATCAAATGATTAGGTTGGTCGTAATTTGATTTAATCTTTAAACATTTGGATGGCCGCCATTCCGTTTCCGTCAAGATGGCGGCGATTTAAAACATGACACTGAGGTGCCCTTGGCTAGTGCTACCTGTGTACCAAATTTCGTTCAATTCGGTTTCACCGTGTTTGAATTGATAGGGGTAACGATATGCACACATACATGGCCGCCATATGCAAACTATTGGACTGATGACCTTGTAGCTTGGTCAAATAACGCTTCTCACACAAAGGTACTTTGTTGCAAAATTTGGTAGAGATCAGATGATTAGGTTGGTCGTAATTTGATTCAAGCTTTTAACATTTCGGTGGCCGCCATTACGTTTTCGTCAAGATTGTGGCGATAGGAGTGCTCTTTGCTAGTGCTACCTCTGTACCAAATTTCGTTCAATTATGTTTCACCGTATTTGGATAGATAAGGGGAATCGATTTTCACATATACACGGCCGCCATCTGCAAACTATTGGGCTGATGACCTTGTAGTCTAACCAAAGACGCTCGCAAAATTGTTGCAAAATTTGATAGAGATCGGATGATTAGGTTAGTCGTGATTTGATTGAAGCTTTTAACATTTGGGTGCCCGCCATTACGCTTACGTCAAGATGGCGGCGATATAAAACATAACACTGAGGTGCTCTTTGCTAGTGCTACCTCTGTACCAAATTTTGTTTAATTCGGTTTCACCGTGTTTGAATGATAGGGGGGATCGATTTGAACACGTACATGGCCTCCAACTGCAAACTAATGGGCTGATGATCTTGTAGTTTGGTCAAAATATGCTTCCCACATAACGATATGTTGCTGCAAAATTTGGTAGAGCTCAGATTATTAGGTTGGTCGTAATATGATTTAAGCTTTTAACATTTGGGTGGCTGCCATTACGTTTCCATCAATATGGCGGCAATATAAAACATGGCACTTAGGTGACCTTTGCTAGTGCTACCTCTGTACCAAATTTCGTTCATTTGGTTTCACCGTGTTTGAATTGATAGGCGGAATCAATTTGCACACATACATTGACGCCATCTGTAAATTATTGGTCTGATGACCTTGTAATTTAGTCAAAGAGGCTCGCCACACACATATATGTTGTTACTAAATTTGGTCGAGATCGAATGATCAGGTTAATCATAATTTGGTTCAAGCTTTGAACATTTGGGTGGCCGCCATTACGTTTCCGTCAAGATGGCGGCGATATAAAACATGACACTGAGGTGCCCTTTGCTAGTGCTACCTTTGTACCAAATTTCGTTCAATTTGGTTTCACCGTGTTCAAATTGATAGGGGGGGGGCAGACAATCAGAGTACACACACTCACACACACACACACATACACACAATTTATGGCCCTGTGTAGATCTCATAAGTCTACTCTCATTTTTTCATTTTTTGCAAAAATCGAAAGTATGCGAAAAACCTTGAGAGAATTGAAAAGGTGAAAGCATGATTCTTAAAGCTCTGTTTGCGAATAAGGAAGTTCGCGCCTTCAAGACTTGCCTTGTTAAGAGAGACCTTCTTTATAGAGGACATTAGGCTTCATCCGGGTGGCTTCGGTGGTGTAGTTGGTAACATGCTGAGCTTCTATGCCCAAGTTCGCTTGTTCAAACCCGGCCGAAGTCTTCGGATTTTTTAAGAGCGTTAAAAATCCCTCAGTATGCTTTCCTTCGGAGGGGAAGTAAAGCCGGTGGTCCCATATCATAGGTTTATGTCATTACACTTGAGGAAGCAAACATTTGTAGGTTAAAACTCAGCAATTCTTCTAGGTTTGTGCCGTGTCTTGTGTGGGGTTTCGCCTAGGACACCAAGCAGGCTCATCGGCGGGCTCTTGGTGTCCCCGCCTGGACCCCCACAGGAGTATCGAACTGCGCGATACCTCCCTTTATAAAGAGTGCAACTGCACTCCTTGACTGCGAGAACCAAAAGCTCAAGCAGCCATAACCTCCCTATGAAGGCTTCCAAAAAGATGGTATATTGGCTTTCACGGCCGGTGAATTAAAACTCAGCAATTCTTCTAGGTTTGTGCCGTGTCTTGTGTGGGGTTTCGCCTAGGACACCAAGCAGGCTCATCGGCGGGCTCTTGGTGTCCCCGCCCGGACCCCCACAGGAGTATCGAACTGCGCGATACCTCCCTTTATATAGAGTGCAACTGCACTCCTTGACTGCGAGAACCAAAAGCTCAAGCAGCCATAACCTCCCTATGAAGGCTTCCAAAAAGATGGTATATTGGCTTTCACGGCCGGTGAATTAAAACTCAGCAATTCTTCTAGGTTTGTGCCGTGTCTTGTGTGGGGTTTCGCCTAGGACACCAAGCAGGCTCATCGGCGGGCTCTTGGTGTCCCCGCCCGGACCCCCACAGGAGTATCGAACTGCGCGATACCTCCCTTTATATAGAGTGCAACTGCACTCCTTGACTGCGAGAACCAAAAGCTCAAGCAGCCATAACCTCCCTATGAAGGCTTCCAAAAAGATGGTATATTGGCTTTCACGGCCGGTGAATTAAAACTCAGCAATTCTTCTAGGTTTGTGCCGTGTCTTGTGTGGGGTTTCGCCTAGGACACCAAGCAGGCTCATCGGCGGGCTCTTGGTGTCCCCGCCCGGACCCCCACAGGAGTATCGAACTGCGCGATACCTCCCTTTATATAGAGTGCAACTGCACTCCTTGACTGCGAGAACCAAAAGCTCAAGCAGCCATAACCTCCCTATGAAGGCTTCCAAAAAGATGGTATATTGGCTTTCACGGCCGGTAGCATTTGCTGGCAAAAGTAGGAACTACTTGAAAATATGAATCGTCTGTAGTCCTTCTAGTCCTTCTACCTGAGTAACAGATAACACACACTAATACAGCCATCACAATTATCACCGGTTATCAGACAAATTCTACACACACCCAAAGAACACGGGGCTACATAACGCGTTGTCGCAGCCCCTAAACTAAGGAACCAACCAACGAGACAATGTAAATGAACATCCTTCGACATGGAATTCTACTGTACCGACGCAATGAAGGACAGATCATGGACCAACGCTAATCAAGAGCAAAGTCACACGATTACAAGACTAGACTAAAGATTATGTGACAACAAGAAATATTATATACCAAATGATAATTTTCTGTGCTCGCTTCGTGGAAGGTATTGTAAAAAACAGTGGCGTGACTACCGGCGGAGATTAGGGGGATCAATCTTCCCCAGGGTCGATTAATAAAGATACGTAATTCGATAATAATAATAATATCGTATGGCCTCGGGTGCTTGGTGAAATCTTTGTTATTTCACGCTCAGAGTGCAGCTTGCATACCAAATATTGTCGTTCCATGAAACGCTATGAAAGTCAAGGAGGTAAGATATCTAAGCTCCTTGAACACTAAAGCGCTTTCTAGTAGAGAAATGAGGAGCTTTGTGTTGGCGGAAAATCCCGAGATTAATTTTGCCATCATGAACACGGCGTACTGAATTCAAATGAGTTCTTTAACATGCCAACAACGTGTGATATGCATACCGTGATTTTTGTCGTCTTTCAAATACCACTTACCACGGCCAGGAGCGAACCTGCTAGCTTGGGGTTGGTAGTCCGACACGATAACCACTCACCCACCGTAATTCGATTTAATGTTCATTTTGAATACAACCATTCTTCAGATTGACGACAAACGATTGGTTTATGTATGTGTATACTTACTGATTGCAGAGCACTTATCTTGACTCTTTTAGTGTTACGGTACCTAAACTTAACACTTGCTTTAGCAAAACTATTAATTTTCTAGCTCTGCACACTGATTGGTGCAAATAAAGCCTGTTAAATGCTATCGAGATCAAACACGAAAATGTGTAGTTTTGCTATCATTGATAATGTTTTAATTTACCCAAGCCAACTCCCCCACGCCCAAAGCAAAAACACAAAGGAAAAGACAAAAACAAAAGCAAAAGCAGAAAAAACAAAAAACACAAAGCAAAAAATTAAATAAACAAGGCAGAAAACAACGAAAACAAAAACAGAGAGAAACAAATCAAGAAATCAAATACAAAATGAGAAAAGCAAAATTAAAACATAAACCTATACAAAACAAAAATGGACTCAAAACTTAATACAAAAGAGAAAAAACTAAATAAAACGCTCTTCTTAGCTTATTAGTTCAGATTTTACTACGCTCATCTTCCACCAGAAGCAAATCCCCTTTACGCCACTGGTGAAAAGTGTAATATTGTGTTCTGCTTGGAAAGAACGAAAAGTATTACACAATACAGCAAAGAATAATGTATAATCCTCTGTATGCCCTTTCGGGTGCACTTTCTATTATATAATAAAAATAAAATTGGCTGCAGTGCCATCACATCCTCTGTGCAGTTCGTCAATCATGCTCATCAATCGAAAACTGCACCAATACTCTTTCTTTTGATCATCCAAGTAAGCCGTAATGATGCATTAATGAAATTGGAAAATAATACAAACAAATTTGGAATGTATTTTTGGGCAATGCTAATTGAAAGTACTGAGCATGCAATTACAAAGCAAGCTGAGCTGACAACTCTGGATTATATAATTTGGCGAACAGCATGTAATCGAGTTACGTTCGGACAAGCTGGCATTAAATAGCACTGGCTTGCAGTGCGTCCTCAGCATCATTAAGCTCCATTTATATATACTGTTTTGACATTTGTTTGACAGAACACGATTTTTGTCCCGGACTTCAAGCGAAATGAAATGGAATGGATCGGAACGGGAGAGCCCTTTAAGCCTATTGACCATGTGAATGCTGTATGAAACATGATTCTCTGTGAAAAGGATGTCTTCCATTCTCATGAATCAGATGATCAGGCATTGTATTACGGATTACTACGGTAGGATTTGTAGATCATAAACAGTGAAAATATATACTACACAGAATTATATTCAGTGTATCTCGCCAGAGAGTCCTTAGTCGTATTTTCGATCGTGTTTATGATGATACTTTAAATCGTGGTATACACACTTGTTGTTGAAGAGACTTTTTAAAATCGAGGTATACATGCGTGTTTATGAAGATACATTTTTAAATCGCGGTAGAAGGTCACGCGTGTTTATGAGGATACTTTTTAAAATCGTGGTGAAAGGTACACGCGTGTTGATTAAGATACTTTTTTAAATCCTTGTTTACAAGCGTGTTTATGATGATACTTTTTAAATTCATGGTTTACACGTATGTTTATGAAGACATTTTAATTTAGTTTTACTTCGGTGCTTAAGAAGATATTAGCCTACTTTATAATTTAAAATATGTACTCGCTGAGTTAGTGTGTGTGGTGTGTATGTATGTATATTATGTATATGTACTGTACATGTACGTGTGGCCACGGCCGCCTCCTTCCCAATACTCATCTGAATTACAAATACACACACTGGTACAGGCATCTCAGCGACACAGGTTATCATAAGTTCTGCACACACTCAAGTACACGGGGCTACATGACCACGATGTCGCAAATCCCCTAAGAAATGAACAACTTGTTAATGTTTACTTCGGGGGGGAATTACTAATATTTTAACCAAAATAAAATGTATTTCAAACTAAATGGTAGTTGTTGTTGATTCATTTATGAGCTTCGGAGATAGACCGTTGTTGTTGTTGCTTATTTTAGGGGTTGCGACATCTTAGTCATCGAGAAGCTGGATCATCGCTCACCATCGGTGAATGATAAGTTATAGGAAAACGAACGAAATAGAAGGTGGAAACAAATTTCCGTAATTGGTCTTCACGATTATCAATATCCAGTGTTGGCAATCTTCATGAGGCTTCCTAAAATTATTGTCAGCAAAGGTATCTTAAGTAATAACTTGCAGAGCCGTTTGCCGACGGTGTAGGATCGATGCTACTTTCATAAAAGGTTCACCTTTCATAGCGCTCTCGTTCAAACCGTGGTTCTGTTTATCTATAACCGACCCAGTCTGTTTCTTCCCGTGTTTGAATTCGTGTTGCTTATTTTAAGGACTGCAGCACCGTGTACTTGGGTGTCTGTGTAATTTGTGTGATAACCTGTGTAATTGTGATTGCTGTACTAGTGTATTTATTCATAAATTGGGGATAGGATTGGGAAGGAGGTGGCCGTGGCCTTAACTTAGGCCCCATCCCAGCTTTCTCTTGGAGTAGAAGTGGAGGGGTGAGGGGGGAGAAACCACTTCCAGGATAACTGAGGTGAGAATCTGAACTTCTCCTCTTCTCAGTTGACCTCACGAGAATGAGCGTAACCCGTTTCCAGTCCTAACACTAGAATTACAATTTCTTGACAGAGCCAGGAATTGAACCCGGACCTCCACGGTGACAGCCAAGAACGCTAGCTACACCATGAGGTGGTCTGGGTGGTAGAACAAACTCAATATTTGACTAACCCTAGAATGGTAGTGTTCTACGAAAACGGGATAAGTTGCGGTTTCCCCCACTTCCTCCTTTTGTCCAATCCCCACCAGGGGTTGGAAGTCCTAAAATACAAAACAAAAAAAAGTCAAAAAACACAACTAAAACACAGAAAATCAAAATTAGTCGAAATCCATACCCCCCCCCCCCCCAAAAAAAAAAAAGGTACATGGTAGCCACTACTCCTGGAAAACCTGGAAATCCTGGAAAACTCCTGGATTTTAATCGGTCTGGAAAATTCCTGGAAAATGACAAAAGAAAATGAAAACTCCTGGAAAATAGCCACTGTTAATTAATTATAAAAATCTTTCCATCTTAAATCATACTCCCGCTGTGGTTTTGGGTGAGTACTCTATCGTTAACGAAAGAAATTTCCTCAGGCTACCTGTTTTTGTGTGGGAGAACACGCGATAGTATTTTTGTAGAACATATTGAGTATTGAACCCGAGGAGGTTATGCTGACTGGAATCGAGCGGGGTTCTCAGAGACTGTGATCTCAGAATAAAGGTTCGACCAGGGAACGAACCCGAGGTCTGTGGAGGGAGTTTCATTGTAAAAACCCCTAGAGAGAAGTGTATATTAAATCACTGGTGTGATTTCAGTTGCAGTGACATTATTTATTAAAATAATGAAGGGAAATTGAGCAGAATACAGTATTATTAGACTACTTGGTGTAGGCTATATGGGGCTTGGAGCACTGCAAGTGCAGAGGTTGACATTTTTACAAATAGGCCCAGAATTGTGGGAGGTGTTCAGTGGAGCCAAGTCAATCATTCCGACCTCATTCTGTCGTCTGGAAGAGGGTGAGGGCCTGAATAATGACCCAGTTCTTCCCCGACGGAGAATGGATTTGAGAATGGTGGGGAGAGATCACAAGGAAAATCATTGATTACTCGTGATTGGAGTAACGAAATGACATGAGACTTGCCCACAGGTGAATCTTTAGACTGGAGGCTAATTTTAGAGCCTTTAATCTGCGAAATTGACGCATATTTAAGGAAGTGCGGAAGGACCGTAGGACTATCATTGTTCGCGGCGGGATTTGAGGAGGTCGCCAGGGAATCCCGGGAGATAGCGTCCCCACGCTATAGAGAAAGGAATTAATATTAATTAATTGGCCGAGCGATTCTTCAGCACGCAGTCAGTTCTGGGATCAGAGAAGAAAAAGGAACCCAATGAACATGGTTTCGCGACCAGAATCATGCTGGGAGAGGAGCCGAGATCCCGCGGTAAGATTGCGCTCTACTTTCTGTGTGAATCCGATATAAGGGAGTCGGCCCTTAGCAGAGCAGTTAGTTGCACTTCAGTCTTAGGTCAGTCTTACCCTAGTTGGAGCCAGTCTCACACCAGTTTGTCACAGTTTGTCAAGAGAGGCGCAGACAGTCGTCATGGCGGAACATATGTTGGTCCGGTGCATGAAAGGACGCCCGCACAAAGAGTTCTACATTTGAGTGAAGCATTTAATAAGCTGTTATTATATAGGCGTGCTGCAGGTATACTCAGCAGTACGAACAGTGGCGTGTTCACGTAGGAAGCACCGTGTAAGATGAGTGGCAGAACTATTGTAAATAATAATAATAATTTGTGTAAAGTTATGGACAGTGTTAAGCGCAATGTATCAAATATCGACTGATCATTCATGTCTAAGTACGCTTGAATGCGCTGGGAGAAACTTTACGAAGCATTTGGTAATGTTTTAAGGATACCAAATAATAACGCTCAGGACGGAAGTTAGCATATCTATGCGACGCAGGAAGCTTACCGTAGGAGTATGGATAAAAACTGTTGGTGAATTCCGAGGGCAGGTAAACCAGACTTTCAATCAGGAGTTGGTAGGAGCACGGGAGATGCCGTCGACACCTGCAATTTTGATATCTTTGCTAGGGAATTTCAAGCAATGAAAAGTGTACACAGTGACGTGTGTTGTGTATAAAGCATATGTAAAATATCTTTTAAAGTAGTGGTTTTATAAGTGTTATAAAGTGTCACATGTTTGGGAGCAATAGCTTCCTTATAGAAATGCAAAGTGCCGTATGGTTAACGGAAGTTGTGTGTCATAAAATGTGTGTATTCAAGATGAATATGTCGCGTTAAACCTGCATATGGCAGGCGACTTGGAAGGATATGATTGGTTGAAGCCACCATGAGAAGCCTTGAGATATGTGAGTACCCCACAAATTATGGTTAATTAGAGAATATAGGCCACTGCATGTGACGTGATTTCAGTAAAGATGCCAGTGAGAATCAGATTAGGAGGTAGACCCTCCAGGTTTAATCATTATTGTATTGATTTTCATAGAGTTGAGATGTTAATGTGCATCAATAAGTGGATTAATCATTACCACTGTTAATTAAGATGGCAATCAGTTATGTAAATGTTACGAGCACAGTTGTTCGAGTTTTGAGATGATTGATTGTGTCGGATTTTGGTAAATTATGTCAGAAATATAATAATAATAATAAGGAATGATTTTGGTAAAATATGTCAGAAATCATAATAATAATAAGGAATGATTTTGGTAAATTATGTCAGTGAGAATAATATAATAACAATTATGAATATCAAAGGTATTAATGAACGCATCAGGTAATTGTTGTAAACAGGAAATAATTACGCTATTTGCAAGACTTATCGATCCAAGCAGTAAGATTATACAGTAAGATTACATTACGGGATTAAAGAAAGAGTTTGATATCAGAATATTGTATTAATGGGAATATAATTATGCCAGGAATGGAAGAGCTTTTAGTGAATTGAATTTGCAGCTTATGTGAGAAGCTTATAGAGTAATTGATAGATTTCTCTTAATATTATAGGACGAAGTCGTAACATTAGGTAAAGGAGCCAGGTGGTCTATTTTACGTATGAAATCTCCTATGCCGGGGGCATAGCGGAGATATACTTTGTGCCAGAGTGTTTAGTGTTGGACCCTACCTCTGATGAAGGATGTGAATGTTCCGGGTTGGAATCCCATGGTTAGGTGCGAGGAAAACGAGGACACCTTGTCACTCTAATGATTCCCCGAGAACTTATTGTGAGTGATTCAGCTTGTTGAAGCGAACCTCATACCAGCAGCATTGGGCTGACCGCATATTATTTAAGACACCGGTTGCCTATGAGACCAATGTTTTACGAACCTCGTACCTTCATGTTGAATGGACCTGTTTGGTGCCAGTAATTATTTTATCCTCGGGGTAGGAATAAATATAAAGCTCATTCACTACCTGTGTGCATAATATTCAGTTAAAATCCATTGAGATATGTGTGCCATTGGGAGCACAGTATTGTCTTGTAAAATCTTACAATGCTTTGGAAATAAGCCTTCAAACATAAAAGCGGGGGTCGAGCTAGGGTGGAAACCCAACCCACTGCTATTGTATACCGACCGCTCGAGGAGAGGGTCTGGGGACAGCCAGACGGACCGTAAAAGTAAGGTTGAAAGGAACAGATTTTAGACCCTGTTAATGACATGAATAAAATATTGTTATGTTGAGTAATGAAGCCATGTGGTTTAAGAACACATTGATAATTATATATTACCCTGATGGTTCATGATTTTAGCTATCTAACGAATGGTTAGACGTTGCATTTATACTGTCACTGACAACTTTTTCAGAAGTTGGTTAATAGATTCCACAGGCTACGCGCGCAAGGTAGTTTGATTATACCATCCGACACAACAATAACAAAATGTTTTTATATGAAATCACAAAACGGCATGCAGTGGAACTATATAAATAGTGGAGTAGGGGTAGCTTACATAAATATGGAGTTGCACGTAGTTTGCTGTGCAACACCAGAATAGGCTAATGCATGTGAAGCATTTGGTGGGAAAAGAAAGGTCAAAACACACACGGTACACATAATTGTCAAATTAAGAAGGTTTTTATGAATCAGTAATGTTGTGATATTAAAGAAGTCACATTGTATGACAGTAGTGCCAATGTACAGTTTGTTTCTGAAGTTGTACGTGCATCAGCGCACTAGAATATATTTGTGATGTTCACATAAGGGTAAAGGTTTGTGGTATGATATGATTTTATTATGATTATATTATGTTCATATTGGTGGATTGTGGAAAGTAATTTTGTTTGCTTTTGTTTTATGGTTATGGGGATTGTTTTATTTGTTTAAAGCCATGATTTTATTTACTGAATTAAAGTTTTAGAATAGAGTTGTGCCTTATCATTGTAGAGTTGATACCTCTTAGCCTCAAATCCAAAGTATGCAACTGCTCAGTGGGAGGACGGTACACCCTCGAGTCCTGAAGCTAGCTGGAGGCAGAAGCATATTTTCCATCGAGATTATACGCATGGGTACAGTATAGACAACTTCACCGCAATAAAATTTCAGGCGGCATTCTTTTCTCTCGTTTTTAGCCTACTTTCGATTTTTGCAAAAAATGAAAGTAGACTTATGAAATCAACACAGGGCAAAAAATTGTGTGTCTGTCTGTGTGTGTGTGTCTGTGTATGAGTGTGTGTACTCTGAATGTCTGTCCCCCCTGTCAATTCGAGCACGGTGAAACCGAATTTAACGAAATTTGGTACAGATGTAGCCCTAGTAAAGGGCACCTCAGTGTTATGTTTTATATCGCCGCCATCTTGACGGAAACGTAATGGCGGCCACCCAAATGTTCAAAGCTTAAATCATATTACGACTAACCTAATCATCCGATCTATGCCAAATTTTACAACAACACACCGTTATGTGGGGAGACTTCCTTGACCAAATTACAAGGTTATCAGCTCAGTAGTTTGTGGATGGCGGCCATGTTGGGGTGCAAATCTATTCCCCATATTAATTCAGACACGGTGAAACCGAATGGAACGAAATTCGGTACAGAAGTAGCACTAGCAGAGGACACCTCAGTGTTATGTTTTATATTGCCGCCATCTTGACGGAAACGTAATGGCGACCACCCAAATGTTCAAAGCTTAAAGCAAATTACGACTAACCTAACCATCCGATCTCTACCAAATTTTGCGACCACATACCCTTTTATGGGCAGCATTTTTAACCAAACTACAAGGTCATAAGCCTAATAGTTTGCGGATGGCGGCCATGTTTGTGTGCAAACCTATTCCCCCTATTAATTCAAACACAGTGAAACCGAATTGAATGAAATTTGGTACACAGGTGGCACTAGCAAAGAGCACCTTAGTGTTATGTTTTATATCGCCGCCATCTAGACGAAAACGTAATGGCGGCCACCCAAATATTAAAAGCTTAAATCAAATTACTGCCAACCTAATCATCTGATTTCTACTGGTTATTGCAACATTATAACTTTATATATGTGGAATATTTTAACCAAACTACAAGTTCATCAGCCCAATAATTTGCTGATGGTGGCCATGTATGTGTGCAAACGGATTCCCCCTATCTATTCAAACACAGTGAATACAAATTGAACGAAATTTGGTACAGAGGTGGCAATATCAAAGGGCACCTCAGTGTCATTTTATATCGCCGCCATCTTGACGAAAACGTAATGGCGGTCACCCAAATATTAAGGGCTTAAATCAAATTACGACCAACCTTATCATCTGATCTCTACCAAATTTTGCAAAATTATATCTTTATGTACGAGGAATCTTATGACCGAACTACAAGGTCATCAGCCCAATAATTCGCGGATGGTGGCCATGTATGTGTGCAAATCGATTCCCTCTATCTATTCAAACACGGTGAATCCGAATTGAACGAAATTCGGTACAGAGGTAACACTAGCAAAGGGCACCTCAGTGTCATGTTTTTTTTATCGCCGCCATCTTGACGGAAACATAATGGCGGCCACCCAAATATTTAAACCTCAAATCAAATTTCGACCAACCTATTCATCTGATCTCTACCAAATTTTGCAACAGCATACCTTTATGTGAAAAGCGTTCTTTGACCAAGCTACAAGGTCGTCAGTCCAATAGTTTTCTTATGGCGGCCATATATGTGTACAAATCGATTCCCCCTATCAATTTAAACACGGTGAAACCGAATTGAATGAAATTTTGAACAGAGGTAGCACTAGCAAAGGGCACCTCATATTCATTTTTATTATCCGTATAACACGTTGTATTTCTACAAGCTACTACAACCAACATTCAATTATACTCCTTGAAAAGGTCAAAGAGGTATAACAAACAACAATTAAATCATTTGTGTGTAGGCTTGAGTATCAATAACGCAATCACCACTAATTTTTGTCAACATCTGTATAAGTAAACCAAAAACAACTGCTTTATTTTGGTCTTGAAGTAGGCAACCTATAACCCCCCCCCCCCCCCCGATTCACGCCTATTTTTAAGTCTGGAAAAATGAGAATTACTCCTGGAAAATTTCTGGAAAACACCTGGAAAATCGTTGACCGATTTGAGTTGCCACCATGTATATAGTTAAAATTTGTCAAATAAGAAGATCATAATATAATATAATATTTATAACAAAAAGAGTCTCTACTGGAACTGCAAAATTCACCACTATACAACTGTAATGAAACCTGAAGCTCTCTATGCTTCAGAGACACTCAATCTCCAACACAAAACACTTAAACACCAAATAGAAGTACGTAAAATAATGAGAAAAATCCTTGCACCAAGAACAAATGATGGTGTACATTATCCAAAGCCTAATAAAGAATTATACAAAAAAACACAGACACAATGCGAATGCAAAGAATCCAATTTATGGAACACATAGAAAGAATGGACCCGAACAGACTGACACACAAAATACTTACTTTCTTAAAGAACAAGGCTACTAGACCGAATTGGTATAAATTTACAGAAAATTCTTAAAAGAATTAGGATCACCAAACTTACATGACCGGAAGGAAATCAGGAAAATCACTCAGACGCGGGGTTTTGAGGAAGAAGAGAAGAAGACTGCACAACATCGATGGTCAGAGCAGCAAAAACAGACCCACACGTTGCGAATGAAGGAATACTGGGCCAACAGGAAGGCTAGAAACTGTTGATTTTGCATGGTCCTAAGCGACCCATTCGCGAAGAGGAAGAAAAAGTTCATACAGTAAAAAAAAAAGAAAACGGAAAAAATACTTAAAATCTAAAAATACAAAAATTCAAAATTAGTTAAAAAACAAAAAGACCAATCAAAATTATTCAAAAAACCTCAAAGAGTCCAAAGAGTCAAAAACCAAAAAGGAAATCACAATTCGTCAAAATTAGTGAAAACCAGCTCAAAAATTCAAAAAATAAAAATAAACACAGTAAATAAATAATTTATTCAGAATCAAAATAAAAGATTAACAAAAAACAAACAAAATTATTCAGAAACAGTCCCCATTCTGCTAGTCTAAAAAGTGAAATTCGTACTGTAAGATGTATTTATTAGACTATGAGTTTCTAGAAACGTTGTCGTCGCCGATGCAATTAACGCTACCGTTCTAACGTTAAATGCAAGCAGGTAAATGTACGACTCGAAAGGTAATTGAATTGAGAAACAAGAACACTGTTGCCATGTTAGCACACAACTTCATATTAACGTACCTGTCGCCAACTTCCTAATTAGCAAATAGCTGGTAGTCCACAAAGCTCAATCCCGATATTGCAAAACAATTATTTACAGAGTTGTCTATTGTTTCCAGATCTCGAGACGTATCATTGCCTGTGATTTCATTACTTAATTAATGACCTGTTTGCTCACCAGAGTGCGGGATTGTTATTCAGGAGCCCAGAGACAGCTATTTATAACTTGTTGACGACTAAATTTAGAGCTTTTGACATGGTATGTATGCACGCTGTACATGCGCGTGGGTGAACCATTCAGGATGCCATCCCACACTGCGTATCGCATCTGGCCCAACAATGATCTCCAGGGAATCACCATTTTCAGCCGACTGCAGCATTGCTTTTTCTAGGGCCTTTGGACCACACATATTTTATTCCAGCTCCGACGGAATTGGATTGTCAGAGACCTTATAATTGTTGTTGATGTATCATTTAGCTGCCTCGTGTACTTCGGCTGTCTGTAGAAGTGTATGTACAGTAGGCTAGGCTTGAGAACAAGGCGCCGTGGCTTTAAGTTAGGAATCATCAAGACCGGAAAACTACTTCCAGGATGCCTGAGGTGGGAATCGAACCCACCTCTTTACGTCACGAGGTTGAATATACCCCGTTCCAGCCCTCAGACCAGAATTAAATTTCTTGGCTGAGCCGAGTTTAGAACACAGACCTTCGGTGTGACAGCCAAGAATACAAGCCGTTACACCACACGAGATTTGAGTGTATCCATTTCCAACCCTGAAACGAAAATTATTTCGTTTGCCAGAGTCAAGAATCGAACCGAGAGTCTCTGGGACTGGAGTCTGGAGTCTCAATACGTACCCCGAGACCACAGGATGCCGTGCGTTATTAAGAATAATAATGTCTCGCTAACTTGTGAGCGCCCCATGTGTATAACCATCCGTCTGACTCTACCGTTATGCACGCTGGACGTGACACAGATCTGGGAGGAACTATCATCTTGTTAATTTTTTTAAACGTACTTTCTAAACAAATAAATATATGTCCATTGATTTTTCAAGAAATGCAAGATTTTTCCTGTACTATTGAGACAATTTGGAAGATTTTGGTACAAATCGCACCTTCTAACTCCCTCTGGTTTAGGAGCTTGAGTTTTGTGAAACATACACCTTAGCGTATTATATAGATGATGAGATTATGATGATGATGATGATGATGATGATGATGATGATTGAGGCTTTCGGTTATTAGTTCGTGTACTATGCAAATATACCAACTTACTTACGAGGTAAGTACCCCAGCTCGAACGGCGAAAACCAACTGAAAGTGGGTTTAAAGTATACAGTTGTACCTATGTCAATAGCTATCAATGCTATTCATCTGTAAAAGTACGTGTTCGGTCGCCAGCGCCATCTGAGTATGTGATAATGTGATCACCGTGGTATTTGAGTTTGCACTATTGCAATGCGGGAACATTGTAAATAATGGAGAATGTCTACATGTTGCCCTTGTTAAGTGCGTACTGTTCCATTCCGCTGTGTTTTAATCACTTCATTGCAACTCCACATTTACACTTCGACGTCGAATGAAGGACAACACCGTATCTTCTATTGTGGGACAACATGATACTGCATGTGTTAAGATTTCTTGTTGTTAGCAAGTGTTCAACCTTTTGCCAGATGATACTGCACCACATCTGTTTCTTTTTAATATGATGGTCCGAATTGCCCGTTGCACGGTACGGTAGTTTCTGCTGCGATTTGTGTTTCTGCAATCTTTTTGTAATGTTACGTCATAGGCTATATGCTAAAGGTCTAACCAATTGCTAGGAATGGATTTTCCCTAATATAATGGTCCAAATTGCCTGTTGCACGGAAGTTTCTGCTGTGAATTGTGTTTCTGCAATCTTTGGACGCCTTAACTTCCAAACATTGATTGTACACTAATGCGGAGTTTTACAGATAAATGCCCATGATGGGTAGAAGAACAGACATATCTTCGTATGTTAAGCGCACTGCCAGTCGGTTTTGGCCGTTCGAGGTAAGGTACTTCCCCCGTTAGAGGCGTGACAAATAAATAGACAAGAAGCTGAACCCTCCGATGTTCGTTCCACTGCTCTATCCAATTAAGCTAGGTTGGTTGGTTCCTCAGTTTAGGGGCTGCGACAACGCGGTCATGTAGCCCCGTGTACGTTGGGTGTGTGTAGAATCTGTCTGATAACCGGTGTTAATTGTGATGACTGTATTAGTGTGTGTTTCTGTTTCTTAATTCAAGTAAGGACTGGATACTTTGAATTTTTCAAGTAGTTCCTACTTCTGCCGCCAAATGCCACCGTCAACAACTACTAGTTCAGATCTTGGCTACTAGAAGCCATCGCAGTCGGCTCCTGGCGACGAACGTAGGAAACAGAGCGTTGTTTACTTTTTATCCTAATTTAGTTTCACACAGGTGTAATTATTGGAAGGTTCTTTAACATGCCATAAATCTATGACATGGGACCGCTGGCTTTACTTCCCCTCTGAAGGAAGGCATACTGAGGGCCAATTAAGCTACCTCATTGATCTTCGTTAAGTGAGACACGGTAGATATATAAAGTGTATACCGGAAATATTTCTAACGAATATCCTTAGAGGTCATTAAGACATATTTACATTTTACAGTAAACGTGCCAGCGCTGCCGTGAAAATGTTGTCATATCCATTAGAGATGTTGTTGTTGTTGTTTGAGTCTTCAGTCTTTCGACTGGCTTGATGCAGCCCTCCATGCCTCCCTGTCCTGAGCTAATCGTTACATCCCTACAGGGCTACCACACCCTACGTCCGAGGCAATCTGTTTAACATATTCTAACCTTGGTCTGCCCCTACTGTTCTTATCCTCGACCCTTTCTTCTATAACTAAGTTTGTTATTCCTGTGTGTCTTAATTAGTGTCCTACCAACCTATCTCTTCTCTTCATTAGCAGTCGCCAGAAACATCTCTC
Source organism: Meconema thalassinum (assembly GCA_946902985.2). NCBI lineage: Eukaryota > Metazoa > Arthropoda > Insecta > Orthoptera > Tettigoniidae > Meconema > Meconema thalassinum. The sequence goes on along the minus strand of OX336388.2, from coordinate 373,237,137 downwards.
CTCTCCCACTCGTCTTAATACCTCTTCATTTGTAAACCTATCTACCCATCTGATCTTCATCATTCTTCTGTAACACCACATTTCAAACGCTTGAATTCTCCTCTTTTCTGCTGCTCCAACAGTCCAAGTTTCACTTCCATAGAGCGCCACGCTCCAGACAAAGGCTTTCAAAATGACTTCCTTATACCTAAATCTATATTCGATGTCAACAGATTCCTTTTCTGTAGAAAACATACTGTATTACACAATCATATGTTGCATTGTGAGAGCAATTTGTGACTGTACAGTACATTGTCAAGTCCTAGTGAGTAAAGTGAATGTATAGGTTATATTCCCTCCGTCAAGGAAATCAGGGACAACCCTTAATGGCTGGTATCACTGTTATCCATGCCTTGAGTGTTGAATTACCCCGAGCTATCACTTAACAAGGTGAACAAGCTACATGCGCCTCCGAGCAGTTTGGTGCGGCTCGCGAGCAAACACAATATGTTAATGATAAATCTACACTCACAGTGGATTTCCATTTAAATGCCTGCAAAAAACAGTTTTGAAGATGTCGTTTGTTATGCCATGAAGATGATTTACCTCTCCAAGTACTTACGTCGCAGAGATAATATATTTTTCTAAAAGGCTCAACCTGAAACTAAGACTCAAATAACAAGCATAAGACCTAGAAACTCTCGGTTGCCTTAAAAGACTAAACTTTAGACTTACAGTTCAAAATGAAAATCCACAGCCTGCTTCCAGTCGACTGACCGGGTCAGGGAATGGAATGAATGAAGCCCCCATCTAACGGCGAGGAGATGAACTGTGCCAGCTGCCGAAGCCTGTCGCATTCCTCTTGGGCAATTATTAAATGAATGACAAATGAAATGATAGGGGAGAGTATTGCTGGAATGAAATTGTGACAGGGAAAACCGGAGTACCCGGAGAAAAACCTGTCTGCCTCCGCTTTGTCCAGCACAAATCTCACATGGAGTGACCGGGATTTGCAACGAGCCTATTATTGGCAATAATTGAGACTCTAGTATGTTATAAAATGAGCGAAGCGAGTTTTATAATTTCCATACGAGAGTCATAATTACCATTATAGGCGAGTTGCATATGACTGCTTATTATATATGTTCTAACATACAATACATATTCATAAATAACTGTCGAGATTCTGTCAGTTGACTTGAGTGAGCAGAACACATGCGTTGGGCTCCCACTAAGGACCAAAGATCTTCTAAACCTTCTTCTTCTTCTTCTTCTTCTTCTTCTTATTATTATTATTATTCTTCTTCTTCTTCCTCTTGGGAATTGTGTAGGCTTAGCGTTTGCTCTCTACCCAATAACAAATTCCAAAGCTTTGAAACATTGATTATCCTGAACTAGTACCAACCAACAGCGCACAGGTACTATGTGTGATCATTTTGTTATTTTGGTCAAATAACACACAATAGGCTGTTTCAAACGCTTTAAAATTAAAACATATCGTATTATCAAATAATTATTCTTCAAATTCGATACGTATAGAATGTCAACAGAAGGCAAATCAATGGAGACCCAAATAGAACTGTCATGACATCTGGCGAAAATGTTTCCCTTAAGAAATCCCTTTATTGATTTCCGTGGATCTAATGGCATATGTTTGCTGCCTCCATGACATTCTGGTGTTTTTATATCAACAACAGCATTCACTAAAATTGTCGGCGAAATCATACGCAATGCCCTGTGTAGAAATTGGAGTTGCGGATATTTAGGCACAGTGCTCTTTGAGACTCTATAAGGCATCCAACGTTTAGAATGAAGCATTGGTCTTATGGCGCGTTACGACAGGGTTGCCACTCCATGAGAGGAGGCAGTACAAAGCGCTTCGCGTTCACTTTTCGCACATTCAGCGATTGTACAGTGACGAAGACTTGAATTAAGTACTGTATAATAATACTAATAGTAGGCTAACATAACACATACAACGAAATTAAATTAACTATAATTAAATTAACTATAACGTCATTATAAAGTCATTATATTTAACATTCCTGCTATTCTTGCGAAGTGTATTACTTAGCCTCTTTTTGCGTGGCGACAGTACTGTACCCTGTCCACTCTCACTACGTAATTTAAAAACGGTAGTCTTTGATATTCCTGTGGCCAGAGCAGTTTCATTGACTAAATTATTTGTACTTTCGTTAGGTTTAAGATTCTTAAAATAACTGAACACATTAATTACGACCTGTTTTTCCCTCCTTCTGAGCACTTGACCACGCTTTCTTTTCACAAAACTATCCATTGTTGTACGTGAAATACGTAAAATACAACACGTTAAATCTAACAGAACTGCTGCACACACAGTCAAGACTGCTGAACAACTGAAATACAAGCTCGAAGGGCACAGTAATAAAGCTGTGAGTAGCAAGCTGCATCCCGCTGTCCTTCGAAACTTCATTCATATAATCCGCGGTCAATGAACAGCCCGGCCTGTGTAAACAATTAAACCTACACTCTGGGTAAGCAGGTAGAAAACTTCTTCCAACATTCCTCTACAACTCTCAAACTGTCATGACATGGTTATCTTTAAAAATAGAAAAGTTGGCAGCATACGAACTTTTTCAATGCTGCTATGCGGTTATGAGAGAATATTCAGAAGTTTTACCTACATGAAAATGGTAATATTGCCAGTATAAAATATTTCAATAATCCATGATCAAGACGGCACATTTAGCTACACGTGTGTGAAAAATAGGCATCACAAAGTCAATGCAACATGATATAAGATCGATTTTATTAAAAAGGGGACACAGTTTATCGTTAAAAAAATATAGATATCTAATTTTTCTAGCAATTCTATCAAGTTTACGTAGTTCTAATATAGGACAAAAATGATTGGCAAAACATAATTCTACCTGAATATGTTGTTTTTTCGACAAAGAAACATTTTCGATTGATATGGCAACAGTGGATTGCTAGAAAATGACAGCGTCATACATGTCTCACGTGCAACAGAAAGAGAGAAGAATATCCCTATCTAACCAGTGCTTCATTCTAAACGTTGGATGCCTTATAGTATGTTTATAAAACGAGCGAAGCGAGTTTTATAATGTCCATACGAGTGTCTAAATTACCATTATAAGGGAGTTGCATGTGACTGGTTATGCATTGATTGGATATCCCTTGCATTGTCAACTTTCAAATCACGTAATTCATGTCCTACTATAGATTTAGGTATTAGGAAGTCATTTTTGAAAGCCTTTGTCTGGAGCGTGGCGCTCTATGGAAGTGAAACTTGGACTATTGGTGCAGCAGAAAAGAGGAGAATAGAAGCTTTTGAAATGTGGTGTTACAGGAGAATGATGAAGATCAGATGGGTAGATAGGGTTACAAACATAGAGGTATTAAGACGAGTGGGAGAGGAGAGATGTTTCTGGCGACTGCTAATGAAGAGAAGAGATAGGTTGATAGGACACATACTAAGACACCCAGGAATAGCAAGCTTAGTTATGGAAGGAAGGGTCGAGGACAAGAACTGTAGGGGTAGACCAAGGTTAGAATATGTTAAACAGATTGCCTCAGATGTAGGGTGTGGTAGTTATGTAGAGATGAAACGATTAGCTCAGGACAGGGAGGCATGGAAAGCTGCATCAAACCAGTCAAAAGACTGAAGACTCAAACAACAACAATTCATGTCCGACATGTTGGATTTTGTTTGCATGTGCGAAGCTATCAAGTACCTAATTGGTCACAGAACTGTTTGGTAACGAAAATCTTGAGCTCTGATTGGTGGGAGAAACTGTATCGTAATGAAAACTAGTACTTTAAAGATCCTCATTATGATACAGTTTTCTGACATATAAGATTTACATTTTAACATCGTCGAACATAAAGTTCTTAAGAAATCCGACGACTTCGGCCGGGTTTGAACCCGCGATTTTGGGCATAGAAACTCAGTATGCTACCGACTACGTCACCGAAGCCGCTCAAATTTACTCTAAACATTATCTGCAGCTATCCGCACAGCCATGTAAACTATATCCGCATTGCGAGAAATTTTGCGGATAAACCCACGGATATCCGCATTCGCGCAGAGCTTTACCGGTGGTCCGAGTAAATTATACACAAGAACCTCTCGTGTAGTAAAAGCAGGGAAGGCATCAAAATGACAGGCACAAACGGCACAAACTTGAAAAATTGCTGAGTTTTAATTCACAGGCCGTGAAAGCCAATATACCATCGTTTACTAGGATGTTCATTGTGTTTCCAGTATTGCTATCAAAGGCGGATAGTACGTCTCCTTGCGTAGCGGCTAGCATTCTTGGCTGTCACCACAGAGGCCCGGATTCGATTCCCGGCAAATTACAAATACACACACTAGTACAGACATCACAGTGAAACAGATTATCAGACAAAGTCTGTACACACCCAACTACACGTGGGGCTACATGACTACCATGTCGAAAAGCCCCTAAAAGAATCAACAACAACAACAACAACAACAACAACAACAAAGGCGATAGACATCATGCCTGTCTCATCTAAAGGATACCTACCATCAGTTAAAGAGCAACAGAAGAATGACAAAACTATCCACAAACCACAGATATAAATAATAATAATAATAAATGAAGAAATCGATCCAAAAGAGCTTTTCAGTCGGTCAACACAAATTGTGTCCAATTACATTAGGCGGGAAACAAGTATTTATACACCCTAACCTGAAAGAAATAAGTAATTAATGACAAACTAACACTTTTTTATGTACAACAAGTAGTTCCGTGAAGAACTATACAGCCTATTTTCATATAACCTACTTATGTTAACTGCCTCTATCAACATACAAAATTTCAGTTTGATTGCTGTACTAGATTCGTAGATATTAAGAACCGACTAAATATTTCGGATGGTCGCCATGTTGGATTTTATATATATAGGTCCTAGAGTTATATACTGTTACATGAAGATTATTGTGTACGTGTAGCATTCAAACTTCAATCGCATGATTAGGACACAAGAAGTAACAGGGAGATTTTAAAATTTCGCATAGCTACCATCTGGTGGTTATGGAAACAATTGAAATAAATTTGATGCCAGTGGATTAACATTCGTATAAGGATTTACTGTACCAAGTTTCACTGCAGTCGGATGGTTAAATTGCGAGAAACGTCCATGGGAATATTTATAATTCGCGTCGCCGCCATGTTGGATTTGTGATCACCAGGTTATTTAACGTCCTATAGGTGAGCTTAAGTTCATAGCCCCTATGAACGTAAGAAAATTCAGTTTGATTGCTATAATAGATTCGTAGATATTCAGAGCCGTCTAAATATTTCGGATGGTCGCCATGTTGGATTGTTAAATGTATATGCCATAGAGTCATGTACCGTTAAAGGAAAATTATTGCGTAGGTTCATTATTCAAACTTTCATTTCGATCGCATGATTACGACACAAGAAATAAAAACTTAATTTTAAAATTCGCACCGCCGCCATCTTGAGGTTATGTAAACAATTGAACTAAATTAGATACCAGTGCATTACAATGTGTATAAACATTTCCTGTACCAGATTTCATTGCTTTCGGAACATTAAATCGCTAGTAAGGTATATTTAAAATTTTCAAATTCACTTGGCCGCCATGTTCGTTTTGTAGTTAACCGGTTTTTGAAAGTCTTATAGATGAACTTCCAGTAGTGTCCTTTATCTCCGTACAAAATTTCAGGGTGATACCGCTAATAGTTTCAGAGATATAGAATGTCGGTGAAATATTTCGCTCATCCGCCATCTTCTGGTTATGTAAACAAATGAACGAAGTTAGATGTCGGTGCATTACAATGTGTATAAACATATACTGTACCAAGTTTTATTGCGTTTGGTTGGTTAAATCAGGAGAAACGTCTATTTAAAAGTCGCAAGTTCGCATGGCCGCCATGTTGGTTTTGTAGTTACCAGTTTTTCAAAAGTCACATAGGTGAACTTGTAGTAGTTCCCTTTATCATCGTAAAAAATTCCAGGGTGATATCGGGAATAGTTACGGAGATATTGAATGCTGGTGAAATATTTCGCACAGCCGCCATGTTGGATTAGTGAGACGTAACAAAATTTGAAGAGCACGGTCGGGGTCGCCCGGGATAGTGCTATGAACTTACCGAGTTTTATTGAAATCGCTCAAGCGGTTTAGAATTTATTAAGGGGACACACACACACACCTCACACACACACGCGCGCACACACACGGACAAAAGGTGATCTCATATGCCTATTTATTTATTTATTTTCAAAATTGAAAATAGGCTAAAAATGGGGGTTCTTAATTGGATGCGACTGTCCAGTGTATTATAAACAAGTTCAAGACGGGATCGACCGATATTGCAAAGCGACAGAGACGACACGGGTCATTTCGCAACGTGAATCTCACCAATTGGCTCGTGAAGCCTTAGAGAACCCTAGAATTCGTGCAGCTAAACAAGGGAAACAGCTTGCTTCACGTTGCGGAATTGTTACTATGTTACACCTCAAACTAACCTGTATCTGCTCCATGAAGCAGGCATTAGCGGCAGAGCAGCGCGAGAGAGGCATTTTATAAGTGAGATAAACCGAGGGAAGAGATTGGCATTCGCTAAGGAATGTATAAACATGGGACAAGACTTCTGGAAGAGTGTTTTACTTTCGGACGAAGCGAAATTTAACACGTTTGGATCTGGTGGCCGACAGTTCGTTTTGAGAAGACCAAATACAGAACTGTAAAGCAAAAATGTACTGCCGACAGTGAAGAATGTAGGGGGCCACGTCATGGTATGGGGCTGCAGGAGTTGGTGAACTGGACGTACTGTAATTGAAAGTAACATGAATGCTCAGGGATACACGAAAGTGCTTCGGGATAATTTGTCTAGGAGTGTTGTGAAATAAGGCATACAGCAAGAATAACGCTAGAGTGGCTGTTGTACAACGCCTAAAAAGTATTTCCCACGCCACAGCTGTCTCCGAACGTTAACCCTATTACAAATTTATCGGCCCATTTCGAAAACGAAATCCGAAAATTAAAGTGTTTCCCCGAAACGCAACTCGTAGACAATTTGGGTCTGAAACTACACCAGACATCACGAACAAGCTTGTTAAATCCGATGCCAAGCAGGCTTCAGGCCATTATAAATGCAAAAGGTTGGCACACCAAATATTAATTGCGTTTGTATACTGTAGAAAGTCTTATTTGTGGTGTGTATGAATACTTTTTTTGGTGCCCCAAGAATGTTTTATATTTCATATTGTAATACGTATTGTGCTTGAAAGGTTTTATTTTTTCGGTAATGAATAATTGGTACTTTTCGTTCTAAATAACGCAAAAATGACGTTCTCTGGCCATATATTAAACCAACATTCAAAAACAGCATGGTGCATTAATATTTCTTTTAGCAACTGTATATGCGAACAGATGAGCATTTCTCTACAATTAAGTGTTCATAATATATTATATTACATTATGCGAACCGGCAAAACTAAGGACCACGTAAATATAATATAATTTTCTTCTCATAGTTCTATCTTCCTTACTTTTCCACCACACTTCCTTCATTCTTTCAGAGTGTTTCTCCTTTCTCTCTCTGCTGTCCACCTTCCTCCCCTGCGTTCTTTCTTTTCTCCCACAAGAACCTTTATGTTGGAAAGTATTTCCCTGAATATTGTGTTCTGTCTCGACAGTCGTCATCTGTAATTCCTAGCCTCCGGAGTTCTTCCTTCATCTGCTTGATGTAACCCCCTTGGCTCTTCAGATTATATATTTTATAAAAAAAAAATGTTTATTTATTCTTGTTTCCAGGTCTTCCACCCTTTCATATATCTCCTTGTTTGATCTTAGTCTGTAGGTTCCCTGTACCACTTTTGGGCCGTAAATCCTCCGCAATATCCTCCTTTCAATCTTCAGAATTTTTTCCAGGTTTATCAAATTTGCCGTCTCCACACCATATTATTATATTATAATTGAATTGCAGCCAATGGCCATAGCGGGGTATTTTAATTGATCACCTGTAGGTTCCCCATCAAGTTCAATTAGTTCCATCTTCAGCTACCAGAGATGCCACTGTCACACCTAGCGGTGAACGTTGGAACTTGATAGAATACAGCTTTTCTAACCAAATAACCTACAAATTTAGCTACACAGTACCAATAAATCTATGACATGGGCCCGCTGGCTATACTTCTCACATCTAGTGGGACGTAGATTGGCGACCACGGGGCCCCAGCTGTGTCCGCTATTGCTTCCACTTACTTGTGCCGGGCTCCTCTCCGTCTTCTTCCTTGTCGACCTCACTTGGTCAGCTCTCATTCTCTTCCGACCCCGACGGTATTAGGGTATCCGAGGCCTAGGGAGTCTCTTCCTTTCCTGCATTAATTGCCCCTTGTCTCATCTTTTCTGATAGCCTCCTTCTGCTAGGGGTCAGCCTTCTTTTTCTTTTCATGTTATATCCGGCCTTCTGCTCAAGGCCCTCAAGGAGGAAGGGTGTATGTAGCCCCACCACTTCTGGTGCACCCTACATATTGCTACACCCTCAGGGGCTCACGGCTGGTGAGTTCGGGAGTTGGCGACCCCGAGGGATTCCTGAGCTGGGTGCGGTTTCCCCCTTTTATCCATTGCCTCTGGGGTGGACCCTCTCCTCTTTCACTTTCCTATCTGCCTTTCACGGCTCTCCTTCCTTCCAACTTCTTCAATCCGCATTCTTCGAGGGTTGAGGGCATTTCTTTTCCTCCCGTCCTTTATTTGAATTATTCTCCTTTTGTTTTCCATTTCTTCTTCTAGTATATAAGTAAGTAGTTAGTTTTAGTTATAGCTTACATTTCATTATCATCTTCACGATCACCCAAACCATTCGGGGACGATAACCTAGATGTTGGGCCCATTAAAACGACAATTATCATCATCATCATCATTTCCTTTCCTCCGAAGGAAGGCATACTGAAGGATTTTAAATTCGACGACTTCAGCCGTGTTTCAACCCGCGATCTTGGGCATAGGAGTTTAGCATGCTACCGACTACGCCACCGAAGCCGACACTATTCAGTTTCCCAATTCTAAATAATGCTATACCCATACAAACAAACAAACGTAGTTCAAACGTAGTTCCGTAAACAGACGCGTGGAGTACGTTTAACTCTTTGTTATGCCACTGACACGCTAGTGGTCATTGATGAAATATTTCAAGGTGATTGTTGTTGGGATATATTGTGATGCTGGTCGCCCATTTCTCACAGCTCCCCAGCATCTGAAGAACTGCGCGTCGCCTGCAGGGGACGTCCTAGCATTTTCCGAGGCTGAACCATATTTGCTTTCATTTTAGGCTATTATTAAGATGGGGTCGCCACTCCCATTAAAGAAATACATGTAAATTTTCTGTAATATCTATGAGTTCCTTTGAATCAATATATACGGAAAGAACTGGGAGTACAGAAACTAAATGACAAACTGGAGCAAAACAGATTGAGATGGTTTGGACATGTCAAACGGATAAATGAAGTAAGGCTATCAAGACGAGCACTGGAACGATGGATGACAGGGAAGAGAGGACGAGGAAGACCAAGAATGCGTTGGATGGACTCGGTGAAGTATAGCATTAGAAAACGGAACCTGGCTTGGAACACCGTATCGAAAGAGGAATGGTGGAACGACAGAACAAAGTGGAGAGGAACCATATTTGCCCCCACCCAGTGTCAGCTGGAAAAGGGGAAATGAAGATGATGATGTTGTTGGGAGACCTCCTAGCAGAGGTACTGAACTGTATGTAGCAAAATAAAGTGTAGAATATTATGATCATAGTTGCAAGTCAAATGAACCTGGATTACAAGAGTAACTCACGCGACCAACGGAGGGTTAAAGAAATACATATACATTTTCTGTAACATCTATGAGTTCCTTTGAATCAAGAAGGTTGGAGACCTTTGATCTCTACCGTGGCTCACATGCACAACGAAAGTCACTTGTTTATTTCTTTTATTTGAATCAGTGACTGATTACATTACAGCCACAAAATTCGAATGCCGAGATATCGATAACATTAAAAAGGAACGATTCGATAGAGCTCTGTCGTCTCTTATTACACAGCCAAAGCTTCCCTCCCTCACTCCAAGGAATGCATTGGCCTATAAAAGGGGTTTATTGCCAAGTAACAAATTTGTGAGATGCTTACAGCAGGGAATTTCTGTACCTCCCCCAGGGGAGGGAACTTAACTTTTACGTCTACATGTATTATTAAATATTAAAAAGTTAACTTGCAGTCGTACTGTGAATTTTATAGTAGCAATTCAGTTCGTGCAATAAAAACTTTAAATGTTTCTGGAGATATGCCCATGTCAGCTATATCGATATTTATTGATGCAGATAAACTTATTTGTATCGTTTATGAAGTTAAAATACGAAGTCTGATCAAAACAGACTCAACTGGTTATTATGCATAGACTAACAATCACAGGTTTTGCCAGTCTGTCTATTTTACCCTCTCGAATCGCGATTGGCCTTGTCACTACCGGCGAGCGGGTAAATCCCATTTCTTCAACAGGATAATCGCGTTCAGGACGGCCATATTCATAAGGTGAGTGCTTCTGCACTGGATCAGTGAGGAAAGCAATGACAAACTACCTCACTCTTCACCTTGCTTAGTATGCCTCATTATATGCGGCTTCGGTGGCGTAGTTGGTAGCATGCTGAACTGCTGTGCCCAAGATAGCGGGTTCAAAAACCCAGCCGAAGTCGTCGGATTTTTAAGAGCGTTAAAAATCCTTCAGTGTGCCTTCCTTCAGAGGGAAAGTAAAGCCGGCGGTCCCATGTCATAGATTTATGGCATGTAAAAGATCCTTCCACAGACTAAACTTGTGTGAAGCTAAATTGTTAGGTTAGATTTCGTCTGAACGCTCTATCAAAGTTCCAACGTTCACCACTAGTTATCATTGATATCTGGTGGCGAAAGTTGGAACTACTTGAAATTGAACGGAACTTGTAGCTCACCCTAAGGGTGTCTCCTGGAAGCAGCTACAGACTCAGGCGAGCCGAACATGTCCTTGGACACTCCCGGCACCAAAAACCATACGATAAATAAATATGGCTTCATTGCGTTTCTTAGGGTATCTAACACAAATACTGAAAGACGCCACAATGGCGTCAGCAGCTGACCCGCAGTGCTAGCCAATGGGGCCAAGGAATCTGCGGACTCGGTAGACTTGGGTTCGAACCCCACCATCAGCCGTCCTTGAAATGGTTTTCCATGGCTTGCCATTTTCAACTCTAGGCAAATGCCAGGACGGTATCTTCTAGCAAGCCACGGTCACTTCCCTTCTTGCCCAATGTCATTAATTTCATCTCTCATTAACTCCTCTCATTAGGCTGGCGTCAGGAGGGGCATCCGGCCGTAAGAACTACCCGACATATAGCCTTTCATAGCTTCTCATCCACAACTCCTTTGAAAACGGGAAAATAAGGGATATGCAATGCTAACAACACAATGAAACAAGTTAATATATACAGTACGTACATATGCATGCAAAGCACACGAGGCTGAAAAGACGACGATGTCCAAGTCCATAATTGAAACAACAACAGCAAAATATATTAATGCTTATAATGCGATTTCTTTCCAATTTTCTTTTACATCAATACAGAACTGTTGTTGTCACTTATTTTAGCAGCTTTGCGATATCGTGGTCATGTAGCCCCATGTACTTGGTTGTGTGTGATGTACTGTGTTATTGTGATGGCTATACTAGTGTGTGTATTTGTGAATTGGATAGGATTGGGAAGGAGCCGGCCGTGGCCTTAAGTTAGGAACCATACCGGCATTTGCCTGGAGTAGAAATGGGAAACCCACGGAAAACCACTTCAATAATGTCTGAGGTGGGAATCTAACTATCCTCTTGCCAGTTTTGCCTCAGGAGGCTGAGTGTACCTCATTCCAGCCCTCTAGGGTTGTCAGACGTTCCGTTTTAATCGTTAACGGAACGTCAACTATTCCGTTTTTTGGTTAATTTGATAATATATTCAATTTCACACCAATTTTCAAATGTCCCGCTTCAGAATTGATTGTAATATTTATCTTGTTTTCTGGTGATACAGGTGCAAGTTTGAAGTACGAAATGATTTCTTTGTCTGTGTTAGATAGATGGGTACATGTTATAGATTTATTAGGGGCAACAACATTAAGGAATATCTTAGTCCGTGTGAAGTTAATACTCAAAATTTTCCCCTCCAATGCTTTTACGGAGAGACTTTTTTCTGTCATGAATATCAAATGGAGAGATGATAGAAACAGAAGCTCCATTAGTTTGATAAAACAAGAATTGTTCACATATTACAATTATTGACGAAATACTGTACCGGTAGTGAATTTTATCAGAAGTTACTTACAAGTAAAAATCCTTGCAAAGGATCGTTCAAATGAAAAGCATTTGTAAGTTGCTGGTGTCATAGATAGGCCTGTATGATAAATCAGCAATATCTAGTTTTAATTTTGTGTATTTGATTATTTAATGCTTATTTAATACATATGTGTGTTAATTATTACTACATTTAACAACCTTGATTTAAAAAATCACATGTTTTGGGACGTGTGTTCCGTTTTTCCCTGGCAACCCTACAGCCCTCACACCAGAATTAAAATTTCTCTAGTGGGAATTCGTCGCACATGGCACCGTCACTAACTCCACTGCACAAATCAAAGCTGCCCTTGGCTGCGGGAGTAAGCATCGCTAAGTCGAGAAGAGCCACATAAATATGGAGAGTGCAAAGGTTGGTTTGGGAGTGCGCATGTAACTCGGCCCATTTCCGTCAGAGTGTAGCCCCTCTAAACATCCTTTACACACACAATGCTCATTTCAAGCACGCGGGTCAACATTTACACGCATATAACTCACCTTTTAAAAGTCAACAACTTTCTCTCTCCACACACTTGGACGACTGCCATTATCGTAAAGACAGACATGGCTTAATGACCTTGTAAAACACAAGTTAATGTCACCAAGCTTGAAGACTTCATTACTTGACTCAAAGGATGAGCGTATTCTTGGATCAATTGCAACTTCAGCACCGTTCATTTGAGAAATTTATTTATTCATGTTGTAAGCCTCCGTGGCTTAGGCGGCAACACGCCGGCCTCTCACCGCTCTGTCCCAGATTCAAATCCCGGTCACTTAATGTGAAATTTGTTCTGGACAAAGCGGAGGTGGACAGATTTTTCTCCGGGTACTCTGGTTTTCCCTGTCACAATTTCATTCCAGCAACACTCTCCACTATAATTTAATTTCATCTGTCATTCATTTAATCATTGCCCCAGGGGAGTGCGACAGGCTTCGACAGCCGGCACAATTCATATCCTCGCCGCTAGACGAGGGCTTCAAAAATTCCATTCCCTGACCCGGTCGGTTGACTGGAAGCAGACTGTGGATTTTCATTTCCTTCATTGCTTGTTCAATGAACAGTGGAATTTGGATAACTCGAATTCGGGGACAATTCGAAGTTTTTCTCCGTTCCCTTGAATTTCCTATACTGACAATGCAAAAAAATCGTGGATAAATCGAAGTTTTTTTTTGGATAACTCGAAGTTTTGATTCCGGAAGTCATAAAGATTTGTTTGCCTGAAACAGGTTTTGTCAGTTTCAAGCCCAGTCCCAGTTTGATTTTCGGTTCCGCTCAAGGTCAGTAAGCACATCTCTCTTTTTCTCTCGCTTTATCGCTTTCGCCCTCTTGCTTCGACAACACCTCAGAAGGGAAGCAGACTTCGTAGGTTAATTTCGGTGTTCGTGGACGATCGGCAAAGTTCGGATAGCGTTTCTTCCCCCTCCTCCCCTGCTTCGTCAGTGTGCGGTGAGTCATCGAGCCGGTAGCATCGTGTCTTAACAGGCAAGTGAGTGTTGGGTTACAATCACATAATAATAATGTTATTGGTTTTACGTCCCTTTTAACTACCCTGGCTTTTAGAGACGCCGCACAGTGGTCCGGATCCGTAAAAAAGCGGACAAAAATAGATTTTTCAACTTTACATTAGAAAGGCCAAACCAACTCCCAAGTGAAGTATGTTAATCAGTGTACATTAATTTCACTTTTTATTTGGAAATTGCTTCTGTGTTTCTCAGATATAATACTACAAAAGTGATACAACTCTTCGTTTCTGAATTCCGCGCTCCATTAAGTAAACTTTGAAATATCATTCTAACTTCAAACCGATACTCGGGGTCTATAATACTGTATCTATATGAAGTTTGTGATCTGATATATTTGATTATAGCATGATTTTCGATTTCAGATCACTTATAAGGACTGTTATACTTATTTTTATAGTGCTTTATTTTCTTCAAGAAAAATAAATTTTGCTTGACCTACAAAAAAAGTATACATATGTATACCATGAAACTTATGCAAGTTTTAAAATGAAGACTGGAGAATATATCCTCAAAGGTTTCATCGCCAGAACCCGCCAGATGCGTGATTGAGAAGGGAGAGAACATTACTGAGCGCTCTGAGGATAAACACTCGCGCGAGATAAGGGCCTGTTGAGACATTTGTTTATGCTACGCAAGGGATACCTCGAGGCCATGAAACCAAAATAATCTTCAATCACGAGAAGTAATTGATTAGTAGTAGTTGTGTGTGTTGTGAAGAGTGAAAAATTAATTTTCGTTGTTAGTCGCAGTGATCTTATTAACAAGATTCGAGAGAACAAAAATCATTCTCGCGCGCGTCAAGGAAAGTTTGTGGTAACATATCTCCTTAACAAATTCCAATTAAATGTTGACGACAGAGTGGAGAAAACAGTGTATAATAATATAAGAACCTTTTCTTTTTGCCGTATGTTGACCGTTGGAGAAAGTGTAACTTCTTAGAACATGCTTTTTTGAAGAAATATTCAGACTGGTTGAAAACAGAAATTGTGATATCAATTCCGAGCATTCCTGGCTCCGCAAAATCAGTAGATCGAGGTCGTCCTCCAAAAGAATTTCAAGAGCTAACGGAGAGAAGCAAAATAAGGAAAATTAAAGACCTAAGGGAGAGTGTCACTTCATCAGAGCTTGCCTATGCGACCGTTATGCATATAAGGGCAGAGGGAGACGATTCATCAGCCAAGCTAAAAAGAAGCTACCACGACTACACCAACAATGGGCAAACGAATGGTGCGAAATTTTCAGAAATGATAAATCTACATAAGTGGCACAAAAGCATGTCGACAATTTACAACTTGAGTTTGGAATTTCAGTTCCACACGCCCACTTTCGATTTTTTGAATGTCTCCTGCATATTTCGTACCGCCTTGGTTTTAAAAAGTGGAAAGTGAGCGTGAAAGATGGTAATCGAGACTTATTCGAAAGAAAGAAAAAATTGTTCAAGACTCATTCAGAACGAGATTAGGTCTTCTAGTTGATATTCCGAAGCCTGAATATGGAACAACCAGTGATGGCAACACTGCCGGAAGGTTTTTTGATCAACCTCAAGTAGCATCCAAAATAACAAGGGTAGACTGTGAGTTAATAACTCGTTTTGGAATAATTTTAAAAGCAATTTCCTCTGGTCATGAAATTAATAGTTCAGAGTTCAATTCCTACTGCTGCGAAACAGCAAGCTTATATGTACGGCTATATCCGTGGTGTTACATGCCTCCAACAATCCATAAAATACTTATCCATGGATCTTCCATTATAGAAGCAGCTATTTTGCCGATTGGAGAACTTTCAGAAGAGGTCTTAGAGTCTAGAAACCAAGACGTAAGAAAATACAGAGAGAAGACCATACCAGAAAATCCTCAAGAATTTCCAATAATTTTGACTTGTTCCATAGACTATTGCTAAGCTCTGATCCAGTAATCTCAAGCACGGGAAGTCTACCGAAGAAGAAATGAAGACAGTTGCCTCAGGAGGTGTGTAATTTATTGTCAATACCCGAGGACGAGACGGAGCAGGAAGGGGAAGAAGAAGTCGACTCATCCGGATCAGAGGATGAATAAGTAAGTAATTGTATGTACTAAGACAAATTTACCTCACAGTAACATCTAATTTAAAGTTTTATACAAAAGTATTTCATTTCATTTAGCGGAAAATATTTTTGTCCGCTTTTTTTTTCAAATCCGGACCACTGTGCGCCGGGGTGCCGGAATTTTGCCCCGAAGGGGATCTTTAACGTGCCAGTAAATGTACTGACACGGCTCCCTCGCATTTGCGCACCCTCAAATGCCAGCTGACTGTGCCAGGTTTCGAACCTGCAACCTTGGGCTCACCAAGCGAGAACGTTACCCCTGAGCCACGCAGCCAGACGGTTACAATCACAGCAAGTGAGCCGGATTTAAGTGCAAATTTCTTTGTAGGTTACCATGTCTCTTTCAAAACCAAGTCGCTCAAAGCTGAAGATACTGACGCTAGCTGGGAAGATTAAAGTCATCGAGGAAGCTGAGCTGGGCCTGTTTTAAAGGTTGTTTTCCATTATTATACACCATACCCCCTCCCAAACGACCGTTTTGGATAACTCGAAGTTTTTTTTCGGTCCCATGAGCTTCGAGTTATCCAAGTTGGACTGTATAGATTGAAAAGTATGGGTGATAAGTTGCAGCCTTGCCCTAGGCTACACCTTTCTAAATACCAGCCTCTCTCTCATGTCCTTCGACTCCCAATCTTTGCAGTCTGATTTCTGTATAGATTGTACATCACCCTTTTCCCCTGTAATTTATTCCAGTCCTTCTCAAAACGTCAATTTACTTCAGTCAACGTCGTCAAAAGTATTTTCTAAGACTACTAATACCTTGGATGTTCTAACTTTCAAGTACTACCTACGACTTAATACAGCTTTCCTTGTTCCAACCTTTCTCCTGAAACAAAACTGATTTGAACTCAACTGTCGTTCTATCATTTTGTAAAATTTCTTGTCAGAATTTTTGAACCATGCGTGGTCAAGCTGATCGACGATGATCTTCACAAATCCCAATTAAGATACTCAATTTTGGAACATACTGTACCATAAACAATAGTTTATGTTCGACGATGTCGAAATGTAAACATTATGTGTCAGAAAACTGTATCATAATGAGGATCTTTATAACACTATTTTTCATTATGAAACTGTTTCTCCCACCAATCAGAGCTGAAGAAACAGTTGTGTGACCTATCAGGTAAGGATACCTACGCGCATGCGCTTAAAATCCAATATATTTCTGTGTTGCCAAACAAAGTGAATGGTCTCTGCTTTTGGAGTGCCTTGACCAAGAATGCGCTCTGTTCAGTCAGCAAAGCCAGCGCGTCCTGGTCACTATTTATGAATGAAAAAAAAAAAATCCACAGCCTGCTTCCAGTCTCTGACCGGGTCAGGAATGGAATGAATGAAGCCCCCATCTAGCGGCTAGGATATGAACTGTGCCGGCTGCCGAAGCCTGATGCACTCCTCTGGGGGCAATGATTAAATGAATGACAGATGAAATGAAATGATAGTGGAGAGTGTTGCTGGAATGAAATTGTGACAGGGAAAACCGGAGTACCCGGAGAAAAACCTGTCTGCCTCCGTTTTGTCCAGCACAGATCTCACATCGAGTGACCAGGATTTGAACCCCGGACCCAGCGGTGAGAGGCCGGCGTGCTGCCGCCTAAGCCACGGACGCTTCACTATTTATGAATATTTATGTTAAAACATATAATAAAGTTATAATTATCGTCGAACATAAACAGTCGTATGCAACTCGCCTATATTGGTAATTAAGACACTCGTATGGAAATTATAAAACTCGCATACGCTCGTTTTATAAACATACTCGTGTCTTAATTATTGCCATTATAGGCTCGTTGCATAATGTACTACCACCAAACAAACTGTCAGCAGTTCTAGGATTAAAACATCCAAAGAGATGAGAACGGTCGTAACCGAAACATACCACATTGTATTGCAGAGTCGTTGCATTGTCGTGTTTATAGTTCGATTCCCGGTCACTCTATTGATTTGAGCGTCCATCTGGCCTCAAGTCATGCTGGCTCGGCGTTCCACCCCGCATAGCCGAAGGGACATTACAACTACAGTACGTTCCTCAGTTAGCCCACGCAACGCTAAATGAAGCTGAAGGGTTCTCGAATACCAGTATTAATTCTCTGCAGAGCTTCGAATTTGTTCACCAAATGCGACGAATGATGATGTTGCTTCATTTTAGAGGTTCAGGAAAACTTGGTCATCAGCTCCGTGTATTTGTGTGTGACAAGGTGTTTATTTGTGACTTTGAAGGTCTTGGATTAGTTTTTTATACATATAAAATAATTAGGGATGGAAGAGATATGTTCACCCTGGAATAAATTTGAGAAACAGTATAAACTTATATACGATGTACCATGATCTTTGCAGATGTAGGATGATGAAGACAAACATCAGAAATCAATACATATGTTAAATACCATTTGAAGACCCCACGGAAAGAACGGGGTACGTCTATTTTTAGCCTACTTTTCACATTTTGCATAAATGAGGAAAAAGTAGACTTATGAGATCGATCCGGGAAAATGTGTGTCTGTCTGGCTGTGTGTGTGACTCCCCTATCAACTCCTAAACGGCTGCAGCAATCGGAATCAAATTTAGTATTAGTAAAGATGTATACCGAAATATCTCAAGCCCATATTTGAAAATGATATCAGTGCTACCAACCGCTGAAAAAAAACACTAGAAATCTGAGCTCCATGTTGGATATCTTGGAAGGTATGCATGGGAGCTATTCCAAAATTGGCACACATGTATATAATACTATTTCAGTTTACTTTCCAGGAGGCCATACATGACAGTGTTGCCAAAATAATTTTAAGCCTTCTGATAGGTCCAATTTTAAATGCATATAACTTATACACTCTCAATTGGATTTCAACCACATTTTGTATGTAATATGTGTACATAAACACATATGACTGAGCTTATTCGTAAGAGCCACCAGGGCTGCCAACTGTTAATAATTGCTCTCTCTATTTTTTTTATCCAAATACCAATATATCAGAAAGTATGCAAATTATGCACATGTATAGTACCTGACATTTTAGATTAATTTGTAGCAATTCATATAAGTCAGTGCTGCCAAAATGATTATATGCCTGCTGATATGTCCAATTTTAAAATACATGTAACTTCTATACTAACGAATGGATTTCATCCAAATTTGGCACAACAAGATATCATAATATTTCAGACTATTACTGACCAGCACACGCATGACATGGTTGCCAACATGCTTTTACGCGTGCTGATATATCCAATGTCTAACTGCATGTAACGTCCATTGGACTTCAACCAACGAGCTTAAACATTACTATAGAGAGGCAGGAGCGCCGCAAGACTGAAGCTACTTGAAACTGTGTCCGCCATTTTCTCTGGAGTCAAGGGAAAGGGGGAGGAGCTATGCCATATGTTGAAGTATCAGAGCAGGGCCTGTTGGAACATTAATAAGAAACATATTTACGACAAATTATGAAGTCCAATCACTTCGTAAACATTCAGAATAGTTTCAAGTTACAACAATAGTGATGTAGGCTATTTACACTGCACAATTGTAAATACTGTCCCTTAAATAGAATCAGCTTTGTTAAAACTTGTCTCACTTGCCGTCCTTTCATTCGAGAGGACTTTTCTCTGAGTGCATGATATACTCTGCAAGTGAAGTAATACTTCAATATATTATGCCTTATCAGCTTCACATAGGCTAATGCGATTCTTCACATGATTCTACTGCAGTGAATAGGTGTTCAAAAGAGAACAAACAACAGTTTAACATTGTAAATAGGCCTACCTTGGTCTCTAGTTTGAGCAAGATTTGTTTGCAGTTTTTGTCCAAGATATGAGCATTACTCCTGAAAACACATTCTGCTGTCTTATACAAATATTTCAAGTCATCGGATGGATATACAATGAGTTGCCCACATCTTTGCATTTTATGAGACCAAACTTTGCGTCATTAGGCCTACTCATTGTCAGTCGAACATCTAAGCATTTTCTTCGACACATTTCTTACAACGCTACCTGCAACAAATTCTACCACTTGATCACTGAAAATGGAAAGGGTTTCAAACCACTCTACATAGTCAAGTTCACTTAGGCCTACATCAACATTAATTACAATAGGCTGCATAATGGGAGGACTTAGGATTAGACTATCATCTGTCTTCACATTAGCTTTAGGGGAAGGATCAATTTGAGCAATTAAGCATTTCCTATATGCAGCGTTGAATTCTAAGGCATTGGGATTGTTTCTGTATTTTTCAACGGGAATCTGGAACAAAAACAATTCCTTCTGTTACGGTACCAGTACGAATATAGGCTAATCGTATACCGTATAGGCCTGTATCAGACATTAATACAAAGCAATGGAGACCAGATGTTCTGGAAAATTGATAGTAGCATCCTTACTGTATCCGTGCAGTGAAATATATTAGTAGCACAATTAGGCTATACTTCGGTAAAATAGGATATATCCGTTGTTTTATTGCTTCGATTAGTACAGCCGTACGCTGAACATACAGCAGGCATCGCTGCGGAAATTAATATGCAGTAGATTTCAACCAAGTAACACAAACGACAATAGAAATTATAATTCACTGAACTCTTCCCTAGCAATCAGCCGACTGAATGTTTTGACTCGATGACTCCGGAAAACATGGCGGACGTTCTTACCAATATCTTCCACTAAGAGCGCTGTAAACGGTCCCTTAGCCTCTCTATTGGCAACTCAAACTAACACTTGGGGCGCTGCGGTCAGTCTGGATAAGTAGGGTTTAAAATACTCAATAACACGCGTTTGATATGGAACACTTTTTATTTTTCGGTTATAATCAGTAACTGTGGTCTCTAAAGTAATGACAGTGTTATTTTTAATTGTATATATGTATAACTGTGCGATACACGGGATCTAATTTGTGTGTTCCACTGGATTTTTTGGTGTAATTTGCATATTATCAAGCATCAGTTTTTATGGGTGATGTAGATCAGCTGATTCAAATTTACACAGGGCTACACTTCGGACATTATTTCGGTACTATTATGCGCAATATAATGTAAATGTCGATCCTGAGTCAACGCCGAGGACATTCAAATAGAGAAATACGGTACATAAACAAATAAATAACACACCGAAGCTGTGCTACTTTTATCATTCCGAGACTAGCATCCACGCAAACCAGCCGCCACTGTTCCAAGATCCGACTTATATCGTGAATTGATGTCAAACTGATGATCCGCCAGCCTTTCCGCCAAGCCTACACCTCGTAATCGCTAAGTTCTTCGATATTCGAGATATTCCACTACGAGTCATATAGGCCTAATTTGCCTCCCCGTGGGCACTGTAGATGAGTGATTCCGCTACCATTCAAATATTCAAAACCAAACCCACCTTTTAACCATCCAAATCAAGCAATTCCTGTCGCCCCCCGAGTTTTAATACAAGTTAAACTCATCCCTTCCCCCTACCAAGCAGCCAATAATTAATTATTCAAGTAACTTCAATCTTACCAGCGTGCCCATCGTAACAGCTGTTTTTAAACTGAATAACCTTCGCTGGCTTTACGTCGCAGGTCTTCTGTCTGTCTACCTCGACAAGTGTTAGATCCTTCCCGGGGTGGAAAGGTATTATTATTAGGTATTAGGTATTATTAGGTATCATCACATTTCGGCGATTGCTATTTGCATCTTTTGGAAAGTGATGAAAACGTATATCCGCAGCCCTCTTATACATCGACTTACAGCCGTAAACTGAGCAATACACTTTGCTTTTACTCATTTTTCACTCTATCAACGAGTAAAACTTATTACTTATGTATAAAGACACGAACAATTTACCACGATCTGTTTACCAATACAAGAAACCATATACAAACAGTCACCACGTGACAAATGTACCCTACTTGGTAAGTTTCTCATTTTTACCGCTAGATGTCATATCAGATAGCTGCAGTTGCCAATAGTATCTTTAAAGCTCGTTGACTTCAACCAAATTCTGTATTCTGTACCTTAAGAGATGGAACTAAGATTATATTCAGTCACCAGGGCTGCCAACTGTAGTGCTCTATTAGGCTACATTATACCAGGTATATTTCTAACTAATTAAACATTTCGATATTACCAACTTAATTTCGTCATTATCCTAGATAGGTTCATATACTGTAGATTAATTATTGGCATGAATGTTAATTTTAAGAAAAGTAGGCTCTTTAGTTTGTTACGGAACTTCTTGTTTTTTTTTTCGGAAATGAGTTTATGGTGCATTCTGGTGGCCAGCCATGGTAACTACAGATCAGTTGAAATTTTAAATAAAGCGGAATGTCACCGAGATAAAGAAGTTTTTATTTTTAGTGGAAACTGAAAGAAAGTCCCATATACTCTCACTTTTCTTTTATAATTTAACTCAAATTGTATGTCGATTAAGGCTTTCACGGCCCGGATTACTATTCAAATAATTCATGGTTTTTGGGCTAATGCCGTGTGGAAATAATATTAAATACCACCAGACGTTTCGAAGGAACCTTGCCTCCTTTTCAATGGAATTATTCAATGAGGCCAAAGAAACATATCAATGAGATAACAACACAAACAACAACAAAACAAAAAAACTAGATACATTCCTCAGTTAGTCGCCAGAATGCAGTTGCCAGAAAATTACTGTATGGACCATGGTATAAAAACGTGCCTTATTAATAAGAAGTAAAGTCGGCGGGCCCATGTCATAAGTTTATGGCATTTAAAAGGACCTTCCACTAACTTCAGTTGTGTGAAGCTGAAATTTGTATGTTAGATTTGATTAACACTCTAGTTCCAACGTCCGTCGCCAGGTGCTGGTTGAGGTGGCATCTCGTAGCCAAAGTTCACAGCTAGGTGTCGTTGACGATAGCATTGGGTAGCAAAAGTAAGAACTACTTGAAATTGATCGTCTGCAGTCCTTACCTGAATTACAGATAACACACACTAATACAGCCAACACAATTAACACCGGTTATCAGTTACACCCAAAGTACACGGGGCTACATGACCGCGTTGTCGCAGCTTCTGAACTGAGGAACCAACCAACCAAAAGCATTTAATCTTGATTACTAAGGCAACGCTGAAAAATGGCTTACAACATAATAACAATAATTGGCATTCAACCAATAGAGCGAGTTTCAAGATTCACTTATGTTGGTTGTGATTATCGTATAACTATAGCGGCTTCGGTGGCGTAGTTGGTAGCATGCTGAACTTCTATGCCCAAGATCGCTGGTTCAAACCCGGCCGAAGTCATCGGATTTTTTAAGAGCGTTAAAATCCTTCAGTATGCCTTCCTTCGGAGGGTAAGTAAAGCCGGCGGTCCCATGTCATAGATTTATGGCATGATAAGGAACCTTCCTCTAATTACGATTGTATGAAGCTATAGGTTTTATTTGACTAACGCTCTTAGGTCCCAACGTTCGTCGCTAGGAGCCGAGTGCGGTGGCATCTAGTAAAAAAGTTCAGAACTGGTTGGTGGTTGAAGATGGCGTTTGGTAGCAAAAGTTGGAACTACTTGAAATCGAATGTCTGCAGTCCTTACTTGAATTAAAAGCAGATAACACACACTAATACAGTCATCACAATTAACATCGGTCATCAGACAGATACTACACACACCCAAATTACACGGGGCTACATGATCGCGTTGTCGCAGCCCCTAAACTGAGGAACCAACCAACCAATCGTCTAATGATGATGAGGAAGTGAAGAAAAAGCTTCATCCATACGGTATGATATTTACAGCCCTAGTTTACTAAAGTGAAGGCCAAGCGTATAGAACGGAGACTAGCAGATGCCGTGTGGTGGCGGGGACTCTTTGGGTAGCAGCCTGTCGAGCAAGGAATTAGCGCTAGCAGGAGCGTAGCGCCCAACTAATGTTACACATTTACACTTTTTAACATATTTAATAATCACAATTACTTAAATGAATTTCAGGGTAGTTGCTGGAAACGCTGTCTTTCATTTTCTCAACACACGTTGCACCGATGTAGTAAGTTTTGGTACACTCGCTGTAATTTATCCTCACTGATATTTCGTATCAGTGCAGTTATTTCGTTCTCGCGAGCCTCCAGAGTACGCGGATTGTTTCTGGTTGGTTCCTCAGGGACAGATGACCTCGTAGTTCTGCCCCTTAAAACAACAATAACTAACTAACTAACTGGTTGTTCCTCAGTTCAGGGGCTGCGACAACGCGGTCATGTAGCCCCGTGTACTTTGGGTGTGTGTAGAATCTGTCTGATAACCGGTGTTAATTGTGATGGCTGTATTAGTGTGCGTTATCTATAATGAGGTACAAGTTTTTCGGGCTTGTAGGCCGTGGTCCAGACAGGATATCTCCCGACGTTTCACCGGAAACTGCGTCCGGCATTATCAAGGGTTCCGCTCCTTACCTTGGTCAGCAGTGGAATGAGTGGAATGAGGAAGAGGCTTGAAATAATGGGTAACGGATTGTAGTGGGGTATTGTTGTTTGAATATGACTGTTGGTTGGGTGGATCTGCGGCCGGCCCCACTTTGAGTGAAAGACCCTGTATAAGAGCTCCCAGGGCTTCCCGTCCCCTCTCGCTCTTGTAATCGGTGCATGCTATAAATCTGGCGGTGGCTCATTCCAACCTTCCCGCTGCACGGCCACTGCAAAGCTCCGTTCTATAGGGAGGGCACTCACTGTAGTAACACATCTCCCCTGCCATTGTCTTAAGGTGTATTTCTTCTCAAGTCCCGACAGATACATGCTCAATCATTTATCCCGTCAGATAATTCGCACCTGGTGCTAGAATAACATGTGTATTTCATGACCCTCCTCCCTTTAGCAACCCTCTCCATTAATCAGCTTACTTGCGAGCTAGCTAATTATCAGCTCGATACATTCCAGAACAGGTGTTCACCTTTGACACGACCTGCTTCGCCGCCTTGCCAACGTTTACAAAATACTTTACTGACAGTGTGACTGTTATCCCCTCCTACATACCGACTGTGGTAGCTAAGCGTGCCATGGAGCCAGACAACCTCTGGACTTGCTCAACATGTAGGCTCGAACCTCACCGTCGGATGCCTTTCCGTGGTTTCCCATGTTCACTTCCAGACAAATGCCGCAACGGCACCTGCCAATGTTACGTTAATAGGGGTTTCTGATTTCTTTCGGCTGCATTCCGTTATTTCTGTTTTACATTAATTGATTTTCATAATGGATTCTTTCCATGAATGAACACGCCTTTAAGAATTTGTATCATCTAATTAGAAATGGGCAGCCACAAATCTTTACGCGTTACAATGGTGCGTCTCCTTAATTTATACGTTGCCTTTCTTCTATATACTGTACCCAGTTCTATTATCATTGAGAGGTAAACTATCCTAGACATGAACTGCACCATCACAATGACTACTCAGCCTCGGGTGGTCAAATTAGTGGAGAGGTTCGATTTCCACCTCATCCATCCTCGAAGTGGTTTTCCGTGGTTTCCCACTTCGTCTTCGGGCAAATGCCGGGATGGTAGGTCTCCCTACCGTCAGGCCATGGCCGCCTCCTTCCCTCTTCCTTGTCTATCCCTCCCATTCTTCCCATCCCTCATGAGGCCCCCTGTTCGCTTTGCAGGTAAGGCCGCCTGGGCGAGGTGCTAGTCCCTCCACCCCAGTTGTATCACCAGACACGATGTCAAGCTCCAGGACACTGCCCGTATTTAAGCTATTAGCCTAATTGTAATGTACTATCTCGTGTGGCGAATAAACAAATGATACACTGCAATTAATGGAAAAACAAAATTTTGCCAAATTATCTGGTTTTATAATTCATACAGAAATCTTACTTCGTTTTAGGTATAATTCGATTCACTTTTTGCGTACATGTAGGCCCCAATTTTCACAAGTAGTCACATAATTTCCTGAAACTCAGTTTAATGATGGTAAGTCATGCAGTAGTTAGCATAGATGTATCCAGTTAACGAGAGTTGTCAAAACAAGCAGAGTTTTTCACGTTATTTATCTTCTACGTGTAGGTGGCGCTCATAAATTCCCCGCCGTAGTGGGTCGTGAGTCTAATATGCAGGCCAGTGTATGTAACATAAACATTTGAAAACATGTCGTTGTCGAGTATAATTGTGGCGTGACAACTTTATGACATGCTGTTACGTCCCGTACAAAGTTAACCTCTTTGTTTTAATTATTTCCTGTACCGTAATTATAGCTCGCGTCACCTTAAATAAGTTGGTAATAGTGTAATACACTCGCCGGATAAAGAAAACGCAACAATTGATTTTTTTAATTATTCTCATAATGAATTGCACTGAAATTATTCTTATGTAAAAATTATGCATAATTAATTGTTCTTTAAACATTTGAAAACCACTTGACATACAAAAAAATGCTTTAAATAAAAAAAGTCCTCTCGGCACGCCGGAAGGCGGAGGTAGATTTCACCGGACAAACTTGGGGATAGTCGAAAATAGGCAGAATATGCAGGTTTTCGTAGAAGGATCAGACCACATTTATCGCGTGAAAGTATTTTATAATTGGAGATTAATTAACTTTGTTTTTCGTCATTTTATGCATATTTTAAACATTCTATTGTCTTATGATGACGGTAACCTTCTTGTCATTTGGAGTCCATTTTTATACTTGTGGTCACACTGGCCTTATGCAAAGTTTCGACACTGATGTGTAACTATGTAACGGTCTGTTACTTCTTCACGCAAAATTATATCTCCCGCAGAGATGTTGGTTGGTTCCTCAGTTTAGGGGCTGCGACAACGTGGTCATGTAACCCCGTGTACTTTGGGTGAGTGTAGAATCTGTCTGATAAACGGTGTGAATTGTGATAGCTGTATTAGTCTGTAATTCAGGTAAGGAATGCAGACGCTCAATTTCAAGCAGTAGTTACTAATGTTGCTACCAGATACTACCGTCAACGACACCTAGCTGTGAACTTGGCTACTAGATGCCACCGCAATCAGCAACTCGCAACGAACGTTGGAACTTCCCCTCCAAAGGAAAGCAAACTGAGGGATTTTAGCGCTCTTAGAAAATCTGACGACTTTGGCCAGCTTTGAACCCGCGACCTTGGGCATAGGAGTTCAGCATGCTACCAGTTAAGTCACCGAAGCCGCATCACACTTAGTCAGATGGAAATCTGAATCTGATCTCGCGCAAGTGCGTTGTCATGGCAACGTCTGATGGCTCATCCCTCATCAATTTAGTAGTGTTGCCATGTCAACCACTGATAGCTCTTGGCATTTTCTTACAATTCCGAAATCATTTTTCTCATCCCTTGGCGTAATGGTGGCTCATATCAAAAATTCTTTCAGACAAAAGTTTTAGGTAATTATTAGGGGAATATTGTCCATTTTGTACGGTTTTGATATTGTGCCTATTAACAGAGATATGATTAATGTTTCCCGAAAAAAACACTTTTTCCCACCCCTTTGGTCAATGGTTGGTGCTATCAAAAAACGTTTCAAACATAAATTTCTGAGCTTTATCCGACACATAGTATGAACTTTGAACGGATTCGATATTTCACATATTAAGAGAGTTATAGCAATATTTCATTTTTTCGAAAAAAAAAGTCCCCCATTTTCATCCCCTTCGACCGATTTAGCCCAGTAACGAACTCGTCCGAGATTTTATGGGTATACATATTCGGTAAAAAATTCAAAGTGATTGGTGAAAAATTACGGCAGTTATCGTGTCCACAAGAAACTGATATACATATATATACATATATTACTTAAATTATATATAAACTTTTGAACTGACGGTGGTTTTGGGGTCTGGGGGATGTGAAACGCGAAGATATGTCGAAATTTTCCGGAAATCGAAACATGGTACCCATTGCAATAGTTAGCTTTCTAATGAAATCTACCTAAAATACTGCCATCAACGACACCTAGCTGTGAACTTGGCTACTAGATGCCACCTCAATCAGCAACTCGCAACGAACGTTGGAACTTCCCCTCCGAAGGAAAGCAAACTCAGGTTTTTTAGCGCTCTTAGTAAATCCGACGACTTCAGCCGGGTTTGAACCCGCGACCTTGGGCATAGAAGTTCAGCATGCTACCAGTTCCGATACCGAAGTCGCTTCCCACTGACATATGAAAACTGAATGTGATCTCGTGCAGTGGCGTTGTCATAGCAACTGCTGATGGTCATCCCTTATCAATTAAAAGTAAAGTTGTCATGGCAACCTCTCTTGGCACTTGGCATTTTCTTATAATTTAAATCATTTTGTTCACCCCGTGGCGTAATGGTGGGTCATATCAAAAATTCTTTCGGACAAAAGTTTTAGGTAATTATTGGAGGAATATTGTCCATTTCGTGCGGTTTTGATATTGTGCCTATTAACAGAGATATGATTAATGTTTCCCGAAAAAACCACTTTTTCCCACCCCTTTGGTCAATGGTTGGTGCTATCAAAAAACTTATTTGACATAAATTTTTGGCACTTATCCGACACATATTATGAACTTTGAAGGGATTCGATATTTCATGTATTAAGAGAGTTATAGCGATATTTCACTTTTTCGAAAAAAGCCCCCCATTTTTACCCCCTTTGACCGATTTTGCCCATTAACGAACTCGACCGAGATTTTATAGGGATACATATTATGTAAAAAATTCAAAGTGATTGGTGCAAAATTACGGCAGTTATCGTGTCCACAAGAAACTGATATATATATATATATATAGATAGATAGATAGATAGATACATATATACATAAATTATATATAAACTTTTGAACTGACGGTGGTTTTGGGGTCTGGGGGATGTGAAACGCGAAGATATGTCGAAATTTTCCGGAAGTCGAAACATGGGACCCATTGCAATAGTTAGCTTTCTAAAGAAATCTACCTAAAATCTGTTTAATTTTCTAGAATAAGAAAAGAAAGTGAAAATGTCTTACATTTTGAGTAAATTCATAGTTGTTTAAAAATGTTAATCTGAGTTCCAAAATTTATCATTACAGAATTAATCCATTAATTTGGATACTGACACAAGAAATGAACACTTTAAAACGGGTATTTCCACCCCTTGCATTAATCACCTCGCGTAACCTCTCTGCCATACTTGCGATGATTTGTGAAATGCTTTCCTGTGGGATGCGTTCCCACTCCTTATGCAGCATCTCCCGAAGTTGCTGAAGAGTCTCAGGAGCACGTTGCCGACCATTTCTGCCCCACATATCCCAAACATGTTCAATTGGATTGAGGTCAGGGCTCCTAGCTGGCCAGTCCAATGCGTGGATTCCAACCACATGCAGGTACTACTGGACACATCGGACAGTGTGTGCTCGTGCGTTGTCATGCATCAGGGGAAATTCATCCCCGACAAATGGAGCAAATGGTACAACATGGTTTTCAAGGACTTCCATGATGTACCGGTCAGGTGTGAGAGTCCCATTCTCAATTAGGTAAAGTTCAGTCCTGGCATCCATACTGACCCCGGCCCAGGCCATGACAGACCCCCGTCGAATGCAGTCCTGGAGGAAAATGTTACAAGAGAAAACCTTTCTCCAACCCTCCTCCACACTCTTTCTCTTCCGCCAGGCGATCTGCGACCGAATCTCTTGTCGTCTGTGAAGAGAACGGCTTGCCATTGCTGTTGTAAGTTTTAATTTTAAAAATCAAGTGTTACGTCCCCCATCACTATGACTCCTGTTAACAAAATGTACCAAATCATGGGTATAGCACCACCAAATATTCGCAGAAGAACAGCTGCAGAAGTAGAGGAAGCAGGAAACTGATCCTAGACACCCATTATTTGGACATATACATCACCCCACAAGGTTTAGGTAAAGAAAGAGCTTCCTACGGTCAACTGTAGCTAGGGTTGCCAGACGTTACGCTTTACCCGGAACAATTCTTTTTCTTTTCTTTTAATCTTTAACGGAACGCCAAATATTCCGTTTTTTTTTATTAATTTGATAATATATTCAATTTCGCACCAATGTTCAAATGTCCCGCTTCGGAATTGATTGTAATACCTAGTTTGTTTTCTGGCGATACAGGTGCAAGTTTGAAAGAGAAAATGATTTCTATGTCTGTGTCAGATGAAAATGAAAATCCACAGCCTGCTTCCAGTCTCCGACCGGGTCAGGAATGGAATGAATGAAGCCCCCATCTAGCGGCGAGGATATGAACAGTGCCGGCCTGACGCACTCCTCTGGAGCAATGATGAAATGAATGACAGATGAAATGAAATGAGAGTGGAGAGTGTTGCTGGAATGAAATTATGACAGGGAAAGCTGGAGTACCCGGAGAAAAACCTGTCTGCCTCCGTTTTGTCCAGCACAGATCTCACACGGAGAGACCGGGATTTGAACCACGGACCCAGCGGTGAGAGGCCGGCGTGCTGCCGCCTAAGCCACGGAGGCTTTACTGTGTCAGATACATGTTATATATTTATTAGGGGCACAATTTAAGGAATACCTTAGTCCTTGTGAGGTTAATACTCAGCATTTTCCCCTCTAATAATTTTACAGAGAGAGTTTTTTCTGGCATGAATATCAAATGGAGAGATGATAGAAACATAAGCTCCATTAGTTTGATAAAACAAGAATTGTTCACATATTACAATTAGCCTATGACGAAAATTGTAGTGAATTTTATCACAAGGTACTTACAAATAAAAAATCCTTGTAAAGGGTCGTTCAAATTAAAGGCATTTGTAAGTTGCTGGTGTCATAGGCCTATATGATATGTCAGCAATATCTAGTTTTAATTTTGTATCTTTGATTATGTAATGCTTATTTAATACATATGTGTATTATTTATTAAAATATTTAACAACCTTAATTTTAAAAAAGCAATGTTTTTGGGACGTGTGTTCCGTTTTTCCATTGAAATCTGGCAACCTTAAGTGTAGCGATCCCATCATCACCTGCAACTCGCCGATTACAGTTATGGCGGGATTCGCTACCCAAAGCTCATTGGAACAATGTCAAGGACGAACCAGCTGCGGGGTGTTTTCAGCCTTATGTCATCTGGAAGGCAATCAACAGACTGAGAACCGGAGTATCTCGATGCAGAGCTAATCTCAAGACATGGGGCTACACTGAAGACGGACTTTGTGAATGTGGGGAACTGCAGGACCCACAACATCTTCTGGTATGCAGGAACCTACCTGAGACTTGCACCACCGACGATCTTTGGAGAGCAAATGACAGGGCGATCAAGACTGCCAAATTATGGTCTTTGCATTCCATTTGATTTGATTTCATTTGTTATTATTAAACGGCTTCGGTGGCGTAGTTGGTAGCATGCTGAACTGCTATGCCCAAGATAGCGGGTTCAAACCCGGCCGAAGTCGTCGGATTTATAAGAGCGTTAAAAATCCTTCAGTATGCCTTCCTTTGGATGGGAAGTAAAGCCGGTGGTCCCATGTCATAGATTTATGGCATGTAAACGATCCTTCCACAGACTAAACTTGTGTGAAGCTAAATTGTTAGCTAAGATTTGGTCGAAACGCTCTATCAAAGTTCCAACTTTCACCACTAGGTATCATTGATATCTGGTAGCGAAAGTTGGAACTTCTTGAAATTGAACGGAACTTGTAGCTCACCCTAAGGGTGTCCGCTGGAATCAGCTACAGACCCAGGCGAGCCGAACATGTCCTGATGCACTCCCGGCACTGAAAGCCATACGATAAATAAATAAATAAATAAATAAATAAATAAATAAATAAATATAGTCTGTAAGTTGGTTTGTATTGTTCCCTTTAATTCGTAATTTTTCCTGGACACGTAAAATAATAATAAATTACAACCATAGAAATTTCGCTGTTAAACTATTAACTGACTAAGGGCTGGGATCACCAATGCAACGTTAACAGGCCGTCAGCAAATGCCTCGTTAATTTTCACATCGGAATTAAACTCGTTGGCGTTTCACCAGCACATTCGCCGATTGGCATTAGCAAACGAATCGTTATGTTTAAGGGCTGTACTAAACTCATTGAAAGATGATGATTGTGGCGGTGTTTGTATATTCTTTGGTTTAATCAAGCAGGCCATGAACTGCAAAAAGCTTTAAAGTTAGGCTACGTTTTTCTTGACTAAAAACAAACATGGCTGGTGAGGGAAAGAGGAAGAAGAACCGGGGAACTGAAATTTTCGTTAGATGAAAGAACGTACTTATCCACTTGGTGGATATAAAGTTATGAATTGACGGTAGTTTTGGGGTCTGGGGGATGTTGTAACGTGTTTTTCGAGGGGTTTTTATGCAACTGGCATAAGTCAGTAGGAAGCCATTCTATATTTATTCACGCGGCAAATTGTTCAGCCAAGAGAATTTTTCATGTTAATTTATTATTATTATTAATTTATTATAATTATTATTAAGATATTTTCGGAGCATTTTATAAAAATTATAAGCATACAGATAGGTTTTCTATGTCTTAGAAAACGCTATCAAGCAAATTATTACGAACGACAATATCATAGAAAGTTATGTGATTACGGAATGTAACGGAGTTTCGTCAGTTAGGGTATATCGAGAGACGTGACTCACTGGGAATTCAAGTACACGCTTAATCTTGTCGGGAAGTATTACGCAAGCGGGGTTGCAGCGTCAAGAAAAGGCGGATAGTTGGAACGGAACCCTCCCGCCGAGTGTAATGAGCCAGAGGAGGGGAGTATAGCGCGTGGGGTGCAGCCAATCAGTGGAGACCACGTAAGCTAGAAGTCGGCTGAAGAGTGGGGGAGCCGACAGGTGCATATATCGTTCGACGCGCCGTGGAACGAGGACTATCTGTATAGAACTTAACGAGTACGGTTGCACGCGGGAGTCGCTCCGATGTTCCGTGGAGTGGAGGACTAACTTTTGTAAAACTTAACCAGTGTGGTTGTACGAGTGTTTAGGTCCGATGTACGGACCATTGAATTATCTAATCTACCAGAATATCATCAAATATCGACAAAGATGACGACGTCCAGGAGACTGTGGGAAGCTCACAGCATCATCCAGTACGAGGGAAAGGCTTCGGCCATTTCCAGTGGTAAGCGCGAATGACGCAGAAATACGCAATCTCTCATTTCTCTTTGTTCTATATTTCATATTTCAGTAACTTCATAGCTTGGGAATAAGAGTAAAATCAATAATTTATCAGACTCCGTTTTCACGTAATTTTCTATCGGTAATATTCAAATCACAACGCTCCAATTTAAATTTTATACTTATTATTATTATTAATTTTGCTATACTTGTTTTATATAATAAATTCATTTCTTTTACAATGCAATCTTTGCTATCAGTAGGTAGCATTAGATATAGACCAATTCCTTCTCCTGATACAATTGTTTGTTGGGTTAATGATCAAATCATACCACGATCTGAGTGAATAGAGTCTTGAATGTGTTCTGCCAGAGCTA
Organism: Meconema thalassinum; assembly: GCA_946902985.2. Taxonomy (NCBI): domain Eukaryota; kingdom Metazoa; phylum Arthropoda; class Insecta; order Orthoptera; family Tettigoniidae; genus Meconema; species Meconema thalassinum. The sequence goes on along the minus strand of OX336388.2, from coordinate 373,203,823 downwards.
GACGTTGTTAAATACAAATTTAGATTTCAACATTCCGTTGAGGTCTTGGCGCCCATTAAAACAACATAGCTTAGGCAAAGGTAAACAGTTACATTCATCTCCCAACAGTTAGAGGCAGTCAAAACGTTACACTTGTCGCTACCAACATGGGGCATTAATAAACGCTACACTTGTCGCCGACAACTTGGGGCTGAAAACCTAATAACATTAGTGGAAGGAGAAGGGTATATATTTCTGTGCCTGTATTTTGGGGGTTATTTGTCTTTATCAGTGTATATCATTATGGGGGAAGAGAAAGAAAGACAGATGAGGTTACGTAGTGGTCATCAATTGGAGAGTGATGATACGAGCAGTATGTCGAGTGATGGTAGTACCGGGGTAGCGGAGGTAAATCCCGATACTGAAACAGGGAGTGTAGGCGGCCAACCAGAATTAAAAACTTTACTTTTCGAGTTCATGTATCAGAACAAAGTTAGTAGTGATGCCTTGAATGCAAAATTAGAACAAAACAGTAGGGAAAATAAAGAAAGTACAGAAGCCTTAAATGCAAAATTAAAACAGAATAATGCAAAATTAGAACAGAATAATGCAAAATTAGAACAAAACAGTAGGGAAAATAAAGAAAGTACAGAAGCTTTAAATGCAAAATTAGAACAGAATAATGCAAAATTAGAACAGAATAATGCAAAATTAGAACAAAACAGTAGGGAAAATAAAGAAAGTACAGAAGCTTTAAATAAAAAATTAGAACAGAATAATGCAAAATTAGATAAGAACAACAAGGAAATTAGTGTGAAAATGGAGCAGATTAGAGGAGAAATCAGAGGAGTAATGGAAGAGAAGGTTAAAGAGATCATTGCAGATGTAGACAAGAAATTAGGAAAAGTACAGGAGGAGTTAGAAATTAGAATCAGTACACAGGCTGAAACTTTAAAAGAACTAGTGCAACTGGAAACACAGCAGGTCAAAAAGCAATTGGGGGGAGAAATTGACAAAATTCAGGTAGCAACTAAAGAAGTTAAGGAACAGCTGGGGGGTAGAATTGAGAAAGTCCACTCGCAAATAGTTGCAGAAGTAAATGATTTAAGAGAGAGTAATAGAGAGAGCATTAGCAAGATTGAGGAGAAACAAGCAAAGCTATATGATAAAGTAGAAGAATCAGAAGGAAACATTAAATTAACAGTAAACAGTATTGAGAGGAAGGCTGAGGAGAAAATCGCAGAATTAGAGTTAAAATTAAAAGCTAGGATCAGGCAAGAAATTAGTCAGAATAGGCCAGTTTTTGTGAATAGCACACACAGGGAGGTAGAACTGGGTAAGTTCAGCAATCGACAGGGGTGCCCAATGGAGTTCATGAACACTATAGAAAATAAATTCGGGGAGAGGTTGGAAAATGGTAGTATTGAGTGGTGCCAGGTAGTTGAAATTTTAGAACAAGTGTTTGTGGGGGAAACGAGGTATTGGTTTGCTGTCTACAGAGACAAGGTTACTGATATCAATGATTTTAAAATGAAATTCTGTGAAAAGTTCTGGAATGAGGTTATTCAGTCGCAGCATCGTGAGGGAGTAGTGTGTGGTAAATATAACCCTAAAGGAAGCTCCACCATGACCGAATACTTTTTAGGGCAGGTATTAGTGTGTAAATATCTGGATGGGTTGAAGGAGGAAAGTGATGTGGTGAGGTTGCTACTTAGGCACTTTCCCTATAGGATCTAGGAGGCTGCTTGTATCCAGAATGTAAAGACAATATCACAAGTAGAAAATTTGTTAAGCTCATTTGATGCACTAGGGAGAGGGGGTTATGAGGACAATTTCAATAGGAACCAGGATAATAATAATAATAGACCTAATGAAGCCAGGCATCAGGAGGTTCAAGGGAACGGTGGCGAAGGGGCCAACGCTCAAAATAGAAATAACAATAATCAGCTAAATCAGAACAGAGGAAATGGCTATGGTAATCAGTATCAAGGGAGGAACAATGATTTCAGGGGAAATCAAGGGAGGAACAATGATTACAGGGGAAATCAAGGGAGAAACAATGATTTCAGGGGAAATCAAGAGAGAAATTATAATGACAATAATTACAACCAGAATAGGGGTCAAGGAAGAGGACAGCCTAGTGGTAGTAATATACAGCCAAACAATGACAACACATCCCAGAACAACCAGACCAGTTCAGTAGTTCTTTAAACGCGAACCAGGCTGCGAAGTAAGGTCAGAATCTCAGTCTGTAGCATGCCCTGTCCATACAATTATACAGGAACCCTATGACCTAAATGTAAGAAATGAATTATTACATGAACTAAATGATGAAGGAATTATTCAGGAAGTGGTTAGTAAGAGCCCCATAGTTAAATTTAACGTGTCCGAGGCGTACACAGATGTTTTAATTGATAGTGGTTGTATGAAGAGTTGCATAAGTAGTGCATTTTATGATAAAATGAAAGGAACTGGAGTAAATTTTGAGGAGATGCCAATTAAAAGCACTGTTGTTATCACAGCTGTTGGGAAGAGGTCTAAAGTAATTTCTAAGCAAGTTTTAGTAGACATTAAAATTAATAATCATGTAGAGAAGCAGATTTGCCTTGTAATTCCAAATTTAGTATTCAGTGTTATCTTGGGTTCAGAGTGGCTAAGTAGAGTGTCTGGTAACTTATGTTATGATGTAGGGAGTTTGAAATTTAAATGGGGAGATTCTGAAGTAGAAGTAGCGTTCAATGACCATATTCAGAGGAGTAGTATTGTAGGTGTGATTTGTACTTTAAATGAGATATTGCCAGCCGTAGAGCGGGGTTCTCCATGTTTTGTGGGCAGTGTGATTACGAACGGTAGTCTAAAGGACTCGTTACGTGATGCTGCATTTCAGGGAAATATAGAGGATGAACAGTGTGTTCGGCTCTATGATGTGTTATTGTGTAATAGGAGAGTTTTTGAGGATCGCATTGGTATGGCCAATTGCTATACACATTCATTGAACGTTATTGATAGGTCAGTATTCACAGGACATAGATATTCTGTACCTTTCGCTTATCAGAGTGCAGTTGAGGCACAAATTAATCAGATGCTTGAAGATGGGAATATTGAGCACTCTAACAGTCCATATGTTAATTCTTTGATCACGGTACCCAAGACTGACGGCACAGTACGTATTTGTTTAGACGCTCGTTTGGTTAACAGTAGAATTAGTTCAGATCAGCTGAAATCTATGTCAATAGAGGAATTAATGCAAACATTTGAGGGGAAGAAGTATTTCACTTGTGTAGATTTGAGTTCCAGTTTTTGGCAGGTGCCACTTATGTACGAAGATAGACCATTTACAGCTTTAATCATAAATATAATCTTTATCAATTTTGTAGAACACCTTATGGGTTAAAGAGTAGTTAGCAGCTTTAATTCGGGCTTTAAATATCGCATTAGGGGATGACACAGGAGAGTTTGTAACCATTTACATAGATGATTTGATAATTAGTTCACGCAGTTTTGAGGAGCATCTACGTCATTTAGATATAGTTTTTCAGAAGTTAGATCAGGCAGGGTTCACTTTGAAGCTGTCTAAGTCGTCATTCTGTCAGTCAGAAGTGACATTTTTAGGTCATAGAGTGTCGAGTAGAGGTGTAACACCAGAAGAAAGTAGGGTTAATAAGATACTTAACGCAGAGGTGCCACAGAATGTTAAACAGTTAAAAACATACCTGGGAATTTGCAACTTTTTCAGGAGGTTCGTTCTTAAATACTCAGGGTTGGTAGAACCATTCAGGGAATTGCTTAAAAGTGGGACTCGGTGGAGTTGGGAGTCCAAGCATGAACAGGCTTTTAGAGCGCTGAAGGAAGGTTTTCAGAAAGCTGTAGTGCTGAAATATCCTTTAAAAGATATGGAATATGTGGTTATGACAGATGCTTCACTTATAGGCATTGCTGGAGTATTATGTCAGAAAGATGATGAGGGTAATCTGTACATTGTATCTTTAGCCTCGCGAGGACTGACAGCAGCAGAGGAAAGATACACGATTACTGAGTTAGAGCTTTTAGGTATTGTTTTCAGTTTAGGGAAATTTAGAATGTATTTAGTAGGGGGGAAATTTGAGATCCATACAGATCACCATGCATTACTATATATGAGGACTTGTAAACTCAGTTCTAACAGAGTTAGTAGGTGGATTCTTGCTCTGCAGGAATACGAATTCACAGTAAAATATATTAAAGGTAAAGATAACATTCTTGCAGACATGCTATCGAGGGACACTAATTTCTGTAGGGATTATCCTGTGGTTAAAGCAGAGGATGGTATTTTAATATGTGCATGTGTGGACAATAGCAACAGGGCATCGTTACAGACACTGAGAAATATGCTAGTGGAGCAACTCGAGGACGTTAAGTTAAGGGAGCCACTGGCTAGGTTGGAAATAGGTGAAGAAGAGTATGTGAAAGTAGGACGGTTCACGTACAAGATTCAGGATGGGCTTCTTGCAAGGAAATGTAGGAATAATCGGTGGGCAATATGTGTTCCTGCCACTTTGCGGGAGGAGCTAATTTGGTTCATTCATGGGGAATTAGGACACTTTGGTGCTGCCAAGGTCTTCTATGAAATTGATCGTGACTTCATTTGGAGTAAAATGGGAAGGGATGTTAGGAGGATTTTAGCTAAGTGTGACACCTGTCAAAGGAGTAAATATCCAGTTAAATATTTAGTGGGGGAGAGATCTGCAGTTCTCACCAGTAGTCCCGGCGAACTACTGTGTGTGGATTTATTTGGCCCGATCGTTAAAGGACAGTACGGCTACGAGTACATTTTTATAATTATTGACGCTTTTAGTAAGTATGTCAAGCTATATCCGCTAAGGAAAGCCACGGGACTAGCGTGTAGCCGTCTGATCATTAATAAGTATGTACCTGAGTTTGGCATCCTCTCAGGATACTATCTGACAGTGGACCACAGTTTACTGCAAAGAAATGGAGAACCAGTATGCAGGAAGCTGGTATAACACACGTTCATTCCTCTGTAAGGTACCCTCAGGGTAATTCTGCAGAGCGTCCATTAAGGGAAGTGGCTCGTCTTTTTCGGACTCTAGTGCATGACAAGCATGCGGCCTGGGTTGGAAACCTTCCCAAGGTCGAGACTTGGCTGAATTCTGTCCAGCATGAGAGCACGAAATTGACGCCATACGAAGTTCACTTCGGAAAAAGACCACAAAATGAACTAGCGAGGGTGTTGGGATTAAATGAGGGTAAGCAACCGGGGATGGATTACATTGTCCAGTTGGCGAAACAGAATTTATCTAAGTCAGCACAAAAGAGAATTCGCCAACAAAAAGAAACTAAATTTGACCTATTCAAGCCGGGAGACAGAGTCTTACTTAGAGTGCGGAAACAGTCAAATAAGCTAGAGAAAGTCATGTCCAAGTTCTTTTATCTCTACGAGGGGCCATTTATAGTTTCCAAACGTATTGGAAAAACAGCATATGTGCTGGAGAATAGTGAGGGAAACAGATTATACGGGACGTATAATATACAAAGTCTACGAAAATATGTGTCATAAAGTGAGTGTATTTAGCTGGCGAGCCAGCCTATCAAATGAGTAAGTGTGGTATTTGGTGCGTGGGAGGAGATGGTCTTCCAGGCAGGCGTATCAGAAGTCACACAGGGGGGTAGTATGTAAGTAAATGAGAGTTTTTAAGGTACAGGGAAATATGACGGGATTGTCGGATGCTCTTGAGCACTAAAATGTCTCGATACACCAAGGCCAGAATTTGGTAGCGCTGGTGAATTCCCATTTGCCTCCTAGAGATGGGTGAGCGCTTGGACAGGGTATTTTTGCTTAAGGCGTCCACGAGGCAAAAGATGGGCCATCAGAAGGCGAGACAGTCCTTCATGAAACTCATACATATCAGCACACGTGATTTCTGTTTACGGCCTCGCCATGTAAGATTTGTAAGTGTGTAATTTAAGGTAATTTGTACAAAGGTATTATTTGTGGGAGGAGAACTGGTCTGTGTTGAGAACTAGTATTAAGTAGAATATGGTCTACGGGAACTTAAGAAGACAGGGCGATTACGGCACAGAAATATTTGGTGTTATATGTAATGCGCATTTACTGTTTTTTTTTTCAGAAGTCAATATTAATTTAATCTACTTTAAAGAGAGATTAAGTATTATGGTCTCGAGGCGCTGCCACAATAGTGTGATCGTGTGCTCAGTGATAAGTGAGATTAAAATTTCACCATAAGGAAGGGACCTCCAGTGAAATTAGAAAGTTCTATGGTGATATAAATATATCAGAACACCTTCAATGCGTGTGATATGACATCATAAATACATAGTGCTCACACATTAATTATGTCTATTTCTCCAACATAGAGAAATTTGAGAGGCGGAAATATCCGTGGAACACTATTCTATATGTAAAACATTGGAATGGTTGCAAAGTGCAATCCATAGTGACAACAAACTTTGACGCAAAGTGCGTAAAGAAAAATTATGAGTGTATATATCTGTAATTTAGGGTGATCTCATTTATGTAATATGTATTTTGGATGGGGTTTATTAACGTTTCTGGGATAATCGGATAATGGACCGCCGTCACGGTAAATCATCCGATGATCCGAGGCGAATATGTAACGTGTTTTTCGAGGGGTTTTTATGCAACTGGCATAAGTCAGTAGGAAGCCATTCTATATTTATTTACGCGGCAAATTGTTCAGCCAAGAGAATTTTTCATGTTAATTTATTATTATTATTAATTTATTATAATTATTATTAAGATATCTTCGGAGCATTTTATAAAAATTATAAGCATACAGATAGGTTTTCTATGTCTTAGAAAACGCTATCAAGCAAATTATTACGAACGACAATATCATAGAAAGTTATGTGATTACGGAATGTAACGGAGTTTCGTCAGTTAGGGTATATCGAGAGACGTGACTCACTGGGAATTCAAGTACACGCATAATCTTGTCGGGAAGTATTACGCAAGCGGGGTTGCAGCGTCAAGAAAAGGCGGATAGTTGGAACGGAACCCTCCCGCCGAGTGTAATGAGCCAGAGGAGGGGAGTATAGCGCGTGGGGTGCAGCCAATCAGTGGAGACCACGTAAGCTAGAAGTCGGCTGAAGAGTGGGGGAGCCGACAGGTGCATATATCGTTCGACGCGCCGTGGAACGAGGACTATCTGTATAGAACTTAACGAGTACGGTTGTACGCGGGAGTCGCTCCGATGTTCCGTGGAGTGGAGGACTAAATTTTGTAAAACTTAACCAGTGTGGTTGTACGAGTGTTTAGGTCCGATGTACGGACCATTGAATTATCTAATCTACCAGAATATCATCAAATATCGACAAAGATGACGACGTCCAGGAGACTGTGGGAAGCTCACAGCATCATCCAGTACGAGGGAAAGGCTTCGGCCATTTCCAGTGGTAAGCGCGAATGACGCAGAAATACGCAATCTCTCATTTCTCTTTGTTCTATATTTCATATTTCAGTAACTTCATAGCTTGGGAATAAGAGTAAAATCAATAATTTATCAGACTCCGTTTTCACGTAATTTTCTGTCGGTAATATTCAAATCACAACGCTCCAATTTAAATTTTATACTTATTATTATTATTAATTTTGCTATACTTGTTTTATATAGTAAATTCATTTCTTTTACAATGCAATCTTTGCTTTCAGTAGGTAGCATTAGATATAGACCAATTCCTTCTCCTGATACAATTGTTTGTTGGGTTAATGATCAAATCATACCACGATCTGAGTGAATAGAGTCTTGAATGTGTTCTGCCAGAGCTAGACGTTGTTAAATACAAATTTAGATTTCAACATTGCGTTGAGGTCTTGGCGCCCATTAAAACAACATAGTTTAGGCAAAGGTAAACAGTTACATTTATCTCACAACAGTTAGGGGCAGTCAAAACGTTACAATGTGACACGAGAAGATATGTCGAAATTTTCCCGAAGTCGGAGCATGATACCCATTGCAATAGGTAGCTTTCTAATGAAATCTATCTAAAATTAAGGGTACTAATATTGTCAGTCATTTATATGAAAGAGGGCCCGGTTGATCCAATGGTACAGCTGCTTCTTGCTACGTCCCCAGGCGCGGATTCAAGGGGGGTGGGGTCACGGGAGTCATGACCCCCCCCCCCCCCCAAACGGAGACCAATTTCTTTTGCAAACTCAAAAAACGAAAACACAATAACCAGACAAATAATACTTAACGAATTTTAACTGAAAAATATATTTACAACTTCATACCTGTTATATAAAAACGATTATTTATATAACAAAATCAACTCGTCTATTTTGTATAGCAAACCTTGTGATTAACGAATCGATGTTTATAGTGATGTCACGATGAATGTGCAGCAATGCACGGATAGGTATTTTTTCGCACCAAAAAAAAAAAATTGCCGACGTCCAAACTGCAAGCTTGGTTGGCAATTTAAGCTGTGACTTTCTCCCTTTGTCGGTACCAACTCGACTTGCCGAAACTGTAAAATACGTTGATACTTATCTCGAAGCTCGATGTAAAAGTCGCAAAACACGCCGTTGCAATTATTTTTGGTGCTAAACGCATCAAATTTCTATCCATGTAGCTTGCAAAAAAATTGGTCTGGTTTTGTACGTTTGTTTATTTTGTGATTGCGTTTTTAGTGATACCATTTTCCTTAAGAATTTCGATTTTCTGACCCCCTCCCCCCAAGCCAAACTCTAGATCCACGCCTGTACGTCCCATTGTATCATTGCTCGTAACTTACTACAACAGTGTAAGTTACTAATACCATGGACATTCATTTACCTCTGACCTGACAGGGACTAGTGTTAGTCCCCGTGTGAAGATATATGACGGAAGTGAAACTTCCAATGCTACGTAAATTAAGGGACCACGAACATTATGGTAAATTCCTCTTGAAGTGAAGGCCTGCGCGTTGCCGCTGGAGATATTGTTAGAGGGTGCGGAAGGGGTGGCGATCGATACCTCGTCCTACAGTACAGTAGAGTAGAGCGTGGGAGACCAGGGCTGTACCTGCTGACAGCACGTGTTTATAGCGACCACGGGGTCACTGCTCCCTCTCACTTTTTCTGGCATTCCTTCCATTGCTGTGTGACCAGCTGCTTAGCCCAGACCGTTAAGGCTCTTTCCACGACAAGTGTTGCATCTGCTGAAGAACGTGTTTAAAAAAGACTGCTCCCATTGCTTAAAATTAGTACATAAATATAATTATAATGATGAATGACAATTTCTAGTGGAATTCGAAAAGAGAATATTAAAGCTATGAGTAGATTAAACATTGGTCGGTTGGTTCCTCAGTTTAGGGGCTGCGACAACGCGGTCATGTAGCCCCGTGTACATTGGGAGTGTGTTGAATCTGTCTGATAACCGGTGTTAATTGTGATGGCTGTATCAGTGTGTGTTATCTGTGATTCAGGTAAAGACTACAGACGATCATTTTCAAGTAGTTCCTACTTTTGCTACCAAGTGCTTCCGTCAACGACACGTGGTTTTACTTCCCCTCCGAAGGAAGGCATAATGAGGGATTTTTAACGATCTTAAAAAATCCGACGACTTCGACCGGGTTTGAACCCGCGATCTTCGACATAGAAGCTCAGCATACTACCAACTATGCCGCCGAAGTCGCCACAGTAAACACTACTAAGTAATAAATAAGCTTGATTGTAGTTTCACGTGTCCATTAATATCGGGATCATGAGCCACAAGACCTCCATTTTCACGAGGAATTCGAACCACAGGACATGGCGTTTCATATAGAATATCTCACATGCTTTGACCGGGAATCAAACCCGTTTACCAGACTGAATACCAAACAGAGATGTAAGGAAAAAGAAAATGATAGATGATGATGATTACGATAATTGTTGTTTTAAGGGGCCTAACATCTAGGACATCGGCCCCCCATGGTTTGGGTGATAGTGAAGGATGACAATGGAATAAGAACTATAACTAATACTAACTACAGACTTACATACTAGAAGAAGAAATGGTAAACAGAATAAAGCAAATAAGAAACAGGAAGAAAAGAAATGCCCTTAACCCACGAATAATAAGGATTGAAGGATTTGGAAGGAAACCAGGAAATAATATGACGTTGAAAACACTTTTTTGTAGTCAGAGGTGCGATCTATATTGTTCCAAGAACCATAACGTGAGACGTGAGTCGTGGGTTCTGTTTACCATCCGTTAATTCATGTGGAATTTTCGAGGTTAAGTGTTACGTCCCTTGGTTCGGATTCCAGGTAAAAGGAGGTCCCCATGGCTTATGATCGAGAGATTAACGGTCATCACTGGTCGAGCAGACACTGAGCGACAGTTCCCGGCAGTTAGCTCTGCACTTCTTCATCCCACTTCCTCATACTACTGCAGCATAAAACATTTGCCACGCTGAGCGTGTCATGTCTGATAGTGAGAACCCTACTGTCACGCGCGTCAATGTTCTCAGATAGGGGAGTATTCGCCTCGTTCCCCACTTCGCTCTACATCCCAGTCCTACCACTGAGCTCTCAAGGTCTCGTACATAGCTAAACGCCAGTATCTGGGCCTAGTAGTGAATGTCCGGCTGCGACACCGGTGGCGTGATCTGGCTGCCTCGTGTAATAATCTCTTCTTCTCTTAAATCGTTGTTGCTCGGCTTCCTTTGATGAATGTTTCTACACTTACGATGTTGATTCTTATGGGGACTTTGCGACATTGTGCTAATTTAGCCCCGTGTACTTGGGTGTGTGTAGAACTTGTCTGATAACCTGTGTCACTGTGATGTCTATACTACTGTGTGCATTCTGTAATTGAGTTAGGATTTGAGTAGGAAGCGGCTGTAGCCTTACGTTAGGTACCATCCCGGCATTTTCCTGGAGTAGAAATGGGGAAACCACGGAAAACCACTTCCATGATGGCTGAGGTAGACATCGAACCCGCCTTTTCTTAGTTTTGCCTCACGCTACATATACGAACCTTCGTCGCAAAATACATTGTAGAATGGTGTGAACCAAATCAAATTTCACCCAGACAAATCGAGGACTGTATTTTATACTTACTAGGTATTTGTTGTTGTAGATTATTTTAGGAGCTGCTACATCGCGGTAATTTAGCCCAGTGTAATTCTGACGTGTGTGTGTGGGGGGGGGGGAGGGATTTTGTATAACCTGTGTTATTGTGATGGCTGTACCAGTGTGTGTATTTGTAATTCAGGTGGGGATTGGGAACGAGGTGGTCGTGGCTTTCAGTTAGGAACCATCCCAGCATTTTCCCGAGTAGAAGTGGGCGGGGGGCACGGAAAACCATTTCCAGGATGGCTGAGGTGGGAATCCAACCCTCCTCTACTCATTTTTGCCCCACGAGGCTGAGTGCACCCCTTTACAGCCCTCAGACCAGAATTAAAATTTCTTGGTAGAGCTGGGACTCGAGTGCGAAAAATGCTACCCACTACACCACGAGGTGGTCCTAGGTAGATTAGGATGGCAAAAGAATGTTACCTACGTTCATAGAGTTCCAACCACGTAAATATGGTTCAATATGTTTATCAAATCTAATATACAAATTGAATCAATAAGTGGCGTTCTGTATCCTCTGTAACTTGACTTCCGATGAAGTAGTTATATATGGCATATCCAGTATCAGTAATAAGGAAAAAAAATATATTTTAAGGCCTCAAATACTTTGATCTGTTGCGGATTATGTGCTATTAGATTAATCCAAGATCATATCGATATTAGTGCTTTGATTAGGAACGTACTTGCATATTAGTCATCGTGGATTGAAGTCACACGTTTCGTGTCGCACTGCCCAGCTGGAAGAGACGAGCTCAGAGGTCATACGAGACAATGAGTACATCTGGTCATTACACTTGAAGGCAATTCACTGGGAATTGTGACGTGACAGGCAAGCTGATCAGGCGAGCGTACAGTAGAGATACCGTCACCATCAGGCGAGAGTCCAGTGGACGGCCTAGGAGATGCAAAGCTTGATACAAAGTGTGTGGGTTTACGGGAAAGTTTGAATCTTCAATCCTCAGACTGTTGTAAGGCAGCTCTCCATACCCCTTCCCTGAGCTAATCGTTTCATCTCTACATAACTATCACATTATGTTGTTGATTCTTTCGGGGCTTTGCGACATCGTGCTCATGCAGCCCCGTGTACAGCGTGTTCCGATTCGACACGGAACTGTAAAATGGGTTGCCTACCCACCCGCAATGGGCTTGAGATCTGCTCGCAGCGCGCTAGCGACGGGCCTCAGTTCGATTTTACGGATTGCCGCCTTCTTATGCAGCATTGCAAAGTATTTTGCTCTTTCAAAATATATTTACACAGGCTTCACAATAAGTTTGAACGATTTCTGTTTCAGAACTTGTTATTTTACGCTTCTGTTAATAGCTATTCAAGAGCATTTCTATGAAATAAAATTTTATTTTGTATCGTAGTTTATTACAACACAATGTATTTTTGTGTTGTATTTTATTTACAACACAATTTATTGGTTTTACCCCAATAACACAAAACGAGATACAAATTCGAAATTATTTGTTACAAAATTGAGTTTAATTAAGAATACGTTTCAACGATTTCTATTTCAGAACAATTTACCTGTAACAATGTAAAATGATAGAACGACGAATACCGGCAGTTTAGTCTTACTTCATACTCCGGGACATCTTGGATGATTTTACATTGGCGGAGTTGAACAACATGCTTTTTCAACAAGATGGTCATCCAGCACACTCCTCCAGACTGACGAGAGACGTTTTAACCCGTTTGTTTCCTGACTGGTGGACAGGAATTGGCGGCTTTATATAATACCCACCACGTTCACCTGTTCTGACCGTCCTAGATTTCTTCATTTGGGGCTACGTCAGGTCGAGAGTATTTTTAAGATCACCACAAACACCCGAAGAAATGGAGCTCGTCATTACCGAAGCCTTTGTGGAAATTACTCCTCAGATGTTGTCGAAAGGAAGAGGAAACTTCATGCGACAAGTGGCACTCTGCTTGGAAAATGATGGACGCCACTTCGAACCCCTTATGTAAATGTCTATTTGCAGTAGATAAAATAACTTTTTTTAGTCGCATCGAAGACTGATTACACTTTTGTAACAAATCATTTCCAAATTATATCTCGTTTTGTGGTATTGGGTTAAAAAGCAATAAATTGTGTTGTAAATAAAATACAAAACAAAAAACGTTCTGTTGTAATAAACTACGTTGTAAAATAAAATTTTATTTCATAGAAATGCTCTGCAAAAGCCATTGACAGAAGCGTAAAATAACACGTTCTGAAACAGAAAACGTGCAAACTTATTGTGAAGCCTGTGTAAATATATTTTGAAAGAGCAAAATACTTTGCAATGCTGCATAAGAAGGCGGCAATCAGTGAAATCGAACTGAGGCCCGTCGCTAGCGCGCGCTGCGAGCAGATCTCAAGCCCATTGCGGGTGGGTAGGCAACCCATCTTACAGTTCCATGTTGAATCGGACCACGCTGTACTTCGGTGAGTATAGAATTTGTCTGATAACCTGTGTCACTGTGATGACTGTCATTGAGTGAGAATTTGTAATTGAGGTAGTATTTGGGTAGGAAGCGGCCGTGGCCTTACGTTAGGTACCACCAGGAATTGAACTGGAGTTGAAGTGGGAAACCACAGGAAACCACTTCCAGGATGGCTGAGGTAGGAATCGAACCCACCTCTTCTCAGTTTTCCCTCACAAGGCTGAGTGTACTCCGTTCCAGCCCTCATACCACAATTAAATTTCTTGGCAGCGCCAGAAATCGAAGCCTCCGCAGTGACAACCAAGAATGCTACCCACTACACAACAAGGCGGACTACCACATTCTACTTCTAAGGCTATCTGTTTAACATATTCTAACCTTGACCTACCCCTACAGTTCTTTATCTCCACCCTTCCTTCCATAACTAATCCTGCTATTCCTCGGTGCCTTAATATGTGCCCCACCAAACCATCTCTTCGTTTCATTACCACTCGTCAGAAACAACTCATCCCTCATTCGTCTCAATATCTTGCTATTTCTTACTTTATGTACCCGTCTAATCTTCACCATTCTTCTGAAATACAACATTTCAAATACTTTCAAATTCTTTCACTTTTCTGGTTGGTTGGTTTTTAAGTTTATAGGCTGCGACAACGCGGTCATGTAGCCCCGTGTACTTTGGGTGTGTGTATAATCTGTTTGTTAACCGGTGTTATTCGAGATGACTGAATTCGTGTGTGTTATCTGTTTTTTAATTTAATTCAAGTAAGGACTGCAGACTTTTGAATTTTTCAAATAGTTCCTACCTTAGCCGCCAAACGCCACCGTCAACGACTACTAGTTCAGAACTTAGCTACCAGACGCCACCGCAGTAGGCCCTTGGCAACGAACGTAGGAACCTAAGAGCGTTGTTTACATTCTTAACCTATACAATTTAGCTTCACACAGGTGTAATTAGTGGAAGGTTCTTTAACATGCCATAAATCTATGACATGGGACCGCCAGCTTTACTTCCCCTCCAAAGGAAGGTATACTGAGGGATTTTAATGCTCTTAAAAATCTGACGACTTCGGCCGGATTTGAACCCGCGATCTTGGGCATAGAAGCTCAGCATGCTACCAACTACGCCACCGAAGCCGCCTTTCACTTTTCTGCTGCACCATCAGTCCAAATTTCACTTCCATAGAGCACCACGCTCTAGGTAAGGTTCTCAAAAATTACTTTCTAATACCGATTCGATGTCAATAGATTTCTGCTGAAATACGTTCCTTGCCTGTGCTAATCTTTTCATATCCTCCTTGCTTCGTGCATCATTGCTTATTTTGCTTCCTAATAAGTAGCAGAATTCTCTTACTTCCTTAAGTCTTTCGCCTGACAATTCGATATCATTAGGGGTGATTAATAATAAAATAAATAATAATTAGGCTATCTCAATGATGTAGGAAAATCCTTGGTCCAGTCAAAGAACATGGCGAGTTCCGAAGACTCCACAACCAAGAGTTGTACACTCACGCAGAGAAAATAACTGACGTGATGAGGAAAGGGAGGATTTCTTTTTATGGACATATAACCCGAATGAAATCAACACGGCTATCCAAACGAATTTTTGCTTTTCTCCATGAGAAAAAAACAAAGGGCGCCTGGTTCAGTGAAGTAGAGAAAGATCTGTTGGAGAATGGGATGGCATGTGAAGATATCCAGGAGCGTGGCCCACTTAGGGAAAAACTTCAAAAACATCGGAGTTTTCATCTTAAGCCGAAATTAAAAACCGGGAAGGTGTAGAAGACAGGGAGAAAGGTGCAACATCGATTGCGAATGAAAGAGTACTGGACCAGCATTAAAATGCAGAAGAAACAGTTGACATGACGTGGTCCTTAGTTGGCCGTAACGAAAGAACAGGGAAAGATCTAGGGGAGGGTGAGCAGGGCGACCAACCAGGACTCCGCGGTTGAGGGGCCCCACGCCACGGATTTCTTTAAATTTAATTAATTAATTAATTCTACTTTTCAAACTAATTTATGCCGTAATTCATATTCCTTTTTTCAGTGCAGCTATGACCTCCCGTGACCGTTTAGCAAGTTAAGATTTCAGTGAAATAATAGAAGACTTCAGCCGGGAAAAGAGTCGCAAAGTAATATTTTAATATTTCATAGTTTACATAATCTTCTTCAAGGGGACTTAAAGGTTTCTTTCATATTATTAAAGACATGTAGGCAGCTTCGGTGGCGTAGTTGGTAGCATGCTGAGCTTCTATGCCCAAGATAGCGGGTTCAAACCCGGCTTTAGCCGTCGGATTTTTTTTAGAGTGTTAAAAATCCCTCAGTATGCCTTCCTTCGGAGGGGAAGTAAAGCCGGTGGTCCCATGCCATAGATTTATGGCATGTTAAAGAACCTTCCACTAATTATACCTGTGTGAAGCTAAATTGTATAGATTAAGAATGTAAAGAACGCTCTTAGGTTCCTACGTTCGTTGCCAAGAGCCGTCTGCGGTGGCGTCTAGTAGCTAAGTTCTGAACTAGGCCTAGTAGTCGTTGACGGTGGCGTTTGGCGGTAAAAGTAGGAACTATTTGAAAAATTCAAAGTTGCAGTCCTTACTTGAATTAAAAAACAGATACACACACTAATACAGCCATCACAAATAACACCGGTTATCAAACAGATTCTACACACACCCAAAGTACACGGGGCTACATGGCCGCGTTGTCGCAGCTCCTAAACTGAGGAACCAACCTACCAAAGACATGTATTGTAGTGTATTAACAATATTGTAACTATTTTTTATTTTATTATTATTACCAAACTATTTTCCATTTGATTTGATATTTTTTAATTCCCTATTGTTGTGGGTCCCACCGTATCATATCGCCCAGGGCCCCGCAATGCCTGGATCCGCCACTGCGAAGGAAGAAGAAGAAGAAGAAGAAGAAGAAGAAGAACAACAACAACAACAACAACAACAACAACTGGCTGCTTGAAGTTGAAAAAGACCTTTAGGAAATAGACATCTCAAGTGATGTGGTACTGGACAGTTCTAAATTCAGGGAACTAGTTGACAACCATCAATTTTACGACCACCCAAACATTACATCCAAAAGAAGCTAGACGGAAATATACAGAAAGGAGCATAGCGAGAGGATGAGAGATTTTGGGAGGACAAGAAAGCAAGATCAGCATAAAGATGTAAAAATATGATTGATTCCACAAGAATGTCTTAGCGAGTTCAGGCAACCACACACTTTATTTTACCTATAAGATCCGTATACATTGAGTTTCTGATATGCTCTTTTTCTGACGAAGTTCCTCAAATCTTACTCTACTGTATAACAATAAATTCAATAATAATATTACATAATGCAACGAGCCTATAATGGCAATAATTAAGACACGAGTATGTTTATAAAACGAGCGTAGCGAGTTATATAATTTCCATACGAGTGTCTTAATTACCATTATAGGCGAGTTGCATACGACTGTTTATGTTCGACGATAAGTATAACTTTATTATATGTTTTAACATAAATATTCATAAATATCTGTGGGATTCAGTAACTTCAGTTAGTGAACAGAGAGCGCTGGGTGGTTTGCTGACTGAACAGAGCGCATGCGTGGGTCAAAGATTTTCGAAAGCAGAGACCATTTACTTTGCTTGGCAATGCTATTGTTTACAGCCTGCGTGATGTCTAGTGCCGATCAGAACTAGCATTCACTAATATTGTCACCTATGTCGTTTGAAAGCAATGCGCTGTGTAGAAATTGGTGTTGGGGATATTAAGGTATTGTGCTATTTCTTGTCTCATATTCGCCAGTTTATTTACGCGAACATATGGGACGGTGCACTTTCCCTGTCGGTAATTTAAATAGAAGGATGCTGTGTTGCTAACTTCTGGACGTAGATTCATAAATTTCTTGCATATGTCATAGTATTTTCTTGTTACCGTAAAGGCTCGTGCTGATTTTGTCTTTGTGTTTGGGATTGTAACTACAATGGTTGATCCGATATCCAATTTGAACTTTCTAATCATGTAATTCATGTCCGACATGTTGGATTTTGAGCGCATGCGTGAAGCTATCCTTACCTAATTGATCAATCATCACCATCATCTGCCAGTCATGTATTAGGCCAGGTGGCCTGTTACGGTCTCATTCCATCTTGGTAACATAATAATAATAATAATAATAATAATAATAATAATAATAATATCGTATGGCCTCGGTGCCGGGTGCAAGCTTTGTTAATTGACACCCAGAGGGCAACATGCAAGTCGAATTTTATCGGAGGTTAGATATCTAACCTCTTGACACTATAGCGCTTTCTATTAGAGAAAGGAGGAACTTTGTGTTGGTGGAAAATCCCGAGATTAATTTTGCCATTATGAACACGGCCTACTGAATTCAAATGGGTTCTTTAACATGCCAACATCGTATGACATGCGTGTCGTGATTTTTTCGCCTTTCAAATATCACTTACCACGGCCAAGACCGAATCTGCAAGCTTGGGGTTGGCAGTCCGACACGATAACCTCTCACCCACCGTAGCAAGTGCTTTAACATGTAACAATATACAAAAAGAGTGTTTAAATCTGTGACATATGTTTATTTATGTTTGTATTTATTAACTTATTTAACAACAAGATGTTCAGTAAAGAACATATAGCCTACTTTCTCCTAAATGTATGAGTATAGTTATAACTCGTTGTTATTATCAAAGAGTATAATAGAACTATTCTTTGTTGAAGACCTTAGAAACGATTTACCTCTACCAAACGCCACAACCTAGATAAAAACTGCTACCATCATTGAAGAAAGAAAGATAAGAAGTATATGAAGAATGTTATGGATCTGGAGACATAATCGACCGGACTGGCGGCGTGGCTCAGCGGTAACGTTCTCGCTTGCTGGGCCCTAGGTTGCAGGTTCGTATCCTGGCGCAGTCAGCTGGCATTTGAGGGTGCACAAATGCGAGGGAGCCGTGTCAGTACATTTACTGGCACGTTAAAGACCCCCTTCGGGCCAAAATTCCGGCATCCCGGTGTCTCTAAAATCAGCAGTAGTTAAAAGGGATGTAAAACCAATAACATTATTATTATTATTACGACCTGTCGTGGGCAACATCCAACTTTGAGTTGAGGCATGTCTTTACACGTCTGGTTGTGCATGGCTTTCACAACCCTAATTGAATTAACAAATCTTTCCATGACCCTACAGAGACGTGTGTATACAAACTATGTGGATATTTTCGATAATATAATCCTAACAGAGCGAGTGCATTCTAGCGGCCAGAAGAAGAAACTTTTCAATAAAATCTGGAAGTTACCTTTTTGGCAGCTAGATGTCTCGAGTAAATCTGCTGGCGAATTATGTTTTAATTAAATATATATTTTACACCATAATGTGCACAATATAACGCTTAATAACATTTTCAAGTAACGCAAAATAGGCTGTTACAAACCCTTTAAAATAAAAAGTTAAAATGTATCGTAGTATCATCTTGTCATTCTTCAAATTTGATAAGCATAGAATGATAATGGTATAGTAATCAATGGATCCCCACGTAGACTAGTCGTGACATCTATTGGTGAAATATCGAACAATATAATCCTAACAGAGCGAGTGCATTCTAGCGACCAGAAGAAGAAACTTTTCAATAAAATCTGGAAGTTACCTTTTTGGCAGCTAGATGTCCCGAGTAAATCTGCTGGCGAATTATGTTTTAATTAAATATATATTTTACACCATAATGTGCACAATATAACGCTTAATTTTAAAACATCTGAGTCATTACAAAACAATAAACATATAAAATTTCAAGCAAAAAACCTAGCTCTGATCGGGTTTGAACCATAGGCATTTGAGCGATAGGCTAACGCTCTACCACTGAGCTAATTGTGTCAATGAATATCGTTCTATTTAAAATGACTTGCATAGAGCTTGTTAGCAAATAATGATTTATACTAAACGATTTCATCACTGGAGTATATTATTTATATATAAAGCATTTCATACAAAGTTTATTTATTTTTTATCAGTACGCTATATTGCATGCAATACTCAAATTAGTGAAATATAAGTCCGGCACAAGATATCCGCTGCCATCTTGTCTTATTACTGAATCAGTTCAGCTTTTTAAAATCACGTCTGCACTATAGTATTACAAAATAAACTTTTAATTTCGAACGTGCCTCTTCCTTTAGAACAGTTAAAACGATTCTCGGCTCGATAATCGGAACTGGTGGGTCCCATGATATGGATTATAAAGTTTGCATAATTCGCACGGCCGCCATCCTGAAATGGTATGGCGGACGACCTTGTAATTTGGTCACAAGACGCATCCTATACGAAGGTATGTTGTTACCAAATTTGGTAGAGATCGGATGATTTGGTTAGTCGTTATTTGATTTTACGTTTTGAACGTTTGAGTGGCCGCCATTCAGTTTTAGTAAAGATGGCGGCGATATAAAACATGACACTGAAGTGTCCTTTGCTAGTGCTACCTTTGTACCAAATTTCGTTCAATTTGCATTCACCGTGTTCGAATTGATAGGGGGGGACAGACATTCAGAGTACACACACTCACACACACACAGACACACACACACACACACACAGACTCACACACACACATACACACACACACACAGACTCACACATACACACACACAGACAGACACACTTTTTTCGCCCTGTGTTGATCTCATAAGTCTACTTTCATTTTTTGCAAAAATCGAAAGTAGGCTAAAAATCATATATATTATTTCAGTAGTATAGATCCCTCCTGCGGCGCTCGCAAGCGACCGATCGTGACAATGAGCATTCAATTTAAAGAGAATAGACATTAGCAGTGACGAATTGCACTATAATTTCATAAATATCTATAATTCCTCTAAATAATTACTTTTAAAAAATGTACGAAGTGTGCGATTTGCAAACACGCTCCATAATTGCTGTCCATGGGCCGCGGTGACACCTGTTTCATGTCATATTAACATTCTAAGGTATTTCCTTTATCCTGAAATGTAAATAGTGTTCTATAATCAATTGGTTGAATTAAAAACATAACCTTTCTCCTTAAGTTCCTCATTATTGGGGAAAGTGTAGTTTATGAACATGCGAGATTTGTCGCACGGGTCCGCTAGTATATTTTAAAATTGAATTCCTCTGGCATATAGCCTATAATAGCTGGCGAGTTCTAGTCGAAAACCCCTATTTTTATCTGATCGATAACATTATGAAATCACCTGATTATCACGATGGCGTATGTCCTAGAAGAACATCAATGTTCCCTGAGCTCTCGGTCTGTTCTTGGCGGAGGCAGGTGTTCTACCCCTGCGGCTGGAGACTAAATTGGATGGCAGTTTTATGTGTGCATGTAGTCGAGACATTCCTTCTTCTTTATTGTTACCTTTAAAATATAGCCACTGTGTTTTCCTAAGAATAACTCTCTTCCCTCCACTGAAGAATAAAAATACTCTGCAGGAATGGAGACAATTCTTTATAAATTACTTATATCTGGAACATCTTTTATGGCTGCAATAAAATTGTAAGTGTCCGTGACCAATGGACGAAATTCGGGTTGCAGGACTTCCAGCAGTAAGAAATAGGGCCCTAGGTGATCGTCAACATGAAGATTGAAGTCTTTCTGTTCTATAATTTAACACTAGAACCACCTAAACATTTTCAAAACTGCTATATTGACTACAGTTTTTCGTGGGATATTGAGCTGCTGTAACTTTTCCTGATTCATGGGCAGAACCATTCATAATAGTATAATTAATTTTGCATAATTCGATATGCCGTTAGTGACGAACGCCGGAGCGGTCATGTTATCCTAATAAAATGTATAACAACGCCTTTCTGTACTTCTCCTTGAGAGGATATTGTATTTGTTTACAATGGAAAAAGCCAAGTTCTAAAACACAACAGTGGAGTTGACCTATTCTATGAGCTTGCTGTGAAGCCTAGTGTTTTCTACGCCTTTTCATATTTGTTATCATCGATTTTCTCATTAAAATTTCATATTTTAAGTTTATAAGTCTTATAGGCAATTGCGTCTTCTTCTTCTTCTTCTCCTTCTTCTTCTTCTTCTTCTGCGCGAATGGGTCTCCTAGGACAACGCGGAATCAACACTTATTGGCCTTGATGTTTGCCCAATAACTCTTCATTCGCATCGATTGAGCGAGTTTTCGTTGCTGCGACCAGACGTGTCTGGTAGGTCTTCTCTCTTCTCCCTCAAAACCCCGTGTATGAGTAATTTTCCTAATTTCCTCTCGATCCTTGAGATTGGGCAAACCTAATTCAGCCAAGTCCTTTTCCGCCTCTTTGTACCAGTTGGATCTTGTTGCCTTTTTCTGCAAAAACGTATAGATTTATTTGTTAACCTACTTATAGTTGAGTCCATTCTGTCCAAATGTCCCATGAATTGGGTCCTTCTAATACGGATCGTGTCTGTGATTTTAGTAATTTTTAAATAGACGTCAGCATTAGGTTTCGGAAGGTGAATTCCACCTTGGTCCTAACATTTTTCGTTCCTTAATCTCCAATTGATTGTTGTAGATTAAGTGTCTTGGCTGCATAAAGGGCTGCAGGCAAGACTACTGTTTTGTAATGTTGAATTTTACAATTCGAAGAGAGGCATTTTTTGTTATAAAGTTGTTTTGTAAAATGGAAAGCATTTTCCATTTTCGGTAGTCTTGCTTCTATAGATTTTCTTTCGTTCCCAGTTTCATTGATCCTTATAGGCAACTATGAGATCAATGTTTATCTATTTTAATTCACTTCAGCCAAATGGCTCATTCGATACGTCTACCGCACCCTCAAGCCAGATATTTCAACAATATGCTTCGACGCGGACCTGCGCTGCCGCTACTCTGCTGCACTCTCGTAAGTGGAGATGTTTCGCTATTCAATGAGCTAGCGATAAAAACGTACAAATCATTATTGAATGCCAAACATTCTGGGTAATTAATTATCTTGAAAAAGCATTGGAAAAACATTGTACTTGTCTTATTTTTGTAGAATCCCCAATTTTTCACACTCGTATATAACCCGACCTGTCTGCTTTCTGGAGACAGCAATAATATTTATACATAGAGCTGACCTTGAAGAGGAAGAAGATGTATTTATGTCAAAAAGTCAATTTTTGGAGTTGTCTGGTTTTCGGAAAGAACGCTGGTAATGGCGGAATTGACTCTAATCAGTTTCCAGCTGACTTGGGTTTTCACGTCCCTCAGAGAACCACCAGACGGAAGCACACGTTCAATGGGGTCAGATCGAGAATTAATGTGCCTAATCCGCTTGCAGTCAACATACAGCTTGATGGAGAGTAAGTGCTACTGATATTCACTTCGACTCTCTGTCAACTGTTATGAGAAACATCTCAAGTGGGCTGTGGAATATTGTAATGTATATTGTGTGCATTTCTATTTGTTTTCGATTGATAGTTTGAATAAGTGGTTGAATGAATGGTTGATTGATGTTTGATTGAATGTACGAGCGACTGAAGTAATGCATTCTTTGTTTGCTCTTTACTGGATCCTCGAATGTCGCTCTTGTATTGTTTGTTTTTCCCTCCAGTTTCTGAACTCTTTCTTCCAATTTTTTCATTTACGTTTCGGCTTTTTTCCGTTTATTTTAGATAGTTATGAAATGTATGTAACAATTATTATAATGTTTCGTGTACAAAGGGATTGTATGATGTTTGAGTGCGTGTCTGTATGGTTGTGGTTGTTGATGTATAATAGTGTATTTCTATTTTTGTTCGTGTTAGTTGTTTTGTTTTGTCTATACTTGTAATTTTTTGTTAATTATTATATTGTCACTAGTGGAGCCTATCTGTCTGGCAATAAAGAATACATGCATACATTCAATTACAAATACACACACTGGTACAGTTATCACAACTATTGAGTTTATCAGACAGATTCTACACTAATCCAAATGTGCAGGACTAATGACCACGATGCCGCAAGCTCCTTAATGAAAGAAGAAAAAATAACAACTCAAGGAAGTGTTATGGGCGAGCTAACTTTATAATTAGAGAGGGCTTTTAAGTTAAAATGATATGATGTGTGAAGTCTTTGCTTTGAAACTCCTTGCAGCGCAAACATTTGTTTTGTGAATCTGCGCGTGCCACCTGGCGGTAATTAGATGGCAATTAGCGTGGGCGAGGTACACAGTATGTAACCCTGTTTGCAGGTTCCCAACAGCTGACTGCTTTTCTTTCATTACTTTAAGCCAAGTGCTTAAACCTCTGGTCCGCGGGCCTCATGCAGCCTCCCAACAACTGACTGTTCTTCATTCATTACTCTAGGTCAGGCGTTCTCAGCCTCACCAGGCATGCTGCAACTGCTTACATGACTCAGGCAGATGAGATACATTTACATTATTGCATAGGTTCATTATTCAAACGTTGACTTATCGCATGATCAGGACACAAGAAATAAAAACTTCATTTTAAAATTTTTCACAGCCGCCATCTTGAGGTTATGTAAACAATTCAACTAAATTAGATGTCAGTGCATTACAATGTGTATACAAATTATTTAATGTACTATGTTTCACTGCGCTCGGATGGTTAAATGACGTGAAAAGTCTATTTAAATGTTTCAAATTCGCTTGTTTTGTACTTAACACGTTTTTGAGAGCCAGATACGTGAACTTCTAGTAGTACCTTTATTACCGTATAAAATTTCAGGGTGCTATCAGTAATAGTTTCGGAGATATATAAGGTGCGTTCAAAAAGTAACGAGCCGGTGGCTGGAATGCGCAAACCGGTGACGACATCGGCTAATCGTGGCGTGTGTAACGAGGTGTGGTTCCGACCAGAGCGTGGAAGGTCACAGCCCGTCGCTAGAGAGCACGCGTGCACGTCACGTGACGATACAAGCGAGCAGCAGCATGCATCAATCGTCCGACGCTGCCAGTCGCATTGCAAACAGTGACATGCAGGCGTCAAACGAAGAGCTAAGAGGTGTTGTTCGGTTTCTGACAGCGGAAGGAGTAAGGGGAACGGACATTCATCTCCGAATGTCACTAGTGTAGCCTACGGCGACCACTGCATGTCCCTTGCAAGGGTCAAGGCGTGACACAAGCGCTTCAGGGAAGGACGGGTGTCATTAGCCGATGATGCCCGATCTGGGGCACCCCACTGCATTAGCGATGATGCACTCATTACCCAGGACAGCCGAGTGATAGTGAACGCCATAGCCGCCGTGGTCGGATTGAGCGTCGGAAGTGTGCACACCATCATGAAGAAACGACTGCACTTGCGCAAAGTGTGTGCCCAATGGGTGCCCCACAGTCTTCAACCACACCAGGAAGCATGTCGAATGGCCCACTGTCTTGGTCATCTGCAGCGCTATGCGAGGGAAGGGAATGGGTTCCTGGCACGAGTGGTGGCTGGAGATGAGTCATGGTGTCATGGAAGCATCCAGAATCACCACCACCCAAAAAAGGCAAGGCCATCCACACGAGTGCAGGAAAGGTAATGCTGACGTTCTTCTCTGACCAAGATGGCCCCCTTCTGATGCACTTCATGCCGCACGGGACAACAGTGAATGCCCAGCGTTACTCGCAAACCTTGACCACCCTTCGCCAAGCAATCAAAACAAAACAGCCAGGCAATCTCACCCGTGGGGTCATTCTGCTCCACGACAATGCACGACCTCATTCGGCCAACACAGTCGCGGCACTCCTGCAGAAATTCAAATGGGAGGTTCTCTGCCACCCTCCATACAGTCCAGACCTCTCTCCCTGTGATTACGCCATGTTTGGTCCCCTGAAAAGGGCTCTGCGGGGCCAACGATTCACCTCGGACGTCGACGTCCAGCTGTACATACTTGCGGAACTGGTTCACATCGCAGCCCAGGGAATTTTATGAGACAGCCATTCACCGCCTCGTGTCACAGTGGGACAAATGCATCAACAGCCAGGGCCAATACTTCTAACACACAGGTACTGGTTTCTGTAATTATGCCTCCGGCTCGTTACTTTTTGAACGCACCTTATAGGTACTGCGCGCTGTTGGCCAACATAAGGAGGAGCGGAAAGGTCCTGGCCACCCTACCGCACGTAAACTCCGGCTGGAGGTAGTTTCTTCGGAGGCTCGGACCTGCCTTGGGGCAAAATACCAATTACATTACAGATCTGAATTAGGCTACTCTGACCTCAAGCGAAGGAGGCATACTTATTGATAAATTTTCATAAAATATAACTCTATGAAATTCAGCTTTTTGCTTTTATATTAACTGTCTGGTAGGTAGTCAGCCCGAAGGCTGGTTGGATCCTCAAAAAGTACCGCCGTTACGTTATGTGGGTAGATACCCACAAAAACCCCAGGCAGCACTATACTGAGGCGTACTAAGCAAGATGAGGAGTGAGGTAGTTTGACATTGCTTTCCTCACTGAGTCAGAACAGCAGTACTAACCCTATGAGTAGAACCCTTCACAGCATCCACAGGCACTGACTGTGCCCTGAATGTCATTACTAAGCACCACCCATACCTCAGTAGCTTCCATATAATCACAAGCTGTGCCATTCATCAAGAGACGGCAAACTGACATGATGCAAGCTGTATTTATTTTCTTGTTTCCTTAACATTCTCGAAATATGATGGTCTAATGTTGTTTCTCTTCTTTGCAGGTAAGTGCTAACTTGCTGTTATTCAACGACACTTTTGACATGGATAAGGTAAGATTTTCTACTTTTTACAAATGATTTTTCCGACTATGCAGTGCTGCCACTTTCTGTTGACTGAATCTTATGCAGTTCTGTGAAATACTGTAGTTCTTGTCCAAGTAGTAGTTTTCTTTTCTATCAGTACAGCTGTACTGACCCTATGAGCAGAACCTTTCACAATACCCACAGGCACTAGCTGTGCCCCGAGGCCATTACACAGCACCACTCATACCTCAAGGCTTCCATATAATCACAGCCATGAGTAAGACTGACACAGCGGTGAAAGGCCACATTTAATCATTTTAAATGATCTTGTCGACTTCGTCGTTACGCTGGGGTCTGGCGTTACGTTACGGTGACGGGACGAAATGTACCTAGATGCACTGAGGTGTGTGACGTCATAGTACCGCTTGGTGCATGTGTACCCCGACAATCTCTACTTCGTTAGTATAAGACAAAAATCCCCGATTCTTGGATGTCACGGGTTATCTTGAGAACCACTGGATGGATTTTGATGCGGTTTTCACCATTCTGTGAAGGATATCTCGAGGAAAGATTCTGTAGAAAATGATTTATGTATGATCAAAGGAAGCCAAGCAGTAGCGATTTCAGTGAAAAAGTCGAAAACAAACTTGGCGTCCGTGCGCTTCTTAAGCTTACGCTGGGCAAACCGTTAAACATATCAATATACTATGAGCGTAAGAATTGGTCAGCATGAAAAGTTCTACAAAAAAGTCCGCGAGAGCATATCTCTATCTTCAATACATCGCCCACTATAAGTGTTTTTAGACTGGATGGAAGGGGCACGTCATCCAGACATCTCCCTCCGCGCGCTGGACCTTGCTTTGCCGTTGGTTTGCACTTGCCGTTCGCGAGTAATTTGAAACAAGATAAGCAAGAAAAGTATTATGCAGATAATTTTCTAACATGTCAAGAGTCTTTGGCTTCAAGTGAAGCGAGAAGCCTCCAGCCTTTCTAACATTTTTCAACATTTGTAGCATTTAAAATGATACAAAGTCTAGTCTTTCAGACTGACTGTCACTTTTACTATAGCCTGTGCCAACAGACTAATGCAAATGTACTGCATTCATCAAGAGAGGCAAACAGGTCTTTTATATAAACAAGAAGTTTTTTTTTTAAGATTGTTTAGAAAGATGTGGTTGGATCTCTCCTTCCCGATAATAGAGCAGAGATTGTAAGTCCCGGAGCTTGAAGACATTTCCTCCGCTTTATCTCCCGTTCGGAGGTAGAGTCCTCTTCCGTTTTCAAAATCCTTGACCATTTTCACCTGTAACCCTGGGAATGGCCAACTAGACTAGGGTTCTTTTCAAAAGAGGTATTAGGCCCTACTCCTCAGTCACATACCTTTTGTCCTGGCTTGTGATAGGCAGAGCCTGGCTTCCCAGATATTAAGCCCAGGAAGGTCTTTGTCAAAAGCACAAAAGAAGGCACTAATAGATGGATTCGAGAAATACAGCCACCGCAGAAACCCGAGTTCGATTCCCGGCTCTACCAAGAAATGTAATTCTGGCTTGAGGGCTGGAACGGGTACACCCAGTCTCGTGCGGCAAAACTGACAAGAGACGGGCTTGATCCCACCTCAGCCTTCCTGGAATTGATTTTACGTGGTTACCAACTCCTTCTCCAGGTGAATGCCGGGATGGTTCCTTAATTTAGGCCACGGCCACCTCCTTCCCAATCCTCATCTGAATTACAACTCCACACACGAATACAGCCATCACAATAACACAGATCATCAGACAAATTACACACATATACACACTCAAGTACCCGGGGTTACATGAACGCGATGTCGTAAAGCCTCTAAATGTACCATAAACCATCATTCAGTGCTGGTTTGGACTAAAAGTGAGATGGTCCAAAACTTCACAGTTAAATTCGTTGAAACAGTCTATCGTAACGTTGGCACAGTGCCGTCGTGAATGATTTTCACCTTTTTCGAAAATTGAAGATACAGTTGGGCGGCAACGCCTCGCCAAAAAAAGGGAAAACTTCAGGAGACTCGAGACGTACCCACCTCAGTGGTGGCAGAATTCTTTGCCGAGGGCATTGGAAAGCTGATGTAACGATACGACAAATGTTTCAATCGTTTTGGCGATAAAACAAGCAAACATTTAGCAGTAAAATCAGTTTGGTATGTCAATCTGTTATTTTTAGTCTACTTTTCTCATTTTGCAAAAACGAGGAACAAGTAGACTTATGAGATCGATCCGAGAAAAAGTGTGTCTGTCTGTCTATCTGTCTGTCCTTTTGTCTCTCTGACTGTCTGTCTGTCTGGCTGGCTGTGTGTGTGTGTGTGTGTGTGTGTGTCTCCTCCCCCCCCCCCTATCAACTCCTAAACGGATGCAGCTATCGAAACCAAATTTGGTAAGAGTAAATATCTATACCTGAATATCTCACGGCCATATTTTAAATTGACGTCAGTGCTACCAACTGCTGAAAAATCGCAATTGTAATTTGAGCTCTATGTTGGATATCTCAGAAGTTATGCATGCGAACTATTCCAAAATTGGCACACATATAGACAATAGCATTCCAGATTAATTTTCAGAAGATCATACATGCCAGTATTGCCAACATGATTCTAAGTCTGCCGATAGTTCCAAATTCAAAATGCATGTAACTTCTATACCATCGATTGGATTTCAACCAGATTTCGTATGTACTATGTGTACTACTGCAGATATGACTGTACGTATTCTAATGAGCCACCCGGGCTGCCAACTGTTAATAAATGCTCTCTCTATATTTTAACCCTAATATCAGTATATCAAAAAGTATCCAAGCCTACAGCTCTAAACTTTGCACACGTATAGTACATGATATTCTACCTTAGTTTGGAGTAACTTACAGTATATACATCAGTGCTGCCAGCATGGTTCTAAGCCTGCTGATAGGTCCAGTCCTTAAATGCAAATAACTTCTATACTAACAAATGGATTTCAACCAAATTTCGTTTGTGCTTTGTGTACCATAACAGTTATGACTATGCGTATTCGTAAGAACAAGCAGGGCTGCCAACTGTTAATAAATGCTCTCTCTATTTGTTTAATACTAATATCAATATATCAGAAAGTATGCAAGTCATCATCTCTAAACTTTGCACACGTATAGTACCTGGCATTCTAGGAGCATCACATACATGACATTGTTCCCAACATGATTTTACGTGCACAGATAAATCCAATATCAAACAGCATGTGACTTGCATGCTGTACGTACATGTAGACTTCAGCGAAATTTTGTATGTGCATTCTATACCTTAAGAGATGGAATCCGTGACGGTTGCTGCATCCCGACAAACATTCCTGAGAAGAATGAGAGAACTTCGAGCACAGGGCTACAAGATCTTCTTTACAGGCGAGACCTGGTGCGGACAGAACCACACTATGAAATATGGGTGGCAAGAAAACGTGGTTGATGCTTTGGAAAAGAACTTCGACAATTATGATCAATACAGAGGGTACATTAAGGAAATGTATGGATGGCGTGGAGGTTTCAAGACACCGTCTGGAGCTGAGAAACGCATCATAATTTTACATATAGGAAGTGAAGAAGGATTTCTTGACGGTGCAGAACTTTGTTTTATCGGCAAGAAAGGGAGCGGTGATTACCACAACGAAATGAACTCGACTCATTACGAAGAATGGTTCACGAAAGTGCTGAGTTTATTGCCTCAATGGTCGGCAGTTATTATAGATCAAGCCCCATATCATACGATGGTCGATCCTGCAACTAAAAACCCGAACATATCGTGGCTGAAACCTGACATTATAACCTGGATAACATCAAAGAATATATCGCTACCACTTGGAGTTGTCAATTACAACAAGCCGACTAAATCAGAGCTAATTGTCCTTGCCAGGCCTTATTTTCACACTCCAGTGAAGAAGCTGGAACAACTGACGAAACGATTTCGACCGGATGTAAAGAGTGTTTGGTTACCAGTGGCTCATTGCGAGCTCAATCCAATTGAACTTATTTGGGCTTACGTTAAAGGAAAAATAGCAAAAACAAATATGGCTAACATATTACAAAATGGTAGAAGTATGGAAGCAGTGAATGTTTTATGCCCAGAAGCCTTGCGTACCGTTACTCCCGAACTCTGGAAAAACACGCTAAAAGAATGGAAGACCACTACTGGGAGAAAGATGGACTGTCTGAAAATGTCCCTCATTTCGAGCCAGTCATAATTAACATGAATGACAGCAGTTCTGATTCATCGGAACAGAGTGATTCTTCAGACGAAGAATACTGATTGAATTTAATATTGTATACTGTAGATATGTAAATAATGTAAATAACCCATGTAAAAATTGTGTAGGCCTAGTATGACATTTCCAAATTAGGAAGCAAACCATTTTTAGCCTATTTTCAATTTTGAAAAAATAGGCTTATGAGATCACCTTTTGTCCGTGCGTGTGTGCGTGTGCGTGTGTGTGCGTGTGTGTGTGTGTGTGTGTGAGGTGTGTGTGTGTCCCCCCCTAATAAAATCTAAACGGCTGGAGCGATTTCAGTGAAACTTGGTATGTTCATAGCACTATTCCCGGCGACCTCGACCGTGCCCTTCAAATTTTGTTACGTCTCACCAATCCAACATGGCGGCTGTGCGAAATATTTCACTAGCATTGAATATCTCCGAAACTATAACAGATATCGCCCTGAAATTGTGTACGGTGATAAAGGGCACTACTAAATGTTCACCTATGAGACTTTCAAAAACCTGGTGACTACAAGACCAACATGGCGGCCAAGCGAAGTTGAGACTCTCAAATAGACTTTTCTCGCGATTTAACTATCCAAACGTAATGAAACTTGGTACAGCAAATATTTATGCACATTGCAATGCACTGGAGTCTAATTTAGTTCATTTGTTTATATAACCTCAAGATGGCGGCTGTGCGAAATTTTAAAATTATTTTTTTATTTCGTGTGTCGTAATCATGCGATCGAAGTGAATGTTTGAATAATGAAGCTAGGCAATAATTGTCCTTGAATGGTACATAACTCTATGGCCTATACATATAACAATCCTAAATGGCGAGCTTCCGAAATATTTAGACGGTTCTCAATATCTATGAATCTTTTACAGCAACCAAACTGATTTTTTTAATGTTCATAGAGACTATGAACATATGTTCACCTATAGGACTTTCAGTAACCTGGTGAGCACAAATCCAACATGGCGGCGACGCGAATTATAAATATTTAAATGGACGTTTCTCGCGAATTAACTATCCGAATGCCGTGAAACGTTGCACGTTAAATGCTTATACAAATGTTGATCCACTGGCATCTAATTTATTTCAATTGTTTGCATAATCACAAGATGGCTGCTGTGCGTAATTTTAAAATCTCGTTTTTACTTCTTGTGTTCTAATCATGCGATTGAAGTTTGAATACCACACGTACACAATAATCTTAATGTAATAGTACAAAAATAAAAATCAAACCTGGCGACCATCTGAAATATTTAGACGGTTCTCAATATTTACGAATCTGTTACAGCAATTAAACTGAAATTTTGTATGTTGATAGTGGCAATTAACATGAGCAGGATATATGAAAATAGGCTGTATAGTTCTTCACGGAACTACTTGTTAAACCTGCCATTGAAGTTTTATGTGAAAAAGGTGATTGAAAATGAAATTTGTACGAGGAAAGAAAATCAAAGGTTGAAAGAAAACATAAAGCAGTGTTCGTTTGTTGCCAGCCGCGACGACTGCACATAACGCGGCAACGCTGCATCGTATTTCACTAGCCCGCTAGCTTTTACTCGCACGGGCTACAACGCACAAAACCTCCCATCAATATTACTCTTCATAAATTCGTCATCACACTGTACGTTTACAGTGGTCGAAGTTTCCGATAATCACGAATGAGATCTCCAAACTGAGACCAAGTTTCCTGCTGTACGTTTATCCTGGGCTGAGAAAACGTTACGTCAGAAAAAGTATAAGAACTATTTATTGAGTAGTTGAAAAAAATTGAAACTTGAGATTTGCACTACCCATACTTGTGCCTATCACATATAAAAATTGCATTACCCTCAGCAAAGTAGTTTTCCATGTATATAGTTTTAAGTGAGCGGTTCCTAGAAAAGACGTCAAAAACACGGACAATTTTTCATACAACCACAAATAAATAAATAATTGATAAACTTTAAAATAATTGGCTTATATAGTCTAACGCAGAATTAAACAAGGAAAATATAGGTATAACTCGCATTTCAATAGGCCTGTTGGTTTGGTTGTAATTAAGGCCTAAACGCGAGTATCCATAATAAAAAGAATCCGATAAGTAAGCATATATTCAGAGTCACCAGGGCTGCCTACTGTATTAAGTTACCCTATTACTCTATTACTTGATTTCGTCATTATTCTAGATAGGTCTATATAGATTGGCATCAATCTGAAATTTTAAGAAAAGTAGGCTCTTTAGTTCGTCACGGAACTACTTGTTATACAGTCCATCGGAACTAGAAAAAAAAACACCCCTCCTATGTTAGGAATGGAGTATTTGGATGGAATTTTCACTTCTTTTGTTTCCAGATAAATTTTTAATTCTCCAACTTGAAGGAAGTTTTTGCCACGAGTAAGGTCTTCTGTATTACCCTTTCTTTATAATTATGTTCCAAAAAATCTCAAGGAAGCATCGCATACAACGATGAGTGCTACACACTTCTTGATCTGTCCGTCATCTTTCTCCAAGTTTTACATGTTTCATGCATACATGTGTTCCAAAAAATGATTTAAATGGGCCAGGTCGTATGAGTCTAAAATCAAAATGCCAAACTTTAAACTTAATTTACTCAGCTATGAATTATGTTTTATTTTTTATAGGTTCAATCATCATTGTCAAGTTCTAATTCACCTATCAGCCTCAACAAGGTCCCAAATTAAAGATCATTAAATTAGGAATGGCCAGTACTAAAGCCGAGAAAAGATATATACGGTACCCATTAAAAAAACTGAATATGAAGAAAGGGGATTAAATATTTTGAAAATTTTGCATTTTTGAAAGAATGTTATATTTCTTAGCATAATAGTGATAAACTAACAAATTTGGTAGGGGACATGTAACATTCTAATTTTAATAGAATGTTAATAAAATAAATTGATTTAAATTCATTGTGGTAGTTGCTAGGTGATCTCAAAAATACCATTGTTTTGGTATTTCTTTAAAAAAAAAAAGAGGTTTTAGGCACCCCTTAGAATGTAAATTAACCATTAAGCTTAAAATTATGGACATTTTCTTATAACGTATATGGATACTTTAAAACGAACAAATTGGTGACACTTTGAATCTACAATTTTCGGTGTTAATATGAGTTAATTATATGTTTTATTAAAAGTCTCTAATAATAACGCTAAAATAGTTTGTTAAAAATCTAAAAAAAAGGCTATGGCACGCAACTAAGAGGATAAAATTCCCTTTATGAAAGCCGGAGAGTTGTCCAACTGTTGTACTCGTTAGGAACTTCCTCCAGTAACTGGGAACATTGTCTACCCCACAGAGATGGTCAATACGCAGCCTGCATTAATCTACATCTATATACCACCATACCTCTGGGACCCCGAGCTTGGCGCAGTAATTGATCCGAGATATGGACCGATGGGAGGGATTTGCGAGAGTTGTAAGCATTGGTATAATATTGCCTCGCGATGCCCAAGGGCTCCTTTGCCTCGGAAAGCAATAGACGAGAGGTAGCATACCTGGAGGGAAGCTTAAAATCCCATAGTCTTGTGTTTATTATCCCACCGTTCGTCTAGAGGGAAAACCTCATCATCGATCGTTCCATTGGTTTGGCAATTACGTACATAGAGTAAATAATAAAGTAAATAATTGAGGAAAGTAATCGGATTATAATAATGACTACTTTCCTGGTCGTGTTTAATTGTAATGGTTATTGTTCGGAAACATGTAATTTTTACTCGTAATTTACTTCTTAGTTATGGCTCTGAAGCATGGACTCTGCGACAAGCAGATGTATCAAAACTTAGGGCATTCGAGATGTAGTGCTGGAGACGACTACTAATGATACCTTGGATTGATAAAGTCACGAATGAGAATGTTCTCAAAAGAGCAAAGGAGACACGTACCTTGTTTGAATCCTTAAACAGAAGAAGGAATAGTTTTGATGGCCATTTGATTCGTCATTCTGTCTGATGCACCACACTCTTCGAAGGGAAGCTAGAAGGAAGGAGGAGTCGAGGAAGACCAAGGACTCAATTCATAGACAGCATTAAAGGCAAGCACACTTATTGCCATTTGAAACTACAGGCCGGAGAAAGAAGACGTTTTGGAAGACATGCACGTTACCCACCAACCTAGCGGTTGAGGAGGAGAAGAAGAAGAATTTACTTCTGGAAGTAAAATTGTAACAGTTACATTTTACTAATCGTTACATTTTACTAATCGTTACATTTTACTAATTGTTACAGTTTAGTAATCGTCACATTTTATTAGTAGCTTGCCACGGTGGCTGAGTGGTTATCGTGTCGGACTACCAACCCCAAGCTTGCAAGTTCGCTCCTGGCTATGGAAAGTGTTTTTTTTTTATCACGATACGCATGTCATACGTTGTTGGCATGTTAAAGAACCCATTTGAATTCATTAGGCCGTGTTCATAATGGCAATCTCGGGATTTTCCGCCAACACAAAAAGTTCCTCCATTCTCTACTAGAAAGCGGTATAGTGTCAAGGAGCTTAGGTACCTAACTTCCTTGACTTTCATAGCGTTCCAAGGAACGACTAAATTCGACATGCAAGCTGCCCTCTGTGCGCAAATAACAAAGCTTGCACCTAGCACCCGAGGCCATACGATATTATTATTATTATCATTATTATTATTATTATTATTATTATTATTATTATTGTTGTTGTATTAGTTGTTACATTTTCGTTATTGTTACATTGTCGCAAAACCCCTAAATGAATCACCAACAACATTAAATATTATGGCAGTTGACCTAGATGTTTCTCCCCTTAAAACAATTGTGTCCATTGTTACTAAATTTAATTTGTAATTTGAATTATTCCACGGCGTGGTCGTGCACATTAAATCGTACACCATGGCTTCGATGATGAGCTGTAGCACATCCGGAGATCGGTAGTTCGAATCTTAGCACTATTAGTGACCATCCCATATGTGTATTTTTCGCACTTCCTCCAGAAAAATGCCGGGTCGATACCTTATTTCAAGTCCTGAGCAGCCAACCCCTAATTTCTCAATTACACGCACTACTATTGTTGTGACAACAGAAACATAGGATATCAGACACCCTTATATACGGGGATGATGACCAAGATGTCCCTAGCCCCTAAAAATAATTAACAACAACAAATTAAGTTTGTCCCACCTTCTGTGGTCTGGGGATAAATATTGAGGCTTCTTTCCCAAAAGGTTTTGGTTCGAAACCCAGCACTCAATGAAATTTAATTTGTAATTGAGAGATCGTGATGGTGTAGTGGTATAGCTCCTTTCCTTTCTCCATGGCAGATCGGGTTCGAATTCCGGTCATTACATGTGAGATTTTCTAATTGAAATATCACGTCGTATGGTGCGAATTCCACATAAGATGGAGGTTCCGCGGCTATAAACGCAATATTAACGGTAATGTAAAACTACAAACTTCCTATCTTTCTCATCTGTGGGCTAGAACGGGGTTCACTCAGTCTCGTTGTGAAGGTTCTATTCCTACCTCAAACATATCGGTTCGGCGACTGCTGCCGTCTTGAGTCACGAGTGTTTGAGCAGTCCGTAACTTTAAACAAGGCCTTAAGTGTATGATTTCAAACGAAATAATTAAAACATATACAAATTAAAGCTGGCTGCATAGTGATATAAGGCCGAAGCTAAAAACAAAATTAAAGGCACCTCAATCATCTTATGATTGCATTTCCGTGGTATGCTACTTCTACTCCAGGCAAATACAGTGAAGGTACCTAACTTAAGTACCTAAGTACAGTACTTGCCCTCAGTTACATTCATAAATAATAGTATAGACAACGCAATAGCACAAGTTATTAGGCAAATTGGTCCCTCACCAAAGTGATTATGATTTATGAGCACGGTGTCGCGAGCTCCTTAATGAAATAACCAAGAACAACGTTATAGCTGGAATGGTTTTGTTCCAAAAACCGTGCTATGGTTGGCTTTTTGTAAATCGTTAGAAAAGCACAAAAAGAGCAAATGCAACGCCGCGTAGTCAAGTCTACTATTGTTACTGCGGAGAGAGCGGTGGGCATAGTTTAGACCGGGACCGGTGTCGGACAATTTTCACACTTCGGCTGACTATAACTTTGTAACGGTAAGTCGGAGGGAAAAAATGTTTCAATAAATGTTGTAACAATTTTGAGAGGAACAAATTTCTGATTCGCTCTTTTGTGAACAAAACATTTTCTCTAGGACAAAAAGTGAAAAAACACTTTTTTTGAAACTTTGGCGCCACCTAGCTTCTGCATTTCAAAACGTATGACATGACCTCAATGAGACAAATTGTAGGTAATAATGTCCTCTACATTTTTTGTTTAAAAAACTATACTTTAAAATACCTCGATTCAGAGAAAAACGCTTTTCAATTATTATTTTTTGAGTTTTCCATCAAAATAATCGTGTAAATTATTCTGAAATTTAGAGTTAAGCTTTTCTTGTTCTTTTCTAACGATTTAGCCTACTAAAAGCCAACCATAGCACGGTTTTTGGAACAAAAAGAGGTTTCTTCTGTGCAGATGTACAGTACTGTACTATTATGTTCATTTGTAACCGGTTCTGAAGCGCACGTTGCCGGTGCCCATGAGTATGAGATCGAGTCATTCGACATTTAAGGTTGTTTAAAAACGAGAACCTCGTCACAGTAGATTTGGTTGGTTGGTTCCTGAGTTTAGGGGCTGCGACAACGCGGTCATGTAGCCCCGTGTACTTTAGGTGTGTGTAGAATCTGTATGAGAGCAGATGTTAATTGTGATGTCTGTATTAGTGTGTTATCTGTAATTCAGGTAAGGACTGCAGACGATCAATTTCAAGTAGTTCCTACTTTTGCTACCGAATGCTGCCGTCAACGACACCTAGCTGTGAACTTGGCTACTATATACCACCACAACTAGCACCTGGCGACGAACGTTGAAACTTAGAGCGTTAACCAAATCTAACCTACAGATTTTAGCTTCACACAATTGAAGTTAGTGGAAGGCTCTTTTACATGCCATAAATCTATGACATGGGCCCGCCGGCTTTACTTCCTCTCCGAAGGAAAGCAGTCTGAGGGATTATTAATGCTCTAAAAAATCCGACGACTTCGGCCAGGTTTGAACCCGAGATCTTGGGCATAGAATCTCAGCATGCTACCAACTAGCCTACGTCACCGAAGCCGCCCAAAGTAGATTTATTGGCACGTTAAAGATCACCTTCAGAGCAAAACTGTCGCCTCAGTGCCTCAAATAACCCGCAGTATTTCGGGAGATATATTATTATTATTATTATTATTATTATTATTATTATTATTATTATTATGGTGTTGGGGTAGGCGGCTGCCTCTCACCCGGAGGCCCTGGGTTCTAATTCCGGCTCCATCAGAGATTTAGAAATGAACGTGAGGGCTGAAATGGGGTGCACTCTGCCCCATGAGGACAATTGAGTATCTATCTGACAGTGACACAACGTCCCGGTCCTGGAAACCAGGATTAACGGCCAAGGGGATCCGACGCGCTGACCACGCTTCACTCCATAATCTGTAGGCCGAATGGATGGGAATTGGTTGCTTGGAAAGCCAGAGCCCTCCATGGGCTGTGGTGCTACCAGGGGGGGGGATTATTATTATTATTATTAGTATTATTATTATTATTAGTAGTAGTAGTAGTAGTAGTAGTATTTGCTGTGCCTCCAATCACCTCTCTAAAGGCACTGTGCTCCACTTCGCTCCGTTCAAGAGGCGTGTCCTACTAATTGAGCTGTGATTGTATCCAACCAAGTGCCCTTGCCATGAGTGCTATACTCGTCGAGTGCACCTGTACTTGAGCCATGTACGTCGTGTGGTTCTTTTACCTTTGTACTACGAGGCTTCATTCGTTGTTAGCGTTGAGA
This sequence comes from Meconema thalassinum, assembly GCA_946902985.2. Taxonomy (NCBI): domain Eukaryota; kingdom Metazoa; phylum Arthropoda; class Insecta; order Orthoptera; family Tettigoniidae; genus Meconema; species Meconema thalassinum. The sequence goes on along the minus strand of OX336388.2, from coordinate 373,165,551 downwards.
GCTGAGCGGTAATTGGAATAGAGTGTCTCGGACGAGCTGAAACATGCGATTAAATGAAAAAGATTATTCGCGCGTGTTACGGGTCTAATATAGAATTTCGTGAAATTAATTCATTTATGAGATTTGCGATATCGTTGTCATGTAGACCCGTGTACTTGGGTGTGCGTGTGAAATTTGTTTGATAACCTTTATCAATGATATGGCCATAGTAGTGTGGGTTTATTTCTAATTGAGGCTGGGGTTTGGCAGGAGGTGGCCGTGACCTTAATATAGGTACCATTGCGATATTTGCCTGAAGTAGAAGTTTCTAACTGAAGATCACATCTCCTTCTCACTTACAAATACGCACTCTCAGTCATATAAACACCAGAATTACAAAGCTTGTCAGTCTCTTTTTTTCCTTTCTATTTTAGCCTATTTTCATTTATGAACAAGATGTTCATTAAAGAACATATAGCCTACTTTCTCCTAAATGCATGGGTATTGTTATAACTCTTTGTCCTTTTCAAGGAGTATACAGTGAAACCTCTCTAAAAGACCACTCCTATAAAAGACCACCCCTCCTAAAGACCGATTTTTCTTGGAACCGATTTAAAACCTCATAAGGTCAATGTATTTGTTACCTCTATTTAAGGACCACCCCTCTCCCCGACCGAAGACCAGGCATTTTCTCAGTCAGACCTCTTTCAAAAGGCCACTTCTCGTCTGCCTTCCCATTGGAGATGGTGATGAGGGTGATGATGTAAACAATGGTTCTGTTGGCACGGAACTGCATCAGCATACAATGTCATTAGAAAAAGTGTTATGTAACGTATAATAAAACAAGAAGTTCCGTGACGAACTAAAGAGCCTACTTTTCATGCCAATGATTATTCTATAGTATATGAACCTATCTAGAACAATGACAAAATTAAGTTGGTAATATCGAAATATCAAATTATTTCAAAATATACCTGGTATAATTTAGCCTAATAGAGCACTACAGTTGGCAGCCCTGGTGACTGAATATATTCCTAGTTCCATCTCTTAAGGTACAGAATACAAAATTAGGTTGAAGTCCAATGGACGTTACATGCAGTTAGACACTGGATCTATCAGCACGCATAAAAGCATGTTGCCAACAATACCATGCGTGTGCTGGTCAGAAATAATCTGAAATATTATGATATCTCGTTGTGCCAATTTTGGATGAAATCCATTTGTTAGTATAGGAGTTACATGTATTTTAAAATTGGACATATCAGCAGGCATAGAATCATGTTGGCAGCACTGCCTTGTATTAATTACTCCAAATTAATCTACAATGTCAGGTGCTATTCGTGTGCAAAGTATAGAGCTGTTGGCTTGCATACTTTATGATATATTGATATTAGGGTAAAAAAATATAGACAGCATTTATTAACAGTTGGCAGCCCTGATTGCTCTTAACAATACTTACAGTCATTCTGTTATGGTACACATAGCACATACGAAATTTGGTTGAAATCCAACTGATAGTATAGAAGTTACATGTATTTAAAAATTGGTACTATCAGCAGGCTTATAATCATGTTGGTAGAACTGACGTATATACGTTACTCAAAATTAATCTAAAATGTCAGAATATACGTGTGCATAGTTTAAAGCTGTTGGCTTGCATACTTTCTGATATATTGGTATTTGGATAAAATAAATTAGGAGCATTTATTACCAGTTGGCAGCCCTGGTGGGTCTTAAGAATACGCTCAGTCATATCTGGTTATGTATGCATACAACATACGAAATGTGGTTGAATTCCAATCGATAGTGTAGAAGTTATGTGCATTTAAAAATTGGACCAATCAGCAGGCTTATAATCATTTTGGCAACACAGCGATGTATAGCCTCCTGGAAATTAAACTGCAATATTATTATCTATACGAATGCCAATTTTGAAATAGCTCCCATTCATACCTTCCAAGATATCCAACATGGAGCTCAAATTTCAATTGCGATTTTTAGCAGTTGGTAGCACTGACATCATTTTCAAATATGGCGGTGAAATATTTGGGTATAGACCTTTACTCCTACCAAATTTTGTTTTGATTGCTCCAGCCGTTTAGGAGTTGATAGGGGGGGACACACACACACAGCCAGACAGACAGACAGACAGAAGGACAGACAGACAGACACACACACATTTGCCCGATCTCATAAGACTACTTTTTCCTCATTTTTGCAAAATGTGAAAAGTAGGCTAAAAATACAAAGAACGACTTTCCTGGAAGATTGTTCGAACCAAGAACAAATTAATGGACTTTCGAACTCACTCAGAGATATTCTAGAAAGCGAAATTGTTAAAAAGAAAGATGTGCTGATCTGAAACAGTGATCAATTCGTGACTTATTTTAAATGACAGAGCTCAGAAAATAACTAATTGTAATTAATTTGTACTAAATGTGAACGAATGCAGATAAATTTTAATCAAGTATGTGTTACAACTGTACTTTATTAATAATGCAGTATAATAGTACATTATGCAACGAGCCTATAATGGCTATAATTAAGACACGAGTGTCTTTATAAAACGAGCTTTAGCGAGTTTTATAATTTCCATACGAGTGTCTTAATTACCATTATAGGCGAGTTGCATACGACTGTTTATGTTCGACGATAATTATAACTTTATTACATGTTTTAACATAAATATTCATAAATATCTGTTCAGTAACTAGAATTTTGTGATCGGGTTGTGCGCTAGGTAGCACATCTCCCTGTTCCAAGCTCTCTGGCCGGCCGACGCATGCGCTCTGTGTGATTCAATGCCAGATGTGCAGATCGCGAACCAGTATTCAGCAAAACTGTCACCGTAGTCGTTTGAAATCAACGCGCCGAGTAGAAATTGGATTTAGGTATATTAAGGTACAGTGCTATTTCTTGTCTCATATTCACCAGTTTATTTACGCGAACATTTGGACGGTGCACTTTCGGTAATTTATATAGACATGTTGGATTTTGAGAGCATGCGCGATGGTATCCTTATCTAATTGGTCAAAAAATTTGTTTCTTGAGCTGTGATTGGTGGGAGAAACTGTTTCATAATGAATAATAGTGTTATAATGACCATCATTATGATACAGTTTTCAGACACATAATAGTCAGGGTCGAACATAAAATTATTTTAATGCCTACCCCTATTAAGAGACCATCCCTCTAAAGGACCAGTTTTCCATGGAACCGTCACTGGTCTCTTAATAGAGGTTTCACTGTAATTGAATGCTGGTTGGGCTGGCTGCGCGGCTCAGCGGTAACGTTGTCGCTTGCTGGGCCCGAGATTGCAGGTTCGTATCCTGGCGCAGTCAGCTGGCATTTGAGGGTGCGCAAATGCGAGGGAGCCGTGTCAGTAGATTTACTGGCACGTTAAAGATCCCCTTCGGGGCAAAATTCCGGCACCCCGGCGTCTCTAAAAGCCAGAGTAGTTAAAAGGGATGTAAAACCAACAACATTATTATTATTATGAATGCCGGTTGTAGTATCTTGTTGAAATACAACGTGCTGTACGGATGTTATACGTTGATTGATTGAATCCTTACCTGAATTATATATACACACACTAAAACAGCCATCACAATAATACAGATTATCAGACAAAATTCACCACTCACCCAAGTACACGGGACTAAATGACCATGATGTCCATGCATCTCAAATGAAACAGCTTCCTACCCAAATCCTTCCTCGTATAAAAGTACACACACTAGTAAGCTTACATACATCATAGTGACAGGTTATCAGATAACTTTTACACACAACCAAGTACACAGGGCTACATGACCATGATGCCGCATAACCCCTAAAGAATCAACAACAAAAACAACAACAAGAGACTCTACCGCGCATCAAGGAAAAAGAATTTTAATTAATGAAGTCGAGTGTTGAAATATGTGGTGTTATAAGTAGGCCTATATAATATATTTTCGATTGCAATTACACACTATATATGCTTAACATGTGGGTAGTTATAAATCAATAAATACAAAAAAAAAACGAAGTAAGAAAATTTGAACCTGTTGGGATTTGAGCCAGCAACCTCCAAGCTACGAGTCAGAGACGCTACCATTACACTAAACTCGCTCAACGCTAATATTGCGTTAATAACAGCTAACTGCCTAGAATATTTTGTCTTGCAATGAATCGTAAGTTACGGTTTGGTTATACTATTTGCATGATTCATACATCCGCCATCTTGAAACTATTAGGCTGATGACCTTGTAGATTAGGCAGAAGACGCTTCCCACATTAAGGTATATTGTTGCAAAATTTGGTAGAGATCGGATGATTAGGTTCGTCGTAGTTTGGTTTAAGCTCAGAACATTTGGGTGGGCGCCATTTGTTTTTTGCAGGACCTTCTATACTACCGGACCTGACACTGCAATCCAAGATGGCCGCCGTAGTTGGTGGTCGGACATCAAACGCATGACGTGGGTCAGAATCAAACACAACACAAAATAACATCATGACGTGATTTTGTCTGCTGTTAATCCATTTTATGGGCTTGGGACATCTTGGTCATCAGCCCCGTGCAGTTGGGTTTGGGTTGAATTCCTCCAATTACGTGATTATTGTAGTAGTGTGTGTAGCTGTGTAAGGGACAGGCATGGGGAGGTGCCCCGGGAGTTAAAATAAGGTACTACCGGAGTTCCATCAGGAAAGGAATAAAATAAAATAATGTTGAGGCCCACAGGAGAGATCTGTAGAATATCTTGGCTGAGTGAACAGGGAAAGTTGTAACTGATGATGTTGATGATAATTGTTGTCTTAAGGGGCCTAACATTTAGGTTATCGGCCCCTAATGGTTTGGGTGATGGTGAAGCTGATAATGAAATGTAAACTACAACTAAAACTAACTACTAACTTATATACTGTACTAGAAGAAGAAATGGAAAACAAAAGGAGAACAAGGCAAATAAAGGACAGGAGGAAAAGAAATGCCCTCGACCCTCGAGGAATGCGGATTGAGGGACTTGGAAGGAAGGAGAGCCATAAAAGGCAGATAGAAAAGTGAAAAAGGAGAGGGTCCGCCCCACAGGTAATGGATAAAAGAGGGAAAACCGTACCCAGCTCAGGAATCCCTCGGGGTCGCCAACTCTCGAACTCACCAGCCGTGAGCCCCTGAGGGTGTAGCAATATCTAGGGTGCGCCAGAAGTGGTGGGGCTACATGCACCCTACCTCCTTGAGGGCCTTGAGCAGATGGCAGGAGATAAGAGGAAAATAAAAAGAAGGCTGACCCCTCACAGAAGGAGGGTATCAGAAAAGATGAGACAAGGGCCAATTTAGGCGGGAACGGAAGAGACTCCCTAGGCCTCAGATACCCTAATACCGTCGGGGTCGGGAGAGAGCAAGAGTTGACCAAGTGAAGTCAACAGGAAAGAAGACGGAGAGGAGCCCGGCAAAAGTAAGTGGAAGCAATGCCGGACTCAGCCGTGGTCGCCAACCCACGTCCCACTAGATGTGAGCCCCTGGGGGAAGTTGTATATGTACCTGTAGGAATTTAAATCTCTTTTTAATAAGTTACCTATTATTCTGGGCCTGTTTGCCATCTCTTGATGAATGCAGTACATTTGCATTTTTCTGTTGGCACAGGCTAGAGTAAAATGAGGCTTTTCACCGATGTCTCAGTCTCAATCTTGACTGTGATTATATGGAAACTACTGAGGTATAGGTGGTGCTTAGTAATGACATTCAGGGCACAGTCAGTGTCTGTTGGCACAGGCTAGAGTATCACCAATGTCGCAGTCTCACTCATGGCTGTGATTGTATGGAAGCTACTGAGATATGGGTAATGGCTGTGATTGTATGGAAGCTACTGAGATATGGGTAATGACTGTGATGTCTCAGTCTCACTCATGGCTGTGATTGTATGGAAGCTACTGAGATATGGGTAATGGCTGTGATTGTATGGAAGCTACTGAGATATGGGTAATGGCTTTCAGGGCACAGTCAGTGTGTGTTGGCACAGGCTAGAGTATCACCAATGTCTCAGTCTCACTCATGGCTGTGATTGTATGGAAGCTACCGAGGTATGGGTGGTGCTTAGTAATGACTTTCAGGGCACAGTCAGTGTGTGTTGGCACAGGCTAGAGTATCACCGATGTCTCAGTCTCACTCTTGGCTGTGATTATATGGAAGCTACTGAGGTATGGGTGGTGCTTAGTAATGACATTCAGGGCACAGTCAGTGCCTGTTGGCACAGGCTAGAGTATCACCAATGTCTCAGTCTCACTCATGGCTGTGATTGTATGGAAGTTACTGAGGTATGGGTGGTGCTTAGTAATGTCTTTCAGGGTGAGTCAGTGTGTGTTGGCACAGGCTAGAGTATCACTGATGTCTCAGTCTCACTCTTGGCTGTGATTATATGGAAGCTACTGAGGTATGGGTGGTGCTTAGCAATGACATTCAGGGCACAGTAAGTGCCTGTGGATGCTGTGAAAGGTTCTACTCATAGGGTTAGTACTGCTGTACTGACTCAATGAGGAAAGCAATGATAATCTACCTCACTCCTCTTCTTGCTTAGTACGCCTCAATATAGCTCTGCCTTGGGTTTTTGTGGGTATCTACCCACATAACCTAACGGCAGTGCCTTTGGAGGATCCAACCAGCCTTCGGGCTGACTACCTAACAGACAGACATATTATCCTTAAAAATAAATGTGACCAACCAGGTGGTGTAGTTCTTGGTTATCACTTCTGGGGTCCAAGTTTGATTCCTGACTGTCAAAAAATCTTAATTCTAGTCTAAGGGTAAGAACGGGGTACACACAGTCTTTGAGGTAAACCGGTAAATGTTGGGTTCGATTCTCCGCGTAGCCACCCAGCAAGTGGTTTACCAAGGGGTCCCACACATACTGAAGATAAATGCCTAGGTAATTCCTATCATAAGGTCACGACTGCCTTTTGTAAATCCATCAACAAGTAGGCTAGTCGTATTCATTCATTCCTATTCATGAGATTAAATGGCACTCTGTCAAACGCATGACGTGTATCAGAATCCAACCCAACACAAAAAATAACATCATGACGTGATTTTGTCTGCTGTTAATTCATTTTATGGGCGTGTGACTTCTTGGTCATCAGCTCCGTGAAGTTGGGTGTGGGTTGAATTCCCCTGATAGGAAATTAGAAAATAGGCACCAATGGCTTATCTTTATAATAATTGGATTTGCATCAAGTCACACAACAGTTTCAAGGCATATCACCACAATTTTAGCATAGCCTATGCATGAGTAAGCCTACTGGTAGTTTATTAAAACGGGATCCACACCAAGTACGTCATAAGATTGATATCCTTGAACTAGCAGGCGTATAATTGGATGAGAGAACACTGCAGACAATTTAAAAAGTAGGTTATGTTCATACGTACGGTAATCAATTTTCAGATCTTCTTAGGCCTTAAATTGGAATACGTTAATTATTACTATGCTTGCTCATAATGAATTACCATTACTAATAATTTATAACCCCTAAACAGAATAATATATAGGCCAAACTTACCCTCTGATTGGCAATAGTATTGATGGTATCACAAGCGTAACAGAAGTCACCGGTATCTCGTATTTATGAAGCACTAATGCAGACATTTACTTACACGAACGTGTAATATCATTAAGCAATAATGAATAAACACAGATAATCAAAGGAGACGATTGCTAACCGAAATTCACACCGCTATCACATCGTAAACAAAACGACTCAACTTATAAACAAAGCATGTAATCACCAACAGCGACAGCCATCTTTCATCTGTCCCGCCGCTAGTGTCAGGTCCGGTATTATAGAAGGTCCTGGTTTTTTGTTATGATGGCGGCGATATACAACATGACACTGAGTTGTCCCTTGCTAGTACTACCTCTGTACCAAAGGTGGTTCGATTTGGTTTCGTTGTGTTTGAATTGATAGGGGGATCGATTTTCACGTATACACGGCCGCCATCTTCAATCGTTTGGACTGATGACCTTGTAGTTTGGTCAAACGACGCTCCCTACATGAAGGTATGTTGTTGCAAAATTTGGTAGAGATCAAATGATTAGGTTTGTCGTAATTTGATTTAAGCTGTGAACATTTGGGTGGCCGCCATTACTTTTTCGTCAAGATGGCGGCGATATAAAACATGACACTGAGGTGCCCTTTGCTAGTGCTACCTCTGTACCAAATTTCGTTCAATTCGGTTTCACCGAGTTTGAATTGATTTGGGGGGGGGGCATACATACCAAATTACACACACACACACACACACACACACACAGACAGACACAATTGTTTGGCCTTGTGTAGATCTTATAAGTCTACTTTAATTTTTGCAAAAATCTAATGTAGGCTAAAAAATAGGCTTATGAGATCACCTTTTGTCTGTGTGTGTGCGCGCGTATGTCTGTGTGTGTCCACCTAATAAAATGTAAACGGCTGGAGCGATATCAATATAACTCGTAAGGACTATTTTGTCTGACACCGACCGTACTTCACCTCGGCAACGCTGTACAGCTATCCTCGTATTGCCTAGCTGCTGAAATGTCATTCTATCCCGTACAAATACAAACTGATAAAAGTCATTGGACGTACAATGTTTACAACGGGACCACGAACGCAATTTTCCAACCACCCTGAGCCGAGAAAAAGTTACCTTACAAATATTGATAAAAATGTTTCTTGGAGACATAACATTCTGAAATTAATAAACGATTTATAAAACATTCCAATGTATGTTGTTTTACAATCTGGATATGATCAGATGGCGGGTGTACGAGAAATTAATTCATAATTTTAACGTGTGGTTGAAACACGCTTAAAACGGACACTTTTTGCGTCCCAACTACGATAACAAAATATCTCTACTTAGTATAAAACAAAGTCCCCGATTCTTGGATGTCACGGATAATCTCGAGAACCAGTGGATGGATTTTGATGCGGTTTTCACCTTTCTGTAAAGGATAGCTCGTGGAAGGTTTTTGTGGAAATAATTTATTTATGATCAAAGGAAGCCAAGCAGTAAAGATTTCAGTGAAAAAGTCGAAAATAAGCCTGGCGTCCGTACGCTTGTTAAGCTTATGCTGGGCAAACCGTTAAAAATATCTATATACTATGAGTGTAGAAATTGTTCAAAATGAAAATTTTTACAAAAAAAAAAAAAAACAATCCGCGAGAGCACATCTCCATATTCAATACATCGCCCAATACAAGTGTTTTTGTTACGTCTTCATTTCTTCCAACAATCTCCATTCAATTACTCTGAGGCGACAGTTTACGAGCTAGTTATGGGCGAGCCTATCGCCCCAGTTACAGCCTAGGTACTGGGCGAGCCTATTACCTCTGATTCAGCCAGCAGCAAACTGTCGAGTCGTGTTGAGTTAACACTTCAGAGAAGAGTGGTTGTGTTTGGAGTTTCCCTGGAAATGCAAATCGGCTTTTCTTCATTTCGCCTGTGAACTTTTCGTTCCACAAAATACACAGTCAAGTTAAGATTGGACGGAAGGGAGTTTTGAGTTTCATGCACCTCGCCAATCTTAAATTACGTCCGACAAGAATTAGTTGCACATGCATTTCCATGATAATATAATTAAAAGTCCAGTCAGTGATTCCATCCCACCATGCCGAGACGTAAAATGGATATAGGTCGCTGTTCATTGACATAGAAAAAATAGCGCTTATCACGTATCGCATTCATAACTGTTCCCGGGTGAAGCTTGGGCGGTTTGCTAGTTAAAATATTAATGAGACTTTCCAAACATGCATGGCCGAATGTGAAATAGAGCGGGAAAAATGATGTTATTTAATTTTCTGTATATTTATTGGTCATTTCATTTAAACAACTTTAAACTAGAGTGCACATAATATTTTGGTTGACTAACGTTTGGTGCTTTTCAGTCGGTCAACACGAATGTACCCATAAGAGCTGGGTTATGCCCTAATCCTGAAAAAAATACATGAGATTAATAAATGGGTACATTCGTGTTGACCGACTGAAAAGCACCAAACTTTTGTTTACTAAGGCAACACTGAAAAATGGCTTCAAACCCCACAATATTTTGGTCGACAGTAGAGTACAGTACTGTCAGTAGGCAATACACATAACTACTCAGGACGTCTTATTAATGTTACACATGTTTACGTCCATGGCACCTTTGTGTGGCCCCGGAGATGTCGATGTGCTCAGTGTGGCGGCCCAGATTTCTGGGATCAGCTTGGCACGCTCTCGCTGAAACACCCTGTAAAACGAGAAAATATACAGGGTGAACAAAAAATGCTGCAAAATCGGATCCGGTGCTGTTTGAAAACACAAGTATGAAAACGAGAAGCTGGCAACACTGTCACATCCTGCAGTGCATCGGAATGTACAGAGAAAGCTCCGGCAGAGCGCCAAGTTCCTGCGACCTGCTTTTGGTCACGCTGCATGCAGTTACAGCGTTGCCAGAGCCTCGTTTCTTAACACGCATTTCTGTTAAACCTATTGGCGAGACTATGTTTTGCAACATAAACTTTTGTCGTGAATTTCGACGAGGAACCGCATGCCGACCTCCAAGTGCAGCAGTTTTTGTTCACCCTGTAGAGTACGAAGGACATTCCCTTTTTCAAAAAAGCCAGTAGGTTTGGCCTATATTACCTACCCTACGGAGCCGCACATGTTGTGTTACCTACAGTGACCTTCGCGCCATTTAAGCCCCAATTACAGAGACATTAGTGCAGTCGCCACTTAAAAATCACGCATGCAATAAGTGCATGGTGTTGACGGCCAAAATAACTCAAGCCCTCACTGAAACAGCTGTTGCCACTTCCTCGAGGATATTGATAGCTGGAACATAGTTATGGAACTAGATGTAGCGAGATATTGCAATATCTGTCGTGAAATACGAATGCGCAGTGATGTGTGCGTTTGGAAATTGATCTCGTGTTGCTGAACGAAGGGAAATGAAGCGATTTGAATTCTGCTCGCCAACTTGGCCAGGAGAGACATAGTTTATTGCTTGGATGAAATGCTTTCTCGTATGTAGATCCCCAAGAGGTGTAAAACACCCAATACTTCCTCTCCGTCATGGTGAATCGGTTCTTTCAAACATCATGTAAGAGTTTAGTGTTTACTAAGGCAACACTGAAAAAATGGCTTCAAACCCCACAAAACATTATGTAATAAGTAATAATAATAATAATAATAATAATAATAATAATAATAATACTCCACTGGGTATGGATTTGCACTGAAGGTGTAAAACGTGTGGTGTACCATCTAAACCACCTTTTATACTTGGATGACAAAGATATATGCCTCAACTCTTCCACGGTTAGAACATCTAATAATAAACGTGGAGCGAATTTCGCGAATAGTTCTTCTTCTTTTGCTTTTGCTTTACCATTTGTCCCGCCTCGTGGCAAGGTCCGCTATTTGAATCCTCTGTCTCCACTTTACTCGGTCATGGGCCATGTCCGGATGAAGGTTGACGCTTTTCAGATCCCTATGCAGTGTATCGGCCCAACGTTGTCTCGGTCGCCCCTTTGGTCTTTTCCCGGCGACCTCCAGTGTCTAGCCCTGTTTTGCAATGGTGTCCGCTCCTGACCGTAGCACATGCGCAAACCATGGCAGACGACCCTCACGCATTTTGTTGTTGATTGCCGCGACACCAAATCGTTCCCTAATTCGTTCATTGGGGATGTGATGCAACCTAGTAATGCCAGCTGTACATCTAAGCACTTAGCCGACGTTCTGCTTCCTTCGTGGTCTTCCAACATTCGGTACTATAAAGCGCCACGGGACGAATATAATAATAATAATAATATCGTATGGCCTCGGGTGCCGGGTGCAAGCTTTGTAATTTGACACCCAGAGGGTAGCTTGCATGTCGAATTTCTTTGTTCCTTGAATCACTATGAAAGTCAAGGAGGTTAGATATCTAAGCTCCTTGAACACTATAGCGCTTTCTAGTAGAGAAATGAGGAACTTTGTGTTGGCGGAAACTCCCGAGATTAATTTTGCCATTATGAACACGGCCTACTGAATTCAAATGGGTTCTTTGACATGCCAACATCGTATGACATGCGTATCGTATTTTTGCCGCGTTTCAAAAAATCACTTACCACAGCCAGGAGCGAACCTGCAATCTTGGGGTTAGTAGACCGACACGCTATCCACTCACCAACCGTGTCAAGCACGGGACGAATGACAGTGCGGTAAATATTCGATTTTAGGTGGTCTTTCATCTGCCGATCGCACATGACACCTGTCGTTGTTTGCCACTTCATCCACGCAGCATTAATTCTTACGTTGACCTCCTCGGTGAGACGACCTTCAGCAGTTATCGTAGAGCCAAGACACTTAAATTTTGTCGTTCGAGGCAGATCATCGCCGTCGATTTGGATTGTTCTGATTTCTCCTGCATGCGTTGTCATATATTCTGTTTTAGCTTTGTTAAGCCACAGGCCATATTGACATAACCGATCACTCCATTCCTGGACTTGATGTTGGAGATCCAGCTCGTTTTGAGCGGCCAACATAACGTCATCAGCGTAAAGAATGGTCACGGTAATGGTTGTTGTTCGCGAAGAGTTGAACAAAACAATTCCGATTCTTAATAATATCCAACCACACAAACTACTGAATCAATTGTTATGGAAATTTATCATTATTTACCTATAGAAGATTAAAAAGTTTAGTTACTGAAAAGACAATACCATTCACTGTTACCAACATTACATGTAATCAATTCTTAAAAAACAATATTGAGCAAAAGGTGGCCAACATTTATGACCTTTCTATTGAATTATCAATAAAGGATAAAAAACAAGATATTCAGTAAAGAACATATAGCCTACTTTCTCCTAAATGCATGGGTATTGTTATAACTCTTTGTCCTTTTCAAGGAGTATGATTGAATGTTGGTTGTAGTAGCTTGTTGAAATACAACGTGCTATAGGGATATTAAACATGAATATGAGGTGCCCTTTGCTAGTGCTACCTCTGTACCAAATTTCGTTCAATTCGGTTTCACCGTGTTTGAATTGATAGGGGGAATCGATTTGCACACATACTTGGCCACCATCTGCAAACTATTGGGCTGATGTTCTTGCAGTTTGGTCAGAATATGTTTCCCACATAAAGATATGGTGTTGCAAAATTTGGTAGAGACTAGATTATTAGGTTGGTCGTAATTACATTTTATCTTTTAACATTTGGGTGGCCGCGATTACGTTTCCGTCAAGATAGCGGTGATATAAAACATGACACTGAGGTGCCCTTTGCTAGTGCTACCTCTGTACCAAATTTCGTTCATTCGGTTCCACCGTGTTCAAATTAATAGGGGGAATCAATTTTGACATAAAGATGGCCAACATCCGCAAACTATTAGGCTAATGACCTATTAGATTGGTCAAAGGATGCTCCCTCCATAAAGGTATGTTGTTGCAAAGTTTGGTAGAGATCGGATGGTTATGTTAGTCGTAATTTGATTTAAGCTTTAAACATTTGTGTGGCCGCCATTACGTTTCTGTCAAGATGGCGGCGATATAAAACATGACACTGAGGTGCCCTTTGCTAGTGCTACCTCTGTACCAAATTTCGTTCCATTCGGTTCCACCGTGTTCGAATTAATAGGGGGAATCAATTTTGACATAAAGATGGCCGCCATCCGCAAACTATTAGGCGAATGACCTATTAGATTGGTCAAAGGATGCTCCCTCCATAAAGGTATGTAGTTGCAAAATTTGGTAGAGATCGGATGATTAGGTTAATCGTAATTTGATTTAAGCTTTGAACATTCGTGTGGCCGCCATTACGTTTCAGTCAAGATGGCGGCGATATAAAACATGACACTGAGGTGCCCTTTGCTAGTGCTACCTTTGTACCAAATTTCGTTCAATTCGCATTCACCGTGTTCGAATTGATAGGGGGGGACAGACATTCAGAGTACACACACTCACACACACACAGACACACACACACACACACACACACACAGACTCACACACACACATACACACACACACACACAGAGACTCACTCACACACATTCACACACACAGACAGACACACTTTTTTCGCCCTGTGTTGATCTCATAAGTCTACTTTCATTTTTTGCAAAAATCGAAAGTAGGCTAAAAATGGTCCGGTTAGCTCAAACCGTGGCCTACGTTATACTCAAGGCCTGGAAATAGAGCTGAGACTTGGTACGCCAAACTGGTAGTTCCACTTGACGCCACTAGGATCGCGGCTCGGCGCCCTAGTTGTCTGCTTTTGACTATGCGTTACTTGCAACTCAAGTACATTTAATACATGTTTTTTAGCACTTCTTACCTGTTTTCCTCCAGTTTCCCCCAAATGATGAATACGGCTCACTCTTGACTGTATTTCACTTCACTTTAAGAATTTTTCTGTCAAGTGGTCTACTCCTTAAATTCAGAAACGTTGTACTACTGCCCGTCTGGTTCACACCAATATTCATTAAAAGCGGCCTTAAGAACTTTTGCAGAAGAACTACGGAGAGAGAATTGTCAATACACACTTAGCATTTTGTGTGCTCGGAAAACGTGTCAGTTAAAATATTTGTGAAATTTGACACTAAATATTTTCGAGACATGAAATTTACGGCTGTTGTGACAAAGTGAGAAATTATTTCCAACAGATAAATATAAGAAGCTTTGGGATATCTTAATCCCCCTCTGTCTTGAAAATGTATTAAACTAAATGGCAGGCTTGAATTTGCTGGAGCTGATATGTTCTCTAAGCAACCTTCACAGTCTGTTCTCTCTTCTGGCACTTTTACAAGAAATCCCACTACCATTGCAATTGAAATGGAAGATAGAGACGCTGGCTTTTCTGAAAACAAAAATAGAGATTTTAATGCTAAAATGTCAACCATAATGTTTTATTTCAATGAACTTAATATAGGTTATATGCCCCATATTCTTACCTTGAACAGGGCTTTCAAGAATCTCCAAGACATGTGCCGGAAGCTGGGGTGTTTCTTTAGCATTGGCTGGGATTTGCACCTTCCGCGATTTTTTAGGCTTCAAAAACTTGGTCAAGGCGCCTGTTACGACTACATCTTCCCTCAGCTCCACATTCCCACTTCTAGAAGATGCGATAATTCCTATGCTAAGTGTTGACTTGATGGCATGCACGCATGATCTCACGTCCATCATGTCATTGTTACCTCCCTTATTTCTCAGGTGACTGAAGAGCTGTTCTACATCGTCACTTGAGAGATTCCGCGTAAGCAGATAATGGAAGCCGATACTGATTAGAAATCGTATACAGGATACGGTTGATGAAGTTGTTAGCACCAAAGCTTGATAAGTTTCCTTTGTAAGTCTCATCTTTTTTATCGGGATAACTTTGAATCTGTGACAGGTAGGGCAAAAATTTATTGGTCAGCCATGAAAGTCTCTCATCATTAACTTCACTGAGAATAAGCTTGTCCGTGTTTCTGGAATGAAGTCCGTGTGTGGTATAGCAGATATCATGTATATCAAACCATTTTCTAAAAATTTCCAAGAATTTTGTTGTTTCGTGTAGGCTGTCCTTACCTTCAACTTTCTCTGGGCACACGACTTCCATGCTCTTAAGCCCAGCTATTGTCTCTGGAGTAGACACCAATTTGGCTCTTGCCACATTCATTTTTTATAAATTGCTTGGATATACAACCTTCCTGGTTAATTTTCTAACTGGCTTTACTACTAGCGTTTTCTGTAAGTGGTACAGATTCTTGAGATGATCACTAGTTATTAAATTGTCATCTACATAGAAGTTCCTACTCAGATATTGTGAGCGTACATTCTTAATGATGTGACTCGGATCGAAACTAAGAAAAAGTGGCCTCTGCTCGTCTTTCGGGTGACACATCCGCCACACTGCGCCTCAAACATTGACACATTTACCTGACAGTTGTCCGTCACTATTCTGATGACCTTGAAGTCGCATTCCTCAACCGCAGTCAGTGCGTCCAGTGTTATCTATACTAATATAATAAAGCTGAAGAGTGTGTGTGTTTATGTGTTTAAACGCGCTAATCTCTGGAACTACCAGTCCGATTTGAAAAATTCTTTTTTATATGATAGCCAGATTCAAGAGGAATAGTTTAGGCTAACTTATGTAGCATTAGGCTACACCTCTCAGGTAAGCTTAAAGATTGATTTTTGTTCAGTAAGACGGTAGAACAAGCGCTCCCGAATAGCTCTATCCGCATGCGCTGGCGTTATGGTTAGTGATACGTACACCGTTTCACCTATCTGAACCAAAATTTGTATACTTACCCTTTGACACCCTGCGAGTAACACTGTTTACATGAAATTTCGGACAGACCACTCCATTCCTTGCATTTAGGCCCTTTGGCACAAATCTACACCGTTTCACCGATCAGAATTAAAATTTGTATACTTACCCTTTGGAACCCTGCGAGTAACACAGTCTGCATGAAATTTCGGACAAACCACTCCATTCTCTGTATTTAGGCCCTTTGGCACAAATCTACACCGTTTCAACGAACTGAACCAAAATTTGTATACTTACCCTTTGGAACCCTGAGAGTAACACTGCCTACATGAAATTTATGACAGACCAGTCCATTCCCTGCATTTAGGCCCTTTGGCACAAATCTACACCCTTTCACCGATCATAATCAACATTTGTATACTTACCCTTTGGAACCCTGCGAGTAACACAGTCTGCATGAAATTTCGGACAGACCACTCCATTCTCTGTATTTAAGCCCTTTGACACAAATATACACCGTTTCACAGATCTGAACCAAATTTTACATACTTACCCTTTGGAACCCTGCGAGTAACACTGTCTGCTTGAAATTTTGGACAGACCACTCCATTCCCTGCATTTAGGCCCTTCATCACAAATCTACACAGTTTCTCCTAATTGCAAAGAACATTTACATACACTTTAAACCCTGCTGGTAACACTGTCCACTTGATATTTTGGACAACGCTCCCCAGTCCCTACATTTAGAATAACAGACAATATGAACATGAAAACCACGTATTATGGCCCTAGAACCATTCATGTCCGTAGTAGTGTAACTGTAAGAGTACTTCAATAAGTCTATTGTTGACGGGCAGACGGGCTGTATCACGTCACCCCTATCAGTGTTCTGGTGCAGAAATGCGAAAATAGTTGCATCTTGCGCTGTTTATAAATTGCAGTCACGGGGGGTAATTAGTGCAAAAAGATTTCTTAGGCCCCTTTAAAACAGTTATCATCATGAAAATATTATGTCTCTGTATAGGCTAAGTGCAATCAGTGGCGGATCTAGAGGTTCACCTCGGAGGGGGCACTCTAGGATTTCAGAGTAGCAACAGAAAATATGTAATAAAATTATTAAATTTGTATTTAATCTACACACACTACACATAACATCCAACCACCAGATTTTATAATTCTACAAGAAATTAATTTTATTAAAATGGTTCATTGGTTTCAATTTCAAGTCATTGTCATTATGTAAACCATTTTAATTCTACAGAATATGAACATTTCCAAATTTTAATGCACATTACACAGTCTAATATGTATTAAAAACATTTGCAATCATGGTGACTATCTGAAGACAATATACAAGTCTACTATACAAATGTTACAAGATATGTACATAGTACCAACATCGTCAGACACTGAGTCACTACTAGTCACATAAATATAAATACAAAAAACAATTGTATTGAATACTGATTGGGATTCTATTTGGTGCCTATCCTAGGCAAAATACATGCCTATTACAAAATAAAATCCAGGCGATCATTCGTTTACCCCCTTTAGAGAAACGTTCTAGAACTTTTTCAACGTCAACATTATTTTATATCACGGTGAACAAATACCAGTCGCAAGCCATTCAACCTTTCCTCTGTCATTCGCGTTCGTAACCATGATTTAACAAGTTGCAGGCTGCTAAAAGATCTCTCTGCACTTTCAACACTGTCGATGTAGCGATTATATTAACAGTGTTGCCATTACATACTATATGATAACAACATTGACCACATTCATGAATGCAGGCAATACAGCAAAGATTTTACTTGCAGTGCAGTTTGGAGGAACAATCATTTGTATCGGCAATATCAATGTAGCAGACAACTGGTTTTTCGGAGGGGGCACTTGCCCCTGGTGCCCCCCTCTGGATCCGCCACTGAGTGCAATGGTGTTGGTGCAGTACATTGAAGTTATCAGCTGTAATAAGCGTTGGTGCTTTCAAATTTACCTTCATTTATTCCGAAACTTATCGTTAAGCGCTTTGTGGCGATAAATGATAGTATTGCTACCTCAGTAGCTCGGGACAACCGAAGTTTTCCAAAGAGTTCTGATTATTTTCCTACGGCGCTATGCGACAAAAGACGACAGTATTGGTCTCTACATTTCTAACGGCCAATGAGATATAGGCCCTAGGCAGTGACATTTATTTCACTTACTCCTCTTTCTATTTTTTTTTTTTTGTAAATTAGTTTGTAAATTACATGTGTCAGTGCTGTAGTTAGTAAATAGCTGTTTCCCTATTCATAATTATCATTACGGGAAAATAACCTGAATGTTACGTACATTATACTGTACTACTTATCACCCCCACTACAACCACTACCACTACCCACTACCCACTACCACCACCACCACTACCGCCGCCGCCACCACCACAAAAAGATATATTTTTAAAATATTGTTTTCTGTTAGTTTAAGTATCATGTGCCAGTTCTGTAGTAGTATTCATTATCATCCATAAAACAAATAAATCCACCGGACGAAGCCGGGCACTACTGCTAGTCCTAAATAACTGTTATCCTGTGGTCCACATGTAAGGTAGAACGAAACAGCTATCCTGTAGAAGGATGACAGGCCCTTGAACAGTATGCATAATAATTTATTAGCTAATTTATGTTCGATTCCAATTGCATCTTTCTCAATATCACTAATGCCGAGAAACATGCCTAAATTCTTGTCACACAATAGTCTGGACTTTATGGCCATTTCATCAATAATTAATGAACCAACCTTCTCATTATCGTGAGTCAGTGACTTTTCTTCAGCTGTCAACCTAGCTTTTGCAAGTGACGTGACACCTGTCTCTCCGTTCGTATACCCAATGTACGTTTTCAGTATTCGTGGATGAGGAAGTTGTAAAATATTTATATCTCTCAGTAAGCGGTAAGCCGACGGTGATTTATTAGAGAGCAATACACAAATTTTTATTGTTGTTTCATTGTATTTAAGCTTTCGTTTCGTGAAAGCTCGAATTTGTTCAAGTAAGAAATTAGCCTTTAAGTCCCCACGATCCGTTTCACTCTTGAGCTTCGATATGTGAACATTGAGTTTGTCCTGACGTTGCACTGAATGTAATTTTTGTTTCACTGAAATTATCTTCTGATTCAATGATTTAATTGTTGTTCTGTATACTGTATTTTTTCTTAGTGCCCTCCTTAATTTTAATTTTGTTGACTTGCAATGAGTTTGCTTGATTGTAGAACATTGCGTTCCTACACTAACACGTGGTTAATCATGGTTTTCTTCAATTCGTTCATCACAATAGTCTTCCGTAAAATGTAAATTACCTGAACATTTCCTTTTATTGTTGATATGTATGTATCTATCGACACGTGCTCTTTTGCGCGTATTTCTATTCATTTGTGCTTGTTTATGTTCGGGGTAGTCCTCAAAAACCGAAGGAAATGCGTTCGGTAAAAGCGTTCTCTTTGTAGTACTTATACTGAATTACCAATAATGGTCGCTAACAGCTGTCAAAGCTAGCACGTGGGGAAATGCTGCGTTGCCACTGAGGCAGATCATGACTCATAACATTCCAAGAGGCTTGCAGGAAGACTCAAATACTGGGGAAGTTAGCCCCCCTGCCTGGCAATCTAATGACCGTGACGAGTCAAGGCATAGTAGAACACTGAGTCAAACCATGTGCTCACTGCTTCATCAGCATACATTGCAACATTGCTTGCTGTTGCTATGGAGATCGTTACCCCTCTCGCCCCCACTGCTCACCTCACCCTTCAAGCGGGTGACAGCTCTCACCGTTCATATTTTGTTAATCCGAGTATAAAATCAGAATCCTTGAAATGCTTGCTACAAATTGTAGAAGACCGTTTTGGTGTCCACAAAGACCCTGGCTTTACCCCCTCACGTGAAACAGCTAGAACCCATTGTTTCAGTATGTCATTGTACAATGGCAATTTATGAAACGAAAGTCCATTGCCTTTAACTTGACGAGATTTACAATACGACACGCTACAGTACACCATTTCTGACGAACACAATAATAACACTAATATTTACACATGAGTTACGCTATTCAAATCATTCAGTGATTTATATCTAAAGTATTTATCACACATAAATGTCACATTTACGCTAGTACACTGGATTAAAACTTGCTTTTCACTACGTCTTGTTCATAAAGACCACTTAGCACCCATCTCAATATCAGTCAAACAGCAGTCTACTGCTCTTAACGAAAGCACAACTATAATACGACACGCTTCGCCAGTCAATTTTAAACTCACCTTAGCTTTCTCACTCATTAGGACACCTTATTTACCGCCAAATACAGACACACTAATCACATTGTACGTAATGCAAACGGTACGATTAAGGGCGCCAGACAGCGAACCTAGCGGGAAAATGCAGAACAAGTTCGAACTATTGCTCGCAATGTTGTCTGGCGCCTCATTTCCAGGCCTTGTATATAACGTAGGTCACGGCTCAGACAATGCCAGCGTTTCACCCCAGTTTGCGGTTTGGCTCGTCAGTTTGTACAGACGCACCTACCAATACGTATGGCTAGCACATACTGAGAAGGCCATGCAAAAGACAAAATACAAGCAGTATTGACGTCACGAGCATGCCAATGTGTTACGGGAGTCAAACTCCCTTTCATAAAAACAGAAGCCTTACCTTGGCAATCCAAATTTTTATCATTTATTGACAATTCATCCGCTCAAATGGAAACTACATCATACTCCCTTCGGGAATATTCAAAACCTTATTTGGATTGCCAAGGTAAGGTTTTGTGTTATGGAAGGGAGCTTGACTTCCGTTCCGTAGCACATTGGCATCACTCATGACGTCAATACTACTTGTATTTTGTGTCTTGTGATGGCCTTCTCAGTATGTGCTAGCCATGCGTATTGGTGAGCTGTGTCTGTGCCAACTGACGAGCCCAACGGCACACTGGGGCGAAACGTTGGCATTTTATGTTTGATCTGGCAGGACCAATTTTATCATATTAATCGATAAGTGTAATGGATCTGATGATGATCGCTTGACGATCGAAACTGGTCATCAAAGTGTATTTATTAATCTCATGTAATTTTTTTCAGGATTAGGGCATAACCCATCTCTTTTGGGAAAGACTCGTGTTGACCGACTAAAAACCATCAAACGTTCGTGAAGTTAATAATTTGATACTAAATACACTTGAAGAAGATTTCATGGCTTGCAATCAAACTTAGAATCACCCTTCTAGTTCTTCAAAAATATTTTTGTAAATTTTCCTTTGATAAGTTTAAAAATAACTTCGTTGTTGAAGCAATGCATAAATACTGCAGCCATTATTCTAGGTCAGATTATTGCACATATCAGTGGCGGCTGGCGGATAATTGTTCTGGGTGTTGCACTGTTTTCTTTAATGTGGTACATGGGCACACGCAGGATTTTTTCTAGGATGAGGGGGGCATGTATTATTTTATATTTCATTACCTACATGTCACTACGTGGTATTGAGACGTAATTTTCGTCTCATTTCTTACTTGCTTCGTGACATTCATTGTTTTGGCTGCTCTTAAACCGTTGGATACATGGTCTTTATGGCATGAATGGGTGGAATATTTTTTTTTTAGTCCAGAATTTTTGTCCATAGGAGTTCGCTTTTCTTTGTGAATCATGTTCATATTAAAAAAAAAGGCAAAAAGTAGTCCACCGATTTTTAGCCTACTTTTCAGATTTTCCAAAAATGAGGAAAAAGTAGACTTATGAGATCGATCCGGGAAAATGTGTGTGTGTCTGTCTGTCCTTCTGTCTGTCTGGCTGTGTGTGTGTCCTCTCCCTATCAACTCCTAAACGGCTGAAGCAATCGAAACCAAATTTATTATGAGTAAAGATGTATACAGGAATATCTCAAGCTCATATTTGAAAATGATGTCAGTGCTACCAACTGCTGAAAAATGCACTAGAAATTTGAGCTCCATGTTGGATATCATGGAAGGTATGCATGGGAGCTATTCCAAAATTGGCACACATGTAGATAATACTATTTCAGTTTAATTTCCAGGAGGCCATACATGCCAGTGTGGCCAAAATAATGTTAAGTCTTCTGATAGGTCCAATTTTGAAATGCATATAACTTCTATACTATTAATTGGATTTCAAACAAATTGTGTATGTAATATGTGTACATAAACAGATATGACTGAGTGTATTCTTAAGAGCTACCAGAGCTGCCAACTGTTAATAATTGCTCTCTCTATTTTCTTCATCCAAATACCAATATATCTGAAAGTATGCAAGCCGACAGCTTTAAATTATGCACACGTATAGTACCTGACAGTTTAGATTTATTTGGAGTTACTTATATACTTCAGTTCTACCAACATTCTAAGCCTGCTGATAGGACCAGTTGTTAAATACATGTAACTTCTATACCATCAGTTGGATTTCAAACAAATTTCGTATGTGCAATGTGTAACGTAACAGATATGACTATAAGTATTCTTAAGAGCAATCAGGGCTGCCAACTGTTAATAAATGATGTCTATATTTTTTACCCCAACACAAATATATCAGAAAGTATGCAAGACAACAGCTCTATACATTGCACACGTATAGCACCTGACACTCTCGATTAATTTGGAGTAATTAATATAAGTCAGTGCTGCCAACATGATTCTATGCTTGCTGATAGGTCCAATTTTAAAATACATGTAACTTCTATACTAACAAATGGATTACATCCAAAATTGGCACAACAATATATCATAATATTTCCGATTATTTCTAACCTGCACACGCATGACATTGTTGCCAACATGCTTTTACGCGTGCTGATGGATCCAATGTCTAATTGCATGTAACGTCCATTGGACTTCAACCAAATTTTGTATTCCGTACCTTAAGAGATGAAATTAAGAATATATTCAGTCACCAGGGCTGCCAAATGTAGTGCTCTATTAGGCTACATTATACCAGGAATATTTCGAACTAATTAGACATTTCGATATTACCAACATAATTTCGTCATTATTCTAGATAGGTTCATATACTGTAGAATAATCATTGGCATGAAAAGAAGGCTCTTAAGTTCGTCACAGAACTTCTTGTTTAATAACTGAAGATATTCTCAAATAATCCCAAATTACTAAGTTAATTAAAACTGTGGAATTATCCCTACATCTAAATCAGTTAACCAGCAGTAACTTCAATTTGTGGGCACGGCCCCTCCTTGCCCCCCACCCCTCCTCCTGCGCCCATGAGGTGATAGGGTAAATGATATCGGAGAAAACTGTAATCAATTGCGCGGTGACCGAGAGCGCTAAAGCGCTACCTCGTGTCTCGCTGGCAACGGGAGAGCGTGAGTTCGAATCTCACCTCAGCCGCTCTGTACATGGTTTTCGTGGTTTCCCATTTTCACTGCCAGGCAAATGCCGGGACGGTTCCTTTCAATAGGTCCACGGCCAATTTCTTTTCATAACCCCTTCCCTGACCCGTCCTGAAAAGAAAAATACATGGCCATTGGCTGCATTTAAAAGCAAGTGCGGTAAAACAGATGTTGGCCTACCTCGTTCATAACGAATGCCGCATTTCAGAGACATCACATTTTCATCGGATGAAATGGAATATAAGTTAGTCTACATGAAAACCTTCACGAGAACAAAACAACGTAGGTTATATACTGTACGAGGGCGAGAACTGCGAGTGTCACAAGTAGGCTACGCGCAACATTGCGAGACATGGTCTCGGCAGTTGACGAAGCATCTCTGATGTCTCCGTCCGCGCCTGCACCTCGGCTGCCTGGTTGCAGTCTGCGAGCAACGACCAGCCGAGTTAACTGTTGGGATAGGGCTTACCCAGTCTAGCATCTCTGCCATACCTTTCACTATTGAGATCTGGTCGGTGCTTGGGCTGGCAACGACCAAACGGACGAGCGCTCCTAGACGGCTGGCGCGCCTCGCTTTCTCTGTCAGTTCACAGTAACTTACTAGAAGATTTCCTGAATTATTAAGAACAGAATTATGAATTCCCGCACATATAAAAGGAAACATACAACTTTTATTACTAAAATATTATAACGGTTTTAATTGTTTTTCTTGAATTAATCTGGTCGTTGTGCAACACTGCAACCTTATTACCGGCCGCCACTGGCACATATGCGTATAAAGATACTCTTAAAATTTCAAGTAGTTCGATGGAGTGATTTCCGAGATGATGAACCTTATTTGCATAAAAGTATAATTTGTAAGAACTGGCTGTCAAAGAAATGTCTGCAAATCTCTACTTAGTATAAAACAAAGTCCCCGATTCCTGGTTGTCACAGGTAATCTCAAGAACCACTGGATGGATTTTGATGCGGTTTTCACCATTATGTAAAGGATATCTCGAGGACGTTTTCTGTAGAAAATAATTTATTTATGATCAAAGGAAGACAAGCAGTAACGATTTCAGTAAAAATGTCGGAAAAAACCTGGCATCCGTGCGCTTTTTAAGCTTACGCTGGGAAAACGGTGAAAATTATCAATATAGGCTACTATGAGTGTAAGAATTGTTCAGCATGTAAAGTTCTACAAAAACGTCCGCGAGAGCATATCTCTATCTTCAATACATCGCCCACTATAGGCTAGGTGTTTTTACGTTTTCATTTCTTCCAACAATCTCAATTCAATAGCAGAGGCGACAGTTTACGAGCTAGCTAGGGGCGAGCCTATCACCCCGGTTACAGCCTAGCTAGCGGGCGAGCCTATTACCCAAGATACAGCCAGCAGCAAACTGTCGAGTCGTATTGAGTTAAGACTTCAGAAAAGAGTGGTTGTGTTTAGAGTTTCCCTAGAAGTTCTACTCGGCTTTTCTTCATTTCGCCTGTGAACTTTTCGTTCCACAAAATACACAGTAAAGTTAAGATTGGACGGAAGGGGGATTTGTGTTACATGCACCTCGCCATTCGTAAATTACGTCTGACAGGAATTCCTTGCACATGCATCTCAATGATAATCTTATTAATAGTCCAGTCAGTGATTTTAACCCGTCATGCCGAGACGTAAAACGGATATATGTCGTAGTTCATTGACACCGAAAAAACAGCGCTTATCACGTAATGCATTCATAACTGTTCCCGGGCGAAGTCGGGGTGGGTTGCTAGTAGATAAATAGAGAAATGACAGTTCTTTGCCAATGTTGACAAACTTCACTAACTCTTATCTTGTAAATATTAACATTTTTGCTCCAAGCAAACTTCCTATGAAATTTCAATTTGCTGACAACCCAAACCATCAAAAAAGAGGAAATTGATCTTTTTCCACCAAAACCTAAGTTAGCGCCACCTTAAGATGGAGTTTGGATTAGACAAGTGCCGAACGCTCAAAGTACTGAGAGGTAAATTACAAGATGGTGGGTACGAGCTGGAAAGTGGGCAGAGAATTCAAGCCATGATTTCGGACGAGACCTATAAATCGGCTACTTGGGAATAAGACAAGCAAGGCGAATTGATCATACGGCCGTTAAACACGACTTGACAATGATTGACCCCCCCCCCCCCCAGGGGCTCACACCTAGTGGGACGTGGTATGGCGACCACGGGGCCCCAGCTGAGTCCGGCATTGCTTCCACTTACTTATGCTGGGCTCCTCTCTGTCTTCTTTCCTGTCGACCTCACGTGGTCAACTCTTGTTCTCTTCCGACCCCGAAGGTATTAGTGTATCCGAGGCCTAGGGAGTCTCTTCCTTTCCCGCCTTAATTGGCCCTTGTCTCATCTTTTCTGATACCCTTCTTCTGCGAAGGGTCAGCCTTCTTTTTCTTTTCATGTTATCTCCTGCCTTCTGCTTAAGGCCCTCAAGGAGGCAGGGTGTATGTAGCCCCACCACTTCTGTGACCCTGGATATTGCTACATCGTCAGGGACTCGCGGCTGGTGAGTTCTGGAGTTGGCGACCCTGAGGGATTCCTGAGCTGGGTCCAGTTTTCCCTCTTTTTTTTTTCCATTACTTCTGGGGCGGACCGTCTCCTCTTTCACTTTCGTATCTGCCTTTCATGGCTCTTCTTCCTTCCAAGTCCCTCAATCCACATTCTTCGTGGGTTGAGGGCATTTCTTTTCCTCCTGTCCTTTATTTCCCTTATTCTCCTTTTGATTTCCAATTCTTCTTCTAGTATATAAGGTAGTAGTTAGTTTTAGTTATAGTTTACATTTCATTATCATCTTCACGATCACCCAAACCATTAGGGGCCGATAACCTAGATGTTACGCCCCTTAAAACAACATTATTAATACAATCATTGAGTTTTTTAGAAGGGTCAAAGACGAGTCTGAACAGCAAGAACTTAGTGATGGCCGTTAACACCTATGCCGTTCCGATGCTTGGTTAGTCATTTGGTATCATCAAATGGAGTAGAACAGATGCTGAAGGTCTTAAGCTGCGGTTTCCTCCTGTAGCGGTACTGCTTTCTAGCGGTCGTAATGTGACGTTGAATGACGTATAGAAACTGGGGACCGTCTTGACGGTGACCATTGGTGTAAAGCGAGTGTCGTGACGGCATGTTGTCATAAAGTTAAGTAAGAAATGGATGATCTTCACAGGGCGCTAGTAGTATTTTTGAAAGAAGAAGAAGAAGAAGAGTCATCCGAAGACGATAGGGAGAGTTCGGAGGGAAATAACATTTTTAAAAGGCGTCCTACGGAACGTGCATATTAAATTTTTGTGCGTCGTCATCTGCACTGCAATGTAGATAAATTCCGAGAATATTTTCGGTTGTCTGTAATCTTTACTTTTCACGTTATACCATGTCTCATAATTCTTTACGAAATCTATAAATGTTCCCTCTTCTTCCATACTCCAATATATCATCTTATCAGTCATTGTATAGTCTATAATTCGCTACATTCAGCACGCACCGTACACCGTACAAATACGTTGACGAACTGTTTGCTACCGCACTCACTACCGTCATATGAATGACGCCACTGCAACTTTATGTGATGGCGGTAGTCAACGCTTCCTAGAAAACCACTCGCCTTTATTGTTATGCGGAACGTTTTTGTGACATTACGGCCGCTAGAATGCGGTACCGCTACTGGAGGAAAACACAGCTTTACGCGCTCTCTGAGAACGCTGATAATCAAAGCTCGTAATCACCATCCCAAATCTTGGGTTGAGAGAATGACTTTGGCAAGTTATTTGGGTGGTCATGGATTCGCGGACATTGGAAATCAGTTAGCACGACAGATAAATAGTTTGAGATAGTATTTTCATGAAAAACAAAGCAGTTCTGAGTTCCAACGAAATCTAACCTAGAAATTTAGCTTCACACAAGTTTAGTCTGTGGAAGGATCTTTTATATGCCATAAATCTATGACATGTGACCGGCGGCTTTACTTCCCTTCCGAAGGAAGGCATACTGAAGGATTTTAACGCTCTTAAAAAATCCGACGACTTCGGCCGGGTTTGATCCCGCTATCTTGGGAACAGCAGTTCATCATGCTACCAACTACGCCACTGAAGCCGTTAAAATCCAAAGTAATATTATTTAAATCAACAAATGTAAAAATGAAGAAAAAATGGAATGTAGTCGAAATAATTCAGATACCCCTATGGGCGTCAAATTTGCAGGTGAGAAGCTTAAGGAAGTAGAAGACTTCTGCTACTAACAAGGGGAGGATACGATGCATGGGTCACCGATTCGAACCATATTTAGTACACGTATATGGCATGACCAGGCGTATACCAGGTGCAAGTAGTAAGGTGCGCTTCTCAGCCGTTTCCGAGAAATTAATTGCAATTACGGTGCGGTGTCTATGTGCGTTGTACGCTAGCAAGATGCTAACGAGCGCGTGGTGCAGCGTTAAGAGTCCTGCTTCGTAAGCACGGGATCGCTGGATCGAATCCTACCGGTGAGGTTTTGCTGTGTGTGTGTGTGTTTTGGTGTAAACAATGGCAATTCGTACAACTGTAGGTGTCGTGAATAAAGTTTATTTTGTAGTCAATAGTAATAACGTGTTATGTGAGCGGGAAAAGAGATTCTGAAATCATCGTATGGGGGTCAACGTTTGTGACATTACATAATGTACAGTATCGGCATTGCAAATACATTGGTATTATTCTATACACGGTCAGGTGTATTATATTATATGTATACATTTATAAATTGAAGGCCAAGTCTGTTCCGTTCATTGCACGTCTGTGAACCATCATACCACCCCGTACCCAGCAAGCAGTGACTCATGCTATGGGTATTGGTTGGAAATTGCGTGTGGTTAAAAAAAAAAAAAAAAAAAAAAAACACACACACACTGCAAAGGCTCACCGGTGGGATTCGATCCAGCGATCCCGCGCTTACGAAGTAGGGCTCTTACCGCTGCACCACGGGCTCATTGAATTCTCGTTAGCGTATAACGCACATAGACGCCGCACTGTGATTGCAATCAATTAATTTCTCGGAAACGGCTGAGAAGCGCATCTTACTACTTGCACCTGATGTACGCCTGGTCAGACCCTACACGTGTACTAAAGATGGTTCGAATCGGTGACCCATGCATCGTATCCTCCCCTTGTTAGGAAGAAAAATAACCAGTGATGGACGAAGCAAAGAGGATATAAAAAGTAGATTGGCTGGGGCAAGGAAAGCAATTCTACAGATAAAGAATGTGTTGACATCAAATGTAGTTTTAGGTAGGCCCTATTAGGAAGTCATTTTTGAAAGCCTTTGTCTGGAGAGTGGTCCTCTATGGAAGTATGTATTGACAGGCGTTACTATTATTTTTATGATTCATTAAGAACGCTAATTTTAGCAGCATTCGGCCCACTATTATTTATTTATTTTTATTTATCATATGATGCTAACACAATAAAGAAAACAAAGACATGAATACAGTGTCACAAACATGACAACCAGACATATAACTATTAAAGTTGAAAATATAATAAATCAACATCCAGTCTATTTAACCTAACCAACTCACTGCTTCTGGAGTAGGGCAATGTAAATCCCCCAGACTCCCCGGGAACGCTCGGCAGGGCCAATCAAACGCTACGGCCCTCTATATTGAACCTAGGAACCCTGAATAAAAGTTGTTGTTGATTCTTTTATGGGCTTTGCGACGTCGTGGTCATGTAGCCCCATGTACTTGAGTGTGTTTGTGTGTGGGGGGGGGTTGTCTGATAACCTGTGGTATTGTGATGGCTGCATTAGTGTGTGCATTTGTAATTCAGATGATGATTGGGAAGGAGGCGGCAGTGGCATTAAGTTAGGAACCACCCCGACTTTCACCTGGAGTAGAAGTAGGAAACCACAGAAAACCAGCTCCAAGATGACTGAGGTGGGAATTAAACCCGGGCCTCCACGGTGACAGCGACTACGTAACACGGCCGACTGAATAAAAGTGTGTTCACAACAAGTTTTATAGTATGATGCTGGCTATCTTCCGATAAATTTGAATGAAATGAAAAGTGCGCATCCAAGGTCCAAGGATGACTGCCACTGTGCTCATAGCCTACGCGTGCTAGCGTGGCCAAATCCTTAGCTGCATTATCTTGATGTTTAGACATTGGGACACTACTTCTATTACAATGCAGCTACTCAATTGTCCTTACGAGAATAGCCACTCAGTGGATAAAATTCTCTGAGCACTGTGATTGTAAAAAGTCCACCCTGTTCCGCGCAACCCCTATGCCAGATCTTAAATATCTGACGGAGTTGTCTATCTAACCCAGGGACTCTTAGAGAAGAGGCAAGTCTGCTATCCCTACTTCCCAATCAAGTGAATTGTATTTAATATTTGAGTGCCATATCCCCTCCAGGGACGTAGGTGACCTGAATTAGAGCCCTGCCTTCGTCAAGGGATCACTAACCAGGCATCCCGAGCCGGAGTTTGCGTGTAATAGGGTGGCCAGTTCCTTTCCACTCCTCCTCCTGCAGGTTCCCATTTTGCATCACGAGACGGAGAGACCCCGTACCAGACCATACCAAGACTTTTAAATTCTTGGCTGAGCCGGGAATCGAACCCTGTACCTCAGGGGTGACAGCCAACAATGCTAACCACTCCGCCACGACGTGGTCATTCAAGTGAATGGGATTAAGTTAATAAGCCCTTCCATTCTGCACCGTGAAGGTAGATTTGTTCGCACTTTATCACCTTCACGTGACGGATCTCCTTATTGTGGGACCGAGTTCTGGCAAGCGGATGTTACCCGTCTGTCAGGCTAAAGAATTCCAAATGAGCACTTGCCAGTCCACCAATTGAATGTGAAGTCTTTATCCGGGCGATTGGTCTGATCCTCTTCTTAAAGGAGATAAGTTCTGTTCTGTTGCTCGGATCAATGGCGAGCCGCAATGCGGAATGGATCCGGTGAAGTCGAGCTGAGAATTGAGCTCCTTGGGCCTGGCTACCTTTCCTTCTAACAACTACAATGAAAGCCTTACGCTACACTTCACACCAAGGGCTGATATTTATTTCTTCAAATGTATTGAGTCGATCCAAGGGCCCCGCTCGAGTTGTCGGAGCGTGGTGAGCCAAGAAGATGAAATTCTTTTTTGTTGATATTGGATAGGCGTATTGCACTAATGATAATAATAATAATAATAATAATAATAATAATAATAATAATAGAAGGCTGTGAATTGGTGAGGCTGATCGGATCGAGGCTCCTCCTATTTATATAGTTTGTTTAGTTATTTAATGTCTACTTCAGTGTTTTATGGTTTGGAAGATGTTTTTGAGTGACTTACTGACAGTACACAGTGTTTAATAGTGATTGTGCGAGGTTTTTATAGTGATATTTGGATATCATATGTCTGTGCATGAAACTTGTTTACGTGGTTGCCTAGGAATTGCTGGTACAGGTTAGGTTAACATTACCACAAATATTCCGTTTAAAATAGTTTAATCTATGACCTGTATTGTGTGTTTATTACTCCGTTTACTCAATTAGTCCAATTGGGCCCCTATAACAGATATTAATTGTGTAATGTCGTTTATTTAGTTAGAAACAAGGGTTAGGATTGAGTTAAATGGCATCAGTTGGATCACGTATTTACAAAGAATCTGCGTCGATCAGTCAAAATAACACACTAGCATTCACAGGAGTGTTGTAAACTTTGCTATAGGTATCAAAGGCAATACCTGGCTGAAGGTATAAAAAGCACACAGGAAAGGCAATAATAGTAATTTGCTTTAAGAAATGTCACTGCCTGTGATACGGCAGGTTACCTCTAGAACCACCGCTAGAGGTGACAATACGCAAACCGGTGGCAGTGGGATGACAAGCTGCTGTCCACCCACCAGTAGACCCGAAGAAGCTCCAGCAGCTCAAGACGATATTGGCGGTACACAAAATCTCGAGTCTCGCACCGCACCTGACGGCAGTGCCTTTGTAATAAATACAACCACTCTCGCAGGTAAGCCCAGAAAACGCATGAAATGGGAATCTCATATGAATGAATATATAATGCGGGCATATTATCGAATAACTCGTCTTGAAACAGATATAACAAACTACCGCCAAGCCCTGCATGCGGCTTTCAAGCAGCAGTATCCTCTGTTTAGCATCACTGAGCAACGAGTCGCGGATCAAAGAAGAGCAATTGTAAAGAATCATTTAGTTCCCGACCCTGTTCTGGATCGAATCAGACAGGAGATATCTCATGAACTATATCCCTCAGCTGCAAGTGGTGAAACTAGCCAAATAAATACTGATAATGAGGTCTCCATGAATGAATCGGCTCACTTAAATGAACCTCATAATGGGGAAACAAGCCATCATTCCAAGATCCAAGACGAATTTAATTCAGCTCTGCTTGAATATGCAGGTACTGACCCTACCCAACGTCCAATACTTCCGAGGCAGCAGTCTTCCCGCAAGTTTGCCATGGTGTTGAAAGAACTGAACGAAACCGTACTTCCCAACTATTTAGAAGAGCACCAATCTTTCATGAAGGTTCATACTGCTATCTATTGTGCAGCACTAGCTGCAGTACGAATTAATGGGGGTAGGCCACGCCCTCCAAACCAACAGTCTGCTGCAAGGAAACCCAGCGATCCACCATGGGCAAAACGTTTAAAACAACGCATTGAACAACTACGCCAGAATGTGAACAGACTGCAACAGTATAAGAATGGAGTGAGAAGTAGACGTCTGAACAACCGCATACGAAGGATCATGATGGACTCCTCACTAGAAGAATTTCAGGTCCCCGAGGACGCAGTGATAACAGAAGTACTTGATACTTATAAACAAAAACTTGCAGCCCTCTCTAAGCGTCTTAAGAGATACCAGAACACTACCGAACGGAAGAAACAGAACAATGACTTCAAGAGAAATGAGAGAAAGTTCTATGAAGACCTGAAAAGGACACCTCAAGTTCAGAATGATTCTCCAGAAGGACCCAGTGCGGAGAGTGTTACCGACCACTGGTCATCAATATGGTCTAGGCCGGAAGAACACAACAATGAAGCTCCGTGGTTTAAGGAAATAGAGAATGCTACCAGACGAATAAATCAAATGGCACATACAGACGTTGATGTTGAGGAACTACGCCAGGTCATCAGCAGCCTACAGAATTGGAAAGCACCTGGAATTGACCGGATCCATAATTACTACTATAAAAGGCTCACATGTACCCACCGTTTACTGGCTATTCACATACAGTGTATTCTGGAAAATCCTGCTGCATTTCCAGTTTTCCTAGCCAGAGGGTTAACCTATCTCAAGCCAAAGGACTCTAAAATCACAAATCCATCTAAATATCGCCCCATCACCTGCTTGTCAAACTTTTATAAGATCATTACATCCATTATTGCAAATCGAATTCGTGCGCATTGTGAGGAAAACGCCATTCTCGCAGAGGAGCAAAAGGGTTGCAGAAGGAATTCTCAAGGATGTAAGGAACAGCTCACTATTGATGCCGTGGCATTAGAGCAGGCCTGTCGTAGATCACGAAATATTTATGCCTGCTTTATTGATTACCAAAAAGCTTTCGATTCGGTGCCTCATACATGGCTTATACAGAGCTTGGAGATTTACAAGGTCAACCCTATTATAGGGAACTTCCTGAAGTGCGCAATGGTTTCATGGAGCACTGCCCTCCAACTTACAGTGGGTGGCACTCGTTTAACATCTTCATTAATACCGATTCGCCGAGGAATTTTTCAAGGAGACTCGCTAAGCCCACTCTGGTTTTGTCTGGCATTGAATCCTCTCTCGCAAATCCTGAACAGTAGCAACTACGGATTTAGTATTAAGGGTAATCATGGTGAAACGTACAAGATGAACCATCTTCTTTACATGGATGACATTAAACTGTATGCATCAACTAAAGTGCACCTACAATATCTCATCTCTATCACTCAGAGCTTTTCTTCAGATATCCATATGCAGTTTGGTTTTGATAAGTGCAGAACACAGACTGTTATTAGAGGCTCGCACTCTGCACAAGGAATACCTGTTGGAGAGGGACAAAGAAGTATTCAGCCGTTGGAGGAAGGCGCATTGTACAAATATCTTGGGTTCGCCCAGAGTACCCGTCTCAGACATGGTGATATCAAGAAGAACATAACTGAGCAGTATACTTCACGACTTCGCAGTGTTCTCTCTTCAAAACTTAGCGCTAAACATATCATTAAGGCAGTTAACACATTTGCAATGCCCGTAGTTACATACTCCTTTGGTATAATCAGGTGGACTCAAACTGAACTGCACGATCTGCAACGAAAAACATCGGTGCTTTTATCACGCCATCGTATGCACCATCCGAAATCAGCAACAGAGCGCCTGACTCTACCTCGGTCTGAAGGTGGTAGAGGACTGATAGACATCATGAACCTTCATACAAAACAAGTGACAACTCTACGTGCATTTTTCCACAACAAAGGAGAAACATCCCCTCTCCATCACACTGTATCTTCAGCTGATGATAATTACACACCGCTCCATCTGTCATCTTTAGACCCACCAGTAAAAGAAATGAAAACTACTGAATACAAGATCGGGAATTGGAAACAGAAGGCGCTTCATGGGAAGTTTCCACATGAGTTGGACCAGCCTCACATCGACAAGTTAGCGTCGCACGCATGGCTGACCCACTCGGTCCTCTTTCCGGAAACAGAGGGATTTGTTGTAGCTATCCAAGACCAAGTTGTTGCTACTCGAAGCTATAGGAAATTTATCATAAAAGATCCAGCAACAGAGAGTGAGAAATGTCGCCGCTGTGGCAAATGTAGTGAGACCATTCAACACGTCATATCAGGTTGTTCCCACCTTGCCAACACTGACTACAAGCATCGACACGATCAAGTTGCCAACATTATCCACCAGAAACTGGCATTGAAGTACAAACTTCTTCAAAGCTCCGTCCCCTATTGGAAATACACACCATCTGCAGTACTCGAAAATGCCACACACAAGCTCTATTGGGACAGAGGAGTTGTGACAGATGTCGCAGTCAGTAACAACCGGCCAGATATCATTGTCATCAATAAAGTACACAAAGAGGCATTACTGATAGATATCGCATGTCCCAACACTCAAAACATCCAAACAACAGCTGCTACTAAAATATCTAAGTACACAGAGCTGGCAATTGAGATAAAGCAGATGTGGAAACTTGATTCGGTGACTACCATCCCAATAATTGTATCGTGTACCGGTGTGATACCGAAAACTCTCCATAGTAGTCTATCAATATTGAATCTGCACCCGCAGATATATATTGAACTTCAGAAGGCAGTTCTGTTAAACACATGCCATATTATATAAATAATTCATGCTTTTGGGCTAATGCCGTGTGTATTTTTAATTTAAAACCATACGTTTCGGAGAAACCTTGCCTCCTTTTTTATATAATAATCCGGGCCGTGAAAGCCTTAATATGCAACATGCCATATTGTTAGGAAGTTCCTTGGTGACAATGCCCTGGCCGAATACTCAGCAAAGCTCGATGATCCAGATGGGAATTTAGCTCATCTTACAAATGAAGGAGACTCGTGAAGAATGCGGGCACGACATGGATGTGAAGTCTCTGAACAGTGTAATCGTAATTATCTCAGTACAGATGGTTCCTTGCTAAGGTCGAACCAGGCTGTAACAGAAAATGTAGCCGGTATTTGCCGTGATAATGTTGCCAAACAATAAACTATAATAATAATAATAATAATAATAATAATAATAATAATAATAATAATAATAGTTACAAGCTGTATTAGGGATCACAATATTCAAACTGAAAAAACAACTCCTCATAATAGACCAGATATAACTTTATCTGAAAAGAAGAACCATCACACGTACTTGATTGACATATCTGTTCCGAATGACCATAATATCCACCATAAATACAGAGAGAAGATTGATAAATATACTCCTCTAGCTATGGAGGTGGCTAGAATCTGGAGACACTGGCCTGACACCTAAATCCTTTTCAGTAAATCTAGCCACGCTAAATCTTCCCATATACACCCACACTATCGCCCAAAAGGCTGCTATTCTGGCATGCAGCATCGTTAGAGGATTTTCGAATACACGCTAGGATTTTCTTGGACCCTCTTGTGAAAAGGAGACGTAGAAAATAACATCACTGAAAAAGAAAATTAACTGTCAAACGTATATGTTATATAGTTTGAAAATGTATGCCATATGCGTTTCAATGTGTGACTTTACTCATATTCTTGTATGTAAAGTACAGATATGAGTCATTTTACCAATTGTAAGTTGACTAAATAAAGAAAAGATATTGTGGGGTTTGAAGCCATTTTTTCAGTGTTTCCTTAGTAAACAAGAGTTTAGTGGTTTTTAGTCGGTCAACACGAATGTACCCAAATGAGCTGGGTTATACCCTAATCCTGAAATAAATTACATGAGATTAATAAATACACTAGGATGACCAGTTTCGATCGTCAAGCGATCATCTTCAGATCCATTACACTTAGGCTATAAAATCTATGTTTTAAAATACTGGTGAAAATATTTACAATATGTACAATTATTTAGTTGCAGTAATGATACTGCAACTGTCGGTGTATGCTAAATTCATATATGATGTTAGGTGAAATGTTAAATGGTGATAGATATCCGGAGTTTGTAATTTGGAGTGATTTTTGCAACCATATAATCACTCCAAATTACAAACTCCGGATATCTATCACCATTTAACATTTCACCTAACATCATATATACTGCATTTAGCATACACCGACAGTTGGCAATTGTACATATTGTAAATATTTTCACCTGTATTTTCAAACAGATTTTATATCCTAAGTGTAATGGATCTGAAGATGATCGCTTGACGATCAAAACTGGTTATCCTAGTGTATTTATAAATCTCATGTAATTTATTTCAGGATTATGGGTACATTCGTGTTGACCTACTGCAAAGCACTAAACTCTTGAAAGAAAAGATAATAATAATGATATCCGTGAGTGGCGTAAAAAACTGAATAAACGAGGAGTTGCAGCGGAATCAGACTGGGATACAGAAGCCGG
This sequence comes from Meconema thalassinum, assembly GCA_946902985.2. NCBI lineage: Eukaryota > Metazoa > Arthropoda > Insecta > Orthoptera > Tettigoniidae > Meconema > Meconema thalassinum. Next base: position 373,128,887 of record OX336388.2, on the reverse strand, counting down.
AACCTTACAATATGTCTTTAGCCGATGATCTTGTAATATTTTCTGATTCATTAGACAGTGCCACAGAACAAATTAATCAACTTACAAGGGGACCGTGCTTTCTACTCATGACCGATTTCGTCCAAATTTATTTTATAAGCAGGGCTTGTCCAGAAATTAATGTGACAGAATTATTGGGAGCTCCAGATGGCCAAGCATTCAGAAAAAAAATGCATTTATGGCGCAGGTCGGGCGAGGCATGAGCCACGTATGTTAGCGTAGTTTTCAGGCAGCGGATGGCGCAGCTGTAAGAGTACAGAACGGTAATCCGAGGATCGTGGGGTCGATTCCCTATGTGGAAACTTTTTTGCCTGTTTTTATTTTTAATTTGTACGTTACGTATGCCCGTTGCTCACGGTAAAATGTTTCTTAAAATTTATTTTACAACTAATTTTATAAAAATTTGACGAAAGCAAGCTGTGGTGTTCACGGTAAAATTATTTTATAAAATCCGTGGATGTATCAGGATCGCCATCTACCGATAAACTTCTGAACCAAGAATCAGCTGTTCAACACACATTGGTTTGAGAGTATGGCTCCAACAAACAAAGCAAAAATTGCAAAAATTGCTGCTTTAGCTACAATTATATGTCGTACAGTGGTAAAAAGGAAGAAAAGAAATGCTAGGAAGTCCTAGACTCGGAAATGGATAAAAAGAAGAGAAGAGTTCAGGTTAGAGTTGAGGTTAGAAGATCAGAATTCATATAGTAATTTTCTAAGAATGGAGGAAAGCAGTTTTAAAAAACTCCTAGATCTTTTTGGTCCCAAAATTATAAGACAGGACACTAACATGAGGCAAGCCATTTCTCCTGAAATGAGACTGCAAGTGAGTTCGAAGCCCGTTTAGCTTCGCCTTAACATCAGCCTGCCTTGTGTTCGGTCGAATTTGTGAAACATATTCGGCGATTGAGATTTCTGCCTCCCTTCTTCCATTTCTATTGTGGCAAATGGGCGTTTTAACCTCATACAAACACTGATATTTCGGGTACTCGTCCAGTAAAACGACTAACAGCTTCCTAAGTCCAGCCGGAGCCTGCCATTTTCGAAGCGTTTGCTTACAAGCGAGCTTCACAATTTTCTCACCACGTGGCGCCAGCATCATCTTCATGCCAGCTTCCCTGTTTGGTTCGTTTCGTAAAATTCATTTTACGGAATAGAACATGTCCTATTTTAAGGGAGGTTTTATCAAAGGTTTTGTAAAACTTGAATTTGACCGTGAGCAACAGAAATTTTATAAAATTAAATTATTGTACAATAAATTTGAAGGATTTTTTTTCCGTGAGCAACGGGCATTACACTGCAAACAAACTGAAATAATGTTCAATATTTTGTATCTATTAATATTTGCATAAAAGTCATGAAACGGAAAGGGAGTGGAAAGTTTGGGATGACAAATAAATTGCCAGGAAAGGATTGCAATTAAAGCGTACGCGAGAGCATCGTATATAACATTAGATACATATCTTCATCTTTCTTCGTCATCCCTGACTAGCTGTGATTATCGACTAATTCTCTGAACTTATCTCTGTCTAGTACAATGTCATCTGTGATGCCTATTTCCTGAAGATCTTTTCCAACTTCAAGCAGCCAGGTGTTTTTAACTTTCATTGACAGGGCAAAGTTAAGAATCCTTTTGGTCAGTCTCTGATTGCCCATCCTGAGGATATGCCCGTAAAATTTCAATCGTCTTTTGCTAAATGTGTCGGAGATTTTCTCCGAGTGCTGGTATAAGTCTTGGGATTTACTTTTCATCCAGATTCCCCCTGTACAGACTGGTCCAAACTCTTTTCTTAGGATTTTCCTTTCTTGCTTTTCCACATCTTTAATTAATGATCTGCCCCCAATAATCAGCGTTTCAAAAGCATATGAGTCATCGATCCTTCCTTTCCCCCTTTCTCCCACCGGCCTGACACCTAAATCATTTTCAGTAAATCCAGCCACACTAAATCTTCCCATATATACCCACACTATTGCACAAAAGGCTGCAATTCAGGCTTGATTACAGTGTTGTATGCCGTACGTTTGCATTTCTGGTTATTGATGTTTTATTATATCTGTTCCAAGTGAGTCTGTAAGCTTTTTGCAGTTTAGAGATCCTTTCTTTGTTTGAACATGATTCAGTCCGGAAGGTTGGATGACTTCTGCCAGGTATTTGAATTTAGACACTTGAGATATTTTGCCAAATTTGGTTGTCATTGGTAGTCCATCTAAGTGTCGAAGAGATTCCTCCATGTAGTGTGTTTTCTGGTATGAGATCTGGAGTCCTGTTCTGGATGCAATTTCGTGAAGTTTTTACGTGGATGCAATCGCTTCCTGTCAGTTATTGGACAAGATTGCGAGATCATCAGCGAAGGCCAAACACCGTAAATGAATGTTGTTATCGCGTAGCCTGCCAAACTTTTTCCTCCCAGGTCCTAACTTCTTTTTCTAGAACAAGATTAAACAATAGATGGGACAACCCGCCTCCTTGTCGGACTCCAGTTTTTGATACATTTATTATTTTACAGTTGAATATTTACACGTGCTGGGGTGATATTCATCGTAAAAACAGGGGAAACAGTAATTTTCTCGGCATCTTGTACACGCTATAAACGCTGTTTTTTTTTTAGAATGACATAGTTGTTTTATCATTTTAAATGAATATGTTGACTTTATCTGGGGGCTGGCGTTACGTCACGGTGACGGGACGAAATGTACCGAGAATGCACTGAGGTGTGTGACGTCATAGTACTGCTTGAGCTTCCTCCTTTCCCCGCACGCTCCGGTGAGCGTGGCGTCATCCAGCCAGCTACCTCCTTTGACCTTGGTTTAAACTTGCTTTTTTTTAACGGACTTTGAGTTCACGCAGCATTTGTAGCATTTGTAGCATTTAAATGATATAAAGTCTAGTCTTTCAGACTGGCTATCAGTGTTTTTTTTTCTAAACGCTTGGCCATCTGGAACCTCCACTTCTGTAACTTTCATTTCATATAACATATAACATAAATTTGGACGAAATCGGTGATGACGAGAAGGCGCGGGCCTGTTGTTAGTACACAAGCAGCGAAGTCAGGACTCCAGATCTCCTTTGAGAAAACTCAGTTCATAACCAATATCGAACTGGCGATCAAACAACTTGCAGTGTAAGAAGGAGAAGGAAAGCATTTCAACAAAAAAGGAATCTGTTGACATCGAATATAGATTTAGGTATTAGGAAATCATTTTTGAAGGCCTTTGTCTGGAGCGTGGCACTATATGGAAGTGAAACTTGGACTATTGGTGCAGCAGAAAAGAGGAGAATTGAAGCGTTTGAAATGTGGTGTTACAGGAGAATGATGAAGATCAGATAGGTAGATAGGGTTACAAACGAAGAAGTATTATGGCGAGCGGGAGAGGAGAGATGTTTCTGGCGACTGCTAATGAAGTGAGGAGATAGGTTGGTAGGACACATACTAAGACACACAGAAATAGCAGGCTTAGTTACGGAGGGAAGGGTCGAGGATAAGAACTGTAGGGGTAGACCAAGGTTAGAATATGTTAAACAGATTGCCTCGGATGTAGGGTGTGGTTGCTATGTAGAGATGAAACGATTAGCTCAGGACAGGGAAACATAGAAAGCTGCATCAAACCAGTTAAAAACTGAAGACTCAAAAAACAACAACAACAACAAGAAAAAATCAAGCGAGTAGCAAAGTTTAAATACTTGGGAGAAATGGTAAAACCCAATGTACTGTATTAGAAATGTATTTCAATGTAGGCTATTGTATTTTAACCATACATCTGTAGTCCAACATTTCCCTCATGTTTTGAGCATCATGTCGTTAAGGAATGTAGTTCGACTTCTTGTGGTCCAGTTTGTGTGATGAGTTAAGAGCTTGTTTCCCATGTCGAAACTGGAATAACTCGGTCGTCGTTCAATTGGCCTGCATAACACTGTTCAAACAAGCAAATCAAATGAAGCTCAATTAGTGTGTGTAAACCTGACCGATCCTTTCAACTGATTTGAACAGATGGTGTGAGTAGACTGGTCATTGACATAGCTGTATTGTGTTTGTGATGAGCCATTTCGCACCCAGGGGGATTTTAAATTGCCAATGTTCTATAGTTTGGTTTACCTCAGAGGTTTGTTTATAAATAAATTAATTAATTAATTGTGGGTCCTTTTTTAATGGTCCAATGACTTTGCTTTAAATTCCTATTTACTTTCTTTTGCAATACAATTATTGAAAGATGTTCAGTCGTTCAACACGTGTGGCTGGCTGCGTTGCTCAGCGGTAACGTTCTCGTTTGCTGTTCCCAAGGTTTCAGGATCGAATCCTGGCGCAGTCAGCTGGCATTTGAGTGTGCGCAAATACGACTGAGCCGTGTCAGTTAAAGAACCCCTTTGGGGCAAAATTCCGGCACTCAGGCGTCTCTAAACGCCGCAGCAGTTAAACTGGACGTAAAAACATAAAATTAGATTAGGCGGAGTATTGCAATTAATTTCCTAAATCCTAAATAAATTACATGAATTCTGCCTTCTGTATAGTCTACAGGTAAATAAAGAAATGTATGTAATTTATTTCAAGCACTAGGAAATTACAGTATCTGGTCACATTATTATAATCGTGGTTCGGATTCCACGTAAAAAGGAGGTCCCGTGGCTCATGATCGCATGATTAACTGTCACGTAAAACTAAAAACTGCCTTCCTTCCTGCTTTACGTTTTTATAATCAAGTAACGGTACACGTTTGTGCTGATATTTTTCCTCGTGTTCTGCATTTCTCTACTCTTTGATATCCTAATTTTTTCCCATTCTATATTATTTTATTGTTGGCATATTTCTGTTTGTAAAAGATCGCAATTTGCAAGTAACACGAAAACAGAGGCTCTTTTCCAGGGCGAATTACTTCTTAATTTTCCCATCATATGCACAAATAACTAAAACCAGTATAAATGAAAGGATTTTTAGCAAAGAGCATCCACAAATTCACTCTTATCTACAATTCAACAAAAACCTACAAAGACTCACTGAAACACTTAGGCGCGTCTATAATCGCTCACCAAAACCAGCTGAGTAACTCCAAGCGCACTACAAAAATGTCAACAAACGTGAAAGAGAGTAAATCATCTTTCTTTAACTAAAATCTCATATATAGAGGAAACAAAGCTAAACTCTTCCTAGTATAAAACAAAGTCCTTGGTTCTTGGATGTAACGGGCAAGCTTGCGGTTTTCACCATTCTGTAAAGGATTTATCGAAGAAGGTTTCTATAGAAAACCATTCATTTATGACCAAAGGAAGCCGAGCAGTAACGATTTCAGTGAATCGAGTCGAAGAAAAATCTGCCGTCCGTGGGCCTACAAAAAAGTACGGGTCAGCATATCTCTTTATTTTTAATGCATCGCCCACTATAAGGGTTTTTACATTTTCATTTCTTCCAACAAACTCCATTCATTGGACATTTAAATTACTAGCTTTGGAGCAAATTTACGAGCTAGCTAGCGAGCCTATCACCCCAGCTTCGGCTGTCGAGTCATGTGGAGTTCAGACTTCAGAGAAGAGTATATGTGTTTGGAGTTTCGCTGTTCATCTCGGCTTTTGTGAATTGCGTCTGTGACCTGCCGTCCCTGCACCTTTTAAGCTTACGCTGGGTAAACAGTTAAAGGTACCGGGCGAAGCCGGGAGGGGTTGCTAGTAACAGATAAATGCAAGAAACGACCATAATAATCTGGCCAGATTCTGTAATTGCAATTCTCCGCCCATTCTAATTTGTAGCCTACTTACCATGTCTTGAAGACTGCAGTATTTTTGCATTTGTCTTTTAACACAAGTTACAGCAAAATGTTTGGCTTTTCACCGATATCTCAGTCGGATTCATGGCTGTGATTATATGGAATCTACTAAGGTTTGGTTGGTGCTGAGTAATGACATTCATGGCACAACTAGTTACTGTGGATGCTGTAAAAGGTTCTACTAGTAGTGTTGGTACTGCTGTACCGACTCAGTGAAGAAAGCAATGGCAAACTACCTAACTCCTCACCTTGCCTGGTGCACCTCGATATAGTGCTTCCTTTGGTTTTTACGGGTTTCACCTCATATAACCTATAGAGGTACTTTTTGAGGATCCAACCAGCCTCCAGGCTGACTACCTAACAGAATATAATTTGGAAACACCTGTGTTGACCGACTGAAAAGCTACTTAGGCAACGCCGACAAATGACATCTATAATTTCCGCTGTCCTTGGGGTAAATCTGAGACTTGTCTCATACAAAACTGTCGCTTCCAGTGACATCGGACAAGAGTGTAATAGATTACCACGCAAGTGGGGAAAAGCAGCGCATCAATGCGGTTCTCATCAGGAGGAAAAAATATCTTACAATACATCCAATTCATGTTCTCTCAAGCTTATTGGCGAAACTGAGCTTGCTGAGCGACGGCCTAAAGAAGGTTGTTGTTCTAGATGATACATTTAGGGGTTTTACTGCATCGTGTTCGTATAGCCCGTGTACTTGGATGTGTCGCTCATTAAATACAAGAACGTAATATCTCAAAAATCTATATGTTTTACTCAAGCATGTTTTTTTTTCAAATGTACGATCGTCATATCTAATCTCTCTTTCTCCCCCCCCCCCTCGTAAATAAACAACAGCATTTTCAAAAATAATTTATTTTCGGAATGAGACAGATTTCAATTATTAATAGTACATTATGCAACGAGCCTATAATGGCTATAATTAAGACACGAGTATTTTTATGAAACGAGCGTATGCGAGTTTTATAATTTCCATACGAGTGTCTTAATTACCATTATAGGCGAGTTGCATACGACTGTTTATGTTCGACGATAATTATAACTTTATTATATGTTTTAACATAAATATTCATAAATATCTGTTCAGTCACTACAGTAGAATGTTGTGATCGGGTGCTGCGGTGGGTAGTATATCTCTCTTGTCCAAGCTCTCTGGACAACCGACGCATGCGCTCTGTGTGCTTCAATACCATATGTTCAGATTGCGCACCAGTATTCGGTAAAACTGTCACTGAAGTCGTGTCAAAACCACGCGCTGTGTAGAAATTGGTTTTGGGGATATTAAGGTACCGGTACAGTGCTATTTCTTGTCTCATATTCGCCAGTTTATTTACGCGAACATATGGACGGTGCGTATTCCATGTCGGTAATTTATTATAGTTCGATGTTGTGTTTATGTCTGACATGTTGGATTTTGAGTGCATGCGCGAAGGTATCGTTGCCTAATTGGTCAATGAACGAGCTCTGATTGGCTGGAGAAACTGTATCATAATGAAAAACGGTGTTATAATGACCATCATTATGATACAGTTTTCTAACACATAATAGTGAGGGTCGAACATAAAGTTAATTTTCTGTGACATGGTGACTTCCGAGATATGACGTTGTTGTATTTAATTGGCGTTATGTTGAATTTGTCTGATAACCTGTGTTATAGTGATGGCTGTATTTGTAATTCAGGTGAGGATCGGGAAGGAGGTGGCCGTGTCCATAAGTTAGGAACTATCGTGGCATTTGCCTGGAGTAGAAGTGAGAAACCACGGAAACTACTTCCAAGATGGAGCTGGAGAGAGAGAGAGACCACTGTCTCGTGCTCTGACTAGTTTCCTCTAAGTCAGTGGCGAATGGCGAATGTTTTACGTCGCAGTAGTAGACCGGTGTAGAGCAGAGCTAGCTGCCGGTAACTGTGCAAGATACCAGTTGTTATAAACTGCCTTCTTTTATTCTTAAAATCCTGTCAACGATGGGTTAACTGAGCTAGTAATTTTGTGATAATATTTTGGATTTCTTGCTCCTAAATAATCTAAGGGAGGGGGGGGGGGGAGGGGCGTGGACATCCAAGCCAATCCGGTGGCGATATCATTGGTTATTTTCCCTCCTACGCACGGCTATTTGCATGAACTGTACCAATACCAATCAATTACCACCATCGAGCAACGTATGCCCGAAAGGTCAACAACTACACACATCAAAAAAAGTTTTGCATCACCTCGGTTCCCAGATCTCCGGCATATAGACGTTGACTGTGTATATTGTATCCAAGATACAGTCCCTTTGACTGTTCATAGATGTCACTAAAACTGCTCAAAGATGTAAACAACCATGCATGAGCAGGGCCTATTAGACGGAGGGGGTACGACAGCCGATCACTTCCAGTCATTCCACCAGGACGAAGGTACGCTGCTCATGTTGTCTGTAGTTCTACCATGCCTAGAAGGTCAATACCGCAGTTCGATCGCGTCCGCATTGTTACTTTGTGTCAAGAAGGGCTCTCAACAAGGGAAGTTTCCAGGCGTCTCAGAGTGAACCAAAGCGATGTTGTTCGGACATGGAGGAGGTACAGAGATACAGGAACTGTCGATGACAGGCCTCGCTCAGGCCGCCCAAGGGCTACTACTGTAGTGGATGACCGCTACTTACGGATTGCCGCTCGGAGGAACCCTGACAGCAATGCCACCATGTTGAATAATGCGTTTCGTTCAGCCACAGGACGTCGTGTTTCAACTCAAACTGTGCGCAATAGGCTGCATGATGCGCAACTTCACTCCCGACGTCCATGGCGAGGTCCAGCTTTGCAACCCCGACACCATGCAGCGCGGTACAGATGGGCCCAACAACATGCTGAATGGACCCCACGGAATTGGCATCACGTTCTCTTCACCGATGAGTGTCGCATATGCCTTCAACCAGACAATCGTCGGAGACGTGTTTGGAGGCACCCTGGTCAGGCTGAACGTCTTAGACACACTGTCCAGCGAGTGCAGCAAGGTGGTGGTTCCCTGATGTTTTGGGGTGGCATTATGTGGGGCCGACGTACGCCACTGGTGGTCATGGAAGGCTCCGAAACGGCTTTACGATACCTGAATGACATCCTCCGACCCATAGTGCAACCATATCGGCAGAATATTGGAGAGGCATTTGTCTTCATGGACGACAATTCTCGACCTCATCGTGCACATCTTGTGAATGCGTTCCTTCAAGATAACGACATCGCTCGACTACAGTGGCCAGCATGTTCGCCAGACATGAACCCTATCGAACATGCCTGGGATATGTTGAAAAGGGCTGTTTATGGACGTCTTGACCCACCAACCACTCTGAGAGATTTACGCCGAATTGTCGTTGAGGAGTGGGACAATTTGGACCAACAGTGTCTTGATGAACTTGTGGATAGTATGCCACGACGAATACAGGCATGCATCAATGCAAGAGGACGTGCTACTGGGTATTAGAGGTAGTGGTGTGTACTGCAATCTGGACCACAAATGCTGAAAGTCTAGCTGTATGATGGTACAACATGCAATGTGTGGGTCTCATGAGCAATAAAACGAGCTGAAATGTTGTTTGTGTTGATCTCCATTCCCTTTGTATTTAACGGTTCCGGAACTCTTGGAACCGAGGTGATGCAAAACTTTTTTTGATGTGTGTATTATAAAACGAACTGGCCCTCTTGCAGTGAAGTGAAGTGAAACAGATGTTGACAGTAAATAGAGTGGGCATCCGGTCTGCAACTGGGATTGTGCCATCAAGACTGTTAGACCAAGTGACGGCTCTTGGAATAACACAAACACAGGGAGTGACCCTGGACACCTGCCACATTCTCGAATTAAGAATGGATTCTGAATGCGCTTGACTGCAATCCGCAAAACCCTAGCGTATTTTATTATTTCCTAAAACGCTTTTTAGTGTCTGTTTTAGGCGGCTTCGGTGGCGTTGTTGGAATATAGCATGCTGAGCTTCTATGCCCAAGGTCGCGGGTTCAAACCCGGCCGAAGTCGTCGGAGTTTTAAGAGCGTTAAAAATCCCTCAGAATTCCTTCCTTCGGAGGGGGAGTAAAGCCGGCGGGCCCATGTCATAGATTTATGACATGTAAAAGAACCTTTCACTAACTAAACTTGTGAGAAGCAAAATTTGTAGGTTATGTTTGATTAATGCTCTTAAGTACCAACGTTCATCACGAGGCGCTGGTTGCGATGGCATCTAGTAGTAGCCAAGTTCACATCTAGGTGTCGTGGACGGTAGCATTTGGTACCGAAAGTAGGAACTACTTGAAATTATCGTCTGCAGTCCTTACTTGAATTAAAAACAGATAACACACACTAATACAGCCATCACAATTAACAGCGGTAATCAGACAGATTCTACATATACCCAAAGTACACGGGGCTAAATGGCCGCGTTGTCGCAGCCCTTAACTGAGGAACCAACCAACCAGTATCTGTTTTAGGAGCCCCAGAATGCCTAAAAGACACAAAATGTACAAAATTGTGTTTTTGCGCCATATTCATCTACAGACCCTTAGCTTTCTAATGTACATTATTTCTTTTCATACCTCATACCTGAGGTTTCTTTCCTTATACTTTGCCACAATTGTTCTCCTATTAGCAAAACCACCAAAAACATTTTTATTTTTATTAGACTACAAAAAAGAAAGCTGCGTTAGAAGCAAGCAAAATGTATGCTATTTTTCAGACAGTCAATAAGGGAGCAGTTTTATAATCTTATAATCTCAAAGTGTAAATTACTTCAAGCAATTAATCTTATAATAATAGCTTTTCAGATGACACACCATTTTTAAACCTGCCAATGGAGGTCCAAAGCCCTCATTAAAAAAGGTGTTGGGAAATGTTTAACTTCTTGCGGAAATGAAATATAAGAACGTTTCTCTAACTTGTAGGTAAAATTAGCAGATGCTATTAGCGCTGTACATAAGGGACGCATATTTCAGGATATAAAGAAGAATTAAATAGCTAAGTTAAATAGACGTGAATGATAGTGTATTTTATTTTTTATTTATTTATTTTTTCTTAATCGTATTAATCTCCAGGGTTGGCTATTCCCTCGGACTCAGCGATGGATCCCACATTTACCGCCTCCATTTTGAAACTTCGGGATCGGGTATACAACTGGGGTGTGTAACCAGCACTTCGCCCAGGCGGCCTCACCTGCAAAGCGAACAGGGACCTTATGAGGGATGGGAAGATTGGGAGGGATAGGCAAGGAAGAGGGAATGAGGCGGCCTGGCCTTACGTTAGGTATCATCCCGGCATTTGCCTGGAGACGAAGTGAGAAACCACGAAAACCACTTCAAGGATGGCTGAGGTGGGAATCGAACCCCCCCTCTACTAATTTGGAGCACCCGAGGCTGAGTTGACCCCGTTCCAATCCTCATACCAATTTTCAAATTTCGTGGCAGAGCCGGGAATCGAACCACGGACCTCCGGGGTGGCAGCTAAGCACTCTGACCACTACACCACGGAGGCGAATATATATTATAATGTGTGTATTATAATTCGTCAATTTCACGTATGGTTTTTAATTTATTTTAATTAATGTCATTTTTCAAGTCCTCGTACTGCAGCTCCTTCGCCAAGATTTTACTCGTATAAAATAATATCTTCCTTGTCACGTGAGCGACCCGTGGTTTAACCCATAGACATTCACTTTATCTTTCCGTTTCTTCTATATACCGGTATTGCCACCACAGAATTTCAACTACCATAATATAGTTAAGTGAACACGGAACTGTCCTTCATCCATTTTGCTGAATTATGATAAAATATTTGATGTAGTGTAATGGTGTGATAATTGCTTTGTATAACTTTGATAAAAGTTCAGTTTTATAAAATATTTGATAAAATTTATTTGATACATTTCTTTAGCAGTGTAATACCGGCCTAACACAAATTACAATACAACAACAACAGAAATTCACAGACCTTACGGCTTGGAACGCGCGCGTATTATGTTTCACAGGGCAACGTCGCACGAGTTTCCTCGACCGAGCGCATTGTTCCCGTCGCTTGCTACGATACATTCTTCTCACATAACCACCCGATTAAATATCTATCGATATAAAAGCAATTATCAAAAGTAGATAAAATGTAGTTTTACGTTAAGCCTTGCATTGCTATGAGCCTCATAACAAGCCATAGCCTATTTCATACTGCTATGACCACCCAGGCCCGAGAAAAAGTTGTTTTACAAAATTCACAACAACTATTTTAAGAAACGTCAGATCAGATTAAAACTTCATATACGCGTTAACAATAAGTTACTTTAAGACGTATTAAAGTTTTGTTACGATCAGATCAATACTTTTAACGTAATGATCTTTCTAAGTGAGCGCTCCGTAAACTTGGTAAGAAAAACCGGTACTTTTTTTTTGTTCAATCTGCTAAAAATTTTAACGAGATACAATGCAAATATTTACTCTATATCGTTAAACGTCAAATAAAACAAGGAAAATTTTTGTGTAGGTTATTCTTATGTAAGACTAAGGGTAAAGGTTTTATTGACCTCTAAACTCGAGTATCTATACTTATTTCCCCGACAGTAGTGCTTCAAATGGAAGAAGAGGAATCCTATGGTACTGACATGTTCTCAACGTCGGAAAAGTCTTTGATTCTCTTTTAGATTATATTCTAAAGCGTGGATTTAATATACATTTTTATGTAACCTTTGTGAACATCGCAGCCTCCAGTTGGTGGAAAGAGAAAGACGTTTTATTTGCTTTGCCTAATATAATAGTGAAATGAAAATGAAAATTCACAGCCTGCTTCCAGTCGACAGACCGGGTCAGGGAATGGGAGGAATGAAGCCCCCATCTAGAGGCGAGGATAGGAACTGAGCCAGCAGCCGAAACCTGTCGCACTCCCCTGGGGACAATGATTAAATGAATGACAGATGAAATGACAGTGGAGAGTGTTGCTGGAATGAAATTGTGACAGGGAAAACCGGAGTACCCGGAGAAATAAAAGAAACGAGCCTTACAGTAGTCGCATATGATGTGTAACATCTGACATGTTATCCTACTCGTAAACTACACATTCTTAAAATGTTAATTTACACTCCATTTTCATACTGGTACTATGATGAATGTATAGATTGAATTGGAGATATGCTACGCTCACATTTGTGGCGCAGCGGTCAAGCTGTTAGTCTCTCACCAAGGTAGACCGGATTTGATTCCCGGTCAATACATGTGAGATTTTCGAATTGAAATGCCGTGTCCTGTGGTTCGCATTCCACGTAAAAGGGAGGTACCGTGGATCATGATCGTGAGATTAACGGACACGCAAAACTACAAGCTTCCTTCCTTCCTTTTACATTAATAATTCATAATAAAAAAGTGACACACAATGTTGACAGTACTCTCAAATACTGTGAGCACATTCCTCAGTAACTATAACATTCATTATTCTCAAGGCTCGCATACAGTTCGTCGTAAACAATCAAAACATGGCTTCCTACAATCATGAAATGACCTAGTCTCACATATGATGAAAATACAACTTTTTATTCCACTCATATAACAACATTCTGTTATGCATTTAATATTTGACTACTCACCCACAGCTTGACAATATTGCCGCTTACTTAAATGTAATTTGTCGTCTTTGTCCTACCCCATGTGATATTCAACCTTGAACGTGAAGCTTCATAAACTGCTCAATGACAAATGAAAGTCGGTGAAACATTTGCCAAGTGCTCGTAAAACCAGTGCCTGCTAAATGCACTGCCTACTGTATTGCCATAACATTCTCGCGCTACAGAGCACACACTGCCTTGTTTCCAATACACACATTTTCAATTGTACATCCAGCTGGCAGTGCGTCTTCACTTCCGTCCGATCCACTTCCGTTCGATCCACTTCCGCCCGATTCACTTCCGTCCCATTTTTCTGGCAGTGCGTCTTCACTTCCGTCCGATCCACTTCCGCCCGATTCACTTCCGTCCCCAATTTTTAAAATCACTCCCACAAAACTATCCTGCAACCTAGCGGATAGATGTTACACATCAAAAACCTGTCTGCCTCCGCTTTGTCCACCACAAATCTCACATGGAGTGACCGGAATTTGAAGAGGCCAGTGTGCTGCCGCTAATACACGGAGGCTCTTAATATAATAGTAACAGTAATGGTAAAAATATTATTTTTCTTTTGTCAAGGCAGATTATATGCATCATAAATATTTAACAATAGTCAATACAGATGTGGTAAACATATACGCAATATAGAACATTCCGGAGTCACTTAGGTATATCAGCTTAGATTTTAAACACGAGTGCAATGCTATCAAAATACAGTCCGGAGTCACTTAGGTATAGCAGCTTAGATTTTAACCACGAGTGCAATGCTATCAAAATTCGAGCCCTGGTAATCGAGATTTGCCAACTTCTGCCGTCAGTTTGCATTGAAGTATACTTTCATTGACGAAGCGCGTCTGTCCACAGTGTAAAGCTCATTGATCATCCCCTCCGGTAGGCTGTCATTAAACATTCCCATTATATCCTCTATATCACCCCTACATTTGATGGTGGGTATGGCCATTAAGCGGCTTATTACTCTTTGTAAAGGATCACCATTTGCAAATTTCACGAAAACAGAAGCCCTCTTCCAAGCTGAATCGTTTCACAATTTCCCCCTTCATAATATGGATTATACCGGGTGAGTTAGCTGTGGTGGTTAAGGCATGACTGATGGCAGTCGCTCACATCCGGGAGGCGAGGAGGTTCGAATCCCCCCGCCGGCAACTTTGAAGATGGTCTTCTGTGGTTTCCCATCTTCCTTCCAGGCAAATGCCGGGGTTGGTCCCTAACTATAGGCCACAGCCGCTACCTTCCAACTCCTCGTCCTTACATTCCAACTTCCCTCCTTCCCTCCCCAACGGTACTTATAGCTCACCCATTGGGTGTCCGTCTCGAAGCAGCTACAAAACTGGCGAGCCGAACATGTCCTCGGACACTCCCGGCACTAAAAGCCATACGCTAAAAAAAAAAAAAAAAAATATGGATTATGTCGAATGAAGAAATAAACGATAACAGAATGAATCAAAGCATTTTGCTTTACCAAGAACAACCACAAATTAACCGCCATCTACAATGCAGCTGTAAGAAAGGACCTACAAAAACAAAACTTAATAATTCCTCAGTGAAACTCATTGCCTCCTGTAGAATTGCCCATTGAAACCAGCCAAGCTACTCCAAGCACAATACTAAAATGCTAACAATCACAAGAGACTTAATAACCTACCTTCAGGGAAATTTCATCTAAAGAGCGAAGAAAGCTAATAGCTTATAAATACAAGAAATTGATCTTAATAATGAAAATGAAAATCCACATCCTGCTTCCAGTCTCCGACCGGGTCAGGAATGGAATGAATGAAGCCCCCATCTAGCGGCGAGGATATAAACTGTGCCGGCTGCCGAAGCCTGTCGCACTCATCTGGGGCAATGATTAAACGAATGACAGATGAAATGAAATGATAGTGAAGAGTGTTGCTGGAATGAAATGTTGACAGGGAAAACCGGAGTACCCGGAGAAAAACCTGTCTGCCTCCATTTTGTCCAGCACATCTCACATGGAGTGACCGGGATTTGAACCACGGACCCAGCGGTGAGAGGCCGGCGTGCTGCCGCCTAAGCCACGGAGGCTCTACTGATCATAATAATCTGACCAGGTATTGTAAATAAGAATTCATTAGCTCTAGGCGGCTTCGGTGGCGTAGTTGGTAGCAATCTGAGCTTCTATGCCCAAGATCGCGGGTTCAAACCCGGCCGAAGTCGTCGGGTTTTTAAGAACGTTATAAATCCCTCAGTATGCCTTCCTTCGGACGGGAACTAAAGCCGGCGGTCCCATGTCATAGATTTATGGCATGTTAAAGAACCTTCCACTAATTATACCTGTGTTAAGCTAAATTAGGTTAAACATTTGACCAACGTTCTAAGGTTCCTACGTTCGTCGTCCAGTGCCGACTGTGGTGGCATCTGGTAACTAAGTTCTCAACTAGCTGGTCGTTGACGGTGGCATTTGGCGGCAAAACTAGGAACTACTTGGAAAAATTGAATGTCTCCAGTCCTTACTTGAAATAAAACAGATACACACACTAATACAGTCATCACAATGAACACCGGTTATCAGACAGATTCTACACACACCCAAAGTACACGGGGCTACATGACCGCGTTGTCGCAGCCCCTAAACTAAGGAACCAACCAACCATCCAATCAAGAACTGTTTTCCAAAATTTAAATGTCCTCGCCGAGAAAAGGAAAATTATTTTTGCAGGTTTGAAATAAAAGAAAGACAGTGCGAATGAAACGAAAATGACCTTCCTAAATGAAGGGCTATTAGGGCCAATATTGGTAATTATTTCTGATTTTTAGCAGCTATAGTTTTTCAACTGTGTACCTAAGTGAAGAATAAAGAAAAAGTAGTATAACAGGGTGGGAACAGATAAGAGCATTTCTATGAGGATATGTCAACAACAACAAAAATGTCAACCCCTGGCACTATACAGCCCATGACGGGCTATGGCCGACCAAGCGACCGCTGCCCAGCCATTCAGCCTGCAGATATTGGGGTGACGCGTGATCAGCGCGTCGGGTCCCCTCGGCCGTTAATCTTGGTTTTCGTGATCGGGGCGCTGTCTCACTGTCAGACAGCCACTCAATTGTCCTCATGAGGCTGAGTGCACCCCGTTCCAACCCTCACCTCAGTTTTAAAATCCCTGACGGAGCCGGGGATCGAACCCGGGGCCTCCGGGTGAGAGGCAGGCGCGCTAGCCCAACTCCACGGGGCCGGCTCTATGAGGATATGGCCATGATAAGTGGAATAGGGATTTATCGAATGAAAAAATGTCATATTGAATACATTATTAAAGATTTTTTTAAATTTTGATTTTCAAAAAAGGTATGTACTCCCTTTAAAATAGTTGAAGTAATTCGGATGAATATTCCAGGAATCAATAGAGGTGACAAACATACATGCATGCATACATATATCCATAGACAACGTTCATTTTCATTTTAATGAGAAAAATATGCTAATATAATAATAATAATAATAATAATAATAATGGAACATGGAATTACCGAGTAAAATTAACATACAGTAGCTGTTAAAACATGAAAATAAAGTGACTGTCCCTAATTTAATTTAATTTATTTGTGTGTAAGAATTACACACAACAGACAATAATTATAGAAATTGATTGCACTAACTTTAACGAAAGTTAGAATAATAATAATAATAATAATAATAATATTATTATTATTATTATTATTATTATTATTATTATTATTATTATTATTATTATTATAAAACGGGTAAAGACCATTGTCTCAAGTACGGGCGTGATCCCAAGCACCTTGCTCCAAGGCCTTCTGAATCTGGATTCACAACTGTACAAACTAATGCAGAAGGCAGTAGTTCTTTTAACAACCCGAATCGTTCGGATGTTCATGGGTAGCGACTTTCCAGCTTTGAAGTGGCTGTTCCAGTAACTATACTTTGATTCCCTGAATCCCGCTTAGTTATGTTGTGATGTACCAGCAATGTGTTATATGTACTGTGTCTGTCTGTTAGGTAGTCAGCCCGAAGGCTGGTTGGATCCTCCAAAAAGTACCGCCGTTAGGTTATGTGGGTAGATACCCATAAAAACCAAGGCAGTGCTATATTGAGGTGTACTAGGCAATGTGAGGAGTGAGGTAGTTTGTCATTGCTTTCCTCACTGAGTCAGAACAGCAGTACTAACCCTATGAGTAGAACCTTTCACAGCATCCACGGGCACTGACTGTGCCCTGAATGTCATTACTAAGCACCACCCATACCTCAGTAGCTTCCATATAATCACAGCCATGAGTGAGGCCGAGACATCGGTGGAAAGCCACATTTTACTCTAGCCTGTGCCAACAGACAAATGCAAATGTACTTTAGTCATCAAGAGATGGCAAACAGGCCAGATGTACTGTGTAAAACAATAATAACAATGGATTATGACATGAGCAAGCTAAATGAGCGTGCTGCAGCTGATAAAACCTCACAATAAAATGACTGTCCTTAATTTAATTTAATTGAATTTAGTTGTGTGTAAGAATTAAGGTCGATTCACACTATACATTGCACAACTTTTCCGTTTCCTTTCCATCCGTACATGAATGTTTTCTGTATTTTCAATGAGTACATGCACACTGCACATTACACACACCTTCCGTGAGCCTGGTGTTTCCCGACAGGATTGTTTCGCAGCAATGTTTACGGAACGTATGCTGGCATGTATTGACAGTGTGCACTAGCAACCACTTCCATTTCGTGTCTAAGCGTGTTCTGGCGCTACCTCTGATTTTAACCAGGGTTCGGCATGGTTACAGTTCGTGGTTACACTAGCTAAATAGTGCATTATGCAACGAGTCTGTTTATGTACGACGATAATAATTATAACTATTTTATCATCATCATCTTGCACAGTTTCCAGCCACTGGCCGGGTCTGTTTGAAACACAAGCCTCTCCAACGTCTTCTGTCTTCCCACCATCTCTCAGCCTCCACCCTTGTGCAGTCTTCTCCTCTCTTCTTCACGCTTTCTTCCACCCCCTCGGTCTCCCTCTTGGTCTCTTTCCTTCCCACTTCGTCTCGTGTATCCTCCTGGGTATCCGCTTCTCCTCCATTTGTTTTACATGTCCATACCATCTAAGTCTAGATTTCTCTATACCATCCTGTAATGGTTCCTCCTTCATTAATTCTCTGGTCCTCTCATTTCTTATTCTGTCCCTCTTTGTAGCTCCAATACTGCTTCTCAAGAACCTCATCTCACTGGCCTGTATTTTGCTCTTCTCCCTTCCTTTCATAACCCAGGTCTCCGAGTCATACGTCAGGATAGGGACATAGTACGCCCGATATATGATCTTTTGCTGTTCTGAGGGACATCCTTGCTCCATAACATGCTTCTCACACTCCTCCGGAATGCTTCTGCCTGTCTCCCCCGCTCATTTATTTCTCTATCGTTTCTTCCATTCTCTTGTATCAGGCTTCCCAGATACTTGAAACTCTCCACTTTCTTCAGCTGTTCCCCACCAATTGTTATTCCTGTTGTGGTTCTTTCCTTCTTCCTTGTTGTGATCACCATCTCACTCTTATTTATGCTAAATTTCATCCAACACCCTTGTATTATTCCTTCCCACACGTCCAACTGTTCCTGTACCTCCTCCTCCTTGTTTCCCCAAATCATCAAATCATCTGCAAACACCATTACTTTCATCTTTCCTTCCCCAATTACTTGTGCCACTCGGGTCATTATGTCATCCATCACCACAATGAAAAGTAACGGTGACAGTGCACTTCCTTGTTTCAGACCGTTTGTCTGTTCCAACCAGTCCGATCTCTCTCCTCCCACTTTCACACAGCTCACGCTTCCCTTGTACATCTCCTTTATCCTCATAGTCCATTTTTCTACTCCTCCAGGGGCTTCCATACTTTGTTTCGGCATACACTGTCATATGCTTTCTCAATGTCCAGGAAGGCCATCAGTAGATCTGTTCCATACTCATAGTGCTGTTCTTGTAACTGCCTTACAGCAAAAATCAAATCCACTGTGGACCTTCCTGCTCTGAAGCCATGTTGTTCTTCCCTCGTCCCTCCTTCTATCCTTGTCCTAATTCTCCTTTCCAAAACTTTCTCAAACATCTTTGCACAATGACTCATCAGTGTTAGATCCCCGATAGTTTCTGTTCTACTACCTTTCTTGAAAATCGGGACAATTATTCCCTTTTTCCAGTCCTCTGGGGTCTTCCTTTCCTTCCATGCTGTCTTCATCACTCGGTACAACCATTGTATCCCCACCTCTCCTGCTGCTCTCACCATCTCCACACTCAACTCTTCTACACCCGGTGTCTTTCCTCCTTTCATCTTCCTCACTGCATCTTCCACTTCTTTCCATGTTAAGTCCTTTTCTGTTTGCAGTTCATCTACCTCTTCCCCGATTTCTTCCTCCTCGCCATGGTTTCCATTTCGGTTCAGGAGTTCTTCAAAATATTCTTTCCACATTTTCTTCAGTTCTTCCCTATTTTCTATCTCTTGTCCCCTTTTGTTCACCATTCTAACATAATCCGTAGAATCCTTCCACCTCTTATTCTTTACCATCCCATACAGGACCTTTTTTGTACCTTCACTATCCTCCATCATCTTTGTCCACTCTTCCATCCACTTTCTTCTCTCCTCAGCCACTACTCTCTTTGCCTCCTTCTTTCTTTCCTGGTACTCTTCCCTTGTCTCTACCGTCCTATTTTGATACCACCTCCTAAAGGCTCTATTCTTTTCCCTTACTATTTCTTGTGTCTTCTCATTCCACCATGGTGTTTCCTTCCACCTCTTCTTACTACTTGTCCTCCCACATACTGCTTCTGCTGCACCTACTAGTGTCTTCTTAAATCTAGCCCATTCCTCTTCCACCCCTCTTTCTTCATCTGTTGGAATCCCTTCCTTCACCATTTTGAGGTACTCGACCCTTCTATCTCCTTCTTTCAGTTTCCAAATCCTTATACGTCTTTCCTGGTTCTCATCCCTTTCTTCTCCTTAGTCCCTCTCAGGTTCATTACCAGCAATCGATGGTCGCTATCCAGGTTCTCCGATGGTATAACCTTGATGTCCGCGATGTTCTTATTTAATTCTTTCTCATACAGTATATAGTCGACCACCGACTTCCTGGTCAAGTCATCACTGTACCATGTGATTGTGTGGCTCTCTCTTTTCCTGAACCAGGAGTTCCCAACTAGCAGGCTGTTCCTTTGGCAGAAGTCCAATAGTCTCTTTCCTTCCTCATTTCTTCCGTCCCAACCCTCTGGTCCAAGGGAACTCTCATACCCTTAGTCTTTCTCTTCCTACATGGGCATTGAGATCCCCCATAACAATCATATTTCTTCCTACCAGCTGCTTCTGCAATTCCTCTTCAAACTCCTCCTTCTCTTCAGAGGCGCAGCCTACTTGTGGAGCATACACTTGCACTATTTCTACGGTCTCTCCCCTCAGTGCTACTATCACTTTCATCATCCTATCACTTATTCTCTTCACTTCTTCTTTTAAACCATCTCGTACTACTACTCCCACTCCATTCCACTTTCCCTCTTCATTCCCACTCCAGTACAGTCTATAGCCTTTTCTCAGTTCTCTCCTTCCTTCCCCTTTCCACTTTGTTTCTGCCAATCCCAATAAATCCAACTTCCTTCTTTCCATCATATCTACTATCTCCTCCACCTTCCCCGTCAGCGTTCTTATGTTTAAAGCTCCAAATCTTAGTCCGTGTTTACAGCCGTGTCGTCGTCTATTATATCCATCATGTCCGAGGCTCGTTCCATTCTTGAAAGCATTTGGTTTCATCCACTACTGGCTTGCTGGGCCTATCGTAGCTTCACCAGAGCCCCGTTAGCCGTCACTTTTCAGGGTTCCTGTAGGACCTTCACAGCTACCGTAACCGTCTCGGGGCACACGAAGTCCCCACTGTACTTCGCCCCTACAGGCAATCCCCTACTTTGTGCCGTTGCCCGTCTCCCACGACGTGGACGAGGGGTTGGACTTATGGGAGACAACTATTTTATGTTCGAACATAAATATTCATACATATCTGTCGAGATTTCGCCAGTTTTATATACTGAACAGAGCGCATGAGATGCAGAGAATGCCTTGTATTTGACCATGGCCTCCTCGATTAACCTACTATGACACTAGGCCAGGCAGTGAAATTTAAATTAGAAGGCCGTGGAACTCAGCGCATCTAATTATCTAATTGGTCAAACAACTGTTTCTTGAGCTCTGATTGGTGGAAGAAACTATTTCATAATGAAAAATAGTGTTATAATGAGCCTCATTATAGTACAGTTTTCTGACATATAATAGTCAGGGTCGAACATAAAATAAATATTGAATTTGATAAACCTGCATTAGCAAATTTATCGGGAATTTAAAATAAACAATATTCCGTCGCAACCTAAAGTAATTATGTCTTTTATTCTTATTTTCATCATCGCCTCATGGAATTTACCTATACATAAGATATACGGCAAAATAATCAAGTAGACATGAAATCCCTTTTAAATGGTATCATTTTGTATCATCATCTGTTAGCTCTTGGAATAATATAGCATATTCTTCCTCCGTATTTCGCTCTCTTAACATATCATGAATCAATTTTGTTCGTTTCCTCTTTCTTGTCCTACGCTCCTCCTCGTCTAAAGCAATAGCACATAGAACTAAATTTTTTTCTTGACCACATTCTGTCACTAAGTCCCATAATTGAGGCTTATCGTCGTGACAGTTTAACGGTACTGTAATGAACTGTATTGTGGGAATACAACAACTTTTAGCGCAAGGGGTATGGAAAGGAAACGGAAAGATTACGTAATGTATAGTGTGAATCGACCTTTAGGCTATATACAACAGACAATATTACAGAAATTGACTACACTACCTACAACGATAGTTAATAATAATAATAATAATAATAATAATAATAATAGTATGCCTACTGGAATATGGAATTAGCGAGTTCAATAAGTATTCTGCAGTTGATAAAACTTGACAATAAAATGACTGTCCCTAATTTAATAACACACAAACGCGCCAGCCAACACATTGTCCGAGGTGTTAATTTGTTCCACATGGAGACCCGGGGACCTCGTAGGCCTGCCTGCGCTCTAATGATAAATCTATAATTGGATAGGGACTGTGCAAGCTGTGTTCCCCAAAATGAATCCGCAAAGGCAATGTTTGTTCTGTATGAGAAATAAACCCACTCTTCTTGGCTACCCTGACTACTGCACATCGTGTTATCGACTGTCTCACTTGCCATGACGAACCAGATGTCAGTTTACTACACTTCATTCTTAATTTACTACTGGTGTTTGCTTCCACGCAGTTCATAGTTCACTGTCTGTTATGACTTGTAGCAAATATTTATTTAACTCCTGTGCTTTATTGTGTAAGACCAGCAATTATGGTTTTATTTATAATTTACTAGCAGAAGTACCCGTTCTTCGAACGGTGTGATATATTAACACCAGACATTATCAATTGAGCTACTGTTCCAATGGTTAGCGGTTTGTCATTCCTTCATAAGTTTAACAGAACGAAGTTAGTTTTCTGGGAATATCACACACACTGTTAATTTAAGGGCCTTAAAATTTGGTTTTCGGAGACCCCTTATAGACTCGCGAATTTTGGGTCTCACATTGAGAAGCGCAACATATGCTTTGATCGTCCTTCTAGGATAATTTTTATATTTCGCCTATTTTAGCATGTATTTTGAGAAGTTCTTCCCTATATCCACGCTTCTACTGTATGAAAATTCAGGTTCTTTAGCCTCAAATGGCCCAAATTCCTAAAAGCCGCAAAAAATGCTGATTCAATTCAGGAATTTTTGAAAATAATGTTGTTGTTTGGAAATATAATAGACTTTCTGTACTATATGTCGCACGTGAAATTGCATGAAAAAATTCTAGGTTACCCCTTGACCCCCTTAATTGCATTGACGAATTATACAGTCTACGTTGGTTCCGTGATAACCTTATAGCCATTTGCAAACTTTCACAGAAATGTAATAAATGGAGTAGCCTAATAATAATATCGTATGGTCTCGGATGCCGAGTGCAAGCTTCGTAATTTGACACCCAGAGGGTAGCTTGCATGTGGAAATTTCGTTGTTCCTTGAATCACTATGAAAGTCAAGGAGGGTAGATATCTAAGCTCCTTGAACACTATAGCGCTTTCTAGTAGAGAAATGAGAAACTTTGTGTTGGCGGAAACTTCTGAGATTAATTTTGCCATTATGAACACGGCCTACTGAATTCAAATGGGTTCTTTGACATGCCAACATCGTATGACATGCGAGTCGTATTTTTGCCGTCTTTCAAAAATCACTTACCACGGCCAGGAGTGAACCTGCAATCTTGGGGTTAGTAGACCGACACGCTATCCACTCACCCACCGTGGCAAGGTATAAATGGAGTGACATTGATTCTTACAGAAATAGATGGAAAGTTGGGTGCCACCCCTTGAGATAATGTTGTCATGGTTACCGATTTCCATTCCTTCATTGGTTTGTTAAATTAAATTAAATTAGTTTTCTGGGAATATTTCAGATACTGTTGGTTTTAGAGCCTTATAATGTAGTTTTCGAGGACCCTTTCGGGCCCCCAAGTTTTGTTTCTGGCACCGACGGGCTTTGTCTCCTCGTTGTACGCCATAATATAATACTAATAATAATAATATAATATAGGGATAGGAATATAATAGACCTGCCGTATCACACCCGCAGGTGTAAATCGCTTGAAAAAATTCTAGTGTACCCCTTGACCCCCTTAAGCGCATTATACGTATTGATGAATTTTACAGCTTAATTTGGTTCCGTGATAACTTCTAGCCGTTTGCAAACTTTCACACCAATGTAATTAATGGAATTGCATTGCGTCTTACAGCAATTGATGGACCTCTGCGAATCTGTCGCCATGGTTACCGGCTTATATTCGTTCATTAGCTTATTAAATGAAATTAGTTTTCTGGGAATATCTCAAAAACGGTTGGTTTTAGGGCCTTAAAATGTGGATTTCATTTAGAGCCCCCAAGTTTTGTCTCTCACATTGAGGGGCTGAAAATTATCTTTGTCTCGTCCTTCTACTCCTATTTCAGCATGTATTTTAAGGGGGTAGGCCCTCTTTTATGAGAGGTACAGCTAAGGGTTACATCAATGATTAGTGTCGTGCCTCTGATGGATATCTGCACCAAATTTTACGTCGATACACCCAGCCGTTCTCAAGTTATAAGGGAACAAAGTTGTCCACAGACAAACAAACAAACAAACAAACAGACAGACAGACAGACAGACAGACAAAAAATTATTTTCGAGCGCATCCATAATAAAACAGTCTGAAACGCGTAAATGACTGAAATTTCCGTAGAAATTGCGAAAAAAGCATACAAACTTTATTTTTTATGTATGTAGAGATATACAGCACCGCTCGGTGTTGACCGTGTTTTATTGCACAAATTTAGGTTTTACTCGCTAACCAATGGAGATACACGAAAAGTGATAAGGACCTTTTGAATAGAAAATTAAATGTTAAAGATCGTGTATGCATCATAAGTTTGCTATTTCTTAGCGTTCTCGTTGTATTTGAAATGGAAATATGAAATTTTGAAACCAAAGGGTGTAGTGACGTCACATATGTGGGTTTTAATCGCTAACCGTTGGAGATACACGAAAAGTGATAAGGACCTTTCGGATAGGAAATTAAATTTTGAAGCTCGTATGTGCCATCAAAAGTTTCCTATTTCTTAGCGTTCTCTTTTTATTTGATATGGAAATATGAAATTTTGAAACCAAAGGGTGTAGTGACGTCACTAAAATGGTCGCCATTTTTTAATGGTGCATAATATCGAAAATAAATGTATCCTATATGTAAACATGGTAAATCAGCTACATCCATGCAAAATTTCATTTATATCGGACCAGTGGTTCTTGCTTTATTGAGTAACAGACAGACAGACAGACAGACACACACCATCTCATTTTTATATATTAGTATGATTTATTAGCCTACTTTTCACATTTTGCAAAAATGAGGAAAAAGTAGACTTATGAGATCGGGCAAATGTCTGTCTGTCTGTCTGTCTGTCTGTCCTTCTGTCTGTCTGTCTGGCTGTGTGTGTGTCCCCCCTATCAACTCCTAAACGGCTGCAGCAATCGAAACAAAATTTGGTAGGAGTAAAGATCTACACATGAATATCTCACGGCCATATTTGAAAATGATGTCAGTGCTACCAACTGCTAAAAAATCACAATTGAAATTTGAGCTCCATGTTGGATATCTTGGAAAGTATGAATGGGAGCTATTTCAAAATTGGCACACGTACAGATCATAATATTTCAGTTTAATTTCCAGGAGGCCAAACATGGCAGTGTTGCCAAAATGATTATAAGCCTCCTGATAGGTCCAATTTTTAAATGCATATAACTTCTACACTATCAATTGGAATTCAACCAAATTTCGTATGTTGTATGTGTACATAACCAGATATGACTGAGCGTATTCTTAAGACCTACCAGGGCTGCCAACTGTTAATAAATGCTCCTAATTTAATTTATCCAAATACCAATATATCAGAAAGTATGCAAGACGACAGCTTTAAACTATGCACACGTATAGTAGCTGACATTCTAGAATAATTTGGAGTAACTTATATACGTCAGTGCTACCAACATGATTCTAAGCCTGCTGATAGGTCCAACTTTAAATACATGCAACTTCCATACTATCATTTGGATTTCAACCAAATTTCGTATGTGTTATGTGTACCATAACAGATATGACTATGCGTATTCTAAGGAGCAACCAGGGCTGCCAACTGTTAATATGTGCTGTCCCTATTTTTGTCACCCTAATATCAATATATCAGAAAGTATGCAAGCCAATAGCTCTAAAATTTGCACACGTATAGTGCCTGGCATTCTAGACGAATTTGGAGTAACTAATATACGTCAGTGCTGCCAACATGATTCTAAGCCTGCTGATAGGTCCAATTTTAAAATGCATGTAACTTCTATACTAACTAATGGATTTCATTCAAAATTGGCACAACAAAAGATCATATTATTTCAGATTATTTCTGACCAATACATGCATGACATTGTTGCCAACATGATTTTACGCGCGCTGTTATATCCAATGTTTAACTGCATGTAACGTCCATGCGATTCATTGGACTTCAACCAAATTTTGTATTTTGTACCTTAAGAGATGGAACTAAGAATATATTCAGTCATCAGGGCTGCCAACTGTAGTGCTCTATTAGGATACATTATGCCAGGTATACAGTATTTCGAACTAATTGGAAATTTCGATATTAGCAACTTAATTTCGTCATTATTCTAGATAGGTTCATATTCTGTAGAATAATCATTGGCATGAAAAGTAGGCTGTATAGTTCTTAACGGAACTTCTTGTTTATATTATTATTATTACATCATTTTTGCCCTTATGGACAGTGTATGAACTTAAATATCTCAGGATGTCACAATTTTCACTTCTTTCCCTTCTTCTCTTCCCAAAATCTCTTCATCCTTTGACTGTGTTCCTGTTTCCTTTGTTCCGTCCACAATGTTCCTATCTTCTTCCTTTCACTTACTAAAAATTTGACGTTCTTATTTTTTTCCTGAATTTTTCTCTGTTTTCTATTATTTGCTTGTTGATCCCTAATTGCTTTAAGTCGTCTTCTATTTCATGATACCAATTTGTTTTCCTTTTTGAACTGTTTACTACATCAAAGATTTTCTTTGTAAGTCGTTTATTGTTCATTCTCTGTATGTGCCCGTAGAAAGTTATTTATTTATTTATTTATTTTATTCTTTATTCTTTATTTATTATATCTTCTTTCCTCTTTCTTCTTTATTCTTTCTTCTTTAATTCCTTTATTCTTTAATTCTTTAATTCCTTTATTGCTTTATTTATTTATTTATTTATTTATTTATTTATTTATTTATTCTTCTTGCGTAGCGGCCTTCTAAGGGTCACGTTACAATTTCAATTCGTCCTACTTAGTTGTTCTTTTCTTTTCTTCCACCCACCAGGGGCTCACATCTAGTGTGACGTGGGTTGGCGACCACGGGGCCCCAGCTGAGTCCGGCATTGCTTCCACTTACTTGTGCCGGGCTCCGCTCCGTCTTCTTTCCTGTCGACCTCACTTGGTCAACTCTTGTTCTCTTCCGACCCCGACGGTATTAGGGTATCCGAGGCCTAAGGGAGTCTCTTCCTTTCCCGCCTTAATTGGCCCTTGTCTCATCTTTTCTGATACCCTCCTTCTGCGAAGGGTCAGCCTTATTTTTCATTTCCTTTTACCTCCTGCCTTGTGCTCAAGGCCCTTAAGGAGGCAGGGTGTATGTAGCCCCACCACTTCTGGTGCACCGTAGATAATGCTACGCCCTCAGGGGCTCACAGCTGGTGAGTTCGGGAGTTAGCGACCCCGAGGGATTTCTGAGCTGGGTCCGTCTTCCCCTTTTGTCCCTTACCTTTGCGGCGGACCCTCTCCTCTCTCCCCTCTCCTCTCCTCTTCTCTCCTCTTTTCATTATATTTCCTTTTCTCTTTAAGATTCCCGCACTGTTTTTGTTACTTGGTTCCCTGTGTATCTAAATTCCCTTTTAGCGATTTTTTGTAGGTAATTTTTTTTAATCTACGTTGCATTTTGTAAGTTTTTTCGATCTAAATTATATCTCGCGATTGTTTTCAACCTCAATTGCATTTTGTAAAGATTGACAATCTAAATTGCTCTTTAGTAATTCTTTCAATGTAGGTTTCAGGGCATTTTAGTGAGTTTTTTGAATTTCAATTGCGTTTTGTAAGTATTTTCAACCAAAACCGCATTTCGCAAGAATTTTAAATCTAAATTGCATTTTGTTTGGTGGGCATTTTGCAAATATTTTGATTCTCAATTGCATTTTGTGGGTATTTTGAATCTAAATTACATTTTGTCAAGTATTTTCAATCTAAATTGCATTTTGTAAGCATTGCCAATCCACATGAGACGTCTGAATCTACGGTACCGTACATTTTGTACGCATTTTCAATTTCAATTGCATTTTGTAAGTATTTTGAATTTCAATTGCACTTTGTGAATAATTTGGATTAAAACTGGTAACTTTCAATCTGAATTGCATTGTGTATTTTCAATTTCAATTGCATTTCGTAAGTATTTTGAACCTCAATTGCATGTTGTACGTTTTTACGATCTCATTTGCATTTTGTAAGTATTTTGAATTTCAGTTACATTTTGTAAGTATTTCGACGCTACATTGCATTTTGTACGTATTTTGACCCTAGCCTACATTTTGTGGGTGCTTTTCAATCTATTCTTTTTGTGAATCTTTTCGTTCAAAATTCCCTTTTGTAAGAACATTTTGTGAGTTGTTTCATTCTGAGTTCCTTTTTGTAAGTATTTTCCGTCTCAATTTTCGTTCTAGATTCCATTTCATTATCATTTTCGCTATCACCCAGATCATTAGGGGCCGATAACCTAGATGTTAGGCCCCTTTAAAACAACAATTATCGTCATCATCATCATCTTTTCTTCCAGTATTCCTTCATTGTTGCCCAATGCTTCTTTTTCCTGTCTGGGTAGATTATTGGATAAGGAATAACCCACCCACCAAGGGAAGATGATTAAGAGAAGGAAGTAGATTTTGGATTGGAGAAAAAGGATAGAAAAATAGGAGGAGAGTCCTACAAAATTTATAAGTTTAGCTTTCAATACACTTAGAAGCGGTTGCCACCGCAAATCCGTTCTCGGATACCTAAAGTGGGTACGAGCTTGGTCGAAGCTGACGGGAACCGCAGCTAAGACTTGGGCGGTTTGCCAAAGAAAGGCTTTAGTGTATTTCCTCCCAAGCATGCATAAAAGTACTATAGGGAAGGGTGATAGTCTGGCAATACAAATAATAGCAGATTTGTTCTGTATTAACGATGGCATGCACTTGGGAAGAGTCAGGGAAGACAGGATCTTGCTTAACCGTTGTATTTTCGAAATTATGAATCCAAAAACAAATATTTAATTTATTTAACAATGCAAAGAAGTTGATAAATTTAACAATTAAATATATTTTAATCTTATTAACAATTTGGGGTCGCAGACCTCCGACAACATTTAGAAATTGCTCCAGGCAAATAACAATTCTTAAGGTTTTAAACCTGGCACTAAAATCTTTGTAAGATTTTAAAAAGGCAAATGAAATGATTAAAGTTTAGACATTTACAAGAGTACAAGGAGTGTACTATAAGAAATTTCTGAGAGAATATTCTAGAGAGAGTAGCAACTTCGAAAATAACAATAAGAAGAACATGAAGAATAAGA
Source organism: Meconema thalassinum (assembly GCA_946902985.2). Classification (NCBI taxonomy): domain Eukaryota; kingdom Metazoa; phylum Arthropoda; class Insecta; order Orthoptera; family Tettigoniidae; genus Meconema; species Meconema thalassinum. The sequence goes on along the minus strand of OX336388.2, from coordinate 373,099,186 downwards.
TAGAAGTTCCTACAACTTCTTATATTTATACAGAATTAATTTTGGTTATTATGCAAATCAGGGCAGGTCACTGACTGTGAAACCTGAAGAGAGTCAAAAGGAAGGTTCTAGACTTCCCACGTTGAAGTAGGAATCACGAGCTAAATGGGGCAGTTTCCATTTCGTGAAACCTAGAAATAACTCACTCAAGAGGGAAAAAAAAATGTTTTCCCTGATTATAGGGAAGAAACAATGTAAATTTAAATCGTGTTTGAAACACGTAGTTATACAGTAATTAATTAATGTTAAACAAGAAAAAATGGAAGGGCACTTCGTGAGTGACACCTTATAGAAAAGTTACAATTTTATTAATATGGGTTGTTAGTAGAAGGTTGAGGAAAGATCATTGGGATATAGGATCAATGTTCATGGCCGTATTTAATATAAACGGACGATCGCGACGCGGTAGAAAAGTGGAGCAAGCACTGGTTATCACTATAGTCTGTAAAGATTGATGCAAAGTTCACTGTAGAAACACGAAAGTTCATGAGAAAGAAAGTTATTACAATGCTGAAAAGAACCGGTTGCACTAGGTAGGCGAGAGTCTATTTCTTGAAAAAATTGGGAATTACAATTAGATGCGCCATAGATCATTCCAACGGTGGACGAAAGTTAGCTATTGCAGTAATTTGTAAGGAAAATTCCTCATTTTAAATATTATTTTCACAAGTGAGTGAAAAATACCTGATGGCAAGACTCGCAGATAGAGTACAAGATCTGGAAGGTTCCAGAACGATCTTAGTAGAAAAATGGGGCCAAAGTAAATCCAGCGGAGGAACTTGCTTTGTAAATTACAAACAGCGGGTATTAGATAATATCCCACGTAGTGAGAAGATTTCTCATTTGGCAAGCATAAGAAATGCTGCTTTTCACTAAGATTAGCTTGATTAAACAAAAGCTCAACATGGAAAATCCCGCGGAGGATGATTTTGCCCCAAAATAAGTAATTTCACACTGCCTATAAAAGATAGTTAAAAGCATGTGGTCGGTAAAATCATGAAGATGAGGTTAAAACTTGAAGCAGGTACTTATCTTTGTTGCATGGCGAAGGTGAGGTTCCCTTAACCGATACTTAATGCGCCAACATGGCGTAGAACGTAGAGAATGTCTCTTGGTTAGAGGAGACTGGCCCTAGTTGAGCCCTGACTGATCGAGTCAACTGCCGACTGAGAAGTGAGACTTGCTCAACGGAGCACGGAGGGTCCAAGGAAGGGGAAAAGAGTGGGGGATGGGAGACAAAAGGAGAACATATAAACATTGCCAACTTTATAACAAAAAATTATTTTCTCTTGATGAGCTGGTCTTCAAAGAGTTGATAACAGGCGATACTAGCGCAGCATGGTGAGTAAAAAAGTAGACAGAGTCCTCTTGCTCAAGGAGAAAATAGCTGGCGATGGTAACAGGATCTGGTGGCCAAATGGATAAGTAAGTCCTCTTGCACCAGGAAGAGTTGAAGAGTTTCAGAGATTCGCTGCTAGATGACGCTAGGTGAGTCACAGAGAATATATATCTAGAACAGACTCATAAAAGATATAAGCGACCTGAACACCTAAGAGAAAACAGAAGATCACTGTTGGTGTTTGACAAAGAGGAAGGAAAGAACATGCAAAAGCATTGAAAATTATAATCTCTCGTACCGTGTATTCCAAGAATACACCACTGTCTTCAGTCCACTTAACGCCTGTTTTATTTTATTTTCTCCCTTGGAACCCTCCCAGTTGCAGCACTTTCGACCTAAAAATCTCTCTATTCAATAATTCTTATTTGCTTATGTTATTCCCTTCCAGATCATTATTGCGTTCTTGAATCCAGGTTGATTTCTTTTCCCAATGTTATTTGAAAAGATTTTATATATATATATATTCATTGTGTATGCCACACCTATTCATAACGTGGACATGCTGCGTCAAGCTAATAGAGCAAGGATGTCAGTAGATATGACAGATGCGGGAATATGGGAGCGTGTCAGACAGTCAATGATGCGGCACATAGACGCCTGCATTACAGCTCGTGGTAGCCATTTTGAGCAGCTTCTGTAGAGAACTGTAAGTAATAACGTAGACATTATCAACACAAATGACCAACTTGGATAGTGAAGCGGTCTGTGTTATGTACACCACAAACAATGCTTGTAACACGGAAACGAAAGCACATACACCATATGTTTACAGGACATGTTTTGCTTGTTGCCAGGTTCTTCTATCGAATCCTCGGAGCTTTCCCACATATTTAGATACACCCTGTTTATAAATCCATTCAGTTTTGTTGTTTGTTATAATATTCACAGTTGCATGTAACACAGCTTTAACTTGTTTCTGTTCGTGTTGTGATATTTCTGGCAGTAAGCAAATAATAATATCTATCTATACACCTTAGTTATAGTAGTTGGTCTGTCGCCTACCCAACATTGCTTACGTAGACCTCTACTATTATTAATGATGTTGGTAGGGGAAATGGATCGCAGTTCATGAGAAGAGGATATTGTTAGAAACTTGTTTCCGTGCAAAGGTTTATCGCGTGGAAGACTCGGGAAGTGCCACTGAAGAGAACAATAGGTGCTGGAGCTGATCTTCCTCGGGTCTTGCCTTGTCAGCAGGGAGCAGCGTGAGATATTAGTTCTCATTCCGCTCTACAGCATCCAACTGCTGGTGCGGACCGACCGTTCCCCAAGGGTGGGGTTCGTGGTAGTAGTAATAATAATAATAATAATAATAATAATAAATCAAGACAATTGGACAGACTTCTTGAATGAGAGGACGAGTGCAGCAAAAACCATCCACAATGCTAAACGTGCCTTTCATAAAAAACAGATGGATCAAATCGAACAGGATTTCCAGAAGAAGAATATGCGCAACTTCTATAGAACATTTAAAAGCAACTTTAGGAAATATAGCCCTCCATGTCTTCAGTTCAGGGATTGTAATGGAAAATTAGTTTATAGCGACAAAGATAATTGTCAGGTGCTTGCAAAGTATTTTGAGTCCCTTCTTATCCGTGAGACTCAAGTTCCAGATTCACATTTAATGACCATGCGCAAATCCACCCAGATTCCTCTTCACCTACGAAAGAGGAAGTCAAACAGATCATCCGATCTCTAAAGAACCATAAAGCTCCAGGTGAAGACTCGATAATCGCTGAACTGTGGAAGTTTGCTAGTGACAATACAGTGGATAAATTAACGGACATCATACATGAAATTTGGGATACCGAAAGACTTCCAAGTGACTGGACTTCTGCTTTAATCCACCCCTTCATAAGAAAGGCGATAAAGCAGACGTTAACAACTATCGAGGCATCTCCCTTCTACTGATAACTCAAAAAATCCTCTCAATAGCTCTTCAAACTAGGACTGAAGAACTGCTAGACACAGAACTGGATGATTATCAAGGAGGTTTTAGGAAGGGACGGTCATGTGTGGAGCAAATCATGAATCTCAAATCTTTCCTTTTATATCTGAAACTAAGGAGCAATAAATTTGTAGTAACCTTCATTGATTTTAAGAAAGCTTATGACTCCATGGATCGGACTACTCTTCTTCAGATTCTAAAGGAGTTCGGCCTAGACAACAAAACTAGAGCGATCATCCAACAGACTCTCACCAACACCAATTCAAAAGTTAAGTTTAGAGGCGAGATTTCCAATGCCTTCGAAACAAGGACAGGAGTTCGACAGGGAGATGGTCTCTCGCCACTTCTATTCAACTGCATTCTTAAGAAAGTCAACCGTGAGTGGCGCAAAGCAATGAGTGATGAAGGAGTCCAAAATGGAATCAGACTAGGTCACAAGAATAAGAACCTATCAATTGACTGTCTAGCTTTTGCAGATGACCTTGTGGTTTTTGCGGATTCATTGGATACGGCCAGGAAGGAGATCAACCAGCTTCAAACACAAGCTGCTAAGGCGAGCCTCCTGATCTTTCGAGAAAACAGGATTTATTACTTACATCAAAACGGCTCCAAAACATATAGAAGTATATCGTGGGAAAATCAAGTGGGTTGTGAAATTTAAGTATTTTGGTGAATGGATAGACCATACAATGTCCGAAAACGAGGCTTTTGCGTCACGCTTGAATAAAATTGAAATGGCTTACCATCTAACTAAGAATGTGTACAACAAAAGATATATATCACTGAATGCAAAACTCAAGCACTACTGCGCGGTCATCCGGCCAGAAGCTTTGTATGCAGCGGAATGTCTCGCCATGAATTGAAAAGCCACAATGGAAAAACTGGAGACCAAGGAAACGAAGATATTGAGGAAAATCCTAGGTCCAGTCAAAGAACACGGCTAGTTCCGATGACGCCACAACCACGAGTTGTACATTCACGTAGAGAAAATAACGGACGTGATGAGGAAAAGGAGGATTTCTTTTTATGGACATATAACCCGAATTAAATCAACACGGCTATCCAACAGAAGTTTTTCTTTTCACTATGAAAAAAAAAAAAAAAAAAAGACAAAGGGGGCCTGGGTCAGTGAAGTAGAGAAAGATCTGTTGGAGGTTGGGATAACTCGTGAAGATATCCAGAAGCGTGGCCCACTTAGGGAAAAACTTCAAAAACGTCGACTTTTCAGCTTAAGCCGAAACTAAAAACCGGGAAGGCGTGGACGACAGAGAGAAAGGGGAAACATCGATTGTGAATGAAAGAGTACTGGGCCAACATTAAAATGCAGAAGAAACAGTTGACTTGACGTGGTCGGCCGTAACGAAAGAAGAAGAAGAATAAATACATCATTAAGGCAGACATGCCAGATGACAAATGTAGGAGGTGCCATCGCGAATCGGAGACCATCCAGCATATCACAGGGGGCTGTACAACAATTTCATCTACGTACTACTTGAAGAGGCATGACCAAGTATCCAAGATAATCCACCTGAACTTGGCAAAGAAGCACTCCTTAAGTAATAATGTTCAATACATCCCTGATGCTGTTCTGGAGAATGATACACACAAGCTACTCTGCGACAGGTCAGTGATCACAGATAGACCTATATTAGCAAACAGGCCAGACATTATTCTTATTGACAAAGTGCAGAAGAAAAGTCCTCTAATAGACATCGCAGTCCCTAACTCGCATAATATCCAATACCGTTATGCTGAGAAAATGACGAAATACATGCCTCTGGCTGAAGAGATCCGACAGATGTGGCGACAGGAATTTGTCACTGTATTACCTACCATAATCTCTTCCACAGGGATCATACCGAAGGCGCTGAAGACCAACCTCGATAAATTGGGGCTCCACCATAATCTGCATACCAGCATGCAGAAAGTAGTTATTTTCGAGACTTGTTCCATAGTTCGTTCGTTCCTCAACCTATCAGTACAGAGAACTCCATTCCATCTTGCAAGAAATGACGATGAAATGGTGAATTGTACCCAACGATGTGGTGAACATATGAGTGATAATAATAATAATAATAATACGGTCACTTGCGACGGATGGACGACTCTAGATGGACAAAACGTATATTTAACAAATTTCGACTCAAAACCAAAAACAACAGTTCCCTGGTACGTTAACGTCAAGAAAGACCTCCAGGAAACGGGCCTACGACCTGATGACGCGCACAAACGAGACCTTTTCCGAAAAAGCATCGTGACTTTTGGGACTTTCCGAGATGAGAATTGGACATCCAGTGCAAAGTGGTCGGATGAACGCCGTGCTCGACACAGCAAGCTAATGAAAACCTACTGGATCAATCGTAAATTGAATAAACGCCAGAATGTATAGTGGAACTTAACGTGGTCCCTAGTTGGCCGATTAACGAATAATAAATAAATAATATATAAATAAATAAATAATAATAATAATAATAATAATAATATTAATAATAATAATAATAAAGGCTCTCAACAGAGATACGGTTTTGTTGAGAAGGAAGTCCATATTACACTAGACAACAAATTTTAAATTTTTGTTTTTTTACAAAGGCCAAAATAGTTGATTTATATGGATTTGAGTGTGCTGACGTTGAAAATGACAGTTAAAAATCTAGATTGGCCCAGGTTTGGAAGTTATTGAAACATTTTTGTTCTTCACATAATTATTATAATGGGACAAAAATTGTTGGGGTTATTAGCACATTTGCGGGGCATTATAACAGCAGTTTTGATTCCACACTGTAACGCAGAAGCTCGCATCACAATTCACAAAGGATCACTACGGTAGACAAGCAATCTTAGACTGAGTAAGCTAGAAACAAAACACCGCATTCATTGGCATTCCTGAAATAAGAAAAAAAAACTAGAGCTGTAACAGAAATAAGGACGTAACAACTTTCATATAGCACGAAAACGAGAGCTAAAAATCGAAAATTATTGTCATTTTCGAATTCAGCGTATCCAAATCTATAAAGATTGGGTATTTTTGTACAGGGTGATTCTTTTGCTGGAGCGGGGTCGGCGGGCGCCTTCCGAGGTCGGGTCGCGGATAGCGCACAGGTGGAAACCGTAACAAAGAACATTAATTAATGGTAAATTCACCAGAAAATCATGATTAAAGAACTTACCTTTTCACAGAAGATGCTGTGAGTGTTCTCCTGCAGCTGACAGACAGGCGTTGTACCGTGTAAATAAATTAGCGTTTACACGTTGTGATTCCCTTCTGTTGTGAGGGATATCTGCTGCCATATATTGTTCTCAAGCTCCACTAGAGTACGGATAATTGATCTGTACACTTTGTATTTTAAATTACCTCACAATTAAACATCAAACGCTCCAAGGTCCGTGCCTCGATTAATCACAGTAAACACGCAGAGGGGTGCAGGAGTAGCTACATAATGTAACGATGTAACTTCAAAAGTTACTGTCTGTCAGCTGAAGGAGAACATTTTTAGTATCTTCTGTGAAAAGATAAGTTCTAACCTTTAACTGGTGACGTGAGGTCATCCAGATTCCCAAGAAATAAAAAGAACATCTGTGCTTCTTTAATTAAATCTTCCAGTTGTTTATGTTACCTTCTTATCTGTGCGCTGACACTACACACCCTCGTTGATGAAAGTTTAGTGACTTAATGACTTTAATGGCCCTGGTTAGCTCACCTCCGCCTCGCGCAACCCTGCGGCCCGAGCTCGTTTGGCTGGCGGAAGGCGCGTGCGCCCGGCAGTTGGCCGCCGGTCCCGCTCCAGCAAAAGAATCTCACTGTATATGTAAACATTTCATTGCTGAACAGTGTTATAAATAGCCTACTGACCAGATCAGGTTCTGATAATAACAAAGCCATGATCTTATGGGATTCGACTATAATAACTGATCATTTTATAAAAACCAATAGTTCAGATCTTGCCACACACTCAAGTGAGTCACAGACGATGTTTCTGTTTCACTCGATGAACACAGGACACAGTGGCAGAGAAAAGGTGCAACTACCAGACACTTGTCTCTGAGGTCATCATACTATGACCTAAAAGATGTTTCCGGCATCCCATTCGTTGCTTCAGCGAATGGCTTAATTACGATGTTTTATTATTGTTGCTCATAGGCTCCATTCAAATTACAGGGAGGCTCTTCCTCCTGTCTCAGCCGGGCTTGGGACCGGCTATGGTGGAGTCCTCAACCCTTCCTTCTATAACTAAGTTTGCTAAACTGGGGTATCTTAGTAAGTTTCCTACCTTCCTATCTCATCTCTTCATTAGCATTCGCCTGAAACATCTCTCTGGATTCAAACCCGGCCGAAGTCGTCGGATTTTTAAGAGCGTTTAAATCACTCAGTATGCCTTCCTTCGGAGGGGAAGTAAAGCCGGCGGTCCCATGTCATAGATTTACGGCATGTTAAAGAACCTTCCACTAATTACACCTGTGTGAAGCTAAATTATATATAGGTTAAGAATGTAAACAACGCTCTTACGTTCCTACGTTCGTTGCCAGGAGCCGATTGCGGTGGCGTTTAGTAGCTAAGTTCTGAACTAGTAGTCGTTGACAGTGGCGTTTGGCGGCAAAAGTAGGAACTATTTGAAAAATTCAAAGTCTGCAGTTCTTACTTGAATTAAAAAAACAGATAACACACACTAATACAGTCATCACAATTAACACTGGTTATCAGACAGATTCTACACACATCCAAAGTACACGGGGCTACATGACCGCGTTGTTGCAGCCCCTAAACTGAGGAACCAACCAACCAAACATCTCTCCTCTCCCACTCGTCTTAGTAACTCATCATTGTTTACACTATCTACCCATCTGATCTTCATAATTCTCCTGCGACACCACATTTCAAATGCTTCTATTCTCCAAGTTTCACTTCCATAGAGTGCCACGCTCATACAAAGGCTTTCAAAAATACCTACATCTATATTTGATGTCAGCAAATTTCTTTTCGGTAGGAACCAACCTTCTATTTTATATCCTTTTTATTTCGTCCATCACATTTTTGTTTTTTTGCTACCTAAGTAGCAGGAGTCTCCTACTTCCTTTAGCTTCTCATCTGCCAATTTGAAATTTCTTATTGCCTTCTGCTGCATTCCATTATTTTTTGTTTTACATTTATTAATATTCAACCTAGAATTGCCCAAGCCAAAATTGCATTTAACAGCAACCAAATCACTTCTGACTTCAAAGAATATATCTATTGAGACCAGGATTAAATTTATAAAATGTTATGTATGGAGTGTAGCCCTGTATGGCTCAGAAGCCTGGACAATGGGATGTGCTGATAAAAGAAGACTTGCAGCTTTTGAAATGTGGTGTTGGCGGCGGATGGGAAAAGTACATGGACCGCAAGAGTGACGAATGACGAAGTGCTCAAAAACATAATGAAAAGAGAGCGTTTCTCAAAACAATACGGAAATGACGAAACCATCTGATAGGAAATGTATGTCGCCACAATGACTTTATAATGTATTTATTTCTTTATTTATTATATATATTTTTTTAGCATATGGCTTTTAGTGCCGGGAGTGTCCGAGGACATCTTCGGCTCGCCAGTTTTGTAGCTGCTTCGAGGCGGACACCCAATGGGTGAGCTACACGTACCGTCGCGTGTGGAGTGTTATCTGGGGAGGAAAGTTTGATTGTAAGGACAAGGAGTTGGAAGGTAGCGGCTGTGGTCTATAGTTAGGGACCAACCCCGGCATTTGCCTGGAAGGATGATGGGAAACCACAGAAGACCATCTTCAAGGTTGCCGGCGGGGGGGGTTCGAACCTCCTCGCCTCCCGGATGTGAGCGACTGCCAGCAGTCATGCCGTAACGACCACGGCTAACTCACCCGGTGACTTTATGGTAACTGTATTAGATGGCATAATTCGGGGCAAGAGAGGAAGAGGACGACCAATAATGCAATACATCAAACAGATCATAACAGATGTTAATGTACATTCATACAGAGACATGAAGAGACTGACTGGCGACAGGGAAGAATGGAAGAGGAGGATTGCTGCCGTCCAATCTACCGATTGAGAACATGAATGAATTTATTGATTTTCATCATAAATTCTTTCTCAATACGGAGTCTATAACATATAAAGCTCATTCAAATCCTATCGTCAGCAAATGTATGTATTAATGTACTGTAATTGCAGTTCAAGGGAGAGTCTGGAAAAAACGTGAAATCAATAGTCGAGTGTCACTGCTGTCCCTTTTGTTGGGACCTTCCCACCCACTTCTCACTGCAGTGCCAACCTGACGCAAGCCAATTCCAGCTGCTTCGTTCGGCTCTCCGAGGAAATAACTTGGAAACAATGCATTGCACCGTTGTTCGTGCAGAAATTCCACAGTTAACTTCCGGGGGTGGGGGATTTGAATTCTACCTGGTCTATGGAGATATTTCTAAAATACTGCGTGATCACTTAAACAGAAATTAAACTTTCCGATCAAGATCGAAGTTCAGGTCCCATTAATAATCCCATTTTGGCAAGCACCACAGTAGAGTTGTGGGCTGGCTGCATGGCGCGACGGTAAAGTTCTCGCCTGTTGTGCCCAAGGTTGCAGGATCGAATCCCGGCGCAGACAGTTGGTATTTGAGGGTGTGGAAATGCGAGGGAGACGTGTCAGTAAATTTATTGGCATGTAAAAGATTCCCTTCTGGGCAAATTTCCGGCTTCCCGGCGTCTCTAGAAGCCTCAGGGACGTATAACCAATACTATTCTTATTATTATTATCCTTTCTTTCATTTTTCATTCTTTCATTCTTTCATTCATTCATTCTTTCATTCATTCTTTCATTCTTTTATTCTTTTATTCTTTCTTTCTTTCTTTCTTTCTTTCTTTCTTTCTTTCTTTCTTTCTTTCTTCGTTATGCCCATTCATAGAGCGCGTTGGAGCTTGTTTATTGGCTTGATGAATTTTGCCTTCTTTTTCTTCTCCCAAAATGTCTTCATGAACTCACTATGTTTCTTTTTGCGTTCTTCAGTCCATCTTGAACCAGTCCTGCTGATAGATTTCACCCTAAATATGTATTTATTTATAGTGGTTCTGAATATTTCTCAGGTTTTCATCATGTTCTCTCAGATGTCCCCTCTTGTTTCTACCAACCAATTTATCCTCGAATTTTTGGTGTTAATTATATTGAATAATCTTTTTATTATATTGTTGTCCATCCTAAATATGTGCCCAAAACAATGCCAACCATCTCCTGCGTACAGTGTTTGTGAGACTGTCTGTGAGACTATAGAAGTCTGCACTTCGTCTCTTGAACAAAATGTCATTTTCATGTGTAGGGCTTAACATTTTTCTAAGAATTTTGCGTTCTTGCTTTTCATTGTCAGCAATTCTTGTATTATTATTATTATTATTATTATTGTTATTCTTTCTTTGATTCGGCCAACTAGGGACCACGTCAGTTCAACTGTCTCTTCTTCCGAGCTTTAACTACCACCCAGTGTTCCCGCATTCGTCTCCGGTGTTGTTCTTTTCTCTCTTAGGACTACACCTTCCCTGTCTTCAGCTTCGATTTTTTCTGGAAACCTTTGTGCGTACGTAGTTTTTCCTGAAGTGGAACACGCTCCTGGATATCTTTAGGGGAAATTTCCATTTCACGTAGATCTTTCTCAACTTCCGTTTGGTTTTCTTATCCTGAAAGTACGTCAATATCCGTTTTGATATCCTGCCTGGGCTCATTCGTGTCACGTGGCTATTATTATTATTATTAGTATTAGTATTACAACCGAGCTGTGGCCTTAAATAAATGTGATCCAGTAATTTCTGTTTAGTAATAAAACAGAGTAATATGTGCTACCAGTTGGGTTGACGGACAGGTTCGACTGATATCAAATAAAGAAGTATACAGCAAGATGGAACCGATAACAACAACAATTAGAAAACGAAGACTGCTGTTTTAAGGGCACATCTTCCGTATGAATAATGACCGGCTCACAAAAAAAAATCTGGACTTTTCTTAAACCGAAGATCTCAAAGTTGAAATGGCTCCAAGAGTGTGAGAAAGATATGAGACAGGTGGGCATTACGGAGGATAAAATCAAAGACAGGAATAGTTTCAGAAGGATGGTGAAAAGCTAACAGGGTTTTATGGTGGAGGCAGAACCCAGAAGACGGAGACGCCCTTTAACAGAGGAGCGGAAGAACAAGCTGATAGATGGGCTCAAGAGATACTGGCAAGATGTCAAAGCCGGCAAACGAACAAGACGCAGACACTGAAATGAGAGTGGTTGTTAACACGCAGTCCATAGAGGCGTAAGTTTTTTAATATCGTATGGCCTCGGGTGGCGGGTGCAAGCTTTTTTATTTGACACCCAGAGGTTAGCTTGCATGTCAAATTTCGTTGTTCCTCGAAGCACTTTGAAAGTCAAGGAGGTTAATATCTAAGCTCCTTGAACACTATAGCGCTTTCTAGTAGATAAATGAGGAACTTTGTGTTGGCGGAAACTCCCGAGATTAATGTTGCCAGTATGAACACGGCCTACTGAATTCAAATGGGTTCCTTGACATGCCAACATCGTATGACATGGTGTCGTAATTTTTGCCGCCTTTCAAAAATCACTTACCACGGCCAGGAGCGAACCTGAAATCTTGGGGTTAGTAGACCGACACGTTAACCACTCACCCACCGTGGCAAGCCCACTGAACCATTGAATTGTGTGATGCATGCTTGTCAAGGTGCAGTACGCCATAAACCTTGGCTAGGGAAAACGAGTCTGTGCCCCCGTGTGGTGATGGATCGCTGTAATATGTGGCTCGACAGCCAGCCTATCCCTCATTATATTGTCAACAAATATTTGCTTTCAGCTTGCTGTTTACATCCATATTGGGATGGACATAGCCAACGATATTTTCACGCTTCTTGAATATAGATCATTTCTGTGTACCTAGGCAAATTATCATTCCGGGCTGCGGATGTCCAACTGAACTGTGGATAAACATGTAGAGGAAACTAATTTTGTTGGGAGCTGACTTGAATACTAGGCAAAGGAATGTAACCGTTCATAACACGGTGCCTCATAGTCTGACTGAGGCTTAGCGATATCTTCTCTAGAAGTCATAAGAGGAATGAAACATAATAGATTATTATTATTAATAATAATAATAATAACGATTTTATAGGACAATCAGAGCGCAGATATACGGTCTACACCGCGAAAACCACTCAGACACTGTCTACTGAGAGACAGCGCAACGGGCCGATTTATTCTTGTTGATTAGTTCCTCAGTTTAGGGGCTGCAACAACGCGGGCATGTAGACCCGTGTACTTTGGGTGTGTGTAGAATCTGTCTGATAATCGGTGTTAATTGTGATGGCTGTATTAGTGTGTGTTATGTGTAACTCAGGTAAGGACTGCAGACGATCAATTTCATTAGTTCCTACTTTTGCTACCAAATGCTACCGTCAAGGACACCTAGCTGTGAACTTGGCTACTAGGTGCCACCACAACCGCCTCCTGGCAAAGAACGTTGGAACTAATAGAGAGTTAATGAAATCTAACCTACAAATTTAGCTTCACACAATTGTAGTTAGAGGAAGGTTCGTTTACATGCCATAAATCTCTGACCCGCTGCGCTGGCTTTACTTCCCCTCCGAAGGAAGGAATACTGTGGGATTATTAACGCTTTTTAAAATAACGACGACTTCGGCCGGGCATAGAAGTTCAGCATGCTACCAACTACGCCACCGAAGGCGCGCCGATTTAGTCTACCAGGTAGTAAGCTGGTTGCCATGGTTACGAAAGGAATGCTGTGTGGAGGGAAGCCTCTTCTCCTGCTCTCCGCCTAACCCCACACTCGCAAACAATTGAGCTTCCAACAGCACATGATCCTATCTTCAATATTAAGCTTGTAGTGAGTGGCCGTCTATGGCGTCCGAGCGGCCATCTATAATTCTCACATACTTGAGATATGCAGGGTGTTAAAAAGTATCCAATATTTTAGGCGATGATTTGCATCAAAACAAGAAGAATGTCTAATAAATAGCGCCTACTTTCTAAGAGAAAACACACTGAACTGTAACATACAAACATCTCAATAATACAGGGTGTAACAAAATGTACGGCACAAATTGCAGGACACATTCCTCACACTTAGACGAAGAAATTATGTTATATGGACATGGGTCCGGAAACGCTTTGTTTCCATGTTACACCTCATTGTCTCCAACTCATTAATCATGGGAAACACAAGAACGGAACGTACCAGCATACCACATGCAACTCTTGCTCACAGGAGATGTTCAATATGCCCTCCGTGCGCATTGATACATGCACCAACCCATCCTCGTAGTGAATCTCAGATGCACTGATGTATCCCTGGAGTACTGCGTATGGTTTCTCAGCCTTCCATAATACGGGCACGGAGACTTTGAACATCTTGTACTGGGGTTCGATACACAAGGGCTTTCAAATACCCTCACAAATAAAATAAAAGTCCAGTGATCTTAGGTCCGGAGAGCGTGGAGGCCAGGCAAATGGTCCACCTCTATCTATCCATCTGTCACTAAATCTGTTATTTAGAAGCCAATGGATATTAACACTAAAGTGAGGAGGTGCTCCATCATGCATGAAGTACATGTTTTGTCGCACAGCTAAAGGCACATCTGCTAAGTCTCATGGCAACAGGGCCATGTAAAACAAACCACTGGCGGTGCACCTACGATATTGACAACGTAACCAGACGTAACCAAGAGTGCATGTTCCCCATGATTCTAACGTTCTGTTCTTGTGTGTTTCCCATGCTTAATGAGTTGGAGAAAATGAGGTGTAACATGGAAACAAAGCGTTTCCGGACCCACGTTCATATAACATAGTTTCTTCGTCTACATGTGAGGAATGTGTCCTGCATTTAGTGCCCTACATATTCGTTACACCCTGTAAACAAAAAATCCATTCAAAAGGAGGTGAAACAACATGGCATGTACCCAGAGTTATGAATACTGTACATAAACAAGACTGTAACTACACAACTCGTACCACACAACTGTCTCTTGCAACAAATCTGCTCATATCCGCACCCAAACTTTTGTGTTCGCCATTTCTTGCACAATAGCATGCACACCTGTACGACGAACGTGGTGTAAAATAGGATTACTGAATCGGATAAGTACTTATATACACACATCAAAAAAAGTTTTGCATCACCTCGGTTCCAAGAGTTCCGGAACCGTTAAATACAAAGGGAATAGAGATCAACACAAACAACATTTCAGCTCGTTTTATTGCTCATGAGACCCACACATTGCATGTTGTACCATCATACAGCTAGACTTTCAGCATTTGTGGTCCAGATTGCAGTACACACCACTACCTCTAATACCCAGTAGCACGTCCTCTTGCATTGATGCATGCCTGTATTCGCCGTGGCATACTATCCACAAGTTCATCAAGACACTGTTGGTCCAAATTGTCCCACTCCTCAACGACAATTCGGCGTGAATCTCTCAGAGTGGTTGGTGGGTCAAGACGTCCATAAACAGCCCTTTTCAACATATCCCAGGCATGTTCGATAGGGTTCATGTCTGGCGAACATGCTGGCCACTGTAGTCGAGCGATGTCGTTATCTTGAAGGAACGCATTCACAAGATGTGCACGATGAGGTCGAGAATTGTCGTCCATGAAGACAAATGCCTCTCCAATATTCTGCTGATATGGTTGCACTATGGGTCGGAGGATGTCATTCAGGTATCGTAAAGCCGTTTCGGAGCCTTCCATGACCACCAGTGGCGTACGTCGGCCCCACATAATGCCACCCCAAAACATCAGGGAACCACCACCTTGCTGCACTCGCTGGACAGTGTGTCTAAGACGTTCAGCCTGACCAGGGTGCCTCCAAACACGTCTCCGACGATTGTCTGGTTGAAGGCATATGCGACACTCATCGGTGAAGAGAACGTGATGCCAATTCCGTGGGGTCCATTCAGCATGTTGTTGGGCCCATCTGTACCGCGCTGCATGGTGTCGGGGTTGCAAAGCTGGACCTCGCCATGGACGTCGGGAGTGAAGTTGCGCATCATGCAGCCTATTGCGCACAGTTTGAGTAGAAACACGACGTCCTGTGGCTGAACGAAACGCATTATTCAACATGGTGGCATTGCTGTCAGGGTTCCTCCGAGCGGCAATCCGTAAGTAGCGGTCATCCACTACAGAAGTAGCCCTTGGGCGGCCTGAGCGAGGCCTGTCATCGACAGTTCCTGTATCTCTGTACCTCCTCCATGTCCGAACAACATCGCTTTGGTTCACTCTGAGACGCCTGGAAACTTCCCTTGTTGAGAGCCCTTCTTGACACAAAGTAACAATGCGGACGCGATCGAACTGCGGTATTGACCTTCTAGGCATGGTAGAACTACAGACAACATGAGCAGCGTACCTTCGTCCTGGTGGAATGACTGGAACTGATCGGCTGTCGTACCCCCTCCGTCTAATAGGCCCTGCTCATGCATGGTTGTTTACATCTTTGAGCAGTTTTAGTGACATCTATGAACAGTCAAAGGGACTGTATCTTGGATACAATATACACAGTCAACGTCTATATGCCGGAGATCTGGGAACCGAGGTGATGCAAAACTTTTTTTGATGTGTGTACATACTGCTCGGGTCTAAGCTGCGTGAACCTGAGAATAACGTGGATCGTGGACTATGAGAAGTGATGGTGAAGAATGATGAGGTTTGCCGGTACGTGCGTTGTGGCAGAACCAAATACATTGGTCAGTGACTCACTCACTCATTCTTAACACCACAGTGGTTTGAGCAACGGCCGTATGATAGCAGTATTGGAATAGAAAGGAATACCACATATCAAGGCGGGCTGTTGACCCTTCCCTGCCCCTTCCCCTCACCCCGCAAGTTCACAGAGCTTGGACCCGAGAAGTATTGTAATCCTGACTGGCTGCGTGACCCAGTGGTAACGTTCTCGTCTGTTGAGCCCGAGATAGCGGGATCAAATCCCGGCACAGTCAGTTGACATTGGAGGGTGCTTAAATGTGAGGGAGCTATGACAGTAGATTTATAGCTTCGCAAGTTAGACCTGGCCTGTCATGGCGGAGTCTCGTCTAGGAGGGGAAGTGGTGGGATCACTAGGCGCAAATGCGATTTCCCCTCTTTGGTGCAACAGCTGTTTGGGGCTGCTCGTAGCTCGTCGTGGTTATATTATGCAAGCATAAAGTACCGAATAGGAGCATTCTCAGTGACATAGCATTGGTATTGGTGGTAATGAACTGAGAGCACGCCCACTTCACACACTCCTGACAACAAGCTTGTTGCCATGCTTGTCAAAGAGCAGAGCCGTTCAGTCTTGCTTCGCATGCCTTGACAGCATCTGTACCCTGGCAAGGTTCTGGGAATAATGACTACTTGGCAACATCTAACCAGCGCGTGATGAAGTATGTGCTCACTGGTCGACAAAGAATCCAGGCGGGGGGATGTCGTAATGCAACTGGACGCACATGCGCATCGGAAGGTTCAGATCTAAATTGTTCCGTTATACTGGCACGTTAAATATCCCCTAAGAGGCAAAATTCTGGCACCCCGGCGTATCTAAAAGCCGCATTTGCTGAATGATTGGAATGCTGTATTCAAGCAATTTGGTTTGAATCGAAAACAGTCCAAAACGGTAGTGATGCCCGTTAGTCGACAAAACATCTGTACTAACATCACTCTGAACGGAAGTTAGAACAAGTACATCAGTTCTGTTACCTTGGCAGTGTAGTGTCCACAGATAACCAACCATCTGCAGAAATCACTAGTAGAGTTCAACATGGAGCACAATTTTATCATCTCGTGAGAGGGTTTCTTTGGCATAAGCAAGTTTCTTTAAGATCAAAACTAATACTCTACAAGAGCTTCTTTGTACCTGTTACTACATATAGCTTAGAAACGTTACCCAATCCAAGAGAAATACCAGCAGATAGCGGGTTCAAACCCGGCCGAAGCCGTCGGATTTTTTAAGAGCGTTAAAAATCCCTCAGTATGCCTTCCTTCGGAGGGGAAGTAAAGCCGGCGGTCCCATGTCATAGATTTATGGCATGTTAAAGAACTTTCCACTAATTACACCTGTGTGAAACTAAATTTATAGGTTAAGAATGTAAACAACGCTCTTAGGTTTCTATGTTCGTTGCCAAGAGCCGACTGCGGTGGCGTCTAGTAGCTGAGTTCTGAACTAAGCCTAGTAGTCGTTGACGGTGGCGTTTGGCGGCAAAAGTAAGAACTATTTGAAAAATTCTAAGTTGCAGTCTGCACTTAAATTAAAAAACAGATACACACACTAATACAGCCATCACAATTAACACCGGTTATCAGACAGATTCTACACACACCCAAAGTACACGGGGCTACATGACCGCGTTGTCGCAGCCCCTAAACTTAAGAACCAACCAACCAACCAGAAATACCAGCAAACTACAGACGGTGGAGATGACGTTTTTAAGAACTATGATTCAGAAGACAAGGAGGGTTAAAATAAAAAATCATGAGATACGCCATCTTGTTCAAGTAGAACAATCTCTTAATGAGATCTGTGTTGAAGCCAGGCTGAAATGGTTCGGTCATCTCAAAAGAATGGACACACAAAGAACAGCTAGAGTGTGGTTTGAGAAAGAACCGAAAGGCAAGAGACCAAGAGGTCGACCAAGGAAGAGATGGATCGACCAGGTTAGAAATGATCTTGCAGGGTGAGGTCTGGATTTGCAGCAGGTCGTGGAGGGGGAGTCATTCTTGGAAAGAACTAAATGGAGAGCGCTCATTCACCGCACCCGGGAAACTGGAGCCGGTTCATGATGATGATGACGATGACGCTATCTTAAGTTTGACATTTGAAAGTTCGTGGCTAGTTAGTGCAAGCATGTTAAACATTTTAAAAAAGCAATATTTAAGACCAAAAAGGCGTCCTAACAGGTCCAAACCATATATATATATATATATATATATATATATATATATATATATATATTCTGAAAGAGAGGACTCCAAGTAATAATAATATACAAAAAAAATTAAAAAAGTTTCTTATTGAACATTTTCACGTAGGCTACACGTGTCCTTAAGGAAGGGAGCGTGTACTTTTACGTGTCCGTTAATCTCGTAATCATGAGTCACGGGTTTAAACATTAACAAGACAAGTTATACAAAGTCTATAATACGACACATTTCTTAAATATTTGTATATAAACTTAAACCTCTACCCTAGTGATCAGGATATGAGGATGAGCACTCGACGGTCGAAACGTGTAATCCTAAATTGCCTATTATTTATCTGTGAATAATAGTTAGTGCTGCTTTAAGGGGTATAACAGCGAGGTCATCCGACCCGAAAATGAATAACAACTAATGTATGTATTTATTTAGGATTTTTTTAATATACGTATTGTGCCACCGCCCAATCATATTGGAAAAACATTGTGTTGACCGACTGTAGAGTTACAATTGATAGCTTGTATAGGCAATACCAAAAACATTGCCGTAGTGTTCTATTATTCATGGTGTATTCCTTGGGGGCGTGATGGCCCAGTGGCCAAAGCTATTCGCCTCTCGCCAAGATGGACCGTGTTCGATTCCCGGTCAATGCATGTGAAAAGTGAAGTGCCATGTCCTGTAGTTAGGATTCCATGTAAGAAGACGTCCCGTGGCTTATGTTCACAAGATTATCGGTCACGTAAAGCTACAAGCTTCCTTCCTTTTTATCATTTCAAATGATCTTGTCGACTTCGTCGTTATGCTTGGGTCTAAAGTTATGCGTTACGGTTACGGTTACGGCATGTATGACGTCATCATGTTATTCAGTGCATATGCACCGAGTCTGAGTTTACTCCTGGGAGACGGCGAGTGCATGACGTCAGACAGGAAAACAGGGTGACTCCTAAAGAGGTGTACAAGACGTCAGATAAGATTACAGGGTGACTCCTAAAGGGATGTACAAGACGTCAGATAAGATTACCGGGTGACTCCTAAAGGGATGTACACGATGTCAGACATGAATACAGGGTGACTCCTAAAGAGATGTACACGATGTCAGATAAGATTACAGGGTGACTCCTAAAGGGATGTACACGATGTCAGACAAGAATACAGGGTGACTCCTAAAGAGATGTACACGACGTCAGAAAAGATTACAGGGTGACTCCTAAAGGGATGTACAAGACGTCAGACAAGAATACAGGGTGACTCCTAAAGGGATGTACAAGACGTCAGATAAGAATACAGGGTGACTCCTAAAGGGATGTACAAGACTTCAGACAAGAATACAGGGTGACTCCTAAAGAGATGTACACGACGTCAGATAAGATTACCGGGTGACTCCTAAAGGGATGTACAAGACGTCAGATAAGATTACAGGGTGCCTCCTACAGGGATGTACAAGACGTCAGACAAGAATACAGGGTGACTCCTAAAGAGATGTACACGACGTCAGATAAGATTACCGGGTGACTCCTAAAGGGATGTACAAGACGTCAGATAAGATTACAGGGTGACTCCTAAAGGGATGTACAAGACGTCAGATAAGATTACAGGGTGACTCCTAAAGGGATGTACAAGACGTCAGATAAGATTACAGGGTGACTCCTAAAGGGATGTACACGATGTCAGACAAGAATACAGGGTGACTCCTAAAGAGATGTACACGATGTCAGATAAGATTACAGGGTGACTCCTAAAGGGATGTACACGATGTCAGACAAGAATACAGGGTGACTCCTAAAGAGATGTACACGATGTCAGACAAGAATACAGGGTGACTCCTAAAGAGATGTACACGACGTCAGAAAAGATTACAGGGTGACTCCTAAAGGGATGTACAAGACGTCAGACAAGAATACAGGGTGACTCCTAAAGGGATGTACAAGACGTCAGATAAGAATACAGGGTGACTCCTAAAGGGATGTACAAGACGTCAGACAAGAATACAGGGTGACTCCTAAAGAGATGTACACGACGTCAGATAAGATTACCGGGTGACTCCTAAAGGGATGTACAAGACGTCAGATAAGATTACAGGGTGCCTCCTACAGGGATGTACAAGACGTCAGACAAGAATACAGGGTGACTCCTAAAGAGATGTACACGACGTCAGATAAGATTACCGGGTGACTCCTAAAGGGATGTACAAGACGTCAGATAAGATTACAGGGTGACTCCTAAAGGGATGTACAAGACGTCAGATAAGATTACAGGGTGACTCCTAAAGGGATGTACAAGACGTCAGATAAGATTACAGGGTGACTCCTAAAGGGATGTACAAGACGTCAGATAAGATTACAGGGTGACTCCTAAAGGGATGTACAAGACGTCAGACAAGAATACAGGGTGACTCCTAAAGGGATGTACAAGACGTCAGATAAGATTACCGGGTGACTCCTAAAGGGATGTACAAGACGTCAGATAAGATTACAGGGTGACTCCTAAAGGGATGTACAAGACGTCAGATAAGATTACAGGGTGACTCCTAAAGGGATGTACAAGACGTCAGATAAGATTACAGGGTGACTCCTAAAGGGATGTACAAGACGTCAGATAAGATTACAGGGTGACTCCTAAAGGGATGTACAAGACGTCAGATAAGATTACAGGGTGACTCCTAAAGGGATGTACAAGACGTCAGATAAGATTACAGGGTGACTCCTAAAGAGATGTACAAGACGTCAGATAAGATTACAGGGTGACTCCTAAAGAGATGTACACGATGTCAGACAAGAATACCGGGTGACTCCTAAAGGGATGTACAAGACGTCAGATAAGATTACTGGGTGACTCCTAAAGGGATGTACAAGACGTCAGATAAGATTACCGGGTGACTCCTAAAGGGATGTACAAGACGTCAGATAAGATTACAGGGTGACTCCTAAAGGGATGTACAAGACGTCAGATAAGATTACAGGGTGACTCCTAAAGAGATGTACACGATGTCAGACAAGAATACCGGGTGACTCCTAAAGGGATGTACAAGACGTCAGATATGATTACCGGGTGACTCCTAAAGGGATGTACAAGACGTCAGATAAGATTACCGGGTGACTCCTAAAGGGATGTACAAGACGTCAGATAAGATTACCGGGTGACTCCTAAAGGGATGTACAAGACGTCAGATAAGATTACAGGGTGACTCCTAAAGAGATGTACACGATGTCAGATAAGAATACAGGGTGACCATTAACGAGGTGTACAAGATGTCAGACAAGAATACCGGGTGACTCCTAAAGAGATGTACAAGACGTCAGATAAGATTACAGGGTGACTCCTAAAGAGATGTACAAGACGTCAGATAAGATTACAGGGTGACTCCTAAAGGGATGTACAAGACGTCAGATAAGATTACAGGGTGACTCCTAAAGGGATGTACAAGACGTCAGATAAGATTACAGGGTGACTCCTAAAGAGATGTACAAGACGTCAGATAAGATTACAGGGTGACTCCTAAAGGGATGTACAAGACGTCAGATAAGATTACAGGGTGACTCCTAAAGGGATGTACAAGACGTCAGATAAGATTACAGGGTGACTCCTAAAGGGATGTACAAGACGTCAGATAAGATTACAGGGTGACTCCTAAAGGGATGTACAAGACGGTAGATAAGATTACAGGGTGACTCCTAAAGGGATGTACAAGACGTCAGATAAGATTACAGGGTGACTCCTAAAGAGATGTACAAGACGTCAGATAAGATTACAGGGTGACTCCTAAAGAGATGTACACGATGTCAGACAAGAATACCGGGTGACTCCTAAAGGGATGTACAAGACGTCAGATAAGATTACCGGGTGACTCCTAAAGGGATGTACAAGACGTCAGATAAGATTACCGGGTGACTCCTAAAGGGATGTACAAGACGTCAGATAAGATTACAGGGTGACTCCTAAAGGGATGTACAAGACATCAGATAAGATTACAGGGTGACTCCTAAAGAGATGTACACGATGTCAGACAAGAATACCGGGTGACTCCTAAAGGGATGTACAAGACGTCAGATAAGATTATCGGGTGACTCCTAAAGGGATGTACAAGACGTCAGATAAGATTACCGGGTGACTCCTAAAGGGATGTACAAGACGTCAGATAAGATTACCGGGTGACTCCTAAAGAGATGTACAAGACGTCAGATAAGATTACAGGGTGACTCCTAAAGAGATGTACACGATGTCAGATAAGAATACAGGGTGACCATTAACGAGGTGTACAAGATGCCAGATAAGAATACAGGGTGACTCCTAAAGAGATATACAAGATGCCAGATAAGAATACAAGGTGACTCATAAAGAGTTGCACAAGATGTCAGACGAGAATACAGGGTGACTCCTAAAGAGGTGTACAAAATGTCAGACAAGAATACAGGGTGACTCCTAAAGAGGTGTACAAGATGTCACACAAGAATACAGGGTGACTCCTAAAGAGATATACAAGACGTCATATAAGAATACAGGGTGACTCCCAAAGAGGTGTACAAGATGCCAGATAAGAATACAGGGTGACTCCTAAAGAGATATACAAGATGCCAGATAAGAATACAAGGTGACTCATAAAGAGGTGCACAAGATGTCAGACGAGAATACAGGGTGACTCATAAAAAGGTGTACAAAATGTCAGACAAGAATACAGGGTGACTCCTAAAGAGGTGTATAAGATGTCACACAAGAATCCAGGGTGACTTCTAAAGAGATATACAAGATGCCATATAAGAATACAGGGTGTCTCCTAAAGAGGTGTGCAGGATGTCAGAGCAAAATACAGGGTGACACTTAACGAGGTGTACAGTATGTTAGATTCAATTCAAATACAGGGTGACCCATAAAGAGGTTTGCAAGATATCAGATTCAACTAATTGGTGACCCTTAAAGAGTTGTAAAAGATGTCAGACTCAAATACAGGGTGATCCTTAAAGAGGTGCCCGAGCGGGAAGCCTAAGTTAATGGGTAACGGAGTCTGTTGAAAGATTCCTGGGGCTTCGAGCGAAGCGAGAAGCCCTCCTGAGCCTTTCTAACATGTGTAGCATTTGTAG
Organism: Meconema thalassinum; assembly: GCA_946902985.2. Taxonomy (NCBI): domain Eukaryota; kingdom Metazoa; phylum Arthropoda; class Insecta; order Orthoptera; family Tettigoniidae; genus Meconema; species Meconema thalassinum. The sequence goes on along the minus strand of OX336388.2, from coordinate 373,075,783 downwards.
CATGCGTCATTTGAAGTGATATAAAGTCTAGTCTCTCAGACTGACTGTATCTTTTTTTGACGTATTCCATGTTAACATCCGCTTTATTAAAATCTTATATGTGCAGTAAACATACCAGAAGTGTCCCGTCTTTTTTTTTTGAAAATATTGTATCCTTACTCACGTATCACAAAAAGCACCCAAAGGGCCACATGCAGTCTGCGGGATACCCGTTGAGGACCCCTGCTTTTTAACAGCTTGTGTTTTTGTCGTAGAAAATTGTTCAGCTATGTAGTTTATGTTTTGCAAATTTGTGAATAGCAACTTATAACCTTTTCTTCTCTTTGCAGGTAAGTGATGCTAATTTGCTGTTCTTCAACGTGAGAGGTGAGTGAACTCAAACTTTGAACTGTGGCTGGTTAACCACGAAATATGAGCAGTTATCTTCAAGGATTTAATTCTACCATCTGGTAGGATAAGCAGTAGATAGGAACGAGTATAATTTCCACCCAGTTTCAACTTGTGTGGAGTGGGGTTGATTACCTCAATCCGCCCTTCAAACATACTGTATGTTAATATTAGTATTATTATTACATAATATAACTTTGGGGCTATTAGGTTAACAGATCAAGGACGGTGTGTGAAAAGGGTAAGTTAGACGGTGGACTTGTGTTCCTGGCCGATACTTTCCAGAAGAATGGATACTCGATGAGACAGATTATTGATGTGTTACATCCTAAACCGAAAGACAGATTATCGCAGAATCCTCCTCCTGCAAAATTGGCCTGTATGCCATACGTGCAATCTGTCACGGACGGGATTAACAATATTCTAAGAAGACACAATATCAAAACCATATTTAAGCCTAATGTCACCGTAGGCAAATCCTTGCGATCAGTAAAGGATTCAGTTGGTCTTAACTGTGCTGGAGTATGTAAGATTCCATGTTCCTGTAGTTACGTATATACTGGTCAGACATATAGGAGAATCGCAACAAGGTTGAATGAACATCGTAGGCATTTACGTCTTTGCCAACCAGAGAAGTCTGGGTTGCTGAACATACCATACAGAATGACCTTCGAATTCTTTTTAATGAAATTTCTGTCATCTGTATGGAGAAACATTTCACAACTCGTACAATTCAGGAGGAGATTGAAATAAGTAAACACCCACAAGGTTAACCCTTGAGTAAATCATGGCTGCCCTCTATAGCTTCATTACCAACATCTTCTTGGTCTCAGGAGATCATGGAGTAACTATTTGCCTCAACATGGCTTCCTATCTTATACCATTTATCTATGGAGGCTATGCCATTGTTTAATTCTTTCTTTCTTTCTTTCTTTCTTTCTTACTCTTTTTCTCCTTTTCTCTTTTTCTCTCTTGTTCTCTCTTGTTCTCTCTTTTTCTCCCTTTTATCTCTTTTTTTCTCTTTCTCTCTTTTTCTCTCTTTATCTCTTTCTTTCTTTCTTTCTTTCTTTCTTTATTTACGAACCTTGATAAAGGGACAAGTAGTTGTTTCGAAACGTCGGTTTTTAAAGTTTCACTCGACCTAATAGCATCAAAGCTATATTATATGGTTCCGAATGCTTAACATTGAATAAAGAAACGAAACCAAGTTGAACTAGAGAAGAAAAAAAGAAAAATACTTCGAAAAATATTGGGACCCCAAAAGAATAGAGAAAATTGGTGGATGAGGAGGAAAAATGAAGACCTTTACCGTCATATAGAAGAAATTACCGTTTCAATTAAAAAGAGAAGACTAAAATTTTATGGACATCTTTACAGGATGAACAGTAATCGACTATCGAAGAAAATGCTGGATTACATCTATAAATTAAAAAAAAACACTGCAGGATGGCTGGAGGAGATACGATGCGAACTGCAACAACTGAAGATCACGGATGCTATCATCTCGAATAGGATGCAATTTCAGCGACGGGTCCATTCAGCATATGTTACACGTTTCAAAGTCCTTCGACGGCCTACGAGGGTGATGTCAGTGGAACATTGCCAAACGAATGTAAAAGTTCTGGGAATAAAAGAAAAGGAAAAATAATGTACCATTGTCTTAGATTCTAAGCGGTCTATAATTGGCCAAATTCTGTATATATATGAACCATAGGAAACTTAAATCTCACGACTGTCTTTATTTTGGTCGACTTAACGACCACATATGTCATGCAATATACACACATCAAAAAAGGTTTTGCATCACCTCGGTTCCAAGAGTTCCGGAACCGTTATATACAAAGGGAATAGAGATCAACACAAACAACATTTCAGCTCGTTTTATTGCTCATGAGACCCACACATTGCATGTTGTACCATCATACAGCTAGACTTTCAGCATTTGTGGTCCAGATTGCAGTACACACCACTACCTCTAATACCCAGTAGCACGTCCTCTTGCATTGATGCATGCCTGTATTCGCCGTGGCATACTATCCACAAGTTCATCAAGACACTGTTGGTCCAAATTGTCCCACTCCTCAACGACAATTCGGCGTAAATCTCTCAGAGTGGTTGGTGGGTCAAGACGTCCATAAACAGCCCTTTTCAACATATCCCAGGCATGTTCGATAGGGTTCATGTCTGGCGAACATGCTGGCCACTGTAGTCGAGCGATGTCGTTATCTTGAAGGAACGCATTCACAAGATGTGCACGATGAGGTCGAGAATTGTCGTCCATGAAGACAAATGCCTCTCCAATATTCTGCCGATATGGTTGCACTATGGGTCGGAGGATGTCATTCAGGTATCGTAAAGCCGTTTCGGAGCCTTCCATGACCACCAGTGGCGTACGTCGGCCCCACATAATGCCACCCCAAAACATCAGGGAACCACCACCTTGCTGCACTCGCTGGACAGTGTGTCTAAGACGTTCAGCCTGACCAGGGTGCCTCCAAACACGTCTCCGACGATTGTCTGGTTGAAGGCATATGCGACACTCATCGGTGAAGAGAACGTGATGCCAATTCCGTGGGGTCCATTCAGCATGTTGTTGGGCCCATCTGTACCGCGCTGCATGGTGTCGGGGTTGCAAAGCTGGACCTCGCCATGGACGTCGGGAGTGAAGTTGCGCATCATGCAGCCTATTGCGCACAGTTTGAGTTGAAACACGACGTCCTGTGGCTGAACGAAACGCATTATTCAACATGGTGGCATTGCTGTCAGGGTTTCTCCGAGCGGCAATCCGTAAGTAGCGGTCATCCACTACAGTAGTAGCCCTTGGGCGGCCTGAGCGAGGCCTGTCATCGACAGTTCCTGTATCTCTGTACCTCCTCCATGTCCGAACAACATCGCTTTGGTTCACTCTGAGACGCCTGGAAACTTCCCTTGTTGAGAGCCCTTCTTGACACAAAGTAACAATGCGGACGCGATCGAACTGCGGTATTGACCTTCTAGGCATGGTAGAACTACAGACAACATGAGCAGCGTACCTTCGTCCTGGTGGAATGACTGGAACTGATCGGCTGTCGTACCCCCTCCGTCTAATAGGCCCTGCTCATGCATGGTTGTTTACATCTTTGAGCAGTTTTAGTGACATCTATGAACAGTCAAAGGGACTGTATCTTGGATACAATATACACAGTCAACGTCTATATGCCGGAGATCTGGGAACCGAGGTGATGCAAAACTTTTTTTGATGTGTGTATTTCCAGATACGCCTTAAAATAAATGTTTGCCAACTCTAAGGTGGAACACACTGTAGAAGGAGATCTTAATTATTTGTTCTGAAAAACAGTAGGCCTATTATTTGCTGAGTACGAATTGAAGATTTGGCCAAAGTTGAGATTCAAATCCCAATCTCCTGCTGTCCGAGCAGGTGAATTTGGCCATTTGCATCAATGCGGCCACCCTCCGATCCCAACAAATTTGCAAATCTTAGATGGTGAGACGCTGTTGTGGCTGCTTCCGGGATGACGAGTTCTTGTCCTCGACGCTTCCTTCCATAACTAACTTTGGTATTCCTGGGTGTCTTAGTATGTGTCCTACCAACCAATCTCTTCTCTTCATAGCAGTCGCCAGAAACATCTCTCCTCTCCAACTAGTCTTAATACCTCTTCGTTTGTAACCCTATCCACCCATCTGATCTTCATCATTCTCCTGTAACACCACATTTCAAATGGCTCTATTCTTCTCTCTCGGGGGCGTGGTGGCTCAGCGGTCTAGCTGTATGCCTCTCACCAAGGCGGTCCGGGTTCGATTCCCGGTCAATGCATGTGAGATTTTCGATGTGAAATGCCATGTCCTGTGGTTCGGATTCCACGTAAAAAGGAGGTCCCGTGGCTCATGATCTCAAGATTAACGGTCACGTTAAACTACAAGCTTCCTTCCTTCCTTCCTTTCTTCTCTCTTCTGATGCACCAACAGTCCAAGTTTCACTTCCATAGAGCGCCACGCTCCAGACAAAGGCTTTCAAAAATGACTCCCTAATACCTAAATGCTTTCCTTGCCTGAGCCAAGCTACTTCTTATATCCTCTTTGCTTCATCCGTCACTAGTAACAAATTAAGAGGTATTAAGACGAGTTCGAGAGGAGAGATGTTTCTGGCGACTGCTATGAAGAGAAGAGATAGGTTGGTAGGACACATACTAAGACACCCAGGAATACCAAAGTTAGTTATGGAAGGAAGCGTCGAGGACAAGAACTGTAGGGGTAGACCAAGGTTAGAATATGTTAAACAGATTGCCTCGGATGTAGGGCGTGGTAGCTATGTAAAGATGAAACGATTAGTTCATGAAGATGGGGGGGCTGCATCAAACCAGTCAAAAGACTGTAGTCTCAACAAACAAACCATGTATGTATAATGCCCACTTGATCCACTTGTATACGGAGTCAGTGAGGTATGTGGTTCATTCCGTAATCAATGACCAAACATTCCGGGACGTGAAACTTCTTCAGGAGGATTTACCGACCGCGGTCTCACTAAGCACTGCTCCATACTATCTAGAAACAGGTCAGGTGAAGGCGCATTCCTAACCTAATTAAAGTCTCAACATTACCAGTGGATTCTCCTTGGAATTCTAATCCTACATACAGAGGGCTCGTATAAATCTCCTCCTGACTCTAATTCATTAATCTCATCGTTCCTACAGGACTCCCCGTCCGTAGCGTTTACCGTGAAATACGAGTTGTGCCCCTGCCTGCTCTGGAGAGGATAGCTCAGAGCTGACAAGAGTGGTAGTGTTCCACCATATGGTTGCTTGCCACGGTGGGTGAGTGGTTAACGTGTCGGTCTACTAACCCCAAGCTTGCAGATTCGCTCCTGGCCGTGGTAAGTGATTTTTTTTTTGAAAGGCGGCAAAAATCACAGTCACGCATGTCATACGATGTTGGCATGTCAAAGAACTCATTTGAATTCAGTAGGCTGTGTTCATAATGGCAAAATTAATCTCGGAAGTTTCCGCCGAAACAAAGTTCATTTCTCTATTAGAAAGCGCTATATTGTTCAAGAAGCTTAGATATCTAACCTCCTTGACTTTCATAGTGCTTCAAGGAACAACGACATGCAAGCTACCCTCCGGGTGTCAAATAAATCTTGCACCCGGCACCCGAGGCCATACGATATTATTATTATTATACCATATGGTTTGCGCAGTGTTATCATTCCAGCCTCTCCCTGAGGGTCACACCTAGGCCTAATGGTACGTGGGTTGGCGACCACGGGACCCCAGTTGCCGGATTCATCTCTGTCGTATTTCTTGTCGACCACCCTTGGTCAACTCTTGTTCCCTTTCGACCCCAACGGTATAAGGGTATGTGAGGCCTGGGGATTCCTTCAATTTCCCGCTTTAATTGGCCTTGGTCTCATTTTTCCTGATACCCTCATCCGTAGAGAGATCAGTCTTGTTCGCTTCTTAACATGGTATCTCCTGTCTTCTGCACAAGGCCCTAAAGGAGGCAGGGTGTGTGTAGCCCCACCACTTATGGTGCACCCTTGACAGTGCTACACAATGTAGAAAAAATTAAAGTGGGAGTGAAGATTCAAGGAGAAATAATTTCAACTCTGAGATTTGCCGATGACATCGTCATCTTAGCCGACACGCCTGAGCATTTGAATGAGTTTTGGTATAGACTCCGTCTTGAGGAAAGAATTCATGATGAAAATTATTAAATTAATAAATGTAAAATAAAAATATTGGAATGCAGCCGAAATAAATCAGAATCCTCTATGGACATCAAATTGGCAGGTGAAACACTAAAGGAAGTAGGAGACTTCTGTTACTTAGGAAGCAAAATAGCCAGTAATAGACGAAGCAAAGAGGATATAAAAAGAAGGTTAGCTCAGGCAAGGAAAGCATTTCTACAGAAAAGGAATCTGTTGACATCCAATATAGATGGTCATTTTTTAAGGCCTTTGTCTGGAGCGTGGCGCTCTACGGAAGTGAAACTTGGACTGTTGGTGCAGCAAAAAAGTGGAGAATTGAAGCTTTTGAAATGTGGTGTTCCGGGAGAATGATGAAGATCAGATGGGTAGATAGGGTTACAAACGAAGAGGTATTAAGACTAGTGGGAGAGGAGAGATGTTTCTGGCGACTGCTAATGAAGAGAAAAGATAGGTTGGTAGGACACATACTAAGACACCCAAGAATAGCAAGCTTAGTTATGGAAGGAAGGGTCGAGGACAAGAACTGTAGGGGTAAACCAAGGTTAGAATATGTTAAACAGATTGCCTCGGACGTAGGGTGTGGTAGCTATGTATAGATGAAACGATTAACTCAGGACAGGGAGGAATGGAGAGCTGCATCAAACCAGTCAAAAGACTGAAGCCTCAAACAACAACTGTCCAGTCACATTAATGTGACCACAGTCGAAGTTCGACGTGATCGTGCGATAACCCCACACTGAAGGCACTAATGTCTGTTCGCCGAGTCGAGATAGTGGAAGTAAACACAGTTGTACACGTGATTGCCCGCAAGGGGTGCATAGAGTTGTGCCTGTTGAATGTATGCCAACTTCAGTGCTGTGTATAGCCTACATGTGAAGCGGGCTGACTTATCGGTTACATGCTACAGCGCGGTTTATTTATTGTTCGTTTATGTATTTATGTTCGACGATGTCGAAATGTAAATATTATGTGTCAGAAAACTGTATCATAATGAGGGTCATTATAACACTATTTTTCAAGAGTTTAGTGCTTTTCAGTCGGTCAACACGAATGGGGGGAAATTAGGGAGTTTTTAATAGGTAAATGTTATGTGGATCAGGTGTACGATGTACTTTGCTTCTGCAATAAACCAAGGCCCATATTCGCGGCAGTATTAAAGGTGCCGGGACGTCCTCATAAGACCGTCAACGCTTAGTTCGAATGGGTTATGCTCCACGCGTGGCGAGGTCCAATCCACGGTCTTTAATAGTTGTGGACCCACCTCATTCAATAGCATACATCTTATCTAGGTTGGCAACACCTCACATAAACACATCGCTATCACTCCCTACAGCACGTAGAGACAGGGGGGAGGAGGCAGGGGAAAAACCAGTCGTTAAGATAACCACCGCAGTCGACCGCACAGCGAGTTCCAGTGAGCACGAAAACTGCGAGTAGCTGTAATACGGAAGACAATCAGATAAGTAGTTAGCCAAAAATGTTATAGTTTAACCATAGTTTACAACCATATAATCTCTCTAAAGTACAATATCCGGACAGCTATCACCATTTAGCATTTCACCTAACATATATACTGCATTTAGCATACACTGACAGTTGCAGTACCAATACTGCAACTAAATAATTGTACATATTGTAAATATTTTCACCCGTATTTCAATCATAGATTTTGTAGCCTAAGAAATACATTCGTGTTGACCGACTGAAAAGCACTAAACTCTTGTTTACTAAGGCAACACTGAAAATATGGCTTCAAACACCACGACTATTTTTCAATACGAAACCGTTTCTCCCACCAATCAGAGCTCAAGAAACAGTTGTGTGACCAATTAGGTAAGGATAGCATCGCACCTGCGCTGACTTCCACGGCCTCCTGTTTTAAATTTCACTGCGTGGTGAGTGTCATAGTGAGGAATTCCAGGAGGCCATGGTCAAATACAAGGTAGGCTATTCTCTGCGTCTCATGCGTTATGTTTAGTACATAAAACTAGCGAAATCTCGACAGACATTTATGAATATTTATGTTCGAATATAAAATAGTTATAATTATCGTCGAACATAAACAGTCGTACGCAACTCGCCTATAATGGTAATTAAGACACCCGTAAGGAAATTATATATTTATAAACATAGGCTACTCGTGTCTTAATTATTGCGATTATAGGCTCGTTGCATAATGTACTATTATGTAATTAATTTTATGTTCGACCCTAACTATTATGTGTCAGAAAACTGTATCATAATGAGGCTCATTATAACACTATTTTTCATTATGAAACAGTTTCTCCCTCCAATCAGAGCTCAAGAAACAGTTGTGTGACCAATTAGATAAGGATACCTTCACGCATGCGCTCAAAATCCAACATGTCTATATAAATTACCGAAAGTGCACCGTCCATATGTTCGCGTAAATAAACTGGTGAATATGAGACAAGAAATAGCACTGTACCTTAATATCCCCAAAACCAATTTCTACGCAGCGCGTGGTTTTGAAACGACTTCGGTGACAGTTTTACTGAATACTGGTGCAAAATCTGCACATATGGCATTGAAGCACACAGAGCGCATGCGTCGGTTGTCCAGAGAGCTTGGAGAACAGAGATATACTACCCACCGCAGCACCCGATCACAACATTCTAATGACTGAACAGATATTTATGAATATTTATGTTAAAACATATAATAAAGTTATAATTATCACCGAACATAAACAGTCGTATGCCACTCGCCTATAATGGTAATTAAGACACTCGTATGGAAATTATAAAACTCGTGTCTTAATTATAGCCATTATAGGCTCGTTGCATAATGTACTATATTAATTAATGAATTAGTTCTTAACTGCTTATGACAGGCAACAGTATACAGTGCAGCACAGCACTAAGTGCAGCAAGTCTTGTATTTTCTAGGACTACGGCATGACTAATGATCTCGGAGCTTCTTGGCTACCCCTGTCCGGCAGAGCCGATGACGTGACCTGGGCGTGTTTCACTCTCCAGGCAGCAAGTGACCACGTGCAAGTATTTACGCGCACTATCTTGACTCGGCGAACAGACTTTAGCAGTGGAGGGTATATGAAGTGTGTCTAATGGAAGCGGAAAACAGTCCAGTCGCTGTCGCAATGCGGACACGGAGTGATTTATCTGACGTCCAAAAGAGCATGATCATTGACTTTCGGGCCAAGGGTGGAAGTATTTTCGAAACGGCTACGTTTGTAAACTGTTCGCGTGCCACCGTGATTAAAGTATCCTACAAAAACTGTGTGGTACAACATGGAGTTCCACTGCTTCTACCCTTCGTTCAACTGCCCTAGGTCTTGTATACTCAGCAGCAGATACTGCAGCGCTGTTTGGTTAAACAGTAGTCACACGAAGCTAGTAGATGTACAGCTAAACCAAACTATGCGAATTATTACTGGTACAATCAGGCCCACACCTGTTTTCTGGCTACCTGTCCTGAGCAGTATTCCACCTCCCACGCTAAGAAGAAAGAATATCCTCCTGAGAGAATGTAACAAAATCAGCAACAACCAACAATTGCAAATTCATGAGGACATGCCTGCCATCCAAATCAACAGACTCCGCTTCAGACATCAGAACAGCAATCAACCTGGCAAACCATCTTCACGAAGCCTGGGCACAAGAATGGTATAATAACACTCCACCAGAGCTACATAGTTTTCTCCAAAGCAACAACAAATCATGGGGATTTGATTTTCCCCGTAGGGCTTGGTGTACTTTGAATAGGATAAGTACCAACCATGGGAGATGTGGTGACCTTTTTCACAAATGGGGAAAGATCGCGTATCCTGAGTGCACCAGTGGATACCCGCGTCAGACAATCAGACATATAGTCGAAGAGTGCCCTCAGAACTTGTTTTGTGGCAACCGATTGGACTTTTTGCATGCTACAGCAAATGCGATGGACTATGTAAATAATGTATCTGTCAATTTGTAAATCTTGTACATATTTTTCTTTATGTTCAAAAAATGATGTTTAAATGCCATACGATTAATAATAATAATACCGTGCATGGCAAAATGGCGCTATTCAAAACCGTTCGTCGAGACAACTGTGTTGCACCACGGGCTATTGATGAGAGGGGTGAACGATGGCTGCAGAGATGTGTACGGGTGAATAGACGTGCAATTGTAGAGCAACTGACCGCCCAGATGAACCACGGGGCTACCAACCGTGTCTCCTCAATGACCGTTCAGCAGGGGCCAGGTTCATGCACCAATGTTGACTGCTGTTCATCAGCGACGAAGGCAAATTTGCACGCCAATGCCGCAAATGGACGTCCACTGAATGGCGATAGGTGGTCTTTTCCGATGAATCACGTTTTATGCTCCATCGTACGGATGACCGTTGGCGCATACGGCGTGAAACGTCTGGCCTCATTCACCCTGCAACCATCGCCGGATGGGTCCCGGCCGGAGGACGGCAACGGCACTGGAATCGGCATGGTTCCATATCCCAGTTGGTACCTTCCAGAACCTCATTAACTCTCTTCGTGAACGTCTCGCAGCGCTGCAAAAGGTGGTTATTCAGGCTATTGACGGATGGTCAATTTAATTTGACTGGACAGTGTACATATATTATACTACTGACTTACATTTAACTATCTCTATACGTTTCTGAGATTGTCTGTCTGTTAGGTAGTCAGCCCGAAGGCTGGTTGGATCCTCAAAAGCACCACCGTTACGTTATGTGAGTAGATACCCACAAAAACCCAAGGCAGCGCTATATTGAGGCATTCTAGGCAAGAAGAGGAGTGAGGTAGTTTGTCATTGCTTTCCTCACTGAGTCAGAACAGTAGTCCTAACCCTATGAGTAGAACCTTTCACAGCATTCACAGGCACTGACTGTGCCCTGAATGCCATTACTAAGCACCACCCATACCTCAGTAGCTTCCATATAATCACAGCCATGAGTGAGACTGAGACATCAGTGAAAAGCCACCTTTTACTCTAGCCTGTGCCAACTGACAAATGCAAATGTACTGTATTTTTTTCTGAGATTATTTTATTTTATTTTATTTTATATGCAAATTCGACTTTGTGTTGTTATAATTATAAAACAAATACAGTAAGATTATTGGTTTTGAGTTCATGATATTGCTTTTTGTGAAATATATTAATAGCCTATAATTTGTAGCTGATTTTCTTTCTCCAATTACATATTTTTAAAAGAAATATTACAAAACTAATGACAGTACATACAAACATACAGTGTATCCGCAAAGTCTCTCCGCAGCACGTGTCTCGCCTGGTGGGGCGTGTTGGGTTGGCAGTACATTCATCTTATGTTGTTACAAGGAAACAATTACATTAAATTAAGTAAATTAATTACTCATCACTATCACACTGCGCTCCATTGTTTCCACCAACACGAAAAACCTCTTCCACACGCTCTTCAGTAGTAGCCACTGCGGAGAGATTCTGCGGACACACTGTACGCTATTTTATGTAGAACACGTAGGCAAGTTTTTAACATTAACGCTACAAAACAAAAGCGCAAGGGGAATAATGTCACAGAAATGATGAAGCCGAGAGGTCTTCGTTTCGTTGCGTAGTAGATAGCATTCTTGGCTGTCACCGTGGAGACCCGGGTTCGATTCCTGGCTCTGCTAAGAAATCTAATTCAGGTCTGAGGGGGAATGGAGTACTCAGCAAATCTCAGAATGGGCGGGTTCGATTCCCAACTCAGCCACCCTGGAAGTGGTTTTCCGCGATTTCCCACTTCTACTCCATGCGAAGGTCGAGATGTTTCCTAAATTAAGGCCACGGCTGCCTTCGTTCCCAATTTTCATCTGAATTACTACACACACTATTACAGCTATAACAATAACACAGGTTATGAGACCAATTACACACACACCAAGTACACGGGGTTACATGACCACGATGTCGCAACAACAACCATCAAGAAATTGAGAAGTGTACACTTTTATAAAGATGTGTATAAGTACGGTCGCTCAGCAGTACCATCTTTCTTAGAAAGAAACCGTGGACGTTTAGATGATGATGATGATGATGATAATGATGATGATGATGATGATAATTGTTGTTTTAAGGTATGTATTAACGTTGAAATTGTCATTTTTCGCCAAAAAATGTCTTTTAATTTTTTCATCGGAAATGAGAGCTTGGTAATGAGATATAATTCATACATATATTCCAACTGTAAGTGCCTGAAAATAAGATTTAAATAGCCTCATGCGCACGTGTCATGGGGCGTGGCTGCAGTGTCCTGCCTACATCCTAAAGTGAATATGTTGTCAGATTTTCTTTTTCAAATTTCCTTCTTTGCATTCCTCCTGGGTATATAGTTCATAGTTCTAGTTGTGAACAATAGATGTCATTACTCGTATATTCCAAATACTTGGTGTTGGAATAACCTCTTTGGTGTTGGATTCCATTGCTAAGCAACAGACATAAACAAATATAACAGCTTCCTTGTGTCCGTGTGATCTTTCTCATTGTGACTAGTGAGCGTTTTCTCTTTGTGAGTGCGTAAAATATGGGTTCTAAAAGCCGATCTGGTGCGAAGAAAAAGCGGAAATATCAAGGGAACAGCCACAATAAGATGAATATCAGTGTTAATAGTGCTGTCAGTGTAGGCTAAATAGTGAATCACAAGTTAGGCCTAATGTAAAGACTAGTGCTTCACAATCCAAATTGCCTTCTGTAAATATTGATCCGAATAGTGTTAGTGACAATTAAATGTCACCATTGATATAGAGGGACCAACCTATGTAGCAGGCGAGTTTTAAGAAGCCCAAGTGAGTGTGTTACGTTCACTACTTGGTCCTAAAACTTCAGTGATGTTTTTCTTGAAATTAAATTCTTGTACACTTCTTATACTTCAAGTAAACATAACTACCCTTAGAGTTGTGGTAGGGAATTCTTTAATACATCAAATTAAAGGTAATGAATGTGGGAATGTTGTATACTAGAACTTTTTTCATGTTGTGAAGGAAACTATTTTTATAATTATTTTAATTATTATAATTAATTAATTTAAAACGTTTTCTTTCAAATTTATTTTCTAGCTCCGTTTCTAATAATGAAAATTTGAAGATCCTAGTTCACAACATTCTAGGAAGGGTATACTTCAACTTAGTGAAGTAAAAATCCGGGCAATGACATTTTTGGAAATTTTATCATATTTTGTAAATTGATGTTTTTTTATTAAACTATTTTTTTATTGTGAAGATAAAGTAGAATATACTGATTTCAATATATGATTATCTTAGTCCACTGGTGTGTGCTTTGTGGTATAAATCTCAAATGAGTTGGTTAATAAATGTAGATTTTTTGCGTTAATACATACCTTAAGGGGCCTAACATCTAGGTTATCGGCCCCTAATGGTTTGGGTGATAGTGAAAGATCAGATGAGACTGAAAACTATAACTAATACTAACTACAGACTTACAGACTAGAAGAAGAAATAGTAAACAAAGGATAAGGCAAAAAAAAAGGACAGGAAGAAAAGAAATGCCCTCAACCCTCGAAGAATGAGGATTGAGGGACTTGGAAGGAAGGAGAGCAATGAAAGGCAGATAGGAAAGGGAAAGAGGAGAGGGCCCGCCCCAGAGGTAATGGATAAAAGGGGAATAAACGGACCCAGCTCAGGAATCCCTCGGGATCGCCAAATCCAGAACTCACCAGCCGTGAGCCCTTGACGGTGTAGAAATATCCAGGGTCACAGAAGTGGTGGGGCTACATACACCCTGCCTCCTTGAGGGCCTTGAGCAGAAGGCAGGAGATAACATGAATAGAAAAAGAAGGCTGACCCCTCGCAGAAGGAGGTTATCAGAAAAGATGAGACCTGGGGCAATTAAGGCGGAAAAGGAAGAGACTCCCTAGGCGTCGGATACCCTAATACCGTCGGAGTCTGAAAAGAACAAGAGTTGACCAAGGGAGGTCGACAGGAAAGAAGACGGAGAGGAGCCCGGCACAAGTAAGTGGAAGCTATGCCTGACTCAGCTCGGGTCCCGAGGTCGCCAATCCACTTCCCATAAGTTGTGGGCCCCTGGCGGGTGGACGTTTAGAGGGCGTGAGAGTATAGTCAGCCAACGTGCCCGCACAGAATGCAGAAAATTAGGGTTCATTCCCGAATAAGGTCTAATTTGCAAGCCTTACACAACAGATAGCCTATTCATTCGATTATTCTCTAAAGGGTGGACATTTAAGTCAGCGCTGGACCTTCAAAGGTGGCAGCATATTGAATATAACGTCATTACATTATCCGAAAGAATCAGGAGTAGATTTGTAATGGCTTTTTTAAAAAATTGTTTATTATTACGGACGAAAACACAATTATTCCTGTGTCGCATAAAAAGAAAAGCCTAGTTTAGTGCTAAGACATTATTGGAGCTACAGTAAAATCCCATTATTACGTTCTTCAAGGGACTGTGGTTTAAACGCGTAAGCAGGACAGCGCTATAGACGGGAAATGATTCATAAGGTGGGAAAACAATTTTGAAACAATGTTTTACTAATGTACAATGTACAGTATTTTGTTATTACTGTATTTTATTATTATGAGTGGGTGAGTGGATAGCGTGTCGGTCTACTAACCCCAAGATTGCAGGTTCGCCCCTGACCGTGGTAAGTGATTTTTGAAAGGCGGCAAAGTACGATACGCATGTCATACGTTGTTGGCATGTCAAAGAACCCATTTGAATTCAGTAGGCCGAGTTCATAATGGCAAAATTAATCTCGGGAGTTTCCGCCAGCACAAAGTTCCTCATTTCTCTACTAGAAAGCGCTATTGTGTTCAAGGAGATTAGATATCTAACATCTAACCTCCTTGGCTTTCATAGTCAAGGAATTACGAAATTCGACATGCAAGCTACCCTCTGGGTGTCAAATAGCAAAGCTTGCACCAGGCACCCGAGGCCATACGATATTATTATTATTATTATTATTATTATTATTATTATTATTATTATTATTATTATTATTATTATTATTATTATCTATATATTTATAACACTAAGGTGATTTTCGTTACCGCGAGATTGAGAAAACGTCTTAACCGATTGACTTCGTAAATCCTTCTAACGAGAGCTCTTGGCATGTAGATTTGCTGAGTGTCTTTAAAAGGAAAATATATGTTAGGGTATATTTTTAAAGTATTAAAGAAATATGTAATACTTGCATTACCCGTCGCGGCTTCGCCCGCGAATATTCTAGTTGTAAAGAGTACAATTAATCAAATATTCAACTAATACGCCAAATCAATACTCAATTTATATATAATCTATATATATAAAGCACAAAGTTTGTCTGTCTGTCTGTCTGTCTGTCTGTCTGTTATGTATACAAATCTACACCGTTTCACCGATCTGAACCAAAATTTGTATACTTACCCTTTGGAACCCTGCGGGTAACCCTGTCAACATTAAATTTCGGACAGACCACCCCATGCCCTGCATTTAGGCCCTTTTGCACAAATCTACACCGTTTCACCGATCTGAACCAAAAGTTGTATATTTAACCTTTGGAACCCTGCGAGTAACACTGTCCACTAGAAATTTCGAACAGACCACCCCATTCCCTGCATTTAGGCCCTTTGGTCCAAATCCACACCGTTTCACCGATCTCAACCAAAATTTGTATATTTACCCTTTGGAACCCTGCGAGTAACGCTGACCACTTAAAATTTCGGACAGACCACCCCATTCCCTGCATTTAGGCCCTTTGGTCCAAATCTACACCGTTTCACCGATCAGAACCAAAATTCGTATTCTTACCCTTTGGTGCCCTGCGAGTAACACTGTCTGCTTGAAATTTCGGACAGACCACGCCATTCCCTGCATTTAGGCCCTTTTTGCACAAATCTACACCCTTTCACCGATAAGAACCAAAACGTGTATACTTACCCTTTGGAACCCTGCGAGTAACACTGTCTGCTTGAAATTGCGGACAGACCACTCCATTCCCTGCATTTAGGCCCTTTGGCCCAAATCTACACCGTTCCACCGATCTCAACCAAAATTTGTATATTTACCCTTTGGAACACTGCGACTAACACTGTCTGCTTGAAATTGCGGAGAGGATACTCCATCCCCTGCATTTAGGCCCTTTGGCACAAATCTACACCGTTTCACCGATCTGAACCAAACTTTGTATACTTACCCTTTGGAACCCTGCGAGTAACACTGTCCATTTAAAATGTCGGACAGACCACCCCATTCCCTGCATTTAGGCACTTTGGCACAAATCTTCACCGTTTCACCGATAAGAACCAATATTCGGAAACTTACCCTTTGGTACCCAGCGAGTAACACTGTCTGCTTGAAATTGCGGACAGACCACTCCATTCCCTGCATTTAGGCCCTTTGTCCCAAATCCACACCGTTTCACCGATCTCAACCAAAATTTGTATATTTACCCTTTGGAACACTGCGACTAACACTGTCTGCTTGAAATTGCGGCGAGGCCACTCCATCCCTTGCATTTAGGCTGTTTTTCACAAATCTACACCGTTTCACCGATCTGACCCCAATTTTATATACTTCCCCGTAGAACCCGACAAGTAACACTGTTCACTTTAAATTTCGGACAGACCACACTATTCCCTGCTTTTTGGCCCTTTGGCAGAAAACTACACCGTTTCACCGATCTCAACCAGATTTTACATAATTACCCTTTGGAACTCGACGAGTAACACTGTCCACTCGAAATTTCGGACAGACCACTCCATTTCACGCATTTAGGCCCTTTGGCACAAATCTACATCGTTCACCGATCGAAAACAAAATGTGTATACTTACCCTTTGGAACCCGATGTTCCAAACAGACCCAGCCTGGGGCTGGAAACTGTACAAGATGATGATGATGATGATGAGTAACACTGTCCACTTTAAAATTTGGACAGGCCACTCCATTCCCTGCATTTCGGCCCTTGGCACAAAACTACACAATTTCAACGATCTCAACCAGATTTTACATAATTACCGTTTGGAACTCGACGAGTAACACTGTTCACTCGAAATTTCGGATAGACCACTCCATTTCCCGCATTAAGGCCCTTTGGTACAAATCTACATCGTTCACCGATCGAAAACAAAGTGTGTATACTTACTTACCCTTTGGAACCGATACGTAACACTGTCCACTTGAAATTTCTGACATAGGCCTACCACTCCATTCCCTGCATGTAGCTCAGGAATTCCTCGGGGTTGCCAGCTTCCTAACTCACCAGTCATGAGCCCTTGAGGGTGTACCAGAAGTGGTGGGTCTTCACACACCCTGCCTCTTTGAGGGCCTTGAGCAGAAGACAGGAGATATTATGAAAAGGAAAAGAAGGCAGACCCCTCGAAGAATGAGGGTATCAGGAAAGATGAGACAAAGCCAATTAAGGCGGGAAATTGAAAGACTCCCTAGCCCTCGGATACCCTAATACAGTCTGGGTCGGAAGAGAACAAGAGTTGACCAAGGGAGGCCGACAGGAAAGAGAACTGAAATGAGCCCGGCACCAGGAAGTAAAAGCGATGCCAGACTCAGCTGGGGTTCCGTGGTCGCCAACCCACGTCCCACAAGATGTGAGACCCTGGGGGGGGGGGTCAGTTGTGAGAATAGCTTGCTGATTCATCGCGAGGTGTCTTGAGTGTACTTTCCAGAGCCCGCCGTGTTATCTCCTGCTGTCTATGCTGATGCCAGCACAGGGCCGTTGCGAAACAGTGAGTGATTCCCGGTCAATCTGTATAGGACGGGGAACCCCGAACGTGTGTCATCATATTTCGTCATCATCTGCGATCATCTCAGGTTCGTGCAGTTTGGACCTATATTCTTTGTCTTTGCCGAGCAGTACGCTCTTTCACTAGACGCATCCAGTACAGGCCTAAGCCAGAAAATAAGGTTGAGACTTTGGAAGACATCGAAGCTAGACACCTGAATTACCTATATCAGTTTTAAAATAACACCATGTTCGTTTAGTAGTCATTTTTTCTTTACCTTATTATTATCATCATCATAAGTGCAGATGACCTAGATGTTACGCGCATCATACCAATAATCACCGCCGCATAAAGTCTTTCTCGACTGTGATTTTTAAAATATTTATTTTTGGTTGGTTGGTTCTTAAGTTTAGGGGCTGCGACAACGCGGTCATGTAGTCCCGTGTACTTTGGGTGTGTGTAGAATCTGTCTGATAACTGGTGTTAATTGTGATGACTGTATTAGTGTGTGTTATCTGTTTTTTAATTTAAGTACAAACTGCAACTTAGAATTCTTCAAATAGTTCGTTACTTTTGCTGCCAAGCGCCACCGTCAACGACTACTAGGCCAAGTTCGGAACTTAGCTACTAGACGCCACTGCAGTCGGCTCTTGGCAACGGACGTAGACATCTATGCGCGTTGTTTACCTATCCAATTTAGCTTCACACAGGTGTAATTAGTGGAAGGTTCTTTAACATGCCATAAATCTGACATGGGACCGCCGGCTTTACTTCCCCTCCGAAGAAAGGCATACTGACGGATTTTTAACGCTCTTAAAATATCCGACGGCTTTGGCCGGGTTTGAACCCGCTATCTTGGGCATAGAAGCTCAGCATGCTACCGACTACGCCACCGGTATATTATACGTTGAAGTGTCAATTCAATACCGGTAGTAGTTTCCCTTATCATCCTCATCATAAGAGCAAATGACCTACAGTAGATGTTACGCCCATTACACCATTAATCACCACACACAATACCGGGTGAGTTAGCCGTGGTGGTTACGGCATGACTGATGGCAGTCGCTCACATCCGGGAGGCGAGGAGGTTCGAATCCCCCCGCCGGCAACCTTGAAGATGGTCTTCTGTGGTTTCCCATCTTCCTTCCAGGCAAATGCCGGGGTTGGTCCCTAACTATAGGCCACAGCCGCTACCTTCCAACTCCTGAGTCCTTACATTCCAACTTCCATCCTTCCCTCCCCAAAGGTACTTGTAGCTCACCCATTGGGTGTCCGTCTCGAAGCAGCTACAAAAACTGGCGAGCCGAACATGTCCTCGGACACTCCCGGCACTAAAAGCCATACGCTAAAAAAAAAAAAAAAAAAAAACCACACACAATAAGTCTTCCTCGCCTGTGAATTTTGAAATATGTATTTCTATTACGGTAGTTTGTAAGTTTGACGTGTCAATTCAACAGTAGTTTTTATTATCATCCTTATCAAAAGGGCAAATGACCTAGATATTACTCCCTCATTGTCTCTGGGGGCAAATGACTTAGATTTTAAGTCCATTATATTTCTAAGGAGACCTTAAAACATTATCATCATTCCACCGGGCGAAGCCGGGTACTACTGCTAGTTCTATATAAAAAGGACATGTTTCGACCTTCAATGAGGCCATCTTCAGCTAAACAAGAAATCAACTAAGAATTAAGTTAAACTATTATAAAAGTACTTAAATCTAATAACAAAAGAAATATTAATGTTAAAATGGAATAAAATGAATCAATATTAAAATGGATATCCTTACAAACCAAATTAAATAAAATGGAAATAAAATACTTGTCATTTTTCTTCAAAATGTAGTTAAAAAACGATAAAATATTATTGGCGAATGTAAACAATAATATTAAACTATATAATAATTCTTATCAAAATAATACACTAAAAATAATTTAGAAAACGGCGAACATACTATAGATTACATATGTTATTTACATACCACGATAAAGCTATAGAAGACAAGAATACATAATAATATATAAATGCAGTTAACATTTCTTCAATCTTCTAAACATGTGCTTCATATTGCCCACTATTACTTCACAGACATTTGCGCACAAGAAGCTTTTATCTAACATTGTCGCACCAATTTCTTCGTTCTCTTACATCAAGCAGGGCACTTTATGTCAACACGATTACTTATTGGGCACGTATTCAAAGTTTTAACTCCATCTTGAGTGAAGATCTCCTTATTCGTCTCAAGCACTGATCCATTTACGTAATATTTCAAGCTCTAAACTACGTTCATGTCGGCACACTTAGTATTTGGTACCTATTCAGAATTTTAACTTCATGTTGAAGATAGAAGATTTACTTATTCATTTAAGCATTTAACCATGTGCTTATTCAATTTCACTGATCTTTATTAATTATTGGTTACAGAACTTTATTTCTAAATTATTTTAAGTGTATTATTTTGATAAGAATTATTATATAGTTTAATATTTGTTTACATTCGCCAATAATATTTTCTCGTTTTAACTACATTTTCAAGAAAAATGACAACTATTTTATTTCCATTTTATTTAATTTGATTTGTGAGGATATCCATTTTAATATTGATTCATTTTATTCAATTTTAACATTAATATTTCTTTTGTTATTAGATTTAAGTACTTTTATAATAGTTTAACTTAATTCTTAGTTGATTTCTTGTTTAGCTGAAGATGGCCTCTTTGAAGGCCGAGACATGTCCTATTTATATAGAATTATATATAAATTGAGTATTGATTTGGCGTATTAGTTGAATATTTGATTAACTCCAGAGTGCACGTGTGGCTTCCAGTGTCAGACCATCAAGCATATAGTTGAAGAGTGCCCTCAGAACTTATATCCTGGAAACCACTTTGACTTTTTGTTTTCTACAGCAAATGTGTTAAACTATGTAAATAATATGTCTGTAAATTTGTAAATTATGGTTATATTTTCTCTGTGTTCCAAAAAGTGATGTGTAATTGCCATACGATTAATAATAATAATAATTTGATTAACTTCTATCAATACGGATTTTAATGGCGAATGTTTTCGCATTTTAAGAGTACACTTAGCACAATCTCAATCACGTATGCTATGACTGATTTATCCTTGGTATGGATAATCAGACCTTATCAATTCAGCTACTGGTGCAGTGGTTAGGGGTTTGTCATTCCTTCATAGGTATATCAGAGCGAAGTTAGTTTTCTGGAAATATCACAGACACTGTTAATTTACAGGTCTTTAAATGTGGTTTTCGGAGACCCTTCGGGTGAAAAAGAATTTTCGTACCACACTCACACGTGAAAATTGCGTGAAAAAATTCTAGAGTGCCCCTTGACCCCCTTAAGCGCATTATACTGTACAGTATGTATTGATGAATTTTACAGTTTAATTTGGTTCAGTGATGACCTTATAACCGTCTGGAAACTTTCACAGTAATGTAATAATTGGAATTGCATTGCGTCTTACAGAAATAGATGGACCTGTGAGATTCTGTTACCATGGTTACCGTGTTGCATTCTTTCATTATTTCATTGTAAATATACACGTTTTAAGGTATTTATTTAATTGTGAGGCATTTAAAGAGTAAGTGAGTGCGTTTCGCTTACGCGTTAGGTTATGCTGAACCTGTAGGTACACCATGTGTGTAGGTTGGTGTTAATGGGACCTTATTTTCGGAACAAAACTGGAATGGGACCTTAGCAGAATAATATAGGGAAGGATTTTTCGCTACCGCGGATCCCGCCGCGTCTTACTAAGACGTTGTTTATGAGAACAAAAAGGGAGTATTGTTGTGGCTCTATGGCTCAAACTTTTAGTGTAAGTATATGTGGAGGCAAAGCACTTAATGGGCATAATCCTTCGATTTGATTTAATTTCTTCCGATAAATCACCTCACTTTTCCCATTTCCAATAGGTGGGTTGCCCGAGTCGGGGGTTGGGCGGGCCGATGCGAGCGCCATCTATTGCCTCTCCCGAGAAACAAAACGTCCGCCATATTGTTGTAAAAGCCGGAGTAAATACGAGTGGTGAGAAGCGTGGGAGCATCAACTGTTCGTGATAAAAATGCCTTTTGTGGAAAAGTATTTGTCAACCCTGACTCTCCCCCTCAAACATCCGACCAAAAGGTTGGATTTTTGTTTACTGCTTTAGATTATATATTGAGCTGACACTGTTCGAACCAGGTAAGGTGGTCGGTGCCCGACGGATGTGAAGTGCGATTTCGGCAGTGGTGCGGGAATTCGGCTTTACACAGTCAACCATGTCCAGGGTGTATGGTGAATGGTTGAATGTGGGTGTCACGGGTCGTCCGGCTACCCTCGATGACCGTGACTGGCGACCTCTAAGACGGATTGTCAATAGTGACAGAAGGGCAACAGTGCAACAAATCACGGCTCAATTCAACACAGACCGTGCTAGACGCGTCTCTCAGTGGACTATCCGTAGGAACATGGGTTCCATGGGGTATGGGAGCCAGCACCGCACACGGGTGCTACTGTTAACCCAATGTCATCGACACAACGACGTGCATTTGTCGCCAATCAGCAGGACTGGACACTGGAATAATGGCGTAACGTGATATGGTCGGACGAATGAAAAAATGAAAAACCACAACCTGCTTCCAGTCTCCGACCGGGTCAGGAATGGAATGAATGAAGCTCCCATCTAGGGGCGAGGATATGAACTGTGCCGGCTGCCGAGGCCTGACGCACTCCTCTGGGGCAATGTTTAAATGAATGACAGATGAAATGAAATGATAGTGGAGAGTGTTGCTGGAATGAAATTTTGACAGGGAAAACCGGAGTACCCGGAGAAAAACCTGTCTGCCTCCGTTTTGTCCAGCACAGATCTCACATGGAATGACCGGGATTTGAACCACAGACCCAGTGGTGAGAGGCCGGCGCGCTACCGCCTAAGCCACGGAGGCTATATGGTCGGACGAATCATGATTTCAATTGCACCATGCCGATGGGAGGCACCGTTTGTGGCGCAGACCACATGAATCGATTGATTTTCCGCCTGCCTCGAAGGTGTGGTCCAGGAAGGTGGTGTCTCTGTTATGGTCTAGGGTGTATGTTCCTGGTATGGAATGGTCCCCCTGGCTGTTCTGGAAGAGACTTTAATGTTCTGCGATATGTTGAGCTGCCAGAGGCCTCACATGCTATTAGGCGACTATCCCAAGACATTTCCTAAGTCAGTGTACTAGCTAACGCGGCAAAAATCATTGATTCTGATAAAGATTATTGATGAGTAGTACCGTATGCGCGGGTTTGGCAATATTGTATTTGTCCAATAAATCACGTGTATTATGGCGGACGCAACTGTCATTTTACTATATAAGTCGTGATTAAAAAAGGGGATGGTGGGTAGGTTAGAGACATCGGAGGAGAACACATCTATTACCACATCATTTCTACAATATTATTATCCATTAAAATACGCATTTCGGCTAATTTAAGTAGTTTTGTAGAATGTTCACCACTTCTGAACTGTTACCAATTCTATTATGACCCTCGTGCGGTCGATTAGTCTTTAGGCCAGTTAACACACACACTATAGAATAATATTTTCGCTCATAGAATAACCATTTGCCGCGAATTCCTACAGCGTCCCGATAAGAAAGAAGAACTGTGTTCCGTCCTGCAATACCTCGCGTTCCGACTTACCGAAATGAAAATACACAGCCTGCTTCCAGTCTCCAACCGGGTCAGGAATGGAATGAATGAAGCCCCCATCTAGTGGCGAGGATATGGACTGTGCCGGCTGCCGAGGCCTGACGCACTCCTCTGGGGCAATGATGAAATGGATGACAGATGAAATGAAATGATAGGGGAGAGTGTTGCTGGAATGAAATGTTGACAGGGAAAACCGGAGTACCCGGAGAAAAACCTGTCTGTCTCCGTTTTGTCCAGCACAGATCTCATATGGAGTGACCGGGATTTGAACCACGCACCCAGCGGTGAGAGGCCGCCGTGCTACCGCCTAAGCCATGGAGGCTAACGCGTTCCGACCTACTACTGCCTCAAAAATATCACACGAGTCATACCTAGGCCAATATGTTTGACCTTGTGCTGGGTTGGTCAACATCCCTCGGAGGCAAGTTTAAAAGCTGGAGCGTAGCTTTTTCTCGCTTCTTTGCTGTTGTTGTTGTTGCGTAAGGGCTGTGACATCGTGGTCATTTGGGTGTGTGCGTGTGGAATTTGTGTGATAACCTGTGTTATTGTGATGGCTGTATTAGTGTCTGTATTTGTAAATTGAGAATGGGATCAGGAAGGAGGTGGGCGTGGCCTTAAGTTGGGAATTATCCAAGCATTTTCCTGGAGTAGAAGTGGGGAAACCACGGAAAACAAGTTCCAGGAATGCTGAGGAGGGAATCTAACTGCACATTACTGCAGTTACCACAGTGACACATTTTATCAGACAAATTCAACATACACCCAAATACATGGGGCTGATGACCACGAACTCTCAGGTCTTACCGATTTATGCGAGAAAGCCACAGTGCTCGGCGTCTCTCGCTTAGTTTCTTCATGAGTTCGCATTGGTTCTTTATCACTGACGGTATGCTGAAGAAACGTACACCCTCCTTGTGTTCAGGTCTATCCCTGTTGGTCCTCGTGTGACCAGCAACAATTGCACAGCATACCATCTCGAATTCATCGATGAAAAGGGCTACTTTCTACGTTTTATCACCCTAAATGCACGTACCTCCCTATTGTTTACCAACTGGCCTTTACAACAAGATGGCGGACAGGCTGTTTCTGAGTACGGGCAATAGATGGCGTTAGCTTCGCAGGAGTAAAAGTAGGCAACCCACACGGCTCGTGCAGCCCACCGATTCGTTCGGCGTACTTGATCACAATCAATAAAGCTCAAGGGAAAACTCTGGAGCGTGTAGGTATCTAATTGCCTCACCAAGGTTTCAGTCATGGCCAGTTATATGTTGCGAAGTCGATTTTTCGACGCCCTTAAAGTTGCAACAATGTCATAAAGTAATCGTTCAAAAAATGCAAATGCAAATAAGAGAATCCTTCAGTAAATATTTCCCCAATGACCGTCATGTTTTGACGGGTATCAACTAGTTATTATTATTACATTATAGCCCGTTATTGTTTATTACAGCAGTAACTATGCAAAATGTAAATTTTATCTCGCTTCCTATTATAAAAGTTATTGTTTATTACCGCAGTTACGATGCAAAATGCAAATTTTATGTCGCTTCCTATTATAAAAATCTTTGATTGATGCGATTATGTGTACTACTGCTGTGAATTATTACATTTTCTATGCAGTTTAAGTTGCTGTTCACAATCACTTGATACGCTCCTAGTAATAACAGTGATCATGTAATAATGGAGCATATTTATTGCTCCGAGAGCCTCATTCGTGTGGGAACAGTTACATCCGCAGATCCAATTTCCTCATCACTGCCTTCATCTTTGACATGAGTGATAGCACGACCCATAACCATGTCGACGACATCGTGGATTTTTGAAGGGACTAGACCATTGTCAACTGTGCTTTTTTGCAATTTCTACGGAATTTTCCCTGTTTAATTGGCAAGGATATCCCTATAAGCAGGATTTAGAAGCGTTATTATGGGTTACGAAGGGCGTTCAGTATATAATGCATCACTTTTTTTTCTCTGCCAAATTCTGTTTTTAAAAATTGAAATCCTTGAAAATGGCGTTTTTTACAGAGGTGCGTACCAAACAGAGAGAAAACGCGATCGAAGCAGGCAGGCAAGCAGCAATGCTGGAAGGGCTGCCTATCTTTCGGCGGAAAACCAGGGCATCACAGATATTCATAGGCACTTGCAGACTGTCTACGGAGACCAGTTGGAGTATTCAAAGCTACTCTAAGGAAATTGAAGAAGCGACTTCAGCGTGTTCGTAGTCAGAAAAATGTAAACGAACTCCTCCTTCTCAACGAAAACGCAAGACCCCACACAAGTCTGCGCACCCGACAGGAATTCTCAAAACTTTAGTGGACTGTTCTTCCAAATCCACCCTACAGCCCTGATCTCGCGCCTTCTGACTTCCATCTGTTTGGCCCAAGCACTAAGTGGATAGTAATAATAATAATAATATCGTATGGCCTCGGGTGCCAGGTGCAAGCTTTGTTATTTGACACCCAAAGGGTAGCTTGCATGTCGAATTTTGTTGTTCCTTGAATCACTATGAAAGTCAAGGAGGTTAATATCTAAGCTCCTTGAACACTATAGCGCTTTCTAGTAGAGAAATGAGGAACTTTGTGTTGGTGGAAACTCCCGAGAGTAATTTTGCCATTATGAACACGGCCTACTGAACTCAAATGGGTTCTTTGACATGCCAACATCGTATTACATGGTGTCGTAATTTTTGCCGCCTTTCAAAAAATCACTCGCCACGGCCAGGAGCGAACCTGCAAGCTTGGGGTTAGTAGCCCGACAAGTTGACCTCTCACCCACCGTGGCAAACACTACGTGGAAGATGGGGAAGTTATCGATGCAGCACGACGTTGCATCCGACATCGACCAGTCGAGTGGTACCATGCAGGCATACAGGCCCTCACATTACGGTGGCGTATGGCCAAACGACCGATCGAGGGTCCTTACAAAAAGAGCGTAATTAACGGGATGGCCCAATAAGCGAGTGCGTAACAACGGAGATTTTCTGTGTTATATTTCAGTCGCCGTATTATATTGTTCTTGATTCATTTAGGGGCTTTGCGACATCGTGGTTATGTAGCTCAGTGTACTTGTTTTTCTTTTATTAATTTATGTTCGACGATGTCGAAATGTAAATATTATATGTCAGAAAACTGTATCATAATTAGGGTCATTATAACACTATATTTCATTATGAAAGAGTTTCTCCCACCAATCAGAGCTCAAGAAACAGTTGTGTGACCAATTAGGTAAGGATAGCATCGCACCTGCGCTGAGTTCCACGGCCTTCTATTTCAAATTTCACTGCGTGGCTTCTAGTGTCATTGTGGAGTATTTGAGGAGGCCATGGTATGCTCTGTGTCCCATGCGCTCTGTTCAATAGATAAAACTGGCGAAATCTCGACAGATATTTATGAATATTTATGTTCGAACATAAAATAGTTATAATTATCGTCGAACATAAACAGTCGTATGCAACTCGCCTATAATGGTAATTAAGACACTCGTATGGAAATTATTAAACTCGCTTCGCTTTTTTTATAAACATACTCGTGTCTTAATTATTGCCATTATAGGCTCGTTGCATAATGTACTATTTTTTGCTTTATTTGTCTCATAACCTATGTTATTGTGATGGCTGTATTAGTGCGTGTGTTTGTAATTCAGGTGAGGATTGAAAAGGAGGCGGCGGTGGTCTTAATTTAGGAACTATCCCAGCATTCGCCTAGAGAACCATGGAAAACCACTTTCAGGTGGGCTGAGGTTGGAATCGAATCCACCTCTTCTTAGCTTTGCCTCACGAGGCTGAGTGTACCCTCTTCCAGCCCTCAGACCAGAATCAAATTTCTTGGCAGAGACTGGAATCGAACACGGGCGTCAACGGTGATGCAACGAGGCGAACAGTCGTATAAGCTTGGCATTCGGTTGGTTGGTTCCGTAGTTTGGGAGCTGCGGCAACGCGGTTATGTAGCCCTGTGTACTTTGGGTGTGTGTAGAATCTGTCTGATAACCGGTGTTAATTGTGATGACTATTAGTACGTGTTATCTGTGATTCTGGAAGGACTGCAGACGATTAATTTTTTCAAGTAGTTCCTACTTTTGCCACCAAATGCTACCGTCCACGACACCTAGCTGCGGACTTGTCTACTAAATGCCTGGGGATGGGTGACAGTGAGATGCGTGTAGCATTATCTCTCCTCATCCCTTTCAAAAACCTGCACACTCGTCAGTTACCATTCTGTGCCATATTGTTGACTTGTATTGCTGTTTTAAGTTAATCTTTAGTTATAAACTGTAGTTTATTATTATTATTTATAGTGGCTTCGGTAGCATAGTTGGTAGCATGCTGAACTGCTGTTTCCAAGATCACGGGTTCAAACCTGGCCGAAGTCGTCGGACTTTTTAAGAGCGTTAAAATCATTCAGTGTGCCTTTCTTCTGAGGGGAAGTAAAGCCGGTGGTCCCATGTCATAGATTTATGGCATGTAAGAGATCCTACCACTAACTAAACTTGTGTGAAGCTCAATTTCTAGGTTATATTTCGTTGTAACGCTCTATCAAAGTATCTGGTAGCGAAAGTTGGAACTACTTGAAATTGAACGGAACGTGTATCTCACCCTATGGGTGTCCGCTTGAAGCAGCTACAGCCTCTGGCGAGCCGAACATGTCCTCGAACACTCCCGGCACTAAAAGCCATACGCTAAATAATAAAATAATTATTATTTATACAATATCGGTGCCAGATGATCTCGCGATAAAAACTGGACTTGATAATTGAATATCAAAGTTGACGTGATAGAAGTCATTTTTCAGTGTTGTCAAGTTCTGTTAAAGAATGCTTTCCAGTCGGTCAACATAAAAGCGTGTTATCTTGTAATAATATCTCGTTTCTGAGCCTCCGTGGCTTGGGCGGCAGCACGCCGGCCTCTCACCGCTGGGTCCGTGGTTCAAATCCCGGTCACTCCATGTGAAATCTGTGCTGGACAAAACGGAGGCAGACAGGTTTTTCTCCGGGTACTCCGGTTTTCCCTGTCAAAATTTCATTCCAGCAACACTCTCCACTATCATTTCATTTCATCTGTCATTCATTTAGTCATTGCCCCAGAGGAGTGCGACAGGCCTCGGCAGCCGGCACAGTTCATATCCTCGCCGCTAGATGGGGGCTTCATTCATTCCATTCCTGACCCGGTCGGAGACTGGAAGCAGGCTGTGGATTTTCATTTTCGTCTCGTTTCTATCAGGTTAGGGCAAGTAAGTACTTGTTTCCCGCCTAATGTAATGTACCTGGACATCATTTGTGGTAAAATAATAATAATAATAATAATAATAATAATATTGTATGGCCTCGGGTGCTGGGTGCAAGCTTTGTTATTTGACACCCAGAGGGCAGCTTTCATGTTGAATTTTGTTGTTCCTTGAAGCACTGTGAAAGTCAAGGAGGTTAGATATCTAAGCTCCTTGACACTATAGCGCTTTCTAGTAGAGAAATGAGGAACTTGTTTTGGCGAAAAATCCCGAGATTAATTTTGCCATTATGAACACGGCCTACTGATTTAAAATGGGTTCTTTAACATGCCAACATCGTAGGAGATGCGTGTCGTAATTATTGCCGCCTTTCAAAAATCACTTACCATGGTCAGGAGCGAATCTGCAACCATGGGGTTAGTAGACCGACACGATAACCACTCACCCACCGGGGTAAGCATGATTTTTTAACGTATGGCTTTTAGTGCCGGGAGTGTCCGAGGACATGTTCCGCTCGCCAGTTTTGTTGTAGCTGCTTCGAGGCGGACACCCAATGGGTGAGCTACAAGTACCGTCGCATGTGGAGTGTTGTCTGGGGAGGAAAGTTTGAATGTAAGGACAAGGAGTTAGAAGGTAGCGGCTGTGGCCTATAGTTAGGGACCAACCCCGGCATTTGCCTGGAAGGAAGATGGGAAACCACAGAAGACCATCTTCAAGGTTGCCGGCGGGGGGATTCGAACCTCCTCGCCTCCCGGATGTGAGCGACTGCCAGCAGTCATGCCGTAACGACCACGGCTAACTCACCCGGTAATTGAGTTGCTGTTTGACAGTGAGGCAGCGCCCCAGTCACGAAAACCATGATTAACGGCCTAGGGGACCCTACGCGCCGACCACGCGTCACTCCAATATCTGCAGGCCAAATGGCCGGGCCCTTCATGGGCTCTAGTGCCAGGGGTTATTATTATATTATTACTTCCCATGGTAAAATAAACCTTCCACTATTAGTTCCAACGTTTTTCACCAGGTGCTGGTTGCGGTGGCATCTAGTAGGCAAGTTCACAGCTAGGTGTCGTTGACGGTAGCATTTGGTAGCTAAAGTAGGAACTACTTGAATTTGATCGTCTGCAGTCCTTACCTGAATTACGGATATTACACACTAATACAGCCATCACAGTTAACACCAGTTATCAGACAGATTCACACACACACAAAGTACACGGCGCTACATGGCCGCGTTGTCGCAGCTCCAAAACTGAGCAACCAACCAACACATTTTTGTGAGCTCCTACGACCACCAGGTGGTCTGTCGATCACTGCTACGAGTCTGGTTGGCTTGCAGACCTACCAAAACAGAGTACGCCTGTATCAAAGAGAATAGCTACCGGCTATCTATTATGAAGCACATCAAATCCAATTACCAGGTGACGTCACACATTAGTCTAATTCATGGGCCCGATCCGATTAATTAATCGTAGTGATTATATTTATTTGCGGCGAAGAACGCTATAAATAGCTGGCTTGTCGAACAGAAGCTGTTTCATGTTTGATCTGGCTCATTAGGACGAGCGAATTCCTGCCCACATGTGTTGATGCGATATAAATACTCCTCCTCGAATAGCTTGCATCTCTGTTGTTAAAAATAATAATTATACAGTCTATGATAGGCGAGTTTCAATGCCAGGCTTCTATGGCGTGGTTAATAGGTTGAACGTTCCCAAAATCAGCAACGCCTCCATGTAGGTTACATTTGTGAAAGTGCATACACTCGAGCCCCAGTTCTATATGTCTAAAAGAGAACGGCCAATAGGACGTATGAGTAAGAAAATGAATAAGTAAACTCACGACTTACATTAGTAGGGGAGGGTTGTACAGTACCGGTCCCTCTAACTTTTTGTGTTATAACAAATAAAATGCAATTTTGTGTGAGATTTTAATAAACTTATCTTATACGCTTTTACAAAGTCACGGTGTGATTTCGGTAAAATCTTATCAGAAGTCTATAATAATCTCTACTTAGTATAAAACCAAGTCCCCGATTCTTGGGTGTCACGGGTAATCGCCAGAACCACTGGATGGAATTCGATGCGGGTTTCACCATTATGTAAAGGATATTTCGAGGAAGGTTTCTGTAGAAAATAATTTATTTATGATCAAAGAAAGCCAAGCAGTAACGATTTCAGTGAAAAAGTCGAAAATAAACTTGGCGTCCGTGCGCTTTTTAAGCTTACGCTGGGCAAACCGTTAACAATATCAATATACTACGAGTGTAAGAATTGTTCAACATGAAAAGTTCTACAAAAAATGTCCGGGAGAGCATATCTCGGTCTCAAATACATCGCCCACTATAAGTGTTTTTATGTTTTCATTTCTTCCAACAATCTCCATTCAATTACTGAGGCGACATTTGCGAGCTAGCTAGGGGCGAGCCTATCACCCCAGTTACAGCATAGCTAGCAGGCAAGCCTATTACCCCAGTTACAGCCTAGTTAGAGGACGAACCTATTACTCCAGATACAGCCAGCAGTAAACTGTCGAGTCGTGTTAAGTTAAGACTTCAGAGAAGAGTGGTTGTGTTTGGAGTTTCCCTGGAAGTGCAACTCGGCTTTTCTTCATTTCGCCTGTAAAGTTTTCGTTCCGCAAAATACACAGTCAACTTAAGATTGGACGGAAGGGGGATTTGTGTTACATGCACCTCGCCATTCTTGAATTACGTCTGACAAGAATTCGTTGCACATGCATGTTCAAGATAATACCTAATTAATAGTCCAGTCAGTGATTTTAACCCATCATGCCAAGACGTAGATCGGATATAGGTCGTAGTTCATTGACATCGAAAAAAAAGCGCTTATCAGGTAATGCATTCATAACTGTTCCCGGGTGAAGCCGGGGCGGCTTGCTAGTAACATATAACATGCAATTTTGTGTGAGATTTTAATAAACGCATCTTATACTTTAGTAAATGCTTTTACAAAGGCACGGTGTGATTGCGGTAAAATCTATCAGAAGTCTTTAATAATTAAGAATATAACAAAACTAAATTTTCATGAAATAAAAAAAATCTTCCAGTACTGGCCAGTTAATATTTTGTAAGACATTATGCATGATTTATAAATCACCAACACGGAACAGCTACACAAGAAACTCAAAAATACACAATTACCTACAAATAACATCCACAAAGTTCAAGCTTAGTGTACTTTCTTCAATAATCGCAAATAAAATATATAATATTTTCCCGGTCTACACATCCAACATGCCCCCAGTCTTGGCATTTTGTACACTGCACCCATTCTTCATCGAATGATTCAAGACAAATGCACACTGTGTATTCTTCGATTGCCTTAGTATTTACACGAAAGTCCAGTTTCCTTTGACCCTTCTTTCTTGTCTCACCAACATGTCTTCCCCTCTTGAACGTTTCACATTTCTTTAGACTTTGTTTTTCCTTTCTTTTAACTACCCTCTGCCTTTTCTCTTCGCCTAGTTTCTTGTTATCCTCCAATTGCTGTTTGTAAGGCACAGCTTGCCTTGCTGTCATTTTGTAGGACATAACTCTTCATTTATTGCCATCTTCATCCCTTCCTCAGTCCACTTTCCTTTAACGTTACCTTTACCCCTTTTCTCGGCCATTTCATCCTGAATAGTTAAAAGAAAAGGTTGTAAATTTATTTCTTTAAAAATACTATTGACCAGTACTGGAAGACATATGGGTGGCCGGTACTGTACGAAAATCACGTGGAGGTAGTTTCCCGCCTGGCAATTGTTTAATAGCCGATGTAGTAAAAATTTTACCAGCTATAGCATCCCCAAAGAATACAGATGTTATAAAAGTAAAAATAAAATCAACAGCTTCCATGAAAGTGGAGAACCAGGGGTTTGAAAATAACTTTTCACGCTCGATTGTAAGCAAGCCGGCGTAAAACACTTACACCTTGCAGAGGACTGAACGCAACATGAAACCCTCAAAGTATTAAACGCAGGAAAGGATCCTCCTTCATATGACATCTGTAAGCTACTGCCATTTAGCACCAAAAACGAGAACTAGCACTGGCCGGTACTGTAAGACCCTCCACTATACCATATTCTTAATTTCTAACAGTCGCCTCTCACAATAGGCCTATGGTCTTACGTTAGACTAAATAAATATAAAACTGAATACCTGGAAACCCCCCAGCATTGGCCCCATCCAAGTTGATGGAGATACAATAATGAAGACCACAAGCTTTAGGTATTTAGGATCTCGTCTGCAGTTTGATGGTGGGATAAGTAGTGATGAAGTGCGCAGGAGAATAATAATAATAATAATATCGTATGGCCTCAGGTGCCAGCTTTGTTAATTGGCACCTTGCATGTCAAATTTTATCGCTCCTTGAAGCGCTATGAAAGTCAAGGAGGTTAGATATCTAAGCACCTCGACACTATAGCCTAGCACTTTTTAGTAGAGAAATGAGGAACTTTGTGTTGGCGGAAAATCCCGAGATTAAATTTTGCCATTATGAACACGGCCTACAGAAATTAAATGGGTTCTTTAACATGCCAACATCGTAGACTATGACATGCGTATCGTGATTTTTGTCCCCTTTCAAAAATCACTTTCCATGGCCAGGCGCAAACCTGCAATCTTGGGGTTGGCAGTCCGACGCGATAACCACTCACCCACCGTGGCAAGCAGGAGAATAAAGATAGCATGGTTGAGACGGTGGGAATACACAGGCGTGCTCTGCGACAGAAAGATGTCACTCGATCTGAAGTCCAAAATATACCGCATGGTAGTACGTCCTGTTGCTTTGTACGGTGTTGAATGTCGACCATTCGACAAAGCTAAGGAGCGCAAATTACTCAGTATGTAAGCGTATACTCCGTTGGTCGATGGGCATCACACGCAACCGAAACCATTCGCCAGCAAATGGGCGTCGCATTCATCACTGAGAAGATACGAGTAAAGCAACTCCAATGGTATGGTCACGTCCAATGTGCCGCCCCTGGAACAGTTACTGTGCCTATTTTACTTCCTCCTTTGAAATTAATGGACAATGTCCACGCGGACTACCAAAGCATCGCTGGCATGACACAGTCAATGCTGCTCTGAAAAATCTCTTCCTAAGACCACAAGATGCCTAAGATCGTGCAAAATGGCGTGCCAAGACCAGAACAGTGAACCCTGCACCAGCGGGAAAACACTTAAGAACAAGTACTTCCGTGAAGAATTAAAGCCTATTTTTAGCCTATTTTCAATTTTGAAAAAATAGGCTTATGAGATCACCTTTTGTCCGTGTGTGTGTGCGTGTGTGTGTGTGTGTGTGTGTGTGTGTGATTCGTGTGTGTGTCCCCCCCTAATAAAATCTAAA
The DNA here is from genome assembly GCA_946902985.2 of Meconema thalassinum. NCBI lineage: Eukaryota > Metazoa > Arthropoda > Insecta > Orthoptera > Tettigoniidae > Meconema > Meconema thalassinum. Next base: position 373,041,740 of record OX336388.2, on the reverse strand, counting down.
CGGCAGGAGCGATTTCAATGAAACTCGGAAAGTTCATAGCACTATTCCCGGCGACCTCGACCGTGCCCTTCAAATTTTGTTACGTCTCACCAATCCAACATGGCGGCTGTGCAAAATATTTCACCAGCATTCAATATCTCCGAAACTATTACCGATATTACCCTGACATTTTCTATGGTGATAGAGGGAACTACTATAAGTTCACTTATGTGACTTTTGAAAACCTGCTAACTACAAAACCAACATGGCGGCCAAGCGAATTTGCGACTTTTAAATAGACGTTTCTCGCGATTTGACCAACCAAACGCAATGAAACTTGGTACAATATATGTTTATATACATTGTAATGCACCGACATCTAACTTTGTTCAATTGTTTACATAATCACAAGATGGCGGATGTGCGAAATATTTCACCGGCATTCTATATCTCTGCAACTATTAGCGGTATCTCCCTAAAATTTTGTACGGAGATAAAGGGCACTACTGAAAGTCCATCTATAAGACTTTCAAAAACCGGTTAACTACAAAACGAACATGGCGGCCAAGCGAATTTGAAAATATTAAATAGACCTTTCTCGCGATTTAATGTTCCAAGCGCACTGAAACCTGGTACAGGAAATATTTATACACATTGTAATCTACTGGTATCTAATTTAGTTCAATTGTTTACATAACCTAAAGATGGCGGCAGTGCGAATTTTAAAATTATGTTTTTATTTCTTGTGATGTAGTCATGCGATCGAAGTGAAAGTTTGAATAATGAACCTACGCAATAATTTTCCTTTAATGGTACATGACTCTATGGCCTATACATTTAACAATCCAAAATGGCGACCATCCGATATATTTAGACGATACTGAATATCTACGAATCTATTTTAGCAATCAAACTGCATTTTTTAATGTTCATAGGGGCTATGAACTTGAGTTCACATATAGGACTTTAAATAACCTGGTGATCACAAATCCAACATGGCGGTGACGCGAATTATAAATATTCACATGGACGTTTCTCGCAATTTAACCATCTGCGTGCAGTGAAACTTGGTACAGTAAATCCTTATACGAATGTTAATCCACTGGCATCTAATTTATTTCAATTGCTTCCATAACCTCAAGATGGCAGCTGTGGAAAATTTTAAAATCTCCTTGTTATTTCTTGTGTCCTAATCATGCGATTGAAGTTTGAATACTACACGTTCTCAATAATCGGCATGTAACAGTACACAACTCTAGGACCTACATATATAAAATCCAACATGGCGACCATCCGAAATATTTAGTCGGTTCTCAATATCTACGAATCTATTATAGCAATCAAACTGAAATTGTGTATGTTGATAGTGGCAATTAACATAAGTAGGATATATGAAAATAGGCTGTATAGTTCTTCACGGAACTACTTGTCATATATCCTATTTCCCTCCCTAACTTACTCCATTCCACCTTGAATTACGCGTATCCCACTTCAAAATAGCCTATATAATAATATCGTATGGCCTCGGATGCCGGGTGCAAACTTTGTTAATTGATGCTCAGAGGGCAGCTTCCATGTCGAATTTTATCGCTCCTTGGAGTGCTATGAAAGTCAAAGAGGTTAGATACAGTAGCTAAGCTCCTTGACATTATAGCGCTTTCTAGTAGAGAAATGAGGAACGTTTAGTGTTGGCGGATAATCCCGAGATTAATTTTGCCATTATGAACACGGCCTACTGAATTCAGATGGGTTCTTTAACACGCCAACAACGTATAACATGCATGCCGTGATTTTTGTTGCCTTTCAAAAATCACTTACCACGGCCAGGAGCGAACCTACAAGCTTGGGGGTTGGTAGTCCGAAACAATAACCACTCACCCACCATAGCAAGCCACTTCTAAGTAAATAAGGCACTGTGTTCACTCCTCAATGATCATGTCAGAACTGATGCGTACTACTCTTGTTTTCTTGATAGCTTGCTTAGGTGTGTGCAGACTTCTGTCCAGGCATACCAACACTGTCCGTCCTTATTTTCCTCATCTCTTCGTGTATGATCAGGATTTTAAGGAAGAAAGCTTTAAGGTTAACGTGACCATTAATCATGTGATCATGAGCCACGGGACCTCCATTTTACGTGGAATACGAACCACAGGACATGGCATTTCACTTCGAAAATCTCACATGCATTGATCGGGAATCAAAGATCATGATTTTACTGTACGTCCTCTAGCGTATGAATGCATAATGTATCGTTTCAATTCCTGATGGAGCGATAAACGTACGCAGTTTGTTATCGTGCCTATTTTACACTGACAAATGGGTCAATAGGCCTTTGTGTGAACACTTACAGTATGTCCGTAAGTGTACACGGGGCTTCATGACCGCGTTGTCGCAGCCCCTAAACTGAGGAACCAACGACCTTCAAGTTTACTTGTCTAGTTTGATAAACTGCAATGGTTAGTAAATTGTCGGGTAGGTGTTCTGACCCACATATTCGTAGACATAGATTAATAGTCTGAATGTAAAGGACCTGATCATGATCGCTTGACGATCGAAACTAGTCATCCAAGTGTACTGTAATTTACTTCAAGTGTAGTGATTAACACCCATTGCAGTTTGGGTACAATCGTGTTGACCGACTGAAAAGCATTTACATTTCATTTACTAAGGCAGCACTGAAAAATGGCTTCCAACACGACAAAGAACAGTTTAATAGCCTTCAGTTTTCTCTCCCAGTTCGACAAGCTTTCTCTGTTAGACTATTAATAAGGCGGGTTCATACGGAGTCGTGAAGCGCGCGAGAGCACTACTGATCGATCAGCCGGTCGTGGACACGACCTCGTGTGAACCAGTGGTAGTGGGAACGGGGGTCGTGCCCGCCCTCGGAAAGGAGGGGCGTGAAATCTCCGACTGGTTGGAGTAAGCACGACCGCTTCAGTCGTATTCTTGACCACATGTCTGTATATAAAATGAGTAGTGTCTAGGTGCTGAAGTTTGTCGAGTTGTACAGCGAAAAGGAACGTTTGTGGAAAATAAATTCGGAAGCATACAAGAATCAAGATGCTAGGATCGCAGCATTGCAAGAAACATGCAGTGAAATGAACATTGATGGTTTCGGGATTCGTGAAGTGGCATAAATAAAAATATTGGAACTTCCCATTATCAGGAAATTTAAAAAAAAAATTGAATGAAACGAAATTAAATCTGGATTCGACAGTGCAAAGTGGCACAACGTCAAAATGGTCAGAAGAAACAGTTCTCATATTGATAACCCTCCAACAGGAAGCTCGTCAAATGAAAAGGGGACAGATGAAAGTTTTAAAGGCCCTCATTCACATAAGGCCACTGCATAAGAAGATGATGCCTTCAAGATAGATATATGCCACCTTTGCACATTTTGAAAGCAATTGAAAAGCTGGAGCCCGTACAATCAAAACTTGCAAAGGAGACAGAGTTTGATGTTTGGACAACGAGCGAGAAACTTACGACCAGCGAGAACACTTCGTCCTGAGCTGATGAACGGAACAAGGTCGTGGGTTCTTGAGTTGAATAAGCAAGTCGTGACGCATGCTCAAAACTAGTAGTGCATTCACCCGCTACACGACTCCATGTGAACCCACCTTTATTAATTTCAACGTGTATCGAAATTTCTACTGCCTACATACAACCTCGCCCCTAAATGATGCTTCTAATATTGAATTAGTTTATCTCATGATCATTTCCATGATTATGCACGGGGCACACTACGTTCATTATCTTCACGTTAATGTCATCAGCAGTTTGGAATGGCAATGGTTGAATGTATCTGCCCCATGCAGAAGTCTATTTTCAGACAGCAAATGTATTGTTCATAATAAATGCATCTCATATCCACTCGGCACTGTATCATCAGAATACTCCCAGCAGGAGAGACGGTGGAATTAGTCCTTATCTATCCAGGAACCACTTGGAAAATATAGCCTTCGGATAAACTCTTGTTATGACAGTGGGAATCTTTGACACTCACACATAGGGTTGCCAGACGTTCCGTTTTTTAGTTAATTTGATAATATATTGAATTTCACACCAATGTTCAAATATTCCAGAAAGTGTTGCAATTGTCAGAATCAATAGGAATTATAGGTAAGTTAAATGCAGACGATATGTATTCAGAATTGATTGTAATATCTAGCTTGTTTTCTGGTGATATAGGTGTAAGTTTGAAAGAGAAAATGATTTCTATGCCTGTGTCAGATACAGTAGATAGGTACATGTTATAGATTTATTAGAGACAACAAAATTAAGGAATATCTTAGTCCCTGTGAAGTTCATATTCAGCATTTTCCCCTCCATTGCTTTAATGGAGAGAGTTTTCTTTCTGTCATGAATATCAAACGGAGAGATGATAGAAACAGAAGCTCCATTAGTTCCATAAAACATTGTTCACATATTAAATTATGACGAAAATTGTAGTGAATTGTATCAGAAGGTTCTTACAGATAGAAAAGAAATCTTTGCAAAGGGTCGTTCATATGAAGAACATTTGTAAGTTGATTGTGTCATAGGCCTATATGATAGTATATGTCAGCAATATCTAGTTTTAATTTTGTGTATTTGATTATGTAATGTTTATTTGATACATATTTATTACTACATTTAACAACCTTGATAAAAATTAAAAAAATTGGGACGTGTGTTCCGTTTTTCCATTCTTGAAATCTGGCAACCCTACTCACAATTGGTTAATATGGATTTATTTACTCGTGTCAGGAACAAAAATATTTTATAAGTAATTAAGTACAAAATGGGCAACAAAAATGACAAAACTTGAACATTTAAGGTTCTATATTTTGCCATGTCACGTCCATTTGGTGTAGCCTTCACCAGATCCTCCATGGTGCACAGTATAGGACACAGACTGCACTGAAGCAGGTGACCCATAGTCTGTTCTTCACCGCATTCACAGAGGACCGGGACGCAGCAAAAAAAACATTTATGAATGTTGGACTTGGATCTACCAACCCCAGATCGCAATCTGTTGAGAGACTTCCAAGTTGTCCAAGCCTCTGTATGTCCTGCTGGGATCCTTTCAGAAGGAGCCATCCACTGAGTAATGTGGGGGCTTCTGGTCAACCAAGATGTAATCCTCAAAACCTGAGGTTTGTCACTTTCTTTTCCTTCGTGTAGCCTCCTGAGAAGCCGAGTGCAGGTCTTTCTAGTCGACGCCCGTGGGCGACCTGCGCGTCGGGATGAGAGATGAGATGAATGGATGAAAGTAGGCAAGGATGTGGAAGGAAGCGGCCGTGGCCTGTCAGAAGGTACTGTCCCAGCATTTGCCTGGTGTTGAAAATGGGAAACCACGGAAAACCATTTCAAGGACAGCCGACGGTGGGGCTCGAACCCACGCGTCTACCGAGTCAGCAGAGAGCTTGGCCCCATGACCTAACGCCGCGCTTTAGCCAGCGTAGCCACTACTGTCGGTGTTTGTCAGTTAGGCACTCAGTTGTGTGAAGAAAGCTTCTCCTGAACTTCAGTCGAGAGTGGGCTGGTTGAAGGCTATACAATGGATGTGCTTGAGACACATCAACCCTAGATCTCTCACATTTACAGTAGCTGCAACTTCTCTTCTGATATCTGGGGGTGCAATGCCTGCTAAACAAAACAGTTTATCATATGGCGTGGGTCTCAGGCAGCCAGTGATGAGTCAACACGTTTCATTTAATGCAGTATCAACCTGCTTGGTATGACATGACCTATACCACACAGCACATGCATATTCTGCTGCAGAGTAACAGAGTGCTAAAGCAGTGGTTCTTATTGTTTGAACTTGAGTCCCCCAGCTGGTACCAGATAATTTGCGAAGGAGGCAGTTTCTTGCGGATACCTTATTTTTGGTGTTGAGACAACGTCTTTCATACGTGGGTGCACGATCCAATGAAATCCCTAAATATTTTGGATTCGCACAGTGATCCAACAGCATGCCTTCCCACGTTACATGCAGTTTCCTCTTTGCCTGTCTGTTCTTGAGACGGAAAGCGCAGACTTGTGTTTTCAAAGCGTTTGGTTTCAATTGGTTTCCTTTATAATAATCACTTAGTTCCCCTAGAGCTTCAGATAGACGTATTTCCACAACTTCAAACTGATCCGCCTGGACGGTAATGGCACGATCATCCGCATAAATAAAGCTTCGAGTACCTACTGGTATTGGCTGGTCATTTGTATATACACACATCAAAAAAAGTTTTGCATCACCTCGGTTCCAAGAGTTCCGGAACCTTTAAATACAAAGGGAATAGAGATCAACACAAACAACATTTCAGCTCGTTTTATTGCTCATGAGACCCACACATTGCATGTTGTACCATCATACAGCTAGACTTTCAGCATTTGTGGTCCAGATTGCAGTACACACCACTACCTCTAATACCCAGTAGCACGTCCTCTTGCATTGATGCATGCCTGTATACGTCGTGGCATACTATCCACAAGTTCATCAAGACACTGTTGGTCCAAATTGTCCCACTCCTCAACGACAATTCGGCGTAAATCTCTCAGAGTGGTTGGTGGGTCAAGACGTCCATAAACAGCCCTTTTCAACATATCCCAGGCATGTTCGATAGGGTTCATGTCTGGCGAACATGCTGGCCACTGTAGTCGAGCGATGTCGTTATCTTGAAGGAACGCATTCACAAGATGTGCACGATGAGGTCGAGAATTGTCGTCCATGAAGACAAATGCCTCTCCAATATTCTGCCGATATGGGTGCACTATGGGTCGGAGGATGTCATTCAGGTATCGTAAAGCCGTTTCGGAGCCTTCCATGACCACCAGTGGCGTACGTCGGCCCCACATAATGCCACCCCAAAACATCAGGGAACCACCACCTTGCTGCACTCGCTGGACAGTGTGTCAAAGACGTTCAGCCTGACCAGGGTGCCTCCAAACACGTCTCCGACGATTGTCTGGTTGAAGGCATATGCGACACTCATCGGTGAAGAGAACGTGATGCCAATTCTGTGGGGTCCATTCAGCATGTTGTTGGGCCCATCTGTACCGCGCTGCATGGTGTCGGGGTTGCAAAGCTGGACCTCGCCATGGACGTCGGGAGTGAAGTTGCGCATCATGCAGCCTATTGCGCACAGTTTGAGTTGAAACACGACGTCCTGTGGCTGAACGAAACGCATTATTCAACATGGTGGCATTGCTGTCAGGGTTCCTCCGAGCGGCAATCCGTAAGTAGCGGTCATCCACTACAGTAGTAGCCCTTGGGCGGCCTGAGCGAGGCCTGTCATCGACAGTTCCTGTATCTCTGTACCTCCTCCATGTCCGAACAACATCGCTTTGGTTCACTCTGAGACGCCTGGAAACTTCCCTTGTTGAGAGCCCTTCTTGACACAAAGTAACAATGCGGACGCGATCGAACTGCGGTATTGACCTTCTAGGCATGGTAGAACTACAGACAACATGAGCAGCGTACCTTCGTCCTGGTGGAATGACTGGAACTGATCGGCTGTCGTACCCCCTCCGTCTAATAGGCCCTGCTCATGCATGGTTGTTTACATCTTTGAGCAGTTTTAGTGACATCTATGAACAGTCAAAGGGACTGTATCTTTGATACAATATACACAGTCAACGTCTATATGCCGGAGATCTGGGAACCGAGATGATGCAAAACTTTTTTTGATGTGTGTATGTTAAAGAGCATAGGAGCCAGAACACTACCTTGAAGCAATCCATTTCGTTGATTCCTCCAACGACTCTGCTGCCCTTGAAAGTCTACAAAGAGTCTACGATTTTGAATAAGACACCTGACAATTTTAGTTAATTTATAGTCCTTTGTCATCAAGTAGAGTTTATTCAGCAGTAAGTGATGATTGTGTCATAAGCAGCTGTTAAGTCAATGATGACTGACCCTGTGATCTTCCGGTTCTGGAATCCATCTTCAATATGCTGAGTAAGATGTAGGATTTGTGAGGTGCAGCTTTTACCTGTTCTGAAGCCAGCTTGTTCTGGGATTAGGAAAGGTTCAATTACCTTCGTGAGCCTACTTAGAATAATTCGCTCCAGTAACTTGAAAAGGTGGGAGAGCAATAAAATAGCCCTATAATTCTTAGGATCATGTGCATCTTTCCCGGGTTTGAGAATCGCTATTACTCTGCTCTCCCTCCATATTTTGGGTATTTTACAGGTAGTAATGCAGTTATTAAACAATTCTAGCAGCCATTCTTTAGCCCCAGGTCCAAAATGTTTGATTTGATCCACACAAATTCCATCCAGACCAGCCGCCTTTCCATTCTTACAGTAATTAATAGCTATATTCAGTTCTGAAAGTACAAAGGTTTACGGAACATGTTGCCTTCCTGTTCATGTTCCCTTACCAACTTCAATTTAGGTTTCTGGATTGTCTTTCCAGAATTACCATTTCGAATAAGTTGATTAACAATTTGGTTGGCAGAAACATTAGGATGTGAAGAAGTTCTATTGTGATCATTGTTAAGACGTCTGAGAAACCTCCAAGCTTTCTGGCTGCTCCTTCCCATATCCAAATCTTCCATAAGATTTAACCACTGTTGTCGTTTCGAGTCTGAAGTAGAAGTGAGAACACGTTGTCCGCTAGCAATAGTTTCCTCACTGAAAGGATCTTCATCAAATGATTTGCAGTAATTTGGCAAAAAAAGTCGTTGTCTGAGGATTAAGACCTTGTATGTAATTTGTTCTACATCCTTTCGCGATGGCTGCATTGGAACATACTTTAATCACATCATTGAATTGCTCATACGATTCTGGAATGGGACTGACTGTGGTGATATTCTCATCAAGTAATGAGGAGAACTGTGTCCAGTTAGCCTTCTTGAAGTTGTATCTTCTTCGAAAAGGGACAGTCTGTGGTCTGACAGCTGGAAATAGCTGGCACATTATGGGACGATGTTGAGTATTTGGAATGGGCAGACAAACCGATTTCACACATTGGCTGGTGACACTCTGTACTAAGTCTTAGACTGATTTTGGAAGGTAGAATAAGAAAAGAGAACGTTCATGGCATTTATAGACGTAGAAAATGCGTTTGATAACGTTGATTGGACTAAATTGTTCGACATTTTGAAAATGATTGGAATAAAGTATAGGGATAGGAGGGTGATCTACAATCTATACAGAAACCAGACAGCAGTCATTCGAGCTGATGGACATAAGAGAGAAGCTGGTATTCAGAAAGGTGTGAGGCAAGGCTGCAACTTATCACCCATACTTTTCAATCTTTACATTGAACAAGCAATGAAGGAAATTAGAGAGAAATTTAAAGTGGGAGTGAAGATTCAAGGAGAAATAATTTCAACTCTGAGATTTGCTGATGACATCGTCATCTTGGCCGACACGCCTAAGGATTTGAATGAGTTTCTGAATGGTATGGACTCCGTCTTGAGGAAAGAATTCATGATGAAAATTATTAAATGTAAAACAAAAATATTAGAATGCAGCCGAAATAAATTAGAAACCCTTATGGACGTCAAATTGTCAGATGAAAATCTAAAGGAAGTAGGAGACTTCTGTTACTTAGGAAGCAAAATAGCCAGTGATGGACGAAGCAAAGAGGATATAAAAAGTAGGTTGGCTCAGGGAACGAAAGCATTTCTACAGAAAAGGAATCTGTTGACATCGAATATAGATTTAGGTATGAGGAAGACATTTTTGAAAACCTTAGTCTGGAGCGTCGCACTCTATGGAAGTGAAACTTGGACTATTGGTGCAGCAGAAAAGAGGAGAATTGAAGCGTTTGAAATGTGGTGTTACAGGAGAATGATGAAGATCGGATGGGTAGATAGGGTTAGAAACGAAGAGGTATTAAGACGAGTGGGAGAGGAGAGATGTTTCTGGCAACTGCTAATGAAGAGAAGAGATGAGTTGGTAGGACACATACTAAGACACCCAGGAATAGCAAGCTTAGTTATGGAAGGAAGGGTCGAGGACAAGAATTGTCGGGGTAGACCAAGGTTAGAGTATGTTAAACAGATTGCCTCGGATGTAGGGTGTGGTAGCTATGTAGAGATGAAACGATTAGCTCAGGACAGGGAGGCTTGGAGAGCTGCATCAAACCAGTCAAAAGACTGAAGACTCAAACACTCTCACTTACAAATATGAGATCTGGGTTGTAGCCACGCTTCCATCTTCCACTTTTTTTTTTAGCGTATGGCTTTTAGTGCCGGGAGTGTCCGAGGACATGTTCGGCTCGCCATTTTTGTAGCTGCTTCGAGACGGACACCCAACGGGTGAGCTACAAGTACCGTTGGGGAGGGAAGGAGGGAAGTTGGAATGTAAGGACGAGGAGTTGGAAGGTAGCGGCTGTGGCCTATAGTTAGGGACCAACCCCGGCATTTGCCTGGAAGGAAGATGGGAGACCACAGAAGACCATCTTCAAGGTTGCCGGCGGGGGGATTCGAACCTCCTCGCCTCCCGGATGTGAGCGACTGCCATCAGTCATGCCGTAATCACCACGGCTAACTCACCCGGTCATCTTCCACTGTTAAATTATGAAGGGAGTTTACTGTCATGTATGAGGGACAGCTGAAGTAATTCTGCCCATTTTAAAACAATTTCCCCATTTTCATCATCGTGGGAATATCCCCACACATTACTATGGCTATTAAAATCACCAATGATAACAGACACTTTTTGCGAACTTAAATTGTCAGGAACTTTGAATGAAAACTGTGACTTAGGTGGTTTGTATATTGAGAAAATGATGAAATTGCTCAGTTCTACTGCAGTGATTTCTATATCATTTTCTTCTGAAATGGATGTCGCCTGGATCATGATGTCTGGTTTCGTGAAAATAGCACTACCATATTGGCCATGAGGACGTTCCACTGCCAGCTTCATACCTGGAATTTTAGGTCGGGGTTGGTTAATGTCTCTGTGCGTTTCTTGTATGCACAATACGTCACAATTGTGTTTATGGCATATGCCATGTAAGAGTTCTTCCTTATTTATAGAAATTCCCTCAATGTTCACAGAAATTATAGTCATTTTTGGCTCTAATAAGAGCCTTTTCCATTTATCATAGACCATTGAAAATCCACAGCCTGCTTCCAGTCTCCGACCGGGTCAGGAATGGAATGAATGAAGCCCCCATCTAGCGGCGAGGATATGAACTGTGCCGGCTGCCGAGGCCTGACGCACTCCTCTGGGGCAATGATTAAATGAATGACAGATGAAATGAAATGATAGTGGAGAGTGTTGCTGGAATGAAATTTTGACAGGGAAAACCGGAGTACCCGGAGAAAAACCTGTCTGCCTCCGTTCTGTCCAGCACAGATCTCACATGGAGTGACCGGGATTTGAACCACGGACCCAGCGGTGAGAGGCCGGCGTGCTGCCGCCTAAGCCACGGAGGCTTCTATCATAGACCATTCCGGTATGTAAATATACTATGTTCCTGGAATGCTGACGTTCAGTTCAGTACTGGATAATATACTGTATATGATTTTCATGCCGTGTTTCATATTCTGGGGGACATTGTCAATTGAAATTACTGTCCATTATCACTAGTGCGCTGGAAATATACTATGTCTTAAATTACGTAAATAACTGGTTTTTTTTCTTGCACATTCGACAATGGCAGCCATGTTTGTCAGGCGCATGAGGTCTCTTCAACTGTTACGATGGCGCACACATTACTGTTGCCAACATGTGGGATACCAAAACGACTGGTATGGATAAAAAAACATTGATGCGTGAAATACTCCCACTGTGCGTGACAAAAACTAGGGGTGTGTGGGCCGCGGTGCCTAGTAAATATTGGTCTAGGCCAGGGCGATCCACACAGTGCTCCGGCCGCGCTCTAAGACAGTGCTCCGAGCACTTTGGTGGATGGTAGTTTCGCTAGTGGTGGGAGAAGCTTGGCTAGTCGAGCGTGCGGTCTGCCCCCCGCGCCGTAGTGAGCAATGTTTGGCTCAACGTACATTTGTGAGCATTTCTTTTCGGTTCTTAAGCTTACCAAAAGTCAGCATCGTGCAACGATGAGCAATAGATACTTGCGCAATTGTTTACGAATAGTTGAGTCCAGAAATATTGTACCCAATTTGGAGAAGATGTTTTCCTCCAAAATTAAAAGCTCGCAAAAACGACGGAATAAAAGTCACTCAAGGTGTGTAGGCCTACTATCTGTTCTTCTTTCTTTCTTCCGAATTTGGCCGCCTGTGGACCGCATGGAACCTAAGGCTTTCTGGTTAATCTCCTCTTCTCTTCCCAAAACCTCTTCATTCGTTCACTTCTGATCTTTCGCTCCTCCTCGGATATTACCAGTTTGGCTCTAATTTTAGGTGTTTTCTCCTCGAAAATCTTGATGTTGTCAATTCGGTTTCTGAACTATTTTCTGTTGTGGATCACATCCACTGTGAGTCCACTTTCCTTGGCGTCTCTTTTAACCTCTTCTACCCACTTAGTTCATATTGGTAAAATGTTGTTAAATTCTCCTCTCTAATATTTTCACATTTCAGTTTGGAATAAATCATAATATTCTTTCTTTACTTAACACTTGCGTTCGTTTCCTGCACATTCCATATATCGGAATGCCAATCAATTTGTATATGCGATATATTTTTTATGGCAAAACAGCCCTATCAATATGATGTCAACAATCCCACAAAAGCCATCAGCCGCACGACTGTACGTAGGCCTACGTACTGTATCTAGTCAGCGCGGTCCGAACATCATCCGTCGGTTTCAGGTCTCCTCGCTGCCCCAATGTAGTGATGGTAGGGGAAGGAGCGCTACTCTGACGCTCACCGAGCGTAATGACTGGATGGCCCTGGTCTAGGCAAAAACAATTGGTCTGGATGAATATTATTAAGGGGTTGACAATGCTGTATTTGTCTATAATTCAGGCGTATAATAGCTGACACAGCTGAAATTTTACTATTTAAGTCGTGATCTAAAAATGGGATGGTTGGTGGGTTATAGACAGTAGTTGATTCATTTAGACCTTTAGAGGCTTTGCGACATCAAGGTCATGTAGCCCCGTGTACCTTCACAGGGAGGTTATGGCTGCTTGAGCTTTTAGTTCTCGCAGTATCGAGGTGCAGGTGCGTTTCATAAAAACGGAGGTAGCGCGCAGTTCGCTACTCCTGTGGGGGGTCCAGGGGGGACACCAAGAGCCCGCTGATGAGCCAGCTTGGTGTCCTAGGCGAAACCCCGCACAAGACACGGCACCTAGTAGAATTGCTGAGTTTTAATTCACTGGCCGTGAATGCCAATATACCATCTTTTTAATTAGTAAATTTTTATTATTGTCATTTTCACGCATATTTCTGTTTTGCTTATTGTCTGACTAACGTCGGTGCAACGTTTCAAACAGAGGAACGTAATCGTGTGCTGCTTGACTGCTCTGGGGAGTAAGAAATCCGAATATCATTAGTTCGAATCCCCACGCTGACAGTGGCCATCCTGAATGTTGTTTTCTCCGGGGATTTACACACTCACTCCAGGAAAATACTGCCATGATAAGTTATTCCAAGTCTCGCAGCTACACACACTACCACGGTCAGCATACAAACAAATGGCATCAGACAAAATCAACACACACCCAAGCACACCGACCTGATGACCAAGATTTCCCTCGCCCCTAAAATTAGTTAAAACAACAGAAGGTTTCAACTCAATAGGGGTGTTCACGTTCGTGAGGTTGCTTCTCAGACACATATGCTGAGTACGCTGAATGTTTTTTATTAGCCTACTTTTCACATTTTGCAAAAATGAGGAAAAAGTAGACTTATGAGATCGATCCGGGACAATGTCTGTCCTTCTGTCTGTCTATCTGTATGGCTGTGTGGGTGTGCCCCCCCCCCCCCCCCTATCAACTCATAAACGGCTGCAGCAATCGAAACCAAATTTAGTATGAGTAAAGATGTATACCGGAATATCTCAATCCCGTATTTGAAAATTATGTCAGTGCTACCAACTGCTGAAAAAAGCACTAGAAATTTGAACTCCATGTTGGATGTCATGGAAGGTAAGCATGGGAGCTATTCAAAAATTGGCACACATGTAGATAATAGCCTACTATTACAGTTTTATTTCCAGGAGGCCATACATGACAGTGTTGCCAAAATAATTTTAAGCCTTCTGATAGGTCCAATTTTTAAATGCATATAACTTCTACAATATTAATTGGATTTCAAGCAAATTTTGCATGTAATATGTGTACATAAACAGATATGACTGAGTGTATTCATAAGAGCCACCAGGGCTGCCAACTGTTAATAATTGCTCTTCCTATTTTCTTCATCCAAATACCAATATATCTGAAAGTATGCAAGCTGACAGCTTTAAACTATGCACGAGTATAGTACCTGACATTTTAGATTAATTTGGAGTAACTTATACTTCAGTTCTACCCAGTGGCGGATCCAGAGGGGGGCATCAGGGGCAAGTGCTCACCCCCCCCCCGAAAAACCAGTTGTCTGCCACATTGATATTGCCGATAAAAATGATTGTTTCTGCAAACTGCACTGCAAGTAAAATCTTTGCTGTATTGCCTGCATTCATGAATGTGGTCAATGTTTGTTATCATATAGTATGTAATGGCAACACTGTTAATATAATCGCTACATCGACATACATTTTTTTATGTTTAGGACAGGTAGAAGTTGAAATATATTTAATAATCCTTTGTGCCATGGAGCGCTTTCCTATACTACTTGACTATTTGGCTGGCCGTGGCCGGTATTTTTATTTATGTGACTAGTTGTGAGTCAGTGACTGACAATGTACGTACTATGTACATATTTTGTAACATTTGTGTAGTAGACTTGTATATTGTCATCAGATAGTCACTATGATTGCATATGTTTTAATACATATATGACTGTGTAATGTGCATTAAAATGTGGAAATGTACATATTCTATAGAATTAAAAAGGTTTTTCTTTTTTTACATAGTGACAATGACTTCTGTTATTGAAACTGAAACCAATAAACCATTTTAATATAATGAATTTCTTGTAGAATTATAAAATCTGGTGGTTGAATGTTATGTGTAGTGTGTGTAGATTAAATACAAATTTAGTAATTGTATTACATATTTTCTCTAGCTACTCTGAAATCCTAGAGTGCCCCCTCCGAGGTGAACCTCTGGATCCGCCACTGGTTCTACCAACACGATTCTAAGCCTGCTGATAGGACCAATTTTTAAATACATGTAACTTCTATACTATCAGTTGGATTTCAACCAAATTTCGTATGTGCTATGTATAACATAACAGATATGACTATAAGTATTCTTATGAGCAATCAGGGCTGCCAGCTGTTAATAAATGCTGTCTATAATTTTACCCTAATATCAATATATCAGAAAGTATATAAGCCAACAGCTCTATACTTTGCACACGTATAGCACTTGACACTCTAGATTAATTTGGAGTAATTAACATAAGTCAGTGCTGCCAACATGATTCTATGCTTGCTGATAGGTCCAATTTTAAAATGCATTTAACTGCTATAGGCCTACTAACAAATGGATTTTACCAAAATTGGCACAACAAGATATCATATTTCCGATTATTTCTAACCAGCACAAGCATGTCATTGTTGCCATCATGCTTTTACGCGTGCTGATAGATCCAATGTCTAACTGCATGTAACGTCCATTGGACTTCAATCAAATTTTGTATTCTGTACCTTAAGGCTGTGCGATCTCCACCGCCGTCAATCGCATGGCAAGAGATGGCAGCACTACTGTATTACCGATAGCAGCCGCTGCATTTGTGTTAGTGACGTGTCTACCCTTCAATTATCACCTCCTTCCGCCCCTACTCCCACCGCTTCTCCTCGTCACTCAATGTCCTCTCTCTCTCTCTCTCTCTCTCTCTCTCTCTCTCTCTCTCTCTCTCTCTCTCTCTCACTGATAGCGTTGCTTTGCATCTGAAAAACAAACCAGACTTGCTTTCCGAGCCGTATTGCCAATTTGTGGACTACTATTGGATTTTTTATTATGGATACTCGAGTTTAGGCCTTAATTACAACCAAACCAACAGACCTATTGAAAAACGAGTTATACCAATATTTTCCTTGTTTAATTCTGCGTTAGACTATATAAGCCAATTATTTTAAAGTTTATTAATTATTTATTTATTTGTGGTTGTATGAAAAATTGTCCGTGTTTTTGACGTCTTTTCTAGGAACCGCTCACTTAAAACTATATACATGGAAAACTACTTGGCTGAGGGTAATGCAATTTTTATATGTGATAGGCACAAGTATTGGTAGTGCAAATCTCAAGTTTCAATTTTTTTCAACTACCCAATAAAAAGTTCTTATACTTTTTCTGACGTAACGTTTTTTCAGCCCAGGATAAACGTACAGCAGGAAACTTGGTCTCATTTTGAAGCTCTCATTCGTGATTATCGGAAACTACGACCACTGTAAACGTACAGTGTGATGACGAATTTATGAAGAGTAATATTAATGGGAGGTTTTGTGCGTTGTGTGTAGGTATTCTCCCTCCGTCCAGCCCAATAAAAAAGAATATATGATATAGGCCTATTATGATTATATTTTGATATAGTATGATATGATTCACGGAGTGAGGTTGTGGTTAGGGTTGTGCAGCTGTGAGCTTTCATTCCGGAAATAGTGGGTTCGAACCCCCCTGTCGGTAGCCCGGGAGATGGTTGTCCCTGGTTTCCCATTTTCACACCAGGCAAATGGGCGCTGTACCTTAATAAAGGCCACAGCCGCTTCCTTCCCACTGCTAGTCTTTCCTATCCCATCGTCGCCATAAGACCTACAGTATCTGTGTCGGTGCGACGTAAGGCAAATTGTAATATATATATATATATATATATATATATATATATATATATATATTTTGATATATATTGAAGATTACAACTCGCATAATAGGCCAGGCGACAGGTAGTTCAATAAGGAAATAATTAGTGGAAAGCTGGAAATTGCTTTAATCGCTTTATTTGGACCCAGATATTACTCTCCCAAGTTTCTCCCTCGAGCGAAGTCGGTGTTGGCCCTTCTGGCCCTAAGAAGGTACCATTTTTCAATTTTTTGCAAATATCTCCCAAATCTTCAACTTTATCAACAAAATACCTATTATAAAAAATAATCTAGAGTAAATTTCCTACCAACATTTTCCCCACCTTTTGTCTCTAATGTGAACCGTTACGATGCTACGACCATTCAAAGTGGAGCCCTTTTTGATTCATGCGGAAAAGCTATGGAAATGATATGCCATATCAACGTTTCTACATGTTTTAATATTTGTCAGCATTCCAGATGCACAAGCTGTTATCTTGTTACAAGTATAACAGATTTTCAATGTAAACATCTGTGGCAAAATACCTACCATTAGTATCATTTTGCAATATTGAGTTTTCGACTACAGAACAGCATGTGGATGCACGGTGTGCGCGGATCTCGCGGCATGATGCGGACTTGAGAAAATTTGTTGGATGGTTATCAACTCAAGAGCCCTTTCCTCGTGGACAACACGTTGTTTCGTTAAGCACAGGAGTTGTCGGGGATGGACAAATCACTTGTCACATGGCCTATGGAATTGGCATAGCAGCACAAAAAGGCATAACCGGCAACAATTTTCACGATGTGAAGTTCCTTAGAAGAAATGGCGTGATGCCTCTCCGCGCGGTAAATTCGAAAATAAAAATCCGCAACACGGATATTCCTGTTGATCCTCTTGTTCTTTTCCAATGCATTTGCCTTGCAAAGAAATCCGATGCAGAATTGAAACAATATTTCCAGTTTGAACTAGCTCCGTATCCGGTTGCGATCTTTGATAAAGCGGGAATGCGTAGACGAAAAAGTCTGTGTTCTATAAATTATTCGATCCTGTTACCGATGAGCCCTAATTTGAGGACCTACATCATGTTCTCGACGGAGGATGTCTTCTGCACCGTGTAATTTGGCACCGAACCGATACTTTTGTCGACATTAGTGCCAAATATGCGAGTTACGTTAAAAGATACTTCAAAAACAGTGTCATTATTTTCTATGGGTATCCTGACGACCCAGCAGCTCGCAGTACCAAGTCCGTTGAACGTCTTCGACGATCGCACAAGCATGAAGCTGCTAATGTTTTTCTATGAGTCCATGACGGCACCTATGCCACAAGCAAACTTTTGTCTAATGTCACAAACAAACGAAGATTGATCGACTTGTTGCGCGTCAAATTCGAAAGCGAAGGAATCGAAACCAGACAAGCTCCAGAAGATGCCGATGTGCTGATCGTTACCACCCCACTCGAGTTATCTCGGCCCGACAATTCAGTCATTATAGTGGCTGAAGATATATATATCCTGGTCATCTTGGCGGCTTGTGTGCCACCCTCCACGAAAATGTATTTTATGAAACCCGGCAAAGGTTCAACCAAACAACAACTACTTTGCACAACAAGTTTCAATCTCCCAACATGTGTGCAAGAAAACTTCCTATTTTTGCATGCGTTTAGTGGGTGCGATATAACGTCTTCGTTTCACAGGCAGTGCAAAATGAAATTCGTAACACTGCTGAAGAGTAATGAGGAACTGCAGACAGCTGTTAGGGTTTTCCGAGGCGTGAACGCAAACCCCGATGAAATTGACAAAGCGGGCCAGTTGGTTTTGGCTGGGCTTTATGACAACAAAACCACGGGGAATACCCTGAATGAGCTGCGGTTCCAACTGTTTGAAAAATCTCTAAGCAAACAACGATTTAATCTCGCAAGCTTACCTCCCACCGAATCAGCGACACGTGAGCACTCTTTAAGAACATATCAAATCCAAACATGGTATGGAAATGATACAAATCCACTGGATTGGGGCTGGAAAAATTCTCAATGTGGTTTGGCTCCCATACCTACGAGGGATCCGGTGCCAAAAACGCTTCTAAACACAGTGTCCAGCAAATGTTCGGAAGGATGTAACGCAGCTTGTGGTTGCAGGAAAACGGGCCTCCGATGCTCCAGAATCTGCATGAATTGTATGGGACGGTCATGTACAAATGCTGCAGAGGAAGATGATATGGGTGATTGTGACGGAGACATCGATGTTAATCTTGAGCGCCCTGTGACGTTGGACAAATGTACCGATACAGACGATGAAAGCGATGATGGAGAAATTGAGGCCACAGCTGTTTACATTGAAAATCTGTTATACTTGTAACAAGTTAACAGCTTGTGGACCTGGAATGCTGACAAATATTTTATAATATGTAGAAACTTTGATATGGCATATCATTTCCATAGCTTTTCCGCAAGAATCTAAAAGGGCTCCAATTTGAATGGTCGTAGCATCGTAACAGTTCACATTAGAGACAAAAGGTAGAGAGCATTTTTGTAGAAAATTTACTCTAGATTATTTTTATGATAGGCATTTTGTTGATAAAGTTGATGGTTTGGGAGATATTAGAAAAGAAAAAAATGGTACCTTCTTAGGGCCAGAAGGGCCAACACCGACTTCGCTTGAAGGGGGAAAACTTGGGAGAGTAATATCTGGGTCAAAATAAAGCGATTAAAGCAATTTCCAGCTTTCCACTAATTATTTCCTTATTGAGGCTTTTTTCCGACCTGTCGCCTGGCCTATCAAGTTCTATTGATTTTAAACATGTTTTATTCTGCGAATATAACTTACAGAATTTTATAAAGTAACTCATAAATAATTTTTAACATTCTGTAAACGAAACACTCACATATTTTATTATGAGCAAATATTCTCATGAAAATAAATTTTATTATTTCAGATTTTGAAAAATCATTTACATATCATATTGTTCTATATTGAAACATCTTTTTTTAGTAATAATCTGATACAGGTACGAAGTACACCATTTTATACTGACTGTATAACAATATAAAGTATTGACAGTAAGAAAACAAACAATAAAATTTAACACAAAAAAGGGACTTAATAATAACAAATTCATTGGAAATTAAATAACAAAAAAATAAATAACAGAGGTTATAAAGATATGTATGTGAGTCGTCCAATTCCAGAACTACCTAAGTCAATTTCATGAAATTTGTGAGAAAGGGCAAAAAACTGTCTTGGGTTATCCGTGCGCGTTTAAATAGAAACAGTTTGTATGATAGTTACAAAATACGATTAGTTTTCATTTTATGTATGTTTTAAAAATACAGTAAAAGCAGTTTTTACGTAATAATAGAAAATATATTGCACTTAAGCAGTTTTGATACAGGATCTAGGACTTAAGTAGTTTTGGATTAGTTTCATTAAGTCAGTAATTATGGTTTCTATGTGAAAGTGAAATTATTGCTATATTTTAAAGTTCTCTAAGAAACTACCCAGTATACAATAAAAGTAACCTTTCAACCTTAAATTTCCATTCACAATATGCTCACAGCTTTTCAAACTAGGCGAAATAGAGTCCATTGGACTGCACAGCAACGTCATGTTCCATGGGGTCCTCTTCTTCTTCTACTTCAGATACATTTTGTCGAGCTATGTCTTCGCCACATAGTAGCAAGTCTCGGTAGAAGCCTAGATCCTCTCAGTTGTGCCACTCAGGGCCGAAATGCTTTGACAAAAGCTGTTTCACATCAGTCACTTACATATATATAAGTATATAAAAGTGTACCCGTTCTTACGCCACTTTAACATGTTTTCTTGGCGTTGATTAGCAGTGTTTAGCTATGGACAAGTTCATTGTTAAACGTAAACGCCTGGACAGTGAAAGTGAACAGTCGGATGCTACTCCCGAACCGTTGAATTCAACATAAAGAAGACAAACGAAAGAAAAGAACATACCAGGACAGTTACGTAGTGTATGGATTTACGTGGAATAAGAACGAGGAAAACCCTATCCCTGTGTGTTTAGTTTGTGGCGAAACACGAGGCCATGGTACCTAGCAAACTGAAGTGGCATCTCACAATTAAGCATCCTAGTGGGTCAGGGAAGAGTGTGATGTATTTTTCACGTGTACTAGAAGGGGAGAAAAAAAACAGCTGTGCGAATGGTAAAGAGAATGACCATAAGTGATACTGCTCTTGAAGCCTCGTTTAAAGTAGCAGAACTGATAGGAAAAAAGATTCACACACACACCTCATACTCTGGGAGAGGAAATCATAGGTCCTGCATGGAAAATTATAGTTTCAACAATACTTGGTGAAGGAGCAGCTAATCAAATTTCGAAATTTCCTCTTTCCAACAACACAATCAGTCGCAGGATATCTGAAATGTTTGCAATATCAACGAACAAGTCGTGGGGAAAATAAAAACTGATCGAGCATTTGCTTTGCAAGTAGATGAGAGTATCGATAGTGGTGACAAACTGCAACTCCTTGGTTTTACCAAATATATTGATGATAAAGATATTAATGAGCAGTTTCTGTTCTGTAGACCGCTAGAGACTACAACCTCAGGCCATGATATTTTCGTTTCTATTAATTCCTTTCTCAATGACCAAGATCTTTCATGGAAAGACTGGTTGGTTGGTTCTTAAGTTTAGGGGCTGCGACAACGCGGTCATGTAGCCCCGTGTACTTTAGTGTGTGTAGAATCTGTCTGATAACCGGTGTTAATTGTGATGACTGTATTAGTGCGTGTTATCTGTTTTTAATTCAAGTAAGGACTGCAGTCTTTTGAATTTTTCAAGTAGTTCCGACTTTTGCTGCCAAACGCCACCGTTAATGACTACTAGTTCAGAACTTAGCTACCAAACGCCACCGCAGTCGGCTCTTGGCAACGAACGTAGGAACCTAAGAGCGTTGTTTACATTCTTAACCTATACAATTTAGCTTCACACAGGTGTAATTAGTGGAAGGTTCTTTAACATGCCATAAATCTATGACATGGGACCGCCGGATTTACTTCCCCTCCGAAGGAAGGCATACTGAGGGATTTTTAACTCTCTTAAAAAATCCGACGACTTCGGCCGGCATGGAAAGACTGTTGTGGTATATGTACAGATGGTGCACAATCTATGTCTGGGAAATTTAAAGTTTTTTACTGCCAGAGCTCAAGATTTTGCTGCAGTGTTTAACGAAGTTGTGAAAATGGTGAACTACATCAAGTCTCGACCTTTAATGTGCAGGATTTTTAAACAGTTATGTCTCGCAACGGATGCACCTCATACCTCTTTGTTACTTCATACAGAGTAAGGTAGTTGTCGCGGGGTCGTGTATTGAAGCAGTTTCTTGAACTTAGAGAACAGGTGAAAACTCTTTTTAAGGATGAAAATCAAGATACATTTTATGAGCTGTTACTAACTGATTCTTGGTGCTTGGAACTGTCGTATCTGGCAGATATTTTTCATAAACTGAATTAACTGAATGTTTCAATGCAGGGTAGACAGGAAACAATAATTTCCTCAACCAATAAAATGAAAGATTTTAAAAGAAAACTTAGTTCTTGGAAGTCTGCAGTTCAGAAAGGAGATCGTTCAAACTTTCTTCATCTGGCAGTAGTTAACGATCTGGGTAAGCTGAAAGACCGAATTTGTGATCACTTATCAAGATTGCAAGATGCAATAGATACATACTTTCCATCTATTTCCACTATGAATGTCAACTGGGTTGTCTCACCATTTGATTTCATAGATAGTACGAGGAAATAGATTTCACTGGTTGCGAACGAGATGAATTTATTGATCTTTGTGCCGATTCCACACTCAAAGGTAAGTTCACCAAGAGTGAGGCGTCGGTGGCTACTTTTGGGCTTCAGCGGAGAGAGTAGTATCCTAACCTAATGAAGAAAGCAATTAACACACTTTCGCCCTTTCCAAAATCCTATCTATGCGAGCAAGCCTTCTCTGCTCTGGTGACAATAAAATCCAAAGCAAGAAATAGACTGAATAACCTTGAGGATGATTTGCGTGTTTCATTGTCAACTGCAAGGCCCGATATCACGTACCTGTGCTCTAAGCATCAATCACAAGTTTCATATTAACGATTTATCGAACAAAATTATTGATGTATTTTTACTCACTGACTGTAGTAAAGTTGACTGTATTATGTTATGGTGTACGTTACTTATTATAAAATATTTCAATAAATTTACATATGAAACATAATTCTTTTTTTATTCAAGGAAAGGTGCCCCCTACTGTCGACCAAAGTATTATGTGCACTCGAGTTTGAAGGTTGTTTGTGAAGTAACCAATAGACCTACATAAAATCCAATAACATTATCATTTTCGTCGTTCTATTGTACGTTAGTTCATGTAGGTTTGGAATTTTTAATTTATATTTTAATATTTTTTATCGCAGTTGGAACACAAAATGTGCCCATTTTTAAGCGTGTTTCAACCATGCGTCACATTTAAGAATTATTATCTCAAAACTCCGTCATCAGATCGAATGCAAATTTTAACACAATATACATCGGAATGCTGTATAACTGGTTTATTAATTTCAAAATTTTGTGTGTCCAAGAAACAAAGTTATCATTTTTGTAAGGTAACTTTTTCTCGGCTCGGGGTGGTTGGAAAATATAGCTCTTGGTCGCATTGTAATCCATATTCATCAAGAAGTTATGGTTTATGACTGTGAAATACGTAAATTAATTCACTTATTTTATATCGGTTTGTGTTTGTTCGTGGAAATAAGGCATTATTCACCAGCCAGCCGCTCAGGGGTAAGCTGTACTGCGTTGCTGAGATGGAGCCCATAACTGCCGAGCGAGGCGAGGTCGTATTTCCCCGTTCCAATATAAACCGATATAAATTAAGTGAATTAATTTACGTATTTTAAAGTCATACAGCATAACTTTTTGATGTATAAGGAGTTCTACGCGACCAAGAACTACATATTCCAACCACCCCAAGCCGAGAAAACGTTACCTTACACAAATGATAACAACTTTGTTTCTTGGACACGCAAAATTTTGAAATTAATAAACCAGTTATACAATATTCCGATGTATATTGTGTTAAAATTTGGATTCGATCTGATGACGGGTTTGTGAGATAATAATTCTTAAATGTGACGCATGGTTGAAACACGCTTAAAAACGGGCACTTTTTGTGTTCCAACTGCGATAAAAAATATTAAAATATAAACTAAAAATTCCAAACCTACATGAACTAACGTACAATAGAACGACGAAAATGATGATGTTATTGGATTTTATGTATGTCTATTGGTTACTTCACAAACAACCTTCAAACTCGAGTACACATAATACTTTGGTCGACAGTAGTGTTTAATGTTATTCCCAAGGGTGCCGTGAACTTCAAAAGGTTGGTAAACTCTGCTCTAGACTGTGGTCGTGTGGACTGGCATGATGAGTCAGGGCGGGAGGGAGGCGGAAGCTGCGATAGCAAAGGTGTTGAAGGAGAGGGTAAGGCAGGTGGCCGAGCGCGCTCTTGCCCAAGACCTTGTCTTACCGCTGTGTGTGTGCGCGCGTGTGTGTATGTGTGTGTGACTGATTCAACCTGCGTTTTGTAGAGTCTGAAAGGTACAATCACCACGGGTATATCGCTGAACCAATTTTCTTTATCGAACTTTTCTACTGCTCAGTATAAGAGCCACATCAAATTAATAAAACTTTGAAGTTAATATAACAATTTTTTCTCACTAAAAATGGTATTCAAATCTGAAGAGGTTAATACAAAATTTGAATTTCGTAATAAGAATTGTTCCTATTGCAGGTACTACTACAGGGGTTGTTGTACATAAATTTCGGTGTCTTCCGATTATTAGTTTCGTCGTGGAGATTGTACCTTTAACGCTCAAAATAGCCACTTTGAAGCCATGTCCTCAGCAAACGAGCCGTCGTTATTTTCTTCAAAACGCATATAATATCTCACAAAGACCTACATTAGAGATTAAGAGTAAAAATAAAAATAAAAATAAAATTTCAATTTTTGACCGCACAGCCTTAAGAGATGGAACTAAGAATATATTCAGTCACCAGGGCTGCCAACTGTAGTGCTCTATTAGGCTACATTATACCAGGAATATTTCGAACTAATTAGACATTTCAATATTACCAACTTAATTTCGTCATTATTCTAGATAGGTTCATATACTGTAGAATAATCATTGGCATGAAAAGTACTTTAGTTCGTCACGGAACTTCTTGTTTTTATATAAAATTGATATGATATTATATTTCCGAACCCTGATTTGAAATGAAATTAAAATAACGGGCTGTGACTCTCTAAGACGACTGTTGGTTATTAGAAATCCTCGTGAACAACGAGTTCCTTTCTTGTGAGAAAGCAATTAATTCTACGGCCCAACGAATGCAATCATTGCTTCCTCTTCCGATTTATCTTGGAGAGAAGAAACGAGTTTCCGAGATGGATGGGATGCAATTGTCGCTAGGCAGGAGATACGTCCTCATTTCCTCTTTTCTAACTAGGTAAATGTCCTTTGGGAATTGAAATATAGCATTCTTGTTGGTCGCGAAGTTCTAATTTTGTTCCAATAATAATAATAATAATAATAATAATAATAATAATAATAATAATAATAATAATAATAATAATAATAATATAACTTTTTTGGTTTCCATGCTGGAAGATTCAACGAAAGTTGTTTCGTTTAGGGATTTATGACATCGTGGTCATGTAGCCCCGTGTACTTCGGTGTGAGTTGTGTATGTAATTTGTCTGAATACTTGTTTTATACATGGTGGGTGGAGTCAGATCCGTTATCCGAGTACATACGATTCCCCAGGTTAGGAAGCACCGAAAGACGTGAAAACCTTATAGTAAAAAGGGCGTGGTTTGGGAGAAAACAGGAGTAAAAGTACGTCACTCTTGACAACACTGCTTGCTACTGTGTACAAAACCGGATCGAGGAAGTGCCACGGGACTAACAGAACAGCCGGTATTCACCGGGGTAGGTCTCGCAGACAACTGAGGGGAGGTAACTTGCCCAACCAGTTGCCACAGACTAGGAACAACAGAGTTTCGAATATGCTTCCCTTCACCTCGAAGATTTTTTATTTTAGATTTTGGAAACACATTGCACTAAGATAATTATAGACTATATACATATTTACATAATCATCTACACACTGAGTCACAAACAGATATCCAGATTTGTGATGTATTCAATAGCCTTATTTGTTGCGAAGAGGAACTCCTGCGGGTCACCATGGAATGCTCGTAAGGGGCATGCTTGGACAATGTGTTGAACCGTTTGACGTACAGCACCACAATCACAGCGCGGGGAGGATGTCATCCCCCATTTATGTAGGGAATCGGCGCATCTACCACAATTAGTTCGTATTCTATTCAGAGTGGTCCAAATCTTCCTGTGTTTATCAAATACTGGTGGCCTGGATTTGATACAGGGCATCTTCAGTTGTTCCTTAGTAGCACTGGTTTGCCTTAAGTTAGTCCATCGATCATTTATATTATATTTATTGTTATTGACTTGGCAAGTTTGTAATGGAGGAGGACGGGAACGGAGTTGTGTTGATGGGAGGAATGTGTTCATCAATATGGAGCTCAGGACTAGCAGTTATCCCTCTAAGATAAGACATGTACTCGCGACAGCTGATGCGATGTTGCCGGCCTGGACATGGCAAATAGCCTTCCTGAAAGTGATTGTCGTAACGTGGAATTGTTTGAGATCCACTCGCCGTATGCAGGTCCACCCCAGATGTTATTTCTTCGGGTTTTTATGCTGCAAAGCACGGTGCAATCCCAGAGTCATAGAACCTATGATTTGTCTGCTAGACATGTTTAAAATATGTCACTAAACCATTTTTGTTTTTTCGCTAAACCATGTGGAGAAATTGGAATTGTTATATCGCCACCATAGGGAAGATGTAGTAAGAATGAGGAAACGGGTTAGGGAAAGAAATCAGAAGAATTGGTTCAATGGGAAGAACCCAATCGAAGCAAATTTGTATTCCCAAAAAGGGTGAAGAACAATAAATGGTTAATAAAAATTTAATAATTTAATAGCAATGTTAAGGGGGAAATGTCCTTGAACTTGTTCAAAAGCAGAGTCGGACGATGGAAGGAAGCCCCGTGGCCATCCAAGTATTAGTAATAGTTTATAAATAGGATTAAGCTCAAACCATTTATGTAGTGAATGATTGTTGTGCTGTGAATACACTAAATCTCCCACAAGAAAAGTACTAATAAGAGATTTAGCGAGACTAGAAACAGGCTTGATTAAGAGAGCGCAATAATCAAGATGCACAGATTGAGAATGACCGTAGGTAGGAAGTTAGCTGAGCGAACTGTACAAGAAATAAACAATCTAAAGAAATCTGTGAAAAATCATGAACTTGACAGAAATAGTAGCTAAGCAAGTTTTTTGTCTGAGCACAACAAACAAAAGAAATAATTTCCCATGTTCACGTGGAGGATCTCAAGTTGCTACCATAAGTGAATATCAAGGGCAAGAATAGTGAGATTAGAAATCAGCTTCAACAACAATAGAGGATAAAACCTCAAACATTAAGTAATTGAAAAATAATGTAAATTATAAAAGGCGTGGCCGTGGCTAAAAATTGAAAGTTAGGCCACGAGTACAAATTTAGAGCAAAATGACTGCTAATGTTGCCACAATACAGCAGCGTTTGCTAGTATATAGTTGGTCTCCGACCAAGATACTAATTATGAAAAAATTGCAATCATTGCATAGATTTGAGTAAATAACTGAGAATATCACAAGTTAACGTGCCCCATTTGACACAGTAAATATTAATAAAGGCTAATATGGAGAAATTTATGTTGCTCCCAACAACTTGGGAACAGCAGCAATCGCTGTGAAAACTTGAAATACTCTTTTTTATGGGGAAAGCTTGCAAGTTTCTAAAGTTACAATACATTTAACGTGTTTTAGCTTCAAGAACGTTTCAACTTATTTGTCAGTTGGACGTTGTTGACTATTACCACTGAATTAAGTAGAAATTACAGTTGATTATAAATTCAAGAATAGGGAGGACATCATTTAGATAGAACCTCAAATTTACAACAAAAAAGATACAGCAAATATTGTTTGATATTCTTAATTTGAATCTGTTTTTAGAGGGTGATACGGGGAGGGAAGGAAATGGGATCGTTTCAATGCAAGTCCATTCGGGCGCCCTTTACCTTAACCGTTCATACGAAAACCAGATTATTATTTTGGCACGGATATCTTAAAAGTTTGGAGGTTGGGATCATAGGTTCTTGTTACAAAATGCCTCTGTTTAACATGATGAATATTTTCGAATTGAGCATTTGTAAGTTGCATTGCTATTAAAGTTATGAAATTTGACGAGATTGCTTGGACTTTCAAGATGTTTTTGACCAGATTGAATAGCGTACAAAGTTGATCCCACGATGAGTTCAATTACTGGCATTTCACAGAGTGAAGAAGAAATTATAAAATCCTACATGGAGCTTAGCCATCAAATTTACTTTACATTTGAAGAGATTTCTCACGGCGGTTGAAATTAAGATATGACAGCACTGCAATTATTCCTGCCAGCAGGATGAAACTGCAAATATGATGTTTCTTGCAAGTGAGTTTAAAGGAGCTCCATAAAATTAGCTTAAAATGTTATGTTAACTTAACTTTGCATGTTGACTGGCCGGCTAGTTGGAGGTGCTGGTGCACAACTATCACCTCATGGCGATCGTAAAATGTCGGACGGGTAGCGGGTGTCCCTTGAAGAAGGACTAAGCTAGTCAATTGACTGCGCGAACAGAATGGAGGCTCACAAGAGAGTTCCCACCATGCAAGGCGACCGAGGAGTTAGGGGAAGGTGTGACGCAGAACATAAGGGCCACAGACATATGAACACATAAATCACTTAGGTACACAAATTTCTTTCTTGAAGTAGAGTCCAAAAAATGAAGAAATGTGTAGGTTGTCATCTATAGAGGACAAGTCAAACTTCCAAGCATCATCAGTAGACAGTGATAGTAAGTTCAAATGTTGATCGCAAAACATGAGTGAGTTCAGCAAAGTTTCACGTGATGGCGCTGCGAGAAAAAACTCGACGTTTCTCTTGAAAAAGAGGGGTAATGGATCTCGTTCTCTGCAACATACTAAAGAAAACATAGACAATATGCACAAGGAGAGAGCGAATACACACAGTAATCTCTGTTGGTGGTTTTCACGAAAGAAAATACAAGATGTTCAGAAAAGAACATATAGCCTACTTTCTCCTAAATGTATGGGTATTGT
Organism: Meconema thalassinum; assembly: GCA_946902985.2. NCBI lineage: Eukaryota > Metazoa > Arthropoda > Insecta > Orthoptera > Tettigoniidae > Meconema > Meconema thalassinum. The sequence continues at coordinate 373,012,680 of OX336388.2, read as the reverse complement.
TATATCTCTTTGTCCTTTTCAAGGATTATAATTGAATGTTGGTTGTAGTAGCTTGTTGAAATACATCGTGCTACGTGGATATTAAACATGAATATGAGGTGCCCTTTGCTAGTGCTACCTCTGTAAAAAAATGTCATTCAATTTGGTTTCACAGTGTTTGAATTGATATGGGGAATCGATTTGCACACATACATGGCCGCTATCTGAAAACTATTTGGCTGACGACCTTGCAGTTCAGTCAAAAGATGCTTCCCACAAAATGGATTGTTGTTGCAAAATTTGGTAGAAATCAAATGATTAGGTTGGTCGTAATTTGATTTACGCTTTTAACATTTGGGTGGCCGCCATTCCGTTTCCGTCAAGATGGCGGCGATATAAAACATGACACTGAGGTGCCCTTTGCTAGTGCTACCTCTGTACCGGTTTTCGTTCAATTCGGTTTCACCGTGTTTGAAAAGATTGGGGGAATCGATTTGCACACATATATGGCCGCCATCCGCAAATTATTGGGCTGATGACCTTGTAGTTCAGTCAAAAGATGCTTCCCACAAAATGGTATGTTGTTGCATAATTTGATAGAGATCAGATGATTAGGCTGGTCGTATTTGATTCAAGCTTTTAACATCTGGGTGGCCGCCATTACGTTTTCGTTAAGATGGCGGCGATATAAAACAAGACACTGGAGTGCCCATTGCTAGTGCTACATCTGTATCAAATTTCGTTCAAATCGGTTTCGCCGTGTTTATTGATAGGGGGAATCTATTTGCACACATACATGGCCGCCATCTGCAAAATATTGGGCTGATGATCTTTTAGTTTGGTCATAATATGCTTCCCACATAAAGATATGTTGTTGCAAAATTTGGTAGAGATCAGATAATTGGGTTGGTCATAATTTGATTTAAGATTTTAACATTTGGGTGGCCGCCATTACGTTTCCGTCAAGATGCGGCAATATAAAATATGACACTGAGGTGCCCTTTGCTAGTGCTACCTCTGTACCGAATTTCGTTTAATTCGGTTTCACCGTGTTCGAATTGATGAGGGGAATCGATTTGAACACGTACATGGCCGCCATCTGCAAACTATTGGGCTGATGACCTTGTAGATAATAGACGCTCGCCATATAAATATATGTTGTTGCAAAATTTGGTAGAGATCTGATGATTAGGTTAGTCATAATTGTATTGAAGCTTTGAACATTTGGGTGGCCTCCATTACGTTTCCGTCAAGATGGCCGTGTTCGAATTGATGGGGGGGGGGGGGGTGGAGGGGCAGACACATACTCACACACACACAGACACACACACAGCCAGACACACAATTTTTGGCCTTGTGTAGATCTCATAAGCCTACTTTCATTTTTTGCAAACATCGAAAGTAGGCTAATAATGGGAAAACGAGAACTAGAGAAAACCCATTATACCTAATAGGTACTATCTACGTAAATTGTATATTCAGGAAATTTGTCAGTTGGCACAGGCTAGAGTAAAAGGTGGCTTTTCACCGTTGTCTCAGTCTCACTCATGGCTGTGATTATATGGAAGCTACTGAGGTATGGGTGGTGCTTAGTAATGGCATTCAGGGCACAGTCAGTGCCTGTGGATGCTGTGAAAGGTTCTACTCATAGGGTTAGGACTACTGTTCTGACTCAGTGAGGAAAGCATTGGCAAACTACCTCACTCCTCTTCTTGCCTAGAACGCCTCAATATAGCGCTGCCTTGGGTTTTTGTGGGTATCTACTCACATAACGTAACGGCGGTGCTTTTTGAGGATCCAACCAGCCTTCGGGCTGACTACCTAACAGACACATACCGCCTTTATACGTATTTCACGTATTTCGGTTCGTCCTGACCAAGGGAATAATAATATGTTCCCGGCTGTCCAGTTAAACTCCACCCTCCCTGTACATAATGATGTTTGCTACATCGGTGTGTCTGTTTGCGTCACATTTGTATTTTTGAATTGTGTTTCAGCGAAGCTGGCATCAAATATAGCCTCAGGACTCTTTCTTTGCTGTGGACGATTGAAATACCTCAATGGGAGTTTATCATTAGAGAATGATCTTTTGTTCAAGAAGCTCTGTTATTGTGTTACACCTTCCTTTGTATTCTCGCGTAAGAATATTATTTTCTCACTGTCCGTCATGACGTTGTGTTCTGTAAGAGACACGCCTGTGTCGTAAGAGCCTCTTGAATGAATCGGCAACTGTTTCATTGTGCATTTTGAATGGCATTGCTATAGGGCAAGGTGACCTATCTGAAGTTGGAGGGGGAGGATCCATCCTTTATAGACTACTTTGCTGGTTCAAACATGCGCCGCAAATAGTAGGGCTTTGCGACATCGTGGTCATTAGGCCCCGTCGAATCTGCCGGATAACCCGTGTCTTTGTGATGGCTGTACTAATGGGTGTGTTTGTAATCGAGGCTAAGATTTGGGTAGGAAGCCTCCGTGGCCTTAATTTTGGATTGATCCCGGTATTTGCCCGGAATAGAAGGGGAAAACCACAGAAAATCACTTCTAGGATGGTTGAGGTAGAAATTGAACCCACCTTTTCTCAGTTCTGTTCTCGGGAGGCTGCGTAATCGCCGTTCCAGCCCTCAGACCAGAATTACATTTCATGGCAGAGCCGTGAATGGAACCAGGACCTCCACAGTGCCGCCAAGATATATTTGTTAGAGCACATCATGATTCATATTAGAATTACGGTATAGTCTTTTTAATGTCCTATGATTTGTTTTAATAATAAATTAAATGATGTTATGTTGAGCTTAATTATTTAATTATTGATGTGTAATATCTTTCCACTCGGTTGCTGGATATTTTTGTGGGAGTGATTTTGAAAAATGGGACGGAAGTGTGTAAGACGCACTGCTAAAGCAGCCAGGAGGGATGCGATCCAGCTGGCAGTGGTAAGAGGAAACAATGAGCGCGCGGTGTTGGAGATTGGTATCATGACGCACTGCCGGCCATGTGGAATGTATATCAAATATGGATTACTTCAAGGTTTGTAGGCGCCATTAAGAATATTCCTACAATAAATCATCTTCAAGTTGTCCTTCTTTGGTGTAAAAATATCACTAACTTATATCATATTTGCTAATAACAATTATGATTTATTAAGAGTCTCTTTTCCAATCTCTGGATAAGAGCGATGGGCATCCAATCCCCGAGTAACTTTGATCAACACTTTCATATTGAACCTCAAACGATCTTGCGAACTCTGGTGTCAACTGATTGAAACACAAACCACATGTTCAAAATCTTCGTATCAGTATTTAAAAGATGATATGCTTTAATAATGAAACATTGTAACTAGTCGGTAAAGCCGGTATTACGTTTCTGCACAATGGCTATTCAGATAACCAACATTGCGGTAATGCAGTGATCAATGTAATATATATCGATGTTTTTTATACGGGAACTGCGCTAGCCTATCATAGGAATTCCCTTTACTGTCAAGTAGGCGTATTCTTGACTAATTTAAAACTCCATTCCACGCAGGAACATTATCGCAAAAAAGCAAAATATCAATGGAGCATAAAAAATTACTTCCATATTATTACCGGCACATGAAAATAAGTAACTGTCTTGCATTCGAAATATTTGCGGTTGTAATGGCTGCGCGGATAGCCCCTTGGTCTGCGAATCATGAGGTCTCGGGTTCAAACCCCGGTCCCGGCAAATGTTTTTGCTACCAGATTATCGATTTAAACGATATCTATCATAACATTATGCGTCATTTTAACAGAATCTACATGAAATTACGATTTATGTAATTTTAATTACAATAGTTTGCACTAAGCAGGAGTTGGGAAATTTGATAGTATTGAACATTATTTCTAGCAGTCTATAGATAGGCTAGAGACTATGGTTTCATTCCTCCTCATAATTTACAATATAATATGTGTTGTTTGTTCAAACAAGTGTGACAGTAGCATATCTCCTATTCAGTCTATACATTCATCATAGTACCAGTATGAAAACGGAGCGTAAATTATTGTTACGGCTGTGAGTTTGTGTCATCGCTCGCCGCTTGAGTCACAACTGCCCCAGGGGCTGAGCTGTGGCCTGCCTCCTGTATTGCGTGTGCCTTATGCAACAGGGCTACTAAGACAAAGGGATAGTCCAGAATATTCGTGACTGGACCAGCGATGGAAACCTCGAGAAGCCGTGAACCCTGGATGGATATAGAAGCATGTATTGAGTCACCGGCCTGCTATATAAGTGCGACCTGTCTAGGAGTTGTTGTTGTGTTTTACGAGCTAGTTCGAGCGATTATCTTGTGCGACAGAAGTGTGGTGACGAAGTGCTGTGCGAGTTACGAAATCCAGTGACATTGTTTCTCCAGCTTGTGGACAGCGAAATAACCTGCAGCAAGTGATCGTAAGTAATTGTGGTCCGTGAACATGAAGGAGAGGAGCAGGTAGTTTCTGTCAAGGCACCCGTTCTCATTAGGACGGATTAACTTCTGTGATCTGTTGACAAGTGGAAGGGCCAAGAGCGCTCAAGGAAGAGACTTGAGGAAACTGGAGTAAGGCTCCTAATTGCTTGTATTTGCTGATTAGTGTAATTTTCTGGCCACAATAAAGTTAATTATTTCTTTAAGCAGTAATTGGTGTTGTGCTTTGTACCCCCACCGTAATCCAGTAAACAAAAGTGCCACTAGGGGGTGGCACGTAACATTATCATTTTTAGAATGTCCAAGCTGTGGGATAACATGTCAGATGACTTCACATACATTTCATCTCAATTTCATAGTAGGATAACATGTTACACATCAGATGCGACTACTGTAAGGCTCGTATCTTTTTATTTATTTAATCATTTATTTATTTATCTATTTATTTGTTTGTGTGTTTGTTTGTTTGTTCGAAACGTTTCGGTTTCTGTTTGCAAAGACTTGTCATTGTAAAATAATTCGATTTATTAATAATTGTTAAGCTAGGTTTTCGTTTCTTTCTTGGTGTGTTTTGAACGAGATGTATGTAGCCTATACGCTACGAAAGGGGGTTTATTAGGCTCAATGACAGTTCTTAAACTAATAATAGTAATTCAGTCCATTAATTAATTCACACTTATTTATTCATTCATTCATTCATACATTCAATACATACTTTCGGTTTCAAAATCGACCAATTTCTACCGTGTGGAATGCATTGTACCCATCTGCATACGCCCGGGTACAGTATGATAGTACATTATGCAACGAACCTATAATGGCAATATTCATAAATATCTGTCGAGATTTCGCCAGTTTTATGTACTGAACAGAGCGCAAGGGACGCAGGGAATACCTTGTATTTGACCATGGCCTCCTCGATTACCCCACTATGACACTAGGCCACGCAGTAAAATTTAAATTAGAAGGCCTTGGAACTCAGCGCAGGTGCGATGCTATCCTGACCTAATTGGTCAAACAACTGTTTCTTGAGCTCTGAATGGTGGGAGAAACTGTCCCTTAATGAAAACTTGTACTACAATGAGCCTCATTATAGTACAGTTTTCTGACATATAATATTTACATTTCGCCATGGTCGAACATAAAATACGTTATCCACCATCCAATGTAGCCTACATGAAATTTGGCAAGTAGGTGGGGAATAAGAACCAGTAAACTGTTACTTAGGAAGCAAAATAACCAGTGATGGACGAAGCAAAGAGGATATAAAAAGTAGGTTGGCTCAGGCAAGGAAAGCATTTCTACAAAAAAGGAATCTGTTGACATCGAATATAGATTTAGGTATTAGGAAGTCATTTCTGAAAGCCTTTGTCTGGAGCGTGGCGCTCTATGGAAGTGAAACTTGGACTATTGGTGCAGCAGAAAAGAGGAGAATTCAAGCATTTGAAATGTGGTGTTACAGGAGAATGATGAAGATCAGATTGGTAGATAGGGTTACAAACGAAGAGGTATTAAGACGAGTGGGAGGGGAGAGATGTTTCTGGCGACTACTAATGAAGAGAAGAGATAGGTTAGTAGGACACATACTAAGACACCCAGGAATATCAAGCTTAGTTATAGAAGGAAGGGTTGAGGACAAGAACTGTAGGGGTAGACCAAGGTTAGAATGTTAAACAGATTCCCTCGAATGTAGGGTGTGGTATTTATGTAGAGATGAAACGATTAGCTCAGGACAGGGAGGCATGGAGATCTGCATCAAACCAGTCAAAAGACTGATGATTCAAACAATAACAACTGCCCAACTTGGCGTAAGAAGTAGGGCATGAACGTATTGTATAGTGATAAATAAAATGCATCGTAATAATTTTCAATGTCTCTTTGCTATTAGTATTCAATGACGTCTTGTCGTTCCGTATTTTATACGCTGGTCTTGACTAGGACGTCTCGGATGTATTTCATTGTGCTGACATAAAATTGACTCTCATAATACTTCTGTTATGTAAGCTTCGTAACTTGGTCCTCGTAAAATGTAACGACCTCTCCAGAGTATTTCTTGTAACTCAGCAGAATCTCTCCTCTGCGAAGCTGAAAACACTCTTATTTTTGTTTTATTAACGAATTTACTTATGCAAACGAAATTACTTGATGCCTCTGTATTATTAATATATTACATTTCAATCTGAGTTTCCCTTCCGTCCCGCTGTATAGCGCTATTGTAGTGTACTTTGTGAAGATGGAGGACTTTATAACATGGTATGCGCGGGGAGAAGTAGAGAAATAGGTGTTTAAAATTAACGACACGGAAAGAAAAGAGTGTAGTTGAGTTTTCTTTATGAGAACTCCAGAACTTTATTATAATCTGAAAACGGGGTTCAGTGTACTACGTTAGAGAAGGTAGAGAAAACGTCTTCCTCAATGGTGTTATTCAAGCAACTTCTCTCGCGCTTGTTTGTGATAGTTGTTTTAAGACGCAGTTAATCCAAAATCCACAGCCTGTTTCCAGTCGACCGACCGGGTCAGGGAATGGAATGAATGAAGCCCCCCCCGCTGGATCTGGATCTGTGGTTCAAATCCCGGTCACTCCATGTGAGATTTGTGCTGGACAAAGCGGAGGCAGACATGTCTTTCTCCGGGTATTCCGGTTTTCCCTGTCACAATTTCATTCCAGCAACACTCACCACTATCATTTCATTTCATCTTTGCCCCAGGGGAGGGCGACAGGCTTTGGCAACCGGCACAGTTCATATCCTCGCCGCTAGATGGGGAGGCAGTTAATCGATATAAGTTAATTCTCCGTTGCGTTGCAACAAAGATTTAAAATGTAAAATTATTAAATATTATTATTCGTTACCTGAAACATCTTGGAGTTGTTGTTTGAGTCTTGAGTCTTTGACTGGTTTGATGCAGCGCTCCATTCCTCCCTGTACTGAGCTAATCGTTTCATCTCTACATAGCTACCACACCCTACATCCGAAGCAATCTGATTAACATATTCTAACCTTGGTCTACCCCTACAGTTCTTGTCCTCGACCCTTACTTCCATAACTAAGCTTGCTATTACTGGGTGTCTTAGTATGTGTTCTACCAACCTATCTCTTCATTTCATTAGCAGTCGCCAGAAACATATCTCCTCTCCCACTCGTCTTAATACCTCTTCATTTGTTACCCTATCTACCCATCTGATCTTCATCATTCTCCTGTAACACCACATTTCAAACGCTTCAATTCTCCTCTTTTCTGCTGCACCGATAGTCCAAGTTTCACTTCCAAAGAGTGCCACGCTCCAGACAAAAGCTTTCAAAAATGACTTCCTAATACCTAAATCTATATTCGATGTCAACAGATTCCTTTTGTGTATAAATGCTTTCCTTGCCTAAGCCAACCTGCTTTTTATATCCTCTTTGCTTCGTCGATCCCTTGTTATTTTGCTTCCTAAGTAATAGAAGTCTCCTACTTCCTTTAGCTCTTCACCTGCCAATTTGATGTCCATAGAGGTTTCTGATTTATTTCGGCTGCATTCGGATATTTTTGTTTTACATTTATTGATTTTCATCAAGAATTCTTTCCACAAGGCGGAGTCCATACCATTCAAAAACTCATTCAAATCCTCTGGCGTGTCGGCCAACATGACGACGTCATCAGCAAATCTCAGGGTTTAAATTATTTCTCCTTGAATCTTTACTCTCACTTTAATTTTTTCTCCAATTTTCTTCATTGCTTGTTCAATGTAAACAATGAAAAGTATGGGTGATAAGTAGCAGCCTTGCCTTACACCTTTCTGAATACCAGCTTCTCTATCATGTCCTTCAACTCGAATGACTGCTGTCTGGTTTCTGTATGGATTGTAGTTCACCCTCCTATCCTTGTACTTTATTCCAATGGTTTTCAAAATGTCAAACAGAACGTTCTGTTATCTTTCCTTATGTTACCTTCCAAAATCAGCCTAAGACAGCTTCCCTTGTTCAGACATTTCTCCTGAATCCAAACTGGTCTTCGTCCAACTCCGCTTCAATCGAACATAAAATGAGTCGTCAAGTTACAAAACTCGTTTAATCCACTTGTGAATAAGAATCATTTTCATGAGAAACGTTTCTCTGGACTTTGCCTCACGTATATTTCGTGTTTGTTGTTTTCTATTTATTGCTTTGTGTTTTTAGTTTTTGGTTTTTGGTTTTGTGTTTGCTTTGTGCTTTTGAATTTTACTTTTTGCTTTTCTTTCTTGGTTTGGTTTCTTTGCTTTTGCTTTTTTGAATTTTGCTTTATGTTTCTTGTTTTTTTTTTTGTTTTCTGCTTTTGCTTTTGTTTTGAATTTTGATTTTTGCTTCGTCTTTTTTGTTTTGGTTTTGTGTTTGTTTTCTGCATTTGCTGTTTTTTGAATTTTGCTTTTTGCTTTGTGTTTTTTGTTTTGGTTTTGTGTTTGTTTTTTGCATTTGCTGTTTTTGAATTTTGCTTTTTGCTCTGTGTTTCTTTTTTTGTTTTATGCTTTTGCGTTTGTGTTTGAATTTGGTTTTTGCTTCGTGTTTTTTTGTTTTTGGTTGTGTGTTTATTTTCTGAAAAATCAAATTAAACAAAACAAAATTTAAAAAATAAACAGAACAAAATCAAAATAAAACAAACAACTCAAAATAAAACAAAAACGAAATAAAACAAAAAATTAAACAAAACTATTTAAAACAAAATAAAACGAAATAAAATAAAATAAAGAAAAATAAACTAAAATAATCAAATAACTAATTTTACGACATGATCCTTATCAACAAGTGGATTAAACGAGTTTTGCAACTGGACGACTCAAATGTTGTTTTGTATTATTCATGTGGTTGTTGAGTATCGTTGAGGTGAAGCTCGCATGTAGGGCTCTCGAGTCCGCGTGTCCGGTGCTGAATAGGCGGTTCAGTAATTAGACCTTTGTGGGACCGCCGTGCTGGCGGGCTGTGTCCCGGGAGATTAAACTCAAGTCGCTGCACTCTGTGTGCTGTGGACTTAGTCCTCAAGTTCCCAAACAAATACCAGCCCCTCTCTGTTCGATATACCAACCTGACAATTAACATCGAGCTCTCTGAGATTGACGATAAGGAATAAAATAAGGGAATATAATCTACGGGAAGAGCCTCCGTGGCTTAGGCGGCAGCACGCCGCGCCGGCCTCTCACCGCTGGGTCCTTGGCTCAAATCCCGGTCACTTCATGTGAGTTTTGTGCTGGACAAAGCGGAGGCAGACAGGGTTTTCTCCGGGTACTCTGGTATTCCCTGTCACAAATTTCATTCCAGCAACACTCTCCACTGTCATATCATTTCATCTGTCATTCATTTAATCATTGCCCCAGGGGAGTGCGGCAGGCTTCGGCAGCCGCTAGATGGGGGCTTCATTCATTCCATTCCCTGACCCGGTCGGTCGCTAGAATCAGGCTGTGGATTTTCATTTTCATAATCTACGATCTAATAGGTTCATTTGACTCGGTTTCGACTGACAGCTTTGCGCAGTGGTCGCGTTCGCGCCTGATGTACCCAAGCTTGTAGGATCGAATCCTGACACAGTCAGTTGGTATTTGAGGGTGCGCAAATGCGAAGGAGACGTGCCAATAGATTTACTGTCATGTTAAAGTTCCCTTTCGGGGCAAATTTCCGGCACGTAAAATCAACATCAATATTATTGACTCCGTTTCATTCCCTTGTTAGTACATTCACGTGGACACCTGTTGTCAGATGACAATTCTTATTTTGTTCTTCTCTACTTTATTCTGCCGGCCCCGTGGTGTTGGGGTAGCGCGCCTGCCTCTCATCCGGAGGCCCGGGTTCGATTCCCGGCTCCGTCAGGGATTTTAGTAACTGACGTGAGGGCTGGGGGGTGCACTCAGCCTCGTGAGGACAATTGAGTAGCTGTCTGATAGTGAGGCAGCGCCTCGATCACGAAAACCAAGATAAACGGCCGAGGGGACCCGATGCGCTGATCACGCGTCACCCCAATATCTGCAGGCCAAATGGCTGAGCAGCGGTCGCTTGGTAGGCCTAGGCCCTTCATGGGATGTGGTGCCAGGGGTTATTTGTTATCTTATTACTAATTTCTTCTACAGTGAGAACGGGGTCTCACTGCTGCCATGTGACGGCTGGTCCACTGTGTATTGCAGCGAGTCGCAGCAGCAGCGTAGCGACCAACTGAGGGGGCTAGTTTCAAACCCAGCAATCTCCATCTTTGATGATTTTGCAGCAGAGGCCACAAACTGTTGCACTAATTTCCCCTACATTTTGAAGGTGTACTTCTGTTTCAAACACCTATTTGGACCCATAAAAGAGTACATTTACTGACACACGTTTGAAGTAAGCTGTGTTGATATGATGTAATATGCACTTAAAATACAGTATGGAGATTGCTGACTTTGAAGTACAGCTAGTGACATGAAGATTGCTGAGTTTGATGTAATAGGATGTGGAGACTGGACACTTTGACATAAAAACACATGAAAAAATTAAGGTTTTATGGTTATTACTTCATTAGGCTACTGATGTCCATTCTTAATTCATTAAACTGACAACAAACTCCAAATCAAGCCACAGTGATGTAAACAAACAAGAGTGGAGCATGCTGGGTAGCTGCCATATTGCAGCTCTCATTGGTCAGTTCGGAGATTGCTCAGTTTGAAACTACCATCTTGTGGAGATTGCTAGGTTTCAAATTGACACAGATTTTTATTAAAGAAAATAATGTGGATTTTGCCGTATTTGCAGGAACAGCGTAGGTTTCATAAGTAGAATTCGATGCGAGGTTTAATTCGGTACCAATAACTCAATTTACGAAAATGTTGGAGATTGCAGGGTTTGAAACTAGCCCCCTCAACTAGTTCAACACATTTACACTTAACCATATTTACTTACAGTACATGTACATTTATTATTGCAGAGTAGTTGGTGGAAATGCTGTACTTCATTTTCTAAACACACATTGCACCAATTAGGAAGTTTTGGTGCACTCGCCGTAATTCATCCTGACTGAGATTTCGTATGTGCGTAGGCGAAACCCCACACAAGGCACGGCACAAACCGAGAAGAATAGCTGAGTTTTAATTCACTGGCCGTGAAAGCCAATATACCATCCTGTTGGAAGCCTTCATAGGGAGGTTAAGGCTGCTTGAACTTTTAGTTCTCGCAGTAAAAAGGCGCAGATGCGCTTCATAAAAAGGGAGGTAGCGCGCAGTTCGCTACTCCTGTGGGGGTCCGTGCGGGGACACTAAGAGCCCGCTGGTGAGCCAGCTTGGTGTCCTAGGCAAAACCCCACACAAGACACGGCACAAACCTAGAAGAATTGCTGAGTTTTAATTCACTGGCCGTGAAAGCCAATATACAGTATAAAAAACCTAGATTGATGCGCGATTATGTGCACTGCTGCTGTGAATTATTACATTTTCGATGCAGTTTAAGTTGCTGTTCACAATAATTTGATACGCTACTAGTAATAACAGTGATCATGTAATTTTTTAGCATATTTATTGCTCCGAGAGCCTCATTCGTGTGGGGACATTTTCATCCGCAGATTCAATTTCCGTATCACTGCCTGCATCCTTGACATGAGTGGTAGCACGATCCATAACCATGTCGTCGACATCGTGGATTTTTGAAGGAACTAGGCCATTGTCAAGAGTGCTTTTTTACGATTTCTATGGAAGTTTCCCTCTTTAATTGGCAAGGATATCGCTCTAAACGGGATTTAGAGGGGTTATTGTGGGATAAAATTATGCAGTATTATATACGACCGGTCGAGGGTCATTACATAAAGAGCGTAATAAACGGGAAAGCGTAATAAGCGGGTGCGTAACAATTGAGTTTTACTGTGTTGTATTGTGTTCCATCTTTTCGGTGATAAGGGGCAGATGAACTCGTAGTTCCGCCCCTTAAAACAACAATAACTAACTAACTAACGTTTTGGTAATACTAGCATTTCTAAGTACTGGAGTTTGAAATACACCTGAAATATTGTAGCCTAATAGAGTACTGTAACTTACTACAGTTGCCAGCCCTGGTGACTCTAAATATATTTTTAGTTCCATGTCTTAAGGTATAGAATACACATACAAAATTTGGTTGAAGTCTAATGGATAGTGTGGACGTTACATGCAGTTTCATATTGGACTTAACAGTGCGCGTAAAATCATGTTAGGAACAATGCCATGTATGTGATGGTCAGAATTAATCTGAAATATTACGATCTATTATTGTGCCAATTTTGGATAAAATCCATTTGTTAGTATAGAAGTTACAAGTAATTAAAAATTGAAACTATCGGAAAGCTTAGAATCATGGTGGCAGTACTGAGGAATATTAGGTACTTCAAATTAATCTAGAATGTCAGGTGCTACATGTGTGCAAAGTTTAGAGCTGATGGCTTCCTTAGGCCTACTTTCTGATATATTGGTATTAGGATTAAGTAATTAGAGAGAGCATTTATTTACAGTTGGCAGCCCTGCTGGTTCTTACGAAAATGCATAGTCATAACTGTTATGGTACACAAAGCACATACGAAATTTGGTTGAAATCCATTCGTTAAATGCATTTCAAAAATGGACCTATCAGCAGGCTTAGAATCGTGTTGGCAACACTGATGTATGTAAGTTACACCAAACTAAGGTAGAATGTCAGGTACTATACGTGTGCAAAATTTAGAGCTGTTGGCTTTTATACTTTCTGATATAATGATATTAGGGTTAAAACATAGAGGGAACATTTATTAACAGTTGGCAGCCCTGTTGGCTCTTTAGAATACATGCAGTCATATTGTAGTACACATAGTTCATAAGAAATTTGGTTGAAATCCAATCGATAGTATAGATGTTAGGTCTACATGCATTTAGATATTGGACCTATCGGCAGGCTTAGAATCATGTTGGCAACACTGGCATGTATGGACTTCTGAAAATTAATCTGGAATGCAATTATCTATATGTGTGCCAATTTTGGAATAGTTCGCATGCATAACTTCTGAGATATCCAACATAGAGTTCAAATTTCAATTGCGATTTTTGAGCATTTGGTAGCACTGACGTCAATTTCAAATACAGGCGTGATATATTCAGGAATAGATATTTACTGTCATCAAATTTGGTTTCTATAGCTGCAGTCGTTTAAGAGTTGATGGGGGGGGGGGGGGGACACAGACAGACAGACACACATCGCACGGCGCTGAAACTTACGAACACATTTACTGCAAGACATCTTGAGAGGATACGTTTCCACTAAGAAAATTCGATGTTTTGTTCCATACCTAACCATGTTCACGGGGTACGAGATAGCTTACAGTACTTCACCACAAGTCGTAATTATCTCAACTAAGGTATTTTACCAGCTCTGTATGTAACAAATGCAATGCCATCATTGGCAACTTCCCATCTTGCTCTGTGTTATCGACAAATGCTAGTCATCTAGTGCTGACTGATCACTCTCCGGCCATCACACGGGTCGTCAAACCTCTGTTCTATAGGGAAGGTTCTCACTATATTGTGGAACTTAAACCACAACAGTAATCTCTACTTAGTATAAAACAAAGTCCCCGATTCTTGGATGTTACGGGTAAACTCGAGAACCACTGAATGGATTTTGATGCGGTTTTCACCATTCTGTAAACGATATCTCGAGGATGATTTCTGTAGAAAATAATTTATTTATGATCAAAGGAAGCCGAGCAGTAACGATTTTAGTGGAAAGGTCGAAAAAAAACTGACGTCCGCGCGCTTAGTAAGCTTACGATGGGCAAACCGTTAAAAATATCTAAATAATATGAGTGAAAGAATTGTTCAGCATGAAAAGTTCTACAAAATGTCCCCGAGAGCATATGTCTATCTTCAATACATCGCCCACTGTAAGTGTCTTTACGTTTTAATTTCTTCCAACTGTGTCCATTCAACTACTGAGGCGACGGTTTACGAGCTAGCTAAGGGCGAGTCTATAACCCCAGTTACAGCTTAGCTAGCGGACGAGCTTATTGCCCCAGATACAGCCAGCAGCAAACTGTCGAGTCGTGTTGAGTTAAAAACTTTAGAGCAGAGCGGTTGTGTTTGGATTTTCCCTGGAAGGGCAACTCGGCTTTTCTCCATTTCGCCTGTGAACTTTTCGTTCCGCAAAATTCACAGTCAAGTTAAGATTGGACGGAAGGGGTATTTGTGTTTCATGCACCTCGCCATTCTTAAATTACGTCTGACAAGAATGTGTTGCACATGCATCTCCAGGAAATTATAATTAATAGTCCAGTCAGAGAAGCCTCCGTGGCTTAGGCGGCAGCACGCCAGCCTCTCACCGCTGGGTCCGTGGTTCAAATCCCGGTCACTCCATGTGAGATCTGTGCTGGACAAAACGGAGGCAGACGGGTTTTTCTCCGGGTACTCCGGTTTTTCCTGTCAAAATTTCATTCCAGCAACACTCTCCACTATCATTTCATTTCATCTGTCATTCATTTAAGCATTGCCCCAGAGGAGTGCGTCAGGCCTCGGCAGCCGGCACAGTTCATATCCTCGCCGCTAGATTGGGGCTTCATTCATTCCATTCCTGACCCGGTCGGAGACTGGAAGCAGGCTGTGGATTTTCATTTTTTTCAGTCCAGTCAGAGATTTTAACCCATCATGCCGAGACGTAAAACGGGTATTGGTCATTGTTCATTGATATTAAAAAAGCTCTTATCACGTAATGCATTCATAACTGTTCCAGGGCGAAGCCCGGTCGGGTTGCTAGTCATTAATAAACACTCCAACAAGTTACAAGTCTCTTATAGAGTGTAATTGGCATTAGAAGGTGAAAAATAGTATGTAACTATTTTAGATAATTGTAAATATTTGCCCAATATACTACGATAAATAGGGAGACGAAATTTAACTGTACGACATTTGTCTTTGAGTTCTACTACAGTATGCTTTTCCTTGGAACTAGGGAGCTTCATTGCTTCACGTGGCTTTAGAGAAAGAAGTTCAAATTATCTCCCTCCTAGCTCGTTACGAAGATCTAATCGCCAGTGTAGTTATCAACAATTTTGAGGAAGACTATGTGGCAGTGAGCCAATATTACGAACTGTGATCCTTTCTATCTTGCCTTGCTCATATTTAAAAAATGCTATTCACGTGATTCCAAAGAAGAAAATTTGCATATTTGAGGTCAGAAGATCACGGTGGCCATCATATAACTCATACCTGAGCACGCACCTATTCTGGAACATAGCACTGAGTTATTGCTACATAGATGTTGTTGGATACTGCCGTAGAGCTAGATGGAAGTAATCTCGAGACCCGTCTTGCGAGTTCCACTTACCGTAATGGCTCCATTGACCCTTGTAAAAGTGACTCAGAACTGTGGGTATGACACTTCTTTGTGTCCGCGATTTCACCAGTGTTGCCAATGTATAATTTCTGCAAATCACTAGGTAGCAGTCACAGGTGTGGTTCCGACCAGAGCGTGGAAGGTCACAGCCCGTCGCTAGAGGGCACGCGTGCACGTCACGTGACGATACAAAGCGAACAGCAGCATGCATCAACCGTCCAACGCTGCCAGTCGCATTGCAAACAGTGGCATGGAGGCGTCAAACGAAGAGCAAAGAGGTTTTGTTCGGTTTCTGACAGCGGAAGGAGTAGGGGGAACGGACATTCATCGCCAAATGTCACAAGTGTACGGCGAACACTGCATGTCCCTTGCAAGGGTCAAGGCGTGGCACAAGCGCTTCAGGGAAGGACGTGTGTCGTTAGCCGATGATGCCCGGTCTGGGGCACCCCCTGCATTGCCGATTCCAACGTCCGGCTGGTTGATGCACTCATTACCCAGGACCGCCGAGTGACAGTGAACGCCATAGCTGCCGTGGTCGGATTGAGCGTCGGAAGTGTGCACACCAACATGAAGGAACGACTGCACTTGCGCAAAGTGTGTGCCCAATGGGTGCCCCACAGTCTTCAACCATACCAGGAAGCATGTCGAATGGCCCACTGTCTTGGTCGTCTGCAGCGCTATGCGAGGGAAGGGAATGGATTCCTGGCACGAGTGGTGGCTGGAGATGAGTCATGGTATCAGCACATCGAACCAGAATCCAAACGACAAAGCCTCCATTGGAAGCATCCAGGGTCACCATCACCCAAAAGAGGCAAGGCCATCCACACGAGCGCAGGAAAGGTATCCTCCGGCTCGTTACTTTTTGAACGCACCTTATAATAAAGTTTGCAAAATTATAATTCTTATTGTTTTGTGCTGCCAGATTTCAGAAATTCCTATATATTCAGGTTTAGTTTCCTTTGCAATTTTATGATAAGCATATTATGTTAATATTCACGCCCACTACGGGTCACTATCCAGTCGGTTGTTTTGCAAAATAATCAAACGTTAACACGATTGCCACTGATCTCCTGCTGTCACTTATATGTCTGGCGTTTTGCCACGCACTCTACATTGCTCCAGTTTCATATTTGCTCACATCCGTTTTGGATTAGTGCCACTAATAGCATGTAGTCTATGTTGCTCTGTGTCACTATCTGTAGTTCTCTACGCTATTTTTAGCCTACTTTTCACATTTTGCAAAAATGAGGAAAAAGTAGACTTATGAGATCGATCCGGGAAAATGTGTGTGTGTGTTCTGTCTGTCCTTCTGGCTGTGTATGTGTCCCCCCCCCCCATCAACTCCTAAACGGCTGCAGCAATCGAAACAAAATTTGGTAGGAGTAAAGATCTATACATGAATATCTCAATGCCGTATTTGAAAATTATGTCAGTGCTACCAACTGCTGAAAAATCGCAATTGAAATTTGAGCTCCATGTTGGATATTTTGGAAGGTATGAATGGGAGCTATTTCAAAATTGGCACAGGTATAGATAATAATATTTCAGTTTAATTCCCAGGAGGCCATACATGGCAGTGTTGCCAAAATGATTATAAGTCTGCTGATAGGTCCAATATTAAATGCATATAACTTCTACACTATCAATTGGAATTCAACCAAATTTTGTATGTGCTATGTGTATATAAGCAGATATGACTGAGCGAATTCTTAAGGTCCACCAGGGCTGCCAACTGATAATAAATGCTCTCAATTTCTTTTATCCAAATACCAATTCATCAGAAAATATGCAAGCCGACAGCTTTAAACTATGCACACGTATAGTACCTGACATTCTATATTAATTTGGAGTAACTTATGTACGTCAGTGCTACCAACATGATTCTAAGCCTGCTGAGAGGTCCAAATTTAAATACATGTAACTTCTATACTATCATTTGGATTTCAACCAAATTTCGTATATGCTATGTGTGCTTATGTTGTTGTTAATGGCAGTGATGGTAAAGTTACAGATATGCCATTTAAGAGTTGTTTCGATCTATAATAGAAGAGGCTTATATTTATTTTCGACTCTCAGAGATTTGCTCCTAAACAATAGTAGTTACATACAAAACAAGTAGTTCCGTGACGAGCTAAAGAGCCTACTTTAATTAAAAATTAAGATTCTTACCAATAATTGACCTATCTAAATCTATCTAGAGTAATGATGAAATTAAGTTGGTAATACTGGCATTTATGATTTGTCCGAAATATTCCTCAAATATTGTAACCTAATAGAGCATTACGAATTGTTTGAAATAGTTTTATTCCAAGGATTCAGAGTTCCTGAGAGTCTACGGCTCAAATGCTCAAATAGAGTTATTAGGTAGTCGGTTGGTCTGCTAACTATGAAAATGCTCACAAATATATCCCATACGACATACACACAATATATAACATTTGTGAGTTATCCATTGAATGTCATGGAGGTTCGATGCAGTTAAACATTGCTCCTATCAGCACGCGTAGAATTATGTTGGAAACACTGTCACGTATGTGTTGCTCCAAATGAATCCGCAAAATTATCGTTTATAAACATGTACCAAATTTTGACCTGTCTGCCTGCATACATTGGAACTAGGGTACAGAATTATGGACAGCATTTATCAACAGCCTTGGTGACTCAAAAAAAAATGCCGAATTATATATATTCAGATATATATTACACAAACGAAATTCGGATGAAATACATTTGTTATTATGGAAGTTACACGCAGTTGAACGTTGCTCCCATACTGAATCCTTCAGAATAGCAGTGTTTTATGCAAGAATCTTGATCAAGGGGTCGCGCTCAGTTCATAGTGTGATGTTTACGTCCGCCAAACAACGTGCTTTACTGAGGCAAGGGTCATAGGATAAAAACTGTAATTAAGAAAGTAAGGAGACAAGACGTAAGATAATAACATGATTTAATAACTAATTGTGCATAAAAGAAAATAAACAAACAATAATACAAAAAAAATATCCTCCCTGAATTTTTCCCTGACAGGAATATCTAACACTTTGAGGAGTCAGATGGATCTCCCCCTTTTTAATAAAATTGTGGATCCTAGTTCCACTACCTTGCATTTGAGTTTTATGTGCGCGTGATGACTAACTACGAGAAAATGAGTACTTGGATGACCGTTCGTTTACAACGGGTTAACAGCCACGGTGCTCACGAACAATCATCACGTAAATCAACGTTTATGGACATTAATAAAAACCCTTAAAAACTCTAATGCTGACACACACTACAAATCTATTATTTACAGGAATCTCTCTGAGATCCTCATTAGCGCGAAGACGCACTTAACAACATGAGCTACCAACTGGCCAATTGCTCAATACACACAAGGAAAGACAGCATTGCACGTGACTCACGGGTCACTGAAATGAAAATAAACCTGGAATAAACCAACAACAACAAAAGCCTGACCGGCTAAGATTACTTTATATGAACGAAACTGCATGTTAAGGTAACGCGTCGGAGATTATCGTGATTCGTAGGCAACTCCCATTTATTTCAACAATTCTTTTACCATTGATCAGTTCTTATCTGTAATTTAAGTAATTAGGGAGCCAACGAGCACTCCTCACTAATGACCATGCTTTGCACGTTCAGACAGCCTTGTGAAACATCTCCCCCCCCCCCCCTTTCCTCAAATAATTGTCGTGTCCCAGTCCAGTGTATATAAATAGCCGACCAGCTGTTCCGTTACCTCACGGAATCAACAGCAACAAAATCTCATCCAACTCAACATATGGTCAGACATAATCACATATCCACAATTGCCCTCGCAAGGATACAATATGGACCGGGTACCAAGCTGACAGAAATCAGTCTCAGCTGAAATTCCCGCTTGTAATACCACAAAAAATACACACATACACACATCTGGGACCGACATGACGCTTTTCACACAGGTCTGCTGAATAGGTGCTCACAAACATTAAACACAATATTAACCTACGATAGAGCTGATTACTCTTCGTCACAAATTACATTGCTCCAATCGGCAATAGTCACACTGAATCTGATCAATAATAAATCTTAAACAATTTTAATTACCCTCCAATCTACTGTATAATTACATTAATTCAGTCCTACTTCTGAAACACAACAGATCTCCGAGAGACGTTTTTAACCGCATTGCGTAACATATGCAAACACGGCCGTTCACATAGCTACGTTAGTTAACACAATACAAAAACAAGAACCTTCCACTAACTACATTCGTGCGAGCTGCTTCCATACAAAAGTGTGTCAGACCAAAACTAAGTATACTACGTTAATCACACAAGCAATGTATTTACAAAAATATGTCCCATAAACCATAAGTTAATTTATCAAATAATAAAGAATATTATTTTGTACTCATCTCTCTTGTAGTCACCCGTCAAAGAAAGTCTGCTGCCATTTCCCAACTGAATGGTTCTATCTCATCTCAGCCATCTGGACGGAGTGTTGAGAATTCCAAACTTCCTCTGTAGTCGTCGGTGTCATCTCTGGCGCTGTTTCAAAAAATTAGATTATTATACACATGATATCTGACTACTAAATTCGCTGTTCAGGTACTACTTTCCCTGTCACAGATCGTTGGCGAATTATCGACGATACTGCCCCTACAATATAGTACTGTGACTATCTATCACTGAATTTAACACTTTACAATAACTTCTGTGTCCAAGACACACAAAATAATAATCAACCTGTGTCCACGACACACAAAATAGAAGTCGTTCTGTCCGCAGACGAACACCGTAATAAACACCGTAATAAGACGACTACGCCCGTAGACGCACAGAATAAAAGTCTACCTCCTCAGACGAACAGAATAGAAGTCTACGTCCGTAGACGCACAGAATAGAAGTCAATGTCTTGGCTCTTCATGCCACTTATAAAAGAACTGGCCCTAGGTCTCGATGGGGGGGGGGGGGGGAATTTATGTAAAAAATTTCACGAAATAATTGTGGTACAGGAATGAAATAAATATCACTGAACTCGTAACATTGCACAGGTCAAGAATATGCTCATTAATCCTAGAATCGATCGTAGAGATTTTGTCTAGGCGATTTCCCGCGTGAATGCTAGCCGAGCGTACCCACGCTAGACCTGCCGCGTTAACTAGGCATTCTTCTTTCATTGGTTCTCACATTTTCTGTAATTTGGCGGTTCATAGCAGATCTTGGCGTCGTAGGAGTAGGAGTGTCCAGCCTGCTCATCAGCCACTCACATTACTGCATCATATTTCTTCTAGGCGCGAAGATCACAATGAACATACCGGCAGCATGTCTCACAGCGCGTCGCTTCTATTTGAGGCGGCCCACCTGTCCTTCGGACACATCGCTATGCTATTTCCTTTCACAGCTAAAGTATTTAGCCTATTGTCAACCTGCTTCAGGTATGTCCCCGCTGTCTCCAACCAATGCTTGAAATTTCCTCATCTCCGTCTGGCTACTTTCATGATGCTGGTTGAAATATTTATTAATTGGAGAAATAAAACATAGAATCATTTATCCAACAGAGGATAAAAGGGTTCAATACGTTAGCATAGAATTATGTTACTCTATGTCTAAAACATCTTGGACTTACAGTCTGCTAATTTTTAAGTGTGTTCCGTACACATATACTAAGATTTTGAATCTAGAGTTCAAAAAAATGACATTATTATAAACAGTATGTAGCCCTGCTGGCTTTTATATTAAGCACAATTTAGGCCTTTATGTCCTAAAGTATACCTATGTACATTGCAAGTATAGGATAAAATCCATTCGTTAGTATGGACGTTTCATGCAGTTAAACATTGAACTTATCAGCAGGCATAGAATCATCTTATCAACACTGAAATGTATGGGCTGCTGTAAATTAATCTGAATATTATTATCTATATGTGTGCCAATTTCGGAACGGTTCCCGTGCATTCAGCATAGAGCTCAAATTTCAATTGTGATTTTTCAGCAGTTGGTAACACTGACGCCATTGGCAAATATGGCCCTGAGATGTCCTGGTATAGATCATCACTCATACGAACATTTTATTTCGATAACTGGAGCAGTTAACGAGTTGTAAGGGACACAAACACACAGACTGAAGGACAGACATACACACACATCTGCCCGGGTATCTCATATGACTACAGTAGCCTACTTGAGCATCATTTTTGAAAAATCTATGAAGTAGGATAAAAATGCATTATGTTGCATTGCTTTGTAAACAGAAAGTATTTTCAGTGTTGCAGTATTTAGAGTTAATTGCTAACGTTTAGTCGAGCTACGGATAGGCTATTCGTGTTCAATTATATACGGCGGGAAATATGAGTTTCTACCCGAAAAACAAGTAGTTTCGTGACGAACTAGAGAGCCTACTTTTCTTAAAATTTAAGATTCATGGTACACATACGAAATTTGGTTGAAATCTATTTGTTATTATAGAAGTTACATGGATTTAAAAAATTGGACCTATCAGCAAACTTAGAATCAAGTTGGCAGCACTGACGTATAGGCTATTAATTACTATAAATTAATGTAGAATGTCAGGTACTTGGCAGCCCTGATTTCTCTTAATAATACGGATAGTCATATCTGTTATGGTGCGCATACCACATACGAAATTTGGTTGAAATCCAATTGATAGTATAGAAGTTACATGCATTTAAAATTGGACCTATCAGCAGTCTTAGACTCATGTTGGCAAATCTGTCATGTATGGGCTCCTGAAACTTAATCTGGAATGTTATTAGCTATGTGTGTGCCAATTTTGGAATAGTTCGCATGCATAACTTCTGAGATATCCAACATAGAGATCAAATTTCAATTGTGATTTTTCAGCAGTTTGTAGCACTGACGTCATTTTAAAATATGGTCGTGAGATATTCAGATATAGATCTTTATTCATACCAAATTTGGTTCCGATAGCTGTAGCCGATTAGGAATTGATAGGCGAGAGGGGACACACACACAGACAGTAGGACAGACACTCGTCTGCCCGGGTGAACTCATAAGATTACTTTTTCATATTTTTTGCAAAATGTGAAAAGTAGGATAAGCATATATGTGATTCGGCTAATTATTATTATTATTGACACGGATTAGATTATTTTGTTCGTCAAGCGCACATCATGAGTCAGTCAAAAAATCATATATAGGCATACAACATAACAAAATTAATCTACTATATTTCTGTTGACATTTCAAGAAATGCAAGATTTTTCCTTTACTATTGAGACGATTTGGAAGATTTTGGTACAAACCACAACTTCTAATTCCCTCTGGTTTAGGAGCTTGATTTTTTGAAACATACACCTTAGCTTATTATACAGTATAATACGATTATTATTATTCCTCAATACCAGAATCCCAAGCGAGTGTGATAATTGCAACTCGATGTGTTAGACGTTCTTGTTCTTCGCTAGTAGCTATAACCACACTCCGACCTGATCCTAGCAGGATTAGGATGGTGCTGGAGGGAATACAGTTCCTTGTTCCGTGTTGAGTGCTTGTTCTCCTGCTATTTAAGTTCTCCAAACGAGAAAACCCTATTACCAACTGTTTGAGCTCTAACCCTTTATTGATATAGCACCTAGCCTGCAGTGTTTCTTCTCGCATACGAGGCACGTTTGGTTGAGCCCCATTATCTGGGATAGGGTTGCACAAAATGTGGAGGGATGGAGGCAGTGCCCTAAGGGAGGCAGGGTGAGTGTAGCTCCACCACTGAATAGTGCTACATCTCGTGGTGGGGCAGAATACCTCGTAGTTCCGCCCCTTAAAACAATAACATATCGTGGTGTAGCAGCTACTTGCTTCTACTTTCTTGTGCCGGACTACACTCTATCAACCTTCCTGTAGACCTCCCTTGCTCTTCTCGGTATTAGGGTATTCGAAGCCTAGGGAGTCTTTAATTTTCCCACCTTTATTCGCACTTGTTTCACCTTTCCTGATACCCTCATTCTTCTAGGGCTCATGCCCCTTCTCTTCTTTACTTTTCTTTTATTTCCTTTGTAGACTACTGTATCTCCTGCCTTCTGCTCAATGCCCCAGGGAGACAGAGTGTGTGCTAAATGTCCTAAGGGAGGCAGGGTGTGTGCTCAATGCCCCAAGGGAGGCTGGGTGTGTGCTCAATGCCCCCAAGGGAGGCTGGGTGTGTGCTCAATGCCCCCAAGGGATGCAGGGGGTGTGCTGAATGCCCCAAGGGAGGCATGTTGTGTGCTCAATGCCCCAAGGGAGGCAGGGTGTGTGCTCAATGCCCCAAGGGAGTCAGGGTGTGTGCTCAATGCCCCAAGGGAGGCTGGGTGTGTGCTCAATGCCCCAAGGGAGGCTGGGTGTGTGCTCAATGCCCCCAAGGGATGCAGGGGGTGTGCTCAATGCCCCAAGGGAGGCATGTTGTGTGCTCAATGCCCCAAGGGAGGCAGGGTGTGTGCTCAATGCCCTAAGGGAGGCAGGATGTGTTCTCAATGCCACAAGGGAGGCTGGGTGTGTGCTCAATGTCCTAAGGGAGGCAGGGTGTGTGCTCAATGCCCTAAGGGAGCCAGGGTGTGTGATCAATGACCTAAGGGAGGTAAGGTGTGTGTTCAATGCCCTACGAGAGGCAGGGCGTGTGCTCAATGCCACTAGGGAGGCAGGGTGTGTGCTCAATGCCATGAGGGAGGCAGGGTGTGTGCTCAATGCCCTGAGGGAGGCAGGGTGTGTGCTCCATGTCCTAAGGGAGGCAGGGTGTGTGCACAATGCCATGAGGGAGGCAGGGTGTGTGATCAATGGCCTAAGGGAGGCAAGGTGTGTGCTCAATGCCCTAAGAGAGGCAGGGCGTGTGCTCAATGCCACAAGGGAGGCAGGGTGTGTGCTCAATGCCCCAAGGGAGTCAGGGTGTGTGCTCAATGCCCCAAGGGAGGCTGGGTGTGTGCTCAATGCCCCAAGGGAGGCTGGGTGTGTGCTCAATGCCCTAAGGGAGGCAGGGTGTGTGTTCAATGCCCTAAGGGAGGCAGGGTGTGTGCTCAATGCCCTACGGGAGGCCGGGTGTGTGCTCAATGCCCTAAGGAAGGCAGGGTGTGTGCTCAATGCCATGAGGGAGGCAGGGTGTGTGCTCAATGCCCTAAGGGAGTCAGGGTGTGTGCTCAATGTCCTAAGGGAGGCAGGGTGTGTGCTCAATGCAATGAGGGAGGCAGGGTGTGTGATCAATGCCCTAAGGGAGGCAGGGAGTGTGCTCAATGCCCTAAGAGAGGCAGGGCGTGTGCTCAATGCCAAAAGGGAGGCAGGGTATGTGCTCGGGTGTGTGCTCAATGCCCTAAGGGAGGCAGGGTGTGTGCTCAATGCCCTAATGGTGGCAGGTTGTGTGCTCAATGCCCTAAGGGAGGCAGGGTGTGTGCTCAATGCCCTAATGGTGGCAGGTTGTGTGCTCAATGCCCTAAGGGAGGCAGGGTGTGTGCTCAATGCCCCAAGGGATGCAGGGTGTGTGCTCAATGCCCCAAGGGAGGCAGGGTGTGTGCTCAATGTCCTAATGGTGGAAGGGTGTGTGCTCAATGCCCTAAGGGAGGCAGGGTGTGTGCTCAATGCTCTAATGGTGGCAGGATGTGTGCTCAATGCCCTAAGGGAGGCAGGGTGTGTGCTCAATGCCCCAAGGGAGGCAGGGTGTGTGCTCAATGCCTCAAGGGAGGCAGGGTGTGTGCTCAATGCCCCAAGGGAGAAAGAGTGTGTGATCAATGCCCTAAGGGAGACAGGTTGTGTGCTCAATGCCCTAAGAGAGGCAGGGTGTGTGCTCAATGCCCGACGGGAGGCAGGGTGTGTGCTCAATGCGATGAGGGAGGCAGGGTGTGTGCTCAATGCCCTACGGGAGGCAGGGTGTGTGCTCAATACCCTACGGGACGTAGGGTGTGTGCTCAATGCCCTAATGGTGGTAGGGTGGGTGCTCAATGCTCTACGGGAGGCAGGGTGTGTGCTCAATGCCATGAGGGAGGCAGGGTGTGTGCTCAATGCCCTAAAGGAGGCAGGGTGTGTGCTCAATGTCCTAAGGGAGGCATAGTGTGTGCTCAATTCCCTACGGGAGGCAGGGTTTGTACTCAATGCCGTAAGAGAGTCAGGGTGTGTTCTTTATGCCCTAAGGGAGTCAGGGTGTGTGCTCAATGCCCTAAGGGAGTCAGGGTTTGTGCTCAATGCCCTAAGGGAGGCAGGGCGTGTGCTCAATGCCCTAAGGGAGTCAGGGTGTGTTCTCAGTGCCCCAAGGGAGGCAGGGTGTGTGCTCAATGCCCTAAGGGAAGCAGGGTGTGTGTGTGTGCTCAATGCCCTACGGGAGGCAGGGTGTGTGCTCAATGCCCTAAGGGAGGCAGGGTGTGTGCTCTATGCCCTAAGGGAGTCAGGGTGTGTGCTCAGTGCCCTACGGGATGTAGGGTGTGTGCTCAATGTCCTACGGGAGGTAGGATGTGTGCTCAATGTCCTACTGGAGGCAGGGTGTGTGCTCAATGCCCTACTGGAGGCAGGGTGTGTACTCAATGCCCTAAGGGAGTCAGGGTGTGTGCTGAATGCCCTACTGGAGGCAGGGTGTGTGCTCAATGCCCTAAGGGAGGCAGGGTGTGTGCTCTATGCCCTAAGGGAGGCAGGGTGTGTGCTCAGTGCCCTACGGGATGTAGGGTGTGTGCTCAATGTCCTACGGGAGGTAGGATGTGTGCTCAATGTCCTACTGGAGGCAGGGTGTGTGCTCAATGTCCTACTGGAGGCAGGGTGTGTACTCAATGCCCTAAGGGAGTCAGGGTGTGTGCTCAATGCCCTACTGGAGGCAGGGTGTGTGCTCAATGCCCTAACGGAGGTTGGGTGTGTGCTTAATGCCCTAACGGTGTCAGGGTGTGTGCTCAATGTCCCAAGGGAGGCAGGGTGGTGTAGCCTCACCACTGAATACTGCTACATCTCGTGGTGTAGCGGCTAGCGTTTCTTGGCTGTCACCCTTGAGGTCTGGGTTCAATCCTCGGCTCTGCCAATCAGCATAAGCTTTACACGAGGGCGATAAAGAACCGCAAGTGTCACACTCACGCGCGAATTACATTGCGAGACAATGGTATCGGCAGTAGACGGACCTTCTTGGTTGTCTTCGCCCCCCCCCCCCCTCTCTCCATACTTGTTGCAATCAGTGATCAACGACCAGCCCAGTTAACTGGTTGGTTAAACTTACCCGATCTAGCATCTCTGTAATACCTTGCACTATTGAGGTCTGGTCGGTGCTCGAGCCTGGCAGTGACCACACGGCAAGTGCTCCTATACTGTTGGCGCGCTTCACTTTCTCAAACAGTTCACAGTAGGCCTACTACAAGATTTCTCGAATAATTAAAGAACAAAAACTATGAATTCCGATGTATGTAAGAAGAAACTCACAGCTTTTTATTGCTAAAAGATGATTATTATAGTTATTATTATTATTATTATTATTATTATTATTATTATTATTATTATTATTATTATTATTATTATTGCGGTTCTTTTTTTATTGAAAAATAATCTGGTCGTTGTGCTACACTGCAACCTTATTACTGGCTGCTACTGGTAGATAGAATAATTATGTAGTCTACGTGAAGTGAAACTGTATCGCTGTTCTTCAATAGACGTTATTTATAGGTTATGTTATGTGTTGTGTTATCTGACTAACGTTGTGAAGATTGGCGAACATGGAATGACGTCACAGTGACAGATGACGATCAGCACATGGCTGCCAACTTTCAAGTTACATTATAAATGCCAGTTCCAGTGTCTGCAAACATGGTAATTTTGAAACATGCGTGGCAACAATGAATGCAGCCCTGATTCAACCCAACAATCATTAATTACACTATAACCACCATTTTTGTAGTGATGGGGGCGAGGAGGACGACGAAGATAAAATAATGATGAGGTTGCATTGACTCGTTTGATGCAGCTCTCCAAGCCTCCCTGTCCTGAGCTAATAGTAAATTACTATTTAGTCCGTAGTTAGATTTAGTTGTAGCCTATAGTTATTCAGGCCGGGTTCGATTCCCGGACAATGCATGTGAGATTTTCAAAGTGAAATGCCATACCCTGTGGGTCAGATTCCACGTGAAAAGGAGGTCCCGTGACTCATGATCGAGAGATTAACGGTCACGTAAAACTATACAATCTTCCTGCCTTCCTTGTATAGTTATTCATTTCATCATCATTTTCACGATCACCGAAGGCATTAAAGGAGACTTCTGTTACTTAGGAAGCAAAATAACCAGTGATGGACGAAGCAAAGAGGATATAAAAAGTAGGCTAACTCAGGGAAGGAAAGCATTTTTACAGAAAAGGAATCTGTTGACATCGAATATAGATTTAGGTATTGGGAAGTCATTTTTGAAGGCCTTTGTCTGGAGCGTGGCGCTCTATGGAAGTGAAACTTGGACTATTGGTGCAGCAGAAGAGGAGAATTGAAGCATTTGTAATGTGGTGTTACAGGAGAATGATGAAGATCAGATGGGTAGATAGGGTTGCAAACGAAGAATTATTAAGATTAGTGGGAGAGGAGAGATGTTTCTGGCGACTGCTAATGAAGAGAAGAGATAGGTTGGTAGGACACATACTAAGACACCCAGGAATAGCAAGCTTAAGTTATGGAAGGAAGGGTCGAGGGCAAGTATTGTAGGGGTAAACCAAGGTTAGAATATGTTGAACAGATTGCCTCAGATGTAGGGTGTGGTAGCTATGTAGAGATGAACCGATTAGCTCAGGACAAGGAGGCATGGAGTGCTGCATCAAACCAGTCAAAAGACTGAAGACTCAAACAACAACAACTACAACAACAACAACAACCAAGATATGAGTCCCCTTAGAACAACAATCACCATCATCATCCTCAAGGACGGGTATTGCCACCGGTAGCGCTTGGATGGGTATGAACTCCCTCTAGAATTATGTTTTGCCCACCGAAATAAATTGTTGGAACAGGGTTTGCTCAGCCACATGAGGGGAAAACTGAGAAGAATTGGTTCGATTCCCACCTCGAGGTTTTCCACTTCTTCCCTGACACACACACACCGAAGTACACGAGGCTACATGCCCCCAAATGATTGAACAACAAAACTTTAAGTATTGTTAAAATTTGTTTTGTTGGGAAACAACACCAATTTAGGTTTTTTTATGAAAAATAATATCAAAATCAACCTAATCAATGATAACAAGAAGTTCCGTGACGAACTAAAGAGCCTACTTTTCTTAAAAATTTAAGATTCATGCCAATGATTAATCTATATGGATCTATCTAGAATAATGACGAAATTAAGTTGGTAATATCGAAATTTCTAATTAGTTCGAAATACTGTATACCTGGCATAGTGTAGCCTAATAGAGTACTACAGTTGGCAGCTCTGGAGACTGAATATATTCTTAGTTCCATCTCTTAAGGTAGAGAATACAAAATTTGGTTGAAGTCCAATGGATAGCATGGACGTTACATTCAGTTAAACATTGGATATAACAGCGCACGTAAAATCATGTTGGCAACAATGGCATACATGTATTGGGCAGAAATAATCTGAAATAATATGATCTATTGTTGTGTCAATTTCGAATGAAATCCATTAGTTAGTATAGAAGTTACATGCATTTTAAAATTTGACCTATCAGCAGGCTTAGAATCATGTTGGCAGCACTGGCATAGGCTTATATTAGTTACTCCAAATTAATCTAGAATGCCAGGTACTATACGTGTGCAAAGTTTAGAGCTATTGGCTTTCATACTTTCTGATATATTGATATTAGGGTGACAAAAATAGAGACAGTATTTATTAACAGTTGGTAGCCCTGGTTACTCTTAAGAATCGGCATAGTGATATCTGTTATGGTACACATGGCACACATGAAGTTTGGTTGAAATCCAAATGATAGTATAGAAGTTACATGTATTTCAAGTTGGACCTCTCAGCAGGCTTAGAATCATGTTGGTAGCACTGACGTATATAAGTTACTCCAAATTAATATAGAATGTCAGGTACTATACGTGTGCATAGTTTAAAGCTATCGGCTTGAATACTTTCTGATATATGGGTATTTGGATTTAAAAAAGAGATCATTTATTAACAGTTGGCAGCCCTGGTGGCTCTTAAGAATACTCTGTCATATCTGTTTATGTACACATAGCACATACGAAATTTGGTTGAAATCCAATTGATAGTGTAGAAGTTATATGCATTTTAAATTTGGACCTATCAGCAGGCTTATAATCATTTTGGCAAAGCTGCCATGTATGTCCTCCTGGAAATTAAACTGCAATATTATTATGTATACGTGTGCCATTTTTAAAATAGCTCCCATTCATACCTTCCAAGATATCCAACATGGAGCTCGAATTTCAATTGCGATTTTTCAGCAGTTGGTAGCACTGACATCATTTTCAAATATGGCCGTGAGATATTCAGGTATAGATCTTTACTCCTACCTAATTTTGTTTCGATTTCTGCATCTGTTTAGGAGTTGATAGGGGGAGGGGGACACACACACACACACAGCCAGACAGACACACTTTTGCCCGATCTCTTAAGTCTACTATTCCCTCATTTTTGCAAAATGTGAAAAGTATGCTAAAAATGGTTTTAAGCATTAACTCTCCTCAGAACGGTAATCATCATCATCATCATCATCACCATCATCATTTTGGGGGGCGGAACAGCGAGGTCATCACTCCTACAGATTCGTTAGACTTGAAAATGAGAGCGTAGTTGTGATTTGAGTTCCAATTATCTAAGTGCACTACCTCAGTCTCCACACAAGAATGATTCATTTCCAAGTCGTTTTCAAGCCGTAAACTGATGTGATTGTTCTAAGAGGAACTGTTCCCAAAAGTCCGTGCTATGATTCTAGAAGGTCCCAAGTGATGTTCCGACTATGGCACCTAGGTAGCTCTGATGTTGCCTTTCAGTATCACAGCACCCTCCTTCATACCCATTGTGTCAATCCGCAGTGTGCTCTCCGTCTGAAACATGGAAACAAATCGTTTTCTATTAACTAATACACAATAATTCACACTAGACATTCATTTTCAACAGACTGGTTCAGACAAGTAGAATAGCTCTTAAATTTACACTCCTCGCCCTTGTCAGACGCGGTTGAATGGCATCTCGCATTCTACAAATAATTATGTACCACTTCTCAAGCTGGAAGCCTTTATCTATACGTCTCATTGATGCTCACTTGAGTGATTCGTCCCCACGTGATAAACACAAAGAAACATTTTTACGTCCTTCCGCATTACTTTCATACTCTTCCCTGTGCAGTCAGTTAACATTTGAGAATGCTTATTTTATTTTATTTACATTGTTTACGCCCACATTGGAGCGCTTAAATCAATCCATA
This sequence comes from Meconema thalassinum, assembly GCA_946902985.2. Classification (NCBI taxonomy): domain Eukaryota; kingdom Metazoa; phylum Arthropoda; class Insecta; order Orthoptera; family Tettigoniidae; genus Meconema; species Meconema thalassinum. The sequence continues at coordinate 372,981,649 of OX336388.2, read as the reverse complement.
TACACTACAGTCTTTACAATATTAGTTGTAATGGCTTCTCAACTTCCTCTTCTCCTTCCAGAGCTTCTTTAATCTCTCCGACCTGGCCGCCCTCTCTTCATTTGTAATGGTGTACTGTTTTCGTTTGACTGTTTTTAATTTCAATCTTGTATCCCTACTTCTCAGAATCCTCTTCTCTTTTCTCTCTGCAATTTGTTTCATTGTAATATTTAGCTCATCTAAATCATTCTGGACCTCAACGAACCAGTTGTTCTTGGTTTTACTTTTCCAAAAGAAATTGAATAATTGTTTCAGTAGTCTGGTGTCTGGTAATCTTATTATGTGGCTGAAAAAGGCAATTCTCCTTTTTCGCATTGTATCCACAATTGATTCATTTTCCCGATAGACTATTTCATTAGGCAGCAGTCTCCATTGATTAAATTATTATTTATTCAATTCACCATTACAAACATGGGTTACTCTAAAGCACGGGTTAAACCAAGTGCTTTACAACAATACATAAAAACTATAATACAAACTATAATACATATCATGTATTTTGGTAGTGTGATCCATAGAGGTCACAGAGTAGGATCATATTTTCCACCACTGACAATAACGGAGTTTCTATTGTCAGTAACCAGAGAATAAAAGATTTGGCATATCAAGCAATAGCCATACTATCACTGCATGCTAGATACCATGCCAGACGTATTTACTCAACAAACCAAGATATCTATGGATTGTGCGTCGGAAAGCAACCTTGATACTTGTCCCATCTGTGAACAGAAGGTGCAAGGTGAGTCAGCTGTTGCCTGTGACGGGTTGTGCCAGAGATGGCATCACCTAGCATGCACTGAACTACAGCAAGGTCAGTTCAATGCCCTAAAATCTACTAACAAAAAGAAATCCAAACTACTGTGGCTGTGCTACAGCTGTGAACAAGATTACCTGATCTATAAAGCGGGAAAGAGTATGCAAAAGGAAATAGAATCTTTAAAAACAGATATGAACAAAAAATTAGACACAATGATGACAGCAATAAATAAGCTAAAGGAAGAGCGCACAACACAGGCACTACGCGTAGAACGCCATATACGGCATTCACGTGATTCTGTGATCATGACTCAGGCCCAATTTGAGCCCAGAGGACACCGCATGGTCAGTGACATTATTACCACAACAGCAGAGACGATACCAAAATTAATAAGTCATAGCAATAATGACCACTCTTCAGATGACGCCAGAGAACTACCAAAGACAAATGTTGAGAACAGCAATCATACTGTGGAAGAAGAGGAGGGAAATTTCACGGAGGTGATTTCCAGAAGGAGTCGTCGACGACTGCAACACCGTTCCTACACTATTGGAACAGGGGGTACAGAGGACGACCTTCTAGAAGCTGGAGAGAGTATGGCATGGTTGTACCTGGGACGCACATCACAACGCACAACTTCAGACAAAATAAAGAATTTCCTTCAACGGAAAGGATTTCCGAAATCAGTAGTATGCGAAGAACTGCGAACAACGGGGATTAATAAATCATTCAAAGTAGGAATCCCTATGCAACATTTAGAAGAAACCGATAACCCAAATTTTTGGCCAAGAGGAATACTGGTGAGACGTTTTCGTTTCTCACGCAGACGAATGGACATACGTTCTCCAGCAGGGGAATTTGGAAGATATTAACCACAAAAGAATAAGCAAGGGCGCCGATACGAATTGTTCGGTGACAACTAGGTTTTTAGGGACTTTTCTATGGAATTGTGAAGGACTAATAAATGCTACGTCCATGCTACCATATAACATCTTCCAAAATTATGATGCAGTCGTTCTAACAGAAACATTGCTAATGCATGAATGGCATATCCAAAACTTCTATACTATCCACAGCCTCGCAACACAGGGATGTAGAGGCAGACCCAAAGGCGGTATATCTTTGCTAATAAAACCCATGCTAGCACCTTTCCAGACACTTCATCAAACAGAGAACATTCTACTAGTAAAATGCAAATCAGTATCGATAATGGGTGTGTATTTCCAGCCATATCTCAAGGAGGAGGAGATCATTGACGAAATCGAAGCTGCATTAGTTAAAATACCAAGGTATGACCCTCTTATAATAGCGGGCGATCTGAATTGTCGTTTAGACATACCATCAGCTAAAACAGATACAGTAATATCTTATCTGGAACATGAAGGGTTCAGAGTTACCAATAACAAAATTGAGAAAACCTACTACAGCCCAAATGGTAGCAGTACAATAGATTTGGTTCTCATTAATGACGGAGCTAAAGTGATATTTCAAAATATTGTAACAAGTGTTGCAGTGAGGAAACACTTACCAGTAGAGACAATTCTACAATTTAATGAGAAATATACTCTCAATGCAGTTTCAAGAATCAAACTTCCAAGGAAACTTGACGTCGAAATAATTAAGAAAGTAGACTTGCGACAGATAATGAACTCCATCAAGGAAGGGGATGTGAACACTGCTCTAGAAGCCCTGGACAAACACATCAAGGAAGCCATTCCTCCTGGCAAAAACAATTTGCGAAAAGGCAATCCTTGGTTCAACACTGATTGCTATAGTAAAAGGAAATTGACGCTCAATGCCCTACACAGAGCCAGAGAGTTGAAGACAGAGGCGGCCTACAGCGACTATGCGAACAAAAGGCGAGATTACAAAGAAGTTGTAAGACAAGCAAAAATAACCTATCATCTGAATAAAGAAAAGCACTTAGTAGAAGAAGCAGAAACTGACCCATATAAGGCACTTCAAACAAAGATTCCTAGATTTCCAAAAAATATACCTATACAGACATGGTCGCAACATCTATGCAATCTATTAGGGGCTAAAGACACACGCCCTAGCGCCGTTTTGTCACCATGTGTAGATTTCGCGCCCATCATGGAAGAGGAGGTCATAAAAACAATACAATTGAGCAGAGCACACAGAGCGCCAGGTCCAAACCTCATCACAAATGAACACTTAAAACTCGCAGCCCCAACTATGGTGCCTGCCTGGAAAGCGCTCATAAATGAATGCCTACGATCAGGGAAAATCCCTACACAGTGGAGAACTGCAGTAATAAAAATGCTCTACAAAGGGAAGGGAGATTTAGATGACCCAGATGCCTATAGAGGTATCGCTCTGGAAGATGTACTCTTCAAAACGTTCACCAAAATAATAACAGGCCGTTTGACTAATTTGACTGATCACAGTATGCCGGAAGAACAATTTGGATTCCGGGTAGGCAGATCGACCATTCAGGCAGTTTGCTGCCTCCAGGAAGACATTAAAGAGGCCTTAAGACACCCGAAAGGGAAACTTTACTCTGTGTTTGTTGACTACAGCAAGGCTTTTGACACTCTTAACAGAAGAATACTTCTGGATAAACTAGGATTGATGATTGGAATAGATCACTATATCACTGCGTTCATACGTAATATACTCAACAATAACATGCTGATAATTGACGACAGTGTCACCCTCTCAGAACCCATAGAACAATGCATTGAGGTATTGCAGGGCGATCCCCTAAGTCCAACACTGTTTAATGTTGCTACAGCAGACATAGTAAAATCCGTGAAGCTAGATGGAGTTAGCATGTACATATACGCAGATGACGTAGTTCTAGCCTCAACTTCACGTCAAAGTCTACAGTCGTCCCTAGACCTGTTGGCAATTTGGGCCGGAAAAAATGAACTCGATATAAACTTAAACAAAACCGTATCCATGATCTTCCGCAAAGGAGGTAGAATAGTAGCAGGAGAGTCCCTATATCTAGAGCACAAGGCGTTACGTATTGTAAATCAATTTAAGTACTTAGGACTAATTTTTCAGACACATGGGGATACTTTCACCGAACATATAAAGGACAGAACAATACATGCCATAAAATCAATGCATGAAATAGAACATATTAATAAACTATCTTTAGAGACAGCTATGACATTATTTAGAGTAAAAATCAGCCCAATAATAAGCTACGGTCTGAACATTATATGGGAGAATCTCACGAAAAACAACATGAAGTGCATAGAAAGAGTCAAGGCAACTTTCATGAAAAAAGTCCTGTGTATCTCAAAGTATAGCCCATCGCGACTGTGTTATGAAATGTCAAGAGAGACCTTCTACATCGACGATTTAAGGTGTCAACTATTGCTCCCATCTACCGCCCAGTACGAGGACCTTCTAAAAGAGCTCAAAACGAAGAGGATGCAAATATGGAGTGACTTTTATTTAACAGCCGCAATGACGTCCGATGAGTGGAAGGGTCC